>OX402585.1:5360301-6700376 GCA_948098905.1 Tiliacea aurago
TCGTAAATTCTAAACGAAAGGTCCAATTCGAATAATTAAAAGAGGAATTTACATGTACACACGGCTACACATCAAGCTATACATTTCCAGTATCAGCTGACCTCTCATTGTACGGAAATCTTATACACTGCGAGTTCAGCTTATACTGAAAATAAACAACATTAGTTTTTGTTTATACTAAACCCGAAAAGGGGTCATTGTACTGATCATTTTGATTTTTTTTTCTATGGGACAAACTTGAAATCGCGAAAAAAAAATCACCTGTTCCCTACATTTGTGTTCACTTAAATCGACAAAATGTATGGAACAGCGGAATTTTATTTCGTGATTTCAAGGTTGGTCCCATAGAAAAAAAATATTTAAAATGATGAGTACAATGACCCCTTTTCGGGTTAAGTATAAACAAAAACTAATGTTGTATAGCTTGATGTGTAGCCGTGTGTACACAATCAACCTTGATTTTTTAAACTATTTAGCTGGATAAGTACTATTATAATGGTTCGAATGTCATCGTCTTGGATTCTACCCGTGTTGTGATTGACTCATTTGAACAAAAAACGGTTGTTATATTATAATAATTAGACATATAGCCTCGCGGACTTTCTTGTGGCTAATGAGTACTATAAACATTTAGTACATTATTTTATCTATCGATAATAGTTTTCGCAGTGCACGCCAAATAATGACTTTTGTAGGCAACATTTTGCTACCTTGGGTTACATTATTGCAATTTTCGTAGGGATCTATTAAAAAAAAAAAAAAACAGCCCATGTTACTCGCTGATAATGTAGCTTTCTACAACATTATCTTTAGTATATGCGAAACCCGAAACACGTGTCTAGTATTTATATGAAAAAGAATCTATGTACAAAATTTCAAAACTGTATCATGAAAAATCACAAAGTTATAAGGTTGTTATGTTACCGGGTTGTCCGTACAAAAACATGCTGACGGCACCCCCGCGCCTCCAGGGTCGTCTTGCGCTCATTGATAATAATTTGGGAGTAGGTACCTAACCGTACGGCCATTGTATTGTAGAATGGAATACTCTTTATTATGTACACCATAAAAGTTACAGATATAAATGTTGAAATTTTACATGGGTGACACAATGGGCGGTCTTATCGCTGAAAGCGGTCTTTTACAGACAACCTTTGGATGGATTAAAGGCAGAAGGAGAGATAAATAAATAAATTTGAATTTGAATTTGAGACAATAATTTGTAAGTAATTAAATGGTGATAACATTTTCCATCACACTTAAATATTTTTGGGACAAAATATACCATGGTGTAAAAATTATTGAAATCGATTCAGTTCCTTATTCTGAACAAACTATATTCAGGTTTCACATAATTTACGTTTTTTGCTATTTGCATGTCAGTGTCAGGTTGTATCTTGATCAAAATATGATTCGCGACTATAACAGATATGTATTTACAGAATTATAATCATTAATACATCTCTCTAAGGTAGATTTGTTCCCCAATGTCATGATTTCATGTAATTCATTTCATTTCAAAGTAATTCAATGGAACAAATCTAACTAACAGGATTCTGGAGTTCCGAAGATTACCCACTTACATACAAACTTTACCTCTTTATTATTAGTATTGATTATTTTAATGAAAGTTAAATAATATGTAACCTACGTCTTCGTAAAGTTTTGATTGATTGATAGTGGTCATAAAAACTTGTTCTTTTCCATGGAGTAATTAAATTGATTGGTGAATAAAACATTTGGTTAGGAATAATAAAATCTTCCCGTTCTGTCGAGTTCGGAATAATTTGTTTACATGTTTGTTGTGGTAAATTAAAGAGACCTCATCGTTTTGACCTCTGAGTTTGTTTCGGACTTTCTTCACAGAGTAGTCAGATAGGAAACGCCAACCTCATCTAGTTTTTAAAATATGATGGATGCGTAGTTCATACAAACGTAATACCAAAATAATTTGTAAATCAAACATATTCTTAAGGTAGTGTGTCTTTATTCCGATTGGAATATAGAATATCTAGGTTCCCAAATATATATTTTGAAGGGACACTGATTTAAACAAGAGTTATGAGATAAATAAGTTTACTATAGAAATTTTAAATTCCTCATATCTCGTCCGGCCCCTTTACTTGTAAAAGTACAAACCTACTTACAGAAATTTATTGATTTACTAGTTGCGCCCCGCGGTTTCACCCGCTTAAGTCTCGATAGGGGTATAAAAAATAGATAGTAGCCGATTCTCAGACCTACTGAATATACATATAAAATTTCATCAAAATCGGTCAAGCCGTTTCGGAGGAGTATGGTAACTGACATTGTGACACGAGAATTTTATATATAAGATATTAAGATTGTCTAACGGTACCTACCATGTATAATCTACCAACTATTTAATATAAGTAATTAATTAATTATTTTTTTCTAGCTTTAATTTTCTTTCCAATTAAATTTAATATTTTCTCGTCCTGCAGGTTACCTAATATCATGTGCAAGCAACAGCGTGAGCATGGCTGCCTCAGTGGGCCCGCCCATCATCATTCCATTCATGCTGTTCGGAGGTTTCTTCCTCAACACTGGGTAAGTAGGCTTCTAGAATATTCCATCCAGATCCATCGAGAAACGCGCTAGAACATTCACCACTAAACACAGGCGCATTTTGTTGAAAGTCGATACCAGTGTTGGAATCGGACAGATAAAAAAATATTGTACCTACGTTTCTTCAAAAAATATAGTTGTTATAATAAAAATATCGTACATCTTGGAAAAACAGAGACAAACACGATAATCTCTCCCAGTACAACAGTTTAAAGGAAGAATGAATAAAGGAACCAAGAAAATATAGACACAATTTAATGTTCAAATAAACTTTATAATATCACATAACTTAGAATGATTAATTGATAATTCTGTTAAGTAAATGAAATATTTATTTCGATTTCTGCAATCTGTTCATTGCTCTGCATTCCGTCTTTATTTTTGTCATTGGCTGGCTTTTCTTAAAATTTCTTCTGTGGATTCGAAATCGGTATAATTACCAGTTTTGCTAAGTTTTCTTACATCGCATGACAGGATGACAGTGAGATAACTAATTGTCAACATAGAAATTTTCGTATTTTTTGCGTACGGTCATTGAATAAGGATAGTATATCGTACTTTATGACAAATAATTGTACAAATACGATAATTATCGTACAAAATCCAACACTGGTCGATACATATTGCAAAAATTCGTAGACCGTAGACCGCTACGCGGCGTAGAGGGTCTACGGATTCTTTTCGCAACTGCTACGCGGTGGGCTACCAAATTGTGCACAGTTCCAGGTGCGAATATTTGTTGTTTGATTCTATTTGCTGTACTATGGACGAGTTTTTTTTTCTATTTTTCTGACATTTTGTTACAAATTTAACATTAAAGGTGTAACAATATTTTTTTACGTTATAATTTAATAGCGTCCATGGAATTTCTTGCCCGTTTTTCTCCAGTACCTACTACGCTTCGGAATGGGCAAATAATAGCTTCTTATTTTTAACTGACCGACTCTGACGATTCAAAAGTACCCTGTCAATAAAAACCTGTAAATAAGTAGCCTGTAAATGGTTTAATTGAAATAAATGCATTTATTTATTAAAACTTAGATTTATAAAATTAGAAGCCGTGCGTCTGATGGGACGTCCCATCGGCAAAATTGTTGAACCTCTTACAAACCGTCATTCCCTATTTAATCCCTTCATTAAATAACAAATAACAAAAATCCTGTCTGATCCGTGAGGGTTATGTATCGTACTGAGAGTCTATTTACGTGCTAATTTTCAGGAAAAAAGAAAAAAAAGTCCTCCTCGTTATTTTTGATTAGGAATTTTATCAGTTTAATACATGTTATGGTTCTGACGGCCGCCGTTTTGCGGGATGTCTACGAGTGATAACTTATGACCCCTGTTGAAAATGAGCAAATTTTTAATGGAATTAGTGTAATTTCACAATGAAGGATTATGTAGTTGGGATGAATTTATCCCAAAAACAAACTTAACATTGTAGTTGAAAAATATGTTCTCCCATACATCGTACGCAACGATCAATTTTCCAACTGCAAATGTAAGTAAAAAAAACGTATTTTTAGAATAGAATACTCTTTATTATGTACACCATATAAGACGTATTTTTGTATGTGATAAAACTACAAAGTAACGATTTTCGGACTTTTTCCTTTACTTGTGATGTGAGATTTCATGATTCTAGGTCAACATGAAGGGTATATAAAATAGGTTTTGATTTATTTGCAAGTAAATATGTCGCATAAATCGCCGTATTTTTTTATTGAGTTGACTTAGAACGTTGATTTGTTTAGAGCTCCAAGGGACGTGACGTATTTGATACGATTGATTCCTTTTTCGGCACATTCCTTTTTGGACATATTCCGTTTTCGGCATATTCTTGTTTTTTGGCTTTGCTTGCGTAATAAAATAAAATAATATTTATTAGTAAAATATTATATTTTAATCAATAAAAATAAAAGACAAAAATTAAACAGTACCTAAAAATAATAATAATTGATAAGGTCCTCATTACAAAAATTACCTTACTATTTCACTGCCGTCTGCCTTGTATTCGGTATCTGTTGTGGGTAAGTATAATTATTACAAAATAGCCCTAGGCATTTTAAAATTTCAGAATAATGATGCTTTGTTGTATATAATGATTTAAGCCGAAACAAGAATATGCCGAAAACGGAATATGTCAAAAAGGAATATGCCGAAAAAGGAATCAATCTTTGATACTTATATATTTCAATTTGATACCTACCTACAAGCCTCACGTTACTGAGAAAAAGGGTCTTGACATACTGACAGACCAGACAGACGGACAACGAAGTGATCCTATAAGGTTCCGTTTTTTAGGGTTCCGTAGTAAACAAGGAACCCTTATAGTTTCGCCATGTCCGTCTGTCTGTCTGTCTGTCTGTCTGTCTGTCCGTCCGTCCGTCTGTCGCCAGCTTAGCTCAGAGACGCTTAGTCTTAGAAAGCTGTAATTTGGCATGGGTATACATATTAATCATGCCAAAAAAATGGTAAAATAAAATTATGAAAAACATTTTTTTTTAGGGTACCTCCCTTACACGTGAAATGGGGATGATATTTTTTTTTCTCGTCTATTCCATGGTGTGGGGTATCGTTGGATAGGCCGTTCAAAAATATTGTGGGTTTGGCGAAGCCATTTTTCAATTAAGGGAACCGTTTGCGTAATATTAAGCTTTAAAGTGCTAGTTTTTGTTAGAGTCAAGTGTCCCCCCCCCCTGCCAGCTAAATGGTTGGTTTTGGATATGTGAAAAAATTCATGGCAATAGTATATATAACGAAATTAAAAGGAAAACTATCACAACTAAGTAAGCTTCACAAGTTAACGAGTAATAGTCGACCAACTTAAATTTGCAGTTGGAGAATTGACCGTAACGTATATCGATGTATGGGAGAGCATGTTTTTCAACTACAATGTTAAGTTTGTTTTTGGGATAAATTCATCCCAACTACGGAACCCTTCATTGTGCGTGGTCCGACATGCACTTGGCCGGTTTTGCTAATGTTATTGCACTACCTATGTTCCTCCTTTCAGATCCGTTGTTTATGGAGTTCTAAGGGTCAATTTTTTTTTTTTTTTTATGAATATATTCGATATTCTGTCTCAGTATGTGAAAGGACTCGCTAGGTCGAAGTACCACGTGTGTAGAATGACTGGTCACCAACGTCAAAGCCAAGGATTATTTAAAAATACCTAATCACTAAGTCAAACGTGGAATGTTCGAAACCTGTTTTGTTTATAATTTTCGATTCTTATGTAACTTTTATTAATTTCAACTGGTAACCCGTTCGAACCAGTAAATTACGCAGTCTATAACTCTAATTAAAACCAGTAACTAATGCTAATTTGAATAGTACAAGGACAATTGTGGATTTTATTAGCTTCAGTTACTATCCGTCGTGAATAACATATATTAAAATAACTGTGCTCTACAAAAAAAAAAATTAAAGGCTATACGTTTTTGGAGTTTTTTGTGCAAAATAGATACCTTTTTATATAATGTGCAACGCATTTTGATATGCTGCAAAGTGTTTAGTATCCTAGAACGTTAAAAAAAGAGCTTAACACTTTGATTTTTAGGGTTCCGTACCTAAAAAGGAAAAAAAATGGAACTCTTATAGTATCACTCGTGTCTCAGTCTGCCTGTCCATCTGTCACAGCCGATTTGCTCCTAATCTACTGGACCAATTAAGTTGAAATTTGGTACACATATGAATTTCTGTGACCGAAACACGACCGTGTAACGCAAATAAATGAATTTTAAATAATTATGAGGGTCACTTTTAGGGAGCACATTAGAAAATGTACCAAAAAAGTTTTTCGAACTGTTACTGTACCGTGTTACATATCAAATGAAAGGGCTCGTTGTGAGGGTCTTTAAAATATTTATTTTGTAATTTTAAAATAAAGGATTTTAAATTTATTTAAGAAAATAGATGAAAAGTGACCATTCCCTCCCCTTATCTCGGAAACTAATAAGCCTAAAATGAAAAAAAAAAACACAGAAAATTGTTCTTTACTTATATTACAGGAAAATCTATAAGAAGTCTATTGTGTTAAAATAACATAGTAAATCTCTCAATATTGTGCATACACACTAGCATTTGCGGTTGGAATGTATGGGAGAACATGTTTTTCACTACAATGTTAAGTTTGATCTTGGGATAAATTCATCCAACTACGGAACACTGTTTGTAAGCTAAATTATAATAAATACGAAGTTCGTCACAATCGTTACTGCATCTATGATGCACCCATGCAATGCATTTACTTTTTATGAAGGGTGTCAGGTGGCGATAAGTCCCCTCTTTGATGAGTGGCTGGATTTGATCCAGTAAATTAACTGTAAATCTGTTTTACTGACACTACGTTCATAGCAACTTGGTCTTAACCAAACGTTAACATTATCTTCCACCCGACAGTTCCGTCCCTGCATACCTGGGCTGGATATCATACTTATCCTGGTTCCACTACGGCAACGAGGCGCTGCTGGTCAACCAGTGGGCGGGCGTGGAGACCATCGCCTGCACCCGGGAGAACTTCACCTGCCCTGCGTCTGGGCAAGTCGTGCTGGATACGCTTAGCTTTTCTGAGGTAAGACCACTAATTTTAGTTTTTACAAGTCCTAATAGGTTGAAAGTAAAAAATAGACAGAAAAACTACAAAGAAGATTTCGGTTTGGAGTATACGTAACGGGGCACTGAGGAAAAAATATTTATTTTCGCAAATCGTTTATTTTTTTCGATACTATCGTATGTAACACCTAAATATAACGCTAAAAGCATCTTGTTGTTTTTTGTCTCCGATCAGCCGTTTGTCGTAAAAATTATGTCGAAGGGATCGGTACGTACAAAATGCAATTGTTGTTGTCACTTCTATAATTATGTGAGAACAACGTAAAAAAAAATATATTTAAAAACAATTCAAAACATAAGATTAAAAGATTACAAATAAGCCCATACTATTAATGTTATTCAGAAATAACAGGCTGGATCTTGACGTTCTGATTGTTGACCTTGACCTCAAGGTCAGTGACCATAGAAGAATCATGACTTTCGGAATTTTGACCTTGACCTCAAGGTCAATGACACTGAAATCAAGGTCAATGCCCTTAAGTGTCCCCCACCCTACTACTCCCACATCCCACCGGGTCCCAAAGGCTTGATTAGGCGATGGTTTTTGGTGTTTTTTTTTTCTTAGTGCCCCGTTTCGTATCCACTGACCGGATTTCGACTTCACCAGGGTTTTATCCAAAATTAGTTTTCAATAAGGTTTGAGGGCCTAGACAAGTGACAATCGCTTACAAACCGTTTTGTATGAATAACTAGTTTCAACAGTATGTCTGCTTTTCGTTAGCTTAGGTCAGTCCCATACATTTTTCAAGACGAAATCCAGACGTGTTGACTATTTTAATCAAATAGTCAACACGTCTTGATTGACGTGGCCTACAAGGTGTTAGTTGGTGGTAAACAGGATACTAATAATCTTCTTGGAGGGCCATCAGATAACGTTTGTAAATAACATACCTTTAAAGGCATTCTATTAGATTTTATTCTTAAGATTTGAACAGGTATTCTGTCATTTTCATGATTTAACATGACAACTGACACCAGATATGCCAGTGGTCGGGAGTTCCAATCTCGCCCGTGTATTTTTTTTTAATATACTCAAAATTGTTATTCATTTCCTAGGATGACTTCACAATGGACGTGGTCAACATGGTGCTGCTCTTCATCGGCTTCAGATTCCTTGCGTACCTCGCTCTTTTATACCGCGCGCGCAGGGGAAAGTGATTATTCTCATAAAATAGACCTTCTAATTATTCCTTGGCCATATAAATACATCAATTGGGTAAAAATATTGTAATATATGTTTGTAAGTTCAGACAGGAATTTCTGTCAGCGTTATAAATTATTAATCATGCCTAATCATAGTTTCCGTCCAGACGCATCTTAGCCAGTTTTGAAGTAAAGTGAACAAAAACTTCATATTCATAAGCATATATTGAAAAGTAATTGGAAACAGCTAACTATTTTTCCTACGAACAATTAGAAACATGGGCTGTGTAGCTTGATAAAAAAAAAAATGGAAATCGCGTGATCTGAACTCATGCCGTCTTATTACAAAACAAGATTTATATTTTGACATGCCTTAAGACGGAGATATATGCCAGTGACCTTGAGTAGTTAGCTTGCGTGTTCTGTGCTGAGTTCACGCAACGCGTCGTACGTTCAGCCAGTAATAGGACTCGCCCATCAAGGAGCGCAGTCCCCAATCTGACGCATTATATATTTTTTATTTTTTAAATAATAAAAAATAATAATAAATTTATTATACACAAAACTAAAGGTATTTTAATAAAACGCGTATACTAAAAGATCAATAATACAATTGTCTTTAAATTGGTGAAGGTTTCAGAAAAATACGCTTGGTAGATTTTGCGCCATTCTCAGTTTTTTATCCGCGTTAGACAAAACTTTACAAATTAATTTCACTATGTAATATAAACACATTCTAAAATATTCACATAACAAATTATTGAGATAATGCTCTTATTTAACATATATTTTTTCAAATCATTAACACTACTCGTTTAGACGTGATCTTCAGTATAAAATCATTAAAAGTCGGTTATCGTCGCCTTAAGCCATGGAGCCAGTTTTTGTAATGAGAACGTAACTCTGATTGAAATACCGTTCTTTATACAAAACTGAAAACTTAGTTCGGTACTAAGTTGACAGTTTTGTATTAGGAACTTTACCACAGACGGAATAAAGTTCGAAATTCAATAATGGCTCCATGGTTTAAACCTGGGTCTGAAGATAAACCTTGTTTTGTAATAAGACGGTTAGGGTCTACTCCGAAGATAAATCTGAAGTATCGGCCGATTCCCGTCTACGGCTGACTAAAAAACAACAGTCAAAGAGGTAAGTCAAAATCAAAGAAATGACTTTAAAGTCGGGTAATTAGTCAAAGTCAAAAAAGGAAACTTTGGAAGTCAAGAAACGCCTGTACTTCGGATTATCGCTTCGGAATAGACCTAGATTTATCCAATAATGCTTGGGACCAGACAGAATACGTGTATAGTATTTGGCCAATGGAAATATGTTTTAAAATTGGTCAATTTACTAAAAAAAATATTCAAAGTTTTGTAAGAATGAATAATAAATGCTTTGTTGTTATTGTTGTAATGTCATAATTTTATACTTAAACTTAAGAATTGTAATTATGTATGTTAATTAAAAGAATCTATTGGTATTTTAATACGTGTATGAGCCGTTTATATCTACGAATCTGACTTCCCAATATTAAAATAACGCTACCTCATTTAACACAGAGTTTTCTTTCCGTGCATACCTGAAATACAAAGCCATTTAACGCACACTTAAATATGACTATGTAAAAATAGTAACAAAATCTATAACAAAATATTGTAACCTATGACTTGAGAAATCATTACCTACTTATACATATACCTAACTTATATATTTTTTTACCATTTTTGTAATTTTAACAGTGAAAAAAAAAAAATTGAATAATTATTTGAAATAATATTGATTCTGTCAGAATTTTTTGTATGCACTCTGAGAAACTTCGAAACTATTGAAAGTGTTTATAAAACTGTTTATTTAGTTTTAAAAGTGTAAGTATAAGCAATTAAAATATATTTAGATATTTTGTTTTTCATTTGTGTACCAAGTCTGATAAGAAATTCCCCACCCAGTCCGCATATTATCTAGAACTAACCAAAAATTAAAACATACAGTCGAACATAATTATAACCTCCTCCTTTTTGGAAGTCGGTTAAAAAACGCGTACCATGCCCCGATTAGCAAAATGCGCGTTTTAGGTGTTCCCGGATTGAAGGTATTAGAAATTATACTCAAACATTCCTAGCACTACACGATGTCAACAATCAACACACACAATACAAACACACAATCACAATCATACAATCATGTGAACCCTTCTAGAGAATGAAAGCTATGGAGGTGAACAATTTTTACTTATTATAAACTGGGAAATATCAAACAAAAATCTTGAAAATATTTCGATTGGGTAAGTAGGTATCGTCACGCCCAGAAGACGGCCGTCTTCGCTGTCAGAAGCCGGGGAAACGATGACTTACAGACGTATAAGGGGGATTAACCGGAGAAGGCAACCAACAGGGAAGAGTGGAAAGAGGGGGTGACTTTTACCCAGCTGACAATACAGATTGATTAAAGGAAAAGACGTAGATGTTGCATTATTGTATATAAAACACCATTGGGCCCATAGTCGACTACCAAACTGAATTTCTACAAATAAACGTCAAGATTTTATTTCCACAATATGGAACTCCGATTGAGACAGGATACTCATCATCATTATCATAATCACTTCAGCCGAAAGACTCACTGCAGGCCTTCCCCAAAGGGGGTTTTGCCATAACCGCCACGCTTGGCGCCTCGGGTTGGCGATCGCAGTATGGTGTTAAAATGCATAGAGAACGCTGCTACCCATTCTCTAGTAAGTCCCTTAGTCGCTTTTTACGACACCTACGGGATGATATAGGGTGCTGCTATTCTTTACCACACAGACATAGTCGACTACCAAACTGAATTTCTACAAATATAGGTACGACAAAATTTTATTTCGACAAAATGGAACTCCGATACGTCTTCATTTCGACAATACTTTAGTCCGACACAACTGTAGACCGACAAAGCGTTTCTTCGACATGAGTTAACTAGGAAATGATGCGACTTTAACGACATACTTCTTCGATAACAATGGTAGTCCGAAATAAGCAAATTTCGACGTACTCTAACTCTTCTGTACTTCGACAATATCTTAAATCGACTTGATTCATCTGAGACACGATGTGACGATGCTCAGTTCAGTATATTCTTGGGTATTAACTGTGAGGCGCTGCAGAGGGACATCAATATTGTGGTAAAATGGACTGATGCCAATCACTTAGAATTTAACACTTCTAAGTGCAAGACCATTTCTTTTACCCGTTTGCGTACGCCCATTCAGCATAACTACCACATATCGGGTACATCCCTCTGGAGCGCGTCAACGAAATAAAAGATCTTGGACTGATCTTATACGTGAATATGTCCTTTAATCAGTACAATAATAATATCTGTGGCAAGGCCAAGGTTTTTTATGAGACAGGCAAATACTTTATTATTCGTTTGTACGTAGCAAACTTGAATATAATGCGCTGGTATGGGATCCACATGAACAAAAATATAAGCTCATGATAGAACGGGTCGTTCAATCAACGCTTGCCGCGGTCGGTCCGTCGATGGGTGACCATATTTACAAACCGAGACCCCTCTGGGCCTCGGAAAGCACGTTTTTGGATCTGACAGGTGTTACGGGTCGTCAGAAGCCCGAAAATCAGACAACGGATATCAAAACTCGACTGGCGAGAAAATACTATTAACGCAAAACGCTCAGTATCGCGGACGCTGACGTACTGCTGGGCCGGCCGGTGCGCGCCCGCTGGTCGAACGCCTACTCCGCGACCGCTGCTTCCCGCCCGCGGTCGCCCTGCATGTAGTGATGTTCTCGACATGCTCCCGGCGTTAAAGACTTGTCTTCAATTATTAAACTGGAAGAGGACAGATGGTGTTATAGGCGCGTCGGACTATTCCCCACTTCGTCCTTACGTCTGCGACTCTGCTTATTCCGTCCCTCCCAGGTATGAGACGTATAATACGACCGAGAAGCCACATCAGTGGTGGTAGCTGTTGGTCTTTGAGTACCACCATATATCCTTCTTCAAGCACCCCATCGGTGTCCGTCCACTTGGTTCTCTGTTGGAGGTAAAAGATATACTCGTTATAGAATCTATTCCTGAACTGTTGCTTTAAGTGCTCAATACGCTGGAAACGTTTCAGGCTGGAGATGTTCTGATTGATGACTTGCGGATGCGGCAGGGATGTGAGAGATCTCCCAATAAGGAAATGTCTAAATGATGCGAGAATGTGCAAAATGTGCAAAAGTGCGAGAATGTGCAAAATGATACCGCAAGTATCATTTGAGTTACTGGGTTGTGAAGATCAGATAGGCAATCGCTCCATGTAAAATACTGGTATTCAGCAAAACCGGTTAGACTGGAAGCCAACCTCAACATGTGGGGAACAGGCTGATGGCAGATGAATGTAAACGATTACTATTTCTTGCAGTGGTAGGTAGGAACTGCATTGTAAATGCATTTATGTATTTTTTATTGATTTACGAGCTACCTAACCTACCAAGATTATCGGGTAAGTATCTTCCATTGATGTCGCAAGCTCTTGCTCTCCAAAGGAAGTAATGAATTGTCGTCAATTCGATAAATCTATTTGGGTGTGATTTTGATAAATAGGTTGGATCCTATGCTCTATGATTGAGAATTGTAAAATGGACTCAACCGTTGTCCTCTGCTTGGATATTTTGACAGCTTGGGAGTAGGGGGGTTGTCTAAATGCAGCGAGGGCGTAACCTTTAGTAACATAAGACATTTTTAATACAATTTGACAAAAATAAACAATACACTTAGGTAGTTATGCAACCTGAACCGCGACGAGTAATCACCGTGAGAGCATAAACTGCATGATTGCAGTTCAGGGTGGCCCTTTCAGATGATTCCATGCATTTTGTCAAGTTAGCATTTTAAGTAGCAGTAAGTCCAACCATGTGTAACCAATAGGATTAGTTTTGTCATTACACTAGAACATCCGCTTCTGCTCAAACGTATTCGTACTCTTTTATTTAATTTATCGCTCCCAAAAACTTGACTAGGTTTAGTTGATTTTTACACATGCCTGTTTGTGATTTGAGTAAACATAGTATTTCAAGAATTCTAGGACCTTTCACATTGAAATCATTATTAGTTAAAACAAGGTAGTGTAGAGTGTGGGGAAAGTGAATGAAGTAACCACAATATGCACACGGGATGGAAACCGCAAAATCCACCCTTTCGCCACAATGTAGCTGCCTGATACCTGGTCTACATTCTTGACCCTACTTATTTATTACTTACCTATTACGTACCTATGTATGCCTTATAGTTTGGGATTTTGTTTCACCTAACTATATTATTATTTTTCACTACTCTTGCTCAAAAAGTCCGTCATTTTAGCGTACCAGAGCGGGGCGAAAATAGCACATCATCCTCTAGGGGAAAAAGTGTTTTTTTTTTGTCTGGTACCAATGAGCCTACAACACCAAAAAGTCATTATTCTTAAGGTGAATCCGCAGTTGTAACTGTAGCTGTATTAATGATTTTAATGATTAGAATTATGTAAATACATATCTGTTATAGGACAGATATAAGTAATCCTTCCCGCCTAGTACGAACTCTGACTCTGACATTTCATTTGAACATTGCCGTCAAAAACAAAATAGGCAAAGTTATCACCAGGATAATGCCGGTTTCAGAACAAAAAAGGCTCGTTACATCGACGTGGTCGAAGGTGACGGGAGGAAGCTTGTGTAACTCCTTCGCCACAAATGTTGACACGTCGTCAGGGTCGGTCTCATTGAACAACGTGATTATATCCTGCAGGCTCCTCTTAGTCCCGTCACGCCGGCGGGACACCATCTGGTCGCGCTTGTTCAGCACCCTAAACAACAACAGCTTGGCAGCAGCTATGTTATCCTCGCTGAAGTTCGTTGCGCAGATCTGGACAGCAGACACCTCGTCCATCACATCCAGCTTCTGCTGCAGGAACGCCAGCAGCTCATTTGCCACTAGATACGAGCGACAGCTTGCGTTGCGCTAATCGAAATAAATAAAACGCGTCCGTATCGAAACGCAACGTCGCGAATCATATTGGGATAAAGATACAACCTGACACTGACCTGCAAATAGCCAAAAACGTAAGAAAATTTGAATTTCGCGGGCTACAGCTGCGGATTCACCTTAAGTAAAATAAACATGAATAAAGACTCGACTTATTGCTGTTTCGTAAAAAAAGAAGAACATTTTATTTTATAAAATGGAACTAAAAGCGGCGTGCTCTTCGGTAGAATGCGTGCATTGCGTTGCGGCATCGCCGTAGGTGAGTATAAATGTTCCTTGGTTGCGGCTACAGAAGAAATAAAAAAAAGGTATTGCCGCGAAGTCTTTAGAATACTTTTCTCTAATTATAAATTGAATTGGTGACCGTAATTTTTTTTACAATAGTGAAAATGTCATCATCTAATGAGAATGGACACCCATATTTGCAGATGGAAGAGAACGAAAAATAAATCATTTTCAATCTGCTGCCGTCAAGGTGTTTATGGTGTAATGTCAATAATCCATATTTATTTTTCTCGCAATCATAGTGAAAAGTATAGTGTAACACGCGGCGCTAAAAACCCACTATAACTCGGTTACTATTTACTCCCTCGCTAAAGCTCGGGAGTAAAACTACCTCGTACATAATGGGTAATTTTAGTCCCTTGTATGAAAATATACTATTATATTTTTAACGCTAGTCAACAATGTTATATAGTTTTATTTATCCAAAATGATTATTATTTAATAGTGTAGCACGTCCCGCACACTACAATAGGGTCAGGGCTACAGCCAGGGTCCACCTCCTAACAATGCAAACCGTGTCTAAAAGTATCGCTCTCGTCAGTGATGACTGATGACGAATCGATCCCAGTTTAATGTGATATTTCCATTTTCGAGAACTGGGTCGGGCACAAACCTAGCTATAGTACAGCACTTCCGATTATACAAGGCTGTGTTTTAGAGCAAGTTGCTGATGGATAATCCTGGCTACAAGGTTGTGTCCCATGTCCCTACCTACAAGATGGCAAAAAGTTATCGAACAAAATGGTACCTACATACTTTAGTTAAATGTAAATAAACTATATTAAAAAATGTTTTGAATTTTCTTAAAAAATGCGAAGAAACTTTTTCCCCAACCTATTATGATTTGGAAAAAATATATGTTAAATTAGAGCATTTTCTCAATAACTTAATAAGTGAATATTTTAGATTATGTTTATATTACATAGTGAAATTAATTTGTAAAGTTATGTCTAACACAGGTAAAAAACTGAGAATGGCGCAAAATCTACCAAGCGTATTTTTCTGAAAACTTCACCAATTTAAAGATAATTTAATTATTGATCTTTTAGTATACGCGTTTTACTAAAATACCTTTTGTTTTGTGTTTAATAAATTAATAATGCGTCAAATTTGTTGACAGAGCTCCTTGATGGGCGAGTCCTATTACTGGCTGAACGTACGACGCGTTGCGTGAGCTCAGTACAGAACACGCAAGCTAACCATTCAAGGTCACTGGCATATATCAGCGTCTTAAAGTCAAGGACGTTCTTATTATTATTATGCATTTAAACGACGTGTAAAAAACTCTTTTGATAGTGCTCATTAAAACTTGAAGTTACACGTGTCTCTAAACTAATTCTCACTCATTTCCAATGCAAAGTTTGACCATGTTTACTAATGGAATGGCGATACTTAATTAGTGGCAGAGACGTTTAAAACATTTGTAACTACTTATACACTTTTGACAGTGCAAATCTGCACCCTGACCCCGATTAAGTAGTGCATTGCGTTTACAACAGCGTCAGATTTAAATGTGGGGTCTAACAGAAGAAGTTGCTCAGTTACAACCACAATTTGTAAATTAAATATCGAGAACCGCCTTAATTTATTGCCAAAATATAAGATAAATTGTTTTCTGTTACACCTGAATTTAAGAATGGTCCATGCTTGTGGATTTTTCCAGCCTTTGAGTTAAAAATAAATAAAGAAAGCTATAAAAAGTGCGGAAATTGCAGAAAGTTATTGAGATTTTTTTTATCTTTAGAACCAGAAAATAAGGATTTTCTGGTTCTAAAGGTTTAAAAAAATCTCAATTCCTTTTCTTAGCACTCATGGTTCTCAGATTGTTATTATACTGTCTCGTTGACGAACCTCTTTCGACTCTTTAAATTAGGTTCTTTTGAATGCTCGTTTGGAACATTTCTTATCTTACGTAATTGTTCCGAAAGGAAGTCTATATTTAAAGCCCAAAAACGGTGTATAAGATCCATTTTTAATCTTAAGGTTACAGATAGTTGCATTCCTTTTTTCAAGAAACACATAATACTAACTTTTCCTAGTATAAACATTCTCGAAGTACCTATATTCGTTAAAACTAACAAGCATCTACATATTTCCGGCATTAAATGATACGAGGATGCGAACTGCTGCCTTGAGATCAAAATATCAGAGTTTATTGTGTACTGGTAGATACAACACTGCTTTGCTTAAAAAAAAACATTATTGGTATGGCACCTATTATATTTAACAAATTGCCAAATTGTGTCGTCGTTGCTAACAGAGAAATGTTATTACTCTGTTACCGATTTTATAAATAATGAATTGTAATATTTGCTTCACGTTAGCTCATTTATTTTGTACTTAAATAATTTGAGACTTAGCTGATCCATGATCTCATTTTGATTATAAGTAGGTACCTTGTTTCTAAAATACCTGTAAGCTAACAAATTTTTGTATACCAACAGGCAGAATGTACTGGGAATAAGTCTAAAACGAACACCACTATTGTAATACCTGCATTCTATACAAATAAAGAAATTATTTATTATTTATTTACGCATTTCTTCTGTGAAGATCCTTAACACGCTTGGCAGTTGCCTCTGAGGTTTGGACACCTTGTTGAGAAGGTCACCGTTTCGGTCGAGGCTGAATTCGCGAACCTGACTGCATAAACTGACAATCATTTAATTTATGTGATTCTAGACCAGAAGAAAGTTTCATTAGTACTTTTAATACAGCTATTCAATATAATTGTTATTTTTTATCTGAACGTTTATTTCGCATATAAAATTTTTCCTGTCGCATTATAAAACATTGTTTGTAGTTTTTTATATATTTCCAGAGCTTTCGTATCTAGGTCAATTAAAAATAGCACCTTGGGCGTCGGCAGAGGGCACATAATGCCCTCTTCCGGTCCCCCTAAATGGGTCCAGGGACGGCGAACACGGGAAAGTCCGCCGCCCCCTACCATATAAAACCCGGAGGGTGACGCGTTATCTTCCACGCGCCCCCTCTTAGACGTCGCGGGGGGAGTCAAAAACCGCACTCCCCTTTCTTGACTAGGCGCAGCCCGCACTAGCGGGCTGACACCAGTCAGAAGCTGCGCTGAAGAGTGCTTATGTACCCCTGTAGTCCCCGGTGCAAGGGAACACGGAGTGGTTTTAGTCAGTAGAAGTCTGACAGTCCTCTCCATCCGCCCCAGTGCGGAGGACATCCATGAGGATATCCACTGGGTTACAATAAAAAGCAAGCTGTATTTAAGAATGGAAAAGTTGAGCCAAAATTATGAATGAAATTATACGCATGTTTAAACGTAGTGATCAATGTTTGCGATAAGAGAATTCATTACAGTTAAGATTGTAATCTTAAAAGAATAATAATAATTGTGAGTCATCACGTATAAATTAAGATAAAAATCATTTATCGTTTGGAAACATCGACGTTTCCTTTATTAAAAAAAATCAAACTCCTAGCTTGTGTAGTGATTTATAAGGTGCTATTTTTAATTGACCTAGATACGAAAGCTCTGGAAATATATAAAAAAAACTACAAACAATGTTATATGCGACAGGAAAAATTTTATATGCGAAATAAACGTTCAGATAAAAAATAAAAATTATATTGAATAGCTGTATTAAAAGTACTAATGAAACTTTCTTCTGGTCTAGAATCACATAAATTAAATGATTGTCAGTTTATGCAGTCAGGTTCGCGAATTCAGCCTCGCCCGAAACGGTGACCTTCTCAACAAGGTGTCCAAACTTCAGAGGCAACTGGCGAGCGGGTTAAGGATCTTTACAGAAGAAATGCGTAAATAAATAATAAATAATTTCTTTATTTGTATAGAATGCAGGTATTACAATAGTGGTGTTAGTTTTAGATTTATTTCCAGTACATTCTGCTTGTTGGTATACAAAAATTTGTTAACTTACAGATATTTTAGAAACAAGGTACCTACTTATATTCAAAATGAGATCATGGATCAGCTAAGCCTAAAATTATTTAAGTACAAAATAAATGAGCTAAGGTGAAGCAAATATTACAATTAATTATTTATAAAATCGGTAACAGAGTAATAACATTTCTCTGTTAGCAACGACGAGTTGACGACAGGAGTTTCTTGAATTGTTTTAAGGGCTGATCCTTAATACAATTTGAAAATACGTTTATTTCGCATATAAAATTTTTAATGTCGCATACAACATTAGTTGTAGTTTTTTTATATATTTCCAGAGCTTTCGACAATTAAAAATAGCACCTTATAAATCACTACACAAGCTAGGAGTTTGATTTTTTTTAATAAAGGAAACGTCGACGTTTCCAAACGATAAATGATTTTTATCTTAATTTATACGTGATGACTCACAATTATTATTATTCTTTTAAGATTACAATCTTAACTGTAATAAATTAGATAATCTAATCTCTTATCGCAAGCATTGATCACTACGTTTAAACATGCGTAAAATTTAATTCATAATTTTTGCTCAATTTTTCTATTCTCAAATAGAGCCTGATTTTTTTTTTAAACCGGGTGAATATCCTCGTGGATGTCCTTCGCCTTGGGGCGGACGGAGACGACTGTCAGACTTCTACTGACTAAAACCACCCCGTGTTCCCTCGCATACTTGCACCGGGGACTACAGTGGCACATAAGCACTCTTCAACGCAGCGGGTGTCGGCCCGCCCGTACGGGCTGCGCCTGATCAAGAGGGGCGAGTGAAGTTTTTGACTCCCCCGCGACGTCTAAGAGGGGGCGCGTGGAAGATAACGCGTCACCCCCTCTGGTCTTATATGGTAGGGGTGGCGGAATTTCCCGTGTCCGTCTTCCGTGGGCCCATTTACGACTGTGAAAGATTATAAAAATGACAGCCGGGACCAACAGCTTGTGCGGCGTTTTACGCAACTGCTTAGTGTACATATTCTCGGATGACCTGTGCGTGCTGCGCGCCGGCACCGACCTCGCCGAAACTTGTCGACTCGTGCAGCGTGACGTAGACCGAGTTCTTGAATGGTCGCACGGCAACGGGATAATCCTAAACGCAGATAAAACTAAGCTAGTTTTGATACGCTCACCATATTTACTACCACCTGGTGAACCACCACCGATAATATACGCACATGAGTTTACGTGCATTATTAAAAGCATATTCTGTTTGGCCCCAAAAATTTATAATAAGCACCCAATACCTCTGGAACAGCAGCCCACTAGGTTGTTTAAGTTGCATTTAAAAAAAAAAACTTATAGCCAAATGCTACTACAGCTTATCAGAGTTTCTAAATGAACGAAATTAAGAAAATTGCGATATTTCTCCTAGTCTATTAATGGTTAATGAATTTTTTTATGTTAGTTAGTTAAGCTGTTTCTAAACTGATGTATTGATAATGTAGTTAGGCTTAAGCATGGTAAAAATAAGTTCTGTGTTTTTTTTGTACGCTTTAACTGGCAAAACATGTAGCTCCTTTTTATTTGTCTTTATCTTATCTTTATCTTTGAATTAATAAAATCTATGTTGACTGTAATTGTAACCCAATTGTACGCGATAAATGTGTAACATACCTGGGAGTAAAGGTTGACGAGAACTTTTCTTGGTCAAACCATATTGAATACTTGTGTAATAAACTTAGAATATTACTCGGTAAATTCTACCATCTAAGCTTTAAAGTGCCAAGTAATACCCTTATGTGCCTTTATCTTCAATTAGTTGACCCAATATTAAGTTACGCTCTCGACTGCTATGGACTCACATTCAAAAGTATCTTAGAAAAATTAGAATCACAACAAATAAGATTTTTAAAACTATTAGTAAGTAACAAAACTAAAAACAAATGTAAAGATGATTATTATAAATTATTTAAAATTTGCAAAATTCTTCTTATCAGCTTAAAACATAAATACCTACTACTGGTTAACAGTCATGGCAGCTGGGGGCGTCACTCGCTAGTTACCCATAACCACGCAACTAGGATGGTATCAGCAGGTAAATTTGATGTACCTAGAATAACTAACTATTTTGGCGACCGAACGCTTGATAAAAGAGTTCCATACCTTCTCAATCAATTGCCTACTGATATAAGAAGTCAGGAAATAAAACGTAAATTTGCCAAGTTACTTAAGCAGTTCTTTTTCAGGAATTTGTAAACGATGTTCTAAGGAAAATGGTTTGCAGATTGTTGGGGAAGAGCGGATGAGTGATTAGGGATATTTTAAAAGAATTAATTCATAAGATTAGATAATTGATAGTTACTTAATAGGTTCAGTTAGAGAAATTAAAGTGTCCGCACTAATAAATAAAAATTGTATAATTGTGTTCTGTTCCCACAGACAAACCGTGAAAACGGTTTTGCGGGGCAGTCCTTATGTTAAGTTTTTGTTTTGTAAACGTAGTTAATAAATAAATAATAACGGCTTAACGTGCCTTCCGAGGCACGGTCCTGCCGCACGTTAAACCGTTAGTCCCGATTGGTATGTAATGGATGGTCACCCATCGATGGACCGACCTCAGCAAGAGTTAGTTAACCTTGAAGATCGACCCGTGCTGATTTTATTATTTATCCACACCACGAACCCCTCAGCTTTAGCTTAATTTATTCAAATGAATTGGTTCATGGGTGTTGCGGTAGCAAACGTATGTTGTATGATCATCATATAGCCGTGTTTTTGCCTTAATTTAAATATTTGTGATAAGATAACAAGCCTTATCTCTTGAGGCCTCATTTGAGCAAGTAAAGGCTTCTACATACTGGCGCGACATGTGCGCGACGCGACACCGGTAGAACAATTTTCTTGAGTTTTGTTCTACCAGTGTCGCGTCGCGTGACAAGTCACGCCAGTATGTAGAAGCCTTAAAGCGAGAACATGAATAATAACATCTTTTATTTTTTCTTGTAACGGATCATTTTTAAGAATTCATAGTCGACCTGCATTTTACTGAATGTTATCGCGCTATTCATCTCAAATTCCGCCTTTGTCTCATGTCTTATTTAAGAGCATTGTCTAAAATATCAGAAATAAGTTCTAAGCGTGCCATTATTCACAATAATAACTTCACAAATCAGTTACAATAACGAATTCGATCCCGAAAAGTATACTTTATGTACTTAATCGGTTAAACTTTGATCGTAAACACAATATCAAACTCGATAAGTCAATGACAAAATCTCGTCAAGAGCACCGAAAAAATTCATCGTTCAGAGAACTAAATGAAATCGACTATTTCATTTATCGAACCATCAATCGTGAGCTAGTGTAGCGTTCAAGAGTGCCAAACGACAAGATCTCGATCCCAATTTCCAATTCCGATTGAGATCGAGTGTCGAGAGTAAGTCTATTGATCTGTTTATCCTGTGGCCGTGCGCAGTGACCCGACTGTAGGGCGGTGTCACATGTCTCAGATACGTTACATGAAAACCGAAGCCTTTCAAACTCGCCGTCACATCGTTTTCCGTCTGCACCAATCAGCGATCACCGTACAGTACGGTACTATATTCTAACGTCATGGTAAAGGTTAAACCTAAAGAAAGTTCATAGACAAGGACTATCCAATTTGTGATGGATTATGTGACTGAACTCCACATTTGTATGGATGACTTGTTGAATTAGGAAGTGGTGCGATAGGTATCTAAAAGCAATCAATAGATGAAGGAATCGAAATAGATACGAAAATTAGTAGGTACAGTTGACTCTTCGATTGAATTATTTATTAGGGATGTAACAGAAGCCATAATTATTAGCAGAGGTAAAAAAAATTGCAGTGTTAATAACAATTTTTTATTAATTTTGGACCAAATTATTTTTAACAGAGAAAAAAAGTCAGTCGTCGGACTGCACGTCAGAAGTGAAAACTTGTTAGCTTCACAAATTTGTAAACATTTGTATACAACAGTGGCGAAAGCACCATATAACACGATTCCTACCGGCTTCGCTTCGGAAGTTCGCATCAACAACTCTACCGCTATTGACAAATGGCACAGTCAATAGTGTCTACTACTGCCAAAAAATATAGTTACACTACGGGTATTCAATTCACTATAACATCCAAACAACAAAAACGCCTATTTTTAATAGATTTAAATTGCGACAACAAAAAATTAAGTTTTTTTTGTGTAGTGATGCGTCTTTTTGGTTCTGCTACTTGACTATAGATGGTGTTAAGTTCAGTGAAGAAAATACTGCTTTTTAAGTAAATTAATACATTTTACTTTATTGATAAGTAAGTTAAAACCGGTTTCGCTTCGGCTTCCGCTGGTATACAATATTAGTTTTAGTATACCTATGCGAAACCCGAAACACGGGTCTAGTATTTTTATGTAAAGAATCTATGTACAAAATTTCAAAACTGTATCATGAAAAATCACAAAGTTATAAGGTTGTTATGTTACCGGGTTGCCCGTACAAAAACATTCTAACGGCGCCCCCGCGCCTCCAGGGTCGTCTTACGCTCATTGATAATAATTAGGCAGTTATATAGGTACCTAACCGTACCACGGACGATTGTATTGTAAGTAATTAAATGGTGATAACATTTTACATCACACTTAAATATTTTTGGGACAAAATATAACATGGTGTAAAAATTATTGAAATCGATTCAGTTCCTTATTCTGAACAAACTATATTCACGGGGTCTATTCCGAACATAATTGCAATGTATCGGCCGAATGTGCGGCCGTTGCTTGTCTACGGCTAATTATGGCTGACAACGGCGAAAAAAAAAAACGACCGTCGAAGAGAAAAGCCAAAGTAAAAACTGTGACTTTAAGTCGGGTAAGGATTCAAAGTCAAAAAAGGAAATTATGGAAGTTATAAAACGGCCGAACATTCGGCCGATACTTCGGATTAACGCTTCTAGACCATCTTGTTTCGTATATACTAAAAATAATGTTGTATATGTATCTGAGCGTGACGGTCACGCGAGTTCAGTACCCCAAGTGTAAGTTTGCAAGAAAGTAAACGTAACTATTTCGTTTGCGTTAAAATTTGACCGATGGATCATAATTCTAAGAATATAAGGGTGAGAATAAAAATCTAAACGCAAACGCGCTAGTTACGTTTACTCACTTGCATTACACTCGGGGTACAGTGCTTTTATTCCCATCCTAAAAGTGCCCAACGTGTCTGTCCAAAGTTTCCACTTCAAAAGACTGTTCTGGTTTGTACTGTGACGGGAGTCAAAACAATAGAGTTTATCTGCTACTAGCTTCTGCCCACGACTTCACCCGCGTAGCGAGTGACTATGACGTTGTAAATTATGTTGAATTATACAACATTAGTTTTTGTTTATACTAAACCTCTTGAGGGGTCATTGTATTCATCATTATGAACAACTTTTACTATAGGACCAAAGTTGAAATCGCGAAAAAAAAATCAGCTGTTCCCTACATTTAAGTTCGCTGAACTCGTCAAAATGTAGGGAACAGCTGATATTTTTTTCGCGATTTCAAGGTTGGTCCCATAGTAAAAGTTGTTCATAATGATGAGTACAATGACCCCTTAAGAGGTTTAGTATAAACAAAAACTAATGTTGTATATAAACCTTCCTCTTGAATCACTCTATCTATTAAAAAAACCGCATCAAAATCCATTGCGTAGTTTTAAAGATCTAAGCATACATAGGGACAGACAGGAAGCGGGAAGCGACTATGTAGTGATAGTCACTCTGCTAGCGAATAGTGACTTCGTTTATCATCCCATTACAGTTTACTTGAGCTACAATAACAATACACACAACATGTTTACCTTCGAGTTTATTACATATTATGTTTTCGTAGGCACTATGACAAATAGAATCATTTTTCTTTCTTTCTTTCCTTCTTTTACATACCTATAACTCACATCTCAGACCAGTCTGATTTTGCCTGGTTTCCAACGGAGATCCAACGTTCCTCAGATTATAGAAAAATCTGAGCAACGTTCTATAAACTGGGGCATAGCAAATGAACCATTTGGGATAGGTACAGTCGTTCGATTTGAGTGAAATTCAATCTGCCGGAAGACAGCGGATTCCGACTCAATGGCAATTCAAAAGTGCCTGTAATAGGTTTAATTGAAATAAATGTTTTGAGTTTGGGTTGAGTTTGAGTTTGAATTTATTTTTTAAAGTCATCAGATTTGAGAAGGTCCCTTCACAAAGTTTTACGACGAACAAACATATACAGGGGGTCTACTCCGAAGCGTTAATCCCAAGTATCGGCCAAATGTTCAGCCGTTTCATAACTTCCATATTTTCCTTTTTTGACTTTGAATCCTTACCCGACTTAAAGTCACATCTTTGACTTTGGCTTATCTCTTTGACAGTCGTTTTTTTTTCTTTTGTCGTAGTCAGCCATAGTTAGTCGTAATCAAGCAACGGCCGAACATTCGCCCGATACTTCGGATTTATGTTCGGTTCCCTGGGTGTCTCCCAGGGATATGAAACACTATTAAAGCTTCATAATACATACATTTTATTTTATTTGTGTTCATTTGTAGTTCAAGCTTTTATGGGACTGTTATGCATCTCCTTTGGCACATGGGTATAGACCACTGTATATAGATGGCACATAGAATTACCTGGGCTAGCACATAGAATTCTTTTTATTCTGGTAATAGTACGTTCCCGTGAGATAATTTCCGACCTTCACGCGGGTGAAGCTGCGAGCAAAAGCTAGTAGTTACATAAACGAGAATGACAATTATAAAAGGTCGTATACTTAGATTTATTTTAAATAAATAAACAGGATTCACCAAAAATAGAAATAAAACGGCTACAATGGTAATTTAAGCATACAAATCTACATATTATAGATAACAAACATGCAGCTTGAAAGCAGAATCTCGAACAAGTTTACCCAAAGCCTCATGATTCTTTTATAAAACTTTCCAAGATTTTATTGAGAGATACACAATAAAATCTTGAAGTGCAATAAAATTAAGAAGCATTGCGCTTCTTAATGAAACTATGTATATGTTACCGGCCAAACCCGATTTCAGGACAAACTAGTTTTGCCTAGGCTAAACTAGTTCTTCCTATACGCGATAGGATTAACTAGTATAGCCTAGGCTAAACTAGTTTGTCCTAAGCCCGATAGGATAAACCAGTTTAGCCTAGGTCGAATCGTTTGATATACCACTCAAAAGACATAAAACCTATTTAGTCTAATATGATAAACGTGCAAGCAAGCATGCAGCAGGCATGTTTTCTGTCACGGCTCCGGCGCTGCAGGGCTCCAGCGGCCCCATGCGAGCTTATCGTCACAGATGTGTTTCACGCTCACCACCGGAGCGTTGAAACCACCTGCTCAGCTCGCCGGCCGCCTCGCCCCTACGCGCCTACGCGATTTTAAATAACACTCTAGGGGTAGGGCAGACAAGACTACGTGGAGTCGGTTTTTCTAACTAGGATAAACCGATTCGACCTAGGCTAAACTGGTTTATCCTATCGGGCTTAGGACAAACTAGTTTAGCCTAGGCTATACTAGTTAATCCTATCGCGTATAGGAAGAACTAGTTTAGCCTAGGCTAAACTAGTTTGTCCTGAAATCGGGTTTGGCCGGTAACATATATATTTATACTAAGTATTTCAAACAGGGTAAAACATGAGCAGTGGCCCAGTAGTAACGGCTTCAACTTACGAAAGAGAGTGTGCTGCTATCAGTTTTTCCGGTAAATTAAACTTACCGGAAATACTGATAGCAGCACTCCAGAGTACGGATGGAGGAGGCCTAGGGCGCCTAAGGCGCCCAACTGATCAAACCGACATTTCAAACAGGAGATGTTCATGAAACAAAAATCCTCAAAAATAGCATCAAAATGTATAGAAATCGAACACTCAGAACTCTACACACTCTCTGGTGTAAATGGCTTGTCTGATCAGTTGGGTGCCTTAGACGCTCTAGACCTCCTCCATCCTTACTCTGGAGAACTGCTATCAGATCTCATTCGAATTGCTACCTGACGGAGAACCGAGGGTTCGAAATGACTTCGTTTGTATGAAAATGTTGCTCTGGGTACTTAGTAGAGACGGTAAGTGTATTTCATCACCACTGCTCTCAAAACGGTGAAGGAAAACTGCGTGAGGTAACCGGCATGTCCTAGAACTAAAAATTCGAAGACTGTGACATCCACCAACCCACACTGGGCCCGCGTGGTGGATTACGACCCATTCCCTCTCACAGAGAGGAGGCCTAGTGTCCCAGCAGTGGAAACAATTATAGGCTGATTGGCCGATTATGTATGTTCTGTATTTAAAACAGGTATTATTTAAAAGAGCCCGGTTGATGGCAATAGGCTCGCCCCTATTACATGGGACTTAACCAAAACTGGTGAAATGTAGGTGTACTATAGGTACACCTTCGCCTAACCCTTTGGGGATTTCAGGCGTGATGTTATTTATGTATGTACTCGTATGTATTATTTAAAATTAGAAAGCTCTATCATTGCGTTACCTCTTCTATTGTTGTGATTTTTAACTTAACTATCAACATTTTAAGGTTTAAATTTGGTCTATCGTGTATGCTAGCGACTGTAGATTATTATAAAACACAGATTATTTAAAATTAAAACGAAACTGAAACATACTAATAAATTAAAAACCTTAAAATTACCAAACGTATGAGTAAGTAACAAGAACTCATTTCCACCCAGTACGGTTAGCACATACAAACCCATTAATTAATCACACGTCTTTTATCAATGCATTAGAAGCATACTTATCCGGCCGGCGCATTTTACTTTTGTTTCCAATAAAATGCGGTCATCCTACTCTAATCCCTAACCGTCCCTTTCTAACGCAAGTCGTAATGTCAAACTATCAACGCTACACTGGTAGGCGGACGCGCTATGTTCCGGCGCCAAAACTTTGCCGCAATCGGTAAAATGAACGCGCTGACAATACCGTCCAGTTCGCTCCAATTCCAAATTTAAAAAAAATTGTTAATGGTTTTGTTTTTTTTTAATCATTAGTAACGACATTGTGCAATAGAAAATGAGTGCCAGCCCAAATAAAAGTGGAGACAGGTTGAGTTTCATAACGGAGCCAGCAGCTGAGGAGGAAACCTACGTAAGAGAATGTGTAAACATTTCATCACAATATTTACTACTTTTTACTAAATTTAAATTTAGAAAGTGATCAAGTGTATTTTAAGTGCAAGTTCAGGTAAATATTTAAAAATAAACGTTGCTTAGAATATTTTTGAACTTGATGTGCTAATTGCAAATTCCTAACTCGGTTAAATGTATTTAATTAAATATTCATCGTAAAACTTAAATCGTCGAAGCTTTAATTCAGTTTTCTTGGTAGATAGATATACATAAATATTCCGTGGGTTTACCGGATCTACAGGTATTTTTGTGGATTTCTGTTTTAAATCATTAGTAAGCTTATTTACTTCTTGCAACAAGTTCAGTGGAAATTAAAATACTTATTAAAACTTATAGTAAAACGGGTACGTATCTAAAGCTATAACGATGTCGTCACGTTTGTTGTTGGATCAAAGTTCAAGCCCTTATTTACTGCATAGATAATATATTAGGCAGCATTCTTAAGTATCAAACTCAAATTGTTTTGTTCTTCGTCTTAAGGCTCGTATAGACTGGTGCGATATCGCGAGCGCGGCGCGAGTTTAGTAGCACAATTTCTATGTCACTGCCTGTCGCGCCCGCGATATCGCGTGAGTCTGTAAGAGCCTTAAAGTGGCGTAATTTAAATTCCATTTGTACATGGAATGTCTGGGTCTTCCCACGTGTTTGTAACTACGTGATTGATGTAATTTCGAATCAATATGTGCTTACCTAACCAGAATAGTTGTATCTACTAATTACTTTCACATGTTTGCTATTTTCGTCACTTAATTAAAAATATATCCAATTGGTTCTCGGAATTTAATTCAAGAGGTTTTTTATAAGGCTGTGCTGCTGGGGAGTTTCTTGCGCCACTTCTTCTTCCCAGCTAAAGCACTAGGAAGTGGTGAAGGGTGGGCGTTTTGGGGGACCGTCATATGTAAATTTGACGTTCGAAAAGTGCTGATTCCTAGTTTGAATAAATTAGTTTTGATTTTTTTTATTTTGATAAGTCTTGTACAATTATTGTTTCATTCCGAATTCCGTACTTAAAGTTAATTGAATCCAAACAAAAAAATCGTGTCAGTAAAACGAGATGGAAATTATAAGGCAATCGCATTAAAGAGCCTGTACAATGTTTTCTTATCTCGATTAATTTATTATGACTGTGATCAAAAAACGATGAGTTTCTATTTCAATTTAAAAACAGGTGTTAAATTTAGAATTAGCAAAATCAATTACTTTAATCGTATTCAGAATCTGTGATGCACTTCATTTAAATAATGTAGGTATACTTACTATTAATAAATTTAGAAGAATTAACTTAAAATGCTAGTTTTCCTGTACAATACGGCCCCGTAAAAATACGACATATAAAATAAACATCCGTTTTTTCCTGTATAGGAAATGATTCCCAGCAAGTTAAAGATTAAGGAGACGAGGTCAAAGTATGACCTCCTGTTCCCCGAAATCGAAGAGGTGTTGGGTCCAGCACCGACCTTCAGACCCTGCACCTTGGTCTGGCGAGACGTGACCGTCCATACCAAACTGAAAGATGGGAAACTGAAAAGACTAGTAAATAATGGTAAGTTATTTTTTTTCTTTAGGTATAATATTTCAAGCGTGGTGACAATATCAATCTGAATTATTTTGAAGTACCTATATTGCTAATCCATTGCTTCATATGCAATGATATTATATTAAATCGTGAAGACTCGAAAACGTCCTAATTGGGACGTTTTTGTTAGTCTGTGATGCCAACATTCGGTGATTGGTGGCCAGAATAATGTTTGTTTACATTCACGCGCAAATGACAACACTAGCTGTCTCTATTTTTAACCGATACCAAACAGGAGGAGGTTCTCAATTCGGAGGTATGTTTTTTTTTTTTTTGCGATTACTCCGTCAATTATGGACCGATTTTGAAAATTCTTTTTTTTTTCGCAAGGGTGTACTCCCGAGGTGGTCCCATTGCTACCAAATCAGAATCTGATGAGGGGAACCCATGGAAATCGAGGGAAACCCTAAAATTTTATAGGCAAACCTATAGCGATTTGGGTATTTTTTATAGTAACTCGTGCATTTGCTCTCGGAAAGCACCGTTTGGTGAAGTGAAACTGATGATGGAGTCTACAGATGACCACCGGAATAATATAATAATGAGTGCTTCCCTAATTAACGGGTTGCGATTTGATTGGGTACTTTAATGTTGTTGCTAAGCAATTTATGCTCGTCACTATGCAATTGCATATGGTGAGTGGCATTTCTCCTGATTCTTACCAGGAGAACTCCTCAACAATCAACGTTCCAGCATCGGGAAAAGCAATATTTTGTAAAAGGTGATGAGCAGTTATTTATTTGTAAAAAGTTTTTTTTTTGTTGTTTTTATCAAACCATCTCTTTTCTATAATTTTTACTTGTAGTGAAATGAAATGTGTGCTGCCGCTGCTGCGCGGAACACTTTTTTCGGTTGTTTTGTGAGTGTATAACATATCTCTTTAACTCATTGTTCATATGCTTGGAAAATTTGTCTACTCCATAACGTAAATAACGCAATGAGGATGCATATCCGGTACGGCTCTAATAATCCTTCCATATCCCAAGGGTGCACCCCGGTCTACTACGAGATTTGATATACAATGGTCTCTGTAGTCCCATGAAACATCAGGCTCCAGGGACTAGTGTGAATCTTTGGGTTCATTCGAGCAATTGAGTCTGGTTCAACCACGCTGGGGTCGGTGCATTTCATTCATTCATTCATTCCACAACGTAAATTTTTATAACGGAATTAATAAAATGAAACCCATTACCTCACTGGTGATCAATGCGCATGAGCAGGCCTGGGCACTGTGCAGTGACGTAATAATAGGCTGTTATTCAGATTACTGTGGCAATTGTTGACCATGATTTCCGAAAAACTGTTTGTTTCTATCATGTCCTCAAATGATTTCACCAACTGAAGTTATTTTTGGTCACTCACATCAATTCATATTCTATTCTATTTTTCTCTATGGCAGTAGTGCCCATAGATTATACACTTATACAGTATGTAATAAAAACCCTGTTGTTCCTTTTGGGGACGTATACATTAACCTACAAGCACAACATTGGAGGAATTACAATTTAAAAAAATTAAGCATTGGCTAGTCGAGAAGTCAAAATCAAAGAACTAAAGAGGTAAGAAATCAGTTAAACATTACAAATATTAATAAAAAAATATTAAAATTAATTATTTTTGTTGAACAGTTTTTATAAATGACTTGCTTTATAACGTTTGTATACCGATTCTTAAAACGTAGGTAGAAGGAACAACAGGGTTTTTGTTACATCATATTGTATATAGGATGGTGCCGATGTCGACAATTCTGCCAATGTCATCTGATCGATCTGATCAATGTGCTAAACAAACATAAATTCAAGACAGTTGAAAAGAGATTTGACAACGAGTTTGTTTTTTTTTAATTTTCAATTGGTCTTTCTTAAATTGGGTGTTAGGCCTTTTGCACTCGGAAAAGTCTCATATTGAATACTATTTTGTGAATAACCGGATATTGTTCTACTTAACTCAATACTGTAATATATAATACTATTAATTACTAATTCAATATTCATTCTCATACGGCTTCATGTCTGTAATTTGAACTGTTGCTAGGCTCCAAATTTATAGGTACTCGGCTCTTTCTAGTGAGCGCTCTATCAATTACTCCATCATTGCTACATTACGTTCCTTGTTTGGTTTCTTAGACTTCAATTCAGTGGCCCCAGCACGAACACGTGGAGAAATCCGAACAATTCTAAATTTGAAAATATTTGTTTCGCACTTATTATTGACTTAGTTTTAACGCTTTATTCATATCAATGGGTATTAAGGCCCGATTCAAACTTTATGGCTGCTCGGAACATGAGGCGAGTCGCTGCGAAGTAACAAATTCACGTGTCAGCGGGGGTGAGGGGTTCGGTACTTCGCAAGGAGTTGCGCACTTTAGAGTCATCAAGTTTGAATCGAGTACTGTCGCAAATTTTTTAACCAAAATGCTATAGAATAGTTGTATTTCCGATTAAAAAATCGTTGAATTTACGTTACGCTATGTGGCACGTTCGTGTTAGGGCTTCAATACCCCAAGTGTAAGTTTGCAAGAGACCAAACGTAACTATTTCGTTTGCGTTAAAATTTGACCGATAGATCATAATGCTAAGACTATAAGAGTGAGAATAAAAATCTTAACGCAAACGCGCTAGTTACGTTTACTCACTTGCAAACTTACACTTGGGGTACAGATAGCAAAATACGTACGTAGATAATAAATATAAATATCCAAATAAGTCGTTACGGGTCGGCAGAAGCAACCAGTCTTACCAAGGGTATCGTATTACCCAGTTACTGAGTTGTGGAGGTCAGATAGGCAGTCGCTCCATGTAATGTACTGGTATTCTGCTGTATCCGGTAAACTCCGGTTAGACTGGAAGCCGACCCCAACATGGTTGAGAAAAGGTTAGGCAGATTGATTAATCCCTTGGTTAGTTTTTCGAGTGTTGCTCGATTTGTTTTTTCCAAATGCACACTATGCACAGAGTAGAATGAAAACCAGGTCTTTATTAAGGCGACGATAACCGACTTTTAATTATTTTGTACTGAAGATCACGTCTAAACGAGTAGTGTTAATGATTTGCAAAAAAATATATGTTAAATTAGAGCATTTTCTCAATAACTTAATATGTGAATGTTTTAGATTATGTTTATATTACATAGTGAAATTAATTTGTAAAGTTATGTCTAACGCAGATAAAAAAATAAAAAACTGAGAATGGTGCAAAATCTACCAGGCGTATTTTTCTGGAACCTTCACCAATTTAAAGATAATTTAATTATTGTTCTTTTAGTATGCGCGTTTTTTTTTAATACCTTTTGTTTTGAGTATTATAAATTAATAATGCGTCAAATAGGGGACAGCGTTCCTTGATGGGCGAGTCCTATTACTGGCTGAACGTACGACGCGTTGCGTGATCTCAGTACAGAACACGCAAGCTAACTCGCTCGCTCGTCACTGGCATATATCTGGGTCTTAACGTAATTTGTAAGTAGTCTAAAAGTAACATAACTTATCATTCTACCACTGCTAAGCACTTTTGTATTATATGGCTCGTTCAGACTGGCGCGATATCCCGAGTGCGAGACGCAGGGCAACACTTTCCATGAAGTTGCCATAAAAATTGTGCTACTAGTGTCGCGTCGCGTCTGTCTGCTCCGCCTTTAATTCCGTTCGGCCACGAGCTTGTCCACTACAATACCTACGAATCCGTGATCGGTAATTTCGATGTTCTGTCAACCGGTTTTCACGTTTATTTTAGTCTGCATTGATCTGAATAATATTACTGTAAGTACCTGGGTTTGAACTCAGACAGGCGCTTTACTTTGTATACATTTGTTATTTCATCATGCTGTCAAAACGGTGAAGGAAAACATCGTGAGGAAATCGGCATGTTCTAGAACCAAAAATTCGAAGACATATTGTGATATATCTACCAACTTGGAGGATTACAGCTCACTCCCTCTCGAAGAGAGGACGCCTGTGTCCCAGGCAGTAGGAACAATATATGCTGATTATGCATTATCATGTATATCCTGGTTGTAATTTCTTCTACTTAAAACATCTCACGAACTGTATGTAAAACAAAACAATTAAAATTAAGTTTTGTAACTTTTTTTCATTGCAGTTGAATAAAGACAAATCTATCCATCTGGATATCAAATTGCACAGTTTGGAAACATTCGTGAGAAACCAATCGTGTTAAAACATGATATGGGTATAAACGTATATATTTTCTGCAGTATGGGGCCGAGTTTTTTTGTTACGCATTTTAGGTGCGATATAGTCCCACGGATCAATTACATGATCAATAGTGCCGATGCAGACGCAGACCCAGTCACGCGTACCATGTAGGCTACTGTATTTCAATTCACTATTTATGACAGGGTGTAAAAACACCCATAACTTAGCCGTTATCTATGCATTCTGTGGTGTGGCAAAAGAAACATGTAAGTAGAAAAAATGCTGTGGAAATGCGTTACTTGCGAAGCATGTGTGGTGTGACTAGGCTAAAAAATAATGTGATAAAGCTGTTGCTTTATCACATTATTTTTTAGTAGTGTGGTTTAAAAGAAGATGTAGTGACAATAATTTAAAAGAGTATGTTTAGATGGTTTCGTCATGTTGAGAGGACGAATGAAAAGCGACTAACAAATGGAATTTACCTACAAGGCAGATGTGAGTGGAAACCGACGTTTCCACTCACGTCTGCCTCACTTCCAGGAACATAAAATTTTAACCCTACCGTCCCTTAACATCTTTGAAATCTGTAAATTTGTACGCACATACAAACTAAAATAACTTTGAGACATAAAAATAGATTAAATATACCTACAAAATGCACCCCTCAAGTACCTATGTCATGTCGATAAAAATTTATAATAAGTTACCGGAAGAAATAAGAAATATAAATACATACAACATCTTTATTAATAAATTAAAAATATTTCTATTAAAAAAAAGCTATTATAATGTGAATGAATACTTGAATGAAAGACTTTAATTGTAATAAATACATTCTTAAATACATACATGTGTATAATTTTATCAAAAAGATTATTTAATGGAACATAACTCAAATTGTGATACAACATGTAAAACTTATCTTATTAATAACTTGTGACCTAAATATGATCTCTCTTTATTAATTTGTAATAATATTTATTACTAACTAAATAATATAATGCTATCTAAACTTATTATTATTAAGAAAATAGCTACCGTTTTCCAATATTAGATTTATTTATGTTATTGTTAAGTATTTACTTCTAGATTTGAATGTAATTGTTGTTTTCATGTACTTATAGCTATATTTTGATTTTTTAAATTAAATTTTAATTTTGTTTGAGGTTTTTAAATTAAATTATGATTTTTAATATTTTGTGTTGATTTTTTACTTTTTTTATTCTGATTTTTTAATTTAATTTTATGTTGATTTCTTTATTTTATTTAGATTTTTTAATTTTATTTTGATTTTAGCTATATAATTTTTGCTGTGCCCTGACAGAGTCTACAACGGATCTTAGCTGTAAGCCTTTTGTTAACATCTTTATTACCTTGTGGAACGCAAATAAATGAATATGAATAGGGCCTGCTGTGATGATGCCACGGACACACCTACGAACACATTAAAAATTTAAAATCCCACAAGGAGTCTAAATCCTAAAAGGAGGTAGATAGGTTATATCTACGCGTTCCGCAAGAGGCACGGTCAAATCTTGGCTAGTTAGCCAAGTTATATAAATCAACTTGTCTCTTTTTCGCTCCCTATTATTACGACATGATCCAACGTCCTGCTTCCACCTATCATCATATAGTGAGACATGGTACCGTTTTTTAATATCGAATGTTGGGTAGGTAGCCTATATACCTCGTGTTACAAATATCATTGATTTCTGCCCCAATTTATTTGCTCCATTATATTCTCCATCCAAGTTATAAAAGTCTACGTTGTACACAAAAAATGCATTTGTTAAAGGTTAAATTATAATGTTTATGTGAAATATGAACTAAAAGCTTCTGCGTAGCCTAATGTTCTATTTGTGTTTGTGACATTTGATGACACTTAGAAACATGTTGTTATCTAAATAAAATACAACCGCATTAATTTGCCATTATGAATCCATATACAATATTAGTTTTAGTATATGTGAAACCCAAAACACGTGTCTAAAATTTTTATGTAAAGAATCTATGTACAAAATTTCAAAACTGTATCATGAAAAATCACAAACTTATAAGGTTGTTATGTTTAACGGGTTGTCCGTACAAAAACATGCTAACGTCGCGGCGGCGGCGCCCCCGCGCCTCCAGGGTCGTCTTGCGCTCATTGATAATAATTTGGGAGTAGGTACCTAACCGTACGGCGATTGTATTGTAAGTAATTAAATGGTGATAACATTTTCCATCACACTTAAATATTTTTGGGACAAAATATAACATGGTGTAAAAATTATTGAAATCGATTCAGTTCCTTATTCTGAACAAACTATATTCAGGTTTCGCATATACTAAAAGTAATGTTGTATATCCATATATATATATATTATTGTATATATCTATATATCGTATATATCTTACATGGTAATTCCTGAATAGATAATATATCTATTCAGGAATTACCATGTAAGAACAGGAACTTGTTACTGGTAAAATGATCTGTTATTGGTCAGTACTACCTCAGCGCCACCACACTATCTCGCTCGCACACTATTTCTGGCGGTCACGCGAGCAAGCGAGACAAGGTGGCAGGGAGAAGACTCCAAGGCAGCGATAGTTTAGTTTATTTCATTTTACGGTGAAAATAATTAATGGTATTTGAAAATAAATAAATAACATAAGGCCTGCTTTTTAAAGTTCATGCAAAGTTTCATTATCTAATTTGAAGTATGTTTTTAATACCAGCGGTTTATTGTTCGGTTTGGAAGTAAGTTTGGATTTCTTTTGTATCAAGGTTTTATGTAATCGTGTTTTCGTCAAACATAACATAACATTACTAACTACTATTCATACTTAACATTACTCCTCAACTTTACCATATAATTTATTTCAAAATTAACATAAACATAAACTCAAACTCAAACTCAAAACATTTATTTAAATTAAACCTATTACAGGCACTTTTGAATTGTCAAAGAGTCGGTCAGTTAGTCAGAAACTTGAAGCTATTTGCCCATTCCAAAACGTAGATCTCTATGGAGAAGAATAGGCAAGAAACTCCAAGAACACTCTTTTAAAGCAAAATATTACAAAATCCTGGGTACATTATTCTTGTTGCTTCTATATGTGAGAACAATGTAAAAAAAAAAATTTTGTTTATTTAATAAACAATTCAAAATATAAGATTAAAAGATTACAAATAAGCCCTGGCAGTTAAGAGAAGACCAGTCTCAACTGACGGCGTCCGTTCACGAACATCATACCCAACACACCATCCAACTCAACCATTTTGTAGGGAACCGAATGATCCAACACACACGCCACCATCAGCGAGCATGACATACTCTGTGTACATGACATACATGTGAGCATGACATACTCTCAACTGCCACGCTTTTTTAAGTCAACATACATCTTATCATAATAAACGGCTCCATGGTACTCACATTAACAAAAATGAAAAAAAAAATTGCTTCTAAATTATACAAAACTATAGCTTGCAATGATTTCAAAAATTAATCAAATTTACTAGCAAAAGGAAAATCATTATTACCTATTAAAGTATTCAACAACTAAAACTTGATTACATTTTCTTCTTCTTAGTCGTCGTCGATTACATTTTATAAAATCGATATGATTGTATTGTCAGAACATAAAATAAAGGGAGGAAGCATCTCTTCCAAATATTATAATTTTAACAAGTGAGCCCAAGTGGTTGTGGAGCAAGACCAGCATTAAGCCAAGCATTTTTATCTACGATATAATCATCCAACCTATAATATGCTTGTCTACATAGTGTGCGTTTAATGCATGTTTTAAATTTCTTCTCATTTAGTTGAAGAATATCGAGTGGTATTTTATTATAACATTTTACACAGTACCCCATAAAAGAAGTGTGTACTTTTGACAATCTGAAACGTGGTTGATCTAATTTGTTCCTATTTCTAGTGTTAACATTATGCCTATCTTACTGAAGAGATGTAGGTTTTTTCTAACATACATAATATTTTCATAAATATATTGGCAAGGTACCGTCATGATGTTAATTTTTTTAAAGAGTTCCCTTAGAGAGTCGCGTTTGCGGAGGTTGTAGATGGCTCTGATAGCCCTCTTTTGCAGAACAAAGATAGAAACAATATCTAAACTCACGCCTTCTGCCTATATAGGCAGAAACTATAGAACGCCACCTGCTACGCTCCTTACATACTTCTTTTGCTTCGCCTACGTTCATACATCTAGTCATACACGCACGCCGCTTGCGAGTACTACGCACCTGACCTTTCTGAAGAATATCACCAATTTGGTCACTATATGTCCTTCTCGAGCGTCCCCTCCCGGCGTTTCCACTCACCTCTGCTTTATAAATACCTTTTGTTAGTCGCCTTTCACTCATCCTCTCCACATGACCAAACCATCTAAGCATAATCTTTTCAATCTTTGCCACTACATCTTCTTTTAAACTGCACCGTTGCCTTATCGCCTCATTTTTCAGCCTATCATTTATAGTCATGCCAGACATGCTTCGCAAGGAACGCATTTCCACAGCATTTATTCTACTTTCATGCTTCTTCTGCCACACCCAACATTCACTTCCATACGTAAGCGTAGGCACCAGCACGCCATTGTGAACAGCCAGTCGAGCCTTTTCGGGCATCTACTGATTGGTCACAACCGCATTTATAGCACCATTCACTTTATTTCCCGCATTTACTCTCCTTTCTACATCTTCATCAATCTTTCCATCCCTTGTAAACTGACTCCCCAAATATACAAAACTCACTTACTTGCTCCACACTCACTCAGTTCACACACTTACTTCAAAATTAATGCTGCAGTATTTTCGACATAAATCCTCCGTTATGTCGAAAATACTGCAGCATTAATTTTATAAGCATTAATCATGCTAAGACATTTGAGGTAGTATAAGCTCTTAACTCGAATGGAAAAAAAATACTACTTACTTAATCAAAAATAACTACTATACTCGGAATTTTAATTCGATTCCAGATTTGACAATTTCAGTGTTGCAACGTTATGACAAGTACTAAATAGTGACGTTGCGAAATTATTCGATATGGAAATGGAATATTTCCAGATCGATTCTTCTCGTTTATAATTTTACTCTCGTAAACTAAGTATATCAGGAAATTAAATATTTCTGAACCGATAATTTAGTTTTGACGATTAATTAACGATCTGAGACTTTTCTTTTATAATTGTGTGTGAAATAAATAAAAAAATGTGATCATGAAGGAACATGACAAATAAAACAGATAGATGTATTATGGTAATAATTAAACTATCTAAAGTAACCGTCATGAGAAGCTATAAATACATAAAATTGCAAATTATACAACTATCAACTTTAAACTCGAGATATCTAAGTTGATTTATGAATGAAGAAATTATCGCTAAACGTCATAAAATAATTTTAGTTGCAATGGAAACTGAACCATACGCAATTTCAGTTAAAGTTTTAAATCCCAAAGTATGAAATTTATCTCGTCTCATAGAGTTGACTTTAGGCTCTTTTATTATAAGTTTTGTTTTTAATATAAAAACAAAAATATTAACTTTTTATAAAATAGAGCAGCGATTACTAATTAATAAATAATTATTATGAATAATTATGTATTTATTTAAATAAAAATCAATAATTTAGTCTTTAATTGGCACACTGATGGCACACACACTGATTGTTTATCGATTTTTGTGTTCATCACTACACTATTATATGTGGTATCATTATTTCACAAAATGACAGTAGCTAATGTCAAATCTGGAATCGAATTAAAATTCCGAGTATAGTCCTTATTGCTATGTCTCTAAGACCTCTGGTCACTTTTTTTTCTATTCGAGATAAATGCTAGACAAAATCGAGTCCAAAGTTGATCCCAGACCATTCAATAGATTAGCCTAGAAGTCCATCAGCTAGACGAGATGCTCGGCTACTCTGATCTGCACCTACTTGAGTAACACACTATCAATCACAACCTGAATGATTTTGAAGGATATTGCTAAGCCGTTGCTTTATAAATGTTCGAAAAATTTGTCTGCTCAACAACACGTAAATAACAACGTAAATATATCATAAGTAGTTACAGTGACGTGCATAATTAATTATGTATATTTTAAATAAAATGATCTATATTAAAAATATAACAACAAGTTATGTCAATGAAATATGCAATAAATGACGCAGACATCGTTAAATAATTTGCTAAGCATATTAATGCTGTCAATTGATTAATAAAAGCTTTTTCTTTACAATTAATAAAACATATATTTAAATAATGCGTCCTCCTTACACAGTGACTTATTTTTCAAATTATATTACAATCTTGTAGTTACATTTCAGTAAAACAATATTACGTATTTTGCCTAATTAGGTATTATACCAGCAGTTTTTTTTTGTCCGTAGTTATTATTCCATTGATTTGTGTTCCATACCGCATTATACGCAAATAAAATAATTTCTTAAGGCACGTGCAGATTGACGCGATATTGCGGGCGTGCCAGGCAGCACAACGCGTGTCAGCACAATGAATGTTGTTGAATGTTGTATGTGCTAGATGTTTCTAGATGTCGGCCTCATCAAATGCTACCAGCTGAGGTGGTAGCAGCTGGACATTGTCACCGTGTTTTTAATGGAAATCATTTGTTTGTTTTAGTTAGCGGGATCGCGAAACCTGGAACAATGACAGCTTTAATGGGACCTAGGTAAGTCACATTATATTTGATTTTAATTACAAGCCACTGAGCTTATTTTGTTTTTATTTTTATTTATTCAAACTTTATGCACAAGTAAAAAAATACTGTACAAAGGCGGACTTAATGCCTGAGGCATTTTCTCCCAGTCAACCTTAGGGTGACGCAGAGACAAAACATGGTAGGTGCTACATAGGGGATAGATAACTCGAAAATCAAAAATATATACTAATACATACATACATACATATTTATCCGTGTGTTGCCGGATGTAAAGAATAGCACCAACCTATTTCTTCCGGTGGATGTCGTAAAAGGCGACTAAGAGACTTACTAGAGAATGGGCAGCAGCGCTCTCTATGCATCTTATACATGTACTGTGTGTACGTAGCCACCGGTACTAGATACTCACGATAAATCGATTCAAGATAAATATTTTATTTTTATTTTATTTTTTATTTTATTTATTCGGGAAAACAAACAATTACACATTAAGAATTACAAAGAGATAGGATACAGAAATTATATAAATGTGAAATCAACCACGTTCTCCACAGATACACAATGAGACAATTTGGTAAATTATTAGACTAACGTTGTAAACAATAAAAAAAAGGAATATTAAAAAGAGGAATACAAAAAAACAAAAAAGGAATATTAATAGCATAGTATCATCATAACTTAGTTGCCAATAGTGCCGCGTAAGTGGAACAACAGTGTCACATTATTTTCTCAATATGTTAAGCAACATGAGTCTAAACTTTCCTTGCGATAAAGCAAACAGATCCAAACTGCTGAAATTCTTATTAAAATTGCTTGTCAGGCGACGAAGAGGCGCACGCAAGCCAGCATTTATACGACTGGTAGTAGTGGCGAATACAGGTCGTGCGCGCACCTCACGTCCCTGGCATGTTCTGGGAACTATATAACACAACTTGTTACCAATGTCTGAACAATCATAGAAGTTATTGCATAAGTCATACAAAAATGTAGTTTCAAGAAAAGTACGCCTTGAACTCAAAGAAAGCAGATCATATTTTATAAGTAACTCACTATAAGAGAGATAACAACTTTTCAAGCAGCGATAATGCATAGATTTCAAAAATTTACGTTGTATACTTTCTATAAACTCAATGTATTTATTGTAGTAGGGGTTCCACACAGGTACTGCATATTCTAATTGAGACCTAACTAGTGATCGATAGAGATTCAAATATGTAATAGGGTGCTTAAATTCCGTGGCTGATCTCATCACAAAGCCGTACATGCGATAAGCATTATTAACAATTTTAGTAACATGTGCGTCTAAGTGCAGTTTATCGTCAAGTAATATTCCCAGGTCACGGATCAAACTCTCCCTTGACAGAGTTTCACTGTGTATTGCATAGGTATATTTAAATATATTTTTATTTTTAGTGAAGCTAATACAACAACATTTAGGGATACTGAGTTGGAGTTTGTTTTTAGTGCAATAATCTGCAAGACGAGTGAGGTCTTGTTGAAGCAGTTGACAGTCAAGCATAGTTTTGATTGGTCTAAAGACTTTAAGGTCATCCGCATACAGTAAGAATTTAGAATTAAGAAAGCACATGTCAATATCATTGATAAATATAATAAATAACAAAGGGCCCAATATCGAGCCTTGAGGCACCCCGGATGACACAGTTATGGATTTGGAATGGAAACCATTAACTACCACCTTTTGCGTTCTATTTGTAACATAGGAAGTAAACCAACGAAACAAATCCCCACGAATGCCGTTAAATGCTAATTTGTCCAAAAGTAATCTGTGATCGACCTTGTCAAAAGCCTTACGGAAATCAGTATAAATGGAGTCTACCTGTACACGTGTGTCTAAATTATTGAATAAATAATCAGTATATTCAATCAAATTAGTAGTTGTAGATCTTTTCTTGACGAAACCATGCTGTTGCTTAATAATCTGATCATGAATAATCGAATAAAGCTGATTGTGGACCAGCCTCTCGAAAAGTTTTGACAAGATCGACAGAATGGAAATAGGACGATAGTTCTCAACTTCATATTTTGGACCAGATTTATGGACAGGGGTGATATTGGCTCGTTTCCACACCTCTGGGAAAGTTCCCTGACTCAAACATCTATTATAAATAATATATAGTGGAAGACTTAAAGTGTCAGCGGTATTTTTAAGGAAGAGTGGCGGGATACCATCAGGTCCTGGGCCTTTAGAACAATCCACGGATTTCAAAGCTCTGTGTACTTCATCAATACTGATCACAAGATTGCTAACAAGACGACTATTCTTAGCATCGTCAAAGGTCTGCTGCTGCACATCGTTGAGAGTGGAAGGCTCGTAAACAGAATGGAAGAAGTTTAAAAAGAGATTACAGATTTCATCTGGATTGCTGGATGATTGTCCAAATATATCAAAACGGACCTATTATTTTTTGATAACTTTAACACCATACCGCGATCGCCAACCCGCCTGATTTTTTTGCACAATGTACACACAGCTATACGCTATGACTTGGCTAAAACTTAAAAATACATGACCCTGTTAGGCAAGTAATCCTACAATTAATAACGAATGTATAAGAGATGTTTTAAGGAGTAGCAATAGTCTCGCAAAATTATGATTTTGCGAGATTATTGCTACTCCATACATACTACATAAAACATCAGTTACTGTCTACATATTATACTACACCATACTCCATAAAACATCTGTTAACATGATGAAAAAACGGTGCTCTGTAGTGCTACAGTAGTAAAAATTTTCACCGTCGATACTTAGGCGTAGTGAGCATGAAATGAACAGGGGATTAGACCAGCTGATTTTCATACGCGCGGGTCACATAAAGAACCTTTATCTTTTCATTTTCTTCTGAATTTTCAGTTATTATTGTAGTTACAATTCTTACGACAGATTCCGTATGATTCTATGATGTGACTTAGTTCCGAAATCTTTTATCAATCCAAAAATTAAATTATTTGTGGCGTTCCAGTGCGAGTAATAAACAAACAAATAAATAAAATAAAGTCCTTGATATGCTGTATTTTACTTTTTAGGCGTATGACCTCCCTAGCTAAAAGAATAGGCTCGTGCAGATTGGCACGATATCGCAGGCGGGACACGCGTCGTGCTGCCTGCTGCAGCCGCGATATCGCGCCAATCTGCACGTGCCTTATGAAATTATTTTTTGCGTGTAATGCGGTATGCAACACAAATCAATGGAATAATACCTACGGGCAATAAAACGGACAAAACAAAAATACTGCTGGTATATCCAATAATAATTATGCAAAATACCTAATTTGTTTCACTGAAATTTAACTCCAAAATTGTAATATAATTTGAAAAATAAGTCAGATTATGTGGAGGACGCATATATTTAAATTACGTTTTTTATAAATTTTAAAGAAAAAGCTTTTATTAATCAATTGATAGCATTAATATGCGTATTCAATTATTTAACGATGTATACGTATTTTATTGCATATTAATTTCATTGACAAAACTAGGTGTTATATTTTTATAATAGATAATTTTATTTAAAATATACATAATTATGCACGTGACTATTATTACTATGACATAATTATGATAATAGATCATCTTCAGAATATTATTTAAGTAGGTACCTATCTAAAATGGAATGGAAGGACACACATATGGAAAATACTTACTTATTTATGACATTTTAGTAACTTTTCAAAATATTTGAAGAAATTACTGATTTTATCGTCATTTATTTACTTAACTGTAAAATTGTTACAAAAATATTCTTCATATTTAATTAATGATTATCAAGTTTATATTATCATTACAATGTTATCTCATCATCATCATTTCAGCCGAAAGACGTCGACTGCTGGATATAGGCCTCCCCCAAAAGGGGGGTTTTCCATAATCACCACGCTTGGCAGGCGGGTTGGCAATCGCAGTATGGTGTTAAAATGCATAGAGAACGCTGATGCCCATTCTTTCTGTTATCTATATTTAATTAATTAATTAGATAAATAGAATACCTACTCTTTATTATGTATACATTATAGATTAATGTAGAAATTAGCCTATATAACTTTTTGCTAAAAGCTGCTAATTTTAAGAACATAATTCTAGCATTTAAACAGAAACATATTTCCTCATTACGGTTAGTAAGCGGTACAAATAACTCAACTGGAAAGTTATGTCATTCAGTTACAAATCTCATATTACCCTGCACATGCGCAGACAGGCCTCGTCTCTGAGGTAGGTATTTCTAATCTACAAACGGTATAATACAACGCTGTATGATAGGTTTATTTGTACTGTGATACGGTTCTATGGAAATTTAGGGTTCCGTAGTCAACTAGGAACCCTTATAGTTTCGCCATGTCCGTCTGTCTGTCTGTCCGTCTGAAGAAAGCTGTAATTTGGCATGGGTATACATATTAATCATGCCAAAAATGTCGTCAAATAAAACCATGAAAAAAAATTTCTTTAGGGTACCTCCCTTACACGTGAAATGGGGTTGATATTTTTTTTTCTTGTCTATTCCATGGTGTGGGGTATCGTTGGACAGGCCGTTCAAAAATATTGTGGGTTGGTCCGAACTACTTTCCAATTAAGGGATCCGTTTGCGCTTTACAGGGCTATTTTTTCTTAGAGTCAAGTCAAGAGTCAAGGGGGAGGGGCCCCCTGCCAGCTAAATGGTTAGTTTTGGATATGTGAAAAAATTCATGGCAATAGTATATTTAACGAAATTAAAAGGAAAACTATCACAGCTAAGTAGGCTTCACAAGTTAACGAGTAATAGTCGACCAACTTAAATTTGCAGTTAGAGAATTGACCGTAACGTATATCGATGTATGGGAGAGCATGTTTTAAAACTACAATGTTAAGTTTGTTTTTGGGATAAATTCATCCCAACTACGGAACCATTCATTGTGCGTGGTCCGACATGCACTTGGCCGGTTTTTAATTTAGGTACATGTAAATAAATAAAACAAAAAACCGGCCAAGTGCGTGTCGGACCACGCACAATGAAGGGTCCTAAAAAGAAACTTAACATTGTAGTTTAATGTTATCCGATACATCGATATACGCCACGGTCAATTTTCGAACTGCAAATGTAAGTTTGTAATCGCGTTTTTTTATATGTGAAATAGAATAGAATACTATTAAAAAAAAAACAACAAAAAAAAATAAAGAAATCTACAAATTAACGATTTTCTGACTTTTTCCTTTACTTGTGCTATGAAACCTTGCTTCTTGCCAAATTGCATGGTTGTAGGTCAACAGAAAGTACCCTTACCGCCTTATTACAAAACAAGATTTATATTTTGACATAGGTAGCTTAAATCATGCAGCCAGTTTCTGTAATAAGAACGTAACAGTGATTGAAATACCGTTCTTTATACAAAACTGAAAACTTAGTTCGGTAGGTACTAAGTTGTCAGTTTTGTGTTTAGGAACTTTACCAAAGTCGGAATGAAGTTCTGGTTCTTTTATATATTTAATTACCAGTTTTAATTTAATTATTTTCACATCAACAAACAAAAAAAAATATGTCCAGTCGCAAAAACGCGCCATTTGCTGAAAATTTTAATTAATTCTTTGATTTGTTTTTTACTATTTCCCACAAGTGTATTGGAAAACGTGATGTGATACACGGGTGTGTAGGTTATTGGAAACTCGTGTCATTAACAACCCTCGCCTTCGGCTCCGTACTTTCCACCCTTGTATCACAATGTACTATTTTTTTTTATAACTTTTTTCTTTTTGCAGTGGAGCAGGCAAAACTACGCTAATGACTGCATTGGCACATCGAAATCCGAGTAAGTTTATATTCATTTAGTTTTATGAATTTCGAACAAAATTTTGTTTTTCAAACGTATAATTACTACCTACTAAATGTGGGTGGGTACTCCTCTGCCTAGCCCTTCGGGTAATACAGGCGTGATGTTGCTTATTACTAGCTTTTGCCCTCTGCTTCACCCGAGTGGATGTCGAAAAATATCCTACGGGAACGTACTACCTGGATTAAAAGCCCCCTATGTGTTAATCCAGGTTATAAACTATCTGTGTGCCACATTTCATCCAAATCGGTTCAGCCGTTTTTGCGCCAATCTGGAAAATACATCCAGACAAACAGACAAACATTGTAAAAACTATATTTTCGGCATCAGACTCGTCCCACACCTCGTAGCAATGACTTTTTTCAAAAATATTCAATGTACAGACGGCTACACATCAAGCTATACATTTCCAGTTTAGGCTGGTCTCGCATTGTATATGATTTCCGTACAGTGCGAGATCAGCGTAAACTGGAAATGTATAGCTTGATGTGTAGCCGTGTGTACTGTTTTGACTTCGTTACTTATTAAAACCCTTGCCACCTTATTTCAAAACATGACTTATATTTTGACATAGCTTAGACCATGGAGCTAGTTTTTGTAATAAGAACGTAACAGTGATTGAAATACCGTTCTTTATACAAAACTGAAAACTTAGTTCGATACTAAGTTGTCAGTTTTGTGTTTAGGAACTTTACCATAGTCGGAATAAAGTTCGAAATTCTAAATGGCTCCATGTTTTAAACCTGGGTCTGAAGATAAACCTTGTTTTGTAATAAGGGGGTATATATTTATATAATTTCATACTTAATTTGAGCAGTGGTGGCCCAGTTGTAACGACCGCGACTTACGTATTGTAGATCTTAGGTTTGAACCCTGACAGGTGCTTTATACTTTGTGTAAATTATTTCATCACCACTGCTCTCAAAACGGTGAAGGAAAACATTGTGAGGAAACCGACATGTCCTAGAACCAAAAATTCGAAGACATGTGAAGTCTACCAACCCGCACTGGGCCCGCGTGGTGGATTACGACCCACTCCCTCTCTCAGAGAGGAGGCCTGTGTCCCAGCATTGGGAACATTATCGGCTGATTATGTATAGGTACTTAATTTAGGTATTTTTTCGAAATCGAAGATACACGTGTCAATACAATTCTTGGTAGCGGGGTCTAGTTTTACGGAAAAATAAGTTTGACATTTAATTTAATTATAGCAGTTTTTTTAATGCTGTATAAAAATACGCTACTGAAACTCTAGATGAGATAGATAGAGATCAAACTACTGGCCTTCGCAAATGTAGGTATTTATTTAAGTGTGCATCAGATCTTATGTGTATCCATTCGTTTTATAAATTATAATCGATAAGGAGAACAACGCGATCACACAGACAGACTCGTGTCTGTCTGTGTGATCGCGTTGTTCTTCTTAAGACGGAGATATATACCAGTGACCTTGAATAGTTAGCTTGCGTGTTCTGTACTGCGCTCACGCAACGCGTCGTACGTTCAGCCAGTAATGGAATTCGCCCATCAAGGAGCGCTGTCCCAAATTTGACGCATTATTCATTTAATAAACACAAAATAAAAGGTATTTTAATAAAACGCGTATACTAAAAAATCAATAATTAAATTATCTTTAAATTGGTGAAGGTTTCAGAAAAATACGCTTGGTAGATTTTGCGCCATTCTCAGTTTTTTATCCGCGTTAGACATAACTTTACAAATTAATTTCACTATGTCATATAAACATAATCTAAAATATTCACATGTTAAATTATGGAGAAAATGCTCTAATTTAACATATATTTTTTTCAAATAATTAACACTACTCGTTTAGACGTGATCTTCAGTATAACATCATTAAAAGGGGGATGCGCTAAGGTAGCCCGCGAAATTTCTTAAGTTTTTTGCAATTTGCAGGTCAGTAGCAGGTTGTAAGTTGATTAAAATATTATTCGCGGCCGTACCAAATATGGCTCTACAGAATTATAATCATTTCATTAGAAGCTATAGAACTAACTGTCTTCGTAGAATCGAATGAAAAATTTCATGAAATAAAAAGGAAAAAAAAAAAGAAAGAAAAATTGTTTATTCTGCACAAACAAGACACACATTACAAAAATAAAATACAAATTGACGAAAAAAACACACTCTAATACAAGTAGACAAATTGCTTGTTTGTAGTCATTCAATAGGATTCTATGAACTTAGAGAGTTGTATTGCTGATTCGAATGATTATAATTCTGTCAAGCCATATTTGTTACGTTTATATGTGTACCTGCAAATTGCAAAACGTAAGAAAATGAATGAATGAATTTCGCGGGCTATCCTGTCTTTTTCGCCTTAGCTACGCAAGGGATTTCGATGCGGTTTGCACCGTATTTTAGGGTTTTTTCTAGAGGATGTATACCTATTATACTTACATAAAATAAAAAATCTCGATCTTTTGTCAAGTCGTAAAACCGGTCGAAGCAGGGGCGGCTCGCTAGTTTTTATAATTATGATAATAAAATCCACTCTACAGTCTCAAATATTCATTAAATAATTTATTTATACACAAAACATACTTTTCAAGGTATTAACGTTTTATATGACGTAAAAAAATATAATATATATAATTTAATGACGCACGAATGTGCGAATCTATCACGAATGAATATTCGTGATGGATATGCACCACCTTAAATTATAATATATTATTTTATTTCAGTATTCGACCTCAAATATTTTATTATGGCCCAAGTAAACGCATGTAGTGTATGACGCAAATTGATCAGGAAGCTGTCCAATAATTTTCATTCATATTTCAGTTTTCTTTTTTTTTAAGTTAAGGTCTAGAAGTGTTTTTTATCCAACCCTCTCTGTACCTACATGGTCCTGGGGGCCTAAAATAGACGCTTTGGCAGAATCATAATATGATCTGCGTACAATTCATACATCCCGCAATTCATATGTTTGACTGCTGCAATTTGACATTAGACTTCATTATAGCAATTCGTAATTTGTGGACCATTTTACGAAACTCCATACAAAACTGTCAAACAAATGAATTGCGAGATATGAATTGTACGCAGATCATATTATGATTCTGCCAAAGCGTCCATTTTAGGCCCCCAGTTCAACCCAATCCCGCTCACAGAGTAGGCCTGAGTCCTGCACAGGGAACAATATAGGCGGATTTCGTTGTGTGTTTTACCAATTACACTAGATCTAAAAAAATACAATTTTTAGGTAAAACAATTTCTTTTTTAAACCGCTTTTGTTTCAATTAACTTCAAGGTCGGATGACCTGAAAACATTAACAGATCGTAAATAAAATCACGGCATATTTCATAGCTTTTCTAAACAGTAGCTTCTGCCCACGACTTCGTCCGCGTGTAGTTTCCTGCTTTAATATCATATCATCATCATCATCATCATCATTTTAGCCGAAAGACGTCCACTGCTGGACATAGGCCTCCCCCAAAAAGAGGGGGGGGGATTTACCATAATCGCCACGCTTGGCAGGTGGGTTGGCGATCGCAGTATGGTTTTTAAAAATGCATTAAGAACGCTGCTGCCCATTCTCTAGTAAGTCCCTTAGTCGCCTTTTACGACACCCACGGGAAGAAATGGGATGGTGCTATTCTTTACGTCCGGCACCAAACAGAACTATATATTTCATATAATAATTATATATCCTACATCTGTGCCCCGTTAGTTCATTGTCGTTAGTTTTGCTCGGCTCCTAAGGGCTGTAAAGTGATGTTAAATAGCCTATATCCTTCCTCAAGAACTGGGCTATCAAATTCAAAAATACTTTTTCAAATTCGACTGGTAGTTCCTAAGATTATCGCGAAAAACAAACAAACAAACAAACTTCAGCTTTATTATATTAGTATAGATATATTAATTAGATAGTATACGTAGATAGGGATCAAAGGGAAAGAGGAAATGCAAGCAAAAATATATTAAGTAAATTTAAGGCTTGTACAGACTGGCGCGATATCGCGGACGCGACATGGGTTGCGCTGACTGTTGCGCTTGCGGTATCGCTCCATTCTTCACGAGCTTTTAGAGTAGAAGGTAGTTTAAGAACGAAATATTAAGTATAAATAGTCACTAGCAATAGCAACGCATTTCTTACTTATATTTTTTTACTTTTACTGCTTAAAATTACCTTATGTAATTTGATTTTTGAGTCATATGACATTTTACCTTGGACACATTAGAAAACTTTTAGCAATTAAAAACTTGTTTCGGCCTAAATTCAAGCAGTACAATAGAAATAAGTTTTTTGTCATTACCTAAACTTGTACCTAATTGTAGTCAATTAATTATTGCTAAATTCGACGTGAAGTTAGGAACGAAAAAAAAAAGCACAGTCGACTTCAAAATGTTCTTGCATCAACTCCGTATGAATGTCATTGATGATGAAATGCTTAATTATCATTATCAGCTAATTGAACTCATCTACACGACTGCCCCAGGACGAGGGTAATGATGATTTTCGAGTGTATGTATGAGTTTTCATTAATTGGCGGTAGCCAATGAATGACAACTCATACATACACTCGAAAATACCTACACATGAATACCTACACATGAAATGCGGTCGTTAACCTACTGTAAATTAGTACATACATGCTTTAAGAATCTTGAAAGTTCATGGTCAATAATAAAAATGAATTGAATACAAGTAACTTAAATTAAGTATGTTAAATATTATAATTTATTAGAACAGAATTGGGAAAATAATATATTATTTAAATTGTAATAAATTAACATCTTCAAAAGGTATGACAAATATGGTGTTTTTGGTATAATTAGGTAGGTACGTTAAGATGGCTAAGCGACAATGTATAAATAACGTACTTTGGACATTATCTAGAAAATATTTTAAACGTAAGATCAGTTCCTGTCACTCGATTATTTTTCTCCACAATTTAAGGGATATGTGGGCAAGGTTCTAAGGCCCATTTGCACCTCAAATCACTAAACGGATTTAAAACACCATTCGTCTTTGTCATCTTCAAACGGTTGACAGAAACAGAACGATGTTTTAAATGTATTATGATTATACAGGGTCCAATTAAATTAGCTTGCGAAACTCCGCAGACGTGATGGGTATCAATATCTCAAACAATAAATGACAAACAATAAATTGGACAACTAGATGGACTGGTTTGGGATTGGATTGGATTGGGGGGGACAGGGATCAGTTGCAAATAGAGAATTATCATAAAATATGTCACAGTAAATTAAAGTTTATTGATTTTCCTGAAGATTTAAACTGTTGTGCGGATAAGTTGTGTAATAATATTGAGCATAGGGATGTGATTAATAGGTTGTACCAAGCTGTTCTAACAGTGCTTATAGAAGCCTCTGTATGAATCATAAATTATATTTATTTCTGAAAATTAAATATCAAGATTAGTTTGGTGTTTCCTATCTGACTACTCTGAGAAGAAAGACCGAAACAAACTGAGAGGTCACAGTCTCTTTTGAACCCCAGACATAATCTTGGTTAGTCTATATGAGGAGTATGGAGAGTCTGAGAAGGTATTTTGAGGTAAATTAAATATGTTATCGATTGATGTATCCTAACATTCCTAAGTTTTAAATTATTTATCTTTCTACAGTGGGAACGCTAGTGGATGGAGACATAGTCATGAACGGCACACAGCTTGGCGAGTTCATGCATCAAGAGAGCGGCTACATGCACCAAGATGACCTCTTTGTCGACAACCTCTCAGTTATCGAACACCTTACTATTATGGTAAATATAAATTACAATTAAAAAGTCTATTTATGAGTATTTTTCCTACAAACATTATTATTTGTCTCGATTTAATTAAACTCATTAAAATGATAATCCGCCTTATTACAAAACAAGATTTATATTTGACATGGCCTAAACCATGGAGCCAGTTTTTGTACTAAGAACGTAACAGTGATTGAAATACCGTTCTTTTTACAAAACTGAAAACTTAGTTCGGTACTAAGTTGTCAGTTTTGTGTTTAGGAACTTTAAACTAGTCGGAATAAAGTTCGAAATTCAATAATGGCTCCATGTTTTAAACCTGGGTCTGAAGATAAACCTTGTTTTGTAATAAGGGGGATTGTGTCTGATAATCTAATCTTACACCCATGGGATTTTCGACATCAGATTCATTTTTAGGTAGTCCAATTATTTAATAAAATGGAACCGTTTTGTAGGTATTTTTGAAGAATTTGACCGTTCCAAAATGTAATTTCCATTATGTGACCAACTTTTCCGTTCTTAGGCCCGATTGCGCATGGACGGACGCACATCCTCACTAGCTCGTAAGAGACGCGTTAACCAACTCTTGCGCCAGTTGTCCCTGTATGGGTCCAGGTTCACCCTAATAGGAGGCCTGGATGGAAGGAAGACTTTGTCAGGAGGAGAGAGGAAGCGACTGGCGTTTGCGACAGAGGTAAGAAATATTTGCTTATTTATATGTACTTCGTAGCGTGTAGTTGGCTTGGCTATCGAAATTGTGTCTGCCAAGAACAGACTAAGCTGCGAGTAGGTACACTCGCCCGTACGTCGTGTCGATTGCAAGTCCTCTTTTTTACCGCATATCTGTGAAGTATGGAATCGCATAGAAGTGCGCGCGTTGCGGTGAAATAAACGCATGCTCTACGGTAGCAAAAACCCACCCGCATGCGGTAGGATAAACGCACCGCAAACAGTGCGCGCTAGGTCTTACTCTGGTTGTGATACCAATGACGTGCAATCTACTGTACAGTGTACTAATGTTTAATAGAGTATTTTCTGTACCTTTACTCAGCTCGTTTGATAAACCGACAGTATCCGAGTAATATTAGTTACAAGAAATATTATTTGCCTTTGATGTTTTCCGATCCAATTTGTTCTTAATTACTCAAACAATCGCAATATTAACTTTCGTGTTAATTATTATCATTATTCACCAAATTGCACCATAATTCGACTTTTCGATGTCAGGTCAAAGCCACCGTTAATATTTTTGAACTGTCAAAATGTTACGCAATTAAGTTGAACGCTGCTAAGGCTAGAATTGTTGTAATGATGTAATAATATTAATATAATTATTATTGATCAAAGTAATTATTAGATGCTCGCAGCTAGGCAGGCTATTTAGTAATAGCGCAATGTGCGTTACGTCGCAAGTACAATTTATCGGTTTCCCATGGATAGTTTATAAACTATCGAAATTCATAATTATACGGGTACAGTTTATAGAAAACACACTGCGCGTGGGATGCGCACACATGCGAAGATTGTTTGCTTTAGCCGCCCTACGTGACGAAGCAAGCAGTGTGGTAATAGCCTAACTAAAATAAAATACTGAAAAGATATACAGGCTTAGCTTTTATGTATCGATTTTTGTAATAATTATTCAAACTCATACAATGTTAAATCTGCCGCCCCGCGCTACGCGACGGAGTACTGAGCAGTGTGATAATCGCCTTATAGTTAGTTTTTTTCAAAATGTTAATGGGCCATTAAGTCAGATCAGTAGACTGACTTGGTTTAACAATATTTTTTTATAGACTTTATAATTAATAATACATAGGTATTTATGTCACTTCTGCTTTTTTAGACAACTTCTTGATTTTTTTGTAACAAATAGTAAAAATTGCTTTTTCAAGTCGCTATTTAAATAGGTGAATACTTGTTTTAAAAACGTGAAATAAATAAATTATGCAATTTTTTTTCTATCGGACACGCATGTGATAACAAAAAATAAGTTTAAATATCTACTTGCGTATTTATAATTATAATATTTGCTTTACCTTGAAATGCCAGTTATTAGTTTTTAGTAATATTTTACTTTTTATTATAGTTTTAAACTTCTCTTTTAAGTCAATAGAAGTGGAGATTTTTTTTATTTATTTATTAGGAGCAATTTAGGTATAGCTTAACAAAAGACACGAAGATAGCTGCAAAAGTAAAATACTGTGGCGCAGCTCTCAACGTCCCATACAACATACATGGAAGACATTTGTTCCAGACACACAGCTTTAAGGAAGTCTTATAATAAAATTAACAATATTGATTACATTTATGCGAAAAGCTCATCAAATTCGTTAAAACTGGGTGAACAATCAAATGCAAAACTTCTGTGACTAAATTACTTCACAGTCAGTAGGAGTATCACTACTCCAATGATTGTGGATTTTACTACAAAAAACATATAAAAACCAAGACTCATAAACGCAGTTCAACATATTTTTGGCGACTCAGCCAAATATCCAACTGTAAATAAAGTTGTTTGTTCCTAGAGAAAGCCTCACAAAACCTTATTTCCCAGCTCTTAACAGACCCTGGCCTCCTCTTCTGTGACGAGCCCACCACAGGCCTGGACTCATCCTCAGCCCACCAGATGATGACCCTTCTCCGTGCTAGTGCAGCCCAGGGCAAGACGGTCATATGCACCATACACCAGCCTAACTCAGAACTGATGGCACAGTTTGATAAGCTGGTACTATTTGCTGAAGGGAGAGTAGCTTTTGCTGGTACTGCAACACAATCTTTAAGTTTTTTTAAGAGGTGAGTTTGGATTTTTTATTTTACCTTGACTTGCTTTTCTTTCAACTATGAGTAGTATATTTGTATTGGAGCGGGATTAAGGCCCGCTTGCACCATCACTGAATGCGTTTAGCGCAAAATGTATTTAAAACACGATCTGTTTCTGTCAATGGTTTGAAGATGATAGAGACAGAAAGATGATTTATTAAATATGTTTAGCGTTAAACGCATTCAGTGAGTTGTGATTGTAGTGCAAGTGGGCCTAAGTAAATACAGCATGATGGTCTGCATATTTATATTTGTCTGTTCCTCAAAGGCTTGACGGACAGAACTTCGAATATTTTTTGATGCAATTCGATACAATATTTTTTCAGGGGTTTGTTGGACTGACCTGATAACATCTATTTTGGTTAATGGCATGTTACTTTTTAACAAAAATCGTGGTATTTTTTTGCAAAATGTTAATTTTATTTTTTGTTTTAAGTAATTCTATTGACTTGTCAAATTTTCATATTTTGTAAGATTTAGTAGGTAAGCCTCAGGTTAAGCATACATAATACGTAGGTACCGACTAGTTATCGAAGCCTTGGGGCCATTATTAGACAGGTAGGACCAGGATATTATCATACAGCAATCAACGTAATTCTCCAAATTTATGCAGATATTTGAATTAATGTGAAGTCAAACGTAATTTGAAGGCCATTTTTTGCGTAGATGAATGTGTTTTCGCCAAATCGTTTAGTTACATATTTATTTTTTTATATTTATCTATTTTCCTATGCTATAAATATACTTATTTTACATTAAATCATTTTACATACGCACTAGGCCAAAGTTCTTCAACCCACGGCCTTCGAACCGCCTACGCCCGCGGTGGTTTCTTTGGCGGCCCGGTAATAGCTTGGCAAAATACAATTTATTTATTAAATACTATTCATGTCTAGAAATCAAAACAAAATAGACAGGTACTTCTTACACTAACGCGCGAAAATAGTTTCAGAAAGTAAAATTGTATAATAAATAACTGCAATGGTTGTTGTTTTTTATTAATTACTTACCTACTTATAAGTTTAGAATGGATTAGAATCAATTTCCCATAAGTTGCGGCCCGCCGAACCAAATTCAACGTATTCTTGGCCCTAACTTCAAAACGGTTGAAGACTGAGATTTGCAATGACAAATTAAAATAACATGAATAAGGTAGGGACTTTAATTAACAAAACTGGTCACTGGTGCAAATTCAACAAAAGGATTAACTTACGGAATGTAAGGCCTGCTTGCACCACAAATTACACAGGCGCGTTTTGCGCCTGTGTAATTTAAAACTTAATTTTGTCTCTGTAATTTTAAAACCATTGACAGAAATAGAACATGTTTAAAACTCATATAAAACATTAATGTCTATTATAATGTTCATTTTAGTACATATTTATTAAAATCATGCGATAATTATAAAAAACATACTTTAAGGCCCGCTTGCATGGCACCACTTACACGAACACTAGATTACTATTATGAATAGGTATTAGGTATGAATAGCTACCTATGTAAATTCTAGTGTTCGTGTTGCATTGAATTTCAGGAATTATAATTAAGTATGCACATATTCATTCAAATCATTCGTTTTTATCGCATTTGAAATAAGTGTTGATAGTTTAAAAAAGTTAATAAATTACCTATTTCGTTATTTATTTTGGAAACAAATTAATACATATAATTAGGATTCTTTGGCCGAGATCTGTAAACGTAAGCTTAGCTTACCTTAGCACGTGCTTTGACTCAGACATAAGCCATCTCTATCTTGCACTTGTAGTGAGACAGTTGTGCGACAGTGATTGTAATAACTCTTAGCCAAAGTAAGTACATACATCATTCATCATTTCAGCCAAAAGACGTCCACTGCTGGACATAGGCCTCCCTCAAACGATTGCCATAATCATCACGCTTGGCAGGCGAGTTGGCAATCGCAGTATGGTGTTAAAAATGCATAGAGAACGCTGCTGCCCTTTCTCTAGTAAGTCCCTTAGTGGCGACTAACCACTTTTACGACACCCATGGGAAGAAATAGGGCAATACTATTCTTTACGTCCGGCACCACATGCCACCTTTACGTCAAGCACCACACGGCACTTTTACGTCCGGCACCACACGGCACAGGACATTCATACATGCGTGCTAAATAACGTATAAAGATGTCGGCTTTATACCTTTTCAGGGTTCCGTACCAAAACGGTAAAAAGGAACCCTTATGGTGAGACTAAGTCTGTCTGTCTGTCTGTCTGTCACACCTGGATATCTCAAGAACTACTAATGCTATCAACTTGAAATTTAAAATAGTTTTAGATGACGTTTGCCCAACTATTTTGCAAACAAGAAAGAAATTTAAAAAAAATATCTCTTTTTTGTAAAAGGGACTGAAAGGGGGTCTTAAATATTTGAAGTGGGGCTACTAGGGCATGTGGGGTATCATATGAAAGAACACTATTTGCACGTTTTCAAACTTTTTTTTTTTAGGCAGCATCGTTTCGGACTTTTGATGAAAAATTAAAAAAAAAATACCGACCCCCCCGCCTTATCTCCGAAGTTTGCATACATAAAATCTGAATTTATTCTATGTGATAGAAGTTTATGTAAAGATTACAGGAAAAATAAAACGATGTCTCTAAATAGCACAGTTTTTCAGAAATCATCAACATCATATATATATGTACGGGACCCTCGGTGCGCGAGTCCGACTCGTTTATTTATTTATTTTGTGTTGGGAAATTATCAAATAACTTCTCCCGCTCTGGGCGGAGCAGGAGGGCGTGTCAGACTTTTACTGACTAAAACCCACCCGTTCCTTCAGTTGCCTGTGTGCCAGGGCCACGGTATCCCTTTCGGTAAAGTAAAGGAAATTCAAGCGTCCTTTACCACCAAACACCGAAGGGTTTTCCATCTGGGATTTCTCAGTAGCTGTCCGGGCCTGCCCGGAGTCTTGTGCCCGGTTGATGGCAATAGGCGGTGTGTGCGGCCTGCGCTTGAGACGGGACGCTCCCCTCGCTGTACCGCCCGCCCGCTCGCCCGTCCGTCCGTACTTTTCGGTGTGAACCCAAACCGCCATATTACAAAACAAGATTTATATTTTGACATGGCCAGTGTTTGTAATAATAACGTAACAGTGATTGTACCGTTCTTTATACAAACTGAAAACTTAGTTTGGTACTAAGTTGTCAGTTTTGTGTTTAGGAACTTTACCATAGTCGGAATAAAGTTCGAAATTCAATAATGGCTCCATGATTTAAACCTGGGTGTCTGAAGATAAACCTCGTTTTGTAAGGATAACGACAATGAATTATTTTTAACTTTACCAAATAATCAAGAGTCTTGTTGGAATTGCATCATAAATAAAATGCGGTCTGAAATCCCGCAGCAAACTATATCATATACGAGTATAGTTTAGCTCGCCAAAGCTTCGCTTAGTTTAGATAGTTCCGTGCGTCGCGTCGCCTCGCTTCGTCCGCCAGCTCGCTCGCTCGCTCGCTAGCTCTCGGGATTTCAGACCGCAAATTATTTATGATGCAATTCCAACAAGACTCTTGATTATTTGGTAAAGTTAAAAATAATTCATTGTCGTTATCCTATAATTATTAATTAGCATCATTATTTATTTCTTAATGACAATATGACTGTATTTTATTGATGATGCATTTTTTACTACATTGATTATACCTACTTGGTGTTAATAGTTACAAATGAAGTGTTCCGTTTTTCCGAATTTCGTTAGTCATTCACTTTGGAATAGATATAAAACATGAATCAAATTCCGCTTTTCATTGATTTTGCAATTTTTAAACGAACATTGCTAACTTCTTGAACTTACAAAATACGTAATACTTCGATGGCTAATGCCTGGTTAATACCGTGCGATTTAATTGCCTGTGGAATACCATAAGACCATAAGTTGAAGCAACAATAAAAGTTTCAACCTTTTTTTTCGTGTGGTTATTGACTAGAATGATCTAGTGTCAGTTTTTAAGCCGCCTCACAGTTTCACTGGCTAAACGGTACTTAGAAGATGCAAGTAATTTTTTTGTCAATTATTTTGTACGCTATAGCAAGAAACTTGCATTGTGTAAATGCGGTTAAAATGTCCTTTTATTTTCATATTTATTTATACAGTTAGTAAAAGTTCGTTGTATAATAATTATATATTATAGCATTTTAATTTTTCGAGCTAATAAATAAATTCCCCAAAAATATGCATATGACAGTAGGTAAATACGGTACCTATACCATTTTTTTTTCTGTCTGTTTGTTGCGGCTCATCTCCGAAACGGGCGAACTGATTTTGGCGGGACTTTCTCTGGCACTGGCAGATAACTGATGTTCTAAGGAGTAACTTAGGCTACTTTTATTTTTGAAAAAGCCACGCGAGTGAAGCCGCGGGCAGCAGCTAGTTATACATAATTATATTATACGTTCATTTAATTCAATGTAATAGTTAAAAAAAAGTCAATCTTCAATATTTCGCAAAGCAATTGTGTTCTATGGTGATGACAATAGAATCTATTAAGATGAACATGTTTTATTTGACAATCCGTCTATAATAATTAGTATTGATCCAATACAATTGTGTTTCATCGTTTAAATGGGCTAGGCAGTGACCCTAATAGGACTTCCCGACTCCTTACAAACGTCCCACAATTGCAATCTCTTATTAGCTCTGTGCATTTGATTTTCAGCATCTCGTTCATTTCCATGACATCTTTGTTAGATTTTAGAGGAGACTGTTATATAAATATGATATCACGCCAGAAATCCCCGAAGGGCTAGGCAGAGGTGTACATTACCTTTCATTACCTACATTTCGCCAGTTATGTTTTAAGTCCCAGGTAATAGGGGCGAGCCTATTGCCATCAACCTGGCACAAATTCATACACTGGGCTGCTACTGAGAAATTCTTGTTGGAAAAACCCAATAATAAATTTGTCCGACCTGGGAATCGAACCCAGGGGGTCTACTCAGAAGATAAATCCGAAGTATCGGCCGAATGTTCGGCCGTTTCCTGACTCGCGCACGAATGGTTCCGTACGTTGTCGACGTTTGTTGTATGGGAAGTAATGGGAACCCCCTTAAATATTTGTTTTATTTTAAATTAATTATTTATTTATAAAGTGAATATATAACTAAAGATTCTGTGAATATTTCAAGCGTCTACCTGTTGCCGTTATCAATATCGACCAAAAACGAGCAAAAAGAAATCACGTTTGTTGTATGGGAGTCCTTAAATATCTGTTTTATTTTAATTTAATTATTTATTTATAAAGTGAATATATAACTAAAGATTCTGTGAATATTTCAAGTGTCTACCTATTGCCGTTGTCAATGTCGAACAAAAACGAACAAAAATATCACGTTTCTTGTATGGGAGCCCCCTTAAATATTTATTTTATTCTGTTTTTTAGTATTGGTTGTTATAGCGGCAACTGAAATACATTATCTCTGAAAATTTCAACTGTCTATCACGGTTCATAAGATACAGCCTGGTGACAGATGGAGAGACAGACAGACGGCGGAGCCTTAGTAATAGGGTTCCCGTTTTACACTTTGGGTACGGAACCCTAAAAACGACAGTCAAAGAGATAAGTCACAAAAATCTCAGTAAAAATATGACTTGAAGGCGGGTAAGGACTCAAAGTCAAAAAAGGAAACTTTGGAAGTCAAGAAACGGCCGAACATTCGGCCGATACTTTGGAGTAGTGATGGGCGTTGAATCTACGAACTAAGTAGTTGAATCAACCGTTGATCTCCTGTCAACGAATTAACGTTAACTGTTTATGAATCAACTAGTTGAATTCGTTAACGACATTTATGAATTTCACTCGTTGAAATCATCAACGACGTTTATGAATTTAACTCGTTGAATTCGTCCACGACGTTTATGAATCGCATTGTCAAATTAGTAAACGAATTAAATCCATGAACGTCGTTGACGAATTTAACGAGTTAATTGTTGAAGAAATGAACGGTTTACGTTACAAGTTGGCATTAGTGGCACGTTAACTCGTTGCCGAAATGAACGGTTTACGTTGCAAGATGGCATTTACTGGCACGTTAACTCGTTGACGAATTTAACTAGTTGATCGACTAGTTGACGTACGTAAATCAACGTTAACATTTCGAGGCAGAGATTTCTTGAAAATGGTCAAAAATGTGCTTTTTGAAGTTTTGCAAACATCTCAGTGTTTCTCCGGTTTCTACCAGTTTTTATCAGTTTTCATCATAAATCTGTTATTATAATTAATATTGTGTCATAAAATTCATACTTAATCAAAGAATAAAAAACCGCATTAGATTTATTTTACCTACAGATAGAAGACTGTATTAGATAAATAAATGAATCATAACAAAATTAATGTTAAAAAACTTTATTGGTTTGACAATCGAAATAAATTGATCATAAAATATTTTTATCTACTCTCATAATCATAAAATTTGAATTATAGACTTCAAAGTGAGTATACATTGACATTCATAATCCATAATATAATAGTAACTCTGTATGTCTGTCTATCTGTCTGTATGTTACCTTTTAACGCCTAAACCATTGAACTTAATTTTCGTTTAAGTTACGTTTCCTTTAGGATTTCGATAAATTTTGGCAAGGAGATAGATGTCATCCTGGAGAAGGACATAGGCTACTTTTTGTCTCAAAAATAATCCTAAAGGGGGTGACATAGGGGATGAAGGTTTGTATGGGGAACTTAGCATTTCTTAAGTTAGGGATATGAAAATTCAACTTTATGCTTTTGATAAGAAATATAAAGTTCATGTTTCAGCGTTTTTATAAAATCATCCAATTGACGATCCGATGATTTTAAAATTCACATGATTATTGAGATTTAAGAAATTGGAAATATAGTCAGAGTCGTATCTTGAGGTAATATTTATTTTGGTATTATTTAATTACAATCAGTCCACCCGCTTATAAATTATTACAATTTAAAGTTATAGCTAATATTATGTAGATATATTACTATTACGTGGTCAATGGCGGCGCTAGAATATTTAAAATAATGGTGATAATATTAAAATGAATTATTATATTTTTTAATTTAGACATTTAGAATCATAAGAACCTGTTTAATTTAAAAAAGAACATTATCTGCATTTATTATCTGTCTCTCTGTCTATTAAATATCTTTTCACGCTTTAACGGCTGAATTGATTTGGATGATAGGTATACGGATAGGCCATGCCCTGGGTACATAGGATATTTTTTATTCCAGTAGTACGTTCCCATGGCATCATTTCCGACATCCACGCGGGCGAAGCCGCGGGTAAAAGCTAGTGCTTTATAAACACAATACCGAAATTAATGGTTAATTAATATGGTCACGTATCTTCAAGTAACATTAAGCCTTTATTTTATTAAAATAAGTCCACTCGGTCAAAAGTTATTACAATTTAAAGTAATAAAATAGTCATAGAATCATTTATTAACACTTTTTCTCTAACAAAATATTGTTATAAAATATTTTTTACCAATAGGTACGATACGGGACAAATCCAAATAATTATCACCAAGGAGTTTCCATCAATTATGTTTTTCTAATAGAACGCCTACGCGGGGTGCACCCACAGACATGGTGCACCATTTTTATAGCCTTACAAAATGTTCTGATTCCAATTTTTACTTGTCTCTGGCAGCGCCCGCTTTAGCGCATGCGTGGTGATGTGCTGGTAATCCCAATGTATGACAGTAGTTATAGTAGTTTAGGGGTCTTGGTTACTCGTTTATCGCGGCAAGTAAACCTCTAATCAATATTGCCTCGTCTGGTCACAGAAGGTTATGGGTCCTTTAATCAAAGTATTTTGTTAATTAATAATGTGCATGTTTATTATTTTAAAGAACCCAAAGATACAAGCTTTCGTACGGACCAGTGCGCAGTAACTGGCCGCCGCCGCCGCCGCGCCGTGTTGATGATATGTCTCGCTTGCATATATTTTGCTTATCAAGCGTTCTGCCATTCGTGCTTACAATGTGTCCCTACAGTAGTGTATGAAACTGCACATAACTAGGTATTATAGTATCACACGAGTGTACTACCCCTCATTATGCAACAGTTTCACAAACTACTATTATTAATAAATTATAACATGAATTAATTTACGACCCCATACAAGACTGGAATCTGTGTCCAGACTTCTAGAACTGATTTTGGTAAATACTGGCAATAACTTAATATATATCACTAGCTTCTTCCCGCGACTTCGTCCGCGTGAAATTTCTTGTTCCCCCGACCCACTGCGTCGCATTACATCGCCCACCCGTTTTATTACTTTGTTTTCGCTTAGTGTTATTTCTGACTTTTTTCTTTTTGCTCGGCTCCTAAGGGTCGTAGCGTGATGTTAAATAGCCTATGTCCTTCCTGCTATCAAATGCAAAAATACTTTTTCAAATTCGACTGGTAGTTCCTAAGATTAGCACGAAAAACAAACAAACTCTTCAGCTTTATTATATTAGTATCGATATATTAGATAGTATACGTAGTTGGGATCAAAAGGAAAGAGGAAATGCAGCCAAAAATATTTTGAGTCAATTAATGGCTCGTACAGACTGGCGTGATATCGCGGACGCGACATGGGTTGCGCTGCCTGTCGCGCCCGCGATATTCCGTACGAGCTTTTAGGCTGGGGCTACATTAGACCGCGACGCGACCTGCGACACATGAGCGATTGAAACAAATAAATGAATGCTCGCGTATATGGCAGTGGCGAAGGGTGATTTTATAAGAGAGTTAAGCCGGAGCAAAAAAACTCTTTTCCATACAAAATTAACTCGGCATGACGTCGATTTTGTATAGAAATTGAACTCACTGAGTTATTTAAGAGCAAAATGTTTTGTTGTTGGGATATAAAGTAAAAAAACGTAATGTAGGCGTTTTGTAATGGTTTAATAGTATGGTGTATTAAATACCTGCAATGTGATTATTATATTATTTGGCATTATTAAACACTACTGACTGTGTACCATTTTTAAATAACGATAGAGTGGTTGTGTTCCGAATTTCCGAAGGGAAGCCGTTAGGAATCGTGTTATACGGTGCTTTCGCCACTGCAGCCAGTCTTACCAAAGGGTATCGTGTTACCCAGTAACTGGGTTGTGGAGGTCAGATTGGCAGTCGCTCTCTACACTAGGCTACACCGTACATCAAATATTATGAGCGATCTTTGATTTCTTTAAGCGATCGAAACATCATTACTGTAATCACGGTATCGGCTACATCAACATATGATTAGTACACCTTCTATACGCCGGATTTTCGCTTATAATGTAGCCATACCATGTTTATCTTGTTTCGCTCTTCCAGTCGCATCGCAAATCGCTGCCTACTGTAGCTTCTGCCTTAGAGTAAAAAATAGTTAAGTTAGGATAGGATAGCCTTCCTCCATAATTGCGGTATCAAATGAAAACATATTTTTTGAAAACCTACTGGTAGCTCTAGAGATTATCCCCTACATATAAACTTACAAACAAACAACTCTTACCTCTTTCTAATATTAGTATAGATAAACTTGTACTAAGCTATATAGCTTCTACGTGGCGACGATCTCTCTAAACCTTAACTCGATCATGAGCTAATACGGAGAAATCCGAATTATTCCGAAGCCCATAGACAGGAATATAGGAGTCAAACTCGACCCGGTATCGATCGCTAGCTTATTTAAATTTAAAAGCCTATGAATTTAACGGCCTAGTTATAAAACTGGTCAAACCTGCTTTCTGAATCACGCAACAAAATGACAAAATCATTTCCTCTTTAAATATTCCATAGTCTTATTTACCTTCGTTTGTTTCAGCCTGGGGTACACATGTCCTCTCATGTACAACCCCACAGACTACTTCATCAAGGTGCTGTCCCTGACTCCTGGCTCGGAGTCAGCCTCACGACAGGCCATCAAGAATGTTTGCGACAGATTCGCAGTCAGCGATGCTGCCAAAGAACTTGACATGGAAATACAATTCGAATTTCATTTGATGGACAATGAGGATTCTATACGTACCGTAAGTTTATATTGAAAGTGTGTTTAATGTGATGCTGGTTTTACGAGTTTTTAATTAGAAGTTTATATGAACTATAATAAATAATAATTGTACCTTTAGAAGATGAACCTTTACGAGTCATCATAAACATTATTAAAAGAAAATAGGCACGTGGACTGCCGACAGAAGCAAAAACTTAAAACTTTGGAATAACTTATATACGTATACATGTACACACGGCTACATATGAATTTATAAATATCCAGTTTAGGCTGATCTCGTATTTATTTATCTATGATTTATGTACAATGAGAGGTCAGCTTTTACTAGGAATGTATAGCTTGATATGTAGCCGTGTGTACACAAACCGCTACGCGTCGCCAGTCTAGCGTAACACGTCCTATTAGCAAGTCGGTGACACGAAGCTATAAGTTTTTCCCATATCCCTCCCCCTTTCCTTTCTATTTCCCCCAATTCCTCAACGCGCCTAAAGAAATGTTCATTTCAAAAAGCTCAGGAACAAAAGTCCAATAAACGTGCTGTCAAAAAAAATTGACAATCTAAGCGTGTGTAAATTTTCGTCCCTTCTAATAGTCAACAACTAGAGCTAAAGGATGATTCATTCTCTAGATCGAGCCGGTCTTGAACCAAGCATGCGTAACGGTACGATTTATTAGATGTGTATCGTCTAACATCTTTTGAGTGTCTATAAAAATTGGGGTGTCCCACAGGGCTTGATTCTAGGCCCGTTTATGATCCCAGTTTTTTGCTACGTTTTTTAAAACTAACTGATAATTTGTTTATTTCCCAGACGAATCAAGAAACACATGATACCTTTGAACCTCCATTCGTACTCACAAAGCTATGTTGGTTAATATACAGATATGTACTTGTGATAATCCGAGATCCGAGAGTGCAATTTGTAAGGTTATTACAGAAATTGGTAAGTTGAAAAGTTATACTTAAATTTAGTTATGATGACGTCTAAGCTCATCATCATCATCATTCTCTTGCCCTTGAGGCTTCTCGGCTACGCTATATATTTCCTGCTTCATAATCGAAATATATGCGATAATTAATAATAATTAATTTTAATTAGCTCTTTCTTTAGACAATGCAAGCCCAGGAGTAATACCACCAAAGTCTTTACAACGTTTGACTACGACATTTTTTTTCCAGGCTATAGCACTAACAGCAGGGCTATGCTTCTTGGGTACCGTCCGGCTGACTCAGTCAGGTATCCAGGACGTCCAGGGTGCCTTGTTCATCATCATCGCAGAGAACACCTTCACTCCTATGTATTCTGTTCTCCACATGTTCCCTGAAGAGTTTCCGCTGCTAAATAGAGAGCTGAAAGCTGGGTTGTATACTGCGCCGATTTATTATACTGCGAGGATGGTTGCTCTAGTGAGTACTGTTTTACTTAAAATATCATCATATTTTTTATATATGTATATCAGGAGGGGAAATCCTCATGGACGCCCAGACTGCCTCACTTATGAACCAGTCTGGGCAGTGTTACCGGCTAAAACCCACTCATTTGCTCAGTGTCCCTCTGACATGATCAGAGACCTTGCATTGCAATTTATCTGATTTCTATCTTTCATTTTGTTTTGTTCTATTCTTCAGTCCTATTAAAGGATGGAGAGTTTCTAGAAGCATTCATCTGTTTCTTTGCGATTTTTCCTAGAAACTTAATTTTACCTTCATTTTTCTAGTTCTGCAGGCTAATTCACGTAACTAAAGAAGTGCGGTAGCAGTGCAGTTGCAATTAAGTTTCGATCAAAACAACGCATTTCGTATTCTACTATTCTCTACGGCTGTCAGATACTATATAAATTCAGCTATCACTCAAACTTAAACTTCATTGCACCTGCACTGCAACTTGATCGGCGCGTCATGAAATTACGTGAATTAGCCCTCTGATGGTTTTTTTTAAACAGCAACTTCTTACTCTACGCTCTATTTTAAAACTATGTCTTTATCTTACTTTATTAGATACATCAGAGTTTTCATTAGTATCCAATTTAAGCGCATTATGGCACCCTGTTTATTTGAATGAAACTCAGTCCAGCGCGGTAATTGCGTTACACACAATCAGTAGCAATGGGTTTCATTTTGACAGTTTAACAACATTCATTGGTTTATCTACGTTGTTGAGCAGACAAATTTTTCGAATATTTGAAGCAATGGATTAGCAATATTTTTCAAAATCATTCAGATGGTGATTGATAGTGTTACGCAATTAGAGTGCAGTTGTAATAGATGTGTATTTGTATCACAGTACAGTATACAGGGGACAGCGGAAGAATATACGAAAATATACTTACACAAACACAGAATAATAATCTTGTTAGTTATTGACACAGAGCATAGTAATATTGCTTGTAGTTTCCCTACGTGATCGAATCAGAAATGAAGAGATCCGCAGGCGAACCAAGGTAACTGACATAGCCCGAAGAATTGCGAAAATTAAGTGGCAGTGTGCAGGGCACATTGCTCGCAGAACTGAACACCGATGGAGCCGAAAGGTTCTGGAGTGGCGACCGCGTACTGGAAGACGTAGCGTTGGAAGGCCTCCCACAGGGGCGACCGATGACCTTGTGAAGGCCGCAGGTATCCGCTGAATGCTGGAAGCACCAAACCGATCGAAGTGGCAGTGCTTGGGGGAAGGCCTATGTCCAGCAGTGGACGTCGAAATTTATACATTCAGAATCAAAATCATCAAGACTTCACTTGCACCATCGACTAACTGCTCTGGACCAAAATGGTGTAGTCTTTTTATCTAATAGTGGGAACCATTGATAATTAGTTGGTTCGCCGTAAACCTTTTTCCTCAAAACGCAATTTAGGTCAACGTTGGGTCAGGAACCCAAAGTCTCAACCCCTCTTGCACAAGTACTATTGCTGAGGACCGGGGCTAAGAATCTATCTCGGTTAGCAAGCTGAGTGATCATTCTACTGGTCTGAGGTCTGATAGAAATGCCTTTAGATGTCGGGTGTATTTTTTCAATAAGAATCTTTAAGAACCTCTCCAGTTTTTGAAGGCTAGCAAAATGGCTGCTGTCTCGTGAATATGAATTATCCCTGATGCTTGTTATTCCTCTTTGTGTCTATTATAATTCTTTGTTTAATGTTGTGCACTAGTATTCGGTTAGGTGAGGTTAGCAACTAAGCAGACCAGTCGTGAACCACCTACTCGTAGAATCCTCATTTAGTTTAGTTTATTAGCACATAATTATTGTAACACCAATGGGCAAAATAATACAGATTGCCTTTTAATTAACATTTATACACAATAAATTACGATTTTAAATCCGTTTTTTAAATCAATTTGAAATGAAAACTCTTTAAACTAGTAATCAATTACCAGCTGAGTTTGGGTTCAATGTTGCGTATTAAAACAATTTGACTGTGACCAATATATTAAAAACTCGTTTTGTTAACATTTATGGCATGTGGTAGAACCTCAAAGAGTTCAAAAATAAAATGCAAAACACCAGCTCTATTAGGATTATAAACTAAAACACATTACGATCGTTTCCATCATCATCCTCTCCTGAAACGAAGAACCTGGCTGTCCAGTCTTGAGGCTGTAATCTGAAAAAGATTTGCTTATTACCTAGATTAATAGCTATATTTTTAGGGTTCCGTACCTCAAGAGGAAAAAACGGAACCCTTATAGGATCACTTCGTTGTCCGTCTGTCTGTCTGTCTGTCAGTATGTCAAGACCCTTTTTCTCAGGAACGCGTTTAGGTATCAAGTTGAAATTAATATTAAATACGTAAGTCCATAGTCCCTTGGAGCTCCAAAAATAATCAAGCTTCTAAGTCAACGCAATAAAAATATACGGCGATTTATGCGACATTATTGCGACATATTTCGATACTCGCAAATAAATCAAAACCGTACTTTCCGTTGACCTAGAATCATGAAATTTGGCAAGAAGCAAGGTCTCACAGCACAAGTATAGGAAAAAGTCCTAAAATTGTAAATTTCTAGTTTTATCACTTAAAAAAAATTGATTTTTGCGATTACAAACTTATATTTGCAAATAGAGAATTGACTGTGACGTATATCGATGTATAGGAGAACATGTTTTTCAACTACAATGTTAAGTTTGTTTTTAGAATAAATTCATCCTAACTACGGAACCCTTCATTGTGCGTGGTCCGACACGCACTTGGCCGGTTTTTTGTGGTATAAGTACTGTCCCTTCTGTTTTAATTTTGCTGGTAAAATCACGTGCTTATAAAATTCTGCCTGTCAATTTATTACGAGTTTACGGAAATGTGTCCGTGGTATAACAAGTTTTGTGTTGGATTTATATAAAAATTCGTTTAAAATACCTGAATATCTCCAATAAGTTCTGGTCATATTTTTGTTTCCAGCTGCCAGGCTTGCTGATAGAACCGACACTCTTCACCCTGGTGGTGTACTGGATCGCAGGTCTTCGTGGTTCTTTGTACGCGTTCGGCTTCACTGTCTTCCTGGCTATACTGGTGCTCAACGTTGCTATTGCCTGTGGTAAGTCAAAAAACATTCCGTAGAACACGGAGGAACATTCCTTCCCATGAATGGACAACGCCATATTATCTTGGCAGACAAATTCGTGATCGCAGATGGCTCTCCATGGAAGCATGACACAAAAGGGAGGAACCTTATACACAGCATTTAGTAAAAAAAAGAATGATAATGCTCTTGACGTAAAGTCTCTAACTGGCTTATGTCGATAACCTGCCTAATATTAACTACCAATTAAAACACTTCATTTAAATGTAGTAGATTACATATTTCTCTTAACATGTGTTTCATTGCATTGTGCTCATCGCCCAGAGAGCAAGCAATATCTCAACCTTTTCATGTGCAAAGCTGCTTGACAGAAAAAATTGTGTTTGTAGTACTTTTCCCTTCGAAATGTTTCACAAAGATCTCTAAATGCTTTGTAGGATCTGTAATACAGGTGGAGACGACAATACGACAGTAAATTAAACTGCGTACCTATCTAATGACGTTACCAGTCTGTATGGCATACGAAAGTTCAATCAAATAATATATCCAACAGTTTAGTCACTAGCTAGTCAAAGAATGTCAAAACCCATCGTCAACTCATCACTTTATTTAGTTTGTTTGAAAAAATCATGTTCTTATTTCTTATTTCGATTTCGGATTTCATTGATAGTTTCAAAATACTCCTATGCATTAGTGTTGCCAATGATTGCATTTATGTGATTACCATCATTATAATTTGTATGTTTTTGTTTCCAGGTTCATTCTTCTCATGTGTGTTTGGTTCAATGCCAATAGCCATTGCGTACCTCGTGCCCTTTGACTACGCACTCATGATGACCTCCGGCCTCTTCATTAAGTTAAAGTAAATAATTCTCATTATTAACAGTATTTATAGTTGTTATTTAGTTTTCGCGACATGTGTTATGGTGCGATCTTATTATGCTTGAAAATCTTCGGAAATTGTTAAATTGTTCTCATACATATGCTGATAATTATTTATTACACTATATTTATGGTGTTGCTTAATAATGAGATTGTTAATAGTGACCTTATTAGTAACCAATACTATAAATATCAGTTGAAGACGTTTATGGTTTAAACTGTGATTCGTTTATTCATTATACAGACGCCAGCAGGTCAAGCTACCTGAAACTGACAAATTTTCTCAATCAACCTTGAACCTTAAGCTGTAGCGATAAATTTGAAAATCTATTGAAGAAATTTGACAGATTGTAATAGCTTGATGTGCTGGCGTCTGTACCATCGTTCCATCTCGATATTTAAAAACACATTACTTAAATCAAACGATATTAATTATTTTTATTTTAGAAAGAGCCTAAGTCGTTTTAGTATGTTGCAGAATTTTAGTATTGACAAGAAAAGTCGAATTAGTAATGGAATACTTACTGTTTAGGGACTGGATGAACGTATGCCAAATACGTATAACTGCGTAACACACTATCAGTAGCAGTGGGTTTAATTTTGACAGTTCAACGACATTCATTGTGTCATTTACGTTGTAAGCAGACAATTTTTATGAACATATTAATAAGAAGCAATTGATTAGCAATGTTCTTCAAAATCTTATTGTTATTGGTAGTGTGTTACGGTTTTAGTAGATGTAATAATAACTATCTATGCAACTGTTGTTTAATAAGGAGTATTCTTCTAATACTCCTTATTAAACAATAATAAGGAGTATTAGAACACAAATAGTATCACATGAGTATTATATAATGTAGTAGTATTTATATAATACCTAATTATACAGTTGCATACAAGATTCGACTTTATCTACACCCATGATATGAATCCTCTTTATTACATTTTTGCAATACTAATATCGAACACAAATTTGCAATACTAATATCGAATACAAGTTTTTTTTTCTTAAGGCGCTGTGGTAGTGAAGCGCGCGTGCATGACAATGTTCTTTTTTAGGGTTCCGTAGTAAACAAGGAACCCTTATAGTTTCGCCATGTCCGTCTGTCAGTCTGTCTGTCTGTCTGTCTGTCTGTCTGTCTGTCTGTCTGTCCGTCCGTCCGTCTGTCCCCAGCTTAGCTCAGAGACGCTTAGTCCTAGAAAGCTGTAATTTGGCATGGGTATACATAATAATCATGCCGAAATAATGGTAAAATAAAATTATGAAAAACTTTTTTTTTTAGGGTACCTCCCTTACACGTGAAATGGGGATGATATTTTTTTTTCTCGTCTATTCCATGGTGTGGGGTATCGTTGGATAGGCCGTTCAAATATTGTGGGTTTGGCAAAACCATTTTTCAATTAAGGGATCCGTTTGCGTAATATTAAGCTTTAAAGTGCTATTTTTTGTTAGAGTCAAGTGTCTCCCCCCCTGCCAGCTAAATGGTTGGTTTTGGATATGTGAAAAAATTCATGGCAATAGTATATATAACGAAATTAAAAGGAAAACTATCACAGCTAAGTAGGCTTCACAAGTTAACGAGTAATAGTCGACCAACTTAAATTTGCAGTTGGAGAATTGACCGTAACGTATATCGATGTATGGGAGAGCATGTTTTTCAACTACAATGTTAAGTTTGTTTTTGGGATAAATTCATCCCAACTATGGAACCCTTCATTGTGCGTGGTCCGACATGCACTTGGCCGGTTTTTTTTTAATTCATAAAGATACCACGAATTGAGTAGTGAGAAAAGGAGTTGCATAATGAAATTTTAACAACATTATAACCTTATTATTTAACATTCGTTTGGATGATATATTGGTTACTATGCCACTGGTTGTTTTAATTTTGGCAATAAGCTAACTGTTCCAGAATCTTATACAACATTATTTTTAGTTTATGCGAAACCCGGAACACGTGTCTAGTATTTTTGTGTAAATAATCTATGTACAAAATTTCAAAACTGTATCATGAAAAATCACAAAGTTATAAGGTTACCGGGTTGTCCGTACAAAAACATGCTAACGGCGCCCCCGCGCCTTCAGATTCGTCTTGCGCTCATTGATAATAATTTGGCAGTTGGTACCTAATCGTACGGCGATTGTATTGTAAGTAATTAAAAGGTTAATTACTCACATTTTCCATCAGACTTAAATATTTTTGGGAAAAAAAAAACATGGTTAAAAATTATTGAAATCGATTCAGTTCCTTATTCTGAACAAACTATATTCAGGTTTCGCATATACTTAAAATAATGTTGTATATAGGATTTATAGCATGGGTATAGATAAAATAAATAATTGTTTATTGACCTGTTTTAACGTTTATTTTCAGTTCAATGCCAAGATACGTGTCGTGGATTCGTTATTTATCCTGGCTGATGTATTCGAACGAAGCTATGAGTATATTGCAGTGGGATGGTGTTCAAAATATAAGTAAGTTCCACGCTTTTTTATGAGTAACATCTTTACTTTCCTTTTGTGGGAGCGATTTCGTGAAAAGGGACGGAAGTGTGTAACAAGAAGTGACAGCTTGAGCATTAATTTAATTATTTATAGTTAATTAACACGGTATAATACCAATTACATTAGTTAACATAGAAAACAAAACTATACAATGCAGACAATTATGTCATAAACAATTATTCGCTACTTACTAACATGGAACAGTGGACACCCTCGCATACTGTTTCTCACATAACATCAGACATACGCGCTTAATTTTACTCCATTGGTCTGCCAACACATCACATTCAAGGTTAGCCATCAGGAGGGCATTGAGCATCTTTAAAGTACGACACACAGGTGATTCAGCTCTGGCCACCGTTCTGCAAGGCCGACTTTGGCGGTGACCGATGTATATGTCGGGCACAAATAGTCGACAGAAAAGGTCATTGACCTCAGGGCAGTCGATACGACCGTTGAGGGTGTAACAGGCTACCGTGAGCTGATCAAGGCCTCTTCTTACCTCCAACGAGTTGAAACCCAAAGTCCCTAGGATATAGTTGGTGGGGTACATGTAAGGGTAGAAATTATAGGTTCTTTTAAAAAGATATCTGAGAAATGTTTCCTGCACTTTCTCGAGCATTAGTGTTAGTAGCATGTGGCAGTAGCATGGAATAAGTAAGTACTTTTAATAGCATGGAATTAGTAAGAGTACTTTATAATAGCATGGAATTAGTAAGTACTATACAAGATGTAAATAAATAATACACAAGCTCTTAAGGGGTCGTCGTACTCATCATTATGAACAACTTTTACTAAGGGACCAAATATGAAATAACAAAAAAAAAAACTGCCGTTTCATACATTTATGTTCTCGAATAACTCTTCAAAATCTAGGGAACAGCTAGTTTTTAACCGAATTCCAAAAAGGAGGAGGTTATATGTTCGGCTGCTAATAATTTTCAAAATCGGTCCATAATTGACGGAGATATCTCCGTCAATTATGGACCGATTTTGAAAATTATTTTTTTGTTTGAAAGGGTATGCTCCCGAGGTGGTCCCATTGCCACCGAATCAGAATCTGATGAGGGGATCTCATGGAAATCGAGGGCAACCCTCGAATTCGACGACACGGTTGGCGCAGTGGTTAAGCGATTGACTGCTGCGCTGCGTGTCGCGGGTTCGATTCCCGCACGGAACAAATATTTGTATGACAAGTAGTTGTTCCGGGTCTGGCTGTTTGTGTATATGAGTTTAAATGTTTGTAACCACAACACAGGAGAAAAAAAAGGCAACGTTTTTTTTAAAAAAAAGAGAGAAAAAAGAAAAAGAAGGAATTTTATAGGCAAACCTATAGCGATTTGGGTATTTTTTATAGTAACTCGTGCATTTGCTCCCGAAAATCACCATTTGGTGAAGTGGAACTGATGATGGAGACCACAGATGGCCACCGGAACAACATAATAATAAGTATTTAACGGGTTGCGATTCGATTAGGTACCTACTTTAATATGGTTGCTAAGCAATTTATGCTCCTCACAATGCGTATGGTGAGTGGCAGTTCTCCTGGTTCTTACCAGGAGAACTCCTCAAAAATTAACGTCCCAGCATCGGGAAAAGCAATATTTTGTAAAAGGTGATGAGCAGTTGACTTTAGGCTATTGTAACTTAGATAAATTAAAAACTGACCCACTAAAAAATACAAAACTTTTTGTAAAAAAAAAATAACTGAACAACTTATACTATGGGACCAAATCTAAAAAATCGAAATAACACTTTTTGTAAAAAAAAATTACTGACTTCCAAAAAACACTACAAAGTGAAAAATAACTTTAATTTCGGAAGTCGGTGTCTTTGGATCTGTATTTTAGATTTTTGCCACCGACTTCCGAAATTAGTGTTAATTTTTTTTTTACAAAAACTTTTATTTCGATATTTTAGATTTGGTCCCATAGTAAAAGTTGTTCATAATGATGAGTACAATGAAATTCAATACAGTGCAATGGCTAAGCCGTAACCTAGGTCTGTTTGGTGTTTGTGAAGTGTCGGACACTCATAAAATACTAGTCAAGAACCTTTATGGCAGCGAAGGAATATCAAATTGATCGTCATATAAAAACCTGGACGGGGAACTGAGATTAGAAAAAATATTCAACTTCCGCTTCACAAGCCATCCCCAGCTACCTGTTAATAAGTAGGTACGACAGGTGTCAGGGTGCAAGCCACTCTGGGCAGGCTGATACTTTATCCTCCATTATCGACAGATGAAGGATCTCCATCTGACATCTCACCTTGGTAGGTAATAAGCGACTGAGCAGCGATAGAAATTAACCTCAAAATTTAAAAAAATTGCTAAATATTGAAACACGAATAATTATTATATTCTTTCTAATGGTCGCCCACCGGTCGAATTTCGACCCCTTCTACTTACAATCTAAGCCGCGGGCAAAAGCTAGTAAATTATAAAGTTTGAAAGTTACGTTAACATAATTGAAATCTATATAATATAAAAGAGAAGTCCACTCACTGACCACTCATCACGAAATCTCGGAAACTACTGGGCCGTGAGGTCTAAAATTTGGCACAAGCACTCTCTATGGGGTGCAGGCGCGCACTAAGAAAAGATTTTTATAAATTCGCACCTTAAGCGGTTGAAAAGGGGTGTCAAAGTTTGTATGAAACTCCTATGTTTTTAAAGTTAGAGACATGAATGTTGGCCTGATTGTTCCTTTCGACTTCTAGGTGCTCACTACGAAAGTAATTTACGAAATTCGGCGCTTAAGGGTGAAAATAAGGGTTTTTAATGTTTGTATGAACAATGTACCAAATGCAGTTAAGATCCAAATTGAATCTTACGGCAACGAGTTATTGCATACTTTACATTGAAATTAGAATTCGGAGGCCGATAAAGATCTAAATTGAATTTTACGACAACGCGTTAATGCATATTTTACATTGAAATAAGAATTTTTGGAAGTTTCTTGAGGTTTATATTTAGTTTTTTTTCTAGGTGGCCAGTATGTTTCAGTGCAGGCGTGATAACGTTCTAAAGTTTTTATGCCAGTTCTAGGTGGCCAATATTTTTCAGTATGCAGGCATCTGCTAAAAGATAATGAAATGAGGTTCTAATTGGTATTCAGGTAATTTGAACGTTGCATTTATAGCATTAAAGTCGAGAATGCCAAGGGGAAAACTTCACAATGTTTAACCTTAATCGCGGCTTGCAAGCCGATCGTATCAAAAAACGAAGTCATGTATCAATCACAGAATACAAACCTAAGCGATATATCCTGAGAATCAGATTATTTTTACTCCCTGTTGTGCGTCCCCAAAACCAGCAATAAAAATACCATCTTGAAACACCTGGAACTCAAATGGGAATAGTTCTCCCGCTGCCATGAGTTCACAGGTGGTTCCGTAGGTGCCATTCCAAGACATTTCAGCGACGTATTCACGCTTTGAACCATAAACAGCTCCTCCTGACCGATCCTGGGTGAAAGGTTGGAATATTTCCCAGTTTTTAGACACGTGGCGCACAATGCTGTCTCGAATTTGAGAAGACAATGACATGGCCACGTTACTGTTCACGTTACTGTTCAATAGGAGAGAGATGAAAATAAGCATGCGCCATCGCCAGGGATATTTACTATTGTGGCGATAAGTCCCCTCTATGAGGAGTGGCTAGAGAGGCGCCACGGCTTCCTCACCTTCCGCCTGACGCACGTCCTCACCGGACACGGTTGTTTCGGGGAGGTTCCTATTCAGAATAAAGCGGGAGGAAACGCCCGGGTGTCACCGCTGTGTGGATCGTCCGGAGGACACGGTGGAGCATACGGTTTAGGTCTGCCCTGCTTGGGCGGAGCACCGCCATGTCCTCACGGAGGCGATCGGCGGCGTCGATCTCTCGCATCTGGCCCTGGTTTAGGCCATGGTTCGGAGCGAGAGTGCACGGGAGGCCGTCACCTCCTTCTGCAAAGCAGTAATGCATGCGAAGGAGAAGGCGGAACGCGTGAGGGTAAGGCAGGATTCGCGCCCTCACACCCTTAGTCACCGCAGGAGACGCCCCGGGCGTCGGGAATAGCAGGCCAATTCCCGGCCACCGTGGGCGCGGGCTTGCGGACGGTGAGCGATGGGTAGCTCGCCGTCCGATAAGGACCAGGCCCAGGTCGACGGCGTGTTGTGTTCCACGCGCGCCTCAAAGAGATGTCAGCACCAATTGACAAGGTCCGAAAGGGCTAATGCCTGCCAGGGTTACGAGCCTGTCTGAAAGGGATATCGTGGCCCTGGCACACAGGCATTTGAAGGAACACGGGTGGGTTTTAGTCAGTAACAGTCTGACACGCCCTCCCCGCTCCGGCCAGAGCGGGAGAAGTTATTTGATAATTTACAACCCAAAAACAAAAAAAGGGCAGCGGCAGAACTATTCTCATTTGAGTTCCAAGTGTTTCAGGATGGTATTTTTATTGCTGGTTTTGGGGAAGCACGGCAGGGAGTCAAAATAATCCGATTCTCAGGAAACTTTATTGAAGGTCATTTTGATGTTTTAATTCCGTTGGCTAATTTAAATAATAAAAAAACCGGCCAAGTGCGAGTCGGACTCGCCCACGAAGGGTTCCGTACCATTATCTATAAAAATGGCAAAAAAATCACGTATGTAGTATGGGAGCCCCCCTTAAATATTTGGTTTATTTTAATTTAATTATTATTTTTAAAGTGAATATATAACTTAATATTCTGTGAATATTTCAAGCGTCTACCTGTTGCCGTTATCAATATCTAGCAAAAACGAGCAAAAATATCACGTTTGTTGTATGGGAGCCCCCTTAAATATTTTTTTTTATTCTGTTTTTTAGTATTAGTTGTTATACCGGCAACAGAAATACATCATCTGTGAAAATTTCAACTGTCTAACTATCACGGTTCATGAGATACAGCCTGGTGACAGACGGACAAACGGCGGAGCCTTAGTAATAGGGTTCCCGTTTTACCCTTTGAGTACGGAACTCTAAAAATATCTTTTGACCCTTCACGCCGGCAAAATTGAAGAATCACCGACCGTCACCGACTCAGCGGTAAATGTGCAGTTGAATTCACAATCACAGTCCCAATTCACTGCTATTGATTTTGTCGAGAAGTCGCTTGCCTATAGTGAGCAAACGGAATGCGAGTAATTTTTTTTAAGGATATTGCTAAACCGTTGCTTCATCTACTTATTTTAATATTTTATAGTTTGTGAGGTTGTAGGGGTAATCTCTGGATCTACTGAACCGATTTTGAGAAATCTTTTACCCATTGAAAGTCACGTTATTATTTTGTGAGTGTCATAACATAAGGCCATAATTTAATCCGAAAAATGAAAAGACGGTAAAATGGGTACCGCCCAACGAAGTGGGCACTTGTCAGCTAGTATATTAATAAATCGAAGTATATTGCGTACTTAGATGTGGTATGAGATCCCTTGTGTTTTATTAACTTTGGTATCATAATTGGCACACTTTATAAATACACACGATGGCATTTTTTGAATTTTTTAGCTGATTCAACTAAGCGTATTACTCGTCGCTATGCGTGTCGTAGACTAAAGTCAATACGTCCCAATTAGGACGCTTTCGAGTCTTCACGATTGCGCGCTCACAACATATCTGTTTAATATAATATCATTTTCTAACGCGGATAAAAAACTGAGAATGGCGTAAAATCTACCAAGCGTATTTTTCTGAAACATCCAATGTAAAGATAATTTAATTATTGATCTTTTAGTATACGCGTTTTATTAAAATACCTTTTGTTTTGTGTAAAATAAATTAATATTGCTTCAAATTGGGGACAGCGCTCCTTGATGGGAGAGTCCTATTACTGGCTGAACGTACGACGAGTTGCGTGAGCTCAGTACAGAACACGCAAGCTAACCACTCAAGGTCACTGGCATATATCTGCGTCTTAAGAGCGGTGTTCGTCCATTTCGTCAATTGTTACCACTCACCTGTGGTTGACTGTACCTACGTCATGTATGTAAAGGGAAGCACACTGTTATATTATTAGCAGGCCCTCAAGACATTTGGCAATATATCAATAACTATTTAGATATATGGTATTCAGACAATGCTTTGTAGATTTATAATTAGGAGACTTATAAATAGTCATACCTAAATACATGCGTAGGTACTTTGTAGTGGGTAGGAGTGTAGGCAGGGGTGGGGGGGGGTCTATTATGGTAAGATAGTAGTAATATGATACGATGACGCCCGTATACCGGGGGTGGCTGAAAAGTCGCCTAGGTAGATACAGATAGTTGTTCCGAAAAAAAAAACAGAAGAACATTTGAATTTCGCCGGTTACCACTGCGGATTCATCTTGTGCATTAAAGATTTGATTTACACTGTGCGATTGCCATAAGTTGAAGCAACTATCAAATTTGCACCGTCTAAACAATATTCTGACGATGCATGCAAGTCATTAGTCGCTATAATTTGATTGTACAAGTATGCCAGAGAAACTTGCATCGTGGAAATGGGACTTTAGCGTCGATATAATTAGGAGACAATCAAACGGTAGGGTAGAGGTTTCACTTAAAAAACAATCTTAAATCTGTGAATTCTGTGATACCTTCCGTTACTTCACTTAATACGCTGATATATGCCAGTGACCTTGAGTGGTTAGCTTGCGTGTTCTGTACTGAGCTCACGCAACGCGTCGTACATTCAGCCAGTAATAGGACTCGCCCATCACGGAGCGCTGTCCCCAATTTGACGCATTATTAATTTATTATAGTTTATAAGTATACAAAACAAAAGGTATTTTTAATAAAACGTGTATACTAAAAGATCAATAATTAAATTATCTTTAAATTGGTGAAGGTTTCAGAAAAATACGCTTGGTAGATTTTGCGCCATTCTCATTTTTTTATCCGCGTTAGACATAACTTTACAAATTAATTTCACTATGTAATATAAACATAATCTAAAATATTCACCTATTAAATTATTGAGAAAATGCTCTAATTTAACATATATTTTTTTCAAATCATTAACACTACTCATTTAGACGTGATCTTCAGTATAAAATCATTAAAAGTCGGTTATCGTCGCCTTAATAAGATTAACCAAAGATAAATCAATAAGCCCCTATTTTTTACACTTCCTGTAATGGCATAATAGGCCATCTGTTTTACTTTTTCTATAAGCACAGGTAGATTATTATGGCGCCCGGGATATTCCCCACAAAAAGGGTCTGCTAGATAAATGGAACAAAAAGTTATAACAATAATGTATTTAGAAGGAGCAATATCTTAGTTGCATTTAGAAATGTGTTAAGCCCATAGTTAAACGTATTGTTAAACAAGGTAGGTACATGGCCTTTTGTTATGTTATCAGGCCTTTTGACAAATTGAGGTCGTCGACCCGGGAGTCAAGTAGACTTTGTGACTTCAATCAATAGCCTTTACAAAGCACAAAGCGGTAGGGTAGGTATTATAATTGTCTAGGACTTGCAATCAGTACCGTCTTTACCAAAAGGGCACACGGGGCCCGTGCCCAGGGCCCCCAACCTCTCGGGGGCCCCGGAAGGCCGATTCAACGCTTTCATTGACTAACGCATTTTTTTTTCTATTTACAGGTTAATTCAAACCTGCAGCATTTTATTTAATAACGTACCTACCTAAGTTATATTTCTTAAAACAGTTCATAACATGTATTTGATTTGTACCGATTACCCATAGTACTTACTTAAATATAAAATCATAACGAAAAAATGTTTTTTTGTCATTCACTTATTTTTGTTTACTCTCTGAGAAGAGAAAATGTTCTTTACTAACTTTTTAGAACTTTGTATCCTGCTTATGCGTATGAAGTTTCATTAAAATCGGTTCAGTCATTTCGAAAAACAAGAGCTTGAAAGTTTGTATGAAATGCTGAAAGGTTTAAACGCTCTTAAGGAGCCCCAAATTCTTGCGTGCCCAAGGGCCCCCCGGCCTGCCCTAAGACGGCCTTGTTTGCAATAAAATAGGTATTTTTTGATAATGTAGACAAAAAATATAAACAAATGCTTTATCAATCCTCATAATGATGTGCAATTAAGATTCGTTCTGACTGATATTAAATTAATCAAGCATGACCTAATCTATTTAAGTTATCCAATGTTTACGTGTACACCAACGCCTACATCAATATCAATATAGAAGCGTACTTATGCGGAAAAGTGTCTTTTCCATGGCTCCAAAAATTTATAATAAACTACCTAAAAGCTGGAAGCAAGGTCAAATTTTCTAGCAATATCCAAGAATTTTTAGACGAGGGATTTTGATTATGTTTTACTAATTTATTATTTTTATAATGATCTCTATATTATCATGACATTTTTAAATTAGACTCGGAGTGACATTATTCTTAATTGTATTAATATAATTGCATGCCATTGTTAAGGCAAACGTGATGATTTGTTTTTTCTTTACTTTTCACATCTCTTGCATGCTGACAATTTGTGTTGTATTTATTGTACTCATGTTTGAGCAAATAAATGATTATCTTATCTTACCAAATAGTTAAATAAAAACAGAGGCAGCGGCGCGGGCGGTTATTCCTAATTTTTCATTAAATAACCAACCGTTGCAAAAAACTTTGTTTTAATCATACCTTACAGGACAAATTCTAAATGTCAAAATTTTCTCTTGTTACAGCTTGCATCTCCAATGAAATAGGAATGCCGTGCCTGAGTACCGGTGCCGAAGTCCTAACCACCTATGACTTCGAGAGCAGTAACCTATGGACTGATGTCCTAGCCCTCTTCGTATTATACCTAGGTTTCCACAGCCTAGCCATTCTGGCCCTTAGGTATAGGATTAGGAGAAAATAAGTTTATAATGTTTATGATTTTTAATTGTTTTTGGTATGGTGTCTATTATGATAAATGTGTATTCCGCGAGATGTAAATAATTCAAATAAAGAATTTATTGTATAGCATGATGTTTTCGTTTTTATAGCCAAATCACTGATGATCTTCAAATGAAATTGAAATAAAAGTCTCGTTGGTCTAGGGATCGCTGTAGGTTCTGCTGAGTATTTAAGACGCACATATATGCCAGTGACCTTGAGTGGTTAGCTTGCGTGTTCTGTACTGAGCTCACGGAACGCGTCGTACGTTCAGACAGTAATAGGACTCGTCCATGAAGGAGCGCTGTCCCCAATTTGACGCATTATTAATTATACACAAAACAAAAGATATTTTTATAAAACGCGCATACTAAAAGATTAATAACTAAATTATCTTTAAATTGATGAAGGTTTCAGAAAAATACGCTTGGTAGATTTTGCGCCATTCTCAGTTTTTTATCCGCGTTAGACATAACTTTACAAATTAATTTCACTATGTAATATAAACATAATCTAAAATATTCACATATTAAGTTATTAAGATTATGCTCTAATTTAACATATATTTTATTCAAATCATTAACACCACTTGTTTAGACGTGATCTTCAGTATAAAATCATTAAAAGTCGGTTATCGTCACCTGAATTCAATCTCCAGCAGATTTGAAGCTTTGTACTTCTACTCTACTGTAGAATAGAAATCGCTTGTCTACCGAAAATGTTCTACTGTCTACACGGGAACGTCATTTTGGTCTACTCTTCCGTCGATAAACGGTTCTCGTGCTAAGCCTGCAGGTCAGGCAGTGTCATTGAGTTTTCCATTAGGATTTTCTCTCGTTTTGCATTGGCTCATGGCAATAACACAGTTTTACAATCAAAACTGTGGCAATGGTTACGTTATATCGAAAATATTTAGAATATCTAAAGTTATTCTATTTTCGATATAACTACGGTCAAAAGACCTACCGTTTAAAATACCAAAAGATCGATTCACAGATTTTTGTAATACCTAACTAATGAACGAAATACATAAAGGAGAATTCACCTACGGTTAATTCACCTACGATTTATTCAGCTACAAATTAATAAACCTAAAGTTGATTGAACTAATGGACGATTCACCTACTGTTAGTATATAATGAAAAATTTTATTTTGAATATTGTTTGTTCAGTGTATTTTTCTATGGTATTTTATTTCAACGAAAATGTGAAAATAGACGAAGGGATCGGTACAAAAGTCAAAAGTAAAAAAAGTCAAATTGTTTATTTCAAATTGGCAATAAAGGCACTTTTGAACGTCAATATTCACAAAAAATAGAATTGATTCTAGTCGGCCCCTCCAAAAGGTAGTTTCGTATGGAGAAGAATGGGCAAGAAACTCCACCGGTACTCTTTTAAAATCTTGTACAATATTTTTATAGGTACATTAATTATATAATTATATGTGAAGACGATGCACCTAGAATTAAATTACTATACCACAATAGGTAATAAAAAGAGTTAAGAATGAAGCAATGACAGATAAATTAATTATGTGATAGATACATGGTGCTCACATATTTACAAAAAAAAATAAAAATATATACGATTTCCTAAAAAATAACAATATCAGTGTGAGTTAAGTTCATCACAGAATTTAAAATAAATGTCATAAAAATAATATATTATACAATTAAAATAGCAACCTGGCAATATTACTGTACTAAGAGAAATTTAGCATGCAATACCGAGCGAAGCGAGCTTGGGACTTGGGGCACCCCGACTCGGCAGGTTAGGTTAAAAAAAATAACCAATACAATAACCATTCAGAAATAGGAACCCCGTCAAGCGGGGTCCCGTCGACCGCCCTTTATTATTGTTTTAATAACAGTATTATTAATCAACATTATGTATGTAACACAGAGTTCAGTCGACCAATATGTGATATGAACATACGTGAATCAACCGTAGTAAAGGCTTCTACATACCAGCGCGACTTGTCACGCGACGCGACACGGCACAAAGGCCCCGCGTGTCGCAGGACGAGCAGTGCCTTTGTGTCGTGTCGCGTCGCGCGACAAGTCGCCCCGGTATGTAGAAGCCTTTAAATATCGAAAATAGTTAGATTAACTTTAGATATTCTAATCAGGGACCGTACAACCCCGGTTAAGGGTTAAGCCTTTCGAAGGGGTAACCCATTCAATGGGTTAACTTTATCATGATGTAACCCATTGAAAAGGTTTTATACTAGAAACCCATTGAAAGGGTTACATGATAACCCATTCAATGGGTTCTATACCTACTTGAAACTCAGTACCATGTATAAATCATAATATTATGTTAATTTGATGTCCGCCCAGCACGCGTACATGACGAATTCTATCTCTATTCTACCCAGGGACCATTTTGGTTACTGTTTACGCGGTTCTCTACTAGAAGGCGTTGCCAGTCTCATTCGTAACACTAACCAATATTGCGAGTGAGAGATTATTTTATTAGTGTACCTACATTGTTTTTTTGTTAGTCTTGAATACACCGTTACTTGCTATCCATGAGTTTTATTCATCTCTCCTAAGAAAATTAGTATTTCGGTAAAATCAGGCAAACATTTGGTCCTTCGAGCCGGATAACGGAACAGCGACGCGTAGTGTGTAGTTCGTAAAACAAATAAACATTGTGTAGTATAAAAAACTGAACAGTGTAAAACTCAAGTGACACAGTGCCGGTTATGAGTTGACACAGTGGAACACAGTGCGACACAGTGCTAATAAAATAAAAAGACCTTTAATAACCGATTAATTTAGTGTGCATAGACTATAGTTGATTAGTTGTAAATAAGAACATGACATTTTCGTAAAAATTGTGTAACTGTTGGAAGTTTGAACTGATAAGAACTAGCTATATTTTATAAATAGTGATTGGAACGGTGCCGTAAGTACATAAGAACGAACGATTTTGTGGACTCATTCATCCTACTTTGTGATTAAGTTACTCACTTAAGGGACCTACGTACAAAGATTCAAACTTTTAAGCATGGAAAAAATTAATCAGCTATTACGTTTGCAAGAGGAACGTTATGAGCAAATTCAAAAAGCTCATACTAATTATAAGAAGTCTCCGAAGGAACGACTGGTATTAAGTTACATAGATACTCGTCTGGAGAATTTGGAGAAGGATTGGCAAATCTTTAAAACGTCACACGATCACCTTGTAGCCCATGTAGGTAAAGAACAGCGAACAGCTTTAGCCTATTTCTCTGATGATATTTACGATCAGTTTGAAGAAATATATATTATGTATAAAAGTGAATTAAAAACCAAACTTCAACTGTTAGCCCCTAAAGAAGAACCACACATTACGCAAAAACAAAATCCTGTTGCCGAAATTAAGTTACCGAAAATAAAAATACCGACATTTTCTGGAAAATACATCGACTGGCCGTCATTTCTGGATTTGTTTACATCAATCATACATAACAATACGACATTGGGCGATGTTCAAAAACTACATTATCTCAAATCTAGTTTAGATGGTGAAGCGGAAATATTATTAAGAAGCATTTCAGTGACAAGTCAAAATTATAAATTAGCATGGGAAACTTTGAACAACCGCTACAACAACAAAAGATACATATCGAACTGTTTGTTTAAGAGATTGTTTGGTGTTAAAGCTATAACTATAGAATCAGCACTGAGCATAAAGCAATTGTTAGATACAACTGTAGAATGTTTGAGCTTGTTAAATAATCTTGGTCTTCCAACTAGTTCCTGGGATATAACCGTCATTTACATGACAGTTACTAAATTAGACCCTGAAAGCCAAAAATTATGGGAGCAACATATATCAATTGATTGTAGCAACGAATTTCCAACATTCAACAAATTGAAGCTGTTTATGGAAACAAGAGTTAGATCACTTGAAATGACTGAAAATGTAAGCAGGTCAACTAAATTAAAATCCTTTCACGCTTCGTCACCAACAACATCTAGCACACCTGTCGAATGTGCTTATTGTAAAGAAGAACACTATATATATCAATGTAAACAATTCGCAAAACAACCATATTCAAATAAACACGAATTTATTCAGAATAATAACATGTGCTTTAATTGTTTGAAACCAAATCACACTGCAGCGAAGTGCATGAGAGACACAGCTTGTCGCATTTGTAATAGAAAACATCACTCACTGCTACATCCGGAGAAAAAAGAATCGGTGAAGGAAGAATCGGTAAAGGAAGAATCGGTGAAGGAAGAATCTCATCAAGACCAATCCAGAAGTACCCTGTAGCAGCTGAAATAGTTAAAACTTCGTTCTACATGGATGACCTGCTGACAGGCGCTTCTAACGAAATACAGGCCACAGAAATTTACACACAAATTACACAGCTTCTGAGTAGCGCAGGATTTGAATTACAAAAATGGTCCAGTAATTCTGAAAGATTCTTGAAGAATATTGCTCAACACAAACGAGAATTCCAACCATTTGAAATTAAGTTTGACCAAATCATTAAAACCTTAGGATTGTCCTGGGATAGAGTAAATGATAAATTTAAGTTCCACATAAACCAAACGGACGTTACATCACCAATGACCAAACGAAGCGTATTAGCAGAAATAGCACGCTTATTTGATCCCTTTGGGTGGTTAGCACCGGTGATTATCACGGCCAAGGTATTTATACAAAAGTTGTGGCTATGCTCAGTTGACTGGGATGATGTTCTGCCACCTAACCTTCAAGAAGAGTGGCTATCTTTTCGTGAACAACTTCCAAATCTGCACAACATAGAACTATGTCGATGGATGTATACTCACCCTGACAATGATCAAGCCGAAATTCATGGATTTGCGGATGCTTCAACAACTGCTTATGCAGCGGTCCTTTATATGAGGGTTGTCCAAAATAACAAAGTATATCTGTCTATTTTAGAAAGTAAAACAAAAGTAGCACCCTTAAAACAAATTTCGGTGCCTCGTCTGGAATGATGTGCAGCAGTTTTATTAGCTAAACTATTGTCTGAAGCAGCATATGTCTTAAAAATACCTAGAGATAAAATTTACGCCTACACTGTCTCAATGGTGGTATTAGCATGGATTCAAGCCCCACCAATAATAAATAATAATAAAAAATTAAATGTTTATTTCATCAACATATTATGTAAATTACATTGTTATGTTTGGAGTCACCTTTTAAGCAAAGATTTGCTTGTATTAGGTGGTTCCGCTCTTCCAGTTTACATTGACTATACATGTATGAGAGAATAAACAATAGAAAATTTTGAAAGCATGCCAAAGGCTTTTAACAATACATAATAGAAAAACAAACAAAAAAAACCAATTAAATAAGGAATAAGGAATGCGCACAGTGTTATGTGTGTGTGTGGGGGGTGAGTATGTGTGAGGTGGCGGTGTGTGTAGTGTAAGGGTGTGAATGTTGGTGTGGAAGGTGTGATTTGTGTACTTAATGTTTTATTCAGCGACCAATTGTATCTATAGATTATAATTAGATATGTATTTGGGAATTAAGTGACTGTGTAGAGCATAGCCTCGATTTCTTCGTAACTTTTTCTCTTCAACCATTCAGTGAGTGTCTTTTTACACTCGCGGTATTTCATAGGGTATATGGTGAGAATTTTGTTGAGAGAATTGTATATGCGAGAAGATTGCTTTGTGTATTGTCTTGTAGCAAATGTAGTTTTGACTGGGGTTTCTGGAGCTACTTTATTCTTCCTCCTAGTTATCGTCCTGGCAGTGACGAAGGGAAGGGATTTATGCTTCTTGTAATCAGCAGGACATAGAGCTTTCTAACTGACAAGAGGTTCGAAGTTAATTATAAGGTTTCGGTGGGAAATATACGTGGCTTAAAGTACATGACTTTTAGTAAAGCTCTCTGCGTCCTCTCAAGTTCTAAAAACTTTGTTTTGGATGCTCCACCCCAAATTGGTAAACAATACGTCAATACGGATTGACACAGAGACACGTAAATTTGTTGGATAAGATCTTTAGTAGCTACGTGGCGAAGAGATTTGAAGGTCCAAATTAATTTCCTGACTCTGTTCATTATGAGTTCTAGATGCAAGTGCCACGATAGCCTTTGGTCAAGCATAACACCAAGGTATTTAGTGCTACTTACTTTGTTGATTTTTAAACAAGAGCAGTTGGTGTCAGGGAAGTCAGAGCAGGTATGTATTTTAATCTGTAGATCTTGAGATGGCTGAGTGCGATTGTCAATGGAGAAACAAATGTAGTTGGTTTTTGATACATTTAAAGTTAAAAGGTTACATTCGAGCCAGGCAGCTATTGTAGACAAGCCACGTTCGGCGGTGTGACCGACACTGTCCCATGTTTCTCCCGAGAAAACAATTGCTGTATCGTCAGCATAGGAGAATATGTGAGCTGCGTCAAGTCTCATGTTGCATAGGCTGTTTATATAAATAAGAAACAGCGTCGGACCGAGCACACTACCTTGTCCTACTCCGTATGTGACTATTTCTTCGGAACTAGTGATTGATCCTATTTTTACCACATATCTGCGTTCGCTTAGGTATTCTTTAAAAAGTTTAAGTGGTATTCCTCTTACGCCAATGCCTTCTAGCCTGTGTAAAAGTGTAGGGACACTGACCGTGTCGAAGGCTTTTTTTAGGTCTAAAAATACTGCCAGACACTTATCACGACTGTCCATTTTTTCAGTGACTAAAGATGTAAGTGCCAGGACTGCGTCTTCTGTAGACTTTCCCTGTCTAAAACCAAACTGCGAGGGCGAGATTAAATTATTTTTTGTTAAATATCTAGTCAAGCGATGATTTATTAATCTTTCAACAATTTTAGACAAGGACGGAAGTACAGATATCGGCCTGTAGTTAGACGGGTCAACTATGTTACCACTCTTGTATACTGGTGTTATTACAGCTTGTTTCAGGGCGGTAGGAAAAATTCCTTGTTCAAAGCAGAGGTTAATAAGATGTGAAATAATTGGCGAAATAATGGACTTGGCAGCTTTTAAGAAATTTATCGGGATTTTGTCCCAGCCAGTTGCACTGTCACATTTTAGGCTCATGATTACGGTTGCTACTTCGTCAGGGTCAGAATTGAGAAGAACAAAGGATGAGACCGGTGAAGCCGCAACGTTCTGAGGTAAGCTAGGGACGCTGTTATGTTTCTTCTGAGGGTTATTTATTATGTCGTCAGCAAGACACTTCCCTATAGTGGAAAAGTATTTGTTAACTTTGTTTACTGCCTCGAGAGGGTTAGCGGCTGATTCCAGCAATGCTGTATTTTGTGTTTTAGGTGGTTTTCGTTGAGAAATATTGTTTATTGTTTTCCATAGTTTTTTAGGGTTTTTGTGTGTCTTATATAGTAGTTCGCGATCCTGTTTACGTTTTTGTTTTTTAATGATGCTGTTGCAGTAGTTCCTATATCTCCTATAGGTGATTTTTAGTATCTCGTTAAAAGGGTCTAGTTTCAACTTTCTTTGCATATTGTTGCGATTATGTATGCAACGCAGCAAGCCTAGTGTCATCCAAGGTTTAATCAATCTATTTTTAAGGGATATTCTCGAAACAAGTGTACTGGCAGTGAGACATTTTTGTAGCAAGCCTATTAGACTATCTAATAGAATATTAGGGTTAGACAGGTTTGTAAGGTCTTGAATGTTGTTAGTTGTTAAAAGCTCGAGTGCATGTTCTACGTTTACAGTTGTTTTTGTTCTAAATGTTTTACGTGTATTCGTCAATTCAGTTACTTTTAGGAAAATCATAGAGTGATCAGTGATAGTAGTGTCGATGATTGCAATGAACGCCGATTTTTTGGTAGGTCTAAGTTTTAGCATGAAGTGGTCCAGACAACTTTTGATGTGAGTGTCCGGGGAGTAGGCCGTGCGTTGCTAACATATTTAAGTAATTAAGTCTATTTGATCTCTCGTATGATTGCTCTGCTTGCCTGTGTATTAAATTTATATTAATGTCACCAGTTATTATTACATTTTTATTTGAAGGAACGGTAGCTAGGTGGAGAGATAAAGAGTTTATGAAATCTTCCGCGTTTGTCTTTGATGGAGAGCGATATATTCCTAGGACTATGAGATCGGGTTTAATATTAACTTGTAAGCAAGACGCGTGAGTTAATTATATTTCTTTTATTTGAAAGTTGTGTGTGTTATTAACAAAAACGACGACACCGTCAGCTTTGTTTAAGTGTTTAGTAGTGCGGCCAGCCGAGTAATTACTTAATTGAGGAAATTGATGATTGTGATGTGGTAGTGGTAAAAGACGACAATTTACCACCAGCTAAATGGTTACTAGCTCGTATAACACAGATACACCAAGGGCCAGACGGAGAAGCTAGAGTAGCTGAACTAAAAGGTAAAGGATCTACGCTCAAAAGACCTTTATCAAAGATTATTTTACTGCCCCGCCTAGACACCGCATAAAAGAAGACGATTCTGGCATGGTGGGCGGCGTTAAGAAGAACAGAAGGTTCTTGGTGGGCGGAATGTTTACGCGGTTCTCTACTAGATGGCGTTGCCAGTCTCATTCGTAACACTAACCAATAGTGCGAGTGAGAGATTATTTTATTAGTGTACCTACATTGTTTTTTTGTTAGTCTTGAATACACCGTTACTTGCTATCCGTGAGTTTAATTCGTCTCTCCTAAGAAAATTAGTATTTCGGTAAAATCAGGCAAACATCATTTTAGAAAAAACCCATACGGTGTGGGTCATTTTGAATGGCTTAAATGAAGCCGTTCAAAAGGGTTTTCACCTTATGGGTTATTATCGAAAACCCTTTCAATGGGTTACCAAATTTTAATTTAAGTTGTTCATATGGGCTACCCATATCGTATAGGTTTTTGTTTAACCGCTTAGAAAAACCCTATCGAAAACCCTTTCAATGGGTAACCAAAGTGGTCCCTGTTTCTAATACGTATACTGCGTATCCGTGGCAAATGGCAATAGGCCCATCCGCCCGGAAATAAGGACTTAAACATTACCTACTGGCGAAAAATGTGGGTGTTCTTCTATCTAATACATCTCTGCCTACCCCTTCGAGGAATACGAGCGTGATAATGATGTTATGTTATCATCATACCTGTATCATTCATCACTCGCTATAAAAATCTATCGCTCAGTTGAAACGTCATTTTGCTATTTGGCACTGATCGAAAATTAATCACGAGTATCAGCAGAGCTATTCATTCTGTGGTCAGTTTGATTCAATCTGTTGAGTGTGTTTCCAAGTTTCGAGTGCTGTGTTATAAAAGTGACTTTTGGGCAACCGTGCATCATCATCATGGACAGCCTGATCGCTTACTTAACATCAGGTAAGATAGTGTTCAAATACGAGCTTACCGAACAGTCGGGTAAAAAACAGTAAATTTATTTTCTTGGCATTGTACATAGGTCAGGTGCAAAAAGTTAGGTACCCAGATAAAAATCAGCAGAAAGGTTAAATCTAATTTGCATAAATTGTTCGTATCTATTATGTTTATCTTATAAATAATAAACCATATCAACATTTGAATTGCATCAATATTTTTATGATAGTTTACTGCCATCTTGCTAATATCTAAGTAACTATTTCACTCAGCAATCTAAGGTCTTTTCACTGCAGTTCAGAACAAAATTGTTAGATGGCAGCACTACCGCCCATGTTTTTGTACCTGCCGGGCCCGGCGAGCAACGGGCGTTCGCCGCGCAAGCGTAGTTCAAATTCATCCGCCATATTCGTCGTGTCAGACGGAGTGCAGTGCACGGCTGTGACATGTTTATTCGTAAACTGCATAAAACTTATGACATCGAGTCCTCACTGGTGCTTGTTTTATTTAGATAACTCTTCAAATATGCGATTTGATGGAGTCTTGAATGGATACTCGCGTCGTTTGTTGAATTATAAACGTGCATCGAACTGTGCATTCGTGTGTTTATGATAACAGCATTAACAGTAATCCTCGGTCGTATATTGTTTTTTGTAAATCCCGTCAATAAATTGCTGGTGTTAAAGGCTTGGTGATATTATGCAATATAGCATAACCGTGACCTTCGCGTTTCGTGACTGTGCTAAAGGTGTCTTTTGAGGTTAAAATGCAGCTTGGATTATGAGCGACTGCGCCGAGCCATCAGGTTAGTAAGACGTCCAGTTATTTTATCGTTACTGATAATACGGTGTTTATTTATCGTTTGTCCTATATTCTTGTTGTGACTACTTCGCAAGTATACATTACGTTTTTGTTTAGGAAATTACCTACTATTTGTTATTGTAACTTTCCAAGAAATACCTAACTTAGAGCTAACTTGTTCTGACTTAAAATTCTAATTCTAACCTAAGATTATTTCCAAAAGCTGTTTACGCGGGAAGTTTATACTTACAAGATTTGAACAAACGTAGGTACATAAACTCGTTCATAACATAATGTTCACTGAACAACAAAGGTCATAAACTCATAACTTGTAAGTTTAGAATACAAAGACGTAGTCGTTCCGTTGTCGTTAAGTCTCAAGTCGCGATCAACGCAGCAGCCGCGATTGCCGCGAAGCTTGCCTTGCACCTTAGCGGACGAGGCAAGGCGCGCGGCGCGCCACGCCACGGAGAGCATGCAACCTCGCCACAGGAATTACAAAGGGGCTAAAGTGAAACAAGGACGAGGCATTGATTATCCCAATGTTATTTTTTATGATCTGGTGTTAGACGTTTAAGATTGTCGATGGAACTGGTTGATGAAATTGAAGGTTTGAATTGATTACCAACGTTTTTGGTCGGTTTAATCTTTGTAAGATGTTAAGAGGCTTTGAATCTACAGTAAGTAGGTATCTTTGTAATCAGGCCACACCAGTACAGGTGTCTGGTAGGTAGGTATCCAACTTATGGGTGTGATTAAACCCATTATGAAGATCATAATCATTTTGTTTACGCGAGTAAAATAACTAAGTAGGTACTTTACGCGCGTTGCTGTTAAAACAATACACCAGATGATCTACTTAGGTACCTACAATAGAACAGTCGATTCTATTTTTTACGTCAAACATCCTGTCGGCTGTTTCGTCTATTCTCATGTTAATTTACCCCTAGCGCGTCACATGTTTGTTTTTTTATAAACAACAGATTGTACTCTATGGTCTACCATTATTCATACTCGGACAAGGAAAGAGACTGCTTATTTGGTTGTGAAAAAAATATTGAAATCATTTTTTTCCAAAGTTCAATGAAATGGAATCAAAAATGGAAATAATATAAGTGTACCAGGTACTCATTAAAATAAATTGGCGAAGTATTAAATAATCCACTTATAACCCTTACACGTACGAAACCGGTTTAACCGTTATTGATTAAACCGAAATGTTTTCTTTCTTAAGTACACCATACTTAACGGATTTTACACAGGACTAAACCTGTGGTGTCCACTCATGTTATCAAAATAGATAAAAACCACTAGATTGTCGGTGGGCGTTCGATGTCTAGTTTATGACGTCATTGTAATAAAACACCTAGTCTTAACCGCATTTAAATAAGTACTGGCTGTTTGCAGCATAATTTATCTAAAATCTAACGCAACTATGTTACTGTTTCGTTGTGCGGATAGTATGAAATTGGCTTCCTATCTAATCTAAGACTTCATTGCGTTAGAAGATAAGATGAAGATATAAGAAGAATTGAAGTTGCAAGTATTCAAAATTAGAACACCTACATGCATCTAGAAATTCATTCCCAATCATGAAGATGTCTGAATGCACAGGTTAGGTTAGGGTATTAGAGCAATAGACTCGTTCAAAGTTCCAGAAAAACAAACCGTTAATGTCTGATCAATAATTCTTAACATTGCAGACTTGACAAAACTAATAACACGTAGATCTAGATAATATCGTTGTTTGAACTAATTGCCTTAAGTCACGGCATAGTAACTAGCGAATAACCGACAAAGGTCGCAGCATACAGCTTCTCGATAAAGATTGCGTGCTGTATCGTCGTTGAGGTGAGGCGTTTGCTCAACTAGCTAGAAGCGTGTGCGACTTCAACACTAGAAGATAAACTGAACATTATTAATATTATTATTATTTAGAAACCATATTTTTTTAAATCCAGCGGTAATGTTTTATTAGATTTTGTTGGTATCTACTTACATTGTTATTGTAGCAAGGCATCATCATTCATAACCTCCACCTCCTCCTTCTTTGCAGATGACTTTTCGTGACTGTGAAATCGAGAACGGTTGCAAAAAGGGACACAAGTTGCATTGAAGCAAAAATAAGTTTCAAGAATCGTAGGCACCGGTAACTTAGGTATTAAGACGCAGATATATGCCAGTGACCTCGAGTGGTTAGCTTGAGTGTTTTGTACTGAGCTCACACAACGCGTCGTACTACAGCCAGTAATAGGACTCGCACATCAAGGAGCGCTGTCCCCAATTTGACGCACTATTAATTTATTATACACAAAACAAAAGGTATTTTAATAAAACGCGTATACTCAAAGATCAATAATTAAATTATCTTTAAATTGGTGAAGGTTTCAGAAAAATACGCTTGGTAGATTTTGCGCAATCCTCAGTTTTTTATCTGCGTTAGACATAACTTTACATATTAATTTCACTATGTAATATAAACATAATCTAAAATATTCACATATCAAGTTATTGAGAAAATACTCTAATTTATCATATATTTTTTTCAAATCATTAACACTACTCGTTTAGACGTGATCTTCATTATAAAATCATTAAAAGTCGGTTATCGACCCCTTAAGTTTTTGAAATGTTTTGTTTCAAAAATGAAAAGAGATGTTGAAGGTAACTTATTGAAGCACATCAACAAGCTTATTTTCAAGCAGATTTTTTCCTTTTATTACGGTTACATTTGGACCGATACAAATTGCCCTCTTATTGAAAAGTGATTATCGAAGATTGGCAGGAAGAGGTCCTTTAAACTGCAGATAAACGCTCGTTGGCCTGCCAGTTATCGATTAATGAGGCCGCTTACTTAGTCGTCCTAAGAAGTTTACTTGTCTATCGCAGATTGCAACAGCCACGGATGCGATTCATTAAATCGGTGCCTAGATTTCCGTTTTAACCTGTTTCACTTGAATAACTATTTAACCTGTCTGCGTTGCAATATTCTACATCAATAATATTAAAGAGCTTACGTGTAATGAGACGGTCGCCATACTCGCCATTTGCCAAACTAGTAATTCCAAGTAGAAACGAGACAGGAAAAAGCTGCTGTGATTGTCTGTCGTAAATTTCATTGAGTTTCTAATCTACGAGTAGGTACCTTGGTAAACCACCTATCCAAGCGTTCTGTTTCTAATTTTACTCAGACAAGCGCGATTTAAAAGAAGTCAGCTAAGACTATTTGAAATCAAATTCTGACTTCTGTTCAAGTTCAAATGACATTCCCGGCTGATTCCTTATTTCACTGGAAAATAAGAAAGAACTTATAAAATCTTCTTTCCACCAGCAATCGTCTTCTACGATGTCCTTCGCACCGTTCTGACTTCATTCATTCTTCTTTCTTTGTCCAGGCGGTCTTTCTTTGGAATGCGCTCCCTCTGAACATCAGGACGGCAACCAGCCGGGTATCTTGAAAAAATTCGTCAGAAGTTGGCCAAAACATCCCAGCGGTGATTTGCTGGAGCCGTTTGCTCCTCTACCGGTCGTTATTTCTCCTGACAAAGTTTATTTTGTTATAGTTATGTATTTATATATCTATCTATGTACAGGTATCTATCTGGGTTGCGCTTGTATTTTATAGTTATTTCCAAGCTATCTATCCCACCATATGTTGCACCTGCCATGTTTTGTCTCTGCATCTCCCTAAGGTTGACTGGTCGAAGTCCGCCTTTGTACAGTATTTTTTCTTGTGCATAAAATTTTAATAAATAAATAAATTTATTAAAAGAAGTAGGTACTTCATACTGCTACTATTAGTCTCATTTAACCAGCAGACAGATTTGTTTATTATCATCATGCAACTTCTGCTTGAGCGGTTACGAAACAAAAAGAGGCGAGCTGTCTTACAATATTAGTCGACGATGATAAATAGTCTAATGGTCTTCTTAAATCGGTTTCAATGTAACTTGAGACCGATGAACTCGGTAATTAGCGGGTTACGTTCCATGAACGTGAAAGGAAAGTCTCGCGTGATACCCTTTTTTATACACCACCTATGGTATTATAATGAGAAATAATTTCGCCAATCTTGCAGTTTCTTGTTCGGATCGGAACCAATTACTATGGCATCGGTCACATTAACAGACAAGTGAAAGTAAATGATTATACATATTAGCAATAAAAGAGATCCACACGATTCAATGGAGAATATTTTGTGCATTGCATCTGGTTTAACTGTCCATCAAACGGCTGTTATTTTCATAGTAATGCTAAAACCCCGAGAACAAACTGAGTGTCAAAGTATTTACTACCAGATTTGGCATGACGCGATGATATGTGGAACTGGTTTGATGCTCGTTAAGACGCGCCGTAGAGTCTCACGTATCTGAACAAAAACCAAGCTGGGAACAGGGCCGACTTGTTTTGGACAATACCCGGGCTGACACTTGAATGCCGATGCGTTTACCATGTGACATCACATAGCTACCCGAACATGGAGAAACGTTCAGAAATGTAGGCTGGGGATAAAGGCCTTAAAAGGTACCATAATATACGAGAGGTATTGTGTGGATTATACTCAAACAAATTGTCAACTGATAGGATTCAAGTTTATGTTCCTTTCAGAGCAGAATGAAAGTTGGTTTTCTCCATGGATTGATTCACTTGTTGGCAAAAAGCCATAATAATCCTTAAAACTGCAGTAGATCAATGTTTTAGATATAGGATTTATACACTCAATTTGAATAATATACTAAAGACGATCTCTTCTCCAAATCCATACGGAATGTGAACCTTCTTACAAAAAATGGTACAAATTGTTTAAGAGGAATTGAGAAACAAAGCATTCATTGTTCCATATTGAAGGTCGACCAGATAAAACAGACTTAAGCTAAGTGAGAAATGAACTTAACACATTGTTTCAAATTGTTTGAGATGTTGCAACACCAAAAGAATAAGACCCACTTGAAGATACGAGCAGAGAACGTATGAATATTACTAATATTGGCTATTTACATTACTATAAACCTGACTAACAGCTATTAAATTGCACATTTCCCGGACTCGTGTTTAGTGGGAGGTTGAATTTTAGCACTAGCTCCCTTTGTGAGCTTTGCACCGGGTCACCGACCCTTAATTATCCTACAGTGCGCACCGCTGCAGTGCAATGCTCCAGTAAAATTCTGCATAACAAGCCTTTATTAGTCCCTGACGGCTCCAACTTCCTTGACGATATTAGTTCAACTCTTTCTTTGAATAAACCAAAATGAATGGCATTTTGGCAGTTTCGAAATCAGCAAAGTGTTAAAAAGGACATTTATTCATTAACAAAACCTTTTAAATACGAATAACGTAATGACGGTTGGTGGTTGAGTATCATACACCGGATAAGCCGCAAAAATGAAGCCGGTTGTAGCGATCCCTATCGAGTGACCACGTTGAATCACATGATCACATGCATGTCCACAATTACGGGCTTACGACCCAAACCTTATGTACACTGTTTTTATAAAACGAACACGATAACATCAATCGAATCGATCCTGTCGGTGAATCATACTTGATTCCGATGAATTATGTTGCCTGTCTGTATGTTTTTGTTGCGAAAACTCAATTACTTTTTTGGAACCCCTCGCATTATAAATCTAGTCTGAAACGTATCCTGATAAAACTATGATATACGTATGTTTATTAAATTTCAGTTCTGATGGAAAACTGATATCCTTTTTCCCTTTAGCTAAAAGTAGTTTGTTAGACAATGTTGGCAGTTATTATTGCTGTCAATAAATAAAGCCTGTTCTATTATAAAGCAGTAGTGGCGCTATTGTCAAGATACGGGTAAATAATGAACGTCCTGCCTGTTACTTTTGTCCAAACAAGGAAGTGTAAATGTGGAGTAATTGGCTGGACCAGGAAATTACTAAAAGGTTTCTTAGGTTCATCGATCATTTGCGACTCGTGCTTGTTTTAACGGCTTCCTTTTTAGCAGAAGTGAAACGTGCCGATGAAAGCGTCCTATCAGCAATACCTGCGCGCTCAAGTAAGTTTGTATCATCGAGATTATCATCCGTAGTGGCCGAGTGAAGCGACCAGTTCCTATAAAAGGCTCGTTAAGTAAATGTTTTCCGTTAGCTATGTATGACACACACGCTAATATTTGGCCTTCAACATGCACCAGCATCCGTCGAGAACTTGTTTGACGCGAGGTAAATTACTATATTTACCTGCAATTACGGTAGACGGTTTTCGGATTTATGTAGTAATTAAGCGCACAATCCCATATGAAGCCTGGTAGAGCAGTTCCAAAATGCTTTGAAAGTTTTCGTGTAATCTGAGACTTATTCAGGACGTGCAGGCGCAGCTAGTTTGTGAGGTTAAATAACGGCTTTAATTACTTTGAAGTGGATTTTATGAATATTAAATTTCCATTAAGATTGACATTTTGAAAGGGGCTACGAGTGATCGTGAATCTTGCAAACGTATATATGGCAATCTACCACCATTTTGATGTTGTTTCAAGAAAAATCTTGCTTTAAAATCCATAATTGAATTCTCGCTAAGCCGTACTGAGGTTGTTTAGAGGAAACACTAATACAGTAGCCGAGTTTGTCCATTCTGTTGCCGAGCGGCCACGTGCATGATCATGCATACTGTAAACAGATATAATTAAGGTCGTGGCGTCCATATTAATGCAGGCCCGATCAATATTCATAGCAAGCGGGCTGCGGGTCAGATGTTTAGATATCCATTGGCGCCCAGTACGCTCGGGTCAAGTAAGAATGAGTTGAGATTCGCGATAAAACTAGTTCAGAGTTTAACGCGTTAATTATTTTGTCAGCCTATTGATTTCTTAAGACTTGAAAATAACTACAGTACATAATGCTTCTCTTTACAAAGTCTGAGAAACGAACGTCAAACGTAAAAATATGATGATATCCAACCAACAATTCCTTCACTATTGGTTGAGCTCTCCTTTCTTTTCAATTCAATTTAAGTTCAAAATTCAACACAAAAGCTTTACCTGAGTGACTCGAGCGCATCTCACTGCGTGACCTTGACGCGATAACGCTGCGTCCGCGCAGCCATTACCACGGTACAGCGGTAATACCCCGCTATTACTTTAAACGTTTACACCATACGCGCCATACGGTGTTGCATCGATTTTTATCCAATTATACCTGTTTCTTCAATTTCATGGTTCGTTTGTTCGTAAGTGTAAATTACAGATAAATCTTGCGTAAAATCACATTCTTAGTTAGCCACTTTAACTATCAATCAGTATCATTGCGAAACGAATTTCTTATCTTGAATACAATTGCTTTCAATTACATTGTCATTGAAATGAAGATGTGAGTTACTAAGCAATTTGTATGTCGATATGTTCATTATTGTTCATACTATAGATTCTGGCTCTTACAATTATTGGTTCTGTAAGATTAATTGATTTGATTTATCAGACAATGACTATGATATGATAGTGCTGATGTAATTGAGTATCCACTAATGTACTGTAATTTTATAGTATTACCCCTACTTGTTCATTTTAACTTCGAGTGTAAGCAGATCTTCTCGATTCCATTTTATCCATGACTTCTCTATCTCATATTTCACTAAGTACGATTATGGCTATGTAAAATTGTCATTAGTCGATCTACCAGACAACCGCCGTTCCTCCGTCAGGTCCCGTCTAAATTCTGCATCCTCTATCCCGCCGGCCACCGGATCTGCGCCATATGTGGCTGAATCTCGTCGAAAACTCCAATGAAATAGAAAGTATTCTGACTATTGGGTTTAAGAACTAGTCGTATTTGGGTATCAAGTGAAAACAAACCGTGTATGGGAAGCGTTGCGTCATTGCCAAGTTATTTGGCCGATAGTTCTAGTTTAAGAGTTATCGGCTTGCTTGCACCATTGGAAACAGAATAGCGTGCATAGCTAGATGCTTTCAACTCTTGAACTTCTTATTTCTGGTAAGCTAGTGGCGCAAGCCTTACGTTTTCTGAAGATTTACCCAGATATACTAGAATAGAATACCATTACATGGGACTTAAACATAACTGACGAAACGTGGGTGTACTATAGGTGCACCTTTGCGTAACTCTTCGGGGTTTACAGGCGTGATGTTATGTTATGTAGAATACACTTTATAAATCATAAAGAGTATTCTGGTAGAGTAGATAGAGGCAAACACATCCTTTGGTTTTGAATAGAATCAACTAGGGGTCTAGAGTACACGAATGGAAACAAGTCTGAACCTTTACCAGCCATTCATTTGTTCTGTGAGAAACCCAACAAGTTCCTCACTTCAATAATCCGATTTACGTCCTTTGCTCTGTCATGACATTAACTGTTGTCCTGTTATTTCTTTATGAGTTTTTTTTTATCTTCATGCCCGATTATATTTTTATGGATTTTATGCTAAAATTTATTCGCCTTTTACTGTTTTACGATACTTAGGAACACTTCTTGCAGAATTACTGTGTCTGGCTCGCTGTTATATGGTTTTATCGCTTTATTTACTTAAAGTAGATACTAAAAATGTAATGTGCTTAAAGTATTATGTGTCTTTTTAAGTAGTCTGTGACCTGCAATCGAATTCTAAGGACTGCGAAGTAGAACAGAGCTACAGAAGTATTAATTTGTTTCTACTAACTTCACCTAGTAAGTAGGTTATGTATTTTAAGTACCACATGTAATCAATTTCGCGTGAACTGTGGTAATTAACATATTTGTGCGTTTCCTTCGCAGTTATTACGCTGCTTGCACGTGGAATCAGTGGAATGTTATCACCTCTGCTCATGTTACTTTTCAGAATTCTGAGATAAGGCATACAGTCGTGCAATATGCGACACTGTGACTGTGGTTTATTTTTTAGTGGAAGAACAAAATATGTTATGATCACAAATTTTTTCCAGTGTAAGCAGAAACTGCAAAGCATGTGTTACGACGCGACGCTTAAGCGCGGGCCACACCGCCAGCTGGCGGGCGGGCAGGCTGAGCGGGCGAACGTCGTTTCAAGTTATTCGTTAGCTCGCGGTGTGAACCGAAGTATGTAAAGAGGTGAAACGATGTTCGCCCGCCCGCCCGCTAGCTGGCGGTGTAGCCTGCGCTTTAGTCGCCATGACCTCCTAACTTCCATTTAAATATTCTTTTGATTCGGTTTGAAAAGCTGCAGCACCAATACACAAGAACAACAGACACTTCAATGGATTTTGGACAAGTTGGAGAGAAACTGGTTATTATTATGATGCCTGCAGGCAATATTAACTGGTCTGCGAACTTTGAACCTTCTAGTCTGTCAACTGGAGTAAATGTAGTAACGCCAAACACACCTCGTCTGTTATGACTCCACGTATGTATCCCTAATTACTACATACGAAAGAGGTGACATACACTAAACTACTAGCAAACTTCCCAGCGATACTAAAAGGACTGAGGATTCTGAAATGTCACCACTAATTACTCTGTTTTTCTTGCAAAACATGCTCAACATTTTATTATAAAACTAGCTGAGCCAGCGAACTTCGTACCGCCTTATACCGACAGCAGCGCCACCTACCGGGTCCAATTGTGTTTTCAAACCATCCAGGAACCCGTTGAAATATAAATTTAAAATTTCAACCAAATCGGTCCAGACGTTTAGGAGGAGTTAGGTGACAAACACACGTACGTAATTATACAGGGTTATTTTTAAAACGTCAATAACTTCTTAAGGGGACGATAACCGACTTTTAATGATTTTATACTGAAGATCACGTCTAAAAGAGTAGTGTTAATTGTTTGAAAAAAATATATGATATAATAGAGCATTTTCTCAATAAATTGTTATGTGAATATTTTAGATTATATTTATATTACATAGTGAAATTAATTTGTAAAGTTATGTCTAACGCGGATAAAAAACTGAGAATGGCAAAAAACTACCAAGCGTATTTTTCTGAAACCTTCACCAATTTAAAGATAATTTAATTATTGATATTTTAGTATGCGCGTTTTATTGAAATACCTTTTGTTTTGTGTATAATAAATTAATAATGCGTCAAATTGGGGACAGCGCTCCTTGATGGGCGAGTCCTATTACTGGCTGAACGTACGACGCGTTGCGTGAGCTCAGTGCAGAACACGCAAGCTAACCACTCAAGGTCACTGGCATATATCTGCGTCTTAAGAGGTCATTGTACTCATCATTATGAACAACTTTTACTATGGGACCAGACCTGAAATCGCGAAAAAAAATCAGCTGTTCCCTACATTTTAACGAATTATTCGAACATAAATGTAGGGAACAGCTGGTTTTTTTTATCATAATGATGATTAGTACGATGACCCCTTAAGAGGTTATTTACGTTTTAAAAATAATACTGTATATAAAACGTTTATTAGTTCTATTGTGGGTCCAGTGATGATTATAACTATGACTATTTACCTAAACAGTATTATATGAATCTACTCGTAGGTACATGAAACGGGATAATTCCTACATAAACATCTCGTTGTTTATAATAACTACACTGCGGTCAGATATGATGTAAACGCGCTCCATACAAATGACGTTAAATTGTAGAGATTCTGATTGTTCTTCTTGATACAATGAGGTAATATTTTATCCTAACAAACTGTATAGTTTTTGCTGTCCGTTAGAGAATGAACAGATTTGTTTCACTTTGTTTACTATAAAGCTTTAATTTTAGATTGATTACGTGGGTGGGACTTAACTCAGATTTGAAACTGCAGATATTTTGTGAACTCCAACGTTCCTGCAGTTCATGGCTATACAATATGTAACAAAAACCCTGTTGTTCCTTCTACCTACGTTTTAAGAATCGGTATACATACGTAATAAAGCAAGTCATTTATAAAAACTGTTCAACAAAAATAATTAAAATAAATATTTCATTATTAATATTTGTAATGTTTAACTGATTTCTCAATTTTTTCATTCTTTGATTTTGACTTCTCGACTAGCCAATGCTTAATTTTTTTTAATTATAATTCCACCAATGTTGTGCTTGTAGGTAAATGTATACGTCCCTAAAAGGAACAACAGGGTTTTTGTAACATACTGTATGTACTACAATAGAGTTAATTAGAGCGTATTGTTAGCAATCTAAACAGTAAAATGCATCAATTAACAAAACTTAACTTTCGTCCATCAATCACCATATCAGAGACATCCATTTGCTAATGTAGGCCAACTATCTCTGAGACTCGAATTCGATACCAATCGTGTCTCACATTATTCTTTGTCAACACTAAAAGCTCAATTAAGACCTCGTCACGAGTAGTAACGGTATCTTAAGGCAACCAGCCGTTCGTTAACAACAAAGTAAAATGCTAATAGCTTCCATAATGACTTTTTGCAAATGGTCTCAGTGTAGCATTGATGGAATCTTGGGTCATGAGGAAGTGTTTTTTGCTGTCATTTGAGGATTATTGGTAATTAGCTTGTCTCTCTTTTTAAAGCATTTTGGAGAGGTGTTATGCGAACTGCTGTTGATTAATATCCATGAATCTAAGATACTATTGAAAGTATTTTCAATAAAATTTTAAAAGCAATTACGGGCCCATTCTATGAGCACCTCCATACGTCATGTTGTTGCCGCGCACGGTGTGAATTGGCCTTCTGTAAGAGACCAGTCAATACGATTTAGAGTTGGACTCCAGTAGATCAGATAGTAGCCATTGTGAGCCCGTAACAGCTATTTATAAAGTTCGATGACTCCACGTTCTATCAAATCGTAATAATTTATCCCTAAAACCTATTCATGAATGTATGTCAGATAGAAAATCTAAATTGATTTATTATTATCCAATTCTATTGAGCGTTATAGAAACCTTAATAAGGAGAACACGTTTGTGAATTAATAAATGTTAATGTCTTCTAGATGTTGTTCGATTAGGTATCAAAGAAAAATAATGTATCATGTTGTTCATGGTGTTTAAGGCCAAGTTAGTTCAGCAATAAATGTTACAAGTTACAATACTTAAGACGGAGATATATGCCAGTGACCTTGAGTAGTTAGCTTGCGTGTTCTGTACTGAGCTCACGCAACGCGTCGTACGTTCAGCCAGTAATAGGACTCGCCCATCAAGGAGCGCTCTCCCCAATTTGACGCATTATTAATTTATTATACACAAAACAAAAGGTATTCTAATAAAACGCGTATACTAAAATATTTATAATTAAATTATCTTTAAATTGGTGAAGGTTTCAGAAAAATACGCTTGGTAGATTTTGCGCCATTCTCAGTTTTTTATCCGCGTTAGACATAACTTTACAAACTAATTTCACAAGGTAATAAAAACATAATCTAAAATATTCACATATTAAATTATTAAGAAAATGCTCTAATTTAACATATATTTTTTTCAAATCATTAACACTACTCGTTTAGACGTGATCTTCAGTATAAAATCATTAAAAGTCTGTTATCGTCGCCTTAATACGTGAATCATTGAATTATTGGTATTTCATTGTGGTGTCGAAACATGATAAATGATTGTTGTAATGTCAGAAAATGTATGGAAATCTTAAAAATACTTGTAATTTCGTTTGTGAATATTAGAGTAATGTGTTGGTTAGCAACTTTCGCTTTCGTGTCCACGGCTGGGCGATAACCGCAACACCCACGGCCTTTGCGTTGTCCCATGTTGGCTATCGCCTACAGAACCCAAGAGCTTTATGTTAGTTGAACAAACTGACACTGACCACGGACAATTTCAAGGTGATAGAATTCGGAATTCAAATACCATGGAAATGTATTTTCAGTGACATTGCTCATGCTGTCTCGTTTACTAGTACTAAGCTTTGAAGAAAAAGGTCTACTTTTTATATGTGCTGCCTAATAAATATGCAAAATCAAATCTGATTAATACTTCAATTAAAATATCGATTTAAGGCAGTGTTGACACATGTCTAATTAACGACATGTCTGGATCTGTCGCATAGGTGGTCAAGTCACTCGCCATCTACAGCGGAGCATATCTTCAAAGGATTCTAGTCTTTAATTCTTTGTCATAAAGGTGATAAACGCAGATCTTAGTCATAAAGGAAAATAATATATAATTAGCTATCATAAAGTAGGTTAGCATACCTATGATGTGGTTAGATCGATTTCAAGGCATCGCGGTTTGTACAATATTACCTACGCTTTCGGGGCATATAATTAAAAGACAATTAGGTTCTTTAGAAGAGGTTGAAGTCTGTCTGAAATCTTAAATTATCATTGTTAATCTTATTAAAGTTTATAATGTAAGATGCAGTCTTAAATCATGCCAGTAAACTTGCTAGTTTCGACGTAAAAATGTCTCAAGCCTTAATTCTGTCAGCTGAAGTAATTTACGGTATCGCCGTCACTGGAGAATTACTAAATTGAAATAAATTAATCTCTCAGTCAATCGGAGCAGCGAGGTTAAACCTGAATTCAATAAAGAGAGACGTTGAATTGAAACTCATGGGTTTCACGATTCCCGAGCGCAGATTGCTTTAATGTTAATTAAAACAGCTATGTTAATTATAAGGTCTGTCTGTACGGTAGCCAGAGAGAGTTCCGTGGAAACAACACGCCACCTTGTTCTTAGAATTAGCGGAATTGATTTACTTTGAGTGTTACAATTCGCAAGGTTCTCGGAACTCGTAATAAGGAAACAACTGGATCTTTTCAATTTCTTGCTACAAAGCAAAAACTGTTGAATGGATTTTGATGATACCTAGTCTAAAATTAGCATTAAAGCTCGGATTACTTCGCAATGACGCACTTTTTATGGAAAGGAGCGATACTGTTCGACATAAAAAATGCGTTTCAAATCCTTAGGAACTAACTGCTTTTGTATTCGTTATAAACTTTATGTAATGTTTCAAGCTCAGTTTCAAGTACAATATTCTTGAAAACGGCTTCATCAGTATCTTCGTCTTTTTGAGTTTATATTGATAACGGCGACCAATTTACGAGAAATTTTGGTCGGCTCATGTTTATTAAAGGCGCACTACGAAAAAGGACGCCGAAAAACCCAAGCCTTCACCTGTTTCGAGATTCGATCAGTACATTCATGGGAACGATCGAAGCCTATTTTTTTGCCTCAATAAATACCAAAACGTCAAGGAAGGAGAGGAAAAAGAAGGAGAAAACCAAGACCGCAACAATTTAGCCTTGAAATAGAACAGACCGTGTCAAACATTGTTTCATACAAATAATAAAAGTGAGTACCTACAGAAAGACGTTGTAATCGCCGCGTAGTCGTTTTAAGCCTTTGATTTTGGACGTTTATAGGATTGTAAAATCGTGAAACGTTTTTATTCACGGGTGTCGTACGGCGTTTTCTGTTTCTAGCCGTGCACTCGTTTCATTGTGGCCAGTGTAGCCACTATTGCTTCACAAGCCTTTACTATTGCGAATGGAACGTAAATCGTTGGCCTCACCGGGAATAGTTTATTTGATCGGGCAGGTTTAAGGTTCGATGCCCGCGCAGGGTGGTCGTACAAACTCACAATGTTGACAATTCAACGCTTCATCGAATATTTAATTTAGTTTAACGTGTGTGATGCATTGTGTCACAAGAATCATGTTACTGCATTTGTTAATGCGGCGTAATGAGACACTTGTATTGCATGGACGTGTCGTTAGTCATCACTTCATCAGTTTTGAACTTATGAATGATAGTGTCATCGGTATTAAGGCCTCTAAATACTGGCGCGACTTGCGAGATGTTAAAGTGTCGTTTGAATGGTTCACTCGACAATGTCCTCAATATACACTTGTTGCCGTCTTTCACGCCTCAAGTATGTTATTTGCGAGAGGCCTCGACGGCGGTTGATACGCTTATATTTATTTTTTGTTTGTGCTCATAATCACACTTGTGTGAATTGGCGTTAATAGAATAACTGCTGTTATTTACGTTACGCACAAATTTTCGTTCACGCGCGATTTCTTGTGTAAATATTTGACTATATATTCATTATTCTATTTGCGATGTGGTCTGTTTTGTGTTCTAGTAAGAAACCAGATAGTAACATTTTAAAAACGATTTAAAATAAACAGCGACGTCACTTTCCCACATTGTACACGAAATTTACGATAACTGAAGAAGCAGACGGAATTTTTTAACGATTCTGAATGCTAACTTATTTATTTAGGATTCTGTTTTGGGCATCGATTCGAAGCGGAGCGGAATCATTTCAACTGATGTAAAGGAGGAATAACTGTGATGGCTTGCAGTTTCTTATTAACTTTTTTCCAACATGTGGTCGCCCACGTTGAATTTTTTCGTAACATAAAATAACGAGTCCAGTTTAGCTTTCCAGAATTTATTCAACCCAAATAAATTCAACCCAAATAATAGTACATTTTACATTTCCTATTACTTTAGGAACATTAGTCATTGAGACAATAAATTCAACTGCATTGTCTATAACTTCTTAAGATATCTTTTGGCTGCAGTGAAGATAAATGTTATTTACTCTAAAAATTGAAACTGAGGTATGAATATGTTATTTATAATGTATGAGCAAAATCAATTTTTCATTTTTGAGTACTTTACACCTAACATTTTTAGAAATTTGCGTAAATTTTCTAGCTAACTTGCAATTTGTTAGCACATTTCGTGCCTACATGTCAAGTTATGAATTATTACAACTTTCCGTTAAAATAACTAAGTGCTGCAAAAAGTTATGTCAGAATACGAGTTGGACGTGTAAAAAACCGTCATCATTGTATTGATTGTACTCTTAAATGTACTCAACTACGGAGCTTTAATAAAGCTGTATTGTTTTACATCATTCTAGCTTTTAGCAGAGTGTGTAGCAATCTGCTAGTCCTGGCCGGACGCCAGCATATTTGCGAGTCTTTATCCCAACCCAACCAACATTGAAAAAAATGGGTGAGGAGAATTTTTTTACTTTTCTAATTTGTATTTGTACTGTGTTGATATTGAGCGGTACAATACATATTACAAAAATAGGATAGACAAAAATTTATAATATAAAAATTACATCATGATGTTATTTGTCAAAGGCTTTAGTTGAGTCCAACAAAGCAATAACGTAACCAGCGCTATTGAAAAAGTAACTTAATTTAAATTTTTTAAAGGTTTATAATCGAACAACAAACATATGTCTTAAAGCTTAACCCTAAAGCGGAAAACACAAACAAAGTACCGTCTTACAGAGGCACAATATAGGTGTGGTCGGTGTCACCGTTGTCACCTCTCCCTATATGGAGAGAAATGGAAGTTAACACGCATTGCACACCTACTGACCAATGACTGTGACCTTTACCTTTGAACATAGAGCTGTTATTTTATTAATCTGTCTTCCTTTCCATGTGGTATTGGAAATAAAGGTTAGTTAAGTGTCCGTTCAACGACTGTGGGTGATAGTTAACTTTGATTGAATTAAAATTGACATCATTTGAGACCGCCTGGAGAGGCAAAGATAACGTCTCGGTTAACAGATTAATTATGTTCTGTTTAATTTTAAAGCTTTTTCTGCATTTGTATTTTGCATGCCGAAAGGTAAAATATGGTGATACCAAATATTGTGATAATGAAGTACCATTGTTACATAATTGTATAACGTCTAGTAACATAATTGTATAAGATCCTAGATCTTATTACGGAACATATTGGTTACCCTTATTTTTAACCGACTTCCAAAAAGGACGAGGTTATATGTTCGGCTGTATGTTTTATTTTTTTAGGTTTGTTCACCGATTGCTCCGTCAATTATGGACGGATTTTGAAAATTATTTTTTTGTTTGAATGGGTATGCTCCCGAGGTGGTCCCATTGTCACCGAATCAGAACCTGATGAGGGGATCCCATGGAAATCGAAGGCAATCCTCAAATTTTATAGGGACACCTATATCGATTTCAGTATTTTTTTAAATAACTCGTGCATTTGCGCTCGCAAAGCACCATTTGGTGAAGTGGAACTGATGATGAAGACCACAGATAACCACCAGAACTACTTAATAATAAGTATTTCACTGTTGCGATTCGATTAGACACTTTAATAAATGGTTGCAAAGCAATTTATGCTCGTTACAATGCATATGGTGAAGTCACCATCAGTTCCAGTTCTCCTGGTTCTTGGCAGGAAACCTCTTCAACTTTTAACGCCCCTGCATCGGGAAAAGCAATATTTTGTAAAAGGTGATCAATGTAGCAGTTGACATTAGGCTATTGTAACTTAAATTGCAAACTGACCCACTAAAAAGTGAAAAATAAAAAATCTTTTTACAAAAAAAAAAACAACTGACTTCCAAAAAAAACACTACAAAGTAAAGTAGTTTTCACTTTGTAGTGGTTTTTTTTGGAAGTCGGTTGCTTTTTTTGTAAAAAGATTTTTTACTTAGATTTTCTACAGAAATGTCTATCAAATGCCTTTAAGCTTAATTTTAATTTTGTATATCCTATCAGATCTATCAGATTCCATTTTACACAAATAAATTTAAGTTTATGAGTCAAATAATTGGTTGTTTTTAATTGATATTTCTTTTCAGAAATATCAATTAAAAACATATTATTAAACGTCTTATTTTTGGATGACATAGGTACCTTTTTTTTACAACATAGAACTGACTGCACCCCTCAATTGATCCAGAAAACATTCACCAAATGAAGCTAAACTGGGAAATAGAAAAAAAACGACTTCCAAAAAAAAAAACGACTTCTAAAGAAAAACACTACAAAGTGAAAATATCCTTAATTTCAGAAGTCGGTTTAATTTTTTTTTAAATAAGTTTTTTTCTAATAAATTATTAAATTTTTTGAACAGTGGGATAGATACATCTACGAGTATATCATTCATGATAAAAGCCGAATGGGAAGTATTTAATTGCGTTTAGATCTCTTATCTTTTCCAGTAATGACCATGCCAAAATTTGCAGATTGTATCAAATACCTGATACAAGAGACACCAACCTCATTCAATTAGGTATGTAAAGTATTTTTCAGGTATGTTTTTTATATTTTTATTTTAATGATAAGTGTATTTTTAACACATAATTTCATCTTTTTGTTTTTACAAGCTGTAGTTATTTTTACATATATTTTTTAAAGTATTGTTCGTAGGACGTCTCTAGACGCTGAATAGCTTAGGATGTTTGCCACGTTTAACATTTATTTAAAACCAAAATTCAGTAAAGTCAAACTGTCAAATTTGACAATTAATTTGTTTACATTTCATACTTTAGCGATTTCCGTACTTTAGTTTAAAGTTATACAAAGTAGTCTTTGAATCCATGCATATTAATAAAATGAATGGATTCAAAGACTACTTCTGCTAAGTTTTTCATACCGTCAAGTATAAACACCACAACAAATAGCCGACACAAATTGATTGTTAGTAAAATAAACCTTAAAAAGGAAATGGTGCGAGGAAGTAAATGTTTAGTACAAGTTTGGGCGGCGACTGTTTTATTGTGAAGATCATTTTAACGTAAGTTAAGTTTTCTTGAGGCGATACATCGATGTGATTCGACTTGTACTGTCCGCCGCTGGTGAAAAACTACATTATTTACATATCTGAATAGAATAATAATAAGTGTAATAAATTTGACGTTGACATGACACTTGACACATAAAGAACAACTTAATTACAAGAGGCACTGAAAGTTTCCAATTCAGGCTACTTTGTGACGTCATTTAGAGGTCAAATAAAAGTCAGTGATTTTAAGTATTTTTGTGAAAATAAATACGATCTTATAATTTTAAGACCTATTAATGGAAAAATAAGTCTTAGAAGCTTAAAATCTCGAAATGGTTTTGGAATCGGCATACCTATGTTAATTTTTACTTTACATACCGAATTCGACTTTTTTGAAGCCAGAGGCTTAACATTACAATATATCGTCTCATCGTAACCGTCTTTATCGTTATGTCACGTCTCGTCCCCATACGGACGTACAAGGTTCAGTTTTTATCATATTGTTTACAATAAACGTATGATGAGTATTAAAAACGCATAACAGTCCAGATAATGGTATTGGCAGCCATATACGATCGTTTTTATTTTGAAATTGAGACCGAAAATTACTTTTTGGGGATCTAGATGGTCAAGCATTGCTTGTCTTATTAAGACTCTGACAACAGGTAAACCGCTGTCACTGTCAGACTGCATACAAAAGAAAGAGAAGCGCGATGCGAGGACGGCACGGTTGGTGCAGTTAGTTAAGCGATTGACTGCTGCGCTGCGTGTCGCGGGTTCGATTCCCGCACGGAACAAATATTTGTATGAACTACAAGTAGTTGTTTCGGGTCTGGCTGTGTAAGTGAGTTTAAATGTTTGTAAACGCACCCACAATACAGGAGAAATTCCTTGTGTGGGGCAACGTTTTTAAAAAAAAGAAAATATATATAGGATGAAATACACAACGCTTGTAATTTATTGCAAAATATGAAGCAATTATTTATTTACTCAAAAATGAGTTGAGTAATAAAAAACAACCAAGTTCTGCATACAAATAAGACGTTCTTGTAAATAACAAGAACGTACAACGTACAAAATTTACCCACACCGTATGGGTGTGGGTAAATTTTGAATGGCTTAAATTAAGCCGTTCAAAAGGGTTACCCACACCGTATTGATTTTTGATTAACTGCTTCGAAAAACCCTATCGAAAACCCTTTCAATGGGTAACCAAAATGGTGCTTACAATGTTACCTTCTTGTTTTAAAATGAACATGACATAATTGCCAGTCTAATAAAGCATTGCTACCTGCTCAGATACCTACAAATTGTTAATTTAATAACACACAATTATCTTAATAGCACCCAGAAGTGATTGTAGACCATGTAAAAATAATTTTGATCCGACAACTAAGACACTTACTTTATGATACCGCTACCGTAAGGTCGATACCACGATAGTAATCCTAACTTATTATTATGTTCAGTTATGATTCGTTACAAGTCTTACAAGTGTCAGACTTAGCAACCTTGTCAGCCTGTCAAAATTAGAATGATAAAACACCTTATCGGTGTTATTGACGGCTAAATGGTACGTGAGGTACGTGAGTGTAATACATATATTTTAGAATTGCAATTATTACAGGCACAGATAATACTTTATGTGGAAAAAAAACTTCCCGCTCTGAACGACTAAAGGCTCGTGGAGACTGGCGTGATATAATGGACGCGACAGGCAGCGCGACACTTGCCATGAAGTTTTCATAGAAATTGTATTGTACAATTTACCTACAGTTTGAAACTTTCAACCGATTTAAGGCGGAGATTACTGAAAATTGTCAAAATGTGTTTTTTTAAAGTAGTGTAGGTATCTCTTAACCCTTAATTAGGCGCATTAAGAAAATCACACAATTAGTCGCATACTGACCCCAAAGCAATAACTGAAAATGGAGTGGAAGAAATAAATAAAACGAAGTATGTATTATCAAACATATTAAAATACTTTATTATAATGAATTTCAATAAACAAAAACATAACTTTGACATTAAACAATAAAAAAAATAAACAACTTCTGATCTCTCTTAAAATTACTAATTTTTGGCACAGCCGAGTAAAACTTTAAAAAAAAAGATTAAGATTCATCAGCAGATTCATCTCGAACATTGAAAATTTGGTTCGTACGTGTTGACGTAAATTAGCAAAGCGACCACGAACGAACACCATAAACCGTCCACACAGAACAATGAAACTGGATCACCGCGAACATTTTTGACGAACACAGTGTTCGATATTCGTTCGTACGTACGTTCTCAGAAACGGTAAAGTGTTTTCCTATAATACTCAGATATATGCCAGTCACCTTGGGTGGTTAGTAGCTTGCGTGTTCTGTACTGAGCTCACGCAACGCGTCGTACGTTCAGCCAGTAATAGGACTCGCCCATCAAGGAGCGCTGTCCCCAATTTGACGCATTATTAATTTATTATACACAAACCAAAAGGTATTTTAATAAAACGCGTATACTAAAAGATCAATAATTAAATTATCTTTAAATTGGGGAAGGTTTCAGAAAAATACGCTTGGTAGATTTTGCGCCATTCTCAGTTTTTTATCCGCGTTAGACATAACTTTACAAATTAATTTCACTATGTAATATCATCATAATCAAAAATATTCACACATGAAGTTATAATAATATATAAGTTGAGAAAACGCTCTAATTTAACATATACCTATTTTTTTTAAAATCATTAACACTACTCGTTTAGACGTGATCTTCAGTATGAAATCATTAAAAGTCGGTTATCGTCCGATATTGTGGTCATTAGGTAATTCTCTAATAGCATAGTTATTCAATCCATGCCACACAACTTCTTCAACTTCTCTAATAACCTCTTATAACTCTGAATCATCAATATCGTATCCATTAATTTGTAAAAAACATAAAATATGCACATTATGATCATGGATTCATTATGTTACAAAAATTAATTGATGCCATAGAGACGGTGATGTGATCATAAGTTTTGATAAACTTTGGAAATATTTATGATCTCATATTCAGTTCTATCATGCAGTTAATTAGTGGAATGGTAGTTTTCTCACTTTTCATGTAAATTATTTTGATTTAACGATAAGAGGCGGCATTATACAATCCTCTTCAAAGAGTTAAGAGTTATTTAATCAATTAATGATTACAAGTGTATATATGCAAGATGTTAGAGAGTCTTTAATTAGGTGGCTTTTTTATGCTGACATAATTGATGTAGTAATTTAATACAGATTGAAACTGGTATGTATTCAATCAATCCTCGAATAATTCCGTATCGCTATCCTAAAAATATGGTTGAACACTAATATAATGAATGCGTCTCTTTTTGTAAACCTCAAATAATTCTTATTTTGGGGTCCAAAAATATTAAATAGCCAAGTTACTGCGACCAACTGTGAGAAAAAGCCAGTAAGTTAAAAAGAGGCTTTTTGGCTGTTTTATAAAAAAAAAGTGTACCTCATTAGAAGGTCCATTTAGAAGAGGATCAGTTACATATTTCACATTGAAATTCAGGGCATCTCAACGCCAGTCCATCGAATCAACCAATAACAAAAGTTCTACAAAACCGGATTCCTCTAATCAATACAACATAGATTTATAGCCATTCTTCCATCTATATACAGCAGTACCAGTTTGCGTGGGTTGCAAAATTTCGGCAGAATTTGATAGTTTCCATTCAAGTTGGTTTGCAATTTATCCTCGGATTTCTTAACCCTTGTGTGTTGCCCTGTAGGTAAGGAACTTAGGATTAATTATCACCGTTAGGAAACTTCCAAATGAATGTGCTATTGTTAACTGATGAATCATAACAAAGAGGATTAACATTGTACGTTTCTATTAAATCACACAGGCTAAACCGAATGCCTAAGTCAAGGGAAAATGTAGCATTAAAAGAGGAAAAAATATATTAAATAGGTAAAATTGTTTGTTCATATGTTTGTAAAAGTTAATCTTTGGAAGTATCCGAATATAACAATTATTGTACTGACAGAGCTTCACTATTGCCGAGTGAATTATTTAAGGCGACGATAACCGACTTTTAATGATTTTATACTGAAGATCACGTCTAAACGAGTAGTGTTAATGATTTGAAAAAAATATATGTTAAATTAGAGCATTTTCTGAATAACTTAATATGTGAATATTTTTAATGATGTTTATATTATTACATAGTGAAATTAATTTGTAAATTTATGTCTAACGCGGATAAAAAACTACTGAGAATGGAGCAAAATCTACCAAGCGTATTTTTCTGAAACCTTCACCAATTTAAAGATAATTTAATCATTGATCTTTTAGTATACGCGTTTTATTAAAATACCTTTTGTTTTGTGTATAATAAATTAGTAATGCGTCAAATTGGGGACAGCGCTCCTTGATGGGCGAGTCCTATTACTGGCTGAACGTACGACGCGTTGCGTGAGCTCAGTACAGAACACGCAAGCTAACCACTCAAGGTCACTGGCTTAAATCTGAGTCTTAATGTTAGAAAATCAAGAAATTTCAATCAAGTTGCAGCCAGTTACTAAATCACATAGATGAGCTCAAAGACATTAAACAAACATAACCTCATAATTTTAAACCAACAATCAGATGCTAAGTAAAACCTGTATGGTAATGTTGTGCAGGCGTCTGCGCAGGCGCCACTAGTCGATAGTACTATCGTATCGGTGTCTAAATCAATTCACGGTTCAATCGATTCGTGCATGGTCGGAGAACCGAGTCGTTGGGGGTAGGTGCTTGAGCAATCGCTTTAGAAACAATAGACACGACAGTACATCGAAAAGGTTGTACTGTCGGCGTCATAAATATGGGGCCGCACAGACTGTTCAAAATGGTCAGAACATCATAATCATTCATCATTTCAGCCGAAAGACGTCCACTGCTGGACATTTGCCTCCCCCAAGGGGGGTTTGCTATAATCGCCACGTCGTGTTAAAATGGATAGAGAACGCTGCTGCCCATTCTCTAGTAAGTCCCTTAGTCGCCTTTTACGACTCCCACGGGAAGAAATAATATGGTGCTATTTTTACGTCCGGCACCACACGGCACCAAATAGTCAGACCAAACAGATAATTAAACTACTTCAATGACACGACTACACGAGGGATGCTTGAGTGCTTCAGAATTAACACAATGACAGCAGTCCAGTGCTGGACAAAATCTCTCCTAAGTTGCACCACCACACCCGGTTACCCGCATTCCGCATCCAGTCTGTCCCAGCTGCCTTTTCAGGACCTCGTTCCAAAGGTATAGCTGTAGGTGTCCAACGCTTCGCTTGCCGATCTTCGTTCGAGGACTCGTCTGCTAAAGCTGCTAATGACAGACAATAGATTTATCGAATTGGCATAAAGTTTTTGAGAGCATTTCTCAATTTTTTTGACCATAGCCATAAAGTCGATGTCCCATGTTTTTGTCTTTGATTATTTTATTACTGAGATATTATAAGTAATATCATGATTATCGTCACTGCATCGATATTATATAATTATCAGACAACATTTCAAAACAGTGTACAAATTAATAAGTTCATTTTAAATGTAATAATCTGATAATATAATATGGATTAATAGTTTGTCCCGTTGTGGCCGCAGTGATTTCGAACTCATCTATTTTCATTACATTATAAGAAGCTCTACGTATGTTATAGTCTAAAAACAATGTAAAAAGTTAGCAATTAGTGAAGCAATTATTTATTTACTCAAAAATGAGTTGAGTAATAAAAAACAACCAAGTTCTGCATACAAATAAGACGTTCTTGTAAATAACAAGAACGTACAACGTACAAAATTTACCCACACCGTATGGGTGTGGGTAAATTTTGAATGGCTTAAATTAAGCCGTTCAAAAGGGTTACCCACACCGTATTGATTTTTGATTAACTGCTTCGAAAAACCCTATCGAAAACCCTTTCAATGGGTAACCAAAATGGTGCTTACAATGTTACCTTCTTGTTTTAAAATGAACATGACATAATTGCCAGTCTAATAAAGCATTGCTACCTGCTCAGATACCTACAAATTGTTAATTTAATAACACACAATTATCTTAATAGCACCCAGAAGTGATTGTAGACCATGTAAAAATAATTTTGATCCGACAACTAAGACACTTACTTTATGATACCGCTACCGTAAGGTCGATACCACGATAGTAATCCTAACTTATTATTATGTTCAGTTATGATTCGTTACAAGTCTTACAAGTGTCAGACTTAGCAACCTTGTCAGCCTGTCAAAATTAGAATGATAAAACACCTTATCGGTGTTATTGACGGCTAAATGGTACGTGAGGTACGTGAGTGTAATACATATATTTTAGAATTGCAATTATTACAGGCACAGATAATACTTTATGTGGAAAAAAAACTTCCCGCTCTGAACGACTAAAGGCTCGTGGAGACTGGCGTGATATAATGGACGCGACAGGCAGCGCGACACTTGCCATGAAGTTTTCATAGAAATTGTATTGTACAATTTACCTACAGTTTGAAACTTTCAACCGATTTAAGGCGGAGATTACTGAAAATTGTCAAAATGTGTTTTTTTAAAGTAGTGTAGGTATCTCTTAACCCTTAATTAGGCGCATTAAGAAAATCACACAATTAGTCGCATACTGACCCCAAAGCAATAACTGAAAATGGAGTGGAAGAAATAAATAAAACGAAGTATGTATTATCAAACATATTAAAATACTTTATTATAATGAATTTCAATAAACAAAAACATAACTTTGACATTAAACAATAAAAAAAATAAACAACTTCTGATCTCTCTTAAAATTACTAATTTTTGGCACAGCCGAGTAAAACTTTAAAAAAAAAGATTAAGATTCATCAGCAGATTCATCTCGAACATTGAAAATTTGGTTCGTACGTGTTGACGTAAATTAGCAAAGCGACCACGAACGAACACCATAAACCGTCCACACAGAACAATGAAACTGGATCACCGCGAACATTTTTGACGAACACAGTGTTCGATATTCGTTCGTACGTACGTTCTCAGAAACGGTAAAGTGTTTTCCTATAATACTCAGATATATGCCAGTCACCTTGGGTGGTTAGTAGCTTGCGTGTTCTGTACTGAGCTCACGCAACGCGTCGTACGTTCAGCCAGTAATAGGACTCGCCCATCAAGGAGCGCTGTCCCCAATTTGACGCATTATTAATTTATTATACACAAACCAAAAGGTATTTTAATAAAACGCGTATACTAAAAGATCAATAATTAAATTATCTTTAAATTGGGGAAGGTTTCAGAAAAATACGCTTGGTAGATTTTGCGCCATTCTCAGTTTTTTATCCGCGTTAGACATAACTTTACAAATTAATTTCACTATGTAATATCATCATAATCAAAAATATTCACACATGAAGTTATAATAATATATAAGTTGAGAAAACGCTCTAATTTAACATATACCTATTTTTTTTAAAATCATTAACACTACTCGTTTAGACGTGATCTTCAGTATGAAATCATTAAAAGTCGGTTATCGTCCGATATTGTGGTCATTAGGTAATTCTCTAATAGCATAGTTATTCAATCCATGCCACACAACTTCTTCAACTTCTCTAATAACCTCTTATAACTCTGAATCATCAATATCGTATCCATTAATTTGTAAAAAACATAAAATATGCACATTATGATCATGGATTCATTATGTTACAAAAATTAATTGATGCCATAGAGACGGTGATGTGATCATAAGTTTTGATAAACTTTGGAAATATTTATGATCTCATATTCAGTTCTATCATGCAGTTAATTAGTGGAATGGTAGTTTTCTCACTTTTCATGTAAATTATTTTGATTTAACGATAAGAGGCGGCATTATACAATCCTCTTCAAAGAGTTAAGAGTTATTTAATCAATTAATGATTACAAGTGTATATATGCAAGATGTTAGAGAGTCTTTAATTAGGTGGCTTTTTTATGCTGACATAATTGATGTAGTAATTTAATACAGATTGAAACTGGTATGTATTCAATCAATCCTCGAATAATTCCGTATCGCTATCCTAAAAATATGGTTGAACACTAATATAATGAATGCGTCTCTTTTTGTAAACCTCAAATAATTCTTATTTTGGGGTCCAAAAATATTAAATAGCCAAGTTACTGCGACCAACTGTGAGAAAAAGCCAGTAAGTTAAAAAGAGGCTTTTTGGCTGTTTTATAAAAAAAAAGTGTACCTCATTAGAAGGTCCATTTAGAAGAGGATCAGTTACATATTTCACATTGAAATTCAGGGCATCTCAACGCCAGTCCATCGAATCAACCAATAACAAAAGTTCTACAAAACCGGATTCCTCTAATCAATACAACATAGATTTATAGCCATTCTTCCATCTATATACAGCAGTACCAGTTTGCGTGGGTTGCAAAATTTCGGCAGAATTTGATAGTTTCCATTCAAGTTGGTTTGCAATTTATCCTCGGATTTCTTAACCCTTGTGTGTTGCCCTGTAGGTAAGGAACTTAGGATTAATTATCACCGTTAGGAAACTTCCAAATGAATGTGCTATTGTTAACTGATGAATCATAACAAAGAGGATTAACATTGTACGTTTCTATTAAATCACACAGGCTAAACCGAATGCCTAAGTCAAGGGAAAATGTAGCATTAAAAGAGGAAAAAATATATTAAATAGGTAAAATTGTTTGTTCATATGTTTGTAAAAGTTAATCTTTGGAAGTATCCGAATATAACAATTATTGTACTGACAGAGCTTCACTATTGCCGAGTGAATTATTTAAGGCGACGATAACCGACTTTTAATGATTTTATACTGAAGATCACGTCTAAACGAGTAGTGTTAATGATTTGAAAAAAATATATGTTAAATTAGAGCATTTTCTGAATAACTTAATATGTGAATATTTTTAATGATGTTTATATTATTACATAGTGAAATTAATTTGTAAATTTATGTCTAACGCGGATAAAAAACTACTGAGAATGGAGCAAAATCTACCAAGCGTATTTTTCTGAAACCTTCACCAATTTAAAGATAATTTAATCATTGATCTTTTAGTATACGCGTTTTATTAAAATACCTTTTGTTTTGTGTATAATAAATTAGTAATGCGTCAAATTGGGGACAGCGCTCCTTGATGGGCGAGTCCTATTACTGGCTGAACGTACGACGCGTTGCGTGAGCTCAGTACAGAACACGCAAGCTAACCACTCAAGGTCACTGGCTTAAATCTGAGTCTTAATGTTAGAAAATCAAGAAATTTCAATCAAGTTGCAGCCAGTTACTAAATCACATAGATGAGCTCAAAGACATTAAACAAACATAACCTCATAATTTTAAACCAACAATCAGATGCTAACTAAAACCTGTATGGTAATGTTGTGCAGGCGTCTGCGCAGGCGCCACTAGTCGATAGTACTATCGTATCGGTGTCTAAATCAATTCACGGTTCAATCGATTCGTGCATGGTCGGAGAACCGAGTCGTTGGGGGTAGGTGCTTGAGCAATCGCTTTAGAAACAATAGACACGACAGTACATCGAAAAGGTTGTACTGTCGGCGTCATAAATATGGGGCCGCACAGACTGTTCAAAATGGTCAGAACATCATAATCATTCATCATTTCAGCCGAAAGACGTCCACTGCTGGACATTTGCCTCCCCCAAGGGGGGTTTGCTATAATCGCCACGTCGTGTTAAAATGGATAGAGAACGCTGCTGCCCATTCTCTAGTAAGTCCCTTAGTCGCCTTTTACGACTCCCACGGGAAGAAATAATATGGTGCTATTTTTACGTCCGGCACCACACGGCACCAAATAGTCAGACCAAACAGATAATTAAACTACTTCAATGACACGACTACACGAGGGATGCTTGAGTGCTTCAGAATTAACACAATGACAGCAGTCCAGTGCTGGACAAAATCTCTCCTAAGTTGCACCACCACACCCGGTTACCCGCATTCCGCATCCAGTCTGTCCCAGCTGCCTTTTCAGGACCTCGTTCCAAAGGTATAGCTGTAGGTGTCCAACGCTTCGCTTGCCGATCTTCGTTCGAGGACTCGTCTGCTAAAGCTGCTAATGACAGACAATAGATTTATCGAATTGGCATAAAGTTTTTGAGAGCATTTCTCAATTTTTTTGACCATAGCCATAAAGTCGATGTCCCATGTTTTTGTCTTTGATTATTTTATTACTGAGATATTATAAGTAATATCATGATTATCGTCACTGCATCGATATTATATAATTATCAGACAACATTTCAAAACAGTGTACAAATTAATAAGTTCATTTTAAATGTAATAATCTGATAATATAATATGGATTAATAGTTTGTCCCGTTGTGGCCGCAGTGATTTCGAACTCATCTATTTTCATTACATTATAAGAAGCTCTACGTATGTTATAGTCTAAAAACAATGTAAAATACTTGTTTCAACTGTTGGGTTTTAAACTTATTTTTTTTTTAAATCTAAAGTCTTCATTTCGTTACTTCTGTTTTTGTTACTTTCTCGTGGTTTCTATAGGTCAAAAAATTTGAGCAATGCTCTTGAACAATCCCAATATTTTTGACGCTAACTGTACCTGGTGAGTTAATATACTCCTTCTCTAAACACGAACGGTAAAGTTCATTTTGACATTTACTTTAACACGGCTACCTGTAGTGTAACGTTTTCTTCATAGGTTGCCAGTGCTGCCATGGTTTAATGCCATGACAAATTAAGCTGGAAACCTTTATAATGTTAATCAATAAATCTTACGGCAGATTTTGCATTGCTTCATTTTGAGCGAAAAGAAATCGATCGTATTTGACATTAATAAGTATAACTGCTGACTGAAGTTCTGTGTGGAAATCGGTCATCATGTTATGGGCATGTGATGCGGAGGAATGAGGAAAATTTATTAAGGAAATGTTTGAGCATGAATATGGATATCTATAAGAGTAGGGGAAGACAAAAGAAATTATGATTGGACTGTGTGAAAGATGTTACCATTTGAATTTGAATTGCCACCGCTTGGCAGGCGGGTTGGCGAAACGCATAGAGAACGCTGTTGTCCATTCTCTAGTAAGTCCCTTAGTCGCCTTTTACGACACCCACGGGAAGAAATAGGATGGTGCTATTCTTTACGTCCGGCACCACACGGACTTATATGCCCGGCACCACACGGACTCTGCGTTTAGATATTGCAAATAAGATAGTCAGGCTTAATAAAATATTTTTTGTTTTTCTTTGTGCAGCTTAGTAAAAAACCGGTCAAAAGCGAGTCGGACTCGCGCTCTTAGGTTCCGTACGTATACGATGTTGATGATTTCTGAAAAACTGTGCTATTTAGAGACATCGTTTTATTTTTCCTGTAATCTTTACATAAACTTCTATCACATAGAATAATTTCAGATTTTTATCTATGCAAACTTCGGAGATAAGGGGGGGGGGTATTTTTTTTACATATTTCATCAAAAGTCGGAAACTATGCTGCCTACAAAAAAATGTTTGATAATGTGCAAACAGCGCTCTTTCATATGATACCGTACATGCCCTAGTAGCCCCACTTAAAATTTTTAAGACCTTTCAGTCCCCTTTTGCAAAAAAGGTATATCTTTTTAAATTCTTTCTTGTTTGCAAAATAGTTGGACAAACGTCATCTAAAAATTCTAAATTTCAAGTTGATAGCATTAGTAGTTCTTGAGATATCCAGGTGTGACAGACAGACAGACAGACTTAGTCTCACCATAAGGGTTCCTTTTTACCATTTTGGTACGGAACCGTAAAAAGCTTATGGATAAAAAGTAAAGCCCTGTAGCTGTTTCATATTATATAATGTATTTACATAATATACTTTGATTCAATCACAGTGCTGTATTTCAATTATTATGTACACAGGGTACCTGCTACATTGGTGTATCGCTGTTGGTAGACAATAAACAGGCGCTGTATTGCGACATCTCGATTAGCCGTAGACAATAAGCAGGCACTGTATTGCGACATCTCGATTAGCTAGAATGCTTAGCATTGATAATAATTAAATTAATTCAAATACAAAACTTGTCTTTTCAAATAAAGAGCCAGTATCGCGGCCTACTTTGCCATTCTACAGCGGTTTTAAATGATAATGATTATAAAGTACCTTTTTGGACCAGACCATTTTTGGTAAAAAACGTATCTTCACGAAGTACTTACATAACATTATTTTAATAAAATTCACAGATATCTGATTACTTTAACACTTATTATCGACTTTAAATAGGGTTTCGATTACTTTCGAGAAGAATAACTGACTTCTGAGTACTGGCGTTTAAATCACTTTTATTTTTATTTTGTCGGCCAAGGATTTAAAATTAAATAACCGATTCATATCCTTTATTATTGTATTGCTTTTTTATTTGCCAGGTGAATTAATTGCTGTCATAATGGGTATGAGTATTTGGAAACAAACGCAGGCGAAATTTGCAAGATATTAATTTATCAGCGTTACTTAATTTTTATTGTCTGCATAAACAAAATGTTTGATTGTTCACCGATTTCTCCGTCATTTGTGGACCAATATTTTTTTTTTATACGGCTTTGGCTTGTATATTATTATTACAAATCCACAACTGTTGTTTTTGGGTAACTCAGTAACTGTTTAATACGAAAAGAAGGACGACTGTCCTATATTCCTTGTAGGTATGGCAGGATTTCTAGTGAGATTTTGACAGTAAATACCCTTCACTATATCAAATTCTGGTTCAGCCAGCAGCACTCAATGGATTGACTATTTGTCAATAACAAGAAATCTATTTTTAACATTATTTTTTAAACTCCCATTCGTTATCTGTGACCCAGTAAGATAGGCTCGTCTCGCAGTTTATCTCGAATGTTAGTCTATTATGTGGTCTCGTTCTTACAAGTTATAATCTCCAAGACAAGACACGCTCTGAAAACTCGAAAGATTTTTGAACAATAAACTATTGATAAGATTCTTTATCGTATTTGTTTTGTACATCAATCGCAATAGAGATAGTAACGTAACATACACATTACGCTTGTAATCCCCGAAGGGTTAGGGAGAGGTGTACCTATAGTACACCCACATTTCGCCAGTTATGTTTGAGTCCCATGTAATAGGGGGCGAGCCATCAATTGCCATCAACTGCCATCAACTCGTCACAAATCCTGACTCCGGGCTGCTACTAAGAAATTCCAGATGGAAAAAGCCAATAGCACTTTGCCGGACCCGGGAATCGAACCCAGGACCTCTCATGCTCAGCACTAACGCTTGCGACCACTATTCCAACGAGGCAGAAAAGTTTAAAACAGAGAAAGTGTTGTGAAATAAACATCACTCACAAAGTCATACTCATAATAACAGGCTAACTTATAATAATGAGGAAATAATGTAATCTTCCGTAGGATCCCGTTGGGTTGGGCAGCGTTTGGAAAACTTCGTCAAGTCTTCTCGTCGCCAATCCCGCAGTGTTTGAAGACTAAGGTCTTCAACCAGTCCGTCCTGCCCGTTATGACATACGGTGCCGAAACGTGGACACTGACAGTCGGGCTGGTCCACAAATTCAAGGTCACTCAGCGTGCTATGGGGCGGGCTATGCTCGGAGTTTCTCTGAAGGATAAGATCAGAAATGAAGTTATCCGGAAGAGAACCGGAGTTACCGACATAGCCTGCAGAGTAAGCAAGCTTACGAGGCAGTGGGCTGGCCATGTTTGTCGAAGGACTGATGGCCGGTGGAGCAGACGAGTCCTGGAGTGGTGACCGCGTATCGGCAAGCGTAGTGTGGGACGCCCCCCAGCTAGATGGACCGACGACCTTAAAAAGGTGGCTGGGACAGACTGGAGGCGGGCGGCGGAGGACAGGGTGTTGTGGCGCAGCCTGGGAGAGGCCTATGTCCAGCTGTGGACTGCTATAGGCTGAGTTGATTGATTGATTGAATCTTCTGGAGAATCTACTAGAGAATGGGCAGCAGCGTTCTCTATGCATTTTTAACACCATTCTGCGATCGGCAACCCGCGCGCCAAGCGTGGCGATTATAGCAACCCCTCCTCCTTTTAGGGGAGGCCAATGTCCAGCAGTGGACGTCTTTCGGCTGAAATGATGATGAATCTAATCTTTCTATTGAAGGTCTTAATAGAATTAAAAATCCTATTCCTTTCTCTTTTGTTGATTTTAATGGTCTTCATTCGATGGCCCTACATCTTGCATATAAATTGCAATTTACACGTTCAATTCCTAGAATTGAATACAGGCTACTGCCAAAATATTTATGCCGTAATTAATAGTCTGACGATCAGTTCTTAGCCAAAATTCATAATTCAGTCAGTTCTTTCTATTACGTGTTCTACGTCATTAGCTGCTTTAAGGCGACGATAACCGACTTTTAATGATTTTATACTGAAGATCACGTCTAAACGAGTACGAGGTGTTAATGATTTGAAAAAAATATATGTTAAATTAGAGCATTTTCTCAATAATTTAATATGTGAATATTTTAGATAATGTTTATATTACATAAATTAATTACTGAAATTAATTTGTAAAGTTATGTTTAACGCGGATAAAAAACTAAGAATGGCGCAAAATCTACCAAGCGTATTTTTCTGAAACCTTCACCGATTTAAAGATTATTTAATCATTGATCTTTTAGTATACGCATTTTATTAAAATACCAGATATATCTGAGTCTTAATTGTTATATTGCAGTTAATGAAAGTCATCTCTCCCTCTAAGGTCTTTTCACCAAGATAATATCTTTAATGAGATCCACTCTTCATCAAACGAGACAATCACGCCCGCCTCGTTTTACAGAATCTACTTATCACGTATCTAGTCCACAGAAGACCACGTCTGACCTTTCTTGCCGGCTCTTTTCCATATGAAACGACCAATTGGAACCGTGCACCTATACTCCATTTGAAATAAGATTAGACATTTACATAAACCTTTTTTACAGTCCGTTCAACCGATTTTGACTTTTATTGCGTTGGTGGCATGACAAATGGCAGCTGTAATAAACAATTGGTATTGTAACCAGGGTTTTGCTTTTAATGGCATCCTTATGCGTACGGAATAGAAGTCCAAACCGGTTGAACGGACTGTAAAAAAGTTGTATTTAAATTTCTAATCTTATTTCAAATGGAGTATAGATTCTGACGTTTCATAAGTGCCCATGTAGGCATAGGTGAAATAAAAATATTTTTGATTTTGATTTGATTTTGACCTTTCCAATGAATATGAGTAAGAAAATAAGATTAATGGGCAGGCTAGTAGACAAAAGTACCACGTGCTTTGTACAATATCGGGGCAACAATGCGAGCGGGAAGCGCGTCTATTTTGAATTGTTTACTGCCGTCGCCATTCATGGCTAATAAAGACGTACGCGCGCACCCATTGTAACCACAACATGGCCGCCAGTTTGAGGGAGGAATGCCCTCTAAACTCTCCAGGAAAGTGCTTGTATGTCTTACAAGTGGCATACATTATATACATTTTTGAGGCAATAAACCCACTCAATTTCCAATTCTCAAAAGTTTTAGGGAATTGCAGAAAACCTTGGTGTTGGGACAGCAAAATTATGAGTGGAGAGTAGAATCATTAGTGAGAACAAATTCCGAGAAATGTTATTTCAAAGAAAATGAAACAGTTTTTATAGTAACGTTCAGGACAGTGACACTACGTAATTGACAAGTTGACAGCTGTCTTTAACCAAAACATATTTAACCACTGTTTTAGCCAAACGCGTCAAAAGAAACTCAGAAATCCGAGAAACCAAGGAATAGGAACACCTAATATTACATTTGATAACTCAATATTTGTTGAACTGTTACTTACATATGATACGTACTCCGAAATATCTTATCAATAATGCTTTACAAATCCCTGAGTTCGTTGAATTTGACTCGGTTGGCGCAGTGGTTAAGCGATTGACTGCTGCGCTGCGTGTCGCGGGTTCGATTCCCGCACGGAACAAATATTTGTATGACCTACAAGTAGTTGTTCCGGGTCTGGCTGTTTGTGTATGTGAGTTTAAATGTTTTTAAACGCACCCACAATACCGGAGAAATTCCTAGAGTGGGGCAAAGTAAAAAAAAAAAAAATCCTTGGAAGTCTCCTAATCTCAAATGATTTTCCTTGAAACTGAACATTTATTTTCACAACTCGTTCAAATATTCAAAAAGTAAAAAAGATTTTCCGATACCGGGAATCGAACCCGAGCCTCCTGGGTGAGAGCCAGGTATCCTAGCCACTAGACCATATCGGATACTGTAATGTAGCTTAAAATACTGATTCTGCACCTACAGATTCACTGGTTAATAATACCGGTAATATACCTACAGTGTTTATTGGGACCACCCACAAATATACGACAACCAATTTTTTTTTATTTTTGGATTAGAAGCGGCAGCGAAATGCATTCCGGTCAGTTCGTTCTGAAAAAATAACCGGCCAAGCGCATGTCGGACCACGCACAAGAAGTGGTCCGTAGTTGGGATGAATTTATCCCACCCGGGGTCTACTCTTTGATAGACAATGGTCTCTGTAGTCCCATGAAGCATGAGGCTCCAGGGGCTAGTGTGAATCTTCGAATAATCGAGTCTGGTTCAACCACGCTGGGGTCGGTATATTTCATTCAATAATTCATTCATAGAACAAACTTAACATTGTAGTTGAAAAACCTGTTCCCCCATACATTCCAAATGCAAATGTAAGTTTGTACGCATAAATTTTTTTGAGTGATTTACGATGTTATTTTAAGACCAAAGACTTCTTTAAAGATCTCCTTCTTAATCTATAGGTAACTATAGAACTATTTTCAAATTTTTTTTTAAATTTTATTCTCAATTGTATCGGAAATAATGGTGGGGGAACGGTAATTTGAGTAATTTCTTATCTATTTTCTTTGATAACTTAAAAACGATTTATTGTAAAATTATAATAAATGTTAGGTATTTGAAAGCCTCATAATTATATTTGAGTCCTTTCTTTGACATGTCACACGGTACAGCTTGCAAAACCTTTTTTTTCCCCAAAAGACAATCCCATATTCAAAATTGATAAATGTACGTTTGTTTTTGGGTCCCAGAAATTCATGTGTACCAAATTTGAACTTAATTGGTCCAGTAGGTTCGTAACAAATCGGCTGTGACAGACGGACAGACAGACAGCACAGACACGAGTGATCCTATTAGGGTTTTCCTTTTGAGGTATGGAACCCTAAAAAAAGATTAAGTACCAATTATGAAGATTGTTGTGCTGATTTATGATTCATCGTAACAAACGCATGAGATAAATCCAAATTTCGATTTTCATAAACGTGATCCTTACAATATCAATGCACGTTCTACATACAATGATAGCAATCAGCAAAACGCTATCCCGTTACAAGAGCCTAGTTCCAGCCATTAAAAGGATCGGTTGTTCTAATCAAAGGCATCCTCATCTAAATGACACAATTGGAATGACCCAAATATCGTTCCCTAAATGGTGCGGTTTGTAGAAATGCTACAATTTTGCATGAGATCATCAAGGAAGCGTCCAGCACACGCCACTGCTCAATTGTCGCCAGTAAATGTATCCGTTGGTAACTGGCTCACTTCAGGTTTATTTATAGTTTTACGTGTTGCCTTGCCTGCTTACTAATAAGCATGTGTTTTCAATCATGTCTGAAGGTATAAGAGGGGCTTTAAAAACGAAAAAAACGTCACAAAGAGCACTATTAGCCATTTGTCTACTCAATCGAGGGCAAGCAGCCCTTAATAAAGTTCGAAAATTTTCAGCAGCTTCGAATTTGCAGTTGAAATCGTATTAGATATAGATGGGATAAATGTTAGGGATGGCAGGTCAAATTGATACTATTCCGTACAAGCTACTGAAAAATCTATTCAATACAGAGCCATCATGTAATAAGAATGAAATATTCGATTATAGAACACATGTACTTGAAAAAGATAAGAAGATTTAGAAAAGATAATGTTGAAAGAGCAATCGTTCGCTGTAGATAGTTTACATTGGTTTTTCAGGTTTGAATAATAAAAGGGCTGATGGAAAAGAGCCCTGAATAAATACTAAGAATTCCACCGTTGATGTGGGCGGCTTTTACGTGGTTCGCAAGTGAGAAGGATTGATATATACGATTGACGCAAAACATGCTGTAGTGATAGATTCAGAAAGAATGTTCGGTGGTGTTAAAAATCATTTAAATAAATAGGACTCCAAGGACTTACATGAGACTACACATTCAACCATATTTAATTCAGTAGGTGCTAAAGATTTATTTTTATAATACGTAAAGGTTAGTTTCAAACGTGTTTTATTATATAACATTGACTCAGGTTTTCCGAATAATGTTCCTACGGACAAATTGTTTATATTACCTTACAAATATAGTACTACATAAACATTAAACAAACTATCGCTTAGGTAACTACGTGTTATTGGAAATGTGTGCGTTTGTTTATTTGTTTCTGTTTCTTTTTCTGGAAATATATTTGGAAACGTTTTTTTTATGTAGATGAAATTCAAGATGAAGGCTACAGCGTACCTACACGGTATCTATCACGGTGTTAGTTTAGATGTAGAACGCACACCACGAGAGCACGCGCATGATCTGTGGGGTAGGTAAGGTTTAATTGAAAGGAGGCGAGCGTTTTGACTAGGTCAAAATACTTTTAAAAGCTTTGAAACATAATTTTCAAGATTCGACACATTCGGAAAATCAAGTAGCTTTGTTTGCCAAAGAGAAATTACTGTTAGGGATAATGATGCAAAGTTAGCAACAAAATCAGAATTGCGTCATACTGACTAGTCGTATCGTAAAATCTATTCCAAAATTGCAACTGAACAGCCCTAAAACAAGCACTTATGCAAAACTTCACATTACCCGACAAGATGAAGAGCTTCAGTTTACTTCGAAACGTAACATTTACGTCAAAGAAACGTTGCTAACGATACTTTACGATCAATAATAAAGTCCACAATGAAAACCGCGTCAGCGTCGACAGCTGTTTCGAGACTGAACTAAACCCGTAAATACTGATGTATACTACGCAATGAATATTCTAGAATACAAATAGGCAGGGGCGTCATTTCTGTCTGACTTGCCGCCGTTACGGTGAAAGATGGCTGGTTGGCATTCTTTGGATGCCTGTCAAGCATAGATGTGTCGCGGAATTTAGAGTCTAATTTGTGGGTAATTGTTGTATATTTTTGTATTTTTGGATACAAAAACCCCTTTCTTGGTCTAACCTGCATATCTTTCAAGTGGTCAATCGTTTTTGTAGATAGGTAATTGTTGTAATCTAATAGTTGACATTAAATAATATCAGTATATGTTTAGAAGTACCTTTTCCACTACCAAAACCAGATTTAATTGTCTCTTTATCAATTTGTTCACTATCACGTACAGGTAGTTTTGGCTTTGCTTCAGTTATGTTTATTCAATTTGCTCAATGTTTTAATTTTAGCTGTCATTTGTCAAGAAACTTGGAATGATTTGCTACTAGTGCCAAACGCCAAGTCTTTTGTATTCTGCTTGCAGGTGATTCATCAGTGCTCGTCACATTTTAGTTCGAGAATCTTCAATCATAGCAGCAGAAACGTTTAAGATGGTCGATTAATAACCAGGGTATGATAAACTAATAAACGCAAGTCATTGGCACGTCATGTGTAAGCAATTCATAAATTTAACGTCAAACAAGAAACCGTGCATACTGCTTAATTTAAATCTTGCTCACGTGTCTAACGTAATATCGTGGTATATGAGCCATCGCGCTGGACACCTGTCCAGGTGGGCGGCATGGCCAGGGTCGGCGGAAAATTCTTTGAGTTACAAGTATCTTGCGAAATATTTTTTTAAATTATTTCTCGGCCTAGTGTAGGCGGGGCTTGTACATATTTGGGTTAAATATCATTAGAATTATCTTTTATTAAACAAAGCTACATTGATTGATTGACTCCAAAACAAAGGTGAGGAAATCCTTATTCAAAAATAAATCGCTTACCATTTGGACAGTAGAAATAGAAATACATCTTGGACACTCAAGTTCGTTCGTTAACTTGAGGACGGTACCGTGACAATCTGTTTCCGGTCTGACCTGATGCAGTCATTAGCTTTGGCATACCACGACGACGTCGTGCAAAATTCTACGACCCCCTGTCTGTATGAATTTATAAATAATCCCGGTACGCCAGTGGCGGCGGCGGTGCGGCAGACCGCGGACGGCGCGGGCGCGCGATCCGCAATGAGCGCCCGCCCTAATCGTCTTTTGAGATTCGACCATAACTTGTAGCTAAGTCATAAAAACTTCGCTAGGAGTTACATCTGAAGTCGCGAGTACGTGGTTTACATACGAGTGATCGCCGCGAGTGCAAAATGTGGCTCCAAAAGTGACAGTGTTTTAAATATTTGCCATCAACGTCGTCTATTAACGATAGATGACAGTTTGTTGTAATGCAAGTGCGAATATGTGTTCTGCTAAATAAATACTTTTTGTCTTAAACGGGTTTGAATTTGACGAAAAAGAAAAACTTTCAAGAACTTTCTTTTTTCGGAGTCTTCGTTCATTTTGTTCGTTTGACAGGTCACCGAGACTTTTGCGCCGGTGCTCGTTTGATTAAGCGCAGACATGCCACTTCCAATTTACAGGGAAATAAATTGTCGTTTGTTCGGGACACTCGCAAATCTTTCATCGTATTATTTGTGAAGTAATCTCTCAAAGATGTATCTTTTATACTTCACAAACTTGGCGGGTTAATATTTTTGCCTTTTGCTGCAGAAAAGATGAATTACTGCGGGTGAATGCATTTGAAATTCTAATTTTACCCGTCTATAGTTCCTTAACAAAAAGACTAGACTGTGTCCACGAATAAAGCGAGACGGCTAAGTATGTCAGTAATGTTGATCCTGAACAATTGCACTCATGATATATTTTGTATTCATTGCATTTCATAAAAAGGCTTCATTGGAAATAAAACACGTAAAAGATATCTTTTATATTTTCAATACCTGAAGATCTTCAAGATCTTCATAAAGATTCCCAGTTTCAAAAGTACCGCTTTGTCTTATGTCTGCGTTCTTCCCATTGGTTTCCCAATGGCTTTCTTGTGTGGCTAATTTTACTTTACATTCATGTGGACATGTCATTACTGTCTTCATTTACCAACACATTGTTATTCGTAGTCTATTTTTGAACGTGCACGTTTTGTTCACGTAAGAGTTCAGTAGTAACATTGCTGAGTTCGTTCATATTACTCGTAATTACGATTTTTTGTTTTGGTCGTAAATCGGTCCGAGGTATTGTTTCACTTAAAATAACATTGCTCATTATTTTTGGACCTGTTGCTCTTATTTTGGCCTAAGGTGTCGAGACTTTCTACTTTTCTGGGACTACTTGTTATTCTTGTTGGTGGCATGGCTATCTTTAATTATTTATTCATGCTTTCCTTACTAACTTGTTCCTGAAGATTCAGAATTGGTTTTCATAATATCAAACATTCTGATTATCTGAGTGACAAGATGTTTCCATAGAATGGCTTTAGGTTGAATTATTATTATGACTTCTGCGAACTCTACAAACCATTCTTTTACTATTTGACTAGTGATAAATGATTTTAGGAAACGCTTGTTAAGTTTATTTGTTATGCTAAAATCCGTGCCAAGATTAATAAAATTGAAGTGTGTGTTTTTACGTTTTGCCTAGGAAAACTTCCACAAATGATCCGAATAATTTGTGTTACTTTTAGAATGCATCCCAGCAGTTAATAATGTTGTTTTGCAAAAATAAGAAAATATTAAGAGTAAACATAACGTCAAAGATGTAGAAAAAAGATATGACATGTTTCAAAATGATTTGTGATATGCATTTTCTCTTTCGACAAAGACGATGAAAATCATGATGCTCGACTTTTTTTCATGCCAATGCTACTAGTGTTATAACATTTGTAGACTTGTTACTACGCCTGTTACACATCTGAGTTCCCAGCCTACATTGAAAGTTTCGACACTATGAGGCCCGTAATGTACTACATCATCTAAAACATGGTGTTATGGGTCCACTCGGACTATTACTGCCGTAGGCGTACTGCAGGTCGTTGTTCAACTTATGTGACCTTGCATAATACTTTAACTTTATCGTTTTCCATGATACTTGTATGGCCATTGAGGTCTAGGTTGAATTTTGTTTCTATATTTTAATTTAGTATAAATATTGCTTTGATATCCTTATATTCATTACCTAAGTATATTTGGGTACGCTTCGCTGGGTTCAAATAGTAGCCTTGTTTTGTGTTCTCAATATTTCTTGTAACTAGATCAGTTTTCTTTTGTCCTTACTACTTGTAATTGTATACGTTGACTGCATTCCATATAACCAGTCATTTGGACCACTCAAGTGTACGAAGTAATTGCTAAAAGATAGTTACGCAAATCTGATTGATGATAAAGATCGACGGTTGTTACCGTTACTTCAATTTGGCCACCGTGCTGTCTATTAGTTCGTTCACCTTCGGAACTTAGGGTAAGCGCACACGAGCCACCGGGAGCTGTACTGCCTGCTGCGGCGGCGAGCACTGCTGCTGGTGACCGAAACTAGCCTCACGTGTGCGACGAATCCATACAAAACGTATGAAAAAGCATGTGAACTGCTTGTCGCTGAGGCACCGGTGGCTCGTTTGCGCCTAGCCTAATAGTAATTTCTGGTTTGTGTCTTCATTTATTTTTTCCCGATACCAATTGATCTGCTCAAGCTTTTGTTCCGATGTGGGAATAATTAGCTGTCTGGATGACTGCTCATTTAGTTTGAAGAATTCGATTTTCAGTTACGTTAGCCATTGATCACGTCTTGTTATTTAAATAATAATAAAGCAATAGTGCTCAGTGCTGATTGTTGTGTGCTAGCTAGTCTAGACATGTTTTTGTTAAAGTGTATTGTGATATAACTAGTGCCCAAATAACACGTCAAAATGATGCAGGGTTTATTGGATTCACTGTACAAAATTTATACAGGTAAGATGCATTGTCCCAGTAATTTCCTATTTCTATTTCTAGGTTATAAATTATTTATTATTGTGATCTACAGATGGCGGTATTGATTTATGACTAACAATACTGCCTGGCTAATAATTGACAAGGCTGGTATATTATGACTCCATTGCACTAAATTGTAGCGACTGTACAATACAAATGAGAGTATTATGTACAGATGACCTCGCACAAATTACGAGCAATTTTCGCTTGAATTTACTCAACGAACCGTTGTTTGTGAGTTGTGTAATGTCACCTGAGGCTAATCTACTAGATTAATATTTTGATGCGGCGCAGGCGCAACAACGGAAATTTCAATTCTGACACTTCACTTTGACATTTCAATTTGGTCTTCGTCGATGACCGGTTCTATTTTTTGTGTTCGCGAGTTCATTCTTTACCGTTTAATTAGGCAAGCATGGGGTTCGGTCACGACTCACGATGGCTTATTACTTTGTTCGGAGGGCGGGGTTAAATGATAAATTAATGCTTAGGCAGTAATTTGCTATATTTTTTGCTGCATTGTTGCTGAATTAATCTTCATAATGGGTATGTTAACCCCGGAGATGAAAGAAATCTTTCATTCTTCTAACCAATGCGAAACGGATTACGGTACTTGCGACATTTCTCTTTAAAGTGGCGGAAATTAATACAGACGTTTAGAAGTTAATCATTGTTTGCTTTTGAAGCTGATTTTTGAAGCTGGGATATTGTCTGAGGATTGACGGTACAAAATACTGTCGATTTCAACACGCAAGTCTTGTTTTAAAATATACTATGGGGTTTATTTAAAAACGTTGATTAAAGTTAAGTAATGATTAACGTCTGCATAATTTTTTTGACGTTAAAAGAAACGTCTCGTCACTTTCAGCATCGTGTATACATAAACCCGTAAGTATAGTTAACCAAACCAACAGTCTATTTTTGGGTAAAGGCTTCTACAGACCGGCTCGACACGCGACGCGACACAAAGGTCCCGCGTGTCGCGTGACGAGCGGTGCCTTTGTGTCGCGTCGCGAGTCGCGCCGGTCTGTAGAAGCCTTTAGGATCTAACTTTTTCCCACATATTGAAAGGCTCCCAACAAATCTTTTTGTGACTATGTGTGAATTATTTCTTAGCACAGTTTCGTCTTTTGTTCTAAGCACAGTTTGTCTCTAAAAAGTTATTGAACTTCTAATGATGGATACTTTTTTGTCCAAAAACTTTTTGCGCTTCTAATGATGCACACTTTTCACAATTATTGAGCATCTTTATAACTTTATGGTTTTTCTCACAATTGGTCGCAGTAACTAATCTAGGGCACCCAGACGAAATGGATTAGGTTAGCTTAGAACTGCACGCGAGCCGAGCGAGCGAAGCGAACGGTGTATCGGCAAGCGCTACATCCAGTTACAATACAAAAAAAAAACAAAAATTATTTATTGACATAAAACATATTTTACAATAAAATAGAATTCTGACTCCTGCGCTAGTTAAAACTGTGTTGCAGGAGCCAGCGTCCTCCCGTAATAAAACCTAGTTACTTGGCTATTTCGTTTTTTTAGGTTTGGGATCCTAGGAACTATTTGAAGTTCACAAAAATAGGCGCAATCCTTATATTAGAGTTTCAAATAATATTTTTAAGTTTGCAAAATAGTAATTATTAGAGGTTCGATTAAATACGATGCCTTAAATTCATTGCACATAAATAATCGACCCACACATTATTCATCCTCACAATCCGAGCTACAAACGCGCTTAATCGCTACATTGTGTTTATCAATCGGCAAGTTCTGGTGTTTGAATGAGTTTCAAATAATATTTTTAAGTTTGCAAAATAGTAATTATTAGAGGTTCGATTAAATACGATGCCTTAAATTCATTGCACATAAATAATCGACCCACACATTATTCATCCTCACAATCCGAGCTACAAACGCGCTTAATCGCTACATTGTGTTTATCAATCGGCACGTTCTGGTGTTTGGCAATATTGATTGCCGTTTTGCAATCGATAACAGACAACATGTGTAATCATGTTTGACCCCGGGGCAATGTCAAGTTTAGATTCAGTTCTTAAGTGACTTTCTTTGTTTGTTTCCTCGTAAGGTAAAAGATATTTCAGCTGTCTTTAATGGACTAATAAAAAGAACTTACCATCGACATTAAGAAACTGCCTTTTTATCGTTCCGTACCCAAAGGGTAAAACGGGAACCCTATTATATTACTAAGGCTCCGCCGTCTATCTGTCCGTCCGTCTGTCACCAGGCTGTATTTCATGAACCGTGATAGTTAGACAGTTGAAATTTTCACAGATGATGTATTTCTGTTGCCGCTAACAAAAAATACTAAAACACAGAATAAAATAAATATTTAAGGGGGCTCCCATACAACAAACGTGATTTTTTTGCCATTTTTATAGATAGATAATGGTGCTTGCCTTCGTGCGCGAGCCCGACTCGCACTTGGTCGGTTTTTATTTTTTTGGTTGTGAAATTATTAAAATAACTTCTCCCGCTCTGGTCGGAGCGGGTGACAGACTTTTACTTACTAAAACCCACCCGCGGTTCCTTCAGTTGCCTGTGTGCCAGGGCCACGGTATCCCTTTCTCCCTTTCGGACAAACAGGCAGCCCTGGCAGGCATCAGCCCTAACGGACCCCATCAGTTTGTGATGAAGAAGCTGCCTAAGCCTACGTTTGCACGGGCGCTCTTTTAAACGCGATGTTTCTTGCCGCGCACTGGATTTTCAACGCTCGGCTCAGCTACGTGAATTGAAAATCGAACTGTGCACTTTTTAACGCGCTAATAGGACTGTGTTGGATTCTCAACTCTCGGTTCGACGCAGAGAATTGAAAATCCAGAGCACGGATGGCTAAGTAATAACAGCCGCACGGGTCGATCCATCAGGTTAAGCTACGCTTGCCGAGGTTGGTCCGTGGATGGGTGACCATCTTTACATACCGTGCCTCGGAAAGCACGTTAAGCCGTTGGTCCTGGCTGTCATTCGTGAATCTTTGACAGTCGTTACGGGTCGTCAGAAGCCCGAAGGTCAGAACCAGTCTTACCAAGGGGTATCTGTGTTGGATTCTCAACTCTCGGTTCGACGCAGAGAATTGAAAATCCAGAGCACGGATGGCTAAGTAATAACAGCCGCATGGGTCGATCCATCAGGTTAAGCTACGCTTGCCGAGGTTGGTCCGTGGCTGGGTGACCATCTTTACATACCGTGCCTCGGAAAGCACGTTAAGCCGTTGGTCCTGGCTGTCATTCGTGAATCTTTGACAGTTGTTACGGGTCGTCAGAAGCCCGAAGGTCAGAACCAGTCTTACCAAGGGGTATCGTATTAACCAGTAACTGGGTTGTGGAGGTCAGATAGGCAGTCTCTCCATGTAAAATACTGGTATTCAGCTGCATCCGGTTAGACTGGAAGCTGACCCCAACACAGTTGGGAAAAGGCGGGCAGATTGATTTTAACATAAGGTTTTCGGTAGCGTTAAATGTCAATTTAATACTCATTTAATGTCACTTTTCCATCTCCGTCACCGCTGATAGAATGTCAGATCTTGTTTAACTTCAGTTTCCGTTTTAATTTCGATGGTATTAAAATATGTACCATGTAGACAGTATTTAAGAAAAAAAGGAAGAAAAATAATTTTAATAAAAAAAAAAAAAGGTTTTTTTTTTTTCTAAATGGCGCAGGATAGCCTTTACCAGAAGTGGTCATCGTATTAGTGGTTTAGCAGCTTCGATATCATCAGGATTGTGGACAGCGGCTCCCATCACATCTTCTTCTGTCATCAGAAGACAGCCGCCACGTAACCTTCGATGTGACGCTCTGCTAGAGTGACTGTCAGCAGTCAGTGTTACTATTATCCGAGCTTTTCGGCGATTCCAGTAACTTCATAACAAACAAAAAAAAACGGTCAAGAGCGAGTCAGACTCGCGCACCGAGGGTTCCGTACGTATATATGATGTTGATTTCTGAAAAACTGTGCTATTTAGAGACATCGTTTTATTTTTCCTGTAATCTTTACATAAACTTCTATCACATAAAATAATTTCCGATTTTTATCTGTTCAAACTTCGAAGATAAGGGGGGGTGGTATTTTTTTTTTACATTTCTCATCAAAACTCGGAAACTATGCTGCCTTAAAAAATTTTTTTTGAGAATGTGCATACAGCGCTCTTTCATAATATGATACCCCCCCACATGCCCTAGTAGCCCCACTTCAAATTTTTAAGACCCCCTTTCAGTCCCTTTTGCAAAAAAGATATATTTTTTTAAATTTCTTTCGTTTGTAAAATAGTTGGGCAAACGTCATCTAACACAATTCTAAATTTCAAGTTGATAGCATTAGTAGTTCTTGAGATATCCAGGTGTGACAGACAGACAGACAGACAGACTTAGTCTCACCATAAGGGTTCCTTTTTACCATTTTGGTACGGAACCCTAAAAACGAGTGTGCTTTAGACCACACGACTGAAGTAAAACAGAAATCACCGTTCGCTAGCAAAATAAGTTTTACTTCAAAAAAGCTGCGGTCTTGTGAGTATAAAAGCAGCCAGTGTGAATTTAAAAAAATACCTGTTAAGCGGGATGGCCCGCGGCGGTGATGCGGTGTGTTCCATGTTTAATTTTTGTAACAACTTCCGTTCGCCTCTTTCCGTAACTCTCTTGTCACGCATTCACTAGCTTAATCCCCTAGTCAAGCATGCGTAAAGAAGTATGACTTCAAAAATGACATGTATGTAGGTATTATCTATGTATTTGTAAAAACATTGAATTCATTGCCACACTTCAACTAGGTACTGGATTACTGATTCTTGCTAAACTTACAGATTACTTTAAGATAACGAAATATTTGATAAGGTTTCTGAGGAAATGACAATTCATAACCTTATTTACTATCGACACATCACGGCGGCGTATGCGGCGGCCTCGACTCAAGAAGTCAAGACTAGCGTGCACGAACGGAGAACAAACCAGGCCAGTAAAAGCCTCCAAATGCCTTTCGAGGCCCAGGTGGTGCATGGCTTAGTAGATGGTGTTAGATGATAATTGAGAACATGTTAACCGCATAAACGTGTAATGTTAGAGATCGAATCGAAAGGCGAGAAATCTAGTTTAAAAAAACTGTTACACTTTTCCAAAAAGTAACGGCAAAATTATTTGTAAGAAACCCTTGCTTTTATGTGTAAATTTTTAAAACCACCATTTTAACAGACATAATATTTTAACAACACACAGAGATTAAAAACAATTTAATGGTTCGTAAACGTTCGGTGCAATTCCGACGAAAGAAAAAAAAAAGTTGTCTTTATCGCTGTTGACCTAAACAGAACTGAGGAATTCGCCTCAGATCCTTCCTTAATCGTGAATTCCTCATAACAGGGGATCAACTGGGCCATAAACGGACCTCTACTATCGTGTTTCAAGGAAATTGTCTACTTTTATTTATTTTGTTCAAGAAATTGCTTTACATAGGCCGAGTTTAGTTTGCACTTAGCATGTAACCTGAAACTTTTAAGGATTTTTCCTTAGTCTGCTTGAGAAATCTAAATTAGAATGACCTACTATTTTATAGCTTCTATGTCTATTAATTACTACCAAGGCTTTCATTTCAATTTCACAAGAACATCTTCAAAGATACTTAAAATTAAGTCGAAGCAAAGTAGACACTTCATTGAATGAGTCGTAATTAGATTCCAGAAACAGCCTATTCGTGATTATCAATGAAATAACCGTTTAAATTGATCAAGTTCTAATCGAGAACTAATGGTTGGCAACCTCTGTGCAGGTGTGCGGAATCGTGATCAGTTTGCAAGGTCGACTTGATGCAGTACAGTTGAAGCATTGTATGGACACAATTAACGAGCAAATATAACTCGTATACCGATTGTTATCGAAATGGGCTCGTGGTTAAGAACAGTCGCACGGGTCGATCCATCAAGGTTAAGCTATGCTTGCCGCGGTGGATGAGCGACCATCCATTTTATATGGAGACCTGTCCGTGCCTCTTAAAGCACGATAAGCCTTCGCTGTCATTGGTAGATCTTTGACAGTTATACGGGTAGTCAGAAACCCGGAAGCATCACAACCAGTCTTACCAAGGGGTATCGTGTTATCCAGTAACTGTCATGGGTTGCGGAGGTCGGTTAAGACGCAGTTATATGCCAGTGACCTTGAGTGGTTAGCTTGCGTCATTGCGTGTTCTGTACTGAGCTCACGCAACGCGGCGTACGTTCAACCAGTAATAGGAGTCGCCTATCACGGAGAGCTGTCCCCAATTTGACGCATTGCATGACGCAAAACAAAAGGTATTTTAATAAAACGCGTATACTAAAAGATCAATAATTAAATTATCTTTAAATTGGTGAAGGTTTCAGAAAAATGCGCTTGGTAGATTTTGCGCCATTCTCAGTTTTTTATCCGCATTAGACCTAACTTTACAAATTAATTTCACTATGTAATATAAACATAATCTAAAATACTCACATATTAAGTTATTGAGAAAATGCTCTAATTTAACCTATATTTTTTTTCAAATCATTAACACTACTCGTTTAGACGTGATCTTCAGTATAAAATCATTAAAAGTCAGCTATCGTCGCTTTAAGCAGTCGCTCTATGTAAAATACTGGCATTCAGCTGCATCTGCTTAATAATACTGGAGGCCGACCCCGAGTTCGCGTATCACAGGTCAGGTTCCCTCATTCGTCAGTTTATTTAATTCGCCAGTTTCGTTGATTAGTCAGTTTCGCTGATTGGCCATTTTTGCGGATTAGACAGTTTGTTTATTTTATTTATTTAACAGTTTATGTACACACATATATACAGACAAGAAAAAAGGAACAGAAAAATACGTACAAAGGTGATGCTTATTTCTAAAGAAATCTCTTCCAGCATACCTGCGACAAGAAAAGTAGACGAAGAGATGTAGACAACGTGTGTCAGAGTAGAAGAGAAACCATAATACATAAAATCAAAATAAAAACTTACTAATATTATTACTATACTACAGATTATGAGTTCAGATTATGTCACGAATATAAATTAGCTGGACATCACTAACACTTCGGTGGTGTCGCGGGGAATAGTGATTTCTGTCATTCCCCACGACACCACCGGTGGTGTCGTTTTCAGTGGTGTCGTGGGGAATGAACGGTTGTTTTATCATGTTTAGATACCCATCACGTCTATGAAGTAAACAAAAAAAAAACTGATAGTCCAAGTGACGACTACCTTCAACTGTTAATGACCCCAAAAACAAATCAATTTCTTTTTTGTTTGATCATGTTTAGATATTGATATCTATCACGTCTGCGAAATTCCGCTAGATTTTTGACCCTGTCGAGAGGCTAGAGGCCTGTAGAGAGGTGGGTGTCGAAAAAGGCGACTAAGGGACTTACTAGAGAATGGACAGCAGCGTTCTCTATGCATTATAACACCATACTGCGATTGCCAACCCGCCTGCCAAGCGTGGAAATTATGGCAACCCCCCTTCCCCCCCCCATGTTGGGATATGTCTATATCCAGCAGTGGACGTTTTTCGGCTGAAATGAATGATGATAAGAGAGGCTAGATAGACGACGATCGATTCATATCGAATTCTAGTGGTAGGGGTTTGAACACAATCGTAACTAATAAGTACAGGTTACTAAAGAAGTAAATGTCAAGAGCATACGGTGGTTTGACCTGCAGATATTAATATCGCATTTTGTGGTCAGTCCTCTCGTTGTTCTGCTGAAATCGAGAGGGATATTATGTTTAATCAGAATTACATTGAGACTGAGAGTGGGCTTGTTATTTAGAATGTTCAAACTGATTTTTAACAAGTTGGTAAGAATATGGTGGCTCTGTCATTTGTCAATGTTCCTTATGTGAAGGCCACTTTGCTAATCTGTCATCCAATTTATCGCTAATGGATAAGTGACGTAGACGGGACTTGGTAAAAGGCCCTGTTCTCCCATACCTATTACCACTATAATTTGAAAAGATTGTAAAAGCCAATTATTTTTAAAAGAGTAACCGTGGAGTTTCTTGCCGGCTCTTCTCCATAGGGAACGACCAATTGAAACTGTGCACCTAGCTTCTGACGTTTCATAAGTGCCCATGTAACCTACATGGGCACTTATGAAACGTCAGAAGCTGTGTGCTGTGAGCTATGTGAAATAAAATATTTATATTTTGAATGATTAATTATTCGTGTTTAGTACCACAATACGCACATGAAAGTAAGAAAGGTAATGATTATTTAAAGATCTTATTGAAAAATATAATATAAAATGTGAAAAACGCAAAGTAGCCCAATGGGTTGTTCCAATTCTTTTCCATTCCAAAAGCAAAATTCCACCACTCTTCTCAAGGACGTGAACCTTCAGTAAATAACCACATTTACATTTACATCCGGTTAAATAATTGAGATTTTTGAAGTTGAGAACTTGCCAAACTCTACTTTGGTGATTCATTAAATGTTCATAGTCAGCGAAATTCAAAATTTCTTTGAAACATTCGTTAAGCATTTGAATTTCGGCGACCTTTATTTATTACCTAATGCTAAAGTAGATTTTGCCAAGTTCTTAACTTCAAATTCAATTAAAAAACCATGGGGTCAACTCAGAAGCCACAATCAGAAGCATCTTACGAATGTTCGGCCGTTTCTTGACCTCCAAAGTTTCGTTTTTTGACTTGTGTGTCCTTAAATGACTTCAAGTCACATTTTTGACTTTGACTTATCTCTTTGCCTGTCGTTTTTTTTTTCATTCGCTGTAGTAAGCCCTAGTTACCCTTAGTAAGGAAACGGCGATACTTCGGATTTATCATCGGAGTAGACTCCCAGGTGTTCGTCGATTGCCTCCCAGTCGATACTTACTTTTAACAATCGATGGAATGGTTACTACTGGTATCTACTCACTCATTGTCTCATCAACACCTCCATGCGTGTGCGCACTTACAATCAACAAGCCTCTTCACCAAATTGTTTTCTAACTCCACAAAGATAACCCACACAAACGGAAGAATGTAAAGTATTTTTGTTTGTACAGAGATCCCTTATTTAGCATGTTTTACGTAATACCCACTGGCTTGCCAATTGACGTCACAATGGGACAACAACACGAACTTTAGGGCTTTCGTATTTCAGTCTGTTTTGACGTTTGTGATCGCTGTTTACAATTATGTTGGAAGACTGACTGAAGGCAAATAGGATATTTTGAAGTCAATATTGAAGAGTGGTTCCGTTTGTGCCGGACGTAAAGAATAGCACCATCCCATTTCTTCCCGTGGGTGTCATAAAAGGCGACTAAGCTAAGGGACTTACTAGAGAATGGGCAGCAGCGTTCTCTATGCATTCTTAAAACCATACTGCGATCGCCAACCCGCCTGCCAAGCGTGGCGATTATGGCAAATCCCCCCCTCTTTGGGGGAGGCCTATGTCCAGCAGTGGACGTCTTTCGGCTAAAATGATGATTGAATAGTGTCCACTCTTCAATATTGAGAGCTTCTTCTATGTATATTCTAAACTTGTACGATACGTCGTGTACGATAGATATCAATCTCGTTTTTAGGGTTCCGTACCCAAAGGGTTAAACGGGAACCCTATTACTATGGCTCCGCCGTCTGTCTGTCTGTCTGCCCGTCTGTGACCAGGCTGTATCTCATGAACCGTGATAGTTAGACGGTTGAAATTTTCCCAGATGATGTATTTCTGTTGCCGCTATAACAACAAATACTAAAAAAACAGAATAAAATAAATATTTAAGGGGGCTCCCATACAACAAACGTGATTTTTTTGCTCATTTTTGCTCTATATTGATAATGGCAATAGGTAGACGCTTGAAATATTCACAGAATATTTAGTTGTACTTTAAAAATAAATAAATTAATTAAAATAAAACAAATATTTAAGGGGGCTCCCATACAAAAAACGTGTTTTATTTTTTTGCCATTTTTATATATAATGGGTACGGAACCCTTCGTGCGCGAGTCCGACTCGCACTTGGCCAGTTTTTAAGAACATTGCTGTCAACGGAACTATGCGGCGATGCATATTTGGATTACGGCAGAGTAGGTCATAATTCGGATAACTGCAATAGAAAACCCTTAAGGTACTATATACCTCAATTAAACACTCTAAAGCAAAAGATCTGCCAATCATAAAAGGTTTTGGAAGTTATAATACCAAATTAAAATTTCAATCCACTGTTGAAGTCGTCGTTTAGTTGTGAAATAGTGTAGTAAGTGCAGTTGTGCGGAATAAAAGTTTAGCAATAAAAAGAGTGTTCTGCTTCAAATATTGTGATGTGTATCGTGTGTATTGATTAATACATACTTATATTATAAATGCGAAAGTAAGTCTGTCGGTCTGTTACCTTTTCACCCCGTAACGGCTGAACATATTTGGATAATACACGGATAGACCATGACCTGGGTTCATCATCATCATCAGCCCATAGCAGTCCACTGCTGGACATAGGCCTCTCAGCTTTGCACGCCATTCAGGTCGATTCTCGGCAACTCTCATCCAGCTGCCACCAGCCACCCTGCGAAGATCGTCGCTCCACCTAGCCTGAGGGCGTCCTAGCTTACGTTTTCAGATTCGCGGTCTCCACTCAAGAACACGTCTACCCCAACGGTCATCGGTTCTACGGCTAATATGGCCGGCCCATTACCACTTCAGCTTGCTTATTCTGTGGGCTATGTCGACAACGAGAGACTCCAAGCATAGCCCGTTCCATAGCTCGCTGAGCGACCTTGAATTTATGGACCGACCTGGGTTAGGTTACTTTTTATCCCGGTATCGGTAGAACGTTTCCGTGGGATAATTTGTATGTAACGGCGCGGGATAGTCTTTACCAGAAGTGGTCATCGTATTAGTGGTTCAGCAGCTTCAATATCATCAGGATTGTGCCGGAATATAGCAGTTCGTCATGGGCGTGGTACGACAGCGGCTTCCCTGACATGCTCTTCTGTCATCAGGCGCCACGCAACCACCGAAGCGACGTTCTGCCTCTAGCAGAACGTCGTTCGGTGGTTGCCAGCAGCCAGTGTCAGCAGCCAATTATTAATTTTGAATACTTGGTTGGGAAAAAAATAACTTTTCCTTCTGGACTGTTGGCTGTAAATTTTAAGGAACGGTTTTCAGAAGCATTATTCAGGATTACATAATAAAACGAAAATTTAAAAAAAGTTAAAATTTGTCGCAACAGGAGTTAAAAGACCGTCACAGGGAGTAGATGTTCTCGTTTTTTTTTTTATAAATGCTTGTAATTTTTAAAAACAAGCAAAGATTTTTTTATTTTTAAGTTAACTATTATGACTTGTCCTGTCACCCGATTCCAGCTTAACGTCGACTTTTGGGACATTCTGTATAACAGACAGACAGACTGACATACAGACAGAGTTACTTTCGCGATTAGAATATCAATATGGATTCTACATTTAGGAATCTTTTCTCTTCATGTTTTCTTGTAGGTATTGCTGGACTGACACTTAGTTGTGAAAAGTATTTAGTTGTGAATAGTATTTAGTTGTGAATAGTATTTAGATTCATGTAACTCATGTGGTATTGCCAAAGTATATTAGAAAGGCGGAATTTCAAAGCTTAACGCTGCTCTTTTGTTATTTTTGTTACATTATGTTCCACAACCGATAACTTCCTTATGCCATGCTTAACATTCTTAGTTATTGTTAATTATTATTTATTTTATGTTTGGAACAATACCCCGTGGTCCGAGACATTTTGGTACTTAACAAAATTATTCGTGTCTTAATGATAATGTTTATTTTTCAATCACGAAGGTTAACGGAACGAAAAACAATAAAGTATTTATCTTAGTATCGGAATCGAAGGTCGGTATTACTTTCAAGTTTAATTCTTGTATAGGCTGTGAGTAATTATTTATCGAATAACAAAATTTAACTATGATATCAGCGCAAATTGGGTCAAATGTAGCCTATAATTATCGTTGTGAAACGAAGTATGGAAATCATTGATGTATTAAATAGGAAGATATGGTACGGGCTCCTCGATGTGGACCGCATAAATTAGGGGAAACGACACAATCGACCTACATTACTCCTGGTTTGCGGGGTATACCCGAATCGTAGTTTGTTTGCGAGTTGTGACAATTATTGCGATCTCGTTCCCGCTACAGCCCGCGTAATATGTATCTCTATTTCGGTTGTCGAGCACATGACGCACGACATCGGGTCCATTTAATATTTACGTGGTGTTATAGAGAGAGTGGCCTATCTTCCTATTTAATACATCAATGATGGAAATGGAATAAGTAATAAATAAATAGCAGTAAATAGCCATCAAGCAGTGGTGGCAAAGGGTGGCCTAGTGGTAACGGTCGCGACTTACGAGTTGTACGTTCGAACCCAGACAACCGCTTTACTTTGTGTAAATAATTTATCACCACTGCTCTCAAAACGGTGAAGGAAAACATCCTGAGGAAACCGGCATGTCCTAGAACCAAAAATTCGAAGACATGTGACATCTACCAACCCGCACTGGACCCACTCCCTCTTACCGAGAGGAGGCCTGTGTCCCAACTGTGGGAACATTATAGGCTGATTATGTTAAACGGTAACATAATAGGTACATTTTTAACCTCAAAAAGGCAAAATACCATCAATGATCATTTACCTCATTGTGCCAATTTTGTATCGATAACACGATAAAATAAATAAATAACGTCAGACATATTTGTCAGGGAAATTCTGTCCATACCTACATGGACTTCATTACATATATACACAGTATTTTACGTATTATTAAAATGCAGTTACATGAACTACAAGCAAACAAGTCTCTTTTATCGCAGAAACACGATATCCTACAGCAAACACCAATTTCAAACTCCATAACACTAAACGACTATTTACTACAGATAGGATGTTTAAACTCTATAAAATTATCGTTCACTTATCGATGTTGGGTAACAAATGCAGTTATCGGTAATCGGATAAAAAGAGGGCGACGATGGTGGAGGTGCTTATCGAGTGCTCGAGCAATAGCGAGCTGATTACTTATTTTAAAGAACTTGTCCGGTACATGTGTCGTGTCGGTTTTTTCTTGTTTATCAACGCAAAGTGCAGTTTCATGCTGCCACTTATTTTTTTTCAAACTTGCGGCAGACTATTTTGTAACTGCATATTTTGGTTGATGTAAAATTTTTGTTGAGCTAATAACATAAGTTATTGCCGCCAGACATGTATATGTATATTAAACCTGCCGAGATTCGTCCAAATGGCACAAATAATAATTCAAAGAAGTCTGGAATTATGAACATTGTCATGTTTATAATAATTGTTAAGTATGTTATTATATTATTGTTTGTAATTTTTCTTACAGATGATTTTATTTTATGTACTTGTGATGAGTCTGTAAAGGTCTGTAATTGTGATTGAAATAAATAAATAACTTATAAATGAGGGTTCCATTTTGGGCAGAATGATTGGAATGTAAACAAAATTGCTTTTTAAATTAAAAAAAATTAATTATCATTATTTAAGTTTTTTAACTGTTCCAGCATACCGATTTAAGTGAACACGTATCAAAGGTATCATGTACAGAACTTGATCTTTAATTGAAGTAGAAAGTATTAATTACATGAGAACAAAATACTACAAATTGAATCAAGTGAAAGTATGATCTGAATTTGTCCATAAAATCTTGGGACACTTGCTAATTACCTACTACAGTTATTGAAATGTCTGATCAGCTTGGTATACTTATTTGAAACCAGATGAATGCTCGAATATGATGAGAATACTGGTATATTTTTTTACAAATCGTATGTCAACTTACTTTTATATAGGGGCGACTAGAATCAATTCTATTATTTGTAAATATTGACGTTCAAAAGTGCCTTATATGGGCCTATTTGAAATAAGTAAACAATTTGACTTTGACTTTATTACTCTGATATTTCTCCGGATATTTATCTTTATAAATGTAATTAATTTCTCGGGGTAAAGCAATTCTGCGTCTTATCAACAATTAGTCCGTAAACTTGTCATGAAGTCAATCTTGAACAAAACGCTTTTTGTATTATCTGACATAAGACATATTCAAGACTATTAACAAGAAAAAAAGCTAAGATAAAAAATAAAAGGATAATATTATTGGCCATGGTATGAATAACTATGACTAATGAAATGTCAGATGTAACCTTTGATGTTATACAATGACGATAGTTTACGTTACGACGTATAGATAGCTAACACTACAGCATAAACCATTATAATAACTAACTAAATAGAAGATATTCTTCCATATAAAGTTAAAAGTTTCTCTGAAATAAACAGATTGAAAGGTTTGAGTCTGGAATTCGAAAAAGACCGTTAAACCTTCCTGCCGAAACCGCTCCAAATCTTACACAATTCCCGCCACTTTTTGTTCTTATTTTAAATTCCCTTCGCTCAGATGTCAGTGGCCAGTGGCCAGTGCTCCAATTGCAGCCACTTTCGTAACGTTTTGGCGATATTCATCGCTGCCGATCGCTTCGGGCGATGCAGCGATGTTCGCTTAAAGCCCAAGGCTTTTAGGGATTCCCGACAAGTATCGATAACGGTAGATATCAATGCGATCGATAAGCCAAGGTATGTAGATCAAGTGCGAATATTTTATGAGCACCGATAAATGTTGTTGAAAGAAAATCCGCTTTTATTACCTCGATAACTTAGTTGCTTTGTTTATTGTTTGTTTTATAAATAGACTGCCAGTCAAGGTTATTTTGAAAACGATACATATTAAAGTAAGTGATTATTTAATATTTAATTCCAACGTTTTTATTAGAACTTGTAATGAAATGTATTAATTTACAATATAAAGCCACAGTCTGAAGATTCAGTTAATCAATAATTAATTGCCTCTTTGCACAACCCGTTGTTGCCAATGGCGGAACGATTAAATGATAACGATGCCCTAGTTGTTTATTAATTATGAATGTTCCGACCAATTTATTATCGATATTTATTTGGTTCAGCTCTATTTTAGTTTCAGCATTGAAGCACGCATTCAAGGTCAGGAATTACCGCTTTAATCGGCTGGTAGTAGGTACGTTTGTTAATTAACTAAAACAATGCCTTAATAACTGTAGTTAGACTACCGTGGAGCTTTTGGATTAGAAACTTGAAACCGTTGACTGCACGTGCATGCGTTTACGTACAAATAGCGGCCAAGTGCGAGTCGGACTCGCACATGAAGGGTTCCGTTCCGCCGTACAATATTTAACACTACATTTTTTTTTTAATTATTTGTTAAAAAATACAGATTTATTGTAAATGACAAATGATTTTATTTCTGTAAGTAGGTTTGTACAAACAATTTTACACGTCGAATCATATTTTAAAAACTAGATGAGGTCGGCGTTTCGTAACTGAATACTCTGAGAAGAAAGGCCGAAACAAACTCAGAGGTCACAGTCTCTTTTAAAGTCCAGACATAATCTTGGTCAGATCATGTGAAGACCATGTGGATTGTTGTCTGAAATGGTCTTTTGAGGAAAGAACCGCACAGGTTGAGTTGACCTGACCAGTCAGTGCACGCATTTGTCAGTAATCGTGCAGCTCTACTCAGAATTTAAGGAGCTCAACGATGCCACGATCAATACCAAAGAAATGACATTTAGGTAGGCCACTTATATGACTCAAACTGCCAGACCATGATTAACACTAACTAAGAATAAAAGAAAGGAAAAAAAAATGCAATAACCCACATAGTCTTTACATTCACAATAATTAAAATAATATAATACTTTACAAGTAAATATTCATGTCATTGTGTATAAAATAATAATTAAATGTCACTGTATACAAAATAATAAAGTTAGCAAAAAAAAAAAAAAAAACATTAAACAATAAAAATAAACTACCTCAATATGTACAAAAATTGGAGCAGCTCAATCCCAAGCCTTTTTGTCCTCAATATAATCTTTAACAGTATAAAAGGCTTTCTGGCACAACTTACGTTTAATGAATGATTTGTATTTATTAAGGCTTAGATCTTGAACGTGGCGTGGAAGTATTATAAAAGCGTATACATTGACATCGAAACGAGCCACCTATTTTCTTGAGCCTTGTTGTAGGTACAACAAATTTGTGTTTGTTCCTAGTATTTATATTATGGATATCACTGTATTTTTTAAATAATTTTATATTTTATGGGCATATAATAGATTTTCAACAATATACTGAGAAGGCACAGTCATTACATTAATCTCCTTAAATTTCTCTCTGAGAGAGTGTCTTGGACTTAATTTATATATTGATCGAACAGCTCTTTTCTGCAAAACAAAGATAGTCTGAATGTCGGCAGCATTTCCCCATAACAGAATACCGTACGACATTACACTATGAAAATAGCTAAAGTACACTAAACGGGCTGTCTCTATGTCAGTTATGAGAGCCTTTAATTATGTATGGGGCCTTTAATTTCAAACTTGTTGTTATAGCGTCCGTAGTAGTACACACTGTGACAGACGGACTGACGGACAGCGGAGCCTTAGTAACAGGGTTCCGTTGGTACTATTTGGGTACGGAACCCTAAAAGTGTCACAATGTTGTCGTAAGTTTTACCAGTTTTTGCCAGATTCTGGATACCTTAAAAAGCTATCGATAATAGAAAGGAATGTTGTGGCATCCCATCACTATTTTAAAGGTCTGATAAAGGCTTTTGAACGCATGGATATATTTGTGAATGTAGAGTGTGCATGGTATATTCTCACACTTTTCAAGCAAGCTGTCACTTTATGAATATCCTTTAATTAGCTTGGTCCCAGGAGTGAGCGATGTGAATGGACAAACTTACTCTTATGGGCTAGACGCCATGTATTTTTTTTGCCCACGTAGCTTCGAACATTGAGGAACGGATCATCTGGGAGTTCTTTTGACATCATACTTATTTATTTATCCTGCTACATTCCGACTGGATTCATATCGAGGAACTTTGGTAAAACAAATGCTTTTAGGCGACAAGAATCAGATTTTCAAATATTTTAATGATTAAAAATAATATCTATAATTAAATGGTTACTTTCATTAATTAGAAAAATGTTAAACAATTTTTTGTACCGATATCTCCCTTATGACACTTGACATAAATTACCCAACATATTAATTAAGCAGATACCTGAAACGTTACGAAACTGATGAATAAACAATACTTCATTGCCACTTGAAAATTATTAAAATTACAAGATTTGTTACTGGTAGGCTCTATTTAATACCTCACGCCGTAACTGCGCCATTAAAAGATACTTCATCATCATTGACTTTAATTGACATTGACAACTATAAAGTTTCAAATCGTTGGCAAATAGCAATCAGGGGTTTTTGTTTGCGTTAGCGCACCTCATAAAGTCAAGTGGTAAAACTTAGTAACTGACGTAAGTGTAATGAAACACCTTTTAATTACGAATATTTCTGTATTTAAGGCGACGATAACCGACTTTTGATGATTTTATACTGAAGATCACGTCTAAACGAGTAGTGTTAATGATTTGAAAAAAAAATATGTTAAATTAGACCATTTTCTCAATAACTTAATATGTGAATATTTTGGATTATGTTTATATTACATAGTACCATTAATTTGCAAAGTTATGTCTAACGCGGATAAAAAACTCAGAATGGCGCAAAATCTACCATGCGTATTTTTCGGAAATCTTCACCAATTTAAAGATAATTTAATTATTGATCTTTTAGTATACGCGTTTTAATAAAATACCTTTTGGTTTGTGTATAATCTCTTATCTTCATCTTATCTTTTTTAAAAACGTTGCCCCACACTAGGAATTTATCCTGTATTGTGGGTGCGTTTACAAACATTTAAATTCACATACACAAACAGCCAGAACCGAAACAACTACTTGTGTAGGTCATACAAATATTTGTTCCGTGCGGGAATCGAACCTGCGACACGCAACGCAGCAGTCAATCGCTTAACTAACTGCGCCAACCGTGCCTTCAATTAATATTGCGTCAAATTGGGGACAGCGCTCCTTGATAGGCGAGTCCTATTACTGGCTGAACGTACGACGCGTTGCGTGAGCTCAGTACAGAACACGCAAGCTAACCACTCAAGGTCACTGGCACATATCTTCGTCTTAACCTCTTGAACACATACAAACTTGGTACACAGCAATATTTAACGAACTATTTAATTAGGTACTCAATATAATAATAAATAGAGGCTTTAGACATCTTGAAGACAACCTTTAGGTTCCGAGGCCGAGGCTCGATGAGAATTAACTTCGCAACTAGGCGACACTCCAAACGTCATGTTTCCAATCCGATCCGTTAAAAAAAAAACCCGTACTTTTAAAATAACTGTCAAATGAAATACTTTTAAACTTCATGACTACACTCATACAAAAATCATTTGAGGCAAATTACAAACTTTCATACATTAAATATTTAGTATTTGAAATCCACTACAGAATCTTAAATCTTATTTGAAAATCATGACATAAGGTATTTTTTTTTAATCTTTATTTATTTACGGGGTTTTTTCTGTAAAGAATATGTCACCCCGATGATTTTGATTACATACAATTAAATAACATATTATACGTAACTTATATAATGACTATGGTAGTTAAAAATTGTTTTAAACAAAAATGAAGATTATTGTTCATTAATACGCGGTGTCTGAACTGAGAATTTGAATTTGAAAACTTGTTAAACTCTACTTTAACATTTACATATTACGGTGATTCAATGTAGCCCGAGAAATTCAAAATTTCTTACGTTTTTTGAAGAGAGTTTGAACTTCGCTTACTAAATTGAACGAAAAATAATCCAATAAGTCAAGTTCTCAGTTTCAAATTTCTTAATTCAGAAACCTGGTGTTAAGCTTTCAAAATTGTCATTAAGTATTTTTCTCGTTGCTATCAATAAATTTTGATTAAGAAGGTACACACGGCTACACGCCAAGCTATACATTTCCAGTATACGCTGAACTCTCATTGTACGGAAATCCTATACAATGCAAGATCAGCTTATATTGGAAATGTATAGCTTGATGTGTAGCCGTCTGTACCTTCAGCTACGTAATAAAGCTACCGAACGAATGTTTGTGGTATTGGTGTTTCCGGACGAATTACCTGCCCGTTATATTTGATATCCACAATAAATTGGAATGTACAGACAGTCTAGCAAGCCGACATTTTTATTAATGATGAAGAAACAAAATCTAATTCCTGCTTCAAAGTCAGCATCGTCACTAGAAAAGACTAGAAAGTTCATTCATCAGCAATATTTTATCTATGGTTCGTCATAGACTGCCTAATGTCAAAAGTACGCGGCATTAGTTGGCGGGAAATGCCTATGTGACAGCACCTAATGTTTATAATTGTAACAGGTGTGTGGCACAAAACGAATGTATGTGCATACCGACATTAAACTGTCATTTTCATGATCTCAGTCTCAATGATAACAATGCCAGATATAAATAACGTTATTTAGGGAAATTTGTGATATAAATCAGTCGGTAGGTGGCGTTTATGACAGATACACACGTAACGTTTCCCTATGTTTGTTTTACCGGCCATTGTTTTAATTAAGAATAGTTCACTATTGCGTGTGTTTCTATTTTCTGTTTATTGTTGGCGAGATTTACAGGTAAAAGTAAAATGTTTATGATCACGCCGCAACTAAGCTCCTTTTTACAATAGATCTGTTCAGCCTCTAGCATTGGCCTTTTCATCTGTGATTCGTAAAGTGCACCAATTGTCAGCTATAATTTAAGGGGGAAATGTTCCGAGTCAGTTTTGGTTTGCATCATTTTACTGTCAAAATGGCGGCTCGATCGCCGCCGGCGCACGTGATGGAATGCCCCAGTGGGCCAGAATCAGCCATCAGCTTGTTGCCAAACAACTGATGATGAAGTACTCGCACTTTAAAGTGTACTTTTTGTTAGCCCTGATTGGTTGTATTGTGTAGGGCGTGAACGATAATACTGTTGTTAACAATGTTAATGGTGGTTACAGTCTTTTTTTTGTTGCGCAAGTTTGATAGGGCCTTTTTAGTGAGTGATTGGTTTATCATGAGAGAAAGTATATGTTTAGTATAAAGACTTCTACATACCAGCGCGACTTGTCGCGCGACGCGACACGGCACAAAGGCCCCGCGTGTCGCGGGACGAGCGGTGCCTTTGTGTCCGCGTCGCGCGACAAGTCGCCCCGGTATGTAGAAGCCTTAAGATGCTTTTCAGACGAATTACCAACTAACACGTCTCAGATTGTCCTATGTTCTATTTTCCTAAAACTGACACCTTGTTTATTTTGAAACCAAACTTGATGCTTAAAGTTGTTTATTCATTGTTTCAGGTAATAACCAGACTTCAAATTTCGCAGTACTCAATGGATTATCAAGCAGGAAGTTACACCAATCCTTTTAAACGAGTGCAATGCTCTAATATCGGCTCCGCTCGTAGCGCCGACGTGCGAATACTTTTTACTCGATAATCCATGCAAATACCCTAGTGATCTTTATACATTACAGCTTAATATCGGCTTGGAATTACCCCACTATAGGGCACATACTTCACTCATACCGAGAAGGTACACACTGCTACACATCAAGCTATACAATCCCAGTTTACGCTGATCTCGCACCGTACGGAAATCCTATACAATGCGAGATCAGCTTATACTGGAAATGTATATCTTGATGTGTAGCCGTGTGTACACCATAAAAATCACAGATATAAATGTGGACATTTTACATAGGGTGACACAATGGGCGGTCTTATCGCTAAAAGCGAGCTTTTACAGAGATGCATTAAAGAATTGAGTATGGAGTATTACGTATTGTACAGACGGCTACATATCAATCTATACATTTCCAGTATAAGCTGATCTCGCATTGTATTCGATTTCCGTATAATGAGAGGTCAGCGTATATTGGAAATGTATAGCTTGTGTACAGACAACTTTTGGATGGATTAACGGGAGAAGGAGAGACAATACTGCAGGTAGTCAGTAGTGTACCATTTACATATACTCGTAGGTACAATAAATACGTACACACATAAAGCTTAAAATTATCAATGTAAATACAATAATAAACATGAAACAGGAGCAAGGAACTATATTATACAACGTGTTTTTTTTGATATCCCATAACTCTAGGGTATGATTGAGGCCATATCAAAGAATCAACTGGCATATGAGTTATGTTCCAATCGTTCGTTTTTTTTTTTTCATTTTTCATACAAAATAATTCGGCAGAGTCACGATTATTAATGTAAAACACCCTTACGTGAAATATGACAACGTCGACAAGCCGCCGGGACGCCCCGATACCAACATACCTACATATTTTATTTTACTACACTACTGCGAAGTTTGGCAACCTCGCAAAAGTAAAGATTCGTCATACTGGTGACAATTTTTGACCTAATTTAATTATGATTGATGATATCTCCGAAACGATGCATTTTTGGACCACCTATTCTTGGAGTTTTAGTATTATTTTTACCTACAGAATATAACCCTAGAGTTATGGGATATCAGAAAAAACAGGTTGTATAATGATGATGTTTAAGGAGAGAGGAAGTGTTTTTTTACCAGAATTTTAAAAATGGACAAAGTTTGAGCATACCATAACGCTCGGCAGACTGAAGTACAGCAGCAGTTAGCAAATTCACTTGCTTGGTTTCGGAAACGCAGTCTCATGCTTAACAATCAGAGGGTCTACACAAGTGGCAATTGGCAACAGCTTCCAAAGCGTTTCGTATTTCTACAGCTCTTTCAACGGGATTGCCATAAGCGTATCGGTAGCTTAAGAGCGGCCAATCCGTCATACTTTTCATACAAACGCTCGTACGTGATTATGGCGTTCTAACTTCTAACACATCTTTCTTTGAATTTTTTTAACTAATAGGTATTTTTTGCAATATAGCTAGGTTTCTATCAAAGAAAAAAAAATTTTTTGAGAAACAAATTCAGTAGGTATATGCAGTTGAACTTTGGCCGTTCATAAATTATTTTTCAGAATTTTTTTTTTTTTTCAAATTCACTCATAAATTTTAAAAGAAAAGAAAACATCTTCATAGAAACCTCGCGCATATAATTATAATGGAGATTCTAAATGATAAACATTTGTTTCACAAACTTGAAAGGCTTACTCAAATACACGTATTTCCTGGAACTGGTTCCAGGAAATACGTGTACTTTTATGAAATTTCTGCACACAATTTTTCGTTCAATGTTATCGCGTTCTCACTTGCTTATTAGTAGTTCTCACTTGCGCTGGATGAAACAAACTTTTCGACCATACACGCGTTGACGATAGATGAACCGGGAAGGGGTCCGTTTTTGGCTTTTCCATAATTGTTAGCGCTAATAGAATGCATGCCACTTTATTTAGGCTCTTAGGTGCCTTTTACATTTGGATCATCCTGACTGTATTATCTTTAATTATGCAGCCATTATCTTGTATTAATAACCGAGTACCCACATAAAAGCTCCTACAGGCAGGCGCGACGCGACTTCGGTAGAACAATTTCCGTGAAGTTTTCATAGAAATTGTTCCACCAGGGTTGCGTCGCGCCTGTCTGTCTGAACGAGCCTTAAATAATACAATAAACAAATCACACGCATTTTAACGCAACAAATTGCTCACTCGTGCATTGCTTTAAAAAAAGGTCATGATTTGTATAATGATAGGTAGATTGATAGCTTGCTAGGGCTCTTCCAGACGATTGGGCCCTTAGACGATTTTTTTAACAAGTATTTGACGTTATTTTAATTTTACAAATACTAGTTGTTAGCATAGCCTTTATTTTTAACGTTACTTAAAGATAAGAGATGCTAAAAATGTCATAAAATGTATCCAGGTTTGCATATTCAGCCTATATTGTTCCCACTGCTGGGACACAGGCCTCCTCTCTGTGAGAGGGAGTGGGCCGTAATCCACCACGCGGGCCCAGTACGGGTTGGTGGATGTCACTGCATGTTTTCGAATTTTTAGTTCTGGGACCATTGATGTATTAAATAGGAAGATAGGCCACTCTCTAACATCACGTAAATATTAAATGCTGATGTCGTGCGCCATGTGCTCGACAACCGAAATAGAGAGACATATTACGCTGGCTATAGCGGGAACGAGATAGCAATAATTGTCCCTGTTACGTACCCATAACAACTCGGAAACAAACGACGATTCGGGTATTCCCCGCAAACCGAGAGTAATGTAGGTCGATTGTGTTCTTTCCCCTAATTTATGCGGTCTACGTCTAGGAGCGCGTACCATAATTATCTTCCTATTTAATACATCAATGTCTGGGACATGCCGGTTTCCTCGCGATGTTTTCCTTCACCGTTTTGAGAGCGCATCCAGGTTTAACAATCGCTAATCATTACTTAACTTTTAGCAAAGTTTATAAATAAGGCCCTTAAGGTTTCTTCATACTGGCGCGCGACGCGACACCGCGGTATCGCGTCGCGCAATCAGTCGCGCCAGTATGTAGATACCTTTATTGTATTTTTGTTTTTCATAGGTTATAGTGGAAGTTGTAGATATAAATACTCTGTATAACCTGCAGGGTATTGTGTCATTTACACTGAACAAGCACTAAATGCTTTTAATTTAAACATCGGGTCACGCATGAACTAAAATTAGGCCATCCTTTTGTCCGTCAATTTAACGTTACAAACTTAACCTAACTTTGCCATTGCCACATAAATTGCATTCAATTAGCGTTTTCAACGAAAATCCCCGTTCTTGTAAAATAATTTAATTCTCACTAAATGGTAGATAATAATAATGTTGTTGAAATCGCAACAATTACCAAAGCGTGTGAACTACTAAGTTGGGTCGAGTACTGATGCAACATTAAAGTGTTGCACTGCATTTGATGTCAACGCTTTAAATGCAACGTTTTTCTAAATAACTCTTACATCATTTGGGTTAATTTTATTCTGTTATTTTAATAATTTGCTTTTACGAGTTTTTTATTCGTAAATATGTGTCTGAACCGGTTTAAGTCTAGACTACACGTATGATTAGGATCTAGATTTTATTTATGATCCGAGTATATCAAAATGTTGAGATTAAAAATGTAATTTTAGAAAAAGTGTCCGTATATGCACTTGTCTGGACAGTCCCTTAGATCTGACCTCCAAACTCATAATTCGGAACACATTTTGCCCTAATGCGTTTTTAATTAGCCAGATTGATTGATGAGTTGCATTTTGTGTTAATACATCATTAAATATTCGTCCGGACGTCAGTTAATCAGGGCAAGAAATTACTTTTGTTATTATCATTTGTAATGATATAATTCGCGTGACTATACTTCGTTCATTGAAGGTCGTTCTTTGTTTATTATTATTAAACAATTATTTACTGTCTGTTTTATTTAAATAAATTCGTTTAATATGTACGAATAATAACTAAACTGAGATGGATGTTAGTGCAACTGACATCGTTTCTTGTCTACATATTTTTTTCCCAATCAAATCGGAATGTTAATAGTCGTGAGGTATTCAAGGGCATAAAAATTGTTAGGTTAGTTTATACAATGGATGTTTTTATTGTTTATTAATTATGGTTCCAGCAAAATATAAACAGAAACATCACAAAAACCTCCATAGGTTTGTCCGGATGTTGAAAAAGCAATCTTAAAGGTTTCTACAGACCGGCGCGACTCGCGACGTGACACAAAGGCACCGCTCGTCGCGCGACACGCGGGGCCTTTGTGCCGCGTCGCGTGTCGTGCCGGTCTGTAGAAGCCTTTATACTAACGAAATCTGTATTAACCCAGGTTAAAACTTAGTTTATAAAACATTGTGAGGTAGTTCGTAAATAATAACAAAAAAAAAATACACAAAACGGCGACGGCGCGGGTCAAACAGCCCGTCGATGATATTAAATAATTACTAATTGAATTAAATTTAAAAAGAATGGTGCATTTTCCAAAATAAACAAAATAATGTTTATATTATTTTTATGATTAATAATTGTTATTTCCGATTGAATTTTTGAGGTTATTCCACTCAGAGCACTGCTTTCAACAGCACTTGACCGAACCGCACCTGAGCACTTCCACTAACCGCACTGCAACAAAATTTTGATAAGTGCGGTTCGGTGGAACAGTTTATTAATAAAGATTGGAACATAGAGATATAATTACTATCTCTATGGGTTGGAACATCATTAATTAGAGTAGGTCTTAAATATGCGTTCGTTCGTTTCCCGTAAGTAATTAAAAAAGTTAAGTAACTCCGTAGACAGTTATCACTATTTATTAATCATATTGATTGACTTCAAATCATAACAAACTAATAAGCCTTCATAATCATATTAACCTAATGACTTCGAATCGCTCATAAAATCAAACATGCATGCAAATAATCATCTCATTGATATTTGAAGTTACTCCAATAAGAAGTATGTCTTTTTCATACAATGGCTCATAAGTGGAAGTTTCGTTTGCGTTCACACCGTGGTTACTTTTGTAGAACAATACTTCCAAGTTTTGGGGCTGGTGGTTAAATACCCGCCGAAAACCAGCGCTGGGGCTCTGTTTCGCATAGGGTTGCAGCATTATGCCGAGCGATGGCTGTTTTGCGTGAATGTGGCGCACCCTATTGTATCTGGTATATCAAATTGTTCATTCGTGTTTGTTTTATTTTTTTGTTTTTTTTTGCGTTTTGTTTACTGCAAATAAACTTAATTCCCACGGGTCGATCAAAGGTAAAGCTACGCTTGCTGCGGTTGGGTCGTGGATGGGTGACCATCCATTACATATCGACACCTCCTCGTGTCTCGGAAAGCACGTCGTTGGTCCCTGCTGACAAAAGGTATAGAAAGTAACTTAGTGTTTCCGATCACGTTGCATAAAGTTGCTCCTCAAAGGCAAGTACTAAGTACCTATATTTAATCGAACCTCATTTATTTCCCATTTTGCTTTCCTAAAAATATTATTGAACACTAATATTCGAACCTGATATGGAAGAACATTGTAAGCGACATAATGTAGGTACCTATTTTCCATGTTTTTAATATAATAATTAAAATAATCAATAAAAAACCTCTCCTGTAAATTTTAATTTATGTCGCTTACGATGTTTTTCCTTATCAAGCTCGATTAATCTGAATCGAAAAATCCGAAGAATAAATAAATTAAATTATAATGAATACGCCTCTTTTGGTAAAGCTCAAATAATTCCTGCTTTGTAGGTCCTAAAATTTCTATGAAGCCAAGTAACTGCTGACAACTTCGTTGTAATCATTTTCTAATGACTCGCACTTTTTTAAATAAATGCCTCTTTTTAACTTTTACTTAAAAAATTTTAAGAGGTTCATTAGTTTAAAAAACGTACCTATAAAAGGTCAGTTACACAAGTTACAGTTTCTCTCTCAGACCCAGATGACCCCATTACCCTCCTCCAGGAAAGCAATAGGGCCACCAGTACAGTGCATAAATTACACAGACCGACATTCCGTTCTCGCCGCCGAGGTACCACGCGAACTTCCCGACTAAAATGTCCCCCCCGTCCCTTGCACGTCGAATCGACAGCCGCCCGCGCCGAGGCTGAGTGCGCCGTAGCATCAATAGTAACCCCAGTTAATAATCATGATCTAAATTTGATCCAGCCCGTCCCCAATTTGTGATCCCCAACGACGCCCTAAGCCGAGGTCCGTACCCCACAGGGGGTGCCCTTAGTGCGCAGTCGTTTAGTTATAATATATATTTTACGCCCTGGCTGGAGGCTTTAAGCTCACACTTAAGGCAGTCACGGGAAAGCTCGGTTAAGTAGCCACGGCCTCTCAAGGCCACCTACGAGATGCCATACAAAAAAAAAAAGTTACAGTTTACCCTCCTAAAAAGGACCTGCGGTATGAAGCTAATGCACCTTTACCAACATTGCAGGCGTGTTTACAAAATACGTGATATGCGTTGCGTTTGCGACGATTGTATCGACTTTCGTGAGAAGAGTGTTCGATAACCCATTTTGTTTGACTAACCTTGAGGTCGATTTCATGGGAAACTATGTTAAATACCGATGTGTTTGAGAAATTTAATTGTTTTATAGCGGTTTGTGTATTCATTGACTTTTGATGTTGATATATCGGATATGTAGGTGTTCCCTTTAGATAGCCGTCGTTCAATTTGCCAGGGTTATTGATCCTGATTTCTGAGAAACAGTCTTACCAAGGGGTATCGTGTTATCCAGGAACTGGGTTGTGGAGATCAGATAGGCTGGTAATCTGCTACATCCGGTTAAACTGAAAGCCGACCTCAACATAGGCAGGCAGATGATTGATCCTCATTCCCTAGCATTCTATAAACAACAATCAGTCTACATTGTAAAATAAATCTATGGTGGAATAGTTGACCAATGATGTTACAGTGGTACCCAATTGATAAGGCGCGTCGTGAATCTTCGTTCGCACGGAAAAGAAAGTATGGCCCCGAAGATTAACGAAAGAATGCTTAAAACTTACAATCAACCTTAGGTCACTATTATAAGGTTCATAATACACTGGAGCTGTTAGCGTGCACTCGATCAGAAGTATGGCGGCTGACAAACATGCCACGCGGCGCGCGCTAACATGGCGGCAGCTGCAGATCAATAGCGGTACAGGGAAAAGAACCGCGGTGCGTGGAGCGTGCCATTTCCCGCACTTTTAAAATTCACCTTCTGCGCAGGTACATCGGTAAGCCATATCAATTGGGTACTACTGTACACAAATTAAATGAATCTTCAATTACTTAAAGGCGCCTTAAAACAAAGGATTACCTTCGCAAACTATTCTTACATTTGTGTCTTTTGTTAAGACGCAGATATATGCCAGTGACCTTGAGTGGTTACCTTGCGTGTTCTGTACTGAGCTCACGCAACGCGTTTTACGTTCAGCCAGTAATAGGACTGGCCCATCAAGGAGCGCTGTCCCCAATTTGACACATTATTCATTTATTAAACACAAAAAAAGGTATTTTAAAAACGCGTAAGTATTATAAAATATCAGTAATTAAATTATCTTTAAATTGGTGAAGGTTTCAGAAAAATACGCTTGGTAGATTTTGCGCCATTCTCAGTTTTTATCCGCGTTAGACATAACTTTACAAATTAATTTCAATATGTAATATAAACATAATTTAAAATATTAACATATTAAGTTATTGAGAAAATGCTCTAATTTATCATATATATTTTTTTTTCAAATCATTAACACGACTCGTTTAGACGTGATTTTCAGTATAAAATCATTAAAAGTCAGTTATCGTCCCCTTCAATGTCAAATTGAGGGAAGTTGTGACTTCGTAGATGCCTCCTTACGTTGATACGGTATTATAAATCCAATATCCCCTTAGTCGGTACATGAACGGTATTACCATATCATCAATTCAAATGAATAGGATTATGATTATCATGGTACATGACCCTAGATGATTTGCTATTTATTGTTCAAGGATATAAACAACTCGTTTAGTCACAGAACTATGCACTGAATACTAAGATGAAAATAACATTATGTGTACAAGCTTTTGCGAAAGTTTCAAATATATATTTATGGCATTGGAATCGATCGCAGACCTCGTAGCAATTACTTTTTTTCTAAAATATTCAATGTACAATTTTGACTTCGCTACGATTTTATTATAGCCTACCTTCCTCTCCATTAATTGGTTTTACGACATTATCACTCAGTTGCAGAAAGCTCACCATTAACACTACATTACATAAAGCAGCATTATCGCTAATGAATTCATTACTTTAATGAAGTTGCACAAACAAATTTTAGATAGCATTAGACATTTTTAATGCCACTTTAGATAAAGAAGACTTTAAACAATATTGCCAGGAACAAATTACCATATTGAACGAAAAGAGTGAACATTTGCGTTCAGTTATTATCCGTACGTACAAGTACACCACAATTTTAGCATAAAATAAAGTAAATGTAGTTGATTTATGTTTATTCAGTGTACTCTGTGGTTTAATCTAGTTTAAATAATCTGGTTTAAGAGAGATGCGCTAAGGTAGCCCGCTAAATTCAAATTTTATTACGTTTTTTGCAATTTGCAGGTCAGTAACACGTTCTATGTTGATCTAATTATGATTCGCGGCTATAACCAATATGGCTTTACAGAATTATAATCATTAGAATCGGCAATTTTTAATCTAATAATTTTAACATGTGTGCAGTCTAGAGCTCCTGCCACACGTGGAAATCCATCAATTTCATAAAAACCTTCTGCAACTCTACGTAGTTCCGTCCGGTCTGGCATTTTAATAATAATATAGAGGTGGCTTAATTTTGCTAGTTCACGGGATACTTTTTGTATAAACAAACTGACAAACAACCCGACCCAACCTGTTTCCGACAAACTGTTGACTTATTTATGTTTATTAAATCACCCAATACTTGCTGATCCAGTGGCGAAAAATCTCAAACATATTAAAAGCTGTGTCAGGCCATTAATGGATTTATTTCTTTGCGTCACTGGTTCTAAATCTTAATCAAGTAGGTTACAAATTTGAAGAACTGCCTCCTTGGAAATTCTATACCTTACACGAAACTCTTCTCCATCATGTTTTAAAAATAAATTCACTCAGTCTGGGATTCGACGGCGAGGTAAATCTACTAAATAAAAATCAGATAATGACGAAAGACTTGTTATAGACATCTTTCAATTACAGAAATGCATTCAAGTACCGTAGAAAACACTAATGTTGCTCTTAATGGATGCTTTTCGGCCCATTAAAAATTAAAAAATCTGAAATGTCAAACTTAAAGTTCACCACCTGCTAATGGGCGCTAATGAAGTTACGTGCAACGTAAAAGTGTTTAAAATGGCCGGTTTCATTAGGTTTGACATTTCATTAGTTAAATTTAATGGAGCATTAAAATAAAATAAAAAATGGTTTTGTGCAATGATTTAATGCTACATTAGTGTTTAATGTAGTCTTTAAAATTTAAAGATCGTTTCTGCAACTGAGTGTTAAAGAGTTGACAATTTCCACAAGTTTGTAGCATGAACCACTAAACATGTTCCTAGTTCGTTTGCTATAAAATTAACCGTTGAATGACGGCTATAAACAACGTTTGTTTACTTTACAAGTGCAGTAAAGGCAAGCTTTAAATATAGTAAAGGTAAGTCATAAAAGATGTGAGGTTTATTCATGTTATAAATCTTAGCAAATCATCATCATCTGCCCAGCCTTTTCCCAAGTATGTTAGGGTCGGCTTCCAGTCTAACTGGATGCCAGTATTTTATATGGAGCAACTACCTATCTTACTAGAGAATGGGCAGCAGCGTTCTCTATGCATTTTAACGTCATAATGTGATCACCAACCCGCCTGCCAAGCGTGGCGATTATGGCAACACCCCGCCCCTTTGGGGGAAGCCTATGTCCAGTAGTGGACGTCTTTCGGCTAAAATTATAAATGATGACATCCACAACCCAGATACTGAGTAGGTAATACGATACACCTTGGTAAGACTGGTAGTCAGACTTTCGTTCTTCTGACGACCCGTAACGACTGTCAAAGATCCACGAATGCCAGCCGGGACAAACGGCTTAACGTGCTTTCCGAGGCACGAAGGGGTCTTGGTATGTAAAGATGGTCACCCATACAAGGACCAAAGAAAGCAAGGGCCAAGGCAAGGAAGATTTGGAGGTCTATAATTATGATCTACCAACCAACCAGCAGACTGCGTTAGCCTGACCTGACTCATAAAGTTATAAAAGTAGGCGCGAATATGCAAACAATATCAACGATGAAGATTAAATCTTTTTCATATAAATTTATTGCCAGGCATTAAAACTAACCTGGTTATTTTTTTAAAGGCTGTAAAATCAATCTAGGTTTTTGCTTAAAAAAAATATATTGATTTCAACGCTTTTTTATTGATCGCGCAATCTATTGAACGAAATAATGACGGATGAAAATAAGGTGTCATTGACCCTAGAGCACTTGTTTTTTTCCTGTCCTCGTTTAACCACTCCTCTTTACGACATACTCCCTTCTGATATTCCCCGCCCAATTAACATTCCTTTCCTATTATCTTTAGCCCATACCCCTGCAGTTAGAATCCTTTATAAATTCATTAGCATTAATAAAATCCAGTTATAGTTGATATTTTCTATTTATTTATTATAGACCTACTGAATGTTCTAACATTTATTTTGTGTCGTTTTACATGTTCTAACTAAAAATGTTTTGTCCTTTTTTTAGCATGGGGATCCATGGATGTCACCACTACAAACACTGATCAATAGTTATAACAATTTATAGTTTTTATAGTTTACTTTCTCATACCTCGACATTGGCAAAATCATCGAACGTCATCGATGGAGCCAGAACCTTCAAAAATTGAATTGAATTGAAGCAGGTAAAATTAACGAATTGTCGTCGCTCGAGCAGCCACGCTCAAAGAGGTAGCACGCATTATTATACATATGCGTGCCTTCATGGGAGGAGGTGCGAACGTGCGATCGGACGCACTCGGTGATGGAGTCTGCTAGGCATGGCGGGCTGTGTCATGAACTCATGAGACCAGTCGGGGGTGCGGCGAATGTACAGTCGCCAGGCTATTATTGATCGAAGTCGCCAGCACATCAAGTAACCACAAATGATTTGGAGAAGTTTGACAGTTTGTTATAAACTGATGTGCTAGCGATTGTTCAAGTATCCCCGGGCCCCCGACTCATGGGCCTAGAAGGAACAGTGGAGTTTTAGTCGGTAGGCGTCCGACACAACCCTCCGTTCTTCTCAGACGGAGGGTACCCCGGCAAGGTCCTTCCGGCAAGCGTAGCTTAACCTGATCGACCGACCCATGCGGCGGTTATGACTTAGCCCCGAGCCCCTCCTAAAGTAAATTTCTAGAACCAATTGTACATAAATCTTAAGCAATGCACATTTGCTTAAGATTTATGTACTGTCTAAATAAACATATTTTCCAGATTTGACCCTATCTACTAACGGCCGAACCCAATAACCTATTTTCAGTGAAAGACAGATCGCTATTGATGATAGACAGTATAATTTTATCTATCGTTGGATGGCGTCTCACAATCATTGATAAAGGCTATCTATCTAACGAAATCAATAAGTAGGTTTCTCTACTTCGCCCTCCCGTGCGTTCCGTTACAACCAACATCACTTTAAAAAACAACTTGTGTAATTAGGGTTATATTAAAACTTCTTTGTTTCTTACTTCTAAATAAGTTACTGGATTAATATATAGCTCTGTAGAGTCATAACTTGTTACTGACCTGCAAATCTGTCATCTTTAGTACTGTCCTGTCAAACAAATCGTGTATTGGGACGCATACTTTCATACAAATAGCTATCCGTTGTAGGCGATACACCCTCCCATCAGTAGATAGCATGGGCTGGTAAGATTTCATAATGTCTCATAGATTATTGGGACGTTAAAACCATCGATAGGTAGATTTTTCTATCTCCAGTATGCCAAAACTGGTGATAGATAGGTTATTGGGTTCGGCCGTAAGAGGTCTATGAAACATTTTTGCTTCAATAGGCCACACACTTGCGGCCTACTGTACCTACAGTAGGCCGCACGTGTGTGGTAACAAAACCAGTATAAGCTGGCCTCGTATTCTATTGAAACTACTACGCTAGGCCATCTCTTTATAGTTTATAATTATCAATACTAATATTTTAATGCGAAAGTGGTCCATCTGTCCGGTTACTAAACCGCTTATCAGATTTGTATTCAAAGGTAGAGAGATAACTTGAACCCTCTGGAATATTTCTTTAAATATTAACCCCGAAAGAGAATTGGGGTGTTGATATTTGTATAAGAAAGGTCGTGGTCTTCGAATTGAAAACAAACGTTGCATTGTATATGCTCACCATTTTTCGCCAGTTTACAATCTCGCAAGATATATATATCATAAGCCGACGCGGCGACAACGGGAGTTCGCAATCATTATCCGGTGATACATAGATACATCACTCGCCAAAACAGCAGCTTTTGACTCAAAATTGCTTATTGTACCAGAACATATTGAGGTATTTGTCATCATATAATCTCAGCTCGCAGAAACACGACGTCGCGTGATAGAACAAGTTGATAATGACGTGATTTGGGAAACACGTGTAAGCTCTAGTTTCGAGCAGCGAAGGAAAACATGGGGGAAACCCACACATTCATATTTTTACGTGTGTTATGCCTCGAGCGTGGTCACTAAAGAGAAAGTGGAAAAGGTTCATTGTTATTATTTAGGCGTTGTAAATAGTTTTATTACGACGACTAAATTCTGAAACGCAACTTCATTTTAAACATAACACACGTATATACGTATAACATCACGCCTGTATTCGCCGAAGGGCTAGGCAGAGGTGTACCAATAGTACACCCTCATTTTGCCTGGTAAATTAAGTTACATGAGACTTTCTCTCATCTTTTTCTTTCTCTTTTTTTATTTCTTCTTTCTTTCTTTTCTTTCTTTCTTTGAATTTAAACATTTATATCTGTAACTTTTATGGTGTACATAATAAAGAGTATTCTATTCTTTCATGTAACTTAATTTAAAGTCACCAATATATCTCATGCTGTCACATTTCTGTCTAGCGATAGAAAACCTATACTTAAACAAACTGTAAGATTTCGTTAGAGAACTAGTAGGTCTTTGTAGGATTTTTTATAAACAACTCATCGTAGCCACTGCTGCTGCTAACGACACATCATTGTTTTTAAAGCACACTATTATTACTATCAGTAAGTTAACAGTTATTAACTTTTACCGCTTGAAGTTAAGCTCATTCTAATTTGAACGTAATTGGGTGAAAGATTTTTTTTTATCGGTTCAAATTATGAACACTGTACTGACATGACATTAGAATGATAGAAGTTGATTGAAAATAGAAACTTACCCACGAAATTGTTAATGATTTTGGCATATTATACAAGAAAAAAGCTTCGTTCCTCTCCGTGTGCCACATTGCATGACTACTCCGCACGAAGGTCGGACTGGGTCACAACTCACAGATTGTTCGGAATGCACCTTCTGTATAATTTATTCAGTGGAACAGTAGCGCCACCTGTCACGGCCGACGTTAATTTATCGGCACGACTAGGAGCACCAGTGCCAAGCATTCGCAACAATCAGTGATTGAATCCATATGATCTATGACTAGTACGACTACTGAGCTTGCGTAGAGAGTTTCTTGGTTTTCCGGGATGATGTCACCTTAGAAATATGTTGTACACAGATGTGATGTTTTAGATAACGTTTTGAGGAAGAAAGGTTCAAGAACTTAGTGGCATATATACCTGGGATTGGATGGTTTGCTAAGTTACTGTTATTTTGCCTTATTTTTAGCTAGTGAAATGTGGGTTTACGTCTGCCTAACCCTTCGGGGAATACAGGGTTATGTTATTATGCCTTTCTGCTATACTATTCGTATTGTTTACCTACCCCCTGGGTAGAACGCCCCTGTATTATGCTGGTTTGTGCTGACATATCTTTGAAGCGCTCATGGAACACAACACGGAGTTGACCCATGCCTGGTTCTTATTGGATGGCGAGCTACCCATTGCTCACCGTCCGCAAGCCCGCGACTGCGGTGGCCGGGAATCAGCCTAGGATTCCCGACGCCCAGGACGTCTCCTGCAGCGTCTAGGGGCGTGGGGGCGCGAAATTTGTCTCTCACACGTTCCGCCTCCTCCTTGTCTTGAGGGGTTCCCCAAGACGAACTATCCAGTAAAGCCTCACGGTATTTTACCACCATGAGTCAAGAGTGCAGGACTCGCTGGCGCATGCTGTCCTTTTTGATGTGTGTACCAACCAAATCACCAAGTGACCACATCCAGTGCTCACTGGCTATGCGGCTGGATGTTGTCCTTGTTGGATCATTGTGTATAACCTTTCCGTTTTCAAGCTATATAAAAACATTCGCGTTAGTCTTACCCTTTTCTTTTCCGCATGCGTGTTTTTTTTGTGTTTAATCCTCATGGCTAGGGTACCCATGAGGATTTACCCGTCTGGGAAAAACGGAGGATTGTGTCGGACTCCTATCGACTAAAAACCCACTGTTCCTTCTAGGACCATGACTCGGGGACCCGGGGATACTTGAACAATCGCTAGCACATCAGTTTATAACAAACTATCAAACTTCTCCAAATGATTTTAAACCTTAAAATGTATTAACATTTTAAGGTTTAAAATTTGTGGTTACTTACTTGATGTGCTGGCGACTGTACATTCGCCGCACCCCCGACTGGTCTCATGAGTTCATGACACAGCCCGCCATGCCTAGCCGGCTCCATCACCGAGTTCGTCCGATCGCACGACCCCACGTCCTCCTATTAAGGCGACTATAACCGACTTTTAATTATTTTATACTGAAGATCACGTATAAACGAGTAGTGTTCATCATTTGAAAAAAATATATGTTAAATTAGAGCATTTCTCAATAATTTAATATGTGAATATTTTAGATTAAGTTTATATTACATAGTGAAATTAATTTGTAAAGTTATGTCTAACGCGGATAAAAATCTGAGAATGGCGCCAATTCTACCAAACGTATTTTTCTAAAACCTTCACCAATTTAAAGATAACTTAATTATTGATCTTTTAGTATACGCGTTTTTTTTAAATACCTTTTGTTTTGTGTATAATAAATTGATAATACGTCAAATTGGGGACAGCGCTCCTTGATGGGCGAGTTCTATTACTGGCTGAATGTACAACGCGTTGCGTGAGCTCAGTACAGAACACGCAAGCTAACCACTCAAGGTCACTGGCATATATTTGAGTCTTAAGGCACGCATATAATAATGTGTGCCACCTCTTTGAGCCTGGTTGCTCGACCGACGACAATTCGTTAATCTTACCTGCTTCCTCTTTATAAAAGCAATAATGCCTTCTTTTCATCCGTCATTATTTCGTTCAATAGATTGCGCGATCATTATAAAACCGTTGAAATCAATATATTTTTTTTAAGCAAAAACCTAGATTGATTTTACTGGTTAACAGGCTTTATAAAAAATAACCGGGTTAGTTTTAATGCCTGGCAATAAATTTATATGAAAAAGATTTAATCTTCATCGTTGATATTGTTTGCCTATTCGCGCCTACTTTTATAACTTTATAAGTCAGGTCAAGCTAACGCAGTCTGCTGGTTGGTTGGTAGATCATAATTATTATAGAGCTCCAAATCTTCCAAATAGAGAATAAATTTTTATGGGTTCCAACCTAGTGGCAAATCATAGTGATCACCGATCTGCTCGGATTTATTATGGTAACGTAGTCACGACATCACAAATTCATTATGGTACTCGTAAAGAATTCATTGAATATGAATTCTTTACTAACGGACTATAAGGGTCAATTAGGATTATTCATTATTTATACCGAATGGCTTCGGTTTTGTAGGCAGACATAGTCGTAAAATAAAATATCTCCTCTAGTTTATAGAAGAGTTTATATTGGGCTAACTAGCTACATTCGTATAAAATTATCATATTTTTTTTTTGGGTGGGAAATCATCAAATAACTTTTCCTGCTCTGGGCGGAGCGGGAGGGAGTGTCAGACTTTTACTGACTAAAACCCACCGTGTTCCTTGAAATGCCTGTGCGCCAGGGCCACGATTTCCCTTTCGGACAGACTCGTAACCCTGGCAGGCATTGGCCCTTTCGGACCCGTCAATTGGTGCTGACGTCTTTTTGAGGCGCGCGTGGAACACAACGCACCGTCGACCCGGGCCTGGTCCTTATCGGACGGCGAGCTACCCATCGCTCACCGTCCGCAAGCCCGCGCCTGCAGTGGCCGGGAATCAGCCTGCAATTCCCGACGCCCAGGGCGTTTCCTACGACTAAGGGCGGAAGGGCGGGCACCCTGCCTCACCCTCACGCGTTCCGCCTCCGGCTTCGCGAGCATTACTGTTTCGCAGAAGGAGGTGATGGCCTCCCATGCACTCTCGCTCCGAACCATAGCCTGAAACAGGGCCGGACGCGAGAGATCGCCGCCGCCGATCGCCTCCGTGAGGAAACGGCGATGCTCCGCCCAAGCAGGGCAGACCTCCACCGTATGCTCCACCGTGTCCTCCGGGCAATCCACACAGTGGTGACAACCGGGCGTTTCCTCCCGCTTTATCCTGAACAGGAACCTCCCAAAACAACCGTGTCCGGTGAGGACCTGCGTCAGGCGGAAGGTGAGGACGCCGTGGTGCCTCTCTAGCCACTTCTCAAAGAGGGGACTTACCGCCGCAATTGTGGACGACGATATCGGATTCTCCATTTTAACATTGTTATCCATATCATCTATTTACGTGACTTTTTATATATAGCCGTAGTTACAAAGCCCTATAATTAATATCAATGTTTTTGTACCTACTCCACGCACGTATTTGCGTAGTAATTGGTACCTCATTGTCTGACTAACAAAAGATACTTGTTTATGCTCCGTTGTATGGTTTTTGCCATGGCCACGGTTTTCGTCAGTTTTTGACATCAATGAAATACCATTAAGTTTTGTATATAACATCGGGTATATGAACACAAAAGACGTGATGGATGCTATTTAAGTAATGACAGCTTTGTGTGGTTAGAAGATTAAGAATATATATATTTTTTGGGTGGACAGTTAGATTAATACTTTTGCTAAACGAATACCTATACAGTATTACATTCCAACCTTGTGTCGTAGATGTATGTGCCTCTCTCTTTCTATTAACTTTAATGCCTACAACAGTAAGGAAAAAGTTGTTTCCTCAAGAATTTCGTATGGTTCATATGTACCTGGTTTTTGAAGTGTTTAAATAACCATTTCATCACCCTCCTCATTAACATTTATTTGAATAAATGGTTTTCCGTCGATGGCCATAAGCGTTTGTTAATGCTCATCATTCTTAACAATATCTATGCATACTCAAAGATAGTAATTGTATTTAAAATCTCTATTTATCTTACAGTTACTTTATGATTATTTAACACGGATAACTCCATCTTCTTCTTTCGTATATTCTAGCAATTCTCGGATAAGAAGCCATAACATAACAAAACTGTTATTCCAATGATTATTTTACAGCTGCAGCAATACCCACTTATCATCGCCATATGGCAAATATGTCTAATGAATGGTCCAAAACCCATAGATAGTTACACCGTTATATAAGCTTTACAATAGCCCCATAACCACACAGAACCAGACAAGTGATGGGATTCTGATGACAAAACTACTACTGTTACTAACACCATGACCCCATACGGCTTATATCAAGTACAGTTATATCTTATATTTTTCTCTGAGTAACGTAGAATTGTAAATATCTTTCACGAGCTTTGAAGTAATGAGTTAGTTATTACAGTACTCAGTTGTAAATGTTGGACGTCGATGAATAGAAAAAGTTTGGCTTTTTATAGCGTCCCCTCTGTTACACGTATATATTATGTCACAGTCTAAAGCTTGAAGTGTCATATTTACGCCCGGGAACTGTTCTTCCTATTTACCGTTTATCAAACAAAATAGTAGCTAAAGCGGTACTGCGGTACGGTACGGCGATAAATATCAATACCGATCACCAACGATATTTTTATATGCGCTATAACTATCGAATCAAAAGCGTCCCACACTTAAGTGCGAGGCAAGTGATAAAATTAGCACTTTATGAGTACTTACGTTTATTTGTTCTCTACGGTCATTTACCCCTGGCTAAGTGCATTACGTGTTACGAAAATCGGAAACGTTACCGATTTATAACACGCTCTAATTGGCACCAATCTTGCGTACTAATTAGACCCTGTTTAAACCGGATTTGATTAGGGACTTGCAAGGCGTTAGACATTTAGCACAAGATCGGATATGGTCTTATGAAACTTATAAGAATGATTTTGTGTGCATTTATCCTTCCTTATCCCAATATATTTGAGGAAGGCATCGGCACGGCATGTCTTCTTCCATGGTTCTCAGTGGTAACTGTTAGCTGTCATCTCTGTGGACCCCCTCCTAGCCATATCATCTTTCACTCAATCCAACTACCGTTTCTTTAGAAGATATCTATTCCTGTACTCTTATAATAAGTTTGTATGCATTCTTTAACTTAAATTGTTGTCAGATAGCAAATATAAGCTTTAGACTCTTATTTGTAAAAACGAATAATATTTGATTTTGCTTCTTCTATCCACGTTTCTCATTGAATATTTAAAACATACAAAAAAAATATTAGTCACGTTTCAAATTGGTATTCTCAGGGACACTTTTTACTTTAGAGTATTGAATGCCAAAATCGTTACGATACCCGATGTCAATCTGAATCTGACAATGCCTTCTTCAATGGTGTTACGTGTATGGCGAATTAGCTAGATCATATTGGTATTCAAGTTTTTGTGGTGTGTCAATGTAATTTTTTTTCTTTGTCGCCTTTTCATTTGTTAGTACTCCTACTTAGGCTTGCCGAGTTCCTGTGTGAGTGCTATTTTCTAAAAGGATAAATGTTTCATCTGTAGCAACTGTTATATACTTATTTTTTATACGTAGGTATGTCTATGAAAAGAAGACCGACTAAGAAAATGTGATAACATGCCAAGATTTCCACACAAAAATAGAAGATAAAAAGAGAAACAAGTGAAAAAATTACAACAAGGAAAGTCGATCGCAAAGTCAATAACACTCCATAAATTATCCTGTATGATGTCAGACCTATAAAAGCCTACAACCTAACCGCAATTAATCATCTCTTACATAAGACACGTGTACTTAAAACAATTTCGTATGGTTACCGAACTTTAGCTTGTAAAGCAATTAAGCGCTGCCTCAAGCGCTTTCAGCGAGCATTAATATACTAGTCTCTTTTTTGTCGAATGATGTCATCCACTATATTTGGAGCTGTATTATCGAGTAAAGGTAAGAACGTGACTGCGTAATGAGAGTATGTATGTAATGTATGGGAGGCGATTTGTGTGGTGTTACAAATATCATTATGACTTAACGAAGGGTAATTGAAGTAGCTGATGTATTTGTTGTTGGAAGCATGTTAGAGGCTCACGCTTGGAACTACAAGTTGATTACTTATTCAAAGTGGTTTTGAGTAGCATTGGAATAACTTACAACATAATTTTTACTTAAAAGTACATTAGAGGAGCTACACCTTGACCTTTTCTTCTCATTCTCACTGAGCTTTTGTTTAAAGGCGAATCAGCGGAGTAATTGTGTAACACACTATCAGTAACAGTGGGTTTATATTTGGGTTGATTGATTGAAAGGTAAATTGCGGTTTACGATTTATGACGTATTAAAAAAAAACTACTTACTAGATCTCGTTGAAACCAATTTTCGGTGGACGTTTACATGGTAATACATGATATAATTTTTTAGTTTTATCATTCTCTTAGTTTAGAAGTTACATTGCAGGGGGGCACACGTTTTACCACTTTGGAAGTGTCTCTCGCGCAAACTATTCAGTTTAGAAAATAAATATATTAGAAACCTCGATATCATTTTTTAAGACATATTCATAGATACCACACGTATGGGTTTGATGAAAAAAATTGTTTGAATTTCAGCTCTGAGTATGGGCAACCCCCAAAATGTATTGTTTTTTTCTATTTCTGTGTGAAAATATTAATGCGGTTCACAGAATACATCTACTTACCAAGTTTCAACAGTATAGTTCTTATAGTTTCGGAAAAAGTGGCTGTGACATACGGACCGACAGACAGACAGACAGCATGACGCATCCATAAGGGTTCCGTTTTGCTATTTGGCTACGGAACCTTAAACCAGCTTCGGCTTGTCTTTTATTAAGCATTACAAATCCACAACTTTTGTTAGGTAACTCAGTAACTGTAAAGTACACAAAGAAGTACGGCTGTCCTATATTCCATGTAGGTATATATAGCTATGGCAGGATTTGTAGTGAGAGAATGTAGCAACAATGTAAGTTGTTACAAATAAATGCAAGTGGTAATAAGATGCGTGGACTGACGGAAATGGGGTGCTACGGTGCTTGGTGATGGCCTTTTATTACCCACTTAGTGCTACATTACAATCTATACTTCAGCAAGTAATTGTTACATGTAGTTTCAAGAGACAGTTTCGTTAGTTTGGTGCTTACATCTCTGCATTTTCAAATTTACATTTCGTCATTTGCAAATTTACTTTTACTCCAAGTAACTGTTGTTGGGTATCTGTCATTATTTTTAATGTCTAACCTTACTAACTTATTTAAATTCTTCTCGTCAAAATTCGCCACAGACGATCCAATTATCTTTCTCAGTGAAGGTAAATAAAATACATATATCCATTCAAAAGATGTGATAATCTCTACTTTCAATATGTTTAACATCTATCTATTGTCTAGCTACTTTTTCTATATTTAATAGGGATGGGCCGAAATTCGTTTCATATTTGGTTTTAACCGAACTTCGGTATTCGGCCGAAATTGGGTTCAAATGCCGAACATTCAATACAAGAAACTTTTAAAATAACTGTTTTGACTAAAATAATAAAACTAAACCAGTAAAATAAAATAATAATCATCTATTTATTGTTTGTTCCTGCCTCTGAGAAAAGTCGCTCAGAAATTCAGAATAGGTAATGGAGATTCCAGCACCCTAATTGCGTAACACAGTTTGAATCCAAATCGGAATGATTTTGAAGTATATTGCTAATCCATGGCTTCATACGTTAGAAATAATTGTCTGCTCAACAACTTAAATAACGCAATGAATGTTGTTAGCGCCGCGAGCCTTTAGAGAAAACTTGAAAACGCTAACATGAGGGTGCGGGGAATTTACCATGCAACTGGATGAAACTGCCTAAACAGCTCTTTCTAGGCTTCTAAAAGCCTAGAGCGGTGACTCAAAGCCTTATTTGGTATGAGAATCGGCGGTTTGTGGACTGTATTATAAAGTTTAGGTATGTGGCAGTATGACAATGATTTTGAAGGACCGTTATGTAGAAATAGGAATAAAAGAAGGACACAGGATGCAGCGCCTTACCTTTCGTGAAGTCTGGAGTCGCCTTCCTGCTGCTAGGGGTTCTGCACGTCCTCGATGGGTAGGTTAACCACGCGGCGGCCAGCGTGGTTTCACAGCTAAACGGTTTCTATTTCTTTCACGGCACTTCAAAACGGTGTAACTGATAAGCAGGTAGGGCTAATTTGAAATATAGACCCGAAAACCCGGATTTATCATGTAATCCAGATATATTTGCGGTAAAAGCACTGGAGAGATGCTTTCGCGGCGGCGAGTTAGACGAACAGTGAACACCTCTTCCAAAATGGCGTCTGTTGCGGTCAATCTTCTTCCAGCCATGTATTGCTGTTTCGTTCTGACCTATGGGAGGCGCTGCAAGAATGAACAGGAAGGAAGGTGATTGATAGGAAATGTACCTACTACCGCCATTAGAATGTGGCGGTAGTAGGTACATAACTAAAAGTTTTAAATGATTTAAAGTAGGTATGTAGGTTTTGATATATTATTATCTATGTATATGGCGGTAACATTCTCCCGACCTTAAAGGGTTGCCTTTAAAGATGTAAACCCTAAGAGTTTACAAAGCGTACCACTATTAAAATAATTGAGCGATAGGATCTGATCCAGGCAGTCCTTAACAATTTATTTGCGGGATCGTCTGCTCTAAAAAGAGTCAGAGAATATAACACAAAGTACCTATTTGCAATAAACCTATCTCTATACTAACCTAAGGTAAGAGAATTATACTCTCACTGGCTCGGTAAAAGGCACACACGGACAACTGGACGCACCAGGCTACCCTTAGAAGTTCTAACGGTAAGAGACCGCGTTGTGCCATCCTTCGAGGTATGAACAGCCTCCACCACACCCAGAGGCCAAGCAAATGCTGGAGCATTATCGACAATCAGTATAACTACTGATCGCAGTGGGATCGGAGTGGATGGAGTATTCCACTTGGATCTAGATTGCAGCTGATGCAAATATTCTACTCGCCATCGCTGCCAGAAAGACTGTACCATGTTTTGCAAAATCGAATGTCTGTCCAGCAAACTTACGTTCTCTGCATGTGGAGCAGGCAGAGAGCGGAGGGGCGCAGTGTTAAGAAAATGAGCCGGCGTGAGAGCTGATGGCTCTGAAGGGTCGCTACTCATTGCGGTCAGTGGACGCGAATTTACAAGAGCCTCGATTTGTGTTAGCACCGTCAACAGCTCTTCATATGATAATATTTGTTGACCAATAATTTTGAATAAATGAGATTTTACCACTTTTACCATGCTCTCCCAGCAACCTCCCATGTGAGGCGACTGAGGTGTAATGCGTTTCATCTCTATGCGACTTTCTGAAAGCTCATATTCAAAATGCGGGCGATGCTCATCGAGGAACCTATACAGATCGCGAAGGTACGAACTACATCCGACAAAATTAGTTCCGTTGTCAGTGTATATACATTGCACAGGACCGCGACGTGCTAGAAATCGTTTCAGTGCAGAAAGGAAATTGGCGGTACTTAACTCCGTAGCGATTTCTATATGCAGACACCTGGTTGTCAGACATGTGAAAATACAGAGCCAAGCCTTGCGACTTCTAATACCTCTTCCACGAACCGGTGTATACTGGAGAGGGCCAGCATAATCACATCCAGTATGCGTGAATGGCTTGTCAGCTTGGGTGACACGGAACTCGGGCAAGTCTGACATGATTGGAAAAGATGGACGCGGTTTTGCTCTGAAGCACGTATTACACTTGTGGATACGATGCCGAATAACGCGGCGCGCTGCCAGTATCCAATACTTATTCCTAAGTAAGGACATGAGCAATTCGGGGCCGGCGTGTAAATGCTTTCGATGGTAATAATCGATTAAGATATCAATCACGTGATCGTGCCTAGGTAATACATAAGGATGTTTCTGTGCGTAATTGATGTCTGCGTAAGTCAACCGACCGCCAACTCTGATAACACCGTTCGCGTCTAAAAACGGTTTAAGTTTTTGCATAGCGGAGGAACAGTTATCACTGTTTTTTAATTTATTTATATCGTCACTAAAGTAAACTTGCTGTAATGCGGATATTATTTTAATTTCAGCAAAGTCTAAATCAGATTTATTGATGTAAGATCGGCGCGGTAATACTTTTAAAAAGCGGTACATATAGACAATTATGCGAACTAACTTTGACCATGAAGAAACACGTTGAGCGAGCTCATAAATAGGTGATTTTGATCCAGCCACTGTTATAGCGTGCGCAGAGGGCTTGAGTTCCGGCACTTCACTAACGTCTTCGCGATCGAACTCAGAAATAGGCCACTCTGATGAATGTCTAGTTGCCCATGGGGGTCCGGTAAACCACAGAGGGTGATTGACAAGCAGCGCAGGTGATAAACCTCGCGATAAGCAATCAGCAGGGTTTTCAATGCCTGCCACGTGATGAAAACAGCGTGCGGGAATGTTATCGATAACCTTTGCAACGCGATTTGCCACAAAAGTCTGCCAGCGGTGCGGAGAGGAATTGATCCAACAAAGAACGACTTTCGAGTCTGTAAACGCGAAGACATTTGAAATTTTGTACCTTGGTTCAAAATTGTTCAGCACATTACGCATAAGCGTAGATAATAAGACTGTAGCACACAATTCTAAGCGAGCAATTGAAATAGTTTTAAGCGGTGAAACTTTAGATTTTGAACACACAAGCCTGACGGTCGTATTAGCTGTATCTTTGACTTGCAAGTAGACAACGCCGCCGTAAGCACGCTCACTTGCATCAGCGAACCCTAAGAGGTTTGCTACACAACCCTGCACTACCCCGAGATGCCGCGGAACGCGTATCTCGTTGAGTGCGGGAAGCTCGCTACAGAACTGCCTCCAGAGGTTTACGATGCGTTGCGGGGGGGCATCGTCCCAGTCGCACTTCAATAACCATAGCTCCTGAATCAGGAGCTTGGCATAAAGTATGACGGGGGCCACCAGCCCTAAATTGTCCCATAAGCGCGCTACAACGGACAAGATACTTCGCTTAGTACAGCTTGAGTCTGGCTTTGCGACCTTGAATTTGAAAACGTCATCGGATCTGTCCCAATGTGTACCTAGAACTTTGTCAGGTACATCTTTATCAATCTCGAGATCTGACGAAGCTCGATGCGAGGCGGGAATAGCGCGAAGGACAGCGTCCGAGTTACTCGTCCACTTCACGAGGTCAAACTGACCGCATTTGAATAAGTGTATAAGTTCGATACATGAATTGATAGCGGCGTTCTCGTTTTCCAGCGCTGAATCATTTGACATAATGCTGTAGCAGACGTCGTCCATATACGTGGAAGCGGATGCTATGGCAGCTGCAGTAGGGAATCTTTCACCTTCATCTGCAATGAGCTGATGAACAACGCGGATCGCGTGAAATACGGACGACTTCATACCGAAAGCAACACGAGTCAGTTCAAAAATCATCAATTTATCTTCGGGATGGAAACGATAAATGAATCTTTGATATTTGCGGTCTCGCTCTGACATTTCCAATTGAAGAAACATTTGCCTACAATCTGCTGAAACGGCGATTTTGAATAGCCGAAAATTCAAAAGAATGTTATTTAAGTCACCTTGTAAATTAGGGCCTGAATGAAGAACATCATTCAAGGACAAACCTGTGCTAGTTTTACAACTAGCATCTAAAACCATGCGGACCTTTGTGGATGTCTTATCTAGACGCTCAACACAATGATGTGGTACGAAGTAGGAAGCGGCGGTGGATATTATATTATTATTGTCAATAGGCCCTACTTCGGTTACATAACCCTTCTCAATGTATTCCCGAATAATATCGTCATATGCAGTACGTAGAAAGCTTGATGACTCCAGCTTCTTCTCTAAGCATAAAAAACGTCGACGCGCTGTGGAGAAGGAATCTCCTAACTTATAAACATCGTCGCGAAATGGAAACGCAACGATGTACCTACCACTAGAATCACGCGTAGTGGTAGTGCGGAAATGAATTTCACATTCAATGTCATCTTGACTGCTCGGGGTTGGAGCGGTAATCTCCTCGAGTTCCCAAAAACGCTTGAGGAGGTGCCCTAAATCGTCTTCTACGATAGCGCAACATGCGGCAGTAGACTTATAGGGGAACAGTGCGGGCGCGGAACCCATTATAATATACCCTAACACTGTTTGTATGGCGGGCGGTATTCCATGCATGCTGCTATGTACCGTATCAGGCATCAACAGGTGCGGAAAAATAGATGCCCCAAGCAAAACATCAACGGTGGTGGGAGTGGCGAACGTACTGTCCGCGAGCGGCAATGATACGATGTGGGTAAAGGCAGCCTCGTCCACGGGAACTGTGGGCAGGTCATCCGTGATGCGATCTACGACAAATCCTGATACATCGAAAAAAACGTTATCGTTAAAGCGTGAAAATATCTTAAAGTCAGTGGAACCTTTAATAGGCTTTTCTGAACCACCAAACCCTCGCACAATCATTTGCGTATTTTTATTATAATCTAAACCTAACCGTTTACAGCATTCTGTACTTATAAAATTGCTCTGCGATCCAGAATCTAAAAGGCATTTTACAATATGCTTCTGTCCGTTTCGATCGCAGATAACAACTTGAGCGGTCGATAGCAATATCGTTGTGTGACGAATACATCGCGTCGCGCGGTCGCCTCCATTACCACTAGACTGCAATGGCGCAGCAATAGATGTGTGCAAGGTCGATACTCTCGGCTCGCTCGCAGCAGGCGCCGGCGCGGGCGCCGGTACGAGTGCACTCATTAGCGGTGTGGACAGCGACGACCGCGGCGGCGCGGCGCACTCGCTAAGTATCGCAGGTTCGGATCTTGACACCGGCACCGATCCACTGTTATTAGATTGTGAGGCGGTTTGATTCGGAACCTTATTAAAATGTAATAAAGAGTGATGTTTTTGATGACAGTTGCGGCATTTGAGCGTTGAATTACAATCGCGAGACTTATGCTTAATGCTTAAACAATTAATACATGCACCTTTATCTTTCACGCATTTGAAACGAGCAGAAGGTGTCATCTCATTGAATTTTTGGCACTTGAAAAGGTGATCATGCACAATATTGTCACATAGGCATTTTTTGTTAGCAGTCGCAATGGCTACATAACTCTGCGGGTTCGGTACATTATTACGAGATTTAGCAGAACTACGCGTGGAAACGCTAGCAGTGCTAGGCTGCGTGTTTTGATAAATCCTATGTTGACTCCTAATGAATTCGGTCAGCTGACTAAAAGTCGGCAACGAAACTTCACGATATTGTGACTCGAAAGCACGTATCGTTTCTCCTTCCAACTTTTTTAGTGCTATGTGCAAAAATACAAAATCTGTTAAGTCATCTATTCCAAGAATTTTTATTGCGTTTGCGGCAGTGACATACTGGTCCATAAATGTTTGCATATTAGATGCAGAAGCGGGTCCATTCATTTTAAGATTGATCATCTGGTCTAGGTACGTAGAAGCAAGTATGCGTTTATCTTGATACCTATCCACGAGACACTTTACTATTATTTGATAATTTCCAGGACACGGCGCGATGCCTGAAAATACCGCTTGTGCTTTAGTGGAAAGTTTTCCTATCAAATAGTACAGTCTCTCAGCGTCTGTCAACGATGGATTTTCGTGTATTGTGGACTTGTAGCTTTCATAGAATAAGGGCCAATTGCGAATGTCACCGTCAAATGACACAATTTCGATTGGCGCTAAAGTAGGCCGTTTAGACCTAAAGACGTTCTGATCAGCCTGCTGGCCAGTAGCGTCAGCGTTCACCCTCGAAGGCACAGGCTCAACCTGCTTCAACACACGTTTGATACGACAAAAAGATCATCAAAAGAAATTAATGACTGATAGTTAGGGTTCGCAGATGGATTAATTTCTAAAAGTAGCCTATTGTGCTCGTTGACGAGATCCCTAAATTCAGATCGAGTTTCATCAATAGTCGCGACCGAATCCAGAAAACTGTCCACCATTTCGCTGTCAATGTGGGCCCTTTTCGCCTTTTCGAACACAATTTGAATTGATTCAAAAAGAGCATTTCGTTTTGCTTCTACGAGAATTATTTCTGAAGTTAAATGCGAAGATACGGATTCTTCAGCTTTTTTATCCCTAGCACCAGCTGCAGGTCGAGACATCTTGATTTATTACAAAATAATAGGTAGGTACGTATCGACGCAAACAGATCGGAATGCACTGAGTGAGTTCTCAAACTTGCTTAATTAATGCGTAAACAACTTATATTCAATAAGCATAATGCGCGCGGTAACTAGCAGCTAATGAAGAAAACTGATAATATTAAACCGCGGGTATTCTTGTAAGAGAAATACGTAGGTGCCTTGTGCTACGATGCAATGCAACTATGAATGAAATTAAGCTATGACAGTATGTTAGATAAGTACAACAATTGAACCGTATTTTTATAAACTATGTACGAGTAGTCTATGATTTTGATTAGATGAATTTAATGATACGAATGCAATTAACTAGTAGAATCTGAACGAATTCAGATCCGAGTGCGGGGTTCCCTAGGGAATGAAATGAAGATCGTCTAATACCTATAGTGGATTGAAAATAGAAAATAAATCCGGCTTACGGAGGACCAAAATGTTAGCGCCGCGAGCCTTTAGAGAAAACTTGAAAACGCTAACATGAGGGTGCGGGGAATTTACCATGCAACTGGATGAAACTGCCTAAACAGCTCTTTCTAGGCTTCTAAAAGCCTAGAGCGGTGAGTCAAAGCCTTATTTGGTATGAGAATCGGCGGTTTGTGGACTGTATTATAAAGTTTAGGTATGTGGCAGTATGACAATGATTTTGAAGGACCGTTATGTAGAAATAGGAATAAAAGAAGGACACAGGATGCAGCGCCTTACCTTTCGTGAAGTCTGGAGTCGCCTTCCTGCTGCTAGGGGTTCTGCACGTCCTCGATGGGTAGGTTAACCACGCGGCGGCCAGCGTGGTTTCACAGCTAAACGGTTTCTATTTCTTTCACGGCACTTCAAAACGGTGTAACTGATAAGCAGGTAGGGCTAATTTGAAATATAGACCCGAAAACCCGGATTTATCATGTAATCCAGATATATTTGCGGTAAAAGCACTGGAGAGATGCTTTCGCGGCGGCGAGTTAGACGAACAGTGAACACCTCTTCCAAAATGGCGTCTGTTGCGGTCAATCTTCTTCCAGCCATGTATTGCTGTTTCGTTCTGACCTATGGGAGGCGCTGCAAGAATGAACAGGAAGGAAGGTGATTGATAGGAAATGTACCTACTACCGCCACATTCTAATATAACTAAAAGTTTTAAATGATTTAAAGTAGGTATGTAGGTTTTGATATATTATTATCTATGTATATGGCGGTAACAAATGTTGTTGAACTGCCAAATTGAAACCGATTCCTACTGATAGTGTGTTACGCAATTAGCCCGCAGGAGTCGATAAAAATATGAGATCCAAAAATCAGATGCAAGGAAACTTATGAGTATTCTTAGCCCACCACCGAAGTTTGGCCAAACTTTTTATTTTTACCGAAGTTTCGGCTAAAGTTCGTATACGGTTCAAACCACGTTCGGCCCATCCCTAATATAATTTACACAATGTAGACGCTGCACTATCGGTCACTTAGTACCTATAACCCCGTAGGCGCGACTCTTATCGGTCAAACGATATAAGTAGATGTCAACAAAACAAAGAATTCCGTAGTCGCTGTTGAATACCGCAAAACTTTAAAACGCTTAACGAAAAAAAGCCATCACACCACGCGAGACTTTTTGGAATGTCAATTTCAATTGACTTTGGCATACCCTTTAATGGATCTGCAAATTCAGAAGCGATGTTCCTAATTTTGGGTGGTATCTAACCAAACTTTGAAAGACTTGTTCATGATTGATTACTGATATGCCCTAAACGGCTGGGCCGATAGCTATAGAATTTTGTGCATCGATAGAGGATAATATGTTGAGTGACTTTACTTTTTAACCTGTAGCTTATTTGCGTAACACACTTACAAGTGCATTAGTGCAATGCTTTTTATTTTGACAAATCAACAATATTCATTACGTTTTTTGCGTTGTCGAGAGAATGTTTCATACATACTCAAATGAAGCAATGGATTTTTCGGATTGTGAATTTTTAAATCGATGTTTTTCTTATAAAAATCGATGTTTATAATCGTTTTACATATTGAAAAATCGATTTATTTTCCTCTGCCGATTTTTTTTCCCGCAACGGTGCATAGACTTAATTTACTTATTTTATGATTTCTAAAGGGTGGCAGGGACATCGATGCATAACCTGATAACCGACGAAGGATTTCAACGCCCCCTGCATTGAAATTCTATTCTTCAGTTAGCGCGTCGCGGTCGATGTCCCTGCCACCATACATTTGATAAATGATTATTAGATCAATAAAGCTGAACAGTGATTATAGATATGTCAGGCGTTTAATTTAATATCTTAATAAAATAAGGGAAAAATCGTTTTTTTTATTACAAACATCGATTATTTTTAAATCGATGTTATTGCTAGGCAAAACAATCGATTAATTAATAATCGTTTTTTAGTGTATTATGTCACTTCCCTAATTTCCCATAATAGATTATTTTTTCTCATCGCTAATTGTGATTGTGTTACAAATACGCAATGGGAGTGCTGTTTATATCTCCTCCGGATTCTAAAGTCCTCTTGAACGAAGTCGTTGGCAGAATCTAGATCTTATTCCTTATAATTGGTGGTGGTGATTACTATTTACAACGGAACCCTAAAAAGGTAAAAGTTAGTTCTAAAACTTAATCGACAAGTATTTCAAAGTTTCTCGAGACTAATGTGGCAATGCTTGGGGGAAGCCTATGTCCAGTTGTGTACATCTTTTAGCTGATAACATAATGATGATACTGCATTCAAATATTTGATAAGACGGTTCTAGTGTATAGAAGAGAAATAGCTGCTCCAAACACCTCTGATTCTTCTCTGTGTACAGAATACAGTGTAGGTAACCTGTACCCTAATAGCGTAACGCAGTTTGAATCGGAATCGGAATGATTTTGAAGTTTATTGCTAATCCATTGCTTCATATGTTCGAAAAATTTGTTGAACTGTCAAATTGAAACCGATTCCTACTGATAGTGTGCTACGCAATTACCCCGCTGTATAAGTGGGATCTCAATCGACCTATGATTTTAACTTATAGATATTTATAATTTATAGAAGCTTTTCATTTACCAACAATCCCAAATAAAAAAAAACCGGCCAAGTGCATGTCGGACCACGCACAATGAAGGGTTCCGTAGTTGGGATGAATTTATCCCAAAAACAAACTTAACATTGTAGTTGAAAAACATGCTCTCCCATACATCGATATACGTTACGGTCAATTCTCCAACTGCAAATTTAAGTTGGTCGACTATTACTCGTTAACTTGTGAAGCCTACTTAGCTGTGATAGTTTTCCTTTTAATTTCGTTATATATACTATTGCCATGAATTTTTTCACATAACCAAAACCAACCATTTAGCCGGCAGGGGGGGGGACACTTGACTCTAACAAAAAATAGCACTTTAAAGCTTAATATTACGCAAACGGATCCCTTAATTGAAAAATGGTTTTGACAAACCCTCAATATTTTTGAACGGCCTATCCAACGATACCCCACACTATGAAATAGACGAGAAAAAAAAAATATCATCCCCATTTCACGTGTAAGGGAGGTACCCTAAAAAAAAATGTTTTTCATAATTTTATTTCACCATTTTTTCGGCGTGATGAATATGTATACCCATGCCAAATTACAGCTTTCTAGGACTAAGCGTCTCTGAGCTAAGCTGGGGACAGACGGACAGACAGACAGACGGACATGGCGAAACTATAAGGGTTCCTTGTTTACTACGGAACCCTAAAAATGACAAGCTGGAATGTACCGTTTTATATTTATAATTTTATAGAGGTGAAAATGTTCATTAAAAATGCATATTTTATATTTTTATTATTTATTATTAGTTGTCTTACTTATACAGGCTATTGAACTAAAAAGTCCCAATTATAAAGGTAAAAATCTAACAAAAATGCATTCTGCGGGACCTCATTGTATTTTTCAGTAGTAGAGGTCTCTCACATATTCAGGGTCCACTTAACCAGGTTACACTGTAATATTATATCAACGTTGGCTATCTCTCTATTTCAAATATTTTTCTCATACAAATCTATAATTTTTATTTAATAAAGTATCGGTGTGCGTTATTAGACAGTCGTATTATTCAGTGTGATTAATGTGCCATTCTCGATTTATCTACCAGATGTTATCAGATACACCTGAATGGCTTATAGGCACTAGTGTTGTGCCGATGTTCGATTCATGTTTCGCTGAATACCGAATATTCATCGAAATAATAATATGGATTGCGTACACTTTTCGGTTAAAACTGGTTTTGCCGCACTGAACTATAAAACCAATAAAACCGACAAAAAACGCTAAAAGCTATCCTTTAGCATTTCTTGTTGGTTTGAAAGATCATGACTACATAGTTTTGGCAGAAAACATTTATTTAGACACTTATAAATTGTTTTAATCTGGAAGCGTTATCCTCGAAGTAGAGTTTTCCAAATTTAACCTCATAATGTTATAAGCTCAAATATGTGATTTTACGTGATTCAATATTTGCCCGAATATTCGGTATCGTATTGTATTCGGCAGAAATGACACTCGGTACATCCCTAGTTCATACTATGGTTAATGGTGCGCGAGGCCACTAAATCGACTATTGATTTTTTTATAATGTAGTTGTGTTCGCATAAAAATGTGTTGATGTGTTTTTTAGGTCGATATTACTATACGTATTTACGACGGCAAGATTGTTTTGTGCCTGTAATTCTGTATTATGTGCGTGTAAATGATTTCAAACACCCGTAGCCTCTAGTTATTTCAGTTTTTTGGTATTTTTAATGTTATTTATATAGTTATTTTTAGTTATTTCTGGGTAGTGCTTTGTAATTATATTCAAGCAAGCAGCTCTGTTTAGAATTGAATACTTCATCTATATTCAATGTCTATACTAATATGTCTTATAAATTGGTACAATTTGTGAGTTTGTTTATAGGGGGTAATCTTCGGAACTACTGATCCGATTCCGAAAATTCTTTCACTAACTGGAAGCTACAGTACTACTGGATATTTATATTTTATCGGATATTTATATCTATATCGGATATTTTATGTAAAAACATGAAATTCACACGAAAAAAGTTGCTGGCAGAAGCTAATTTCTAATATACTGCCAACGTTATATGTGCTGGCACAGCATTTACTTCTAAAACAACAAAAGAAGCTTCAGTAAACTTCGATCCTTATTTCCAACGTCCAATAAAAATATAATTGGCCTAAGAAAGATAACATCATCTGAGAATCCTGAGATGCGAAGTCCAGATATCTTATTAGTTACGTAGGATCACTCCGTTAATGTGAACCCTATCTGATAGGATATTTATTGATCGATGCTCGCATCGGTTGGCTTCAATTTCGATAGCCATCTATTAATGTCATACTAGTATAATAGATTCTTGTAGGTGGCCATTGAGAACGCTAAACTATCTGAGCTAAAGAACTCAGAGCATCCATGATACAATATCACGACATTATATTGTGTAGTCTTTTCAAACGAGATTGATCTTTTGAAACGTAATTTTACGTTGTAAAATGAAGGTTGTAAACTTATAAAACTCCACCCGCCTTATTACAAAACAAGATTTATATTTTGACATGGCTTAAACCATGGAGCCAGTTTTTGTAATAAGAACGTAACAGTGATTGAAATACCGTTCTTTTTACAAAACTGAAAACTTAGTTCGGTACTAATTTGTCAGTTTTGTGTTTAGGAACTTTACCATGGTCGGAATAAAGTTCGAAATTCAATAATGGCTCCATGTTTTAAACCTGGGTCTGAAGATAAACCTTGTTTTGGAATAAGGGGGCATGGTTTCCGGCAGATTGAGAAATTATATAATATACATATAACGGATTATTATGAAAACTCTTATGCAAAACATTAGTTTTCAGCATTGATGTATTAAATAGGAAGATAGGGCACTCTCTAACATCACGTAAATATTAAATGGATGTCCGATGTCGTGCGTCATGTGCTCGACAACCGAAATAGAGAGACATAATTATTACGCGGGCTATAGCGGGAACGAGATAGCAATAATTGTCCCTGTTACGTACCCATAACAACTCTGAAACAAACGACGATTCGGGTATTCCCCGCAAACCGGGAGTAATGTAGGTCGATTGTGTTCTTTCATCTAATTTATGCGGTCCACATCGAGGAGCGCGTACCTTATCTTCCTATTTATTACATCAATGGGTTTCAGTATCAAATATGCAAATTACCTTATAAAAGTACCTAATTAACTACCTTCTTTTTAAATACCTTCGTGACAATGATAACACTTTATTTAGGTGCACGTGTATCATAAAGTTGTAATGGCCACAGATTATTCGTGAATCGTAATAATTTGTGAGCGAAAGCGAGAAGTACAATCAGGAACCATTTTGGTTACCCATTGAAAGGGTTTTTGATAGGTTTTTCTAAGCGGTTAAACAAAAACCCATACGATATAAGTAACCCTTATGAACGGCTTAAATTAAATGTTGGTAACCCATTGAAAGGGTTTTCGATAAAAACCCATACGATGTGGGTAACCCTTTTGAACGGCTTAGTTTAAGCCATTAAAAATTACCCACACCGTATGGGTTTTTGATTAACTGCTTAGAAAAACCTTATCGAAAACCCTTTCCATTGAAAGGGTTTTCGATAGCGTTTTTCTAAAATGGTAACCACAATGGTCCCTGGGTAGAATAGAGATATAATTTGTCATGCTACGCGTGCTGGGCGGATATCGAAATAACATAATGTTACGAGCTTGGGGTTCGTGACAATAAAAACTGCCGATTTAATAACTAAACAAATAGACACTTTAATTAAGAACACCAATTTAAACACACTACTACTTTAAACACAATTAAAAACACAATCACTTAATGTCACTCTCAAATATCGTTCAGTAATTGTTCTCGCTTGTCTCGTTTTCCAAAGTAAACTAAACTCCGTCGCGGCCCATACCGGCCTTATATAGGGCCTCGGATAGTTCCCGAAACATCTAGAACATTCGAGTACATACCGGCCCCGACTGACCGGGTGTCGATAGTTCTAGAATCGAACTTTCTAGAATCATCTTGACTCTACTAATTCCGCCACTCGATACTAGATGGCGCTAGTAGTAGGCTTTTTAGTTGTGCGCGCAACAATAATAATATGATTTTTTCATGTTACTGGGTTCCAAGTAGGTATAGAACCCATTGAATGGGTTATCATGTAACCCTTTCACTGGGTTTCAAGTATAAAACCCATTCAATGGGTTATCATGTAACCCTTTCAATGGGTTACATCATGATAAAGGTAACCCATTGACTGGGTTACCCTTTCGAAAGGCTTAACCCTTAACCGGGGTTGTACGGTCCCTGAGTACAATAAAACATCAACATGCGTTATCATCAAATCGAAACCATCATTCATAATCATTGGCAAATATTGCAAGCAGCAGTCTTCGCTTTCTATTTCTACTCTACTGTAGAATAGAAATCGCTTGTCTACCGAAAATGTTCTATTGTCTACACGGAAACGTCATTTTTGTCTACTCTTCCGTCCACAATACCCTTATCTATGGTTCTCTTGCTAAGCCTGCCAGGACACCCGTTGACGAATTTCTTTTTCACAACGTATTTTCGTTAAGACGCAATATTGGCCAATGACCTTGAGTGGTTAGCTTGCGTGTTCTGTACTGAGCTCACGCAACGCGTCGTACGTTCAGCCAGTAATAGGACTCGCTCATCAAGGAGCGCTGTCTCCAATTTGACGCATTATTAATTTATTATACAAAACACAAAAGGTATTTTAATAAAACGCGTATACTAAAATATTAATAATTAAATTATCTTTAAATTTGTGAAGGTTTCAGAACAATACACTTGGTAGATTTTGCGCCATTCTCAATTTTTTATCCGCGTTAGACATAAATTTACAAATTAATTTCACTATGTATTATAAACATTATCTAAAATATTCACATATTAAGTTATTGAAAAAATGGATCTTATTTAACATATATTTTTTTCAAATCATTAACACTACTCGTTTAGACGTGATCTTCAGTATAAAATCTTTAAAAGTCGGTTATCGTCGCCTTAAACTATTCGATCAAAAACATTCCATGCTTCATTTACTTATCTTTCCCTCCGTGAGTTGACTTCATTGAACCACGAGAAACCTTATACGCATATCTTTGAATGAATACTACAGAATCTTAAGGGGGATGCGCTAAGGTAGCCCGCGTTTTTTGCAATTTGCAGGTCAGTAACAGGTAGTGTTGTTTGTTGATCTAAATATGATTCGCAGCCGTTGTTCGACTGTTCCTGCGACTATTTCTGAAACACTCATTCAATAGGATTCTATGAACTTAGAGAGTTGTATTGCTGATTCTAATGATTATAATTCTATACAGCCATATTTGTTACGGCCGCGAATCATATTTAGATCAACACACAACACAACCTGTTACTGACCTGCAAATTGCAAAAATTTGAATTTCGCGGGCTACCTTAGCGAAACTTCTGATTTTGGGTCGCATGTTTGCAACCTACGTTAAAAGGAGGTTTTAGACCGAACTAATATTCTTACTAAATGCTACTTCACTTAAAGTCTGCTTCAGAACTAACCTAAAAAAATGCGGCATGTATGTTTATCTGAACGCGGCCAAACGACACGGAATATGGAGCGCTTAAGTTATTAGGGCTTCCTCAATTCAACGTTGCTGCTGATATTCTGTAAACCGGTCTCGCTGGTACAATTTACGAGAGAACGCTGAGTGCGCACTTATTTAAATGGTTTGAAAGGCGGGAATGTAGGTCAGAATTTTTTTGTTTTGGTCCATCTGGTACTCTGGTAGGTAGGTACTTAGGTAGGCAGTTGTACTTACTATTCAGGGTGTCATTTTATAGGGACATGAAGTAGAACAGAGGATATTTGGAGGCATGCTTATTTCCAATGTATAAAAAATATTACCTATCGATTTCCATAAAAACACTACAAAGTGAAAAAATACTTTAATTTCGGATGTCGGTTTCTTGGTTTTGTATTTTAGTATTTTGCCACCGACTTCCGAAATTAAAGTTATTTTTCACTTAGTAGTTTTTTTTTTTAAAGTCGGTTGGTTTGTTTTGTAAAAAGTTTTTATTTTTCACTTTTTAGTTGTGGTACTTACCTACGCCACACAAATTCGAATACACTACCTGCTATGTAAATAACAGTGACAGGAAGTTATTATAACATCATCCACATAGACTAAGTGGGAAAAATACGTATTATTGAAGTCGAAGTCAAATTGAGTACCTCCTCCTTTTTTGAAGTCGGTTAAAAAGGTGTCATTGGAATCACCTACATCAATGCCTCCAGGAGTGCTTCAGGTACAAATTGAGCTTACTGCTGATTTTATTGTAACTGTTAAAATTCGTGTTTCCAATCAGTTAGCATTTAAAAGAAAGCAAGACGCTGTTTATTTATTTTAAGTACAACTCCCGCTCCTTACATGGACCACACATAATTCTGTACGTTAGCAGTAAATTGCTCTTACATGTCGCTCAAGTAAGCATAAAAAGGTTTCGTGCTTTTTTGCTCAAACACCAAGTTTGCTCACGGTTTCGGCACGGCTTTTATGACGCCACAAAGGCACTGATTAATTTTCATTCTAGGTATTGGGGCCCTTGAAAATTCCGACGTAAAATAAACAATGGGGTATGATTTCATTGAATAATTTACTTTTGAAATATGTTAAACAAGTGTTGAGGACGAAAGAAAATAAATATGAAATATGTAAATCAAATAATATTGTGCGGAGAAGAAATAAAGTTCGCCTTGACCGTGATGATTCATGAGATGATTATGTATGTAGGTATGTACATAATTATATAGCTATGTATGTTTATGACCGCGTAACGACTACGATATTATCTCTTCTTGGTTACATCTCGCGTCATAGCGACTGTTTCACCTAATGGGGTAAGCAGGACCTGAGCTGATCGTTTGACATAACGAAGTACATTCATGAAGTCAGTCCGAAGTTTTAACAAAGCGACTCTTTATCAACCCTATTAATCATCGTCATCATCCAAATTTATTTGGCATCAGCTTATATCTAATTTCTTCCATACGTCTCGATTACCATAAACTTCGTTCTTTGGCACATAGGTACCTAACCTTTCGCAAAACTTATCCATGGTCAGTAACTCCAAACATGATGATTTTTTTTTCTCTTACCTTATAAAGTCAAGACCCTGCAAAACTTATCCATGGTCAATAACTCCAAACATGATGATTTTTTTTTCTCTTACCTTATAAAGTCAAGACCCTTAAGACATTTAAAATTTTATGCTCAGTAGTTTCAGAGATAAGGGGGCGATGAATGGTCAATTTTCATAAATATATTTTCTTAAATAATTTTTAAAGTATTTGTTTTAAAATTATAAAAAAAAATATTAATGAAATCCTTACCACAAGCTCTTTCATTTCATATGTCACTGTGACATTGTCACCCAGTACGGTTTGCAAAACTTTTGTTATTTCTCAGTTGCCCTCCAAAAGTGACCTCCATATTCAAAATTCATTTATTTCCGTTACACGTCCGTGTTTGAGTCACAGAAATTCATAGGAGTACCACATTTCAACTTAATCGGTCCAGTAAATTCTGAGCAAATTGGCTGTGACAGACGGACCGACAGACAGACTGACACACGAGTGATCCTATAAGGGTTCCGTTTTTTTCCTTTTGAAGTACGGGACCCTAAAAACTAAATTTTTACGTCTCCTAACATCGCTGCCCATCGTGGCCCATCGTTTTCTCCAGCCCGGTCCTAATTGGGCCAAATTGCCGGTGGCGTCTCGTCTCTTATCAGTTTAGTGTATCCATTAGCTCCAGGAATAGCGTCCGCTTTGATTGCTAAAACCTAACCATTGAAAACCATATTTGGAGAACGTCGGTTAAAGTGGGAAAGAGGAATATTTTTAGATGGACGATTCAATTAGTGTTTGAAATATGCGCCAGAGCTTTATTTACGGTTAATGATACAATATTTTATTTCTGTAAGTAGGTTTGTACAAACACTTACACGTCAATCATATTTTAAAACTAGATGAGGTAGGCGGTACCTATCTGACTACTCTGAGAAGAAAGGCCAAAACAAACTCAGAGGTCACACTCTCTTTTAAAGTCCAGACATAATCTTGGTCAGATCACGTGAAGACTATGTAGATTGGTGTCTGAAATGGTCTTTGAGGAAAGAACCACACAGATTGGAGAGTGGACCTGTCCAGTCAGTGCATGCATTTGTTAGTATTCGACGAACAATACCAAAGAAAGGACATTTGGGTAGGCCGCATAAATTACTCAAACTGCCAGACCATGATTAAAATTAACTGAGAAAAAAAACAATGACCCACATTACTTGAAAGAAAATTGGGTTTCCAGATTCAATTGAGTAATACGTTATTACTCAATTGAATCTGGAAACCTGGTATTACTGAAAATGTCTGAGAAACCGGGTATTACTAATACCTAGAGATGTAAAAAACTCGAGTCTTTGAGTCTTAATTCGATAGACTCGGCTCAATTTTACAAGACTCGGTGTACTAACAAAACTCAGAGCCTTGAGTCGAGCCGATCTGCAGTCCTTTCTCGAAAACTCGAGCGCCAAAATAGAACTCGTATTTCAAAAAAAGCTCGAGTCTTAAAAACAAGCTCACGTCTCAAAAAGAACTCGAGTCTTAAAAAGAGCTCGAGTGCATCGAGTCTTGAGCGCGAACAGGCATTTTCAAGATCTGGTCATTTAATCACAAAAAAAAGAAACAGACTTAGTAATAATTTATTTATAAATGAACTCCAAATGGAAAAGAACTTGAGCGCAACTCGTCGCGTGAAACGACTCGAGAGCTCGAATCAAGACCTGAGCGCCATGTTGCGCTCGAGTCTCTATGTAGACTTAAGTGTTCTGGGGGTGTTGTTGTAACGAGTCGAGCTGTGCAATATATGTTAAATTAGAGCATTTTCTCAATAACTTAATATGTGAATATTTTAGATTATGTTTATATTACATAGTGAAATTAATTTGTAAAGTTATGTCTAACGCGGATAATAACCTGAGAATGGTGCAAAATCTACCAAGCGTATTTTTCTGAAACCTTCACCAATTTAAAGATAATTTAATTATTGATCTTTTAGTATACGCGTTTGATTAAAATACCTTTTGTTTTGTGTATAATAAATTAATAATGCGTCAAATTGGGGACAGCGCTCCTTGATGGGCGAATCCTATTGCTGGCTGAACGTACGACGCGTTGCGTGAGCTCAGTACAGAACACGCAAGCTAACCACTCAAGGTTACTGGCATGTATCTCTGTCTTAACACGAGTTTGTCGATATACGATGGATTAGTTTGATATACTATATTGTACTGTATTTCGTTTGTGAACACCACTATGAAATAACATCAACAACAAAAATATAATTGATAAAATATAAATAAATGAATAAGTACCTGAAAATAAACAAGTAAGTTGATTACATTTTTCATGTAGAGCAAGAAACAATGCATCAATAAACAGTATAGGAGACAACTCGACTAAAGGCTTCTACATACCGGGGCGACGCGCGACGCGACGCGACTCAAAGGCACCGCTCCTCCCGCGACGCGCGGGGCCTTTGTGCCGCGTCGCGTCGCGCGACAAGTCGCGCCGGTATGTAGAAGCCTCTATACAGGGATCTACTCTATCGGCCGTTTTATAACTTCCATAGTTTCCTTTTTTGACTTTGAATCCTTACCCGAATTAAAGTCACATTTTTGACTTTGGCTTATCTCTTTGACTGTCTTTTTTTTTTCTCCGTAGTCTGCCATCGTTAGCCGTAGTCAAGCAACGGCCGAACATTCAGCCGATACTTCAGATTTATGTTCGGAATAGACCGAAGTTAAATACTACGTGTGGCTAAACAACACTGTGTCCCAGGTGGTTGCATGTTTCTAGCTAAAGCAACCACTGTCTTGCGTACAAATTGCAAAATCTAAATACTAAACGCATTGTGCAAGCAATTAGTTCAGCTTTATTACTAGAAGAGATAACTTAAACATAAAACAGTTAAGTAGCTGTGTCTGACTGAAAGACTGACAACGCACAGCCTTTACCACAGAAGAGAATATTACGGAATTTGGAAGATCAATACGGGGTGTTACCATGTAACTATGTAAGTGGGACATCGACGCGCAAACTTTCATCATGAATTCAGTACCTACATGATTGTTCAATACAATGTGAACATATATTTTGTTATTCTGAAATACTATAAATTAACGTAATTAATAATACACACAGTACAGTAGTGTTGTACGGGGCGAGCACGGCCTACTGTGACATGACTTGACTCACACATTTTATCACAGTTTGAGCGATAAAACTGTTTTGTCATAAAATGCTAGTACAAATTGACATAACATATCATGTCTTGTCACAAACGTCTTGGCACGCCCGTGCTCGGCCCGCAGACACAATATGGATCCTTGGTCTGAAATAAAAACTTTGAATTTGAATTTGAATAATAATTTAGAATCAATATTAATATTTTTGTTTTTTTTTTGTTTTTTTATGTGTGAGACATTAATGTACCTTAAAAATATTTATGAAGTGTGGCAACACTTTATTCTTTTTCGTTTCAAGACGCACTTTTTCTACGAAAAAATCATGGGTTCGTGTGCTGAATATAGGTAACAGTTTCCGCGTCAATGTACACATCGTGTATATTCCTTAGAGGCTGTAGAGGTGCAGTAAGAAATGATTTGTTCGTAAGTCCATCTCCGAGCGAGTCAAACGGGCGTAGGTGCTTGTTGTATATCTTTCGAAAACCATTTTCTGCACAGCTTTAATGATAACATTTTACTCTTAACGAAGACATCCAACAATCCAGGCCTTGCTGAAACCGAGAACTATCATGTGGTTAATTTTACTTTCTATTACACTAAAGTACACTTCATGATTATCTACCTATGGTGCTGGCGACCGCAAGTCGGGAGATTGACTTGGTATATACAGTCACTATAGTATATGTACAAGTTCGTTGGGCGTGCATCGTCCACCGCAGTGAAACGTGATGGAGTGACTACTGCGCACACATTATGGGAGATTTCTCGAATTATTGTTATTGATGTGTTTAAGTTTGATGCTATTATGGCATTAATATTAACTTTATTATTAATTTCCCCACTCTACAGCACATTTTACATGGGTGGGTTCTATGTTCATTATAAAAGCTGGCGTAGAGTGGGAAGCTTTCTTTTATTCTTGGTGATAATACACATACAAAAGCCGCAAATAATTCCAAAATAAGCTCCGAAAACGTTTGGTCGTAAGCATCTCTTTATTCTTCTTCTGGTGCATCGCCAATTATTGAAGGCTGGACATCATGACCGTGATCACAACTGTTTATTATAAATGCAAATTGAATTGAAATTGAATGACGATGTTTAAACTTTAAAGCAAACAGTTCATAATTTCTTTGATTGTGATAATATGCCTCGTATATTCTCTTGGCGCAAAGCCCACAATTATATCTCTATTATAAAAATAATCAAAATAATTACAGTTAACACAGCTTTCCTCTCCCAAGGAGAACTTTACGTCAGTTTAATAGTTTATTTGCCTATAAACTTTTAATACTTGTGATATTAAATAGATTTTATTAACGCTTGATTTAACTTCATTGAACAAACAGAAAATTGGTTAGAAGTCTATGTTTAAATGCTCACGTGCTTGTTTGAGGTAATTAAATGTTCCGTCTAATCATAGCTTTTAATAATTAACATATTTTTGTGAAGTCCCAATTAATGTCAGACCAGTGGATAATTAATTGTTATCATCCCCTTGAGTAAATTTACTTTCATAAATAACATTTATCTTCGAAATTCAGGGGTACGTTGTCTCTTAGGACCAACCCCTCTTGTGTAGGGTAGCACCCCTATTTTTGTGCCAACTTATTGAGGTCAGTCAACGGATATTATGGATATAGACAAACTGGAATAGTTACCGATATCTAAGTTTAACAAATTCGTATTTATTTAAGTAACCATTCTAGGTGGCCATTCTTATCAAACTGTTCTGTAATACTGTGCTGTAAAACTTGATATTTTATCAAATGAATGGCATTTAATTTATGTTTCCCGATTAAGTACGAAACGGTTCTAATTATAATTACAGTGCCGATAAGATATCCCATGAGAAAATTATATTGTATAGGACCATAGGTATTTGTTTTAATGGGGCAAATGCTTTGGAATTTTATCTTACACAGTTATATTTCTCGAAAATTAAACTTGCCTAAAGCCTCCGTTTCCTGCTTTAGATTTTTTTTTCGGAATAAGAAACGTTATCCTGTATTGGCAAGATGTAGTCTACTTCTTTAATTCCATTAAAATGCAGCATGAGTTAAACAAAATCTTTTACTGTACCTAGTTTATTTATTTTCCAAGATAAATACAATGCCTTAAGTATGGTCTCTTCCAGAATTGATTCATTCGAGTATGAATGCAATATTTCGTACAAGTGCATTTAATGTTTCGAGTTTCGGGTGAGTCACCCCCCGCCTATACATGGCGTGGCTTGTGTGGGTGCCCAACGAAGTTGTATTGGTGATATCATTTTTAAGGAACTTATTTATGCGAATTTGTGAAAGTGATGTCATCGGGAGATTTTAGTGTTTTATGTTTCACTCATTTAGAAATACAAAAGAATTGGACGTTTGTTTCGGGGGGTTTAAAGTTGCTTTTCGTTCGCTTGTAGTTTAGAAGGCGTCGAGACAGGAGATCTGAATCGAGTTTATGCATGCACCTTATAAAGTCTAACGTTGAAGGTTTGACGTATTTACTGCAGTGTCGTGTTACGGGGGTGGTGGAGTTATGGTGGCGTGGGCCGCCCCATGTCATTGTTGGAGGATCGTTCATACGATAACGACATTATTATGACGTCATCTTTCAATCCATGATGACATCTCGTGAATTCTCTTGCTGAGATTTACTGCGCTTTCTTATGCTAGACATAATCAAAGTCAAAATGCACATGTACTTAAAAAGGGACTTGAATTGTCAAGGAGTATTTTCTTCGTAAAGTTACCGTAGCTTTTGTGCCTTTATGTTATTCGATTTTAATTTTATCAGTTCCAAACATCTGTTCTGCTCTTGGCAACAGTGACTAAATAAACAAGTTATTATTATGTTTAGTATCTTAATCTCTAGGCTAAGATGTCGGTGACGATGAAATTATAGAAACATTAATGTTTTAATAGACGATTTGAGTCCAAATAAAACGTTACCAGATGGGACTAATGGACGGCTGGAAGCTTGTTATTTATTTCATATTAACTGGCTTAAATATAACAATATTATAAACAATACTAACCTTAAAAGTACCGTATACTGTATGAATAGTGATAATATTGATAAGGTATCGTTACCTACCAATAATATTATTCTTTTCTTTGTCATCAAACTTCATTTTCTCACATATGGATCTTTTAGCATATTAGGCGTGGCTGCCTATGGCTACATCAGCTTGTATACATAAATTGACATCATCTTTTTATATAGGTAGGTACTACAGTCAATTCTTTGTCATCTTATATCTCTCTGTTAACAATTTATAGGAATTAAACCGCTGAGCACCGTACTCGTACTTAAAATTCCATAATCAAAAGTTCAAATCTAAAAGCCAACGAGACACTTCCCTAAAATAACGACTCAATTGACTATTTCCTATTTGGTTTCCTTCCTCTCAATTTCCTTCAGCCTAAAGGTTCAAAGTCATCGCAATCGGATCGTGAGCCGTGCTAATGATGAGCTCGTTAAATGGGCGGTCGCCTTACAGCTTCATTAGGCCGGCCATCATTGCCATCTGATAACATTGCTGGCCCATGCTGGCTGATCGACGTCCAACTGAAACGATTGAGATTACTATCGAGACTTTAGTTAAGTACTTGTTTCGACTCAATGGAGTTTTTGGTCTTTAAATGCTTTGTTATAGAGAGGTAGATATACCTAAATGTACTTGGCAACAACGTGACAGCATAGCAGTGACAGAAAAGCGTCGAAAAATTAGTTATTAGCCAAAAGATTCACCATTCAAGATTCGGCCAAGCTGGACCTGATCGCAACCTGGTAGCGACGTCATTAAAAGATGCCCATAGATAAATATAACCCGTCTCTCCACTATTCCAATACTTGCTCAAGGATGCATATCCGGTAGGCACTAAAAATCCTTCCATATCCCAACGGCACGTCTTCCCTCCTACCATTATCGCGCCCCCCGGTCTACTCTTTGATACGAGTATGCATTGGTCTCTGTAGTTCTATGAAGCATGAGGCTCCAGGGGCTAGTGTGCATCTTTGGGTTAATTCGTGTGATCGAGTCTGGTTTAACCACGCTGGGGTCGGTGCATTTCATTCATACACTGCTACGGAGATTTTTTGCAGCTGGAATGACGTTGTCAAGACATTTGTTTAATGTCTTGAAAAACCAAGATGGCGGCGTTAGTTCAGATTTTGGCCGCGCATCAGAAGAACCTTGTAGCGCTATACATACGTCCCATACAGGTATGGGACAGTTGATTTCTTCGTTACTTGAAAACAAATACGAGAACTTAAAGCTTCACGTTCTCGGCGGCCATGTATTGAAACGACTTCCATTGTACTGTGTCTAGCAATACGAACGAACGTGTACAGCAATTACGTATGCCAATTACACAGCGAAAAAGCCGCCATTATGTTCTGGGAGTTGCATTAGTAGGAACGGATGCTCGCAAGCGTAAAAATTACAAAACGTTATCCGTCACATTTCCATACAAACACGCCATAGTCGGCATCCCATGGTCTCTCGTCTCACGCACTAGATATCCCGTTGGCGCAACAGCTGGATAATTGTTTCGCGAGTCAGCTGGTTATTACGATAACGGTGCGCCCGCGCCGCACCCGACTCGCGCCGAAACTATCCGATAAGTTCCGAACGTGAGTCTCAACGTAATTACTAACGCTCTGCTGGATAGTAAAGTCGAACTTAGCGAAGCTCTGTATATCGTTTCCGAGAAAGAATTCTTGACGGAGAGAACGTGGCGTATCCTTGGAATTGTTTTATTATTAACAAACAAAACTTACTGGCGGAGAGTTCAATGTTTGTTCATTACATACCGTACCCAATATTAATTATGTGTAACTACCTATCTAACAAAATATATCTGTCTGCATTTTATGCATTGCATGCATGCATTTTAATATTACCAAAAGTTTCGTGAGGTATTTTACATACGCTGCAATGAGAACTTTTTTTTTTAAATCTAATTGATTAAAGCTCCCCAATGCAATGGTTGCAATTATTTTTCTTGGACACTAGCCTGTAAGTATATATTCAAATGACCACTGAAAATCAGCGCTGTGCTGTGGGTCCCCCATAGCATATCATGGTGAGTGCAAGCCTTCTTGTCACAGTCATGACGTGCAGCTTCTGGCTATTTGTTTGTTTGTGATAGTACTTATATCTCTTTTGTGTAACCTTCGAGTTCATTACTTATTATATTTTCGTACGCACATTTCGTCGTGTTTCTGTGACAATTCACTTTATTTTTCTTTCTTTTTCTTTCAAATGTATACCAACCTGCATATTGTTATGCTACTCATTAGTCCACAAAAGCAAAGTTGGCTTGCATTAGCATACTTAACTTTATTAATATAAATTGTGCTTCAAATTCAAATACAAACAACCCTTTTCCAGTAACATGATTAGATGACGCAAAGGGTTCGGAACCCTTTGAAATGTGCTAATCGCGTAATGCCGTATTTGTGTAGGGATTATCTCACAAAAGAGTATTGTTACCGATGCTTAATTGAACTATGTGTCCATTTGCTATTTTAATTTATGTACGCTCGTCTATTTCTAGGATAAAGCCGGCTTTGCTATGAATGGAAAAGATAAATGTGAGCTTAGAAATATTTATTAAATGTAAAATTGCATAGACCAAGCGTAGAGCATGGTAGCAATAAGCTAAAGCAAAAGTTAGATATTGAACTTATTTGTGGCTTATATGCAGCACTGTTCGACATGAAGGGGAGGCAATGCAAATAATGAAATACGTCTCTTAAGACGGAGATATATGCCAGTGACCTTGAGTGGTTAGCTTGCTTGTTCTGTACTGAGCTCACGCAACGCGTCGTACGTTCAGCCAGTAATAGGACTCGCCCATCAAGGAGCGCTGTCCCCAATTTGACGCATTATTAATTTATTATACACAAAACAAAAGGTATTTTAATAAAACGCGTATACTAAAATATCAATAACTAAATTATCTTTAAATTGGTGAAGGTTTCATAAAAATACGCTTGGTAGATTTTGCGCCATTCTCAGTTTTTATCCGCGTTAGACATAACTTTTCAAATCATTAACTCTACTCGTTTAGACGTGATCTTCAGTATAAAATCATTAAAAGTTGTTTATCGTCGCCTTAAGCATCCTGGGTGGACATGACCAAAATGTTTTGTGGCCAAACGGACTAGATCCCCCACGGTGTGTGGTTACTGGTAGTAAAAATATCTAGGGTTTAACGAGTAGACCAAAAATAAGAAAAACAATATGTTCATTATATTCAACACAAAACAAAAAAAGTCTCCAAACACACACTTACACTTCTTTGTTTCAAAATAACTCCGTACCGGTACCGTATTTTTCTCTCAACATTAAAGGACCCGGGGTCACTCCCCTCTCCTTGCAATAACTGTACACAATATAATAACAAAGTTTTTGCTCTGCGTGCATATTGTTAGCTTGAGGTTAGTGCAAATGCCAAAACTTGCAAATTATCTGTGCTCGTGACTGAACTTTAGCAATCATTGGCAACATTGGCAACGCAACACTCATCAAATACTTCGGAGTTTGTGGCGTTGTTACCTCCCATTTCAGTAATGATTTATTACGAGTATGATCGGGTTGGTGTTCGAATAGCGGTGTGGTAAAGTTGTGAGCTTCATTAAGCAGAATTAACATATTTCAAACAATGCTTCGTAAGGATTCTACTCTATCTAAGAATAGCAAGACTACTATTTTAAAACGAGTTACCCTGTGTTTATAGTGCCGTCTGGTTTTACCTTAGATCCGCCACAATAAGTAGTCCTAAGGGAATTATGTTCCTAACAATTTTGTCATACTCACAGCGTCTATCAAACAGATTGCTGGAGCGTCTTTGCTAGGAATCTTACGAATTGCCTTCAGCAAACAGAAGAAGAATGGTACATTTGCACCTAGTTGCCCCGAGTTCTTCCATGGTAAAGTATAGCCTACTTCCAGCTAAGGATCACACGACTCGTTTAAAAAGAACCAACACCATTAATAAAAGAAAGCTCACATCAATTAATGTTTAACACGGAACTTATGGCAATTATTCAAAACACGTTAACTGGTGCTCGTATCATCACAAATCAGCGACACCTATACAGTTCGTGCCCAGAGTACAAACGAAGTGCAGACGTGACCAGCATCACCGGCCATCGGATTTGAATAAATAAATCACGCTCGCATCCCGACTCATTTGTTAGCTGCAAGAGAAAGGCGTTCGATTCCACGCCTCAGCTGCAATCATAAACCTAATCTAGCTTTTACCACTTTATGTTCCCTACGTGTGCATTTCACTGTCAATGTTTCCACTTGCATCACCAAGCTGTCCAATTTCACTTATTCTTCGTCCTTTTACAGCGTTCATAAAAAAATTATCTCCAGAGAAAGTGTGTATTAAGGTTAGTATCGTTCGTATCATCAGTGTCATGCGTTGTTACTGATATCATCATGTGACGACAGTTTTCACACGTTGTTTCGAGTTTTCGACGCGACGCCTCAACATTCGTCGTTGTAAAACGTTGCGTATAAAACAAGCCATCGTTAATTCAAGCCAATTAACAACGGCCCTTAACATTTAATTAAGTCGCCTAATTTATTGTATAGTTGTTATTATTTATACGACATCAACTTAAGTGAAACTGTCCTTACGTTGGTGAATGGGTTACGACAAATAGGGCTTATTAAGTAACTGAGTGACATTAATACCGGTGAAATATGGCAGATTACGTATCCACGTCGTGCAACGCAAACTGTAATGTCAGGGCAATAAAGTTGTAAAACAAGCAGTGCACTTTGCTAAATACCACAATATTTTATGTAATGGGTAGGAATCTTTGAACTCCATTTCCAATAGTTACGTCTTTGTTCTGGCTCAATAAAGTATAATGTGATTACTTGATAGTGATTATAAAAGTCTTGCAATAAAAGACGGTAATTAAGATCTTGAACTGAGATTCTGAATGCTTTGCAAGACTGATATTTCTTGATTAAGAACCATTTATCATCAGGAACGTATCGTGTGTTGTTTAGAAAAGGTTCATTGTTACAAATATCAGTTTCCCTTTTCCCTACGAATTCTACTTTCAGTAATTTCGAATGAAAGGAAAGGCATGTACCCAGTGGTACCATTCAACAAGTTGTTAGAAGCACAACTGCTTATTCCGCTTGCTACAGGCGATGCACTAGTTGCTTGTCTACTTACACTTTGCGGTTAACTTTAATTTGTTATTGCTTTAATTCTGTGCTATTTCAAGTACTTCCACTTCTGCTATAATCAGTTTATGCATTTGCTTATTTTTCTTTTCCAAACAATGAATCGTGTACCTAGTGTTTTATAAATAACGTCATAATTTTGGGCTAACTCAATTATAAGTAGCCACTACCTACTTCTAAACAGGAAATTTTTTCTTCACAAAAATTTGGAAGATGCTCGTAGTTCGAATATTGTGTGCTTGTTAAATTTCGATGTCTCTATAATACATTGTCATAGTATACATCTATCCAACAATACACGTGTATTTAACCCTTCGGGAAACAACGCGTGACGGTTACGTGCATTTGAATGAGTAATGAAGCGTGACACAGTAGACACCTCACAGACACCTGGTCAAGGTATTTACATGAAGTAATAGTGCTTCCTTCCAGGTGTAACGTTATATGTGGCCTATATGGTCATATTTATTTATTTATTTTATTTTTAGGAAAACTTTCAGCTAAACAGATACATTTAGTAATAGTTCATAGAAGAAAATGGCCAATTACAAGTTTCCACTTATAGTCTATGATCATTGGAACAAAGAAAATTGATAGTAGACTTTGTAAAACACAAAACAAAACAGAAAAAAAAATACTATTTCCGCTCGAAGAAGCTATTAGATAAGATTCTCTTCAACTGAGTAACACTAGTATTGAAAATGTCGATGTCAGCTTCCTGACAGGTTGCATTGTACATACGACTCGCTGTCATCATGTACGAGTTCCGTCTGTACGTAGTGGCTACCACTGGGGTGTGCAATAAATGAGGTCTACGCAAGAACACAGACGGCACTCGCAGTCCGATTTTGTGCAACAACTCTGTATATATCATACCAATTAGCGTAACGATACACTCTATCATTGAACAGTGGTGATTAACACGGTAACCTTGTGAAAACTTTTGTTGTTTTTGCCACATTACGTCAGTTATTTATTTTGAACAGGAAGTTGCAAATTATTGTAATTGTTCTACATGAAGGGGCAGGAGGGCCTTCATCAGAACTCATCTTGTGTGTTGTATGTGGGTAGGTAGGTAGGCAGATGGGCGTGAGCAAAAAAATCACAAGTCCTTGTTACAATCACAGTTGTTTAATCAGCACAGGGTTTAATAATCGAAATACACAGTCAAATGAACAATGTACAGTCTAAGCAACACGACACCAACTTAATTATAACACTAGATTAAACTATCACTCGGATGCAAAGCGATTCGTCACAAGCGTGGTGTGCGGGCGCCGTCTCGAACCAAACTGTCAAGATGGCCGCCCTCACAACCATCGACAATGACGCTTCGCTAGGCTGACTTTGACAGCTAAAAGTCAACCTGACGTCTGACGTTGACGGATGCGCCGTCACGGCCGGACTGACACTCGACCGTCCTCGGGCGATTTTCTGAAACAATGAGTTGCAATCGTACACAGTCCGTTCGGCATCCTGACGGACGACTAATTACAATTATCACAATGCGCTATGATACTTAAGACTTAAGGCGAGTGTCTCGCAACAATTAAGCCGGATGACACAGCCTCGTCACTAAACAGCATGTAGGTTAACAGTTCACAATTGGTACTATTAGACAAGTCAATCCTTTGGTGGATGTGACCCGGACGACAATATTCGTCTTACCATAATCTGCAAAACATCCAGAACAAGTCAGTCAACTTAAATGGCTCTGACTCGGACGACACATTTCGTCTCATAGAACAAAAGTACAGAGACAAGTCAATCTGATACTGACTCGGACGACATATTTCGTCTGACTATTTGGCAGGAAAGAGATTCTTATAGGTCGCTCCACTTACCTACGACTATGAATCGTCCCGTTCTGTATTAATTTCAGTTTCGTGCAACATTTCCCAAGTCTCAGGATCTGAGCATGTACTGAGAGTGTCTGAGCCTGCTGTGAGCGTCTTCGAATCGGCGGAAACAGTGTTTGAGCATACGGTCAAGGTGTCAGAGTTATCATTGTCATGATTTGAATTAGTTATACTTTCTTCATCTTCCGACGCCGTCTCGGCCTCTTCACAATTTAAAAGACTAGTAGCTATTTCGATCAAACCGCTATGTCCCTGGGGTACTGCGCGCAAATTCTCGTGAGAGTATTTATAAGTTCTCTGAGAACCACCTAAACTTAAGTTCGTAGCGATCGTTTTCAAGTACTTCTACTATAACATATGGACCTCGAAACTTCCTATCCAATTTTGTTTTATTCCGTTCACAATTTTTTTATAAATACGACGTCTCCTTTAGAGAAAGGTCTTATTGTGGCCCGACCACGATTATACCGAAGAGTATCAGATTCAGCAGCTTTGCAAATGTTAGTTGATGCATCAGTTCTTATCGAATCTAAATCTAAGCAAACCTCATGATCTATATTATCGGCGTTCAACTTAGACATTCCTAAAGAATTAGAACGAATTCCAAACATTAGTTCTGACGGTGAGTATTTGGTAACGGAAGATTTAGAACTATTGAGAGCAAGTTGGATGTTACTTAATTCGTCACGCCACGCTTTGTAAGGGTCGTTTTCAATGATAGTAAGGAGGCTCTTTAGAGTACGCATCACTCGTTCAACTTGGCCGTTTGCCCCACTCGTACCAGTCGCGATGAAATGGAGGTCTATTTTATGCTCTTGACAAAAGCTCTTAAAATCTGAGCTAATGTAGCAACGGCCCTGATCTGCGATGATTCTTTTCGGGGCTCCAAAAAGACACACCGCTTTTTGTACGGCATTTATTGCACTCTTGGAATCGACTGACAAAGTATGTTCGAGTAAAACGTACTTGGTAAAGGCATCGATTATTACCGAGCAATACTCCTTTCGGTCACTCTTCCTGCTCAGCTTCCCCGAAAAATCTATGTGAATCGTGTGCCAAGGCACGGATACTTTTGGAATCGAATGAAGCTGAACAGGCTGAGCACCCGATGGACCTTTCGATGCCTCACAAATGATACACGAATCTATAAATTTTCGTACACATTTAGACATATCGGGAAACCAATACTTTTCATACAGCTTGTCTAGAGTTTTGTCCCTGCCTAAATGTTGCAATTCGTTGTGGACATGATTAATTAGTGTCCAAATAAGAGACCGTGGAACTACGGGTAGCCATGAAACCGCTTTGTTACGAGTAATCTTCCTGTAGAGTATACCATTTCTAACGTCATATGTTTGACCTACTGTTTCGGGAAAGCTATTATTATTATGTTTTGCGATAAGGTCCTGAATTTCTGCGTCACGCTTCTGTTCAACTGACAGCCAGCCCTGATGTAGTTCAACATTATTGATAGTTTTAGGCTTACGCTTTACAGGAGTGATAGGAACAGCAGAATCTGACAGCGGATTTCGGGACAGGTAGTCAGCATGCTCCATTTTACTTCCTTCGCGGTATATAATATCGAAATCGTAAGCTTGTAAATAAGCCCACCATCGGTAACCGCGGGGTGTTAGGTCTTTCTTCGATTTCGACGCCTTGAGTGAATTGCAGTCGGTAACTACAACAAATCGCCTACCATATAAATAATGGCGAAAATGCTCTACAGCTCTGACGACCGCTAAAGTTTCTAGCTCGTATGAATGATAACGAGATTCCGCGTCTGCTGTACGGCGGCTATAATACTCTACAACGTGCGGAAGATTATTTTTCTTTTGCAGAAGGATTGCTCCATATCCTTCTGAGCTAGCATCGGTATGTAGTTCCACCGGAAGTTCTGGGTCGAATATAGTTAGCACCGGTTCGGACGTGAGAATGCCTATAATTTTGCGCCGTATCTTTTCATGTTCGGTAGTCCAAGTAATTCGTCCTTTAAGTTTTGTAAGAGGGTATAGGGGACCGACTATTCGTGTGAACTCAGGATTAAATTTCCGAAAGTAGGAGGCTAGACCGAGAAATTGGCGAACATTAGTAGCCGATTTAGGTTCTGGGGCATCTGCCAATGCTTGAATCTTCCGTGAATTGGGCCTAATCTTACCGGATTGTACAGAATATCCTAGGTAGTCAATTCGTTGTTTCATAAATTTACATTTCTTTGTATTGAATGTATTTCGGGTCTAATTTCGTCTGATTTCTCTCTACATTCTGAATTAAAACTAAATCACCAACATAAAATTTAATTACTTTAGCTTTACTTTTATCAAATCCAGATTTTTCATAAATTTGCACACTTTTCTATGTTCGTAGCCGCTTGCTCTCTTATCTTGTCAATGTCTATTTCTGGTTCAGTATCATCCAAAGTTAGAAGATTTAATGGTCTAGCCACACGTCCTATCAGAAGCTGAAGTGGGCTTGCTTCTGTTACACGATGGACAGAGGAATTCAAAGCTAGTTTTATCAGACGTTTTTACAGCCGTAAGCATACTTTTTAAAGTGCTCATCGTCCTTTCAAATTGGCCATTGGCGCGACTTGAACTCGAAACGATCAAATGTAAAGAAACACCATGACTCTCACAAAAATCTTTAAACTCCATGCTGGCAAAGCATCGACCGTGGTCTGCAATAACTCGAGCCGGAGCTCCAAATAGAGACCAGATTTAATTCGAAGAGCATGGTACAGGACAAATTTAGTAAACGCATCGATTAAAACTATGACGTACTCTTTTGAATCATTTTTGCCACCAAGTTTGCTAGTTATGTCAACTTGCACAGTGTACCACGGTATACTAATCTTAGGGATTGGATGAAGCTAGGCTTGCACACGACCTGAATGTGATTTTGACAGTTTACAAGTTATACATCCGTCAGCATCCATCGACAAATTTACGAACTATTTGGCCATATGCTCGAACCAATAATGTTCGTATACCCTGTATACGTACCATCGCAAATGTACGTTCACCAATGAAATTACGACTGACAGATTGCTTGACAAGAGAGCATTCGGCACCGGAATAAAAATAATACGACTCACCAGATTGTTGCAATTGCTCGCAAACACCTGCCACTTGGTAGTTGTCGACGCGCCGTTCGGCTACCGTTACGGTGCCCCTTCCGCTGCTACAGACCGTATGGCCCGCAGAGGACGCGCCGCCCTTGCTGAGAGCTATGATGAGCGATGCCCCCTCCAGTGGATGTTCATCCAGGCAGACGTCAACCGTTGCCCACCAGGCACGTGGATCAGAATCTGGGTACTCTGGGTTGATTTCTGGCAGAGCGATCTTCGGTGATAAGGCTGCTGTTCTGATAGCCTCGGTCTACTGCATCATATTCCGCTGCAGGATCTCGAACATTGTGGGCCAGTGAGATTCAGTATCCCACTTCTGATGAAGGGGCAGGAGGGCCTTCATCAGAACTCATCTTGTGTGTTGTATGTGGGTAGGTAGGTAGGCAGATGGGCGTGAGCAAAAAAATCACAAGTCCTTGTTACAATCACAGTTGTTTAATCAGCACAGGGTTTAATAATCGAAATACACAGTCAAATGAACAATGTACAGTCTAAGCAACACGACACCAACTTAATTATAACACTAGATTAAACTATCACTCGGATGCAAAGCGATTCGTCACAAGCGTGGTGTGCGGGCGCCGTCTCGAACCAAACTGTCAAGATGGCCGCCCTCACAACCATCGACAATGACGCTTCGCTAGGCTGACTTTGACAGCTAAAAGTCAACCTGACGTCTGACGTTGACGGATGCGCCGTCATACAAGATATATGTTGTGTTTCGATATGTTTTGATTGATATCCGTTTTTATGATGTTAGTGTAAATACACCCGCTTATCGCTACTGAGGCCACGTTGAAAGATGAATATTGTGCTAATAAGAATGTGACTATTGTTGTAAATTCTCTTTTTGTGCTAGTCATAATGTTATGATAGTCGGCAGCTCCTACTACAGGAGCTGGTGACTTTTAGCACAATATTCATCTTTCAACGTGGTATACACCACGGACCATTTTGGTTACCCATTGAAAGGGTTTTCGATAGGGTTTTTCTAAGCAGTTAAACAAAAACCCATACGATAAGGGTAACCCTTATGAACGGCTTAAATTAAATTTTGGTAAACCATTGAAAGGGTTTTCGATAAAAAACCCATACGGTGTGGGTAACCCTTTTGAACGGCTTAATTTAAGCCATTCTAAATTACCCACACCGTATGGGTTTTTGATTAACTGCTTAGAACCTTATCGAACCCTTTCCATTGAAAGGGTTTTCGATAAGGTTTTTCTAAAATGGTAACCAAAATGGTCCCTGGGTAGAATAGGGATAGAATTGGTCCTGCTACGCATGCTGGGCGGATATCGAAATAACATAATATTATGATTTTTTTCATGTTACTGGGTTTCAAGTAGGTATAGAACCCATTGAAATGGGTTATCAGGTAACCCTTTCACTGGGTTTCAAGTATAAAACCCATTGAATGGGTTACCCCTTCGAAAGGCTTAACCCTTCGAAAGGCTTAACCCTTCGAAAGGCTTAACCCTTCGAAAGGCTTAACCCTTAACCGGGGTTGTACGGTCCCTGGTCTAGACAAGAGAATTTAGATTCATTAGGAGTACGCCTATTTTAGTTCCAAGTAGTGCCTTGTCTAGCGAGCAATATTTATCTTTCACAGATCTAAATATTTCTCATTCTCTTTCCATTGGGGATTTTTTTGAAGGATTCTATAATTTTATGGAGTTTTTTGCAATGAACACCTAAATATTTAAAAACTCGTTGTTTCCACTAGCCTGTTCTTCTGTCACAAACCTGAACCCCACTCGAAAACCTTAGACCCCATAAATATAAGTATTGCCCCATTATCTCGGCAGCACATGTTCGCATGTAAAGCGGCCGCGGCAGAGGTCACCGCGTATCTAGACATCTGCCTGGCGAATGGAGCTGTTAATATTCGACGTGTGACATCCAGCCACTTTGTCGCACCGACGACAGGTCTTATCGTACGATCAGCGTTTCACTGGGCGAAATTCATGCTTCGTGTGCCGTGTGTGTTGAGGACAATTTGTGTAAATGCTGAGGTGTATGGAATATTTTGACCACGTAATTTTAAAGTCCCTTAAACATGTATATACAACATTATTTTTACTATATGCGAAACCTGAATATATTTTGGTCAGAATAAGGATTTCAAATCGATTTCAATCATTTTTACACTATGTTTTTTTTTCCAAAAATATTTAAGTGTGATGGAAAATGTTATCACCATTTCATTACTTACAATAAAATCGCCGTACGATTAGGTACCTACTGCCAAATTATTATAAATGAGCGCAAAACGACCCTGGAGGCGCGGGGTGCCGTTAGCATGTTTTTGTACGGACAACCCGGTAACATAACAACCTTATAACTTTGTGATGTTTCATGATACAGTTTTGAAATTTTGTACAAAGATTCTTTACATAAAAATACTAGACACGTGTTTCGGGTTTCGCATATACTAAAAATAATGTTGTATGGGACCATATGGGACCATCCCATATATATGTATTTATGGGACTTTACAAAAGTTATGGAGTTTCTTGCCCATTCTTCACCATACGAAACTATCTGTTGGAAGGGGCAACTAGAATCACTTCTATTTTCTTGTAAATATAGACGTTCAACAGTGCCTTTATGTGCCTAATTGAAGTCATTTATTTGGCTTTGTCTTTGCGTATCTATCTATACGTGATATGAAAGTTTAGGGAGACAAACTTCTTAAATTATCTAGTCTTGCTTAGAATACTCTAAAGCTGCCTGAAAAAGGGTTATTTTATATGTCAAATTAATTAAGACCCGACCTTAGTGCGGCGTAAGATTCTGCTTAGAAGAAAAATGAGATTGAATGTTAGGTACTTAAGTTGAAATTTGTAAATCCTACACGTACGAGTAGGATCGAAAATTAATTGCCAGCTTTCGAGCTTTTTAAATAACATAAATAAGATGTGACATTGTGTACTCAGTATACTAATTGCTACCTTTAATTTTCTTAATTTCGCCGGTTTCACCCCTTTATAAGGAGAATTGTTAATTAAATGAGGATATTTTCACTTGAACGTGCAATTATGTTATTACCCATCGTTTATTCGACACGTAAAAATGTTAAATAGCAACATTAAATAACTTTCTTCGCGATAAATTGAGTTTCGACACTTTGCAAAGCTGAAATTACGATTCGATTTCTTTTTAAATTGTTTACTGAGTTAACAAAAGCTCATAAAGAAAAAAGAACTACCCATTTAAAAACTAACCTCCTTCTTACAAAGTTCAGTTTAGTACTATTACTTATTATGGGACTTCTTGGCGGGAAAGTGAAGCGATGTTCAGCAGTTTGTTTAATTTTCCAAAATTTGTGTTTAGCCGAATATTAATGTGTAATAAACTAATAATGGTGGATTATTAACCATTAAGTGTTTGTGAACGTGCATTAGTGTAGGCAAATGAAACAAAACAGTGCAACTTCGCTTCAAGTTCTCTAAAGAAGTCGCGTGAGGTCTCAGTAAAGTGCCACATCTTTACTGAAACTTAAGGGGAGTGGGCGGGGATATCATCATCATGCATTTATAATTCATTTCATCAATACTATACAAGAACTAAAACGTGACATTGGCTAAATGCACAAACCGTGCGATGCCAGAAGGAAAAAAAAAAATACTTATTATGTGGTTCAGTCATAGACAAGAATTTCGTCGGACAAACGAATTTTTAAATTTCGAATCCAACCCTTCGTCTGCCACGGTGTCATTCGCCCCACGTATTCTCTAGGGTGGTCCTCTCTAGACCCTCATTAATGTGCACCTCTACGATACGACCGCGCGATAATTACCTGTGACTTGCATACAAAATCATTCTCTTCAATTTATTGACACTACATTTTTCTTTGTTCTTTATCCGACTGTTCTTCGAGTTGAGATATTTATCTTTTCTCACATTTAAATCATAATACGTAAAAGTTCTTGTCAGAAAGCCTTGAGACATGTTCCAAGAATTTATTGCTTTTAAATTGTTTAATCGCTAGAATAATAATGAAAAAACTGGCCAAGTGCGAGTCGGACTCGCACACGAAGGGTTCTGTACCAACGTACTAAACCCTTTAAATACTTTAGTTAAAAACCAGCCAAGTGCGTGTAGGACCACGCACAATGAAGGGTTCCGTAGTTGGGAAGAATTTATCCCAAGAAAAAAAACTTAACGTTGTAGTTGAAAAACATGTTCTCCCTCCATACATTCCAAAAGTTTTCCTGTAATCTATAAGTATAGAACTATTTCCTGTATTTTTTCAAATTTTAGGTTCAGTAGTTTCGGAGATAATGGTGGAATGGCCAATTATCATTTATTTTCTTAAATAACTTTAAAACTACTTATTATAAAATTATAATAAAATAATTGAGACCCTCACAATAAGCTCTCTTTCATTAGATATGTCACACGGTACAGTGTGCAAAAATTTTATTAAAATTTTCTTATTTGTCTCCCAAAAGTGACCCCATATTCAAAATTCATTTATTTATTTACGTAACTCGTCCGTGTTTGGATCTTAGGAATTGATATGTGTACCAAATTTCAACTTAAAATTGTTCTATTCGATTCGGAGCGGTGGGTGTGATAGACGGACAGACAGACACACGGCCAGACACACCGTAAGGGTTCTGTTTTTTCATTCGGACATACGGAACCCTAAGAAGCCTGTAATTTTTTACTTTATTTTATTATTTGATATTATAGCAGCCATAGTAGTACACACTCTGCGGACATTTCAAATGTATACTTATTACGGTTCAAAAGATAGGTACATGGTGTGGCAGAAAGACAGACGGACAGCGTAGCCTTATTAACAGGGTCCAGTTGACACCCTTTGGGTACGGACCCCTATTAAAAGTAAAACACTGCCTCTGTCGTATAAGCAGAGCCTTTTTTAAACATTCACAGATGTTATTGGCAATGGTATAGTCTATGTTTCGCAAATTACTAAAAAGAAGGGACTGTCAGAATTTAAATTACTTAATAAAAAATATTTCGTATGATAAAACAATGCACGATGCCTTGTAGAGATTGTAGTAGGTTAGGTATGTGAGAGTGACTAACGCCTCAACATCTGATTCGAATCTGTCTGATTACCTATATCCAGATTATGCACATACCAGTAAGACTGATGGAAAAACATAGAACCATATTCACTTAATGGCATACCTGAGATACCTATTAGGAGTTAGTTCAAGGGTTGTCCAAAGTTGGAGCTTTATGGTAAGTTAAAAGATAAAATCAGTCATTAGAATAATGTATGTCAGGAAAGATATTAGGTTTCCGTCCCCTAACTTTGTATCGCATTTGAATGTAAAGTATAAGCTTTACTTTTTAACTGTTATCAAAATTTCAAAGAGGGGTGAACGAAATTTGTATGTTAATATTTTGGGTAGATTAAAATTCAACTGAAAAGGGATTATGCACCAAGCTTTAAATAAATATAAAGTTTTTGAGCAAACGCAATAAACTAAGACACAAAATATGTCCAACTGAATGGGACAGCCCTACTGCAATACACTTTGTACATATACTAGTTAGAATTTATTATGTTATGGACAAAGTCATTATTACAGTAGTCCGCAGCGCGCTCTAAACACCGGTAGTGAAAATGATACAAGCAATCTTACGCAAGTAGAAAATGAGCATATTTCCCCCGTGCAATCACCCCTACATACCCGTATATATTTTAATAATAATAGGAAAATTGCTACTGCAGGCTATCGTTCGAAAGGAATAACTTTGCGTGGGGCAAGACACGCGACCCTTTACCAAACAATACTCTTCAACCTACAACTGAATTATATCACCTTAGGGTCTGATTTCCTTTAATCGATTGCATTGACAGGGTTATAGTGACGCGCATGCGTTCATTTTGGAGGGAAAAACGTATACAGTGTTGCCATAGCAACGGTGTATACTGCACCTATACGTGTGTTCATTGCACTAGTCTGAAAACATATCGGTTATTATTAAGAACCGTTTAGTTAGTGCGCCTTCGCTGTGCAAATAAGTAGTTGTGACTAAAACCGTTGTTTCAAGTGTTATCTGTTGTGATTGACAAGTGACAAGGTTTGTTTACGTGTGAAGTAGGCGTTTTATCTCTTTGCTTTATCACCCTTTTAATCTTTTACAAAACCGTGTTTTATAGCCATTGTCTTTCCTTGATGTTCTCTCTAGATCTCTGTAGATTCAAGAGGCTATTATTAGATTTGCTTTTTTAATAAGAATAGTTAAAAGTTGAATTACGGTTCGCGTAAAGATAAAAATGTGAGAGACACTCAAGAAATAATGGCGATAAAAGTTCAATAAAAATAAATTGCAGAGCAAATCTCTCAACGCAAACGAACCACCTTTATCCGCTAAAGTTAGTTAGTGACATTAGCGTGCACAATAAAACGTCCATATATCTCATCCGTACAAACACGTTCCTATAAACTTCAATCGCCATAAACAAAGAGACAAGGGCCGTAAACGTTAATTAGCATGTATGACGTAATTAATCGTCTATCCTCAGAGAAATCCTTGAATGGGAGACGCCGGTAATGGGATAAAGTGACATGAACATTCCCGGCTACCCACCTTTTAGTATTGTGTTTCTCAATTAGACCTTTCAACCCAGCCGTTCAGTTAATTGCTGGCTTTTAGACCTGTTAGTCAAGTAGCCGAGCCACCCTTCCCATTTTGTCTTTTTTGGTATAAATCTTGAGGGAACCGGATTTTTTGGGTTGAAGTCGGCCCGAGTGATATTGTTTGTGGTTTATTTTAAGGTTCAAAGGGATTGGATCAGTACTTGAACTTCGATAACGGTTATTGTTATAAATCCTACTTGGGTTTTACATGTTGAATGTTAAGAGTTTCGGGTGAGAAACTGATATAAATATACATTTATAAGGTGTGCTGGTAAATTTGGACAGATCTAGACCTTGCACTGAAACTTTTGAGATATGGGTGTATGTCGCAGGAATTTGTATGATTCCGCTTTTTACAAACGGCGTCGTCCATTTAAAAATGCTCGCAGTCATGAAACATGCCGAAGGCAAAATGTAAATCTATTTCTTATGACGCTCGCCGGCCGCTTCGTCGGCACCGCTCGCTAAGCTCGCTCGGCTCGCGCGCGTCTGTCCGTCATTTGTCACAGTACTAACCTAACCCATTTGACCCACCCTCATTTCATAGTGCGAGCGTTTTTAAACAGACGGCGCCGTATGTATATTGTATAATGACGAATCATACAATTTGCCTGCGACATACGAGTATACATAGGTACATTGATTAAATAAAAAGTCGGAAGTTCTTTTGTTTTTGTTACAAACAACTCATTGTCTTTGCTTTTGTAATTTTCATACTCAACTTCTTGACGTCAATGCACTTAACCTCCTCAAAGATCGTCTTTTATTACTTTCATTAAACATACTCTTCTTATTAAATTGCCAGTAAAATACTTAGGCATACCTACGTAGTATGTAACTAGGTACTATTTCATATTCTAATCTTAGCCATTCTCGATTCCCACGTGTAATAGATTTGTTTAGTTTTCCACCGTCAGCGTCAGTCGCATCGATAGAAAACCAGCGATATCAAACTCTGTGGTCAAGTTTGTCAAGTCCGAGTGGTTCGGTTAGAAAGCTTAAATGTGTCAGATATGCTGTGCCTACACACTTGTTTGCCTGATAATGTTCGTCGTAAAATGTAAGCTTCAACTGTCCAACGCCTGCCTCTTAGACACACTCGTAAAATGCACGAAGAATTTAATTTGAAAGCTATCTGGGGGCCTAAAATGGACGCTTTGGCAGAATCAGACTATGATCTGCGTACAATTTGTATCCCGCAATTCATCTGTTTGACAGTTTTGTATGGAGTTTCGTAAAATGGTCCACAAATTATGAATTGCTTTATTAAAGTCTAATGTCAAATAGCAGCTCTCAAACAGATGAATTGCGGGATGTATGAATTGCACGCAGATCATATTATGATTCTGCCAAAGCGTCCATTTTAGGCACCCTGATGTTTGAAATGCGAGTGCTAATATTTATAGCAATAAGTTCTGAGGAAGGAAACGGTATTTGAATTTTATATAGGTTTTTATATTGTCAGCTTTGAATGTTGAAGGCAATTTGGCGCAAAATCAAATTGGAAGAAGTGGATAGAGATCTTATTACTTTACTAGCTTTCGCCCGCGGCTTCGCCCGCGTGGATGTCGAATAAAAAGCAGCTTCTCTATCAGCAGCATTCATATCTTAGTTGGAACCAACGTAAGCGTGGTAAGCAGATAGGTCGAGTGCAGTTTGATTTACAACTTTACGGAGGATATTATATAGCATATAAATACATACTTCGTTTTGTACATACTTGTTCGATATACCTACGTGTCCTCGTCCATTTCATGTCTAAGTCTATTTGTAAGAAATGTTGTATTGTTTATTTTTTCTACGTTTTTGTTCTTAAATAATAATTGATGTACCAACTTTTGAGTTATTCAAGGTACGCAGTAAAATTCTCCCGAAAACTATGTACCCCTTTTTCCGATTCTCGAAAACTCATTATGAGGTCTGAGTTTCGAGTTAATCGGACCGCGCGTTAAGATTCTTTAAATACAAACCATAACACTCCCTAAAATCCTTTTGAGGGGTAGTTTTGAAAAAACGCAAAAGTTATGACAAACTTTGTTATTTAAGCAATGACTGCCTCGTTAGTCTAGTGGTCACAGGTGCGACTGCTGAGAATGAGGGGTGGGTTTGATTCCCAGGGCGGGCAAAGTGTTATTGGATTTTCCATTAGGAATTTCTTAGTAGCAGCCCGAAGTCTGCATTTATGCCCGGTTGATGGCTAAACAAAACAAAACAAAACTGTCGAAATGTGATGTCCGTGACTACCGCCGCCCCACCAACGCCAATCGCTTCCATATTTGGCAAATAATTAGTGCTCAATTGGTGCTAATTAGTGCTCGAACAACAGAATTGGTGCCTTAATAGTTTTCGAGATAATCGACTTTGAAGGTGGTCCTGCGGTAGTCACGCTCCCTTCAGCAGGACCACCATGAGCGCAGATAAAGGGGGCATGCTACAGCTATTCTAAGTATACCAATAATTAGTGCTCTTAAATGTGATTCATTTCGTATCAAAAAAAGAACTGAAACATTTGTATATACCGAGAAATCAACGATGATAACTTTCGCGCGCTCGTTCAGCAGGACCACGACTTTGAGTGTTGATTCCAAGTTTCAGGAGCTAGTCGCTTTCCTCAAACCTACATAGAAAATTAGTGCTCGGCGAGATAAAATTGATACCCAAAATTCAAAATTACTACTCCAGTAGTTTACGAGATATACCATTGGTGGGGTGGCGGTAGTCACGGTGTAAAATTTTCATTTGAAGATTTCTCTATTAAAAACTGTGATTTCTTCCCAAATTTATACAAAAATTAGTGCTCCTAAAGAAGTTATAGTGACCAAAAATTCAGATTCCCAAGTGTTGTATTTTACGAGGAATTAGCTTTCATTACTTTTCCATACTAAATGTCCGCATATAACCCGACCAAATTAAGTTGTCAATGGTATTGAGCTGTTTATGAGATGTACACTCGTGCACATAAATTGATGGATGTCGGAATAGTAATAACAACAGTTCAATATCTATAATTTTTATACAAACTGTGTACATTAGAAATTTAAATAAACTTTTTTTACAGTCCGTTCAGCCGATGTTGACTTCTATTGCTTTGGTGGCATGACAACTGGCAGCTGTAATAAACAGTTGGTATTGTAACCACGTTTTTGCTTTTAATGCCATCCTTATGCCTACGGAATAGAAGTCAAAATTGGTGGAACGGACTGTAAAAAAGTTCATTTAAATTTCTAATCTTATATCAAATGGAGTAAGGTAAGTACATATTAAGAAAACAAATAACGTGTAATGTGCTACGTTTGTTAATGACGTGGGTAGGTAGGTACTCCAATAATGATTTTTCTGTATTGTACCTACCTTTTGTCAGCGACAGCGATAGGTATTTGTTATTTATCTCTTTCCTACTAATTTACCGTTGCTGCAAGCAATACCTAAGTATTAAAAACCAATTTTAAATATTTATTGCATTAAAAAAAATCTGTAATTTTGAAGTAGTTTTAATAATGATTAATTTAATGGTATATAATTTAATAATGATTAATTTAATAATGATTAATTTAATGGTATATAATTTAATAATGATTAATTTAATAATGATTAATTTAATGGTATATAATTTAATAATAAATAACTTACTACCAATAGATAATAATTTGATGTAAATGAAATGATGTTTGTTTGTTTTTTGTAGATGTGTTTTGTGTAATGTTTACTTACTCGAGTTTATGTTTTCGTATGCACGTGTTTCTGTGACAAATAAAATTATTTTTCTTTCTTTCTAAATATTTGCATGCCGAATGGCAAAATATGGCTGATCTTTGTACAGTACTAACACCTATTGATGTATCATCTACCCATATTTGCGAAAATAAAGTTATTCTTATTCTTAAAACTAATTTTCATTCTATACATAATTGTTGTAACTAAAGTCAACGCCATGAGACGAGATAAATTTCATACTTTGGGATTTAAAACTTTAACTGAAATTGCGTTCAGTTTCCATTGCAACTAAAATTATTTTATGACGTTTAGCGATAATTTCTTCATTCATAAATCAACTTAGATATCTTGAGTTTAAAGTTGATAGTTGTATAATTTGCAATTTTATGTATTTATAGCTTCTCATGACGGTTACTTTATGCATGAATATCCAAGCTTTTTCTATTCTGTTCTATCGAACCTTTTTGTTAGATTTGTGTTAATAAATTTAAGTGCACATTTTATATTGTTGATTTTTAAGTACCTACTTAAAATTCTACTGATTTTACAAACTGTGATCTATAATCAATGAAACTTATTCGATTTATAAATGTATTTTCCGTTAAAAATACACCTACTAATTTATTAATCTTAACCTAGCTTTAATAAATAATAAAGTAGGTATTGAATTGGTAACTAAAAATACACCCAAGGTCCATACACAAATTTCCACTGACATACATATGTCAGTGGAAATTTGATAAAATTGACTTCAGGTACTGAAAAATACATAACTATTACTTATGCAATACTTTTATACTAACGTTATTGGCAACATATTATTAATGCAATAAATTAGGTTTTTAATACTTAGGTACCTACTGCTTGCAGCAACGTTAAATTAGTAGGAAAGAAATAAATAAGAAATACCTATCGCCCCCAAAAAAGAAAGGCCATGGGTAACGATAGGTTATTTTTTTTTATAAATATGTACCCAAGTACACAGTTTGTATAAAAATTATAGATATTCTATTCTATTCTATTTTTTAATATGGCAACCAAAGCCGATGTCGACTATTCTGCCAATGTCTAAAGTGAATTGGAAAAGCAAGTGTGCATTGTTGTAGTAAAAAAAAAAAAAAAATCTTCGATACAACTGTTGAACTTAATGTAGATCTTGTGGGGTTAGTACTGGACTGAAACAAACAAATTATAGATATTGAACTGTTATTATTACTTTTCCGACATCCATCAATTTACGTGCACGAGTATACATCTCATAAACAGCTCAATACCATTGACAACTTAATTTGGTCGGGTTATATGCGGACATTTAGTATGGAAAAGTAATGAAAGCTAATTCCTCGTAAAATACAACACTTGGGAATCTGAATTTTTGGTCACTATAACTTCTTTAGGAGCACTAATTTTTGTATAAATTTGGGAAGAAATCACAGATGTTTTAATAGGGAAATCACCAAATGAAAATTTAACACCGTGACTACCGCCACCCCACAAATGGTATGGTATATCTCGTAAACTACTGGAGTAGTAATTTTGAATTTTGGGTATCAATTTTATCTCGCCGAGCACTAATTTTCTATGTAGGTTTGAGGAAAGCGACTAGCTCCTGAAACTTGGAATCAACACTCAAAGTCGGGGTCCTGCTGAACGAGCGCGCGAAAGTTATCATCGTTGATTTCTCGGTATATACAAATGTTTCAGTTCTTTTTTTGTTACGAAATGAATCACATTTAAGAGCACTAATTATTTGTATACTTAGAATAGCTGTAGCATGCCCCCTTTTTCTGTGCTCATGGTGGTCCTGCTGAAGGGAGCATGACTACCGCAGGACCACCTTCAAAGTCGATTATCTCGAAAACTACTAAGGCACCAATTCTGTTGTTCGAGCACTAATTAGCACCAATTGAGCACTAATTATTTACCAAATATGGAAGCGATTGGCGTTGTGGTCCTGCGGTAGTCACGGACATGAAATGTGGGTGTACGAAAGATACACCTCTACCTAACCCTTTGGGGATTGCAGGCTTGATGTTATGTAAATAAGTACTCAGGCCAAATTTCAAGTTTATATATCAAAAGAAATAAGATTCTGTTCACACAAACTTTTTACGCACTCAAAGGGGTAAATTGTTGAAACATCGTTTTGACGTTTCTATTATTGGATTTATAGGTTATTTATACCAATTTTCAAGTTAATCAAGCCACACAGTAGAATCCCCCCTTGTAAATTGACTATCCCTTTTCACCCCATTATTAGGGGCAGATTTAATAAAAACCGGATAAAAGTTATTCTTTATTTTTTGTTTTCAGTATAAATCCTGAGTTTCAAGTTAATCGGACCGCGCGTTAAAATTATTCCATAAAAAAATTGATATCCCCCAATCCCCTTTTAGGGGATAGTTTAAAAAAACCAAAAATGACAAACTTTATATTTTACTTAGGTTAGTATTCGTGCCATGTTTCAGGTTTATTAACTCAACGAATAAGATTTTTCATACAAACAAAATCCCCCTTTTCACCCCCTTAAAGGTTAAATTTCCAAAAACCCCTGATGCCCACGTCATAATTTGGGGTTAATCAAGCCACACAGTAGAATCCTCTCTTGTAAAATTGACTACCCCTTTTCACCCTGTTAAGGGTCATTACCGCACGGTCTCCCGTGAGGCGGCGAGCCTCCTTGCCGGACTGCCGCCGTGGGATCTGGAGGCAAAAGTCCTCGCGCACATCTGGGAGTGGCGCGAGGAGGCGAAACGCTGGGTCGAAATTCCGCTGCCGCGAGAAATCACGGCACAGCGGACGGAGCTCCGGCGGGATCTCATGGTGACATGGAGAGTGCGATTGTCGCAATCCAGCGCCGGGCACGCCACAATTGTGGCGATAAGTCCCCTCTTTGAGGAGTGGCTAGAGAAGCGCCACGGCGTCCTCACCGGACACGGTTGTTTCGGGAGGTTCCTGTTCAGGATAAAGCGGGAGGAAACGCCCGGGTGTCACCACTGTGTGGATCGCCCGGAAGACACGGTGGAGCATACGGTGGAGCTCTGCCTGGCTTGGGCGGAGCACCGCTGTGTCCTCACGGCGGCGGCGATCTCTCGCGTCCGGCCCTGGTTCAGGCTATGGTTCGGAGCGAGAGTGCATGGGAGGCCGTTACCTCCTTCTGTGAAACAATAATGCTCGCGAAGGAGGAGGCAGAACGCGTGAGGGAGAGGCAAGGTTCGCGCCCTCGCGCCCCTAGTCGCCGCAGGTGACGGCCCGGGCGTCGGGAGTAGCAAGCCATCTTCCGGCCACCGTAGGCGCGGGCTTGCGTACGGTGAGCCATGGGTAGCTCGCCATCCGATAAGGACCAGGCCCGGTTCAACTGCGCGTTGTGTTCCACGCGCGCCTCAAGGATATGTCAGCACCAACTGACGGGGTCCGTTAGGGCCTGCCAGGGTTGTGATGTTTGTCCGAAAGGGATATCATGGCCCTGGCACACAGGCAATGGAAAGAACACGGGTGGGTTTTAGTCAATAAAAGTCTGACACGCCCTCCCGCTCCGCCCAGAGCGGGAGAAGTTATTTGATAATTTCCCACGCAAAAAAAAAGGGTAAATTTTCGAAAACTGATAAATTCTTTTATTTATTTTGGTTTACAGTATAAATACTGAGTTTCGAGTTAATCGGACCGCGCGTTAAAATTCTTCCATACAAACTTTGTCATCCGCAAATCCCCCATTATGGAGTATAGTTTAAAAAAAAACAAAAAATGTCACACTTTATAATTTATTTAGGTTAGTAGTCGTGCCAAGTTTCAGGTTTATTAACTCAAGGAATAAGATTTATCCCCCTTGTTCACCCCTTAAAGGTTGAATTTCGAAAAATCCCTTTTTAGCGGATGCCTATAGTTTCCAACAATAAGCCGAAATATTAGTGATTTTAACTTAAAAAGAAGTTTCATTAAAAAAAAAAAATTATCCCCTTTTTTACCCCTTATGGGTTCAAATTCTAACAACACCGTTGCGTTAGCTTCCAATCATAAGCCTAGATAATAAATTTAGTGATTTTACTTCGAAAATTACACAACATCTTCCCCCTATTTAACCCTTCGGGGGTGGAATTATCAGAAACGCTGAGACATGTATCAATTAATTTTCAATCGTCAGCCTAAACACAAAATTTTAATATTCTAACTTCAAAACTGACGGACTTTCATATAAACTTCCATCCCCTATTTCACCCTCTTAGAGGTGGAATTTTGAAAAACCCTTTCTTAGTGGATACCTACTCTTTACAAAGAACACACCCTCCAAATTTCATGTCTCTAGGACCAGCGGTTTAGGCTGTGCGTTGATATATCAGTCAGTCAGCCAGTCAGTCAGTCAGGACTTTGAATTTTATATATATAGATTAGTGAGAGAGTTAGCGAGATCTATCAACCTAGCTAGAGACTAAGGTACACAAAAAGAACCAAACATTTATTCAGAGAATAAGGTAAGTACCGATAAAATATTTATAGCAATAAGTGCTGAGGAAGGAAACGGTATTTGAATTTTATATAGGTTTTTATATTGTCAGCTTTGAATGTTGAAGGCAATTTGGCGCAAAATCAAATTGAAAGAAGTGAATAGAGATCTTGATAGTGAGAGAGTTAGCGAGATCTATCAACGCTAGGAGACTAAAGGTACCTACCCAAAAATAACCAAACATTTATTCAGAGAATAAGGTACCGATAATGACATCACAAACAATAATTCCTGACGTGTTTTAACACCTGAATAAAATAACGGATCGTTAAGCTATTATTGTGCTGGTATAATTCAAATCTCCAATCAGATAAAGTATGCAAATGCAGCAGTAATGATTTATAAAATGGCAACCCATAAACGAGAGCCCGTTATGTAACATTATCAACATTGTCATGTTTTATTCATGACTATTAGACAGAGGATTTATCTAGATCTATTTTCACACCATTGTTATAGCCGTTTAAATTTAGACACGGCTAAATACGGACAGACATTTTAAATCGAAAAAGACCTTGTCTCGTGCATTTAGATCAGTAGACGATAGCAGAGAATACTATTTCGCGTTTGTATTCAACACTCGTACAAAACGACTTTACGGAAAAATATCCATTTAGATGCCTTAAAAATAGCTTGTAAGTGGGTATCGTTTTGAATGCCTTTATTGCCCTACAAGTACAGTACCATGTAGAGTTCAATGTTCAATAGTACGCAAGCGCAGACACGGCGTCGCCGACGGATAGCGCCGCGTCCAACGTAAAAATTACTTCGTAAGTTTGTATACTATCGGTCTACCGAGTTCCGCGCGCTACGGATAGATGGCGCGCTCTTCAATAAAAATATTAAAGAAAAATAAACCACGTTTTCATCAACATTTATTTACGTGTGAACAAGATTGATAGAAGGGATTGCGTGACACGTTGTTATTTCATTGCCTTGGGCACACTTGTCAATATAGTGAGGGGACCCCAATTTCACTGTATGCGTTTTTCTTTGTTTGTTTAGGGAAAGAACGTTTATTCTATTTTTTTGGGCTATCACTTGTGTCCCCGTGAGATTGATTGTGTTTAGGTAGGTATGTGAAAAATACCTACCCTTAGAAATGAATTTGCTAGAATGACAATTATAAAAGTGCGAGAGAGTGCGAATTGAATATGAAGTCCTCATAAACAATATCAAGTCTTTATTTTAAATTATTTATTAGGAGCTCAATTCCACCCGGAAAATGGGAAATAGTCGCATCGTTGAATGAGGTCAATGGAGACGAGAATTTTTCCGTTGTCTCGTATCGGCGAGTTGGTGACCTTTCTACCCTAATCCATTTGCCAAAGTGACGCGATTAATTGAAAAAGTTATTAACAATTTGAATTGCTTGTCAACAGATTGGCGCGCACCGATGGCAGACGAATCGGAAGCGGCGAGGGCAAGGCGCGCGCCCGCGCCCCCGCCGCGTCAAACCGTACGCCCGCCGGAACCGCGCCCGCGAATGCATTCCGACCCGCGCATACAACCGGACCCGTTGCGGCTGCCGGCTCCGCCGCGGTTGATTCGGCCGTCGGAGCACCTGGCTATCGTTGAGAGAGCCATGGAGCGCCGGCCGCCGCCGCTGGTGCCGGCTGTCACGGTGCTACATGGCCCGCGGCCGCCGTTACCGCCTCCGCAACCGCAGCCGCCGGTTTATAGGCACGTTGCGCCGCCGCCGATGAGAATGCCGGCTCCCGGACCGCCGGTGATGAGGCCACCACCTAGGAGAGATGTTCAGGTAAGGGTTGCTTGTATGCACATCTGACATTTACTAATTACGATGACTCTGTCAAAGTATGATCTGGCCCTGCTGTCTCGACATAGATATCGATCGCTTTACGACCGAATTCGGTCGCATAGTCCTAATGGGGTCTCTAGACGGTCAAAATTGCTTTACAAGATTGTGATTTTTTCGTGACTTTTGACTGTCGTCTGTCCATTGACCCCATTAGAACTTTGCAACCGAATTCAGTCGTAAAGCGATCGCTATCCATGTCGAGAAACCGACAGCAGGCCCTAAACTCAGCAAATCAGTAATCAATACTAGTTATGATGACTATTCCGCGAATTCCGCGTATTGCTCATTAATATGGTTATCATAATATGCAGATACCTTCCGAGTAGGACGTAGAACTAATAACATTCTCTCCCACGTTACATAACTTGTACAATGTGTTCAATAGTTTGCCTACAGACTCTGGGAAACTGAAAAAAGTGCTACGATCGAGTACAACTTTTCTGCGCACATTGAAACTGTTTTGAATTTTTATTAGGCAGGCATGTAACGGTTCCATGCTAATTGTAAAAACTCCTTTGCATAAACAACTTCACGTGTACACCGCGGATTATTTCATAAATCTGCTTTATAACCGTAAAATGCAAACGTAATAAATGTTTCGATTTGTCTCATTCTTTTTGTCAGAGAAGATTAATCTTCAAGTAGGCAGGAGGCTACTACTACCGCATGAAGGTGGGGTTTCTCGGATGGTTTCGATCCTCGATGTATATGCTTCGACTCCCCGCAGACCATGTCTCACCTTCCATCATACGCCGCATGCCCTGTCACCTGTACACGTGAGGACTTAATGTCTGCGACACCGAATGGTTGCGTTGCTGCGTTCAAACAGGAATTTTAACATAATATTGCCCTCCGACACGCTAAGAAGATCGCTAACTTTGGGTGACGTATATTACATAGTGATCAAAGTAGAGCCCCTATCCAATATAAAGACTCATCAACAAACAAGTAAATGTCTTTTCTCAAACATGCTTGGAAATTCGAGCATTATTGAGACAACCTTCTTCGAGATAAATCGAAATTACTGTACTGGCCAAATACATGCGAGCAGCGGCCACCAAAAGTTGTATGAACTTCCATGTGTCGTGGTTTAGCGGGTAAAAATGGAACGATATTTTACTCCGAAACAAGGCATCCAAGGAGGTAACATAACAAAGGTTTTATTTAAATTTCGAACTGGCTTGCAAATAGAAAGCTGTTTATTGAAAAAAAAACAAATTAACAATTGCCGCGTGAAAAATTATCGTTGTTTGTCATTGAATCTGGAATTTATAAATAATTTGCTTTGTTTGAATTTCCGCGCATTATTTGAGAAAAGCACTATACAAGCCTTGGCCGCAACCATGGATGATGATGGACTCACGTATGAGTGCCTCGGTTTCGCCTCGGCCCACCTTCCACGTTCGTCCATCAATGCCCCTGTTGCAGGCCGCTGCAGTAATGTCTTATTAAGTACAATATTGGTTGAGGAGATTGTGGCTTAGTAATAACAGTCGCACGAGTCGATCGATCAGGTAAAGCTACGCTTGCCCAGGTTGGTCCGTGGATGTGTGACAATCTTTTCATACCATGTTTCCCCCGTGCCTCGGTAAGCACGTTAAGCCGTTTGGTCCCGGCTGTCATTTGTAGATCTTTGACAGTTGTTACGGGTCGTCAGACGCCCGAAATGTCGTATTACCAAGGGATATCGTGTTCCCTTACTGGGTAGTAACTGGGTTGTGGAGGTCAGATAGGCAGTCGCTCCATGTAAAATAGCCGACCACAGCATAGTTCTTGTTTTTTTTTTTTTAAACGTTGACCCACACTAGGAATATCTCCTGTATTCTGGATGCGTTTACAAACATTTAAAGTCACATAAACAAACAGCCAGTCCCGGAACAACTACTTGTAGGTCATACAAATATTTGTTCCGTGCGGGAATCGAACCCGCGACACGCAGTGCAGGAGTCAATCGCTTAACCACAGCGCCAACCGTGTCGGCCGTTGGGAAAAGGCTAGGCAGATCATGATGAAGTACTATATTGGTTACTAGAAGGACATCCAATGTACCAATAATATAAGAACATACATCCAAGTCTTCTATAAATAATCCTCCGTGTATTTACAAGATTTCAATAGTTACATGAGTAGGCGTTATCTCTCTTCCTCGTTATGCTAATCATATTCTGAATACGATGACGCGCAGTATTCAATGTTTGTATCTTACTCAATACACATCGATGCGAAAGTGATAGCCAAGTGATTCACGAACAACAATCACTGAAGAAAACAAGAATGATATTCCATTTTTTGTTGAACGAGTTCCGTCAGTTTCGTGGTTTTGTTATTGAAAGAAAAGATACTGGAGAAATAATGCTTTTCGCTGACAATCAAAAATGGCAGTAAGTAGTTCTGTTAGATTAGAATCCTGCTTGTTATTTAACTAATTTACCACTGGTAGATGTTCGGAATTGTGTAAATAATTTCATCACCACTGCTTTCAAAACGGTGAAGGAAAACATCGTGAGGAAACCGATAGGATACGAGTATCCTAGAACCAAAAATTCGAAGACATGTGTCATCTACCAACCCGCATTGGGCCCGCGTGGTGGATTGTACAGCCCACTCCCTCTCGAAGAAAGGAGGCCTGTGTCCCAGCAGTGGGACCATTGTAGGCTGTTAATGTATGTGTAATGTAGATGTTCGGATACAAGGACTACCTTGTAAGTTTTGTAGATTCAGCAACATTGACACGTACCATCTTACACAACAGTTAGAGTCCACGTGGTAGTAGAACAGCACAAGCTTAAGTTTTGGTAAAACGGACACTATGATGTTCTAAAAATCCTACATCCATTTTGCAAAAAATCGATACTCTGCCAGCATATACAAAAGTTTTGATCAAATTGAACCCAAATCGTCACAACCACGACAATAACACATTGTTCTTGCCCCCGGCGCCACCATGCATGTAATTTAAAACCCAACTCGCTCTCTGAATGGCTTGCAGTTCCTTCCCGGTTTGAGTCATTGACAGCTTTCTTATTATAATAAGCCTAAGTGGGTGCCGGGCTGTTTGGCACCACAATAGCTACGGATGACGTGTTGCAAGATTCAACGCATGAACGGTTCTGGGACAGGGAAAATGGATTATTAGAAGTTTTATTGAGATCTTCAAGGCTCGAATGAAGTCTTAAAACTTGCGAAGTGTAAATAAAGAATTTGGTGTATTTGTGCCACTCAAATGATAAAGTACAGAGTATAAATACGCTCTCGTTTATAATGTGAAAGACAAATGGTGTCCATAAAAACGAAATACGAACAACGATGTCTTAAACATTTGGCACAATTCGGTCATTACGAGTGATTCATATAAAGGAACTGGAGAAAATATCTCCATCTTGAATTTTAAAAGTGTTAATATTTTAATAATCACATTCATCGTCTGCAATTTTTTGTAATAAAAGTTTAATATGTCCATTTGAATTTGGTTGACCCAGATAAGGGCCCAATCCAATCGTGCCGACTAATAACCCGGCGAGACGGGGAGGAGTCAGGCCTTGGCCTAAAATTACAACGGTTTACTGCTATCCGGTCTTATTGTGATCCAATCGGAGCAAAAAGAATAGACTTTTAATTCAAAAACGTTCTCGCATAAAATCTCTGTTGATCTCAATATGTTGGTCATTCAAACAAAGTCGTAAAAAATGGAAGAGAGAAATCAATCCCAAAAAAGGCTGAACATGAAACTGAAGCATTATGTTATTCATGAGTGTTTAGTTCATCCTGTACTGAAAGGCTTATCAGTAAGTAAGAGCAACGAATCGAATTACAATTAAGTGTAGCGATAACACATGCCATAACAAAATCGTCAAAGTATATTAAGTTGATAAATATACTTACCATACATTGTGAGGTTGACTTTTCTTATCACGTGTCAGAGTGTTTGTATATGTGAGTTTAAATGTTTGTAAACGCACCCACAATACAGGAGAAATTCCTAGTGTGGGGCAAAGTAAAAAAAAAAAAAAAAAAAAAGAAAGAAAGAAAGAGTGTTTTAAGTAGAAATTATGTTATTACAAAACGGTCCGTAACTTCATTCCTTTTATGGTGACTCTTGGGGGAAGCCTATGTCCAGATGTGGGCGTCTTTTGTCTGAGATAATGATATGACAACTTTGACCAAATTAGAAATTGTTTGTTAATTGTCTTTGTATTGCCATCCTGCACTTATCCCAATTTATTTGCGAGTGCAGCATATCTTCTTCAAAACATTTCTACTAGCCATTTCATGTGGTATTTCTACCTATATCATCTTCACTCAATCTGGTCTTTGGTCTACTCCTACGTCTTTTAGCCATCCACATTCATATTCAAAACTTTCCTCGCGACATGCTCTTATATTGTTTTCGTTATTTTAATTAAAGATTTAAGTGGGAAAGGAATTAGCAATTTGTAAAAGATAGGATTAAGTTTAAACCTTCTTGGAAGCCTTTGTTTGATGTGTGTAGGTGCTATGTGCTGGCGTTTTAAGCTGTTTACCAATCATGTTTGTATCGCACTTTAGCACTATAGGTTTGATTCCCCTGATTAGATTGGCAGTTGGTGGCACCAACTGCCAATCTAATCTTACTTAATCTAACCTAATTTTGTATGAGGTCTTACAAAATCGATTACAATTTTCCTGTAGCAGAAATCAAAACAGTTAATAGGCTACCAAATGTAACAGATTGCCCTGCACCAACTGACACATTTGAAACACCAATCATATCTCAAGTTAGAGCCGCACGTTCCTATTTCATACAACATACCCACTTTGCCCACTTATTACTTGTCTCATTTCATCCGTAATCACCTTCATCTCGTGGTAAATTATCACAATATTCAATTCACAATGCGACCCAGTTAAGGGCCCACTAATGACTCGCCCTACTTCGGTTTGATTGAGTATTGGTAGTACTGCGTTCTGCGTTGGACAGGCAATCAACAAAGATATGAAAGAGATCGTTTGTCTTGATTTTATTGGCTGGCGATTGTCCGACCATGTAAACTGGTGGCATTACAAGTAACGGTAGTGTGTTTGAGCGTTTTGATTTGCATTGTCACTCTGTCGTTTGAATGTAGGGCGGATATAAATTCTGGTTTATGGACTTGCGTTGTTTCCGTCATGGTTTTTAGGGTTCCGTAGCCCAATGGCAAAAAACGGAACCCTTATGGATTCGTCATGTCTGTCTGTCTGTCCTTCCGTATGTCACAGCCATTTTTTTCCGAAACTATACATTGATGTATTCTGTGAACCGCATTAAGATTTTCACACAAAAATATAAAAAAAACAATACATTTTGGGGGTACCCATACATGTGGTGTATCTATGGATAGGTCTTCAAAATATATTGAGGTTTCTAATATCATTTTTTATAAACTGAATAGTTTGCGCGAGAGACATTTCCAAAGTGGTAGAATGTGTGTCCCCCCCTGTAACTTCTAAAATAAGAGAATGATAAAACTAAAAAAATATATGATGTACCATGTAAACTTCCACCGAAAATTGGTTTGAACGAGATCTACTAAGTAGTTTTTTTTAATACGTCTTAGATCATAAACAGCAATTTACCTTTCATTCAATCAACTCAAATATAAAAATAAAATAATGGTACGGAACCCTTCGTGCGCGAGTCCGACACGAACTTGGCCGGCTTTTTTGTCCTAAGAGTCGTGGTGCTAGTTTTCCGTCTACTTGAGCGCCTTTTCAAGACCTATTCTTATATCTGCCTATGCTAGGCCCTTAAAGTACTGTTCTGATCTGGTTGAATCAACCAGATCAGAACTGTACTTTAAGGGCCTTATTACAAAACAAGGTTTACTTCAGACCCAAGTTTTAACCATGGAGCCAATATTGAATTTCGAACTTTATTCCGTCTAAGGTGCAGTTCCTAAATCAAAACTGACAACTTAGTACCGAACTAAGTTTTCAGTTTTGTATAAAGAACGGTATTTCAATCACAGTTACGTTATTATTACAAAAACTGGCTCCATGATTTAAGCCATGTCAAAATATAAATCTTGTTTTGTAATAAGACGGCTGGTGTTTACGCACCTTTATCGTTCAGTTTCGTTTTCTCAAGATAAAAAGGTAAGCATGCAAATATTCAATTACTACCAACGTTTGGCCTAGCCTTCTCCGGAGACAATTTCTCGGTCGCTCCGTAATTACGGCGGCTTCGAGAGAATCTCGAAGTGCCAATTAACAGTACAGAGTCGCCAACAGGAGCCAATTATAAATACCACGCTTAGATGCCGATTGCGAGCTTAAATGTACTGGCGATTAATCGGAACTGAGGAAAAAACCGAGATTCTTAAATTGTACTTAAAAGGAAGGAAATGGATAGTTTTTGTTCGTTTAACATTTTAACGAAACTAGCTAAGGTTCATTCTAAAAGTGATTTCTAAGAGGACCCATACACCTACAATAATATTGCACAATGTTGATGATTGCACAATATGATTGATGAGCTCCGAAACCCACACGGTACAATTAAATTGAGACAATAAAATTGAACAAGCATTCTCGTCATAACTTTCTTCAGTGCACCATGTCTGATAAAGATTTGGCTGCAGCTATCGTGTGTTTAATTGTAGCGAAACGGCAAAAACGAAAACGCCGAATCTGGACTAAGGGCTGGTTGATGAAAAGGCCAATCTACAATAACGAACGCCTGTTAAAGGATTTAGAATTAACTGAATTGAAAGCAAGTCGTCTTTATTTGCTTTAGGAAACATCTCTTGGTACTTGCTAAGCAACAAATCATAAGCCATACTCTTTTTGTCCCGGTCATGATACAATTTACTTTTAACATTCCACAAAGCAGGTAAATCACGATATAATTGAATGCACTCGATAATGAATTCTCGTTCCTTTTCTTTCGCTGAAATTTTTTGTGCCATTTTGGCTGCAAAAATACACGCGTGCGTGCGAGACCGCTCCGAACTGTAGACTAAAAAATATTGGGCAATACACCATACACAAGACACAATAAATAAATATTGTGCAATAAAATTTAAAAGTCCTCAATCTTTTGCTCAATCATTGCGCAATCTTCAATACTACCCCTATATGTTCAATAATATTGTGCAATCATCAACATTGCGCAATATTATTGAAGGTGTATGGGTCGCCTAATAGAGCTGAAATTTTTGTTGCATGTATTTGAAAATCGGACACATAGTTCCAGGAATCCCAACTGTGATTTGGCAACGCTGTGAAAAAATCTTTATGAAAGCAATATTTGAATAATGTTTATATCAGTCTGATGAACACCTGTACCTAAAATCAACAATTTTAGAGTCCTTCACGGGGACTGTAACCATTATGGATATGAGACCTTTAGTATCTACTTACCTAATATAACTCAGTCGGCATCTATTGACATAATATCACTTTAATAGACTCGAATCGGGCATATTAATAAACGCGACCAGTAGACCCCCGTAGTCGCGTGGGTGACTTTGTATTCATCGATTTACTATTCGATAGTTTGTCATGAGTACCTATCGATAGGTACTTATATCGATTCGTGCCATTAGCGAGTGCATTAGCCTTTTAATTGTGCATTATTGAATATGGGATACCACCCACGTCGGGCTATGTAGGGTCTGCGACGAATGTTGTTTAGTAATACGTTAGTAACTGACGTATATAATGCAAAACGTTAACAATTTCTGTTCTGCGCTGATGTTTTGAAGTCGATTGTGGCTATTGATTAATTTATGACAAGTACGTTAAATTGACTGTCAAACCGGTCGAATGAGTCGTTTGAAATTGTATCGATGGTTATATATAGTACAGGAGTTGCACTGTCCATTACCATTTACATGACATTCTTAAAGCAGGTCAATATTAGACTAAAAGTGAAAACGATTTTGTACGCACACATGGTACAAAATCGTTTTCACTTTTAGTCTAATATTGACCAATACATTCCACTATTATATTACTGTCACCTCGACCTGTCCTGCACATCTTGCCTTGTAAATGATTATAATAGATGCAGGCCCAGAAAGCTTCAACTTTTCTCCGTTCCCCATCAAAAATAAAATCGAACCAAATCTCTCAGTAGGAAGCCAAAAGAATATTTACAGTCGATGCGAAAGTAATACGGGAAAGGAATCGAACGTGCAATTGAAAAATAGCTTATTACCTCCGCCCAATAAGAGAGGCCCCCGTAGAAAGTGCATCGCAATCTTTGTTGCACCCTACGCAATAATTCGTCCGTCGGCTTCTATAGCTGACGGCTGCAAGCGCTATCGACGCAGCCGCAGTGACCATCAATTACTTGTATAGCTGGATTGTGTTACGGTGTTTCAATTGGAGAAACTACGTATTAGTGCTTGTATCCAATTGAAACGGGCAGTAAAGATTAAAATATTGATCTGTGGAGTTGTAGGTTTAGTCTTTAGGTCTACTTTCCAAAATATAATAGTGGTTCTAGTTATGCCATGTAACATAAAAGTATAACAGGTCTGTTAATATATGTCACCGTATAATTATGAACTGGTATCAAACTTGCTTGCGACGTAACGCACCTTGCGTTAATACTAAATAGCCTTCCCAGCTGCGAGCAACTTGGAAGTAGCGCTCGCAGGCCGCTGTTGCGGCACCGCTCGCTTCGCTTGCTCGGCTCGCGCGTGTTTGATTACAGTTCTAACCTAACCCATTTCACCCAGGAAATAATACTGATAGATTATAAACTAACGGTTCTTACAATCTTACGGTGGCATGTACAATGCATATTATTTGTTTTCGTAGACTTATACGCAAACACGATATATGGTATGGTAAAGATGTAAATCCGACACAGACGCGGGATGGACGAAAGCATGATCATTCATTGATATAGGTATCAAAAACTAAGTGTAGATTTAGACGTATGATTCAGCATCTCATCATCATTTAATTAGCCTCATAACGTCCACTGCTGTCGATAAGCATACCTGAAGCTGTATCGAACCAACGGGTTCTGTGCTTCATCATTAAACCCTTTTTTCGCCATGAACCCAAAAAAATTATCATAAATTCACATATTCTGGTCATACTACACATTTGCGACCTTCGCAGGGTTGTCGCTTTCGCTGAAAATGTAAAAGGGACGGGGGGAGGGCGTGGTTCCCTCCGGCGCCTCTGATTTACTGCGCAGTGACCGATTCATTATTATATTATCACCTACTTGCGCGTGCGCAGCGTGACCCTTTCTGCCCTTCATTGTTAAGGAAAATTGCTTGGACTTTTTTCATAAAAATTGCGTTTCAAGTTCTTATTTGGATGTGATTTTTTAATCTGAACTGAAAAGAGAAGTTGCTCAAGGAAAATTGTTGGAATATTGTCCTTGTAGCTTTGAAAGGGGAAAAAAATCGGAGCTATAAATCTTTTTTTTTTCGGTTTCAAGTAGCTTGAGGAAAACTGCAGCGATTAATCTTCTTTGGTAGTCCGGGTATTCTGACGCAATTTGGGTAACGGGCTAACGGCTTATGAGAGGCCAGTATTGAACGGTGGACATTTTAAGGCTTCTACATCAGACCAGCGCGACTCGCGACGCGACACAAAGGCACCGCTCGTCGCGCGACACGTGGGGCCTTTGTGTCGCGTCGCGTGTTTTTAGCTTAAAATATGTAGGTATCCGTAGATTCTTTCATACATTTAGCAGAAGAATAAACAGCGGGCTAATTGCGTTACACACTATCAGTAGGAATCGGTTTCAATTTGACAATTCAACAACATTCATTACGTTATTTAAGTTGTTGAGCAGACAATTTTTTCTAACATGCAATGGATTAGCAATATACTTCAAAATCATTCTGATTCCGATTCAAACTGTGTTACGCAATTAGGATGCTGATTCTTCGCATGATTTTACTGTTAAAAACCACAATCTTCTTTAAGGCTTCTACAGACCAGCGAGACTCGCAAAGCAACACAAAGGCACCGCTAGTCGCGCGACACGCGGGGCTTTTGTGTCGCGCCAGTATGTAGAAGCCTTTAAGTACATAATTTCCTTGTATTTCCCTATAGCAACTTTCTACCATTTAATTTCATTTCTTTTTTACTGGCATGTCAAATACTACAGGCAGACTTGAAACTCAATACTGACGAGTAACAGGATCCGGGGATTACCAGCTACTGCCCAGTTAAAGTGCGCACAGTAAAAAAGACAAAAACGTCAATAAACCGTAAAGAGTCAATAAACCGTATCGGTTTTCAGCTTGCATGGACTTCGTTAAGTCCCTTTTCTCTTGGTTTTAATTTATTTTAGTAGTTAAAAAAATATAAGATTACTTTATTTTAAGTTAGAGTAGATTCAGCTATTTATTTATGTCATACTAGCTGCGCCCCGCGGTTTCACCCGATTAAGTCTCGGTCCCATGGGAATATCGGGATAAATAGCCTATATGTTAATCCAGGGTCCAGCTACCTCCATACAAAATTTTATCAAAATTGGTCCAGCCGTTTGAGCGTGAAAAAGTAACAAACACACACACTCACAAACTTTCGCCTTTATAATATTAGTGTGATTTATTCTTCAGATAAAAATTATCTGGCTATTGAAAAATCATTAAATTTTTAAAAGGTGAAGTCTAAATAACTTATGTCATGGCAATGGTAATCTTGTACTGGACAAAATCTGAGTTTATCTACTTTAATATTATTTGTTAATTTATTTAAACATAATATTATCTTACATAATCTAGTTTTAAAAATAATATACCCAAAGAATTACTCTTTAAGTCATTGAAAATATTATGTCTCCTTTTTAATTTAACTTAGTAATAAACCTATTGTTGTCTTCATTTTAAATGTTTGACGTAAATCGATGGCCTGAAACACAGGTTTTTCATAAACCTAGTTCAGGCAGGTCTACATTACAGTTAGAATTACATTTTTCCCTGGTTGTAATTAATCTAAATTATAATTTTACTTTACTTTATACTTTAATAAATTTTATTTTTTATTTTTTTATAATATCAATATGCATGCAATTTTTTTATCATCTAAATCAATAAAAGTACTAAGAAAATTATTGAAGTTAAATTGAACTACTGCTTGTTGCTCAAAAAAAATATGAAACTACAACAATTCTTTCTACTACAGTTCAAACGTCCGTTTCTGCCGCGGTCATGATGTGACGTCATTATCCACGAAACTGCTTTGTTTACATCTGTGTTTTAACCCCGAATCATTTACATAAAATTATTGTTTATGCTTTATTCAAGTATAAATCGCACTTATTTACTTACCTTAGTGAGATTTCAAGCATTTAGCAATGATAGATTTTATTCACATAGTATTTTTCGTCACTTCCGGCATTTTCAAAGTGGACGCGTTTTGCGTCTGCGTTCAGTTCCACCAAAAAAACAACACAAATTAACTAATTGCGAAATAAGTAATGCACTAAATTAAAAAAAAAAAAACAATTATTAGAATATTGAAGAATAAAAACCAGTCAAGAGCGAGTCGTACTCGCGCACCGAGGGTTCCGTACGTATATAATTATGATGTTGATGATTTCTGAACAACTGTGCTGTTTAGAGACATCGTTTTATTTTTCCTGTAATCTTTACATAAACTTCTATCACATAGAATAATTTCAGATTTTTATCTATGCAAACTTCGGAGATAAGGGGGGAAACGGTATTTTTTTACATTTTTCATCAAAAGTCGGAAATTATGCTGCCTAAAAAAAATGTTTGAGAATGTGCAAACAGCGTTCTTTTATATGATTCTCCACATGTGCTAATCCAGGTCATGGTCTACCCATATGACAAATTTCATCCAAATCTGTTCAGCCGGTTTAGCGTGAAACAAACAAACAAACTCACTTTCGAAATTAAAAAGTTAGGATAAAGAAATTACGGTGAATAAAAGACCTGTCACCTGAAACCTGAAGCAGCTGATTGCAAACGAAGCGCCAAATCGTCTTTATTGTGACCATTTAGTGACAACAGACTATTACATCAGAGTAGGTATACAATATTAGTTTTAGTAATATGCGAAACCCAAAACACGTGTCTAGTATTTTTATGTAAAGAATCTATGTACACAATTTTAAAACTGTATCATGAAAAATCACAAAGTTATAAGGTTGTTATGTTACCGGATTGTCCGTACAAAAACATGCTAACGGCGCCCTCGCGCCTCCAGGGTCGTCTTGCGCTCATTGATAATAATTTGTCAGTAGGTACCTAATCGTACGGCGATTGTATTGTAAGCAATTAAATGGTGATAACATTTTCCATCACACTTAATATTTTTGGGACATAATATAACTTGGTGTAAAAATGATTGAAATCGATTCAGTACCTTATTCTAAACAAACTATATTCAGGTTTTGAATACCTATACTAAAAATGATGTTGTATACAACAACGGAGCACCATTAAGTATTTGCTCTTTAAAGGTGCGTGTCAGAGTTGACCGTCATGTATACACAAAGATACCTGTTAAAATATTGGCGCAAAATACAAGAACATGCTGAAACGATACATAAATCACGTTTTAGTAGTCAGGAAAATACTAAACTTTGTCTTGGTCTTTGCTAAAGTAATTAGCAAAAATACTTTGTTGAGTGAGATGAAAACCTTTGAAAATTGTCCTTGGTACAGGCTGAGATCTGCCTGTACCGGAGTCAGAAAATAATTGAAACATAATATAATTAGGTATGATAAAATGGTATTTTATGCAATGATATTATATTAAACAGATATGTTATACACTCACAAAACAACCAAAAAAAGTGTTCCGCGCAGCAGCGGCAGCACACACCCACTTTTCATTCATTTTACATTTCACTACAAGTAAAAATGATAGAAAAGAGATGGCTTGATAAAAACAACAAGAAAAAAGGAGACAGCTAGTGTTGTCAATTGCGCGTGAATGTAAACAAACATTATTCTGGCCACCAATCACCGAATGTTGGCATCACAGACTAACAAATACGTCCCAATTAGGACGTTTTCGAGTCTTCACGATTGCGCGCACATAACATATGTGTTTAATATAATATCATTGAATATCATTGATTTTATGTTTAACGGGTAAATTCCTTAACGACTAACAAAGGCTTATTTGCTTAAAAGTAGGCCCCAATGGCCTACTTTTAAGCAAATAAGCCTTTGTTAGGTTAAGTTAGGTCTGCACTTCCATTTAAATAATATATATCCAAAGAAATTGCATATTTTATTAATTGTATCAGATAATACTACTCAAGTATATTATTTACCACTCAAATGTTTACGTGACCACTTTCCAATGTAGGTATATTCGACGCCCACGCTGCACGCGACTGATTGACAGCTGACTGCACTCGGGTGTGCGTGTGTCCATTGTTTGCACGACACGTCAAACCATTGTTGTTTTCTTGGCTTAGCGTAATACAAGTTTAGCTGGTTGTCATGATAGGATGGTCTTATGTCACTTCTCAGATCTAATATTGCTATGCGGGATGGGCGGCTTAAACGATGGTAAACGCCTCTTACGTTCCGGACAAAGCCATTGTAAAAGTTTTTTTTATATGATAAGGAGTTAATGTAGAAAGATTTAGCTGAAAGTGAGTGGAGTGGAGTAGTAAAAAAAATTGGCAATAGACTTTTTTTTTGAAAATTGGTGATTGGGATCACATGTGATCTGATGTGTAGGAATGATCATCATAATAAGCCTGTAGCCTTCTCTTTACTTAATAAATATAATAATTTGCCTGGAACATAATGTCCTTGCCTCTATTCTTTTAAGGTGGATCCGCAGTGTTGTAGCCCGCGAAATTCAAATTTTCTTAAGTATTTTGCAATTTTCAGGTTTGTCACGTTGTACCTTGATCAAAATATGATTCGCGACTATAATTGATTTTAATGATTATAATTCAGTAAATTATACATATTGGTTAAGAGGCCGGCGATGGATGCGTAGTTCATAAAAACTTAATACCAAAATAATTTGTAAATCAAACAAATTCTTAAGGTAGTGTGTCTTTATTCCGATTGGAATACAAATACCATAAATATATTTCCCAAATATATATTTTGAATGTACACTGATTTAAACAAGAGTTATGAGAAAAATAAGTTTTCTATAGAAATTTTAAATTCCTCATAATCTCGTTTTTGTATCATTGTCCTATCAAAATATATATCTAGGAACATAGTTATTCTGTAATCCAATCGAAATAAATACACACTACCATAAGAATATGTTTGATTTACAAATTATTTCGGTATTACGCTTCTATGAACTACGTATGCTACGCGCCGGCCCCTTAAGGTCAAGAAATCATATTTTGATCAAGATACAACCTGACACCAACCTGCAAATTGCAAAAAAACATAATATGAAATTTTGAATTTTCTCTGGCTACCGCTGCGGGTCTACCTTAGATAAATTGACTAGTAAATTTTGGTACTTTTAGCTACCGACCCTCGCAGTTGCTTTTATAGGTAAGACAGACAGTACAATTATGTTTAAGGAAAATAGATAAATAGGTAGGTATGTTAGTATTTTCACCTTTACTGCTTTTTTAGGGTTCCGTACCTCAAAAAGAAAAACAGAACCCATTATAGGATTACTCGTGTGTTTGTCTGTCTGTCTGTCCGTCTGTCACAGCTGATTTGCTCCGAATCTACCGGACCGATTAAGTTGAAATTTGGTACACATATGAACTTCTGTGACCCAAACACGGATGTGTTACGTAAATAAATTAATTTTGAATATGGAGGTCACTTTTGGGGGGGCAAATTATAAAATTAAAAAAAAAAGGATTGCCGACTGTACTGTGTGACATATCAAATGAAAGGGCTTGTTTTAAGGATTTTATATATATATTTTTTTTTATAATTCTAAAATTATTTAAGACAATAGACGAGAAATGACCATTAAAAATGTTGCCTAAAATGTTGATAAAAATACAGAAAATAGTTCATTACTTATTATATTACAGAAAAACCTATAAGAAGTCTGTGATCTTAAAATAACATGGTAAATCACTCAATATTGTGCGTACAAACTTACATTTGCAGTTGGAATGTATGGGGATCATGTTTTTCAACTACAATGTTAAGTTTTTTTGGATAAATTCATCCCAACTACGGAACCCTTCATTGTGCGTGGTCCGACACGCACATGGCCGTTTTTTTTTATTACGCTGGACGTTGGGGACTCAATGACACCGTTTTCTTGTCGGGGTTATGGTTGTTTGCACCCAGAAATAAGAATTATAAGCTATTGGTTGCCACGTAGCAGACAATTTAAATAAAAGTGAATGGCACTTACCCTTAAAAAACATACGATTAAACTCCGCCTATCGTAGTTAACATGCTATATGCCATTGACGAAACTAATTGGTCTCCTCTGCACCATTGATTGATGGTGCAGGTCAATGGTGCATACGGTACAACGGGTTGATAAGATAGAATTAGTAAATGATAACAAAGTTGGTAATTGTTTAGAGTGTTTATTAATTCATATTGACATAACCAACGTATTAATCCGGACCAACAACTTTTATTTCAGTTTAACATTTAAAAATCAAGTCTTTTAAGAAATAATCCTTTAACGTATAGTACGAAACATTGGACACGCACTGAATGAATCCGTTGCGCGGTGATTATGCAAATATTTTCTTTACGCGCCGTCTTGCGCTTGCGCACACAATGCCCGTACAAAGGCTCATGCGGCCACACTCGATGCGCGAGTGAAAACGCCTTTGATATGCTAATATTATAAATGTTAATGAAAGTAGTTTGTGTAATATGTTTAGGTACTATGAATACATTCGTAACGTATACGTGTTTGTTTTGAATATGTCGTTTAATCGTGTGTATTAAAATGAGTTAGTTTTTCTTATGTTAATTTAAAAGGGAAGAGAACCAGCAAATTCATTGCAAAGATGCTTTAAAGGACAATACCGAAATCACTATGGAAAGTGGTGCATTTGGTTTTATACCGCGGCCATCGTTGAAACCTTAGTCGGTATTGGAAAAATCTATCACCGACATAGCCCGAAGAATTGCCAAGCTTAAGTAGCAGTGGGCAGGGCACATTGCTCGCAGAACTGATGGCCGATGGGGCCGACAGGTTCTGGAGTGGCGACCGCGTACCGGAAGACGTAGCGTTGGAAAGCCTCCTACAAGGTGGACCGATGACCTTGTGAAGGCCGCAGGTATCCGCTGGATGCGGGAAGCACATTGCAGAACCGGTTGAAGTGGCGGGGCTTGGGGAGGCCTATGCCCAGCAGTGGACGTCTTTCGGCTGAAATGATTATGATGATCACAAAAATTAATTGTTAATCGATTTTTCTACAAATGCAGTCCGCGATGATATATTTGAACTTGATTTTTTATGTAAAAAATAATCTCTAAACCTGCTTATAGACGATAAATAAGAAAACAAAAAAAAATCTATGTTAGTAATCGGTTCAGGCTGATATTAGGATATGTTATACCGCATACTAACTTTTTGTTCCTCATATTATTCTGCATCTAATTAATATTTTTTATTGATGGCCGCGAAAAAAAATTAAGTTTTTGCACCGTTTTTGGACATTGTCTAATTCTGGGGTGGAGTAGCAGTGACCATAGTCAGGATATATGTGGTTCCGTACGAAAAAACTAGAACAGAGATTTTAAAAGAAAAAAAAAATCATGTCCGTTAATGACATTTACTTCGAACGATCGCGATATTCCAAAGGGTTCTTTGCTTGTGTATAAAGGCTCTTGCAGACTGGCGCGATGTCATGGGCGTGACAGGTAGCGCTACCTTTGTCGCGCCCGCGATATCGCACCAGTACACGGGCCTAAACTTACGGTAGGTAAATTATCTTTAGTAGGTATATATAATGTGTACCTCTAGCTACACATGATTATTTGTGTCTCGTCAGGGTGCTAATTATGAGAGACAAATGAAGGAAATAGGTTAGTTACCGACCGCCTGGCGACATCCCAACAATTTGTAATTTTTTGTGAACCATTGCATATTTGTCTAGCATGTGGGCTGTGGCTCAAGGGGACTACAAATAGACAGCGAAAACCTGTACAGAAGGCATGCTATGAATATTTGCAGGTAAAGACTCTAAGGGAAATTAATGATAAGCAAAACTACCAACTGAAATTGTCCGTATATTCAAATCACAACACAGCCATTTCATACAATTGTCAAAGAATTACTTCTTTGCCAACTGTATGAAATGGCTATAACACGGCAAATTGACGAAGGCTGTCAATTTGCTTAACATTTAATTTCCCTAACTGACCTAAATGACCACTGGCATCGTACACCATCTTTATCTATAGTTTTCGAGACCCTCGGCGCCACCTCACTCTTTATCTCGCTCGCACACTACTGGTCGCGGCAAGGAGAAGGCTCCAAGGCGCCGATAGGTTAGGTAATTTCTTTTTATAATGAAAATAATGGTAATTTAAAAAAAAGTACTTATATTTAGTTAAAATACTTCAAATTAGATCATGAAACTTTGCATAATGCAAAGTTTCATGATCTAATTTGAAGTATTTTTCAATACTAGCTGTTTATTGGTCGGTTTGGAGGTAATATTGTAGTTTTTTCTGTCGAGTAAATTGGTATTGATAGACTAATGAACAATCGTAAGGTAATGTCTCGCAATACTGCTGCATTGTTTTTTAGTTTATCTCAAATCCTACATCAAAAATCGGACTAGTACTTACAATATGCTATGTTTTATGGTATCAGAAACAATTAAGAGTCATGAGACAATGTTGATTATGAATATTGCAATGCAATTCACCTCGATGCGACGTCGCGTAAGGTGGTCTGCATATCCCAAGATAAAATCTATACCCTTTTCTCCAGCATTGCCATTACCTTTGTAATGTAAATACAACGAAATCTAAATGACAAGCATTATCATTCATACATCAATCATTGTTATTGTCTTGCTTACTTGTCCAGTCAATCATTTAAAACGAAAGTCTCGATATTCTTGTATCTGTCATCGATATAAAATAAACACGTTTATCGATTGTCCTTGTCCGTATTATGCGATTATAATCGATCAATTTACTCGTTATAGTTGTAACAGATGTCAGTCAACTCGGAACGTTACGTGAGGTGTAAAGTTGCGTCATTTTAATAGCATGCTGTGGTCTGTGAGTGTGAACGTTTCCTTTGAGGATATGCACGCATGATATAAAAGTTAACTGTTATACATACATTCTAGTTTCTATATCCGTTTAAGCATATTTGTATATTGGTATTTACTATGGCAACTTTAGTAGTATTATTACTAGGGGTGGGCCGAACGTGGTTTGAACTGAATACGAACTTCGGCCGAAAATTCGGTGGAAATAAAGAGTTCGGCCGAACTTCGGTTATTTTCATTAAAAATGTATGCGAACAAAATCGTAACAGACTCCTGCTAGATAACGCAGAATCCTTGATGTTTTTGCAGCATAACCTGCCCTTGGTAAATTTTAAATGCGTACCTACTGGTATTTAAAATTTACCAAGAGTTTGTAAAAACAATACATTTGACTTTTATAAAAAATCAAAAATATAAATTTTTGGCGATAATTATTTCAATGTTTAGATGTCACATTCTGATAATGTTTATAATACATTTAATTGTAAAATAAGTAACAACTAACAAACAATAAATAAATGCTTACCGAATTTCAGCCAAATGCTGAAGTTCGGTTAAACCGAATATGAAACGAATTTTGGCCCATCCCTAATTATTATCAATAGGTAGGCGATCTTTGATCAGATTGCTAAATAAAGCGGACTTAATGCCATAAGACATTATCTTTCAGCCAATATGACATGTCTGCAGTAATTAATGACATTAATATTTCACTTGTCATTTCCTGTTTCTGGAATGCAGCCGAAATTGACCCAAATATTTGTTCGAATTGAAGTTCAATGAAATACTACATTGTGATCTGACAGTCATTTGTTTAAATGTCACCCTGTCATATCGTTGACCCTGCCTTGGTCAAATAGAGCCCTTTCACATGCTTAATAAATAATCTAGAGTTACTTTGTAATGAAACGTGCCATTGTTGAATGTGGAAAAATATTTACTTACAGTAATAATGTTTTATGTGGTAGTCATTATGATAGGTTAAGATTGATACATTGTTTGTATTGACTAGGGACTTGTTATGTTATAAGTATTTAAGACGCAAATATAAGCCAGTGATCTTCAGTGGTTAGCTTGCGTGTTCTGTATTGAGCACACGCAACGCGTCGTACGTTCAGCCAGTAATATGACTCGCCCATCAAGGAGCGCTGTCCCCAATTTGACGCATTATTAATTTAATACACACAAAACAAAAGGTATTTTAATAAAACGCGTATACTAAAAGATCAGTAATTAAATTATCTTTAAATTGGTGAAGGTTTCAGAAAAATACACTCGGTAGATTTTGCGCCATTCTCAGCTTTTTATCCGCGTTAGACGACTTTACAAATTAGTTTCACTATGTAATACAAACATAATCTAAAATATTCACATATTAAGTTATTGAGAAAATGCTCTAATTTATCATATATTTTTTTCGAATCATTAACACTACTCGTTTAGACGTAATCTTCAGTATAAAATCATTTAAAGTCGGCTATCGTCGCCTTAATATTTTTACTAAGATGCTTGTTTACCAGCTACTGTACATTAGGTATCACCTATCTGCGCCATTGCTCTGTATTTTAACATTAATTGCGCTTTAATTAATCTTATGTATCCTATTCTATATAACTTAACTACTTTTAAGGCTCCTTCAGGGGCCCTAAAATGGACGCTTTGGCAGAATCATACTATGATCTGCGTACAATTCATACATCCCGCAATACAGTACATCTAATCCAATTCCACTTTATTTTCTTACTACAGGACCAAATCCTTCTTCAGATTACATAGTTAATGAATGATCTCTAATAGAACCCCGACTATAATTAGTTAGAAATCGTACATCTAATCCAATTCCGCTTGATTTTCTTACTAAAGGACCAAATCCTTCTTCAGAGTACATAGTTAATGAATGATCTCTGATAGAACCCCGATTCTAATTACTTAGAAATCGTACATCTAACAATCCAACTCCACCTGATTTCCGACCAATGTTAACAAATTACTCGTACCTAATAGAAATTACCACAACGATATCCACCGATAGTTTCCACCATAAATCTGTCCTCAGGACGCCCACTCACCAATAGAGAGTATGTATAATAATGTATTACTATCAGACAAGCACATCCTCCCGTTTTCTAGGGAAGACTACTTGATAGTTGATACCATAAATTATCGGAGCGACGTTACAGGCTAATGTGCATTAGGTTCTATACAAATGACGGTGTAATGATGCTGATAAACTTACTTGAATAGTGGTAGTAAATCAATATGGCTGTTAGAATCAAGTAGTTGAAAAAGAAAATAGATCGATTTTATTTACCAACATGGCACATACCATACATCAGGGATGCACAGACCGCGGCCCGCGGGCCGCATGCGGCCCCTCGGCAATATGCCGGTGGCCCGCCAGCAAAAATATTCCCTTGTAAATTTGAAGGAAAAATATTGCTGAGGTTTACAAATAATATAAAGTACGCTCGGTATTGTATAATAATAAAACAAAAAATCGAAACCGCCTTGCAAATTAAAGTTTGGAAGCAATTTTACGTGTAGCTGTAAGTAAATTCGAGCCAAATGTTAAAAACATTGTAAGCATAATGCAGTGCTACGCTTCAAACTAGTACTTAAATTATTTTATTAATTAAATTTTTGGCTATTTTTATGTTTTTAATTTGTCAGTGGCCCGCCATTAGTTCATCATTTGCCGAAGTGGCACATGGTCTCAATAAGTCTGTGCATCCCTGCCATACATCTTCGGCTGGCGCAGTGGTTAAGCGATTGACTGCTGCGCGGCGTGTCGCGGGTTCGATTCCCGCACGGAACAAATATTTGTATGACCTACAAGTAGTTGTTCCGGGTCTGGCAGTTTGTGTATGTGAGTTTATATCGTTGTAAACGCACCCACATTACAGGAGAAATTCCTAGTGTGGGGCAACGTATTAAAAAACTAAAAAAAAACTATAAACGGCTTTTTCCCATGGGGTAGGCAGAAACTATAGAACGCCACCTACTACGCTCCTTACATACTCCTTTACTTCGTTTACGTTCATACATCTGGGGATCTACTCCGAAGCGTTAATACGAAGTATCGGCCGAATGCTCGGCCGTTTTATAACTTCCATAGTTTTCTTTCTTGACTTTGAATCCTTAACCGACTTAAAGTCACATTTTTTACTTTGGCTTAACTCTTTGACTGTCGTTTTTTTTTTCGCTTTAGTCAGCAATCGATGTCGACAAGCAACGGCCGAACATTCGGCCGATACTGCGGATTTATGTTCGGAGTAGACCCTCAGGTCATAAACGCACGCCAGTAGCGAGTACTTCGCACCTGACCTTTCTGAAGAACATCACCAATTAGGTCACTATATATGTCCTTCTAGGGCGTCCTCTCCCGGCGTTTCCACTCACCTCTGCTTTGTAAATACCTTTTGTTAGTCGCCTTCCATTCATCCTCTCAACATGACCAAACCATCTAAGCATACTCTTTTAAAATTTTGGTCACTACATCTTCTTGTAAAGGCATCTACAGACCAGCGCGACTCGCGACGCGACACAAAGGCACCGCTCGTATGTAGAATGTAAGGTAATAATAATGTAATGTATGCCTTGAACCACACCGTTGTCTTATCACGTCAAAACCTACCTACGTACCTACCTTGTTGAATATGCAACCATGTTGCATGATACCTGCAAGAGCTCCTCGAATTCATATATCTTTATTTGGCTGAAGCCATCAAATTGATAACTTTTATTATAAATAGTAAAACCACTTTCTGAATTCAGAAAGCGCTTATTAATATCATGACATTCATTTAAAAAGTAGAACGACCGTCCAAAAACCCAGTCATCGTCAAAAGGATTACATAATCAATATTAAAAAAAAAAACATTACTAATCTAATTAATTATTAACCTCCTCTCTGTGAGATCCCGAGTGAGCCGTAACCCACCACGCGGGCCCAGTGCGGTATAGGAATAATATACCTATTGAAGAGAGATTTCTCTTCAAGAGGTTATCTTATACCTATGTGTACCCACATCACGAATCAATCAAACCATCTTAACAATATGCCATCGAAGTCAGCGCTGTAACAAATCAAGTCCCGGTGCCATTGTCTCGGGCGCCTATTACACTACACATTATTTAATTCTTCGCTTCATTGTATTGTGCAATATTAGTGAAAGGACATGGTGTGAGATGCGTCCGCGCCGTGCGTCACGTCTGACGGGAACATGGACGAGGGAACGCGACCTCACGAACTCGGTTCGGCAAAACTCGGCAGTGCTCGGGTCCGTTGATATATCTATACCATGATGCCTTAAACTTTCTATAGATTGACACTGAACTGTGTTGTTTCAACGGCAGCTGAAATGTTTAACAAAGGAGAGGTCAAAAGTGGTATAATATTCCGAAGATTTTTAAACGCTAATGTGATGTACCTTATTAGAAAGCTTATTTATCGATTATAGTTAAATCAGATTTTTTCAGGCGGCCGGTTTTTGTAAAAAAGTGAAAAATGTTTCAGTACAACAAAACGCACATTAGTCTTTGTTTATTCATTTTTATGCAATATAATTATTTAAATGTGGGTAAAGTTTCCGTTTCTATGAAATACTTTGAGATTTTATTATAATTTTAGCTGCAGCTCCATGAAATTGAGAGAAAAAATATTGATTATCATGTGCAATAACAAAACGTGTCGAAAAAAAGTCAAATCTATAAATGTAAGAATGACGTTGAAATAAAAAATATCCTGACCAGAGTCCTGCTGACTGACATTGCCATTGTCACGTCATTAACCACAGGGCTGCCATACCTAAAATATATATAATGTTTGTAGTTATTGATGCAAGCATTTTATTTTTCAACACTTGTTTAGAAAACAACGGGCGGCTGTAAAAAAACATTAAATGCCCAAAGACATCAACATAATTACCCTCTTTCAGCCTATATAGCTCAGAAGGCTGTTTAAATTTTCTATTATTTTAGTACCAAGCCCTATTACATATAATGAACGTCTCTTTTCATCGTATCGAATTTATGGGATTTTGTTGAGGACCATGTCATAAAACTTTCATGCTGCTTGTTTTATTTACAGTGATTTATTATACAAATATGCCATGAGGTTGCATGACTTAACTAGCTGCTTTCTAAATATTCGAAAAAACTGCCTAATTTATTCATCACCATCTTAGTCAGCCCGACTTCAACCACTGCTTGGTTGAAGCGTATCCCTTTGCTCGTTAGAGTCTCCTAATTAATCAGTATTTATTAAAGATTCCCAAATTCCTTTATGTTGTCTTATATAACGAGGTATATGGTGCCTAATTATCGTCTACCCACGCCATGATTTCTTACATCCTACCAATTATAAAAATCTAGGTCACAAACTCACGGACAGTTAGACAAATTAAGACTAAGAAAGGCCAGTCAATTGGTCACGTTACAACTTCAGTGCCTATTTTAATAACACGTCTAATTTTAACACTACTCTCGGGGCACAACTAAATAGCCTTTAAATTTACGTAACAATAATTATTACAGCCGTAACAAAATCGAAAACTCTATTGAACCCACCCTCGGGCCATTGTGACTAAATTACTAACAGCGCCACTATTTATGAAACTGTCATATCCATTTCGGCCCACTATCGTTACAATCGGAACGCAATCACAATCGAATTAGAAATCGGACGTTAGATCGAATCGAATTATCGGTTCTGTGAGCGATTCGCTTGCTTAATGTGATTAGACGCGTTCGGGCGTTCAGTGTGCTGTCCAGGTGAAGCGATGCGTGTGTGTGCTATCAAGCGATACATCGCTGTGTTCAAATTAGTAAAGATCTATACCCGAATCGGTTTAGCGTGGCAATAGCGGTCATTGCCCTTTCCCTAATATCCTCCGTAGGAACCCAAACAATAAACTATGTATGGTTTTTCGTTATTAGAAGAGGTTAAAGATCACGATAGATATTGATTTTGGACGTTAACAGACTTTATTTCAGTTTTTGAAATAAAGAATGCTAGCAAATGTAGGTGGGTCATTGACCGCTATTGCCACGCTAAAGCGATTCGGGTATGTGCACGTTTTTTTTTTGGTTGGGAAATCATCAAATAACTTTTCCCGCTCTGAGCGGAGCTCATGTCATGTCGGCTTTTACTGACTAAAACCCACCCATGTTCCTTTAGTTGCTTGTGTGCCAGGGCCTCGATATCCCTTTCAGACAAACTCGCAACCCTAGCATTGGGAACATAGCTAAACGTGCCATGTTCCCAATTTAGCTTTGTCCATAATCAGGAAGTCTTCATGTTTGCTTGGCCATATCATCTTAGCATATTGATGGCAAAAAGTTCAGTTTTGGCTTAGTATTCAAATACACGAACTGCGCTCACTGCCGCAGTCAGACGGTCCCCAAGTGCACAGGATCTCAAACGAATGATTTCAGCAAATTACATGTAATTTTAAAATATATGCTAAAACCTTCCCAAAAGCTTTAACATCACCACGAGCTAATAAAACTGATCTTAATTATATTACGTTCATATTTATATTAACTTCAATCGGTACAGTCGGTTGCGTCACGTCTGTCCGAATTATAACGGCTCCATTGGGTCTGAAGATTACTCGTTTATAACCTTAGAGTAAAAAAATAACTAAATAGCGGCACGAACTGTTCGTCGGTCTGTTGGTCTGGCTAATTATCTGAATTTGGAAGCAGACTATAACCACCAATTGGTTTGAAGGTGATCATTATTTGATCACCTGTCTAGCGCTGGTTACATAAATGAGTTGTGTTAATAAAACGGAAATATCTTGTCACTTTTGCTGATTACAAAGAAGAAAGTTTTGTTTGAATATAATAAGTACTTCATTTGAAATATAATAAGATTAAAATAAACATTTTTTACAGTCCGTTCAACCGATGTTGACTTCTATTGCGTTGGTGCCATAACAAATGGCAGCAGTAATAAACAGTTGGTATTGTAACCACGCTTTTGCTTTAAATGCCAGCCTTTAGCCTACAGAATAGAAGTCAAAATCAGTTGAAAGGACTGTAAAAAACGTTTATTTTTATTTCAAATGGGGTATAGTTATTCTTGTGTTCTACTTCTGGTTACGCAATATTAAAGCGTTTTTCGGACCCAGGTTCAATGTTCAGATTAAAGGCTTTTACAATATTTTTAATTTTCTTAATTGGCTATGCACATAATGTAACAGAAACTTAGCTGACTAATTGAGCGAGCGAGCGAAGCGTCTCTGCTTTAAGACGCAAAATTTGCTTTCCTCTGTCAGTTTGTTGCTACAGGACTACAGGTCGTATTTTACAACCGATGTGGACGAAACTTGGTAAAAACAAGTTTTATCTATTATACTTACAACTTTATAGAATTTTTCTGTCGTCGGGGTTGTTGATTGGACGGCTACTGGATATCTCCGCCTTATGAGATCCAATTTCGATGTTTCTTTTTATATTTGAAAGGTAGGAACTTTAAGTTGTTCTCATAGAAATTGGTGAAGATCTGATAAGGATCTTCGGCGTGATGAGCAGAATAGCTCCTCAAAATGCAATAAATTGCTCACTTTTAGATTTCTAGGTAGGGATTGATGGAGCGCCTGGAACTACATTCTCATCACCAAACTAGGCTGCAATTTTACCTCTGCCAATTAGAACCTATTAGTTATTTTTTTCTAGCTGGCGTACAAAATTTTACTCGTAATTTTTCTTTAACATGATTTTAAAAACAAAAAACTGAATTGAAAAGTGCCATATTTAACTATAAATCTACATTAGACATGCATTATTACATTCAATGTACTTAACACGAGCATTATTATTATGCAATGTTTTGTGCTTATTTCGTTTTGAACGACGACCGTTCTCTGTACCATAAACGGTCGTGACGCCCACTCGGTCAGACGAACCGAATCCAATCGCAGATTGTTGTAACAACGTCATTACCTTGTGTACATCAGTTATCTGGATAACATCTGTTATGCTGGCAAGGTGATGATTTGCATTCTTACATAAGCCTCTATTAATGAATGGTTAGTGTTTCGCAAATAATTGACATTTGGCAGGATTTGAAAATAGAATTACTTATAGTTAGGCAGATTTTCTATCTCTATAGAAATACTATCTCCCCTTTGGTATATCCTGTCGAGGTATTTCACTAAAAGAACCGATTTCAACCGCACTTCAGTGGTCGGCATCTAAGCTATTCCACTTACCTATGTTGAGTGCTATTCGGTGGAACTATAGAGGTATAAGGAACAGGGTGTAAAGTTCACTCATCCTCCATAGAATTTTTTTTAATATAGTTTTATTCCAACACACTGAACTCTACTTTAACCCAGTACCTTCAGATAGGAGAAGAAAAGATTTGGTATGTGCTAACTCTCAGACTAAACATGCTTTTACTAATCGATTTTATTTATTTTTAGGGCCCTACTTGTATAAACTACTTTAATATTATTTGTTAATTTATTTAAACATAATATTATCTTACATAATCTACTTTTTAAATAATATACCCAAAGAATTACTCTTTAAGTCATTGAAAATATTGTGTCTCCTTTTTAATTTATCTTAGTAATAAACCTATTGTTGTCTTCATTTTAAATGTTTGATGTAAATCGATGGCCTGAAACACAGGTTTTTCATAAACCTAGTTCAGGCCGGTCTACATTACAGTTAGAATTACATTTTTCCCCGATTGTAATTAATCTAAATCATAATTTTACTTTATACTTGAATAAATTTTATTTTATTTATTATTTTTTATAGAAAAGGGAGGATCCTCCGACCAGACGGGTGTTGTGTCTGGTGGGCAACATCAACTAAAATAAATAAATACTGTATCTATGTAACGAATTCTTGTGAATGCTCTCAGTAACAGAAAACTTTTTTAACTTACTTTACCTTACTTTTACTTTAGTCTTCATTATTTTCAAGACTTGGGACTAATACTCTCACGGGTCACGAGTCCTTTTGAGTCTTCAGACCTATGAGGTCTTTGAGTCTTTTGAGTTCTTTGAGCTGAACTGAGTCATGAGCTTTAATGTTGGTATATTATGTTATCAATAAGGAATTAAGGAATTCTTCTACTTAAAATGTTCTTTATTTTCTATTCTACTTCATTCACATATGCCTAACTCCCCAGATAGGGACTCAGATGACTCAATCCCGAGTTCTTTTAAAATAAAAAGAGTCAGTCTCGAGTGCTTTTAGACAAGGCTGGAGTCTTCCTATCATCATCATTTCAGCCAAAAGACGTCTACTGCTGGACATAGGCGTCCCCCAATAGGAGGGAAGGGGGGGGGGGGTTGGCATAATCACCACGCCACGCGGCAGGCGGGAGTTAGCAGGAGTTCCTATATAAGACTTAAAATTAAAAAGGACTCGAGCACTGAATATTTTTAATAAGACACGAATCTACAAAAACAACTAATGTCTTATTAATGTAAGACTTAGGACTTGAGTTTCTTACAACACTACCTGCAGAAGCCTACATCGGAACTTGAACTTTTTAAAGCACAAAAGATATAGTCCAGCGAAATCAAAACTGATGCTCTTTTTTTTTAGAAAAGTTCTTTTTAAATAAGGTCTTCAATAACAGCAATGCCTAAGGCATGAGCCGTCTAAAATAGATGAACCCATTTCGCCTAGCTGAATGCCATGCCTCTGCTTCCAGTCTAATGATGCAGTAATATCTTGCTGTGGTCTACATTTCTGCTTCAAATAAATGTTAATCATTACTGAAACTCTCTCGGCCAGATTGTATACGGAGAGAGACCACGGTATCCATTGTTATGATTGAAAGAATTCTGTTTCTTCACGCAGTTTTTGTGATAGGAAAAAGCATTGTAAAAGGTATCGCATTTTTATCTATAAGAGAATATTCTGCCTTTAATATTTTCACTGAAGTATTTACAAGCAGGTATGTTTAAAATACTGTAAATATCTACTACGAGTATTATGACTTCGACGTTATGTTTATGTTGAACGATTGCCTTCCAGTCTTACCCAGAATATTATTAACAGATACTTATTTCTATATCTAATCAAAATCCAAAGCCTCCTGGCGTTTCCTAAAATTATAGACAACAGACAGGTTTAAAGCTTTTAACTTCAAATCCTGCCATATAATTTAAAACACAATCAATCTAAATTTTACCATATCTCCATATTTTATGAGTTCAAGTTCAAGATGGTACAACCGCTTGATGATCACGATAATGTTTTCCGGTACATGAGCCGTTATAATTAACTTCCTCAATAATGCAGCACGTGTGATGTGTATTAATTATTTTTAAAGCCACTACTGGATACTTGAATGACCAGATAATTTTGATATCAGATAATTGATAAACCAATTTTGGGGTTCAAGTTTGTGACCATGATTTTTGTGGTGGGATCGTTGTAATTTAAATACACAGGGTGGAACAACGTAAGATGAATTGTTTTAGCGTGAATCATTGTATTTTAAGGGATGACGTGTAGTTGGCCACAGAACCAATAACAGTTTGTTCGACAAGGTTTGCAACCATTTCGACGAGACTGAAAACTACTTAGTGACACTTAAATGAAAGTAACCCTATTTCAGTGCTATTATTGATCGAAGCTATTTCATTTTATTGAATTGCACACACACACGCTCACACCCACACATTTATATACAAACACACGCATGCACTCGACTCGCCACACCAGCACTCATTCAATTAATTTTTTTTTTTGTTTAATATTGTTTAATTTAGTTTTATTCTATTTTAATTTTAAGATGTTTTGTTTTAAATATAAATACATGATTATTGTGATACTCAAATAGGGAGTTGAAACTGTCTCTCCTAAATACAGATTACTCAATAATCTAGCTAGGAGAGCAGTGATTCACCCAACGATTATATGTACCTACACCATCTTACAATAATGCATACTTTTTAAGTCTCTCATGTACATAAAAATCTTTATTTACCACAATAAAATTATCTTATCTTATCTTATTTGCTGTCCAAAATACTTACCTCAAATTTATCTTCGTTCATGATCTTCCGTTAAAATACTGCAGCATTCGTTCTGAAATAAATGTATGGTAAAGTTGAGGAATAATCAAAATCAAAGTTAAGTACAGTCAGTGACCTGCATTACCGGACCCCTCTTACAAGGAAGAAGAATGGAAGAGGGGTCAGGTTACGCAGGTCACCGACTGTTTAAACGAAAACACAATTCGATAAAAAAAAACGACAAATAAATTATTAAGCTACCTCCAAACCGAAAAATAAATCGCTAGTACTACAAAAATACTTCATAACAACTAAACTAAATGAAACTTTGCATAATAACTGAACTAAATGTAAAACAGATACTATGTTTTTTATTTCTTTTTAATTATCAATATTTTCACCGTAAAAAGAAATTACCTAAACTATCGGCGCCTTGGAGCCGTAAATTAAATATAGTAAAGAGTGAGGAATTATGGAGTCTTGAACTAACTTTTAACAAAGTAGATCTCATCAAGACTGAAAACAACGTATTAAGGCTTCTACATACCAGCGCGACTTGTCGCGCGACGCGACACGGCACAAAGGCCCCGCGTGTCGCGGGACGAGCGGTGCCTTTGTGTCGCGTCGCGTCGCGCGACAAGTCGCCCCGGTATGTAGAAGCCTTTTTATCATATTATTTTGTTCCACCCATTGCGTTAGCTTCCGATCACATTCATCATTCATGCATAAACCACCAATTTACCTGAACATTATGCACGTATTTTCTTATCAAATTAAGCATTATTATATCCGACATCAGAACAGATGGTCTGATCATCAATCATGTGTAAGTAGCCACTGGAGGACAGTATGTCACTTTAATAATAATAATATTGGACTATTATGCCGCCGGTAATCGATCGGAACATTGATTTTTTGCCGTTTAAGATCTTATCTTTACATACAATGCTTATTTTTTTTAAATATTAATCTTGTCCCGAGGCCCGAGATATATTATATGAAATTGTAATTGATGGTTTAATTTATATGCAAGTTGAAGTTTATTACAATTTTTTTTCCATTTTTAAGTTATAGTTAAAAAGCCTGAGTACCCGTTCCTGGGGCACAGGACACGTATGCACAGCTGCAGGTCTGGTGCAGCACGGAACGGACATAGTTATATATTTGAATTAGATTTATTTTTGTTTTAAAGAGAAATATTACTAACATAGTTTTATAAGTGTTACTAACAACAATATGAATGATTTGTGTTCGAATTAAATAAATAAATAATAAGTGTTATTTATTAAAGATGATTATTATTGCTGAATGCCATCGCAAGAGTTCAAAAGTTTTAAGAATCTATGCTAATCATGCATATTTTGAATACGAAAAGCATCCAAAGAAAGTAAATTGAACATAAAAGCGACCAAGTGCGAGTCAGACTCGCAAACGAAGGGTTCTGTACCACCGTACAATATTTAACAATACATATTATTATTACTATTTATTAACTACTACCTTTACTATTTTTTTTTATTGGTGTGAAATAAATAAATAATAATAATAATAAATATGTTTTATGATTTGTTGTTAAAGCAGCTATAGCAGTACACACACTATAAAATTTTCAAGTGTCTACCTTATCACGTTTCAAAAGGTACAGCCCTATGATCGGACGAACGAACGGACAGCGGAGCCATAGTTAGTAATAGGGTCCCGTTGGCGCCCTATGGTAACAGAGCCTTCAAAAAGGAATTGTTGGGACATAAATAAGCTATCAATGAAAGAAGAAAACAACGCACTGCTTTAGCATCGTAATCGAACATAAATATAAACCTAATTCTAAACATCTCAGATAGATCTGACCGCTAAAAGAAGCCACTCTGTAATTGAAAACCATCTGAATAACACTGTAAAGGATTTACCAGCAAACCTAACATTAAAATTGCACGTGAAAGCGCTGCCGTCAGCTTTGCCAACTTGAATTATTGTTCCTTTACCAATCAAGGCGCATCCGAGGTTTGATTTATGCCATTTTCACTAACCTCTCAATGTATCGAACCGATTCGCTCTCACCGGCGACCTATTACAGACCATTTATTAATGGGATCCATGAAATATTGCCCACTTTCTAGCTCCCATATTCAGGAAATTCGAGAATTATTCTTGTATTTGATTTACAAACAAATAGATGGGTGCTGTTTAAGGCGATGATAACCGACTTTTAATGATTTTATACTGAAGATCACGCCTCAATAACTTAGTATGTGAAACTTTAAGATTATATTTATATTACATAGTGATATTAATTGTTTAATATTTTTTGTTTTTAGTTTTAAATGAAAGTTATGTCTAACGCGGATAAAAAACTGAGAATGGCGCAAAATCTACCAAGCTTATTTTTCTGAAACCTTCACCAATTTAAAGATAATTAAATTATTGATCGTTTAGTATACGCGTTTTATTAAAATACCCTTTGTTTTGTGTATAATAAATTAATAATGCGTCAAATTGGGGACAACGCTCGTTGATGGGCGAGTCCTATTACTGGCTGAACGTACGACGCGTTGCGTGAGCTCAGTACAGAACACGCAAGTTAACAACTCAAGGTCACTGACATATATCTGCGTCTTAAGGTTCTCTCGTGGTAAGTTCGAAAAGTATCGCTTCTGGTATTGTATATAACTCTAGAAAAATAGGAGCAGTGGTGGCCCAGTGGTAACGGCCCCGACTTACGAGTCATAGGCCGTGGGTTCGAACCCAGGCAGGCGCTTTACTTTGTGTAAATAATTTCATCACCACTGCTCTCAAAACGGTGAAGGAAAACATCGTGAGGAAACCGGCATGTCCTAGAACCAACAATTCGAAGACATGTGACATCTACCAACCCGCACTGGGCCCGCGTGGTAGATTACAGCCCAGTCCCTCTCGACGAGAAGAGGCCTGTGTCCCAACAGTGGGAACATTATAGGCTGATTATGCTATGCTAGAAAAATACGTACAAAGAAAACAGACAAAAATCTGACCCTGTTAGGATCATTTTCAGGACGACCGATCATACAATCGAGATCACAAACCGTTATCGATTCATCGATATCGATCTGGCGTCACAATTAGCCGAAGGGGACTCGCCATAATTTACTGCGCATAATATCTGCAATGCATATCGACGTCGGTCGTCCAATAATGAAGAAATCTATTAAGATTTGCGCCCGCGGCGTGCTGGAAGCCACAGTCACGATAAGTTTACAGAAAATGGAACGACAGGCAAATTAGAATGTTGACATGTAGAGATTAGATGATAATGGACAAGGAAGCTGTGTTTACAGTTTTTGGCATACTTTGTGTTGCGACGTATTTGTGTCATTCCTTTTTAGATGAGCGAAACTAATTTACCAATGGAACTAGTAACGATGACGTCGTAGAACCGACAGATTTGCTGTTAAACATTGGCTCTTGAGTAAATTTATAAAAAAATACTTTCATTCGTAATCTTGCTGATAATGTGCACTCACCGACTCTCTAAACCTTTCACCAAACAAACTTATACGTCAAAACCATTTAAAAGCTCAACAATATCACAACGCTAGCACAACTGAACGCAATACATCAGCTTCGATGATTGACCAACGCTATAACGTACCAGATAAGGCCAATACAGACTTATAAAGCACCTTACGACACGAGGGAGAGATCCGATCAATCTCCATCGAGTCACGGAGCTGCTCTGTCTTCCTATAAAAGCTAATACGTCCTTAAATCGATACTAACGGCATTACTCAAGCTGTCTGTCGTGGACAGGGCTTGTTTGGACTTGATACTATTTGCTTACAAGTGTTGTTGGTATAAGAAAGCGGATTTTATGTGAATTGTAGTCGTTAAATTAATAAAAAAACAGTAATAAAAAAAACATCTCATCTTTTTTTTTTTTTTAAGAAACGTTGCCGCACGCTAGGAATTTCTCCTGTATTGTGGGTGCGTTTACAAACATTTAAATTCACATACACAAACAGCCAGACCCGGAACAACTACTTGTAGGTCATACAAATATTTGTTCCGTGCGGGAATCGAACCCGCGACACGCAGCGCAGCAGTCAATTGCTTAACTAACTGCGCCAACCGTGCCGTGCCGTCTTTAATAAGAACTAAACTATTTATGTACTTGTGTACCTATTTTATTTGTAATTAATTATGTTATATTTTAATATTTTATAATATTATTATTATTCCTCTCAATCAGAGCACCCGCCATCTTATCTCTTCACCACCCTTGGTTGACTGGTAGAGAATGCCTAAGGCATTAAGTCCGCCATTGTACATTATTGTGTGTGAGAAGTTTGTATAAATAAATAAACGGGGTGCAGCTAGTTTAGCTGCACCCCGCGGATTCACCCGTGTAAGAGCGGATCCCTATTTGTTTTTAAATAAATTATAGCCTATGTTATTCCATAATAATGTAGCTATCTACTGGTGAAAGATTTTTTTTAAATCGGTTCAGTAGTTTCGGAGCCTATTCGTTACAAACATAAAAACAAACAAAAAAATCTTTCCTCTTTATAATATTAGTGTAGATAAACAGGAAGTCAGGTTACAAGCCAAAAACGAATATGGCAAAATCTCCAAGGACTGATTTTGACTGTTTAATTAGCATAATCAGTCTATGTTCCACCTCTCTGTGAGATAGTGGGCCGTAATCCACCAGGCGGGCCCGGTGCGGGTTGGCAGATGTCACATGTTTTCATTTTTTTTTTTTTTTTTGTATTATCCAAATCGTGTGGTTCTGAATTCACATTACTCCAAAGTAATCCCAATATTTTCATCATTCATCATGATCATCAGCATCAGCCTGTAGCAGATTACTGTTCAAGATATTAAAGTGTCCATCCACCTCACTTTCCTCAAACACCAGTAATTTTTTTAGTCTATTTAGATTTTGTGTCAATCTCTAAAACCAAGTAAAGTCACTGAGGAAGTACACAGAGTCATTAGCCCATAAATTCGAAGTGGTTGTGTTTCCACAAGACTAGTGCCGTAATTGTCGCTTTCATTGGCTCATTAGCAACACTGTTGCTGATGATATGCACGTCTAAATAACGGCTACTATTGTAAAACTGTACGTCATCATGAGCTCATGTTTATTGGTTTTCGTGGTTTATCTTGAGTTGTCTTCGAGCTAGTTTATAGGGAAAATTATTCTATTAGGTACTCTAATGTTTTCTGGATAACGTAATTGAGTGAGTTCATAAATATTTTAGGTGGTGTACTTCGAAGCGTTAACCCGAAGTATCAGCCGAATGTTCGGCTGTTTTATAACTCCCATAGTTTCCTTTTTTGACTTTGAATCCTTACCCGACTTAAAGTCAAATTTTTGACATTGGCTTATCTCTTTGATTGTCGTTTTTTTTTTTGTTTTCTCCGTAGTCTGCCATCGTTAGCCGTAGTCAAGCAACGGCCGAACATTCAGCCGATACTTCGGATTTATGTTCGGAGTAGACCCCTGTTTAATTACTATGTAAAATACCAATATTTTTGGGCTTCTTGTCTTTTTCGTATTGTTACTACACTAACCTGAGGGCCTAGACAAATGACATTCGCTTCGGAGCGATTTTATTTCTACAATCGCTATCGTTATTTCACTTTTTGACAAGCGTTATCGCTAGTTTTCGTTTTGAATTCCTCCATACGATTCGAAAACTAGCGATGACGCTTGTCAAAGTGTGTCACTTCGCTACGCATCTATAGGGAAGTTATCGTTCGACGCTGTTGATTCGTTTCATGGAATCGAATGATGCTATCATTGTCTAGCTAGCTAATTTCTACTCGTTGACCTATGATCACGTAATATTTCGATAGCTTATGTCAACTTCATACATTTGTGGCTTTTCTACTATCGTTATTGCTAATCGAATGTTACTTTGTCTAAGCCCTTTTATGCCGTCCCCATGGACGGCAAGCCTTGCTAAGCCAAGTCCTGCCTATGCTTGACTTGGCTTAGCATCGGGTCAAGAAATATCTCTTAGGCATACCGGTTTCCTCACGATGTTTTCCTTCACCGTTTTTTAAGCAAGTGATAATTATACAATACACAAGATATGTTGTGAGCGCACAATTGTAAAGACTCGAAAACGTCCTAATTGGGACGTATTTGTTAGTCTGTGATGCCAACATTCGGTGATTGGTGACCAGACTAATGTTTGCTTACATTCACGCGCAATTGACAACAAGCCATCTATCTCTTTTCTATAATTTTTACTTGTAGTGAAATGTAAAATGAATGAAAAGTACCTATGTGTGCTGCCGCTGCTGCGTGGAACACTTTTTTCGGTTGTTTTGTGAGTGCATAACATATCTGTTTAATATAATGTCATTGCATGAATCCGAAAACTCAGAGGTGCCTTTTGTTCGAACTTGTGACGTATGAATTGGCAGTCCGACAGTCTCACCACTAGACTATCACTGCCATATACAACATTAGTTTTTGTTTATACTAAACCCGAAAAGGGGTCATTGTACTCAGCATTTTGAACATTTTTTTCTATGGGACCAACCTTGAAATCGCGAAATTAAAATCAGCTGTTCCATACATTTTGTCGATTTAAGTGAACACAAATGTATGGATCAGCTGATTTTTTTTTCGCGATTTCAAGGTTGGTCCCATAGAAAAAATTGTTCAAAATGATGAGTACCATGACCCCTTTTCGGGTATGGTATAAACAAAAACTAATGTTGTATAATGTTGGGCTAACTCGTTATTTATGAAGTATTGTGAGGCAAATCGTAACTATTGACGCCGAAGACAGTTAGACATTCAACATTTCGAAAGTCCAGTTTATCTCCGGTAATATTGCCTAAAGAGAATATGCGAATCATGAGATGAACCGTTTGTGCAATCCCGGGTCAGCAAATATAAATGGCATCTAAACAATATTAATTATGTTGAAAGTTCACGTCAGTCAGGCTTACAACCGTGAAGCTCCATTGATACGCCTATCACTTCAAATCGTTGGCTTGCGATGCTCTGACGAAGCTAGAGAGTAAAGAGCTTTTATTTCTCAGTATTTTGCGCAGCCTATAATTTAATTTATGCAGTTTTTTTGTCTGTAATTAAAATACTGTTTCTTGAGGCGATACAATGATGTTTTTAGGGTTCCATACCAAAATGGTATTGAAGGAACCTTTATGGTGAGACTAAGTCTGTCTGTCTGTCACACCTGCATATCTCAAGAACTACTAATGGTATCAACTTGATATTTAGAATAGTTTTAGATGACGTTTGCCCAACTATTTTGCAAACAAGAAAGAATTTAAAAAATATATATATTTTTTGCAAAAGGGTCTTAAGAATTTGAAGTGGGGCTACTAGGGCATGTGGTGTATCATATGAATGAACGCTGTTTGCACATTCTCAAACATTTTTTGTAGGCAGCATAGTTTCCGACTTTTGATGAAAAATGTAAAAAAATACCGCCCCCCCCTCCCCCACCTTATCTCCGAAGTTTGCATAGATCAAAATCTGAAATTATTCTATGTGATAGAAGTGTATTTAAAGATTACAGGAAAAATAAAACGATGTCTCTAATTACGAGCACAGTTTTTCAGAAATCATCAACATCATATATACGTACGGAACACTCGGTTCGCGAGTCCAACTCGCTCTGGACCGGTTTTTAATTACAAAGGAGTTAAGCAGGAAGCTGTTACTTTTATTGCGACTACCTTAGCAGCGTATTTTAATGAAATTGACTTAACCCGATCTTGTTCTTGGGACCACCGTGGTTTCTTTATTAATATTTCAATTTAAAGCGAGTATTACTAATGCACCATGAAATGGCACGAGACAGCCGGTGTGCACAATGTTGTAAAACCATTCATTTATATTTGTTAGGGCGTGTACAATTCGAGAAACCACATGTTACAATCGCCGGCAAGTAACTTGGCAAGGTTTTGGGGTAGTGGGGGTAAGTTCGCGCATAGTACACATATGCAACAAAAAAATGGACACTTTTATTGTTTGTCATTATTCTATGGTTATTGCCATCATTTATTTTAAACCTGTCTGTTGAAGAAAGTTAAAGAAAGGAGAGGAATTCGTGAAGTTTATTAGGTGTTATAAATAATATATATTATAACATATTTTTTGTTATACGAGAACTAAAAGTCAGCAAGCTTCATTAGTACCTTCCGCAAAAATACACTCGTAAAATAAACTTAATTTACAATAGTAACAACAATCCGTATCAAAAAATTAACAAAAACAAAGGGTATAATTTTAGTGCATGCAGGTGTAATCGGGAGCGAACGGAACGCAGGTCGAAGTGCGGGAGGCGAGTATCGACTGACGCAAAAATCGCGTGCTCGGAACGGTGCTCCCTCATTCCCCGCGTCCCGCTTGACCACCAGAGTCCTAAAAAATGACTTCTGCGCATCTAACTAATCTTGCCAACTTACGTGCCCCTGTACCTACTCGTAGAAGTAGGTTCGCGCGCAGTTCCCAAGTCACGCCAAAGAATGCCATGCCGGCGCTTACACGCAGAATGCAAATGCGCGATATAAATATAAGGTCGCCCGGCTGTAGTTATGCACGCATCCTAATGTTTGTTCTGTCAGATTGACGAGCGTAGAAAATTGTGTTATCGTGTAGCGTGTCGTGTCTTTTGAGTATTTTAAATACTCAAAGGACGTGTCCCATATGGTTTTAGTTTTTTACTCTTGTTTTAATAGGCCTTTGTCCTCCTGTCTGGTTCCATTACCTATGCTCTCCTATGGTAGTAGGTGTAATGCCAGCATTAGGTAGTGAAATTCTTAACCAAAAGCACCTAAGTACTTCCACACTGGATTGCTAATAATTTCATAAATAGATGGGGTGTCAGAATTGCTCAACATGGTGCTTTTGCATGTTTGGAATTATCTCTTGTATTGAAGTTGTATACAATATTAAGCTATTTCCTGTGGTTGATGGATTAGCCTGTCAATATTGGGACATTTCCATCTGACTAACATATGAATGACGAAATATGAGATCTTGTCATTTAACTTTTTAATGTCATGATCAAAGTATGCAAATGAACTTTCAAATTCGAGCAGTTTCATAAAAGTTAGAACCATTCTAAAGACAGGTCTTCACTTAAAAGTAGAACAGCAAGTTGATAGATCCTCAATTTGTTTTCAAAATCACTTGTAAGGCGCCTTAATTGCCCGTATCATTCGATTTCATTCACGATTCCCGCTCGGCGCTTGCTCCACTTGTGTTACGCTTGCGTAATTGTTTACGCGCGTAATTGACGTTTGCCGATGATATAAACTCGTTTCATATCGACGCCGCGATCGAGGCGTCATCTTGACTGACGTTAAGTGTCGCTTGGTCCGCTTGTCTGGTTCACAGTGTCACTATTTCGCTTCATTAACCACTAGCCTGCAGTCGAAGGGTGACTTCTACCTTCGTAGATTGTAAATAGACTGTAAGATTAATGTTTCTCCCTTGGGAAATAATACTGCCGTTACACCATCGTTGGTAGCTAAACCCATGAATTTTAATACTAAGGAACTTGTCTTACAAAGTGAGCGATTGGAAATTATAATCTTTCAATCAAGATTACAATGTTGTACCTACGTTTTGCAACACGCAATGTTCATCAGCATGGAAATAACGCTTTTCCCATGATATCGATTTCACGATTCCTCTGGTCTATGGGGTCAGCGCCATTCAACTCACGGAAGAAAGTAAATTGGAAACCGTGACGTACTCGTTGTTGGGGCGATTTGTTCACGTCACACGCGGGTAGCAGGGCTCGCACCCGACCGGAGTGCATGACCTCTAACGCTGTATCAGGTGCTTGCTATCAGGTATCATAGATATTGGCCCCTTAGCGTCGGTGGCATCTTTAGTGGGTTAATTTGCCACAGATAGCGGCCATGATGGATTGCTTGACGCGGCATGTGCGCCCGCGCGGCCCGCGCCCTCGGTCAGAGGTTAAACGCCCACTTTGTGCACGATCCCTTCGTTGTATTGATTTTGCAGTCGATCACGATCGTAATCTTGTGCATATCTTTATATCTTTTAATACGTCGCTCTAAACTGTGCATAAATCTCAGTAAAATCAATGATCGTGTCTATAAGTACACGTAGAGCTTGTAAAGACAGTGCCCCGCGGTACAGATGCATGATTCGTGGTGAGCTGTGTCGATATAGGAAATGTTTACCTGCACGTGGGAGTGGAAGTTGCCGTAATTTACTCTATGGCTACATTATCTAATGACGGTCGTCGCAGTGTATGCAAAAACTGTATTTTAATACACGATAAGAAGGAAATTACTACCTGAGCATCGAACGGACCTTTAAAAGCTGTTATATCATTTCCTTGGCTGAGTCGCTGACACTGACACCAAGTGGGCGTCTAGCTGTAATAATCAGGAGTCATTAATGCCGCCGCTCGATTCATATTCATTATTGGTAATGATTTGACGAACATCATCGGACATCGAGTCTTTCATTAAGAATTCGGCTCACTGTAATTGTAGGAAGTATTAAAGTTTTTAAGTATGCGTTGATTTACGACCAAATTTTGGTTTCTTCGTCCGTCCTGGTTCCCACTTCAGAGGGGTAATAAATTGAACTCACTCGTGTTTTTGGTGGCCTTTCTCTCGTTGTTGGTTTAAAGAGGGTCCTATCTTGTTGACCCATCGAATTTTATATCGAGACTTTTGGTTGCAACGGTACCTCGGCCCGGTTGTCCAGCTCGGCTTTCGTCTGTCTATTGTTCCAGCAGTAACCCCGACCGCGTATGGCGCGCGTTATGTTCCAGAGATAAAACGAAACCATAAACAATGTTATGATGTCGACACAGTCGTTGCTACCGATTTTAATGTGTGTTCGAGTGTAGGATTTACGAGCTCGATCGATATTGCAATACTCGAATCGGATTGTATTTAAATCAACGACAGTCTCTCGCAATTGTGTTTGTGTTCAACAAATTATTGGTGGTATCACGTTTGCACCTTCAGATATTTTAGATTAGCTATTGACTCCATTGTTCGATTATTATCGTCATCCTTTTGATATTATATTCGGAATTTAAATTCCAGTGTCCGTTTATGTTGTAGAAACCAATTGTGGTGTCTTTTGCACGACTAAGTATTAGGTAAAATCTATTAATTTTATTGGGGGTGACTGCCATCTAACCTCCGTAGCACTTAGTGTAACCAGAGTTCACAATGAGATATTATCGATAGAAAGATAGACGCTGACACCTTCATGATAAAATACCTACATTTGTTTACCGTCACTTTCATTAGGAATGGAAATTAGAGAGAATATCGTCCACTCTGATGAACCCTGATCAATTAGAGAGAATGTTGTCCACTCTGACGAACTCTGATCAATTATAGAGAATATTGTCCACTCATCAGAGTGAAAGAGAGAGAGAGAGAGAGTGAGAGTTCATCAGAACTCTGCTCAATTAGAGAGAATATTGTCCACTCTGATGAACTCTGATCAATTATAGAGAATATTGTCAACTCTGATCAATTAGAGAGAATATTGTCAACTCTGATGAACTCTGATCGCGCGTCCACCTGCCACTGCTAGATTTAAGTAACCCTAAATAATACCATAGATTTTCCTGTTTGAATCACCTCCCCACTCTACCGACTTTTACTCCTACTCATTCTCTGTGCACGCGGTTCGGTTGTGGAATTCACTTCCGCCTGAAATTAGGAACTGCCATACCGTTGCAGTTTTTAAAAGAGTCAAAGAACACTATCTTTCCACTTCGACATAGTTGCATATTATGTATTTATTATTTTATACTTATATAAATTTTAGTGATATTTATTTTAGAAGTATGTATGTAAGTATATGCTCTTATTGTGTGTTTATTTTTAAATTAGTGATTAGTATAGTAATAATATTAGTAAGTTTTTTATTTTGATTTTATGTATTATGTTTTCTCTTCTACTCTGACACACGTTGTCTACATCTCTTCGTCTACTTTCCTTGTCGCAGGTATGCTGGAAGAGATTTCTTTAGAAATAAGCATCACCTTTGTACGTATTTTTCTGTTCCTTTTTTCTTGTCTGTATATATGTGTGTACATAAACTGTTAAATAAATAAATAAATAAAATAAAAGATCATGAAAATATTAAAGAAGATTGAAGAATTTTCTTAAATTTTTTCATGATCTTTTATTCCGTCTTCAAAGAATTCTGTCTTGACCAACCTCAAGCCTTTTAGGTTGAACAAACTTACAGATAACTTCACTCCAATATCAGCTCAGCATGTTCGTATTAGTTTTAAGCACCCTAATCTAGAAAGTGTAATGTGGCAACACTGACAATCTTAAGGAGTCTGCCACATCGAGGCCACCCTCGGTCTGGTGCGCTATCTAAGCATGCACTACACTGCATCTGGCTTCCTCATGCAAATGATTGCAAATAAGTGCTTTCGTCAGTACACTGGCGTGCTTTCAGATTTAATGTAGAGAGCAATTGTTTTGTTTGGAATAAATTATGTAAAATATGTTGGTTTCTATCTTAAATTCTATAAGTTCAATTGAGAATAATAGATAGAACAGACCTTGATCAAGATCAACCCCTAAATCGTACATCGATGAAGACGCTGATACATTGTTTTTTTTTCAGCTTATGCTAGTTTACACCTTTTTATTAAATTTCTTATTACTCCTTACATTTCTATTAAGAAATGCATCATAAATAATACTCAAATGAATAAACATGACAAACTGATCAACAATTTGTCACACCGGCACCGAGGGGAAATGTTGTTAATCGTTTTATAGGTTCCCAGTTCCGCTTTTATTTAAATATCGTTTGAGTAATTAAAAATGATTTACTGGCAACACAAATGCAATGTATTAACATTCAGCTCGGAAATTCCTAAGTAACATCACACTCTTTTCCTCAAGGGATGGCCAGTAGCCATATTCCTTCATTCATCATTATCATAATCAGCCTATAATGTTCCCATTGCTGGTACACAGGCCTCCTCTCTACGAGAGGGAGTGGGCTGTAATCCACCACGCGGGCCCAGTGCGGGTCGGCAGATGTCACATGTCTTCGAATTGTTGGTTCTAGGACATGCCGGTTTCCTCACGATGTTTTCCTTCACCGTTTTGAGAGCAGTGCTGCTGAAATTATTTACACAAAGTACAGTTCCTGCTTGGGTTCGAACCCACAATCTTACAAAAGTCGGGGCCATTACCAATGGCCCACCACTGCTGTGCACTGCATTCCTTCATTGCTTTTCCAAATTCATTCATCTGTCTATCATCATAATCATTCAGCCGAAAGCCGTCCACTGCTGCAATAGGTTTATCTCAAGCCACATCGATCGGTTCTGTGCTTCTCGCATCCAGCGGATTCCCGCGAACATCACCATCATCGGTCCAACTATGTAGTAGGAGATTTAACCACGCTGTGTCTTCCATCTTTCAATACGCTATTCTATTCCCATTCTACTATCAATAATGTAAAACCAACTAATTTCACTAGTTAACATTTTCGTTCAATTCCAAGTCTTGTGTTCCAACAATATCCAAAGTTTCAATGTAACATGCACATTTCCAAATAAGATAAACGTTTCTTTAGTGAAATGCGCGGGTACGGTTTTATCGCAGCCAGCTTTTTCTTATCTACCGTTCGCCATTCCAAGTTTTCAGGGTGCGGTTATTGTGATAACCGGAGCGTGTAGCGGATTTACTTGTACTGATATCCGACAGTGTTAATCGCTATGCAAAATTCTCGTGTATGAGATCTTTTCTGCCTCTTGTTATTTTTACCCCCGTTTAACTATTTAGTGATAAATGATAAGTGCTAAAGTTAGCCAGAATCTGAGTCTATAGCTATTTTGACAGGATCCGTGATCCATGCATGATAGTCAGAAAACGTTAGAAACTTCAGCGAGGCAATTTTAAGATGGTGACAAAAATGGCGTGGAGTTATTCTAAACGTAGTCGTGTACAGCTCTCGAAGAATACTCCCCTCGAAAAGTTCAATTTATATTTTTTTTTATGTGTTAATCTCGCCACTCGCTCGACGCCTCCCCGTGGCCCCAGGCGCTTCCTACTCAACATTGCACTTGAGGGAACTGACCCTATCTCATAGAGTTCCCTTTCGAATTGCCCTTGATGGTAATCTTCAGCTGCTTAGTGAATGTATTCTCAGTGAAACTTATGAAAGTCTCGTTGGGAATTCTAATAATAATGATATGCAGCAAGGAGTGCCTGCTGTACTATCTATTATTTCCCGTTTTCAATTGTTTATATCTTACAAGAAACATTAAACGCATCATAAGGTAAATTACTTATTATCAAGCAGCTGCGGTAGTTGGTTGAGTTACTTGGAAACCTTAGAAGCAAGAGAGGTTGAAAATAAAAGAAGCTAGAAGTTACACTGAATTATACCTAATCATCAATCGCAAAAAAAAACACCAGTTCTCTACATTTTAACGAATTATTCGAACATAAATGTAGGGAACAGCTGGTTTTTTTTTCGCCATATCAGTTTTGGTCCCATAGTAAAAGTTATTCATAATGATGGGTACAATGACAACTTAAGAGGTTATTGACGTTTTAAAAATAACCCTGTTTATGAAATCAAATTGATCCATTTTCAAGACTGATCACCATCATTTTGACAACTTCAAACATCTAGAGCCTTCCCAGTCCCCTTTAATCTGCTCAGAAAGAAACACCACCAACGAAACTATCTCTAAAAATAAACCCCGACTCAGCTAACAAATCATGCGGCGCGAACACTTCGTCACTGCAGCTATTAGCTTAGCCTTCCTAACATTTATCTCGGCTACCTGTCAGACGTCACGACGAGCTGTTCTGCGTGGGCGCCGCTTTTGTTACCACTAAGTATAGCTGCACAGTTGCACAGTTCCACACGTGAAGTGAACGATTAATGCGCAAGAGTGCATGAGGCTTGCTTAATATATTTTGTTGAGTTAATGAGGGAATAGTTTTATGTAATCAATTTTAATTAGGGGCCGCGGAAATCAGCAGAGATCTGGCACGAAAGTTTATTTGGGCAATGGTGTATCTGAGAAACAGTTTCAACTCATTTTGTTTTTTGATATCACAACCTCTCCGTTGTCATATCAAAATAAGTTTAACTATTTCCTGGCATCATCATATTAAGATCAAAGGCAAATCCAACTCGTTCATTTTAATTAAACCATTAAAAATCACTTTTGTAATGTACAAGAAATTTACAAGCAAAAACAAAAATTGAATGTAGTTGCCCCTTCCTTAGGTAATTTCGAATGGAGGACGTCCTTTTAATACAGGGTGTTAAAGTAACTGCGTGCCATAGCTTAAGGGTAGGTTTTTTAACTTTGCCCCACACTAGGAATTTCTCCTGTATTGTGGGTGCCTTTACAAACATTTAAACTCACATACACAAACAGCCAGACCCGGAACAACTACTTGTAGGTCATACAAATTGTTGTTCCGTGCGGGAATCGAACCCGCGACACGCAGCGCAGCAGTCGATCGCTTAACCACTGCGCCAACCGTGACGTCAAATTGCAAGATCAACCTAATTTAGTACCTACTAACTTAAAATAGCAATCGTTTAGAATTAAAATTATTTTATTTGACGGTCCTAAGCACGTTAAAGTACGAAGAGATTTATTATTATTTATTTTTTATGTTTAATAAAATTTTGTGTTTGTGTTTTTTTTTTCTTCTGGGTTTCTTTATCGACATTGAACTTGCCCCTAAGCACGCAGTTACTTTAACACACTGTATTGTTGTTCAGTCTGTCTATTCTTCGTGAAAGGAAATTCTAACACAATAAACCTATATTTTTCAAGATGGCTGCCACATTAGATTTCAACCGTTACATTATTCTCGACATTCCAGGTAATTGCTTTTGCTCTTAGAAAATTACATTTAGTTCTTACGTCAATGCACAGCTACGGGCAATTTATTGGCATTTGCTTCCTAGTCTTCCTTCGTGGTCCACCCGTGGGTGGGCCAGGAAGTTTCATACGGACACCCACGGGCTTTCATCGCACCGTGATTCATATGCCTTAGACTCCAACTATATTAACCGAGCAACCGTCTGTCTGTGCGCATTAGCTGCTTTAACTTGGAATCGTTGGCAGATTTATGGCATGAGAGGTTCGCTCGATGGTAATTGTGGGGATTCTCAAAGAGATAAGGAATGTTTTAAAGACATTTTACTACGGATATTTGCGATGGCTCTCATATATGACAGGCGGTCGCGTGAAGTTTGCTTAGAGGCAGCATTTAGTGATATAAAACTAACTGTTGTTGCTTCATATGAGAAAAATATGCCAATCTTCGCTGCTAATGCAAGTTTTGAAACAGTTCCACTTTGCAGTAGCGTACATTAATTTCTAAGTTAGATTTAGAAATCAAGTTGACAGTACTGGACTCAATTGCTTTGACTTTAATTGAAGTAAGATCGGTTCTGTAATGTTGTGTGTCGCGTCACGGAGTCAGTCTATATGTCTGTCTGTCATATGTTTAGGTCTGTTCTTGGTATGCGTAGGTAGATTTATCTTCAGTCTAAGTTGTTATGTGTGGGAGCAGAGTATTAAAGACCGATTTCCCTAACTTGCCCAAGAGAAACCCTGGGAAATATCTCGTTACCATAAACATTTATGTATTCCGAACTGCTAAACAGCTTAATAACCAATTATGTTCATTGATTAAAGTTGTCCATAACCTCGTCACTTTCAACACTTAAGTGTCATTTGAAGTAATCGGCCGAAACAAATTATCGATATCGAGCGCTTTATCGATGTCCAATTTCGCGATAATCTGATCGATACGTTATGTCTGCGGGTGCGTGCAGCCCTAAGGACATTTTTCACCGTTGGACGATGGAGAGGCTAAATTATAGGCTTTTTACAAGTTAATGCGGCAATAAATAGGCGATAAACATCGCTGGTAGTAGCGTAGCACGCGCTTGTCTGACATAGGTGTAAGATGTAAGCTGCGGCTGCTGTTACGTTACTAATACGTAACTCTGAGATTATCTGGTCGTAGATGTCCGTAATAGAGACAGATAGTATGTAATGGTTCGATAAAGACATGTTAACTGAATTTCCGCGTGTATATTTTATGTTGGTAGGTATTGTTTTAGATATAATGTAGATTCGTATTCAATCTAGATTTTCTCAACACATAGTTAAATGTACCAACGGATAAACATGTCGGCGGGATGTGGGGATCAAGAAAATCCTATTTTTAGGGTTCCGTATTTTTCTTTTTTTTTAAGAGTTACCGTGGAGTTTCTTGCCGGCTCTTCTCTATAGGAAACGACCAATTGGAACCGTGCACCTAGCTTCTGACGCGAACCCTTATAGGATCACGCGTGTGTTGTGAGTCTGTCTGTCCGTCTGTCTGTCTGTCACAGCCAATTTGCTCCGAATATACTGGGCCGATTAAGTTGAAACTTGGTACACGTATGAATTTCTATAACCCAAACACGGACGTGTAAAGTAAATAAATAAATTTTACATATGGGGTCACTTTTGGGGGTTAAATTAGAAAAATTCAAAAAAAGTTTTGCAAGCGGTACTATGTGACATAGCAAATGAAAGGGTGTGTTGTAAGGATTTGAGATATATATATTTTTTTAATTTCCATTTAGTACTTTAAAAGCAATTTGAGAAAATAGTTTTTAAATATAAAAAAATGCTGTTTACTTATAGATTACAAGAAACCCTATAAGAAGTCACATCACATAAATCACTCAATATTTTTCGTACACACGGCTGCACATCAAGCTATACATTTCCAGTATACGCTGACCTCTCATTGTACGGAAATCCTAATCAATGCAAGATCAGCTTATACTGGAAATGTATAGCTTGATGTGTAGCCGTGTGTACAAACTAACATTTGGAGTTGCAATGTATGAGGAAACGTGTCTTTGAACTAAAATGTTAAGTTTGTTCTTGGTATAAATTCATCCCAACTACGGAACCCTTCATTGTGCGTGGGCCGACACGCACTTGGCCGGTTTTCTTTTTCCGGTCGTGAAGAACTATCGTAAGTATTTGTGGTAGTTGTTGCTGACCTGTTGTTGATAGGTATTAACTAAAAACTGACGCATAAGAACTACTTCTATTTTCATTATTGGATATTTACGTCAAATAACTTCGTTTTATCGAATTCCGATAATCAGCAGTTTATCCATTGTCCCGTGTGGTGCCGGACGTAAAGAATAGCACCATCCTATTTCTTCTCGTGGGTATCGTAAAAGGCGACTAAGGGACTTACTAGAGAATGTATTTTCCTTAAGAAAAAAAAAATGGGCAACAGCGTTCTCTATGCATTTTAACGCCATACTGCGATCGCCAACCCGCCTTTCAAGCGAGGCGATTATGGCAACCCTCTTTGGGGGAGGCCTATGTACAGCAGTGGACGTCTATCGCCTGAAATTATGATCATGAGACGTTAAGCATTATTTATGGGATCTGCAAAATTCAAAAGACGTTATTTATCTACGAATTAATTAACTGATATCTATGTATTCCACGCTTATCGCTTGTCACACAAACCACGCCTAGGGCACAGCAAAGCCCAGTAGCGGACTACTTTCACTGCGCGCCCTGGGAACATGAAATTCGACTAATAGTTTGAATTATTACTGCATCTGTGGTTATGGTTGCGTTCACTGCACGCCTGGGATTGCAGTGAAAGGCTCTCATTCCGATTATTGTTGATTTCTATTGTATTTCAATTTATTCCGAATGCGATTTGTAGAAACTCGTGGGTTTTGAGTGAGTTGTTGGGTTGTGTGTGTCAATTTGTATTGACATTTGGGCTTGAGTTCTTTATAATCCTTTACCGTGAAATTATTTGTACGAAATTAAGCTGATTTAAATGCAGACATTTCTTAACCTCTTGTACAATTGTACCTCTACATTCTTTTAGGATTGTACAACAACTTCGACATTTCCGGGGCATTTTTTTATTAATATTTTCCGGACAATGGCTCTGCTGCCTTAAAATGCTTATGGGGCTTACCCTTTACGGTGTATTGAATTGAACACGGAGCGTCTTTTTTATGCATCTCTTTAAAAAATAAAATGCAGCATGCGGTCACAATTTGCATCGTCCATTGTTTCATGCAATCCATAATTTCGTCTGAATGTATTGCCAAATTGTTTTTTTACGAATTCCAAGCTCGTTCCGCTTTTTTATTTCACGCTGTTTTTGGGGCTTAAACGGTTTGGTGATTTGAAAATCAAGATATCGTCTGTCAGTTTTATAATGAGTTTCGATGTATTATTCTCTTAGTACTTAAACATATATTTATTTTAATGTCAAGGTGTCTGTATGTGATGAAAAAAGAAGTTATATTTTACTAATGATGGTCTTTGATAATGTCATGATCCATCAAACTTTAGTATCAGTTGAGGTCATCTTATTGCGTTGTGTTTTTGCGAATATTAGATATTATGCATTTTTTACAGCAAAATAAAAATAAATTATATGGTACTGTATGTTACAGCTGTAAATTTTAAATACTCACTAATTAAAGTAATGCTTTTTGACATACATACATAAACTCACGCTTTCTTCCCATGGGGGTAGGCAAAAACTATAGAACGCCACTTGCTACGCTCCTTACATACTCCTTTTGCTTCGCCTACGTTCATACATCTAGTCATACACGCACGCCGGTTGAGAGTCTACGCACCTGACCTTTCTGAAGAACATCACCAATTTGGTCACTATAATAATGTCCTCCTGGGGCGTCCCCTCCCGGCGTTTCCACTCACCTCTGCTTTATAAATACCTTTTGTTAGTCGCCTTACACTCATCCTCTCCACATGACCAAACCATCTAAGCATACTCTTTTCTATCTTAGTCACTACATCTTCTTTCATTCTTTTTGAAGTTCATTTTAAACAGAGTACAAACAATAATTCATTCGTTTTAAAATAAAAACGAATGAATTATTGTTTGTACTCCGTTTCAAGTACAGTTCAGCTATTTATTGGTCATCACAAAAATTCGCACTTAAATGGCATCAGTAAAAATATTAAAATTACAAGTAGCAACGTTGTTGCAATCTGAGAGATGCGGAATGACTGCGATCCACTGCGGCGTAACCCGTGTAACAGAATCATTATTCGGCTCAATTGTAGCATGCCTTCCCATATTATTCCCAGGATATAATTTTTTATTCGATTATGTTAAGACTAAGTAATCGTTGTCAGAACATGATTATCTTGGTGTATCTTAAGATTTTTTTTTGCCTTCTACCTCGTATTCTACTAGTCTATTTTCAGCATCCGCTTTACGAACTTGCAATAAAGTAGTCAGATTCTTGGCTCCTCATTTCGACAAACCTTAACCCCCTTATTACAAAACAAGGTTTATCTTCAGACCCAGGTTTGAAACATGGAGCCATTATTGAATTTCGAATTTTATTCCGACTATGGTAAAGTTCCTAAACACAAAACTGACAACTTAGTACCGAACTAAATTTTCAGTTTTGTATAAAGAACGGTATTTCAATCACAGTAACGTTCTTATTACAAAAACTGGCTCCGTGGTTTAAGCCATGTCAAAATATAAATCTTGTTTTGTAATATGGCGATGTAAGTTCTGCGTAAATGATGTAAATTGCAATTAAAGTAAGTATTTTAACTATGAGCAAGATCAAGGCTAACCACAACCAAATCGCGTGCAAAACGCAACTAAAATCCCCAACCGAACATTCACACAACCACATCATGGTGCAAGCAATCAAAAGCAATATTTATTCAAGAACAATTAATGTTTACAAAATACCAATTGATTTCTGACGGAAGGTTAAGCCTTTACACACAAAAACATATTACAATTTAAATCGATATATTGATATATGGCTGAGGTTTTTCTTGAACGACGGAATATAAATGAACCACCGTGTTGGGGTCAGGGTGGCCGGACCTACTGCGTATTTTGCGACCAGTTTTTCTCCTCACTTAATTCATGCAATTCATTCGTTGATTTTTTTGCGACAGTTGCGGATAATTTTGAATTGTTTTAATTCTTAAATGTATTGTAATTGAACTGCTTTATCTGTTGGTGTAGGTCAGTGTTTAAAGTTCAGTATATGTTAATATAAATCAGTATTTAAGCTGTGGCGGCATTTACAACGTCACATGCGAAGTACGCATCGAAGACCTGACGCAACACAAATCCTGCATTGCGCAAACAGAGTTTACCGCGCGAAAGGAAAAAAAAAAAAGAAAAGATCAACCTAATTTAGTACCTACTAACTGAGTAATCAAAGCATTTAAACAAATAAAATAATTTTAATTCTAAACGATTGCTATTTTAAGTTAGTTGGTAAGTACTAAGTTGTGTTGATCTTGCAATTTTTTTTTTTAATGTTTTTATTTTTTTTATTTATTTTGATTTTTTCCTGTGTTTCTGTACACCCTGTTTGTCATACCGCATAGAAAGTGATTATCCATGCCCTAATTCGTCGTAATATGTGGCTCTTAAATAAAACTTGTGAAATTCTTCAAAATCCGTCAGGATTTAAACATCACAGCGTGAGAAGACAACCCTTTATACCTACTATAATGCAAATTACGCATTCCTCAAGAGCAGGCATTGAATTCAAATATTAAACTCGTATCAAGCATTTCTTCCAACTCATAAATTCTATGGCGACCTATTTCGTCGGCCTATCCTTGCACCGGATGCTGGGCGACTTTGACCCGGGATCAACATCCTGTCCTTGACACAGGACTACACCTTACGATATGACGCTTTTCATTAAACATTCTAGAGCATCCTCGTAACTCGCTATATTGCGAAGGCAATAAAGAAAGTAATCTTGTGGGCAAGGATAACGCTGGAAGATAGTAAGGGGCCTAAATAAAACGGGTTATTGTACATTCGCCACAAAGTAAGTTCGCCACGGAAAAAAGTATATGTGTAAATTTGCCACAGTTCTATTTTCATGAAGTAAATACGTCACAGTATATTAATTTTGATTATTGTAAATTCCCCAATTTTTTTATTTACGCACATACAGCAGAAAAATCAAACAATAAGTAGAATAAAAACGTTATTTATTTATTTAAAAACCAATAACTTTGCTTGCTACCAGTATTTTATGCAAAAATGATGTACGTACCTAAAATTAAGACTGGTGGTGAATTTATTATTACTTTTATTTTATGATTTACAGGTAAAGAATTAAATAAAATAAAGAATTATATTTCTGAACTTTGCTGTGTTGACTGTACAATTTAATCCAAAATAGGCTTGGTAGTGTCGTTAATTGTAAACGACACTACTGGTAGTGCGGCTGGTAGTGTCCTTGCCAAAAAATGGAGAAAGCTGGACACTAACGTACTGAATTACTTCGTGACACTAACTTCAAACTTTTCAAAGAAATCTTGTTACCACGGATAGCGATGCCAAACGTCCCGTATTTCAGGCATAATGTTATACGTCCGGGACAGACTTTGGTCCAGTATTTAAACCGTATTTGATTTATTATTAAATTTAAATTTTATATTGGGTGTCTTCCTGAAATAAAAAAATATATTTTGATTTGATTAAGAAATCTATCGCACTATGGTTGATTGACATGTACAACGATTTTCGACAGTTCTACAAAAAATTCGTAGAATATTTTTGACATCTCGATTCGATTTCTCAGAAAGCAACATCCTTTCCGAGACGCTATTTTTGAAATCGCCAATATACGAGCATTCAAAAAGCTGCAGAGATTTAAGGATCGATCAATTTAACATTGACTCGTTATTATGAAGAATTTCAAATGATTAAAAAAGCCATTGATTGCAACGTCTTTTGATGACAAAAGTATGTCTGATTGAGAAGTGGTAGAAGAAAATCATAGACGGATTTTCGAAAAATGAAATCCCTTACATTTTTCTAATAATATCTTCAGTATCCCTAGTTCCAACTGCTTTGTAGAAAGGATTTATTCGCAGATGGTATTGAAGTGCGCAAAAAAATTACCCCGGATTTGATAAAGAATTAATTAATTACCATTTTCAACGATGACTATATCTTGCATTTACTAATACAAATAATAATGTAAAATCAAATATTGAATCATTTAAACTAACACGATCTTCATTAAAATATAAGTAGCAATAAATGAAAATAAGATCGTAAAATACATGTTTTCATTTGTCCCGGGGAATAATTAGAAACCCCGAATTTGTGGCTTACAGGATCAAAAAAAATCTGGCAACCCTACCACCGACTCGTATTCCTTTTCCCTGAACTAAAAATAGGCAAACAAACATTCTGTAACCATGTAACCTTCAAATACAGAAACAGTTAACATTTTCATGAAAGCTACATTCATTTCCGCACCTCACGCTAATGTCAAGTAAAATCAATACACGAGCGGTGACCTCGGCAGTAAACCCTGAACCTGACCTTCTGGGCTCCGATATTCGTCCTTCACGTGACCTTTGCCTGCTAGGTTGAACCATATCCGACCATTTTTATTTCTATCTACTGTATATTTTCCTTCAGGTTAGAGCTTTTGCATGGTCAGGGCAAAGTTATGTATTTAGAACCTGACTAAGTTAATTGTGTTAGTACAAAACTAAATTGTGTTTTCTTCTTGTTACAGGTATGTACTTCAGAATTAAGTTGTAATGATAAATCTGCATCTTAAAGAAAAGCTTATCTCGAATGTAAGTAAAACAGTAATTTTAATACTAAATACTAAGAAGGCTATTGTAGTTATATTCGTCATCCTATTCATATTATCTATGTAGTACATCCGCATAACTCGAATGTAAGTAAAACATAGTAATTTAAATACTAAATACAAAGAAGGCTATTGAAGTTAAATTCGTCATCCTTTTCAAGTAAATATTATCTAGGTTCTCTACGTTCAGGGAATGAAAAGTGAAAGATTTCTTCCTCGGTTATAAGCAGGGACCATTTTGGTTACCCATTGAAAGGATTTTCGATAGGGTTTTTCTAAGCGGTTAAACAAAAACCTATACGATAAGGGTAACCCTTATGAACGGCTTAAATTAAATTTTGGTAACCCATTGACAGGGTTTTCGATAAAAACCCAAGGTTTTTCTAAAATGGTAACCAAAATGGTCCCTGGGTAGAATAGAGATTATAGAATTGGTCCTGCTACGCGTGCTGGGCGGATATCGAAATAACATAATGTTATGATTTTTTCATGTTACTGGGTTTTAAGTAGGTATAATAATAATAATAAATAATAATATATCGTTTATTTCAGAGCCATGCTCCATATAAGTATGTTAGTACCAGTGTATAGAACCCATTGAAATTGGGTATCATGTAACCCTTTCACAGGGTTTCAAGTATAAAACCCATCCAATGGGTTATCATGTAACCCTTTCAATGGGTTTCTAGTATAAAACCCTTTCAATGGGTTACACCATGATAAAGGTAACCCATTCAATGGGTTACCCCTTCGAAAAGCTTAACCCTTAACCGGGGTTGTACGGTCCCTGCGTTCAGGGAATGAAAAGAAGTGAAAGATTTCTTCCTCGGTTTGAGTCCAAATAAATAAAGCTACGGTAATAATAAGTCTACGTTGCAAGTTAGACCTTACCTTACCCGTGGATGAACCGCCGAAAGTGCTTCAAATGACTTTCCTTATAAGTAATACATAAAACTTTATTAGTTTATTTTATTTTTATTAATTAGTGACAGGAAATATCTGTATGGTCTGTTCCAAAATTATCTGAAAAAAATGTCAACAAATGGATCAGAAAACATACGCCTGTGGATGCCAATAATTTGTATTCTATATTTCTATGTAATATTTGATTGCTTCAACCCGAAATTCTATTTTTAAATCACCTTAAAAATGTATTTCATTAGACGATTGAGGTTAATTTTACAATCTCAACGACGACTTTTTGTCGACTAAGATCAATACAAGTCAAGTTCTAAGTCAATTACAATGTAATAATGTAATTCAAACAATAATTGTTGGAAACCCCATTTCTTCCCGTGGGTGTCGTAAAAGGCGACTAAGGGACTTACTAGAGAATGGGCAGCAGCGTTCTCTATGCATACACCATACTGCGATCGCCAACCCGCCAGCCAAGCGTGGCGATTATGGCTAACCCCCCTTTGGGGGAGGCCTATGTCCAGCAGTGGACGTCTTTCGGCTGAAATGATGATGATGATGATTTGTTGGAAATAGTAGTTTTTAAAGTTGAGACCTTCTTAATACTGTTGTGTTTCCAAATTCCGTTATGAAGTGAACAAAGTTTGTTTACATTCTGATCAGATACTTTTGGAGTAGAGTATAGTGTAGTGCTAATGACTCACATCTCGCTAATGTTATATATTAATAAAATGACAGTCTTTCGAAACTTCCGCCGGTGTCTGCTAGTTACGTATACGTACCATGCGTAGTTATTAATTCTCAGTTCCGTCCATAAGAACCGACTATAAATTATGTTGACGCGTAACATTTGAGTAAAAAAAGTAAATAAGTAAGTATTTATGTTTGTTAATTATTCGTTTTCATAAACTGGTTGCGTTGACGACTGGCGTCTCGACGAGAAGTCACGGGTCTTGGTATCACAGAGGATGAAGAAACCAAAGCACTGATTAAGTTTAGTATGGAAGTATTGTATTGACGGCACGGTTGGCGCAGTGGTTAAGCGATTGACTGCTGCGCTGCGTGTCGCGGGTTCGATTCCCGCTCGGAACAAATATTTGTATGACCTACAAGTAGTTGTTCCGGGTCTGGCTGTTTGTGTATGTGAGTTTAAATGTTTGTAAACTCACCCACAATACAGGAGAAATTCCTAGTGTGGGGCAAAGTTTAAAAAAAAAAATAGATAGGTGACACATCCACCAGAGTGTGATAGAAATCTTACCGCGAATTTATAGAGTACTAGCTTTTGGCCGCGGCTTCTCCCGAAAGGAGACCAAATATTATTCTACGGGAACGATCATATTACCGGGTTATCCTATATAGAGAGATCCTATATCCTATAATTATGTCCTAACTCAGGTCATGGACTATCCAAATGCCAATGACCAAAAATGGTGCAATGCCATTTTTTTTAGAGGCCTGCAACGTTATTAGTTAGATGCAGAATAATATGACGAAAAAAAGTTCATATGCGGTAACATATCCTAACATCAGCCTAAACCGAGTTACATAGTTTTTTTTTTTTTTTACTTACTTATCATCTAAAAGCAGGTTTGTACAGCTTAAAGCTTATTTTTTACATAAAAAAATCAAGTTCAAATATATCATCTCGGACTGCATTTGTAGAAAAATCGTTTATTCATTTTTGTAATAGGTTTTTCCAATGGCTGGTTTCAAGGATGGTCGCGGCATAAAACCAAACGCACCACTTCACATAGTTGTTTCTTCATTGTTCTTTCATCCAAATCCTTTCAGTAATTGAGACTGTAAAGGTGTACCTTTAAAGTAATTGAGATTTTAAAGGTGTACCGTTAAAGTCTCATTTACTGAAAGGATTTGTACTTTCGCATTTATAATATTAGTACGGATTTCATCATATTCAAGAAAATAAACAGTCGCCAAATGGACCACCTCCAAGTGCCACCATCCGGGCAATCATCCAATAACAAATATTTCATCTCTCACCTGACAACGACAGGTAAAGTGCGCACTTCATTCGTTTCCTACTCCGCGTCACCACGGTGGCGTCCGCGCCGCCCACGACACGCGTCTGCCTCTATAGCGATCGTATCTCGATATCGCTCGATTATACAACGAGTCTCGATTATCTGCGAGTCGAGTATCGATATCGTAATAGTTTGCGTCACTGTTTCATTGTGCTAGACTAGACGATGAGTCAATGAACTTCAATCGTAGCACATTAATTGTGGGTGTGTATATTCGCATTTGATCGCGAAAGGCTCGGTTTGGTTTTTAAATCTGTGGACATCAGATCTTGGTAGTATTTTTAACCGACTTATAAAAAAGGTGGAGGTTCTCAATTCGATGTTTGTATTTTTTTTTTATGTTTGTCCGCGCATTTCTCCGTCGCTTGCCAACCGATTTGAAAAATATATATTTTTTTTGGAAAGGGTATACTTCCCAAATGGTCCCATGAAAATTTTATCGAAATCGGACAAGCGGTTTTTGAAAAATCAACAAAAATCTAAAAATGTATCTACATTGTCTACATTGATGATCTTTTGGCACTGAAAAGTAAAAATAAAAAACTTTTTACAATAAAAAAAATAACCGACTTCTTAAGCGAATAAGTTTTTTTCTTTGATGCCTTAGTAACTGTAATGTTTAATTGTAAAAAACAGGCAATCCTCGGGCAAACGCTGCAATTTGGTAAGAACATCTTTGGGAGGTTAACAGAAGAATTCAGCTGGTCTGGGCAGCATTTGGGAAGGTTCGTCGAGTCTTCTCGTCACCTTTTCCACTGAGCCTAAAGACGACGGTCTTCAATCAGTGCATCCTGCCTGTTATGACTTACAAAGCCGAAACGTGGACACTCACGGTACGGCTGGTCCCTAAATTCAAGGTCGCTCAGCGAGCTATGGAACGGGCTATGCTTGGAAGGCTCCAAGGGTCTGAGGGATCGAATACGGAACAAGGTGATCCGGCAGAGAACCAAAGTTGTCAACATAGCTCACAGAATAACCAACCTGAAGTGGCAATGGGCCGGCCATGTTAGTCGTAGAACCGACGACCGTTAGGATAGACGTGTTCTTGAGTGGAGACCGCGAATCGGCAAACGTAAGGTAGGACGCTTAAGCTAGGTGGAGCGACGATCTTCGCAGGGTGGCTGGTGGATGAGAGTTGCCGAGAATTGAGCTGAATGGCGTGCTATTGGAGAGGCCTATGTCCAGCAGAGGACTGCTATGAGCTGATGATGATGATGATTGAAATTAAAGCTGCAATAAAATAAACATGAACTAGAATAACGAAGCTTATGGGACTTAAAACAAACAAAAGCTTGGTAGAAAGCTTTCTAAAACTCAATTCTCTTGAAAGAAAACTTTATTGTTTCCTAAACATTAGTAAACATTATTCACACGTGACTATTAATGACCATTAATGATGTCTATCACAGTTTTATTACAGTCGTAAACAGTCAAATCGGTTGCGAAATTAACTCTAGAATCAAGTTTTACGTCTCTTTGGATCCGATAGTTACTATTTATTTAAGGTATCATCATAAATTAAAGTTTGTGGATAAAGTTATCTAATAGTTTTCTATTCTTGTAACATATTATTAATCTTATTTATGTATACGTTTTCAGTAATGACCTGTACCTAAATTCTATGTTGTTTCGTTATCAGAAAGTCCAAACACTAATTCAGCTCTGTTCAGCTTTTGTCCATAGAAAACAACGATTTTGTATGGACAAAAGCTGAACAGGGGCCCTAAAATGGACGCTTTGGCAAAATCATAATATGATCTGCGTACAATTCATACATCCCGCAATTCATCTGTTTGACAGCTGCTATTTGACATTAGACTTCAATAAAGCAATTCATAATTTGTGGACCATTTTACGAAACTCCATAAAAACTGTCAAACAGATGAATTGAGGGATATGAATTGTACGCAGATCATATTAATATGGTTCTGTCAAAGCGTCCATTTTAGGCCCAAGTGTGCTTAGTCCCTAAATGACTTCAATGTTCTTGAAAGTTATTTTTTTACCCCACTGTGGCGGAGCCCAAAAGGAGTGTAACGTTTTAATTTATGAAGTTGGTGTTTTTTATGAAATGGTTAATGCGAAGTTTTTTTGTCTAGTATATACAACATTACTTTTAGTATATGCGAAACCTGAATATAGTTTGTTCAGAATAAGGAACTGAATCGATTGCAATAATTTTTACGCCATGTTAAATTTTGTCCCAAAAATATTTAGTGTGATGAAAAATGTTATCACCATTTAATTACTTACAATACAATCGCCGTACGGTTAGGTACCTACTGCCAAATTATTATCAATGAGCGCAAGACGACCCTGGAGGCGCGGGGATGCCGTTAGCATGTTTTTGTACGGACAACCCGGAAACATAATAACCTTATAACTTTGTGAGTTTTCATGATACAGTTTTGAAATTTCGTACGTAGATTCTTTACATAAAAATACTAGACACGTGTTTCGGGTTTCGCATATACTAAAAATAATGTTGTATATTTAAGCACATTCAAAATATTGAGCTAAGTATTTCTAAAATATGAACCTACCTGCAAATAAATTGAAAGACCAAGCTCTTTCGTAATCACTTTCACACGCAGTGCGAAGCAGTAAATAACATAATTATTCCACTGTCCCATTGATCACAATTAATTATCGACTTATATGGACGATTGGCAAATTGTTTCCATAACTCTAGCACATCAAGTATGGCAAATTGCGCGTGCCCAACAAAACCGTTTGTCTTGCACCTTCCAACTGATTGTACACACTGCTTGGGTGTTCGGCTAGCTTAATTAATTAAGCAGTTATTTTGGTTGGGACAATATTCATCTATTTGCCGACTGTTAAAACTATCAGTTATCAAAAAGTTTTAAAAGGATTTCCGAGTACAGTCACGAGCACTAATATGTAAACACTTCCCAAAATTAAATTCCGATTTTCTCGTGGAATAACGATTGCAACTTTGTGAAAATATCTATTTCTTAATAATTTGGGTTCCAAAATACTAAGTTCGTGGTAAAGTAAAATTAAAATCAATATAGTTGGAGGAAATCACTTTTGAAAGTTGCTAAGAATATACATAATAGTGCTCGTGACGGTACGTTATCTATATTATCATTATCGTCATCTATCTGCCCAGCCTTTTCCCAACAATGTTGGGGTCCGGTAACCGGATGCAGACGAATACCAGTATTTTACATAGAGCGACTGATATCTCACCTCCACAACCCAGTTACTGGAACCCTTGGTAAGACTGGTTGTCAGACTATTGGGGCTTCTGATTACTAAAACTGTCAAAAATCTATAAATGACAGCCGGGACCAACGAACGGTTAGTGCTTTCCGTGTGACGTTATCTTCATAGTATCTTCTAAAATTCGCTTACTGACAGATAACGCTCAGCCTTAACCGCTAGGTGCATGACATGTTGCATTTAAGAGTTAGTTCCATAAAAACGAAACTGAGCACTCTTTTCTTATAGTTATAACTAGCTGCGCCCCGCGGTTTCATCCGCGTAAGTCTCGATCCCGTGGGAATAGGGGTATAAAAAATAGATAGTAGCCGATTCTCAGACCTACTGAATATACATATAAAATTTCATAAAAATCGGTCAAGGCGTTTCGGAGGAGTATGGTAACTAACATTGTGACACGGGAATTTTATATATAAGATTATAACCATCGAAAAAGTAATTAAAATCACAATTTGTTTGGTGTTCTACCTGCCAGTGTGTCCCCATACAAGCAAACCAGAATGCGTGTTTACTAATAGCGATCTCAAAGCGAAACGCGCATGACTTTACTGTCAGTAAATAACCTGGTTATCGCCTCCCCTATATCTATGGGACGTTAACTATTCGCTAAATTATTTCCTTATTAATGCCATAGTGTTTTACATATTTTACCATTGCCTTCAGACTTTAATGGGTGAGTGGTATGGGATAGGGCACCGCCTTGTTAGGCTCTGTGATTTAATGGTTTTATGATTGTTTACGCAATTTGGATTATGAATTGGTGTATTTAAAGCAGGGACCGTACAACCCCGGTTAAGAGTTAAGGCTTTCGAAGGGGTAAACCCATTTAATGGGTTACCTTTATCATGATGTAACCCATTGAATGGGTTTTATACTACAAACCCAGTGAAAGGGTTACATGATAACCCATTGAATGGGTTTTATACTAAACCCAGTGAAATGGTTTCATGATAACCCATTCAATGGGTTATATACCTACTTGAAACCCAGTGACATGTAAAATTCATAATATAATGTTATTTCGATATTCGCCACGCACGCGTAGCATGACCAATTCTATCTCTATTCTACCCAGGGACCATTTTAGTTACCATTTTAGAAAAACCCTATCGAGAACCCTTTCAATGGAAAGGGTTTTCGATAGGGGTTTTCTAAGCAGTTAATCAAAAACCCATATGGTGTGGGTAATTTTGAATGACTTAAACTGAGCCCTTCAAAATGGTTACCCACACCGTATGGGTTTTTATCGAAAACCCTTTCAAAAGGTAACCAACATTTTATTTAAGCCGTTCTAAAGGGTTACCCATATCGTATGGGTTTTTGTTTAATCGCTTAGAAAAACCCTATCGAAAACCCTTACAATGGGTAACCAAAGTGGTCCACGCCGCCGCAAGTGGCGCCGCGCGCCGTCCAGTTTTATTACGAAGTTACTGGAATCACCGAAAAGCTTGGATAAGAGTGACACTGGCTGCTGACAGTCACCCTAGCAGAGCGTCGTATCGATGGTTACGTGGCGGCTGTCTTCTGATGACAGAAGATGATGCCAGGAAAGCCGCTGTCTTACCACGTCCACGACGAACTGCTATATTCCGGCACAATCCTGATAATATTGAAGCTGCTGAACCAATATTACGATGATCACTTCTGGTAAAGGCTATCCTGCGCCGTTATAAGTATTAATTACGCTAAGTAATTACTTTTTTCATTGAGTCAAAATATTCATAATTTTCTTCTGCTAGATAAGCGATGGGTAGCTCACCGTCCGATAAGGACCAGGCCCGGGTAGACGGCGCGTTGTGTTCCACGCGCGCCTCAAAGAGATGTCAGCACGAATTGACGGGGTCCATTAGGGCCAATGCCTGCCAGGGTTGCGAGTTTGTCCGAAAGGGATATCGTGGCCCTGGCACACTGGCAAACGAAGGAACTCGGGTGGGTTTTAGTCAGTAAAAGTCTTACACGCCCCTCCGCTCAGAGCGGGAGAAGTTATTTGATAATTACCCACCCAAAAAAAAAAGGTATGCTAAAATAGTTTTCTCTTATCCGAGCTAAAAGTTCTGAATTGTTTTTGACTATTGTCATGTGCGCTGGCGTCGCGTCGTCGTTCGAAAAATACTTAATCAACTTAAATTTGGTAGTGTAATCAAAGTTAACAGTCTCATTATTCAATCCCAACCCAAAATCGATCCCACAAACGATTGTAAGTTTGTCATCGATTAAAGAAAAACGTAACCGATTTCATGGACAAGGCAATTTTGATCCCGGACAAATTAACAGTCTTTGTTCCTTTGCCACCTCTAACCATTTTACGATGAACTCTAGATTCAGGTACAATTTCCCCTTTTCTGGGGAGACTAGTCAGGGTAACGGGGGGTATAGGAGCTCAGGGTATATCGGTTTTGGTAATTATGCAGTGCCCACGCCACCCACTGACTTCCCACAGTATTATACCTATCCTAATGTCGACTCAGAGACAATGCTTTCACCACCGCTGTTAAACATTTCTGCTAATTAATGACCGTGTGAACCTAGGAACTTGTTATGTAACATATAGGCATCGTTCCTCGTTATGTAAGTATAATATGTAGGTTATTCTGTCAAGATGTCATTAACAGAGCAGACACAAGTTAATTGTGATGTTTGAGTACCAGCTCTTACTGGTTTTGACATTTGTAAGTGTCTGTAGTGTCAATAGATAAAGTTTTTTTTTTGTTTGACTGTGTTGTGGAGTTTGACCTTTTGACTTTAAGTTCCGTAATGTGTAAGTCAAACAATGTAAGATTTTAATTAAACATTTGCATGGCGCTCCGGTTAAAATTAGTATGTGCGTGTGTATTCTTGTAGAAATAATGGTCTTAGGATCACATTCACGATAACTTTTTTTAACGTAAAATAATTATTAAATCACTGCAATGTAACTCTTATATTATTGTTAAAAAACTGGCGAAGTGCGAGTCGGACTCGCATACGAAGGGTTCCGTACCACCGAACGATATTTAGCATAAAAACGCTGAGGATCCCCTTTAATTTCTTACTTTTGCGGCATTAGAAATACACAATCTGTAAAAACTTCAACTGTCTACCTACTACTGCTTATGAGCAGAGATCGGAATAGGTAGAGCTTATTTACCTAAACTACGAGGAAGGAAGTAACTTAGAGTCCCCCAATCCCAGAATAAATATAATGACGTTATAATCCCGGGATTAAAGGCCACGAATAATTTATTGGACTTTATTTATAGTTACAAATGATTGATTTGAAGAATCTATAGGTACATTTTTAGGGTTACGTACGAAAATTGTGTTGTGACTAAAAAGTGTTTTGTTTTATGTAGGTAAAATAAAATTAAGTTGGCTGGTATATTAGTGTACTTACTGTAAGTTAGTTACTGTAACTTGTGCTCCGAATAGACTACATACATTTTATTGTACAGATATTTGGTTATTCAGGCCCAGGAACAGGTAGCGGTGGCGGTTTCTATTGTTTCAAAATATCTTATGTCACACAACTAAATATGATATGATTTTTCAAATCAATTATTTGTAACTATAAATAAAGTCCAATAAATAAATCCCGGGATTTAAACGTCATTGTAATTATTCCGGGATGTTAGAGGAGGTATTCCATATCCACTCTATGTTACTTACTTTCTCGAAGTTTAGGTAAATAAGCTCTACCTATTCCGATCTCTGCTTATGAGATACAACCTGCTTACAGACAGACGCCTAGACGGACGGATAGCGGAAGCTTAGTAATAGGGTTCCGTTTGGCACCCTTTGGGTACGGGACCCAAAAAAATATAAATTACAATGATTGCGGAGAATTGTATAAAACTCACGGCACCATCCTAATTTATACTTTTTGACAATTAGATAAGAGTTTTTAATTATTTTTATCGTGAATGTGCTCCTTTAACAAAGAGTTTATCTGTTAAAGGCGCGTGAGACAGGTGTGATGGGGCACCTGCACCGGTATAACAATTTTCGTGAAGTTTTCATAGAAATTGTACCACCAGGGTCGCGTCGCGCCTGTCTGAGCCTTTATACGGAAGACTCTGTCAGTCAATAAATTATTATTTAATGTGTATTATGCAACTCTTTAGTTAACGACTTTTGAACGCTAATGTCGATAAAGATCTATCTGCGAAAGATTCTGTAAAAGAAATCCAAAGGGGTTAAAAGAAAGACATTTTGTAATCATAATCCGTTTAATTTATATAATATGAAATTAACCATAGATGGTGTGGTGAAAGCAGGACTGCAGAAGTCATTATTATTTTATTAGCTATCAATTTAAAAGTAAATGAAGCTGCTTTGGAGTAAAGTCGTAAACAACGTTAATATAACCGAGAACTCAGAATATCGGTTTTTGTTGAAAACTATCCGATGTAAAGGAAGTAAGATGGGAACGATTCCATGAGATCTTTACGTTCCAATCAGTATAAATATTGATGTTTTTGTATGGAGCTTTCTCGATATTTTATAACCATAAATGGAGTCCTTTCACGTTCTTACAAATAAATATTGCTAAGTTCATAAAATCTTAGAATTGAGTGGGTTCTATAAGATGGACATAACTTAGTTCTTTAGAAAAATAAATTAAAAGAACTCGCACATGACACCATCTTTTTAATGGTTAAATTAAATCTTTCTGATTTTTTTAAAGGAAATAGGTCTGCTGCACAGAAAAACGTTGACACCTTGCATTTCTCCTAACGGCATCATCAACCTTCAAAAATATTACTTCTGCTAGATTTATATCTAGCAGAAGTAATACTTTAACAGAAGAACTTGATGAAGTAAGTATCAGGGCCTTGATATTTCCTTCATCAAGTTCTTCTTACTGAACAGACAGCTGTGCTGCTGGAGAGTTTGTTACGCCATTTCTCCAGCTAAAGCACTAGGAAGTGGTGAAGAGCAGGCGTTTTGGGGGACTGACTTATGTAATGACGTTAAAAAAATGCTGATTCTCAGCCTTTTTTTGATCCCCATTCTTCTGGACTTAATGCAATTTATTTGGGTTCCGTGCAGCATGCGAGCATTCTTCGCCATCTTTTACAATTCAGATTGCATTTACAGCTACCCTCCATTCGCTCTCGTCAGTCTACCCTCTTACAATCACAACACGGAAACCTTACCTCATAAATAGTAACCCATTCATCTATTGCATGACGTCAGACCCGAGGCGTGCTAACTGATTCCAGTGAGTCAGGAGCAACAAAACATGCTTAACGAGACGGTATCTAGAGGCGATGGGCGCAGGCGCACTGCTAAATCATATCAACGTGAATAGGTTGGACCTACTCTCCCTTATTACAAAACAAGGTTTATCTTCAGACCCAGGTTTAAAACATGGAGCCATTATTGAATTTCGAACTTTATTCCGACTATGGTAAAGTTCCTAAACACAAAACTGACAACTTAGTACCGAGTTTTGTATAAAAGACTGTATTTCAATCACTGTTACGTTCTTATTACAAAAACTAGCTCCATGGTTTAAGCCATGTCAAAATATAAATCTTGTTTTGTAATAAGGCCGATAGAGATTTGTGTTGAGACGATTATCTATAACGTATAATTGAAATGATCGAAAAACTGTTGTGATAGGTCGTCGTACTCATCATTATGAACAAATTTTATTATAGGACCAAGGCTGAAATCGCGAAAAAATTTGCTTATCCCTACATTTTATCGAGTTAATGCTTCTACATAGGTACTAGCGCGACACAAAGGCCCCGCGTGTCGCTCGACGAGCGGTGCCTTTGTGTCGCGTCGTCGCGAGTCGCGCTGGTCTGTAGAAGCCTTCATGCAAACATTAATTTATGGAGCAGTTGATCTTCTTTCGCATTTCAGGATTGGTCAATAGTAAAAATAGTTCATATTGATGAGTAGGTACTTATGATGGCTTTGCAAGTGACGCCGTCTCGTTTTGTTATAAAGTTACTGGAATCTCCGAAAAGGTCGGATAAGAGTGATTCTGGCTGCTGACAGTCTCTCTAGCAAAGCGTCGCATCGAGGGTTGCGTGGCGGCTGTCTTCTGATGACAGAAGATGATGTCAGGGGAGCCGCTGTAGTACCACGTCCACGACGAACTGCTATATATTCCGGCACAATCCTGATGATATTGAAGCTGCTGATCCACTATTACCTTGATCACTTCTGGTCAAGGCTATCCTGCGCCGTTAAGTACAATAACCCCTTGAGAGGTTATTAGTTATTTCAATTAAGTATCATCTCTTAGTGCGAAAGTGTTGGGTCGTCTATGAATGTGGAGGACACATGATATGGCTAGGTGGAGCGTTGATATTGCGATCAGAAAGGCATATGTTCAGCTGGGGATACCGGACGCCAGTAGCGAAGCTGTAATTTTTGTTAGAGGTAAGCCGAAGAAAAAGTTGTTCAGTTCTCATAAACTCTAGATAACGTCAAAATAAATTAACTCAAAAATTTTAGTACTTCCTTTATTTTTCAAAATTTTACGCCAGCTATGTGGTATTAGTTGTTCAGTGAAAAAACATTGGCAGTTTTTGGAATATTTTTAATCTTAGATGATGTTTTAAACTGGTATTAAATGTTTGTAATGCGATGTAGTACACACAGGTGTAAGAAGATCCCTGCCAGGGTTGCGAGTTTGTCCGAAAGGGATATCGTGGCCCTGGCACACAGACATCTGAAGGAACGCGGGTGGGTTTTAGTCAGTAGAAGTCTGACACACTCCCGCTCCGCCCAGAGCGGGAGAAGTTATTTGATAGTTTCCCAACCAAAAAAAAAAAAAAAAGTTGTAAGAAGACTGGTTGTTCCGAAGGGAAGCCGATAGGAATCGGGCTGTATGTAGGCTGCGCCTCTGATTAAGGCAGTGGTGAAGTGTGATAACGAGGTATTGTCTGTGGTGATGGGCACACTGCTAAGTTATAGCAGTGTGAAGACTTTCTGTTATTTTTTTTGGTCAGTCACCTAAACAAATAACGTAAGATGTCTTTATAGACAAACAATCACTGTAGGAGATGTTTCTGGTTTCTGCAACAGTTAGCTCACTTTAATTTTTTTAATAAAATGAGGTTCTAAATGTAGTCTAGTCGCGTAGTAGGAGAGTTAATTAAAGATAATTAAGTAATTAGTCAACTAGTATGCTAATATTCTAATTGGGATGCTGACCTGCATGTTGTGATGATGTCAAATGTCTTTACTTAGAATATTTTTTCCTCTTCATTCTGTATGGCGCCACGCAGGCAAGGATTCGTGCAAGTATAATTGATTACTTACATTAGTCATTTACACTTCTTACTCACCAAGTTACTTTAAATAGTTTTCAGTTTAGCAATCCCCATCCATTATTCCTTATTGCTCTTGATCCTACTTGCGATGGACCCAAAATTATGCGGTATTAAGTGTTTGAATGATGCATGGATTGTGTGAAAAATAAGAAAGAAGTTCTAAGTCCAAAAAAAAAAATGGCCAAGTGCGAGACAAACTCGCAAACAAACGGTTCCGTACCACCGTACAATATGCAGCAAAAAACACCGAAAAAAAAAACACGTTTCTTGTATCACCCCTTGAGTTTTTAAACTATACAAACCTGATTTTAGATGATTATATTAAATAAAAATAAATTTTCTTATAACTCTGTTCAGACTGGTTAACTTTTGTTCGTCATATTATTCTGATCTAATTAATAATGTTTGATTCATAGCTGTGAAAAAATATGTATATAGGTCAAAACCCAATGACCAAAAAAGGTGCAAATCCATCGTAACTATAACTAGCTACACTACCTTACAAGTGACGTGTCATTATAAACTTTAATGTAAAGGCAATAAAATATCAAACGCATAGTCATCGCCGTTGCGTACAGACAGGTGAGTCAGTGCTTTCTCACGGCTTTTCATATTTATTTGTATCACTGTAAGATTCTGTATTAACAATATACAAATGAGAACAGAAGGTATAGTATTTTTATCCCAAAAAACGACGCGCGCTTTTCTTGTGGTTACCAAGTGTACAAACACGCTGTGAATGTGTGTAAGCGCAGGAGGACTCGGTACCGTCCGAGCCACGGGCACAGTAAAAATATGAACAGTATGGAAACGACGCCTAATTGTTGAAATAATTACCTACGATCAATTGGAGGCCGTGTGATGCCGGTCGTAAAGAATAGCACCACCCTATTTCTTCCCGTGGTTGTCGTAAAAGGCGACTAAGGGACTTACTAGAGAATGGTCAGCAACGTTCTCTATGCATTTTTACACCATACGTCGATTGCCAACCCGCGTGCCAAGCGTGGCGATTATGGAACCCCCCCTCCCCCCTTTTTGGGGAGGTCTATGTCCAGCAGTGGACGTCTTTCGGCTAAAATGATGATGATGATGAATTGGAGCGTTAGGCGCGGCAGCGACCACTCCTCTCGATACGGCAACAGCACTGCGACAACTGCTTTGCGGTTTCGCCAATGAGCGCGTCTGTGTGAGTGAGAGTGATTCGCGCTTTACTTGTGAGATATAAATAATGTAAAACAAACAGTGACAAGGAATATAACTGACACTAAAAAAGATTGCGATCTGTGCACTTTAAAAATGGAAGTGTTTAGAATCCCTGCACCAGTTCTATTTTTAAAGTATTGATAAAGACTATAATACCTAGCCATTTTTTGCGGTTTTTCTTTCACTGTCAGGAGTGGGTTTTCTGTAGCTTCTTATTCCATGGTCTGGTTTCACCCGATTCGCGCCTGTGTGCAGTTGCATTAATTAATGTTCTGCGGTTGTTGCGCCCACGCATGCGTAGAAAGTACTCGACCCGTTTACCTGTGTATGTGTCGCTGTTACATGGCATGATCGATATATTGGTGAAAATACCATACGGGTACAAAGTTATGCGCAGTCGGTTAAGTCTGATAGGCTGTCGTGGAATAGGGTTCTCCGAGGAGTATAGGGGGCTTCTTGAAATATTTACGTTGCTTTAATTTATGTACTGGTCTCGGAACAGATAGTTTGAAGACGGATCCTTTGAATAACATTCTTCTTTTTCCTTTTCTTCCTTTAAAAGTCGTCGTAAGGAATGACTGACATTGGTTGGACATGAAGTTTTTGGATTGACTCAATATAATTTCACAGAGCCAGCGTCTAAAGCCTTCTCACGTCCTATGAAGAAATAGAGAATAAATTCTAATTATTCAGTGCTAAATACCCCGATACTTCCGTTTAACCGTAACACCGTGATTACACGATCCAATTGCGATTAAATCCAGCTCCCTATACAGAAAAATACAGGTTTCAGAACTAGTAGCATCAGGAAGTTACCAATAACATTCTCTCACCGCCACATTTGTACGGGGAAGTTGCAAATTGTTTTCGAATTAACGGAGTAATAAGTGATGGGCGAAGGAAATCTAATCGTTATATGCAGTGGTTGTAGCTCCGGTTATCTTAGTAACATCCCTAGTAACGTAACTGGTTGATAATCTGCGGATACCGAGACAAGTCAGATATAAGCTAGTGTTCGCAAATAGATGTGGTTGACGTACGGGGGTTCCGTACCCGAAGGGTCCAAACGGAGCCCTATTGTTGTCACTCACGTGTCCGTCTGTCACACAGGTTTTACAGCCAAATCTTTTGTAACCATGTTTGGAAGGCGCTGGTGTCTGTGATACCATGATTTTTCATTAGTACAGACACCAACGATACACTTTTTTTCTGTAATGTTCATTTTTAACTTGAAATATTGTTTTTTGTGAACCTTATTACGTTTTTTCTAAAATAAAAAATTATTATTAAAAAAAAAAAACGATTGGAGATAGTCTGCAAATGTTCACAGTTTATGCATCTTGTTGATCAAAAGCCATACAAAAGTCAAAAAATATTTTTAAATGTTTTTAACCAAAAAAATACTGTGACCTACCCCATCCAGTGGGATATCGTTGTTTAGAGCTTGTGGAGCAGATAAATAATGTATTTAATGTTTTAAAAAATATTGGAAAACAAAGGAATGAGAAGCCACCAAAGTCAGCTTCTTTTACAAAACTTGTTATGAAGTTTTTTTTAACTTCCCATTGACCTATGAACTTTAAATTTGGTGATAATGTGTATTATTACGTATATTTTACTAACAAATACCAATAATTTGATAAATCATTTTTTTTCTTTGAAATTCCCTAATTTTTCTTATTACAACCAATTGGTACGGAACCCTACATTTGCGAAGTCCGACACGCACTTGGCCGGTTATTTTTTTAATATTTATGTGCTGCGAGTATGATCGTATTACGTCTTGATCAGCAATGGGTTGCATTTTGACAGCTCAACAACATTCATTGCGTTATCTACGTTTTGAGCAGACAAATTTTTCAAACATAGGAATCAATGGATTAGCAATATACTTACAATTGCTAAAAGAAAAATTTAAATGCGCGGGCTACCGCTACGGATCCATCTTAATTCTAATATAGTCGAGACTTGAGACTACGACATGCTGTTAGAGAATTACAATAAAACAGTTCTCAAATAAAGTGCATCTCTCACAAAAAAACAAAAACCGGCCAAGTGCGAGTCGGACTCGCGCACGAAGGGTTCCGTACCATTATCTATAAAAATGGCAAAAAAAACACGTTTGTTGTATGAAAATATTTGTTTTATTTTAATTTAATTATTCATTTTTTAAAGTCTAGATATACAATGATCTCTGTAGTCCCATGAAACATGAGTCTGGTCAAACCACGCTGGGGTCGGTGCATTCCATTCATTCATTCATATTTTAATTTAATTATTCATTTTTTAAAGTCAATATACAATCTATATAGTCTGTGAATATTTCAAGCTTCTACCTGTTTCCGTTATCAATATAGAGCAAAAACGAGCAAAAAAATCACGTTTGTTGTATGGGAGCCCCCTTAAATATTTATTTTATTCTATTTTTTTGTATTTGTTGTTATAGCGGCAACAGAAATACATCATCTGTAAAAATTTCAACTGTCTAGCTATCACGGTTCATGAGATACAGCCTGGTGACAGACGGACAGACAGACAGACGGCAGAGCCTTAGTAATAGGGTTCCCGTTTTAATAAGTTTAAATTACCCAATTTAAAAGTACTAGATCTACTAGACAGGTTTTAAAGTTAGAGCACTTTCTACAAACTGATTAAACCATTAAGTCTCTTATAAAATATCGCATTGTAGTTTTTTTTTTTTTTTTTTTCCTTCTGTGTTCGCACGGTTTGTGCATTTAGCCAATGTCAAGTTTTAGTTCTTGTATAATATTGATGAAATGAATTATAAATGCATGATGATGATATCCCCGCCCACTCCCCTTGAGTTTCAGTAAAGATGTGGCACTTTACTGAGTCCTCACGCGGACTTCTTGAGAGAACTTGAAGCGAAGTTGCACTGTTTTGTTTCATTTGCCTACACTAATGCACGTTCACAAACACTTAATGGTTAATAATCCACCATTATTACACATTAATATTCGACTAAACACAAATATTGGAAAATTAAACAAACTGCTGAACATGACGCTTCACTTTCCCGCCAAGAAGTCCCCGCATTGTAGTTGCCACAAATAACTGTACCGTATCTAGTGATTCGGCAAAACATCGATGAGTTTTATCGATAAAAGTGAAAACTATAAGGATGTTGCTAGCTGTTATACAACCCATAACGTCCCATATTACAAGTTGTTCGTTGTTTTCTACTATCGGCCAGTTATTGCCCTATAAATACACAGTTTATGGGGATTCAAATTATATGTAATGTGTGTTTTTAAAACAAATAAAAGTTCTTTAGTGATGTATTGATGTTTTTGTTCGTAATCGGTCGTAAAAAATTGTTTTATGCTGATCTACTCAGAATTAACTTAATGTGGAAATACTTTTGGATGATAAACATAAAGATGTTAATTACTGTCATTGAGCTTTGCTACAAGCTTTTTTATTTGAATAAGTACATCTTATAAGTTTTATATCCCCATCATTAATGCTTACAGAAAATTACTCATAAACGTAGCCGTAAAGTTAATATACTTGCATATGCAAAATGGCTGCTTGTCAAAGTAAACATGCATATAAAATGTAAAGGATGGATAAAAAGGCACACGCCTTGTCTAATCTGAATCAAGTTTCCCCTTACAAACTGTTATTGTCCTTCAAGTCTTTGTAGTTCATCAGCGATGAATGTTCTCGGAAATGCAAGTGAAATTAGTTATCGCAGTATGTCAACTCTTGTGGTTATCTGACTTCCAGCTTTCTGTGGGTCAGTGTGGTCAATTAGGAGTCCTTTTATCTTTGAGACTGGGACAGCAACATTTGCAGTGGATTTATTTGAGTTGTTCTTGTTTCCTGTTCTGTCGTTAAGTTTTGTAATTTTAGATACTATTTTACATAAATAGTTTTTTTTTTTGATACGGACGACTTACTTAAAGAATTCCGTAAATATTGACGATGCCTTCAAAATGCATTTTGGCGCAAACTCAATGACTAACAGTAAGTGATTCAACAAAATTTAGGAGGTTTGACGATTCTCAAATCGTCCTCCATCAGTGTAAAGTAACGTTATAAATGTGTCAAAAGTGAATCGAAAACATTGTAAGTAAACCAAGAGTAGTACGTGGACTGGATGCAAGATCATGAATTCGTGACTGGATGTCTGTATTAACATATTAACGCGGTACAAACGAGGGCAGTCGCCTTCGGTCGCCTCCAAATGGCCATTATTATCGACAAGATCTTGTCGACTCTTGCCCCTCCCTACGCGCTGCCGGCCAACCGTTTTACAGCTTATTTTGTCGTCATTGTTTTGGTTTAACAACTTTATAACCAGGGAAATTACGGGAATTAATTGCTATTAATTTATTATAATTTCACTATAATTTATTACTGTCTGCACTTGGCTAACAGAAACTGCATTAATAAGACAATAAGATAAATTAATCTTTTCGTTCACTTTAAAGTCAGGGTGATCCGTGATTTTCACAATTTATTTGATATTATATTTTAGAGTACAATTACTGCGGCGGCCAGCACAAGAGGCATTGATGGACGAACACATGTAAGTACGTGAGTCCTTCAATGCCTAGTTGTGTAGATATAGCGGTTTGCTCAAATAATGCGCGAAAATTCAAACTAAGTAAATTATTTATAAATTCCAGATTCAATGACGAACAACGATTATTTTAGCACGCGCCAATGTGTTAATTTGTTTTTTTTTTTTTTCAATAAACAGCCCTCTATTTGAAAGCCAGTTCGAAATTTAAATAAAACCTTTTATAAGTTACCTTCTGGTTTCCATGTTTCGGAGTAAAAGATCGTTCCATTTTTAAATTACATGATAGATATGAGTTTACTACGTAATTTATTTGGCCAGTGCAGCAATTTCAATTTATCTCGAAGAAGGTGTCAAAATAATGCCCGAATTTTCCCTTTCCCAAACCTTTCGTCTTAAAAATGTGTCTGAAATCTCTCAACCTGCACCACACTATCTATCACAATCTGAAGGATATAGCTAATCCATTGCTTCATATGTTCGAAAAATTTGTCTGCTCAACAACTTAAATAACGCAATGAATGTTGTTGAATTGTCAAAATTAAACCCATTGCTACTGTAAACAGTGTGTTATGCAATTACCCCGCTGCTTTTAATTACACTGTAGGGTTGAAAAGAAAGAATGAAAGAAAACAACGCGTTTATGAGGTATGCACGCACAGTCTTTGATGATATTTGATGTAGGTACCACTGCAGTAATTAAATAACATAACTTTACATAATCAGTCTCCTTCAGTAGTATTTGTGTGTTCCCTAGAGCTAAACTGGCATGATGCAGTGCACACGCAAACCACGCGACCGAACTATCGCTAACGAATAAAGGCTCTTACAGACTCACGCGATATCACGGGCGCGACAGGCAGCGACAGAAATTGTGCTACCAGAGTCGCGTCGCGCCCGCAATATCGCACCAGTCTGTACGAGCCTTAAAAATAGCTCTATGAATTCACATTCGATTCACTTCGCCGTAATCACGGACTTGTATGGTCAATACTTTTCCATTTAAATCGCTTATTATGCAAAACGCAACGCACTGCACCCTTTGTTGTGCAAATTTTCTGAATATTTTTGCAGTTTACTGCTGATTGTATGTAGCCAAAGCTTAAGTTACTGTTAAACGCGGTTTAACAATCAGATTTCGCTCTTTGATCTGGGTAAAACGATTTTTGTGTTTATTTATTCAAATTGAAGGAAATTTAAAACTGAACCTTGCCCTGCGTTTTTTCGGAGCGGTTTCTTTGCCACGTGTCCCTATCAATGTGTTGAGTTCGTAATGCGTGTGCGCATCAAATATGGCGGGTCTGTTAGCCCTCAATTTATAGGCTTTTGGCGGGTGCGCCCACGCCACGCCTCGTCTTGATGGCCGTATAATGTGTGCCCGATTGGATAGCTACAGCGGGATATTATCCGCACCAATCCCTTCCGCGATCCAGCATATCGAATATCCCGCGCACTAAGGATGTACGATACTTATTTATATCGATACCTTCGATGGATCCGTAGCGCAACGATGCGAAATGGTACTAGGGTGGTATCGATTAGCTTCGATCCGATCCTCCAAATATCAAATCGTATTGTACCTAATCCTTTTTATTTACTTTTTTTCAGTTTGATTTTGTCTAGACTAGTTTGATACCGAGAGCTGCTGCGCTTACACACATTCACAGCGTGTTTGTACACTTGGTAAACACAATTAAAGCGCGCGTTGCTTCGTGATATAATAAAAAATCTTTTTACAAAAATAAACAACCGACTTCCAAAAAAAACACTAAGTACAAAGAGAAAAATAACCTTAATTTCGGAAATCGGTGTCTTTGGATCTAATTTAGTTTTTTGCCACCTACTTCAGAAATTAAGGTTATTTTTCACTTTGTAGTGTTTTTTTGTGGATTTTTTTTGTTTTTTTTTTTTTCGTAAAAAACTTTTTTATTTTTCGCTTTTTAGTTGGTCAGTTTGCAATTTATCTAAGTTACAATAGCCTAATGTCAACTGCTCATTACCTTTTACAAAATATTGCTCTTTTCGATGCAGGGGCGTTAATAGTTTAGGAGTTCTCCTGGTAAGAACCAAAAGAACTGGAACTGATGGTGACTTTACCATATGCATTATGACAAGCATAAATTGCTTTGCAACGATATTATAGTGTCTAATCGAATCACAACTGAACAGTGAAATACTTATTATTAAGTAGTTCCGGTGGCTATCTGTGGTCTTCATCATCAGTTCCACTTTACCAAATGGTGCTTTCTGAGTGCAAATGCATGAGTTACTATAAAAAATACTGAAATCGATATAGGTGTGCCTATAAAATTTGAGGATTGCCCTCGATTTCCATGGGATACCCTCATCAGATTCTGATTTGGTGACAATGGGACCACCTCGGGAGCATACACATTCAAACAAAAAAAATAATTTTCGAAGTCTGTCCACAATTGACGGAGCAATCGGTGAACAAACATACAGCCGAACATATAACCTCCTCCTTTTTGGAAGTCGTTAAAAATACTATATCGATACTGTATAATATCGGATCGAATCAGGCATCCCTACCGCACACTAACTTCCATCCCTATCAGAAATATGGTTTGTATTATTTTCTATTTATTATTAACCCCATTTAACTGTGTGTTATTGCTCATTTCTTATGATACAACAGGATAAGCCAGCTGGAGTTTTTGAGTTGTTTACTGTAAGGCAAGATGCGAGATACTTGGGATGATAGGATTTTTGTTTACTGTCTGTAGGTAGATAAAGGGAAATATGCATTTGCGGAATAATTGCGTGTAATATCTGTTACTTTCTCCAGTTTATTAAGGAACAAAATTGCACATAAACTTCACTTTATATTAATTTTACGCTTATTCTAACCGCTGATGACTTGAAAACTTAGAACATCCTGTCATGATTTTCAAATATTAATAAGATTCTGTAGTCGATTTTAAAATACTAAATGGTATATGTGAAAGTATGTGATTTGCGTCAAATGATTTTTGTATCAGTGTAGTCATGAAGTTTAAAAGTATCTCATTTGACATTATTTTAAAAAGTACGGGTTGTATAACGGAACGGAATAAAAACATGACGTTTTGGGGTATCGCCTAGTTGCTAGATTAATTCTCATGGAGCTCGGAACCTAAAGGTTGTCTTCAAGATGTCTAAAGCCTATACTTTATATTATATTGAGTACCTAATCAAATAGTTCGTTAAATATTGCTGTGTACCAAGTTTGTATGTGTTCAAGAGTTTAAATACAGAAATGTATAACGTAATGAAAAGGTGTTTCATTACAACCCGTTGTATAATTATTAACAATTACAAAATAAATATATTGTTTTAGGAACGTGTTTCACGATAATTTATTAGTTCTCGCTTTCGAGCTTATATTTTAAATAAATGAGTATGAAAATTGTTGTTAATTTTATAACGTTTCTACATGAAAAGAAAGGTCAGGCTGCTGATATGATCCCACAATTATTAGCTATAAACTATAAAACTAGTTTCGAAATAAGACGTGACTTACAAAAGTCATGGGATCACAACTTTTCCTTAAAGGGGGGTTTACATTACGACACTAGCCACTGGTAGTAACTTGAAACTGCACCTCTATAATCATATTAGTACTAAAACTTGACTCTTTTGATCCTGTTTTATGGAACAACATTAGTGTCAAGTCTATAAAATGGAGCTTGTTTAAGAGACAGGAGCAAATCGTTCTTTTTTGGCGCAAAACTAAGATCAGAGCTCATGTTTTATGTTTACAGTTTTACTGGCACAGTGATGGGTTTACATTACGACACTAGCCACTGGTAGTAACTTGAAACTGCACCTCTATAATCATTTTAGTACTAAAACTTGACTCTTTTGATCCTGTTTTATGGAACAACATTAGTGTCAAGTCTATAAAATGGAGCTTTTTTAAGAGACAGGAGCTAATCGTTCTTTTTTGGCGCAAAACTAAGATCAGAGCGCATGTTTTATGTTTACAGTTTTAGGGCGGATTTTACCAACGAAAACTGAACGCGATCAGCACATAAACTACGTTTAAGAGCTGTCAATGTCATTATTTTCTTTGTAATATACTTACTTACTTTACTGACAGCTTTTGAACTCGGTTTAGATGTGCTGATCGCGTTCAGTTTGATTGGTGAAATTGGCACTTACTGGCACTGTGATGTAAACCCAGCTTTACGCCGGCTACTTCAATAAATACAAGTACATAGAGATATCGACGTTTTAACCTCTGTACGGCGTAAAATTTATAACAGTCTCGTCCGCGAAATGTTAAACAGTTCGTTAGTAAGATCGCGACATGTGGGTCACAGTTGTCAGGTAGGCAACTAATAAATATTCCCTTATAAAGTATGCGAGTTTATTCATTGGTGAACGATTTATGTTACTCGGTATTATTAGCGATTTCCCACCAATGATTACAACTTACAACCAGAAAACGTTCGATATTCAAATCAAAATTGAAATATGAAGGACTTGTTCTGAATTCAAAATAATAAAAAAACATCTTTATTTATTGTCTGTGGCAGTAGACGGACTGAGGTGTAGTGTTGTATACCCACCATTTTCTGATATCGATATCAAGTTCCATGTAATAGAGTTATTTAATAGCGTATTGCCTTTTCCCTACATGAAGCTGCTACTGAGGTCGTCCTTACGTCAAATAAAAGCCACGCTTGACCTGAAACTCACACTGATGCCTCAACCAACCCTAAGCTTTTAAATAGAATATTCTAGACCCATTAAGAAGATACCTTCACGTAATAATGATCGTAAAAGTTTATAATAACCAATCAAAGCACGTCACGCATCATTATAAGGCACAGGTACGTCGGTACAGTCAATAAGCCAGCTAAAGCTGTTTGTCGTAAAACATCGTAAAACATTTACCATTTAATGAGCCGTGAATGCTCGTGAAGTACCGCGCATGCGCCTCGCATGCTAATTTATTATGATGCTTGCGCGAGCGCAGTGGGATCGATCGATTTGTGAACTGTCACTTTACCATAACATAATGACACGCCTGTTTTCGCCGAAGAGGTAGGCAAAGGTGTATAGTACATACACATTTAGCAGTATTTTTGGGTCCCATGTTATTTGGGCGAGCCTAATGCTATCAACCTAGATGATGCTATCTGTTAGAGGTGCCAAGGGCTAGGACGAATTTATTAAAGTATGGCCCTTTGGCAAGGGGGGCACGTATTATAAATAATATGCCGTCGGAAGATTGTGTTCGATAGCCTGCCGAAATTTAAATCAGGAGCGCAAAGGTGCATTGAAGGAGGCATACAAATATGAAAAAGAAATCGCAATTTTTATTAAGTATTTTAGTTTTATTTTTATTGTTGAATTTTTGTTTATTAATAGGTATTTTATAAGGATAAATAGTGTAATAGGTTGGTATAACATCGTCTTGGTTATACTGTAAGATGTTGTACCTACTTATTGCTGTGTGAAATAAATAAATAATAATAAATAATAACTTGGTACAAAGCAAAACCCCGGGTTGACAAGAAATTTACGGAAAGGCCCAACACTGCTCAGCACGCTTCCACGCAGTACACAGACGGCCGTATGTGAGTGACGGCCGTGATTTTAATGTGTATGATTAGACTAACGGCGAAAAATATCGGCTAATTATTAGTTTATGATAGAGTAACAGTAGTTTACAACAGATCGTGTTAAGAAGGATGTTATTATTGGCAGATCGGTATACATGCTCGTGTTTATGCCTACATATTTTTGATTAACGATCTTATTAGGCTTCATAAATCGCAATCAATTTTTTTTTAATAGCGCTCCGCCAACTTTTTTATAACTATTCAACCATAATCGTTACTCCAGCAAATTGTTATTTGAACCTGTTATTTTCTCTCGTGCAATATAAATCATGTGTGTAAAACTTATGATTTCTATGACATTTACACACGCGCACGTCACTTTTCCCGCGCTTTTTGCCCTCGCTCTCCATCTTGACATTGACAACTGTCAATTTTCCCGCGCGTTTTTTCACTGAAGTAATAGCACGTTCGGGCGTACGCATAATCACTTCAATGCTCAACTTAATTGTCATAATATCTTGCCCCCAGCGTCTGTTAATACACTTTCACTCCTTTTGTTCGGGTTTAATGTCACTTTTTGCTGCTGAAATATCATGTCAGACAATTGCAGCTATCTGTCAAGCGATAAAGTCGCTTTTCTATCTTGTATCGGCGTTGTTTTGCTGCTATCTGGGGTCACTGAGTACCGCGGAGTGTTTAACATTGTTCAAAGAACTGCAGTGTTGCTGCACTTTCTTTTCTGTGTTCATTGTATAATATAGAAGCAAGAAATTGATGTTGATACAGGTAAGTAAATTGTGTTTTACAAGAATATTACAGCGCTCGGAACAGTGTAGGTTTTCCTTGAAAATTATCTTTGATCTCTACTGAACATGCATTTACGTAAGGTTCTCCATATAAATAAACAATAACAACCCATATAACAGACATAGGTATTATTTATGTAAAAAAAACCGGCCAAGTGCGAGTTGGACTCGCACACGAAGGGTTCCGTACCATGATCTATAAAAATGGCAAAAAAATCACGTTTGTTGTATGGGAGCCCCCCCTAATTATTTGTTTTATTTTAATTTAATTATTTATTTTTAAAGTGAAAATATAACTAAATATTCTGTGAATATTTCAAGCGTCTACCTGTTGCCGTTATCAATATAGAGCAAAAACGAGCAAAAAAATCACGTTTGTTGTATGGCAGCCCCCTTAAATATTAATATTTTATTCTGTTTTATTTTAGTATCTGTTGTTATAGCGGCAACAAAAATACATCATCTGTGAAAATTTCAACTGTCTAACTATCACGGTTCATGAGAAACAGCCTGGTGACAGACGGACAGACAGACGGCGGAGCCTTAGTAATAGGGTTCCCGTTTTACCCTTTGGGAACAGAACCCTAAAAAAACAGATATCGTAAAAGTGAATGGTTTAAAAAATGATTCATATACCTGCTTCAACGCAGCGAAGGAAATACCGTGAATGAACGTCGAACGAGCTACGGGACCGACCACTTCAAGTACAACCGGCCCTTAATTCGCGCTTATCTCTCGATCTAAATCTCGTATATATTAATTGCATATTCAAACGAAACGAAATTCGATTAATTATTTTAATTATGGCAATGAATAAACAAGCAAAGCAAACCTTCATTGGTTACGCTGAGGACTTTATTTTATTTATGACTAAAATAATATAGGTAGGTGGTTATGGTTGTTTTCTATGGAAATCTGGGTGGATCCGCTTATACAGGGTCATATTAAATTTGCGAAACTCCCCAGACGTGATAGAAAAACACGAAAAAATAAAAATGATTCGGTGATATTTTTTTTTTGGGGGTCAATCATCCCTCTTGTTGTTGTTACTTGGAAGTATGAGTTGAGGAAGTCTGTTTATTTTATTTTATTGTGTTTAGTTATCGAGGTACTTATCTCGTCTGTGAATTTTACACAAAAAAAAATATAACAATGATTCAATGTTTTTGTTTTTGGAGTCAACGACCGCTTGTAGTGTTATTACTTGTAGTACTCGTATGAGTTCAGACAATCTGTTTATTTTTATTTTATCGTGTTTAGTTATCGATACCGTAAAACTAAACAAAAATAAAATTTTAAACTGATATTTCAAGTGACTACATTACCAACGGTTGATGACCCTAAAAAAACTCATTAAATTTATTTATTTTTTTGTGTTATCATGTTTAGATATTGATAACCACCACGAGTGCGGAGTTTCGCTAGCTAATTTATATTGATCCTGTAGCCTCTTGTAGAAATGAGGTGTCGGGTTTAAAGCTAACAATAAAACGGTGAATGTAACACCTGTTTGATTTCCCGTTTTATTAAGATCACATAATTAAAGCCATGAGATCCGACAGGATGGGTGTTGGCTAATCGCCGACAATAACAAGCATACGTTTATGATCCACTATAAAACATTAAATAAAACTTCATCTCTTAATAAAAACACTTCTCTGATTAATGACAGAGATTATAAAAATATTAATTAAATTATATAATTAAGTCCGTTAAAAAACTAGTTATTAACACGTCGATCGTAATACGCAGAAGATGACTCTGATATTATTTAGACTACTCGTAGAAAGCTAATCGGAAATAAATTCGTTCACCAATTAATTTTATCAATACGAGAATCTCGTACTTCGCACTGCGGAAACACGATTACAAGTTTTGTCATTTGGATTTCTAAACACATAAATTTATTTCATTTTTACAACACCTCAATATACCCAGTTCAGTTCTAATCCTTTCTCTTTTATATCAATATTTAATTGATTTATTTCTGACTTATGTTATTCTATTAATTAAGCTACTATTATACGAAAGCGTTATTATGTATCAATAAAATGGTTTAATTTGACAATATCCAATTTATGTCTCGCAATTCTGGCGCTTCAAATAAAACGTTCTGTTTATTACGGTCTGAACTCCTTTAATAATCGCTCAGTGATATTAAATACAGATCTATCTGCATAAAGAATTAAAGATGATTGAAATCTCTGCAATTTAAAACTTGAAAGCATTGGGAGACATGAAAACATAATTGGAATCAAATGGAAGATGAAAGTTGAAATTATATCTAGAAATTAAATTGAAAAAAAAATGGCCTAGAACTAAAGATGAATGTCTTAAGAACATTTCTACGCCATAACGATCTAATAAACATAAAATATCAAATCAAAAACCTACTTGGAGATCCACTTTTCAATGCCATGACATGACACTCGAGATAAATCTTGATTTATTTCTCTTTACCGCCAGTCCTCCACTAGAGTAAACAAATCGGATGATAAAGTACTAGTATGCTAATTTTCGCTTCCATATCTTGCTCGTCTACATACACATCGATTAATACAATATTGCTGTTTCGCTTAAGGGAGAATTTATGTTAATATCGGTTCCGCTCAGTTCATTACTCATACTAGGAAGGGATCGCACGTGCTTTTGACGATAACTTTTATTTATTATTGACAGAATGTGTCGTGGTTTATGGCCTGTTAAACGTCACCCACGCTTTATTGTCGAGAAGAAAGAAATCACTCCGTATGACTATGGTCTGTTCCAAAAGTCTTTGATCAAAACGTAAACAAATGGATGATAAAATGTATCTGTGTATTGGATTTGTAGTGCCATCAATTGAGTGCTAATATTTGATTATTTTAATACACATCTATTCTAATTTAATATCATCAAAAAGATGTTTTTCATTTGACAATCAAAGTTAATTTTCATCGTTGATTTTTCAGTTACATAATCAGCCAATAATGTTCCCACTGCTGGGACTCAGGCCTCTCGATGGGAGGGAACGGGCCGTAATCCACCACGCAGGCCCAGTGTGGGTTGGTAGATATCTTAGATTGTTTGTTCTTGAACATGCTGGTTTTTTCACGATGTTTTCCTTCACCGTTGTAAGAGCAGTGGTGATGAAATAATTTACACAAAGTAAAGCGCCTGTCAGGGCTCGAACTTACGACCCACAAATTGTAAGTCGTGGCCGTTACCACTGGGCCACCGCTGCTCTCATTTTTCAATTACAATTTAATAATGTTATTCAAACAATATTTACTGGAAAAGTGAGCCTGAAAAATTTACTTAACCTTCTTAATACATACTGAGCCAATCTGGCTGCAATTGTATTAAAAGATGCCCCTCCCATAGATAAATATCACCCGTCTCTCCACTATTCCAAAGCTTGCTCAAGGATGCATATCCGGTAGGCTCTAATAATCCTTCCATATCCCAGGGGCACGTCTTCCCTACCATTATCGCGCCCCCCGGTCTACTCTTTGATATACAATGGTCTCTGTAGTCTTATGAAACATGAGGCTTCAGGGGCTAGTGTGAATCTCTGGGTTCATTCAAGCAATCGAGTCTGGTACAACCACGCTGGGATCGGTGCATTTCATTCATTTCATTCATTCATTCATTAACCTTCTTATACAGATTAATGTATTACTAATAACCCTTTAATGAGTCATTGCGTAAGAATGTTATCTGAACGGGGTCTGTTTATTCTTGTTATATTGTTTGTTTATTATTGTTTATCATTTTCTCAGATACTTTTGGAATATACTATATTCATATCCTTGTACTTACATCGATATTCGATTGTTCCTGTTCTTTTTGACAGGAGATAAGTTTACAATGTGAATTGTGTGGTCGGTTTAACTTGGGTGAAGTGGTAAACAACACAAAGGGAACTATAAACTTCTTAAAGTTGTTTTTAACAGTATTCAAGACAGCTTATAGCAAGTAATGTTAATGTCTCGAAAGACTTTTTAAAAGGATGGCGATATAGTACCTATGGGACCAAGACTAACACGATCAAAAAGTTTCGACCAGCTGATTCTTTTTCCATAATTTCTGGTGGATCCCATAGTAAATTTTTCGTTCATTTTCATAATTATCTATTTAATTTTACGCTCCCTTAAAGTATGTCCCTCGTTAACATACTGTATATTTGTTGCTTCTAACGTTACAAAATCCAACCATTATAATATGACACAGAAGCCTTAAGGCGTCCACATTCTTGCGATATTGATATCTCGGTTCAATTACAACATAAATACCATGTTAGGAAAACTACGCCAATAAATCACCAGCAGAATCGATAATATTGAATCAAATACGTCGTCCTATTGGAATCTAGAGTTAAGGCGCCACTCCATAGCAACCCACACGGCTAAGCTCCGTACGTGTACTTAGCATCACTTTGTATGAAAATGTAGGCGGGATCATCCACTGCGACCCACGGCCATACACGCTACGCACGAACGCGTGATGGCTGGTAAACAAATGAACTGCCAACTAGACCTAGTAAGTAACCTCTCCAAGCACATCCTACGTAAAGGCGTGTACGCACGAACGAATTGAACATGGTGAACTTAAGGCGACGATAACCGACTATTCATGATTTTATACTGAAGATCTCGTCTAAACTAGTAGTGTCAATGATTCAAAAAAAATATATATGTTAAATTAGAGCATTTTCTCAATAACTTAATATGTGAATATTTTAGATTATGTTTATATTACGTAGTGAAATTAATTTGTAAAGTTATATCTAATGGCGCAAAATCTACCAAGCGTATTTTTCTGTAACCTTCACCAATTTAAAAATAATTTAATTATTGATCTTTTAGTAAGTATGTAAGGCGTTTTATTAAACAAATAATAAAAAATAAAAAAAATACCTTTTGTTTTGTGTATAATAAATTAATAATGCGTCAAATTGGGGACGCGCTATCCCCAATTTGACGCATTATTAATTTATTGATGGGCGAGTCCTATTACTGACTGAACGTACGACCCGTTGCGTGAGCTCAGTACAGAACACGCAAACTAACCACTCAAGGTCACTGGCATATATCTGCGTCTTAATGGTAGCACCGTAGCAGTGGACGGTCGACTTTATCCGAGAAAACTGAAAGTGAACAGAAGTTAGTATTTTATCGCAACACATCGCTTATATGGCATTAGTTGCACATAATTCACGAGAAAGGAAAGTAGCATGTGATATTTAAGACTTACGGGTACAACAATGGCATGTAAGCCGCTGTCCAGTAGGTACGCCCCCCTGTCTGTACATATCAGTTCAGAGTAGGGTTGGCGAAAGTATCGAGCTTCAAGATTCTGGGGGCCTACTCTGAAGCGATAATCCGAATTATTGGCCGAATGTTCGGCCGTTTCTTGACTTCTAAAGTTTCCTTATTTGATTTTGAATCCTTACCCGACTTCAAGTCACGTTTTTGACTTTGATTTGCTTTGCCTGGTTGTGGCTGACTGCTGGCGTCGACCAGGAGAGGTATCATGTTCTCTGCTTGTGAACCAGCCGAAAGTGCAGTGTGCTGTGCTAAGGTTGCTGATGAGGCTGTGGGTGATGACCAGGAATGCGCGTCCGCTGCATGCTGGTGGTCAGGGTACCCGTTGAAGCCGTGGGTGCTGGCTGGCTGTGTGACTCGCCGCTCGAAAGCTTGAGGAAGTGATGATGATGATGACGTCACGCTGAAGTAGTTGCACGAAGACTGCGCTGACGTTCATACTCGGGGTCACCAGTTTTAGAGGTATGAGGAACAGGGTGTAAAGTTCACTCATCCACCATAGAAAAGGGAGGATCCTCCGACCAGACGGGTGTTGTGTCTGGTGGGCAACTGCCCGACGGTTGATGTCGGGACGTTGTATATATGCTAGTTCCGTGGTAAACTCTGCTTGCGCAGATTTTAAATTTTCCATAGAAACAGAGATTTCCAGTTATCTGTCTGTCTGTCCCTATGTATGCTTAGATTTTTTAAACTACGAAACGGATTTTTATAGGGTTTGTTTTAATAGATAGAGTGATTCAAGAGGAAGGTTTATATGTTTAGAAAATGCCACGTGGGCGAAGCCGCGGGCAGCAGCTAGTTACAAATATGATTCGAAGAAAGGTGAAATACTCATTTCACAATTTTATTGTCATATTCGGCGATTCATATTTTGACTTCCTTTAAACAGCTATGACACTTCAAAGATATTGTACAATGATGATTATTACAATTATCGATTACAATGCCAACTTGTAAAAATCTGTATGAGATTTGGCTTTTTAATCTGATACAAAAACTTATTTGGGTATCCCGCTGATCTTGTGGAGTCTGCCAACCATACTCGGAAACAATCGATTGTAATCGTGTGTCCGATATCTATCGAGATGTATCGATAAACAACGTTGCATAATACGTAACAGGTGCCGAGACCGCACTGGTTTAAATCGTTGCGAACGACCCATATGGCAACACTATTGTCAGTATTGCCAATTATATCTTATTATTACCGCCATGTGGTCTCCGGTTTGAACAGGAAGCCGCATTTCTTCCAGGGGGCTTTGTGTGTGTAAACTGAGGAAGACTATAACAGAGGAATAGACAGCACCATACTTTGAGCTGTGTAATCATACTGGCATTCCAGTTCTAATCTTTCTTTGCAGTTTATGAATAATCAATAAATTTATTATACCTAAGAGTGCATTTCTCCTATCCATTCAAACCTAATTATCATTATTCTAATGACTGTCTTATTCAGGTCTAACTTTTCTCTACAGTCAATGAAAATGTTCAAATTTCTTGCTTTTATAGCACTCCTGGCCAACAAGGAAACAAATCTATTCATTCAAACCTTATCAGTTATCACTCTTCTGATGATTGTTTCATTCAGATCATCTTTAGCCCTACAGACATGACATTTTTTATAACAGCCAAAGAAAACCTTTGACAAATTTTATAAATAGTCCCGAAGTTATCTTGGAGTGTTTACGTAATCTTTGGAGTGCGTCATCGTCCGCGAGCCACCCGGAAAAGGGGCAATCTGCGACATGCCAATAAATCAGGGCTTATTATCTCTGAGCCGGTAACGATTCCATAACGATCGGACGGAGTACGAGGAGCTATAATTAATATCCGCGCTTGTACCTTTTTCAATTTATCAACGTATATTGGTAACGTTCGAGTTTCACGGTCGGGCAGTTTGACGAACTCGGAATCCGCAGCAGTTGGAGTTCCTCCCACAAGATTTTGTATCGAAAGATCTTGGGTAGGTATTGTATCTGCATATACTTTTGGTATTTGCTGTTATTTTTGGGATATTAATAACTAGCTGCGCCCCGCGGTTTTACCCGCATAACTCTCGATCCCTTAGGAATATCTGGATAAAAAGTGTCCTATATTCTAATCCAGGTCATGGTCCAAATCCGTTCAGCCGTTTTAACGTGAAAGCGTTACAAACAAACAAAAAATAAACAGAACAAAATATTTACGCTTCTATTAGTTAGGATTAGTACACAGCTGAATTTTTTAAATGCTGCAAGCTTCAGTAAGTCATTCCATCTGTAATTTTTACATTACATTAAAAATTATAATTATGTTACATGGGACTTAAATATAACTGGCGATATGTGGGTGTACTAAACGCACACCTGCCTACCTTCGGGGAATTTAGGCTTGATGTTATGTTATATTTATTAAAAAAAGTCAAAGTCAAAGATTTATTTGCTTATAAATATGGTTACAAAAGTTCTTACGTTGGTAGTGTTATAGTAGCTTAACATATTTAATCATAACATAATGACATGCAAAATGGTACAAATTACAATTAGGTCATTTGAATTTAAACTCAAGGAATTCTTTTAAAGTATAGAAGGAATTCTCAATTAGCCAAATGCGTAAAGCCCTTCTGAAGCCGACCATTGGAAGTTCTTTCTGAATACACATAGGCAACTTCGCCCATATAGTTCCGTTTTCATTCTAGGAATAATTAATCTATTAAACCTCAGCTCGATTAAAGCTGTGTTGCGGGGATCACTCCACATTTTTACATTATTAAACCTGCAAAACCCAATTTAATCACCGTTTTCCGAGACCCGTTACAACTTTACAAGATATCTATCCTCGACCATCAGCTTTTAAGGGTTCAACAATTCGTTGCTTATCAGCTGTCCCGTCCGTGTGTCCACTCAGTTAATTAAATGTGCCGATGGTATCAATTTTAAGGCGTATTGTCTTCTGTACTTTCGAATTTCGTCCTCGGTACGAGGTCACGCCATCGGATCGGAAGTCTGAGAAAAGTTTAGGGACGGCGTTCATTGTTCAAATCTTGTTATAATTAAAATTACTATTTAAGGACTATGGTTTTATGTAGGTACGTAATTAAAACAGTACTGTTGTTAGTCTCAGTGATTTTTAATGAGCACATTTCCGTGACTGTGTTTTGATTTTCATCGTTTATAATTTTGTCTAAATCTTCTACTTCTATAATTATTGTTCCGTGTGTGTTATGTCGTACCCATAGTGTTATAAAATTTGATGGCGATAGGCTCGCCTCTATTACATGGGACTTAAGGCGAAATCGTCAGGGTAGCCCGCGAAAATCAAATTTTGTTACGTTTTTTGCAATTTGCAGGTCAGTAACAGGTTGGATGTCATCAACACAACACAACTTTCTTCGTAGAAATGAACTTAGACCGCCTTATGACAAAACGAGATTTATATTTTGACATGGCTTAAACCATGGAGCCAGTTTTTGTAATAAGAACGTAACAGTGATTGAAATACCGTTCTTTATACAAAACTGAAAACTTAGTTCGGTACTAAGTTGTCAGTTTTGTGATTAGAAACTATACCATAGACGGAATAAAGTTCAAAATTAAATAATGGCTCCATAGTTTAAACCTGGGTCTGAAGATATACCTTGTTTTGTAATTAGACGGGGAGAGTTGTATTGTTGATTCTAATGATTATAATTCTGTAAAGCCATATTTGTTATGACCGCGAATCATATTTAGATCAACATACAACAGACACAAACCTGCAAATTAAACCTTAAACATAACTGGCGAAATGGTGTACTATAGGTACACTTCTGCCTAACCTTCTGGGATTTCAGGAGTGATGTTCTGTTATGTTACCTACTTTCATCAATTGTCATAAAAACAAAAGTCATTTTGACACCTCGATCTCAAAAGAGCGTCTTGCCAAGAAGCTCATTGGCAGTAAATCCAGGACAGATGCCAAAGTTGAAGCCTCGGATTTTATAAACCAACGGAGGGTTGTTTGTTGGTTTTATAGAGCACTTTTCGGAGAGTATGCACTCGGATTAGTCTTAAAAATTCGCAGCTTCCCCATTTTACTGCGGGAAAGGTCGGGCTCGGCTGCTGCGTTTTTAGGGCTCCGTTGTCAAAGGAACCCTTATAGGTTTGCCTTGGCCATCTGTCTGTCTGTGTGCAGCTTAGCTCAGAGACTCTTAGCGCTAGACAGATGTAATTTGGCATGGCTATACATATTAATCACGTCAACAAAGAGCGAATCTTGAAAAAAATCGTTTGAGGGTTTTTCTTGTCTATCCAATTTTTCGATTCAGGGATTCGTTAGCGTAATATTAGGCTGTAAAAAATTTTTTTGTTAGAGTCAAGTGTGTGTGTATCCCTGCTAGCTAAATGGTTGTTTTTGGATATGTGAAAAAATTCAAGGCAGTGAATATACATAAAACGAAGTTAAAAGAAAAACTATCACAGCTAAGTAGGCTTTACAAGTTAACGAGTAATAGTCGACCAACTTACATTTGCAGTTGGAATGTATGGGAGAACATGTGTATGTGTTTCAACTACAATGTTAAGTTCGTTCTCGGGATAAATTCATCTCAACTACGTAACCCTTCATTGTGCGCGGTCCGACAGGTTTTTTAATATTCAATCTAAGCGTACAGTAGGCCGCACGTCAGTAGTAACAAAACCAGTATAAACTGGCCTCTTATTCTATTGCATCTCCGTACTACGATAGGTCAGCTCAAGTTGTTACCATTGACTAGCGGTCGACTGTACAAAGCAGTTCGCATTCACAGGTATGCAAGTTCTGTCAGAAAACTATACTAGACCTAAATAAAGTCTCTCAGGTCATAAAAAAAAAACATTAAACAAGACGAAACTCAAACAAAAGACTGTGTTGAATGAATAGTCTTTATCCTACTCAGATTATAGAAAGAAGCAGATAGACCGCGCGGAACACCGAGAGTGCGGCCAACAAAGCAAATACAAATTCAAAAGCGAATACAACCTCGATTCAGTACAGCACGAAGCGTCGCATCGTTAGTACGTCACGGGCTCTAACAGATAATTTCAGAATAATGCCGTCTAGTATTTTTAAACATTGTAAAAACTGTTCCCAAAAACAAAAGAAATAAGATGGAGTATCTTTCATAGGTAAAATATTGATTATTTGTCTATTTGGATTTATTTTACGTATTTACTGTTAGTGACATCATGAAACACAAAACCTTAACAAAAATCATTCGGTGTTGCCACTTTATTTTGAAACATTTACCCCTAAGTTAGGAAATAAGTATAGGATTATGGACAGGAGTATCGATTTACAAAAATATTTATTTTGATAATAGTGTTTTATTTATCGCCTTTTCTGGTTGGTATGTTTATAAATAAATAAGTATGTATGTGTCTTCGTAAGTGTAACTAGTTAATGGATTTTATAATACTTATTAAATCAGTCGATTTGCTATATCATGGGTTGTATGACGTCACCATAAAGTAAATATAGCTACCAAAAACAATAAAATGTTGGTGTCTCAAAATAAAAATATATCGCAAATGTATCGTTTATATGGGTATTGTTAATTTGACGTATACTGTTAATAAAAACAACTGATTTAAGAAAAAAAATAACTTTTTTTTTTATCATGTAATGAAATATTATGGCTAATGTTTTCATTATCCTGGCAACCGTACACACACATAGAGGCACCTGTTCTTATAGTGCTGTCACGTGGCTGTAACGCACACATGTCTACAAACGGGCCTCACTTTATTGTCCCGCGCGGTCTATCTGCTTCTTTCTATAATCTGAGTTATCCTACTTCCTACTTATCCTACTAATATTATAAACGCGAAAGTTTGTAAGTATGGATGGATGGATGGATGTTTGTTACTCTTTCACGTAAAAACGGCTGCACCAATTTTGATAAAATATTGTATCGAGGTAGCTGATACCCTGGATTAACATATAGGCTACTTTTCATCCCTATATTCCTACGGGATCGAGACTTACGCGGGTGAAACCGCGGGGCGCAGCTAGTCTTATATAATAACATCCAAACGGGTCGATCGATCAGGTTAAGCTACGCTTGCCGCGGTTGGTCCGTGGATGGGTAACCATCTTTACATACCAAGATCCCTCGGAAAGCACGTTAAGCCGTTGGTCCTGGCTGTCATTCGTGTATCTTTGACAGTCGTTACGGGTCGTCAGAAGCCCGAAAGTCTGACTACCAGTCCTACCAAGGGGTATCGTATTACCCAGTAACTGGGTTGTGAAGGTCAGTTAGGCAGTTGCTCCATGTAAAATACTGGTATTCAGTTGTATCCGGGTAGACTGGAAGCTGACCCCAGCATAGTTGGGACAGGGCTAACCCTATGATGATATATTTGTAGTAAACCGACTTACTACAAAACTCATTCCGCCTTTACAAAACAAGATTTATATTTTGACATGCCTAGCGTAACGAAGTCCACGCATGTCACATTCTCACTCAGAAAGGGGGATTGCGCACCTGTTTGCATGGAACGAGGAACCCTGCCAACCAGCACCACGGTGAAATGCCTAGGCTAGCACCTAGATAGACGATTGACATGGGCAAACCACATTAAAGCCAAGAGAACAGAAGCAAACTTGCAATTTAGGAACTTTTCATGGCTGTTAGGCTGAAAATCACAACTCTCGCTCAGAAATAAATTGCTAGTCTACAAGGCCATCATAAAACCAATTTGGACCTATGGAGTTGAACTTTGGAGATCTGCTAGCAATTCTAACCTGGAGATACTTCAGCGATTCCAAAATGTTGCACTAAGAACGGTCTCCAGCGCACACTAGTTTGTAAGAAACTCCGAGATACAAGAACACCTAGAAATGCCGACCATAAGAGAGGAAGTAAACAACTACAGCAAAAAGTACAAAGAAAGACTAAACAACCACAGCAACACATTAGCTAAAGATCTGCTTCAAGACAAAGACCACATAAAACGCCTTAAAAGATGGCACATACTGGACCTCGACCAAAGGAACTGAAGTGTTCCGACATATTGTAATTGATGCTATTCACTGGAATTGCAATAAAAAAAAAACCCACCCCAGACCACATCTAATTATGGCTAAGCAGCCGATTGTAATTGACATGGCTCAACCATGGAGCCAGTTTTTGTAATAAGAACGTAACAGTGATTGAAATACCGTTCTTTATACAAAACTGAAAACTTAGTTCGGTACTAAGTTGTCAGTTTTGTGTTTAGGAACTTTACCATAGTCGGAATAAAGTTCGAAATTCAATAATGGCTCCATGTTTTAAACCTGTGTTTGAAGATAAACCTTGTTTTGTAATATGGGGGATTAGGCCTAACAAATATCGCAACTACAAACAGGAACTATAATACGCAATAGGCACATTAGTTTTCATTTCATTTCTCCTTGAAGTTTGAACACTTACATAAACAATTAGAGATACAAAAAAACTCCATTACAAGTCGGCCGATGTTTTTGTTCCGACTTGTTGGCCGTAATGTATTACGTGAGGTTATTTTCCAATTGTTATCTAAACCACGAGTTAACGCAGTTTGGTAACTGTTCTAACTATTGGCGTCTAACTGCGTCAGAACAATTTCTTTGAAAACTGAATGGAAATTGTCGCTAAATATCTCCGCATGTTGACTCAGACGTAGAGGAAATTACAGACTATTAAACACTTGAGGCGAGACATAGAAAAAAAACTGTTACATATAAATCTATGAAGCTTTTCTTTCTGTCTGTCCCAGACATCTCACTTGACGACTGTCTTGTCTTACTTTTTACAAAAGAATTCCATTCCCCATACTCCGTTTATTACTGAGAAAGCTATATTCTGGCGTGCTGCAGGGAAAGAAAGGCGCAACTGACATAAGGTTGGAACTTCGGACCGGAAAAATAAATAAAAACTGGAGTTTCTGGAAGAACCTTAAAAATTTTATTGGTACATGGCTACATAATCATTCTATAACGTTCCAGTATAAGCAGACCTCTCATTGTACGCGAATCCTACACAATGCGAGATCAGCTTATACTGGAAAGGTATAGCTTGATATGTAGCCGTGCGTGTACCAACAAAAACCGGCCAAGTGAGAGTCGGACTCGCGCACGAAGGGTTCCGTACCATTATTTATACAAATGGCAAAAAAATCACGTTTGTTGTATGGGAGCTCCCCTTAAATATTTGTTTTATTTTAATTAAATTATTTATTTTTAAAGTGAATATATAACTAAATATTCTGTGAATATTTCAAGCATCTACCTGTTGCCGTTATCAATATAGAGCATAAACGAGGGAAAAAAACACGTTTGTTGTATGGGAGCCCCCTTAAATATTTATTTTATTCTTTTTACTATTTTTTGTTATAGCGGCAACATAAATACATCATCTGTGAAAATTTCAACTGTGTAACTATCACGGTTCATGAGATACAGCCTGGTGACAGACGAACAGACAGACAGACAGACGGCGGAGCCTTAGTAATAGGGTTCCCGTTTTACCCTTTGGGTTCGGAACCCTAAAAAAGATAGATTTAGTTTGTTTGTTTGCTGATGCCGAAAATGTAAATAAATTTAAACTTAATACGGGAATCAGTACCTACACAAGAAAACCTACTACTGTTGAAGAAATTTTTCTTCGAATGGCAGTTACGTTCTTTCTCCCTCAGAACGGTAACAGTGTAGCCGCGGGCATGAAGAAGGCAATATTAATAACTGTCACATTAACAGCTGCGCGAGCGCTGCTTCGGGGGCGGAAAACAATAGGCGATTGTGGGTATCGCGTCATTTACATAAACCTTCATCCGTTAGGACGTACTATGAAACTTCGACGAGATAGCTACGGGTTTTTACCCTTTTGGGAAAAGAGAGCTAAAAATGGGTATTGATTATTTTGAAAAGAAGGTTACTAAGTTTATTCTGCTGCGTAAATCAATTGTTTATGTAAACTACGTAACGTTTTACGGTAACTACGTACGGTTTACGTAAACTTTTGTCGTAAATAAGTAAGTAATATTTATTATTAATAATAATAATTTAATATTTTTTTATTTCAGAAAAAACGTAATAAGGTTCACAAAAAACAATGTTTCAAGTAAAAAATGAACATTACAGAAAAAAGTGTATCGTTGGTGTCTGTACGAATGAAAAGTCATTGTATCACAGACACCAGCGCCTTCCAAACTTGGTTACATAAAAATACAATAAAAATTCGAAAGTCCATTGTGAACTCAGAAAAACGGTAAAACTCAATTAAAAATAATAATAATTATAAAATAAAAATACTACTAAAATTTAAATTCAAAATTTAGCTACTTATTTTACTACGAGTATGTTGAACATTTGTGTGTGCGTGCACAAGAGTGCACAGTGAGTGATTGTGTATGGGTGAGTGATTTATTAGCTTGGAATTAGTAAGTAGGTACTTTATATTAGCATGGAATTAGTAAGTCCCATACAGATTGTAAGTAGAGGGGGGTCTAATTTCGACCAGCAGTAATGAGTAATTATTCGAATAAATATTTCAATATTTAGCTTTTTACATTTTAAGGTTAATTTCTGTCGCTGCTCAGTTGATCAGCAAGGTGAGATGTCAGATGTTACATATCATACGCGATTTCTGTAAGACTCGCTCGTTTCTTAATTTACGCTATGACATTCGAATAAGTACTTAAAAGACCGCCATTATTTTAAGTTTGCATGAAAATAATTCAATAAGATCTTAATGCCATCCGTAAGTAAAACAAAAGATTCAAATCTGCAGCGTCGGCCATTATTCACAATGTGGACCCTAAATCTCTTATTTTATTTCCCCCAGACAGATAAGTTTTCATTTACATATTGCCCGTACGTGTACTTGTGAACTGTGTGGAAAGTTAAAACGAGTGGGATATTTATTCAGATTTTTAAGGAATCATCCAGCCCCTTCTTTATTATCATGAACCACAATACACACATACACAATTATTATTGTTTTTTTAATTCAGTTGTGATACGATACGTATGCTCGACTTGTGACAGGCAGAGGTCGATTATCAGAAAGCATTTTAATTTCATGTCTACAACTAATATTTAGGTAGGTACACTTCACAGCGTTTCAATTATTTATTCCAAACGTATCCAATTGATTACCTTGGGATCCAACATTGCCCTTGTGCGGTTGTTGCCTACCATCGATTGTCAATGAGAGGAGCTGGCTGGTACAATGTAGGAAAAGTAGAAAGAATAAAAAAATATGTTTACCGTCGCAAAAACACGTGATAGTACCTCAATACTCAATACCTGAATGATCTGTAATGCTCAGTTTAACAGGTCTTGCCACCTCCACAAAGCAGACTCGACTTTTTAACTCCAAAAGAACTAAGTGTCTTCCGCCGTTTGTCACGACTAAGGGCGATATCTCGTGATTTATCCCGTACTTGCGAATCACCCGAGAATTTGTCGAGCCTGCGGCGAGACGAATAGCGCCTCTGTATGAATGTCGAACGATTTATTGGTCTCTCATGGTGCTTGTATGATTTGTCGACTGTCCGACGCTTGATAACGAAGAACCCCGGAATAGTAGACCGAAGACACCAAGTTATTTATGATATTTGATTTTCTACTCACTGAGCGACTGAGATAAAGGAAAAAAATTAGCTAGTCATGCAAAAAAATAGGTACTAAAATTTAATTAAGAACTAAGTCATTGAGTATACAAATTGATAAATACACTTCAAACACACTTCTACCACCCCCAACCACCAACTGACGGGGTCCGATAGGGCCAATACCTGCCAGGGTTGTGAGTTTGTCTGAAAGGGATATCGTGATCCTGGCACACCACTGGATCCTGGCATCTGAAGCACGGGGGGTTTTAGTAAGTCAAATTCTGACACGCTGTCCCGCTCCGCCCAGAGCGGGAGAAGTTATTTGATAATATCCCACCCAAAAAAAAAACATGCGGGGGCAATCTTTGGGGACTGCCGATAGAAGTAAAAACAGTATACCGAACGCTTTCCAAAAGCGTGACGATGACGCGAGTTCCATGATTTTTGTTCACCCTAAAAGTGCTCAACGCGCCTAAAGAAGTTTACACTTCAAAAAAAGGAGACGAAAAAAGCAATTTTCAGTAAATACCCAGTAGATACCTAACTAAAGATACTTACCTAAAGATTTTGAACTTTTCTAAGATTGAATCGGGAAAGGGCTCCTGCGGGGTAATTGCTTAACACACTAGGGTTTAATTTTAACAGTTTAACAACATTCATTGCGCTATTTACGTTGTTGAGCAGACAAATTTTTCGTTTATACGAACCAATGGATTAGCAATATCTGACATACAGGTACTCTAACCTAGCTCTGGAACCAGGGTCACAATTTTTTCTGTAACCTGTTTATGGCAATAAAGAAATTATTTATTTATTTAATATCCTTCAAAATCATTCAGATTGTGTGTTACACAATTAGGGTGCTGGTGTGAATGAAAGAACTAGTATAAATAATTAAAAACTGTTTAATATTTAGCTGTTTTAAACGATTCAAACAAAACAACGACTTCCTACAGTCCCTTATAAATCGACTAAACCAACGACATTTTGTGTACCTTCACAGAACAAATAAAATGGCGTCGAAAGTACCTCGAACATTGAACAAGGTGAAAATAAAACTAGCCAGACAGCTCATTGTGTTCTGTTGTTGTAGGTAAGTCACTCAGGCACAGCCGGGGCCAGATCGTAATCCCGGAGAAATTAACACTTCCCTGATATTCCAAAAGGACAGAGAGAAATGCTTTATCTATACAAACTTTTTGTAGGGTTACGTCTGTCGAGAAAATGTAGAAATAGTAGATTGTTGCACCAAGCGAAAAGTGAGTTATTAACGCACGAGTGTTATGTTGGTGCCCGCGCGCTAGCGAGGGCACTAAATTAGCACGAGTGCATTAAGACGCAGATATATGCCAGTGACCTTAAGTGGTTAGCTTGCGTATTCTGTACTGAGCTCACGCAACGCGTCGTACGTTCAGCAAGTAATAGGACTCGCCTATCAAGGAGCGCTGTCCTAAATTTGACGCATTATTAATTTATTATACACAAAACAAAAGGTGTTTTAATAAAACACGTATACTAAAAGATCATTAATTGAATTATCGTTAAATTGGTGAATGTTTCAGAAAAATACGCTTGGTAGATTTTGCACCATTCTCAGTTTTTTATCCGCGTTAAGGCTTCTACATACCAGCGCGACTTGTCGCGTCGCGCGACAAGTCGCCCCGGTATGTAGAAGCCTTTAGACATAACTTTACAAATTAATTTCACTATATAATATAAACATAATCTAAAATATTTACATATTAAGTTATTGAAAAAATGCTCTAATTTATCATTATATTTTTTTCAAATCATTAACACTACTCGTTTAGACGTGATCTTCAGTATAAAATCATTAAAAGTCGGTTATCGTCCCCTTAATTACTCTCTTTAGCAAGGTGCGTAATCTACTTTTCATTCAACTATCTACATACCGTGATAAAATATACCTACTCAAAATAAAAACTCAAGTTAATGATGTTTTGATTAACTTGAAGTTTTTCACCAAGTCGGTTTTATTCAGCCGATTTTTATTTTCAGCCAGTATCTTTTTGACCTACTGAAATGTAAATTTATATCCAAATAAAAAATAAAAACAGTTTTTTTTTCAAATCGTGAAACAAATTTTACCCCGATAAATTGTTCATAAAAATGCGTGTTGCAAAAGACTTTGATGTTGGCTAATTAGCACCTCTAGCAGAAAATAAATTCCAATATAAAGTGGACCCCAAGTGCGAGCGCCTGTTAGCACCTATAAAAACGCGACAGGATTACTTTACAAATCCTAAAGCGTTATAGAACAGTACTAAAATAAAATTCGCGTTAAAATCATGAGATTATAGGGCAGTAACAATATACAGCGTGGTTCGCGTTCCTCGCCGCTGACCATTTATCGCAGCCATTGTTGGTCAGTAATGAGCAAAAAAAAGTTTATTATCGCTGTTAGCAGTGCAATGGACAATGGCCATAAACAAACTAGTTTTTGATATTTTTCCACGTCCTTATAAAAGGAGGTCGTGTAAGGCCCTTAATTTTATGGTGGTTTGCGAACTTTTTGCTTGATATGACGAAGTACGTAATGTATTGCTCTATTTATTCCTTTAAGGCGCAGATATATGATTTTAGTGACTTTAGGAACTTTTAAATCTGTTATTATGCCTATACTTAATGCAACATAAGTTGTGCAAAAAAAGTATGTTAAACTTGAACGCATACACATCAATTCTATGTGAATATTTAAGTATTGTAGTAAAATACTTTATGAAATAAATTCAGAAAGTAATGACTACCCAAAGCATAAAAAAACGATATTACTTTAAAACTAAGTACTTAAGATATTTACATGCTTTTTTTTGTATTACTATTAACATACTATTTCGTTACCTGTTTTGTTAAGTCTCCCAGTCTTACCAAGGGGTATCGTGTTACCCAGAGTTACTGGGTTTTGGAGGTCAGATAGGTAGTTGCTTCATGTAAAATATTCAGCTGCATCCGGTTAGACTGGAAGCTGACCCTAACATAGTAGGGAAAAGGGTAGGCAGATGATGATAATGATACTATTCCGTTATCTATAAGTCTTTTTGTGATTTTTTCATATTTTCGTTACTAAAATAAATATTCCATATGAAACCGAACGGAGGCGGCGCGGCGTGTGTGCGATGCACATTTGTATGGCCAAGGTCAACGGCGATTACCCGACCCTTAAGTACTTAATCTGCGAAGATAATTTGTCCCTGCCTGCAGTTTTATTAGGATGGCTGATGAGACTGGTATCGTCTTTTAGAACGACTCGGGGATAATTGGGGGTTTCAAGAAGAAAGAAAGAAAGAAAAATTGTGTTCTGCACAAACAAAGACAGACACACTTTACAAAAATAAAATAAAAATTGACAAAATACACCCTCTATTACAAAGTAGCCAAATTGCAATCATAATTTAAGACTTTGATCTTTATTATATAATAACCAGAAATAAAAATAAGAAAGAAATAATAATTGCTAAAAGCTTAGTATTCAAATGCTTAAAAGTTAAAAGTTTGACAATGTTGTCCATTGCTTGATGTCAGAGATTCAGGGGGGGATTCAGGGTTTCAGTGATTCTCAGGAAATCTTTCATGGAAAATTTCCCAGGAATGAGTGAAACCTACAAAGCTTTCCCTATAGAAAAACGAAAAGAAAAGTTACGTACAAACCTATTTGTGATACCTACCAGCTACACAATGTTTTTGTTCAAATGCCAAACGGAATATTTCGGCCAAACATGAACTGGATATTTTGATTGCGTTTCTATTGCACTTTACAGTATTCATGGCAGACAGGAATGTCTGCCATGAATGGGGAACCATTGTTGGATTTGGGTTAGATTTTACTGTCCTGACCTTTGTGTCTGTTACCAAATGTTTCGTAAAACCTTACTTCACCTGTACTCTAAGGTTCGTTCGAATGGAATCGTCGATTGATTCTCATTGGGAAATAATATTGCCAAATGTTGAAGTTTATTGTTATCTAAAGGCGTAGGAATCAAGAGCAGGTTTTGATATTTAATGCAGTGTTCTAAATAGGCAGGTGTCAAGTATTAACGTGCATGAAACTGCATATTTTAAGAGCAAGTTTTATAAAAAGAAAGGTGACCTTTATGCTGGAGAACAAATGGGGTCTCCTTATATTTCAGGAAGAATTTAAAAAAGGCTAAGTAGGACAAACAAAAACGTGAATAAACAGTAATTAATTACGTTAAGTTGTCAGCAAATAGAAGAATAAAATCTGAACGAGTCAATAAGGTTACCACCTATTTGGTTAAAAGTGACGTAAGAACACGTATAAGACGGATTAAAAAGCACTTATATCTAAATGACTCGTAACATTTGTCCCCGTAAACGTATGCTATGGAAAATACAACATTTCTACGTCTAGGAAGGTGACAGGCGGCAAATCGTCAGTCCTTAATAGGAGCGACATCACGCGATGCACCACATAAGGGCAGGGAAAGCGCTCGCAATTAAACTTTATGATTGACTAGCGTTTGCTGCGTTTGCGCATGGCCTCGTTACAGAAAACGGTTGAATACCTAGTTTAGTGTTAAAGGTTGCTATCTTAATTAGGTTTCAGTAAGTTTGTTGCAGAATTTAATTCTGGTAGGTTTGATTTCGTAATGATACGTCCTAAATTGATATCGATCGAGTTTCTCCAAGACCAAAGAAATCTGAAAACGACTCGAACGCTCCTACTCAAAAGACATCTAAGGAATTATTTGACAAGATAACAAATATGGGAAACAAAAGGAAAGGTACATTAATCTTTTGTTCTCCAGGTTAAGTTTCAATCTCTGCCCGTTTATTTACAACATAAACCCTAGCCGTTGGTGTTAATTGATAACGATCAAGCCATTTTAACCTTTTGCGTAATGTGAACGAGGATGAAAATAGCATGTGGTGCGTCATCGGGAGTTTCATGTTAAGTTTCTATTCATTCCGTAATGGGAAACCATGATGTTCCATAACGACTTTCAGGGTGGCGAAAGTGCGTATGTTGCGTCAATGTTTACCCACTAATTTACTTAAAGACTTCCTTTGAACGCTTCATTTATAAGGTAAACTTACAAATTAGCATATCTAGTACCATCGGCGACTGCGCGTGCCTATTAAGAGGGAACAATAACGATGTTAAGAAATTACTCTCGATTTCATCACTTGAGACCCTTTCGTTAAGTGCTTTTATTTCGTCATTCGAAATTTGAAGAGTTTTATGGAGATCCATTGTGTTTTTGACATCTGGTAGTAAACTGTTGAAACCGAAAGGTTTAGAGCTGGTCATAAAGTTCCGACTTTCGTAGTACTTCAAGAGACGATAAAAGTAAGTGTAGATATGCTTTAAACAAAACAGGGGTATGTTGTATCTTTACGCACGTGTTTTGTGAGTGCACATTCATGTCATCTTGGCCCTTCCTTGCTTCGGAAGTACGAAGACTTTTTATATTTAAACAAGTTTACTGTCAACTGTTAAGATACGCATGAAAATACGAGCAAAATCTCTAAGGGAAATCCCTTTTTCCGTTTCTACTCAAATTGTCTTGCCCGACTAATTAAGATCCTCATCCTTCGACTGAAGATATATATGCAGTCGGAACACAAACCCATGTTGATATGTCGTTCTCTCTCATTTCCGACCTGCCGACCACCCAACCGAAATTGAGCTCGCTTAAATTACCAACTGTTATTAAAACACGCATGTAATAGCAACTCAAATGATATATGTATATTTAATGCTACCTTTTTTATTTATATTTACACTCACTTCCCAGTGACATGTGATGGGGGTCATTCGCCTCGAGGGTGTCACTGCTCGCCGAGCTGGTCTAAGTTGGCGATCATTCAGATGTACATATCCTGTAAGGACGTAGGTACCTGTAACGTGAACAAGCATATAACATATAGCATAATATATATATAATATAAAGCATATAGCAATTATAAGAAATAGATGGGGTTATGGACGATTACATAGTTAGGGTTCCATCGGAAAAAGTCCGAATCCAAAAAAAATATGACAGTACGTACCTTTTTAGATTTCTATACTGTCAAATCCTGGTGCTTCTAAACCGAATGATTTGTCTTTTACTGCAAAAACTACATTAATATTATTAATGAAGTCCTTAACATATTCCAACAACCAATTAAACCTTCTATTTTCATTGAATTTGTCAATTACTTTAAATTTTAGACGTCAATAGGTCTAACCGCAGTCCGTAAATCATTAATGTTCACTGTGCTCTAATCCGACAGCTTGTCAGTTCCGAAACACGGAAGTAGTACATACATATGAACATGGATACATTCATTCATATGTACAGAAGTAATGATAAATGATCGGTCGTATTGCGCCCAAAAACGGTATGCGCTCGGACGTCGTACGTTTTTGGCAAAATGTTTTATTCATCACTACGAAAGAATATAGCGGAATGTTTTTGTGTCTCTTGGGTCTTTTAAGTGCTTTCCTTTTTCGGTAGTTTTGGTGAAAAGTTTATTTTGAAATAGACGCCTTTCTTCGTTCTTTAAAGACAGATTAAATATACGCCGAGTCCTTCACGCAAGTATTTTTCCTTCCTTTTCATGATCTGGTCATCAATACATCATAACTAGGTAACTGGTCTACAAGTAATGTATCATTCATGATCTATTTTCCTGGGTTTCGGCTCAATGAAGTTGTTAACACTACTTCTGGGTTTCTATGCAGCGATTTATTTATTACTTTCTGTTCGGCTGGTTCCGCCAAACCGGCCATTTTTTCTCCGAAGTTTTGCTCAGACTTTATGCAGTCCAACTCGACCAACATCAAAGGAATGCTAGCATTGTTTTACATCCATACTAATAACTAAAAACGATGTGAAAGTATCTGTTTTCTGTATGTCGCCTTTTCACACCTTAACTGATGAACGAATCTTGACACACGCATAGACCACGGCTCGGGTTAGGACATAAGAACTAAGGATACTTTTCTATCCCGGCAGTACGATCCCGAGGAATAGTTTCCTACCTCCACGCGGGCGTAGCTGCGTGCTAAAGCTAGTCAGTTATAAAGGGATATGCGTAGTTTGGTAAAAACTGCAATAATAATGGGTTTCGTTTTTTAATAATGTGTGGCGAGTGTCCGGCAGGAGGCCAACGGAAGAACATGCCGATCGCGACAGATAACTGCTGCGCAATTTGTTATGTCGACAGGTTTACTAGCACACTTTTTTGACTCACCATTATTATTTATAATTAAATTACTGTTGCTGGAAATGTTTCGATGCAAAAAAATTGTTGCGTTTACACCCAAAGATTTGAAAAGCGTTTCATCTTTAGGTCAGGTATTTGTTTTATATGTCAGCTCAGATACAGGCAGCCTTTTCTGACATTGTTGATATTGTAAATCTCCGTGAAGAATCAAATACAAATGTTGATAATAATAATCCCTTAACCAACTTAGTACCAACGTTAGCGAATGAGCTACCCCCCAAACTTATATCGCATGTCAAGTCTAAGGCTCAACTTAAATGAGTTCTACAAAAACATTATCTCTCATTGTGTCCATAAATGCCTGTTGTTTCTTTTTTGTAAAATTTGAGATTTTTGATCTTAACTGTAGGTATTTATTTTATAATTTACTTATCAGAATTATGTTATAGCATATTAATTTTCAAAATTTGTAATCTAATTGGTAGACGAGAACTACTGACGACGAACTGTTTTGCAGTTTGTCAGACTTTATGTATGTTATTGTTAATGCAAATTTCGAATATAAAAAAAAAACCTCTCCCTGCACGCTTAGCATGACCACTTCTATCTCTTCTCAGCTAAGAATATCTAGACATATATCTCTATATCTCAAAGTCAGCATTCTTTGTTCATTTCTGACATCATCATCTGCTTAAAACCTATTCCCAACTATATTGGGGTCAGCTTGCAGTCTAACCGGATGCAAATGAATACTAACCGGATGCAAATGAATACCAGAATTTGACATGGAGCAACTGCCTATCTGACCTCCACAACCCGTTACTGGGTATTACGATACCCCTTGTTAAGACTGGTTGTTAGACTTTTGGACTCTGACTACCCGTAACGACTGTCAAAGATCCACGATTGACATCCTTGGGACCAACTGCTTAAATTGTACTTTCCGAGGCATGGAGGGGTCTTGGTTTATCAGGATAGTCACCCATCCATGGACCACGACCCCCGCGGCTGCTGTTATTTAGCCACAAGCCTCTCCCCTTGTTCATTTCTGACATCGTGACGTAGAAATCTTTCTTCAATCTGTCATTTGTGTTTCGTTTCTTCCGTTTCTACGCAGGACATGCATGCGTACTGACTCCTCATCATCATTTCAGCCAAAAGACGTCCACTGCTGGACATAGGCCTCCCCCAGAAAGGAGGGGGGATTTGCCATAATCACCACGCTTGGCAGGTGGGTTGGCGATGGCAGTATGGTTTTAAATATGCATTGAGAACGCTGCTGCCCATTCTCTAGTAAATCCCTTAGTCGCCTTTTACGACACCCACGGGAAGAAATGGGATGGTGTTATTCTTTACGTCCGGCACCAAACGGTTCGTACTGACTACTGACTCATAATCATATAAGATTCATGGCGTTTGATAAATTATTGTGTCTACTTCTCGGACAGTGAACCTGTTAAACTACCAGTCACTCCTCAGCGATCACTGTCCTAGGCAAATGAAACAATGGCTTCCGTGATGGTTATCAACTTAAGCTCTGAACTATAAATATAAAAGTCGAAGCAGTAACATCTCGTCTACATACAAATTATGCAATAAATATATTAGAAGCAGCTCCCCGAAGTGAAAGCGAGATTGTGCTAGGAATGCGACTAATGCGAGCTATGCACATCCTTTCGGTCCGTCTGTCACGATCACTGGCTACCGAAGTAGGTACCGGCCACTACTAGACGCTTTCTTCAAATTAAGTAATGTGGATTTGTAGACTGTTTAGCTAAGTGTATAGCTGCTGGCCTCTGATCTGAAGCATGGTAATGGTACTAAATGACGACTGTTTCATGATGTTGTAACAGTTTATACGATTTAAACTACTCGTCTCTATGATTCCCAAATACCCAAGCATATAATTTTAAAATGCTTGAATTTAGTGACAAAGAAAATGGGCAATTAGACTTTTCTAGAATCTGCCTAATCAATAAAGATCACCTTCGTCTTTATCATCAGTATCTCTGCATAAATATAAATGCAATTAAAATTAAAAAAAATAAGATTTATGGCTCACACGATGTCGTCAAGAAAAATAAAATATGTGTCACAACAGCCGTAAAAAACAAAAAATTGCTGCATAATTGAAAAATAAATCTCAACAGTGGCAATAAATAAAATCGTTGCGTGTGTTTCGACGCCGATGTTCGGCGATTATTCGCGCGTCGGGCCACACGGCGGGAAAATACACTGCATATTTAAATGATAATACTGAGGGATGAATGAAAGGCAATGTAGCTAAGATGAGAATGCTAAGAGGGATGTGTGGTGTGACACGATGAATAGATAGAATAAGAAATGAGTACATAAGAGGAAGTCTGAAATGGCACCGGTAATGAAAAGTTGTGCGGAAATCGGTTGTCATGGTATGGGCATGTGGTGCGGAAGAATGAGGAAAAATCGTGAGGAAAGTTTTGAGTATGAATGTCGATGGCTGTAAAAGTACGGGAAGACCAAAGAAACGATGGATGGACTGTGTGAAAGATGATATGGCTAGAAAGTGAGTGACTACCGAGATGACGACTAAAAGAGTAGTGTGGAAGAAAGGGACAGGTTGCGTCGACCCCAAATAAATTGGAATAAGGCCAGGAGAATGATGAAAAATGACTTAAATGATAATACTACAGTAACTAATTGAAGACGCAGATATATTCCAGTGACCTGGAGTGGTTAGCTTGCGTGTTGTGTACTGAGCTCACGCAACGCGTCGTACGTCCAGCCAGTAATATGACTCGCCCATCAACGAGCGCTGTCCCCAATTTGACGCATTATTAATTTATTATACACAAAACAAAATGTATTTTAATAAAACGCGTATACTAAATGATCAATAATTAAATTATCATTAAATTGGTGAAGGTGTCAGAAAAATACGCTTGGTAGATTTTGCGCCATTCTCAGTTTTTTATCCGCGTTAGACATAACTTTACAAATTAATTTCACTATGTAATATAAACATAATCTAAAATATTCACATATTAAGCTATTGAGAAAATGCTCAAATTTAACATATATGTTTTTCAAACCATTAACACTACTCGTTTAGACGTGATCTTCAGTATAAAATCATTAAAAGTCGGTTATCGTCGCCTTAAATGATAATACTACAGTAAATAATTTAAATGATAATACTACAGTAACAAATTTTACTGTAGTTTGCATGAGGGCCTCGTGGCTAAATAAAAACAGCTGCACGGGTCGATCTTCAAGGTTAAGCAAAGCTTGCCGAGGTCGGTCTGTGGATAGGACCACCCATAACATACCTAAACCCCTCTGTGCGTCGGAAAGCACGTTAAGCCGTTGGTCCCGGCAGTAATTCGTAGATATTTGTCAGTCCTGGCAAGGAGTATCGTTTTGCCCAGTATCTAACTGGTTTGTGGAGGTCAGATCGCAGTCGCTCCATGTAAAATTCTGTTATTTAGCTGCAGATCCGGTTAGAATGGAAGCCGACCTTAAGATAGTTGTGAAAAGACTGGGCAGATTGATACAGTAGTTTGCATACAATCACAGTGAAAGCTGCCCATTGATATTTTAATCGTGGCAACAATTTATTCGGCCGTGAAATTGATACCCCATCGGGTTTAGTGTTACCAGCGTGAAATATTTCCCGGTATAGATTTTTGATTGCTGAATGCTGGACTGGCAACAAAAGCTGTCTACTTGCTCTCTGCTAAGTAATGCGTTGCGTACAAGAGTTTCTAATCGTGACTCAACATCATCTCAATAGATTCTGATTTTCTGTGTTGGTAGTCTAAAAATATGGTAGGGCAAATACTAGTAGGTTAGGTATATTTTGAGACTACCAATACAGAAAATCAGGTACTTGTTCCATTTACTATCATCATCATTTCAGCCGAAAGACGTCCACTGCTGGACATAGGCCTCCCCCAAATAGGGGGGGCATTTGCCATAATCGCCACGCCTGGCAGGCGGGTTGGCGATCGCAGTATAGTTTTAAAAATGCATAGAGAACGCTGCTGCCCATTCTCTAGTAAGTCCCTTAGTCGCCTTTTACGACACCTACGGGAAGAAATGGGATGGAGCTATTCTTTACGTCCGGCACCAAACGAAACCATCCCCAACCATTTACTATGAAATGAAATGAAAGGAAATTGTTTGTAAAAATTGTAGTAGGTACTTACATAATAGATGGAATTCGCTAATACTAGCATGCATGTTTTAATACTTTCGGTTTACTAACTTTGACTTTACAAAGCTTATGACTTGGTCCCCCCTTTGTCACACTTTGTTAATGGGTCCCTCATAACGTGTGTCGTAATATATGGATACCCGTACTGACAAGACCGCTACTATAGCGTATTCTTCCGAGGTTTCCGCAAATTAGCAAATAATAACAACAGCTCCTAATTAGTGGAAAATTACGCGTTAACACAATGAAAAACTCGCAATAATGAGCCCGTTATCAGAACTAGATAAGAGTACCATGTGAAGTTGTAAACAGGAAGTGCGCCCGCGCTGCACGCTGATCCGTCCGGATATTGCCGCGATATGAGCTCCGTAGTGGATTAATTAAACAAGTTTATTAATCAATTTTGTTCGATTTTAAAATATGAAGTAGGTATTTTGCAGAAACGGTCAAAATTACTTATTAAAATAAATTGCTGACGTTGGACTTTTATTCAAACGGTTAAAAAAAACCGGCCAAGTGCGAGTCGGACTCGCGCACGCAGGGTTTCGTACCATTATTTATAAAAACGGCAAAAAAATCACGTATGTTGTATGGGAGCCCCCTTTTATTTTGTTCTGTATTAGTATTTGTTGTTATAGCGGCAACAGAACTGACATACATCATGTGTGAAAATTTCAACTGTCTAACTATCACGGTTCATGAGATACAGCCTGGTGACAGACGGACGGACAGACAGACAGACAGACAGCGGAGCCTTAGTAATAGGGTTCCCGTTTTACCCTTTGGGTACGGAACCCTAATAAAAACTGTTAACAAAAATTTCAAGTCAAGTTAACGAAATTATACCCAGTTATATTTTAACTAATCAAATCCACCATTAAAGTCATCAAGAGAAAGTCCAAAGAACAAAAGATCAGATAATATTAATTAACGTAAATTATAAGAACTGTCTCCATTATCATTTTCTATCACAACGGGCGGCCATTAAAGTGTTGCCAGACTTGCCAGTACAATATCTACCCCATCTCACGACACAGACAGGCGATCCATCATAGAAAACAAGTAATACATAAGGTATTTATTTACCGGTAGCAAATAGATACGAATTAATAGTGCACCACTGTGCTCTATTTCTAAAGGCGTGTGTAACGCATGAACGAACAAAACATGGTGAACACGAACATCGAACACAGAACATTTGGTCCGTACGTGTAGACACGAACACCATACGAATACAGTTCGACTTGTGTTCGCTCCAATGACGTATTATATACAGGGTTATTTTTAAAACGTCAATAACCTCTTAAGGGGTCATTGTACTCATCATTATGAACAATTTTTACTATTATAATCGCGAAAAAAAAAATCAGCTGTTCCCTACATTTTATCGAATTATTCGAACATAAATGTAGGAAACAGCTGATTTTATATAAATAAAGATGGAGCAAACCTGGGAACCTTCTGGTTACGGCGATGATGAAGGTCAAAGTTACAATTTTGTTTTACTTTTTCACGGAAACCAGTTTTAAATGTTATAACTAGAGATCCATAGGTAGAGCTTATTTACCTAAACTTCGAGGAAGGAAGTGACAACATAGAGTGAATGAGAAGAATAATTATAAGTAATGACGTTAAAAGGGGGCATTATTTTTGCTCAATGTTACTTAGAATGCGTAGATAACTGCTAAGTGATGGGTCTTTTTACACCTTGTTGAGCCCAGAATTTCATCCTAATTGAATGTGCATTTCTTTAAATATTAACCTACTTTAAAGTATGAGTGCACTTAACCTAAATGTAACTAATAGGTACATGATTTATAAGCTAGTTACTAGTTAAACGTATGTCTTGCGTTTGTAAAGGGGCTAAGTATTCCACTTCGCTAAATTCAGTCCTCTGAATTAGGGTAAGTATTCGTCTTTCAGGAAGATAAATATTTAGAAAGCTTCTGTAAATATATCACTGAATTAGTTGCTGTATCAGTTACTGAATCCGTCTGCAAATTGAAGTGTGACAGAGACCGATGTATCGCGACCTTTTTCTCTAATTAACTAAATAGGTTACTTTTTAAGATGCTAACTTGCAGAATGCGATAACAGTTTTTGTCTGAATTTAATAACTGAGCCATTTAGACGACTAAAAGCCAAGTGGTATAAGCATTTTAGGGGTGCATTTCACTAATTAAACTGAACGCGATCAACACATTTCATGAGCAAGAACTGTCAGTACCCAATATTCCAGAGAAATAAATAAATAAACAAAATTAGTTTATTTCAAATAACAAGACTTATATCCAAACAAATACATAAGACAGGATAACAAGCACAGGCAAAAATGAACACTAAGGGCGCGTTTATAAAACGTTTTATAAACGCGCCGTTGACGCGCATTTGTAGCGATACAGACGCGATACGCACGCGATTCAGACGCAGCCTGTAGACCTTCTGTAGGACAAAAGCGCGCGTCAACTGCGCGTTTAAAAAACGTGGTGTGCACAGGCCCTAACAGGGTAATAATATGTCTGCTGCAGCATTGCGGGATATAAGGGCAATCCAGTCTGTTGGCGATCATCGCAATGATGACACTGTCAGCTCTTGAACGCCGTCTAGATGTTTTGATCGCGTTAAATTTCATTAGTGAAATCGCCCTTAGTATAATACTGCCCAAACTATCGATACAATCGTTCATGTTGCTGCAATCTGCCGTGAGTCGCGTCGAAGTCTCTGTTACCGGTGCGTGCGCGCGCGCAACGTTCAGCGTTGATTTACGATCAATAGCTGCGCTGCCTTATGGCCACTGAAACTGCGGAGCTTTGGTAGTTTTCAGACACTTTTAATTTTGTTGTGGAAATTAATCCTATCAATGTCCTCATTGCGGGAATACGAGCTGGTCCCAATTTAATGGCCCAGTTAAAAGGCTTTTAGCTTAGTACCTGGTACCAAAAATCCTGGGGATCTACTTCGAAGATAAATCCGAAGTATTCCTGACTACGTTTGACTATGGCTGAATACGGCGCAAGAAAAAATAAATCGACAGTTACAGAGATAAGACAAACTCAAAAATGTGATTTGAAGGCGGTTATGGATTCAAAGTAAAAAAAGGAAACTGGAAGTCAAGAAACGGCCGAACATTCGGCCGATACTTCGGATTAGACCTGACTGATTATAACGAGGCTGTTAACTACTGTTGCTGATGACTTCGGAATGGTAGCTTCTCAACGTTAATATTAGATATGAGCTCGTCCACATGTAATGAGCCCTATATCCTAGATTACAATGTAGCAGTACCATAATCTTCATAACTTCTGCAGGGATGCGTTACCGCGTTGTGATTCACGCACGCCTCAACGAGATGTCAGCACGAACTGACGAGGTCCGTTAAGGGGGTTAATTTTGTAAAGCCATATTGGTTATGGCCGCAAATCATAATTAGATCAACATAAAACCTGTTACTGACCTGAAAATTGCAAAAAACGTTGGAAAATCTGAATTTCGCGGGCTACCTTAGCGCATGCCCCTTAAGGAAAATGCTTGCCAGGGTTGCGAGTTTGTCCGAAAGGGATATCGTGGCCCTGGCACACAGGCAACTGAAGGAACACGGGTGGGTTTTAGTCAGTAAAAGTCTGGAGAAGTTATTTGATAATTTCCCACCCAGAAAAAAAATTAGTTATGCGTTACCAACTGCTGTTTCGCATTTCACATAGGTGAAAATTTCCCCCACAAGGTGCGTTGTTGTGTAAATTGATTTCCTTTCCATTTCGCTTGCACAATCAAGTTTGCAGCCATTATACATTTTAACAGGCGTAACCACCGATTACGGCCAAGTCTAGATATTATGAGGCGCCTTCAAATCCTAAAGGTTACTGTTTGGCTGTACGCCTGCGCTTGCGCCGGTCAAACTATAAATAACGCTAACGTTTCCGGGTAAGTACCTGAAGTACCTATACCTGTTGATGTTTACAATTTTTGTTGCGTAAGCCCAATAACTCTTGGTTCACGAACTATGTCTGTAAGAGGTAATTTGTAAAACATATTACATTCGGTTTGCAGTAGGAAATGATCGTTTGAATAATTGTATGTCTACTTTGTTACGCACTAAACCATGGTTAAGAGTCGGGTAAACGCCGTTGACCTTGGGCCATGCATACGATGAGTTATGCTTATGCCTGATTTCCCCAACACAAAGCGACACCTAAATGTAACGCCTAAACAAAAGCGCACTATTCGATTTTCAATGCTAGTTATAAACCTAGCATTGAAAATCGAATAGTGCACGTTGCAATTTCAACTCACTGCAATAATGCAGAGAGTTGAAAATGCAACGTGCAATTTTTTTTTTCTGTAACAATTTTTATATTGTATTAGGCATTTAGTTCGGTTACTGCTTCGCTTTTCTAGTGCTCCTCGCAAGCGCTACTGCTGACCATGAGGTCCTGGGTTCGATTCCCAGATCGGGCATAGTAATATTGGGTTTTTTCATTACGAATTTCTCAGTAGTAGCCCCAAGCCAGGATTTCTGCCCGGTTGATGGCAATAGTCTGGCCTTGTTTATTACGTGGTACTTAAACATAACTGGCGAAATGTGGGTGTAGTTACAGGGTTATTTTTAAAACGTCAATAACCTCTTAAGGGGTCATTGTACTCATCAGTACGAACAACTTTTACTATGGGACAAAAACTGAAATCGCGAAAAAAAAACCAGCTATTCCCTACATTTATGTTCGAATAATTTGTTAAAATGTAGGGCACAGCTGATTTTTTTTTCGCGATTTCAGGGTTAGTCCCATAGTAAAAGTTGTTCATAATGATGAGTATAATGACCCCTTAAGAGGTTATTGACGTTTTAAAAATAACCCTGTAGATACACCTCTGCCTATCTCTTCGGGGATTTCAGCCGTGATGTTATGTTATTGGTGTTTGTGAAAACTGGCATTACCTTGTTATGTTTTATTAGCTTTTTGGCTGAAGTATCTCTGTGTGATGAATTGATGATACGCCACCAGTTAAGAGAAACCATTTCGTTCTATCAATTCGCAGATCTTCACCGCCACTTAAACACGTACACAAGTCCCTTGAGTTATTGTATGATACAGTCTTGAATTACACTGATAGACATCTTTGTAATTTAATAATAAGATTTTTGCAAGAGATTCTGTATTTATTTTCTTTGAGGTTTTTAACAATTACTTTCTTTTTCCGCAGGTATGTACACACAATCCAAAGTTTCCACATTGTCGTCCGAGGAGCTGCAGGTAATTTCGTAGGAAATTGTTTGTTTTTAGGGTTTCGTACCAAAGTGGTAAAAAGGAACCCTTATGGTGAGACTAAGTCTGTCTGTCTGTCTGTCTGTCACACCTGGATATCTCAAGAACTACTAATGCTATCAACTTGAAATGTAGAATAGTTTTAGATGATGTTTACCCAACTATTTTGCAAACAAGAAAGAAATTTCAAAAAAGATGTATTTTTTGCAAAAGGGACTGTAAAATTTGAAGTGGGGCTAGTAGGACATGTGGGGTCTCATATGAAAGAACGCTGTTTGCACATTCTCAAATTTTTTTTTTTAGGCAGCATATGTTTCGACTTTTGATGAATAATGTAAAAAAAAAATACCGCCCCCCTGCATAGATAAAAATCTGAAATTATTCTATGTGATTGAAATTTATGTAAAGATTACAAGAAAAATAAAACGATGTCTCTAATTAGCACAGTTTTTCAGAAATCATCAACATCATATATACGTACGGAACCCTCGGTGCGCGAGTCCGACTCGCTCATGACCGGTTTTTTTTTTTTTTTTCAAAACATTCAAAGATAGAGTTGATTCATATGTAAAGCAGACGGAAGTATCACTTTATCTTCTTAATGCTAAGTAAGATGACAAGATTCAAAGTCCTAACAAAAGACCTCTTCAATTTAAATTACTAACACAACTTAGATATTTATTATAACCTCCTCCGAAATAATATTGCCATCTTAGCTCGCGCCTTTAAGTAAAGAACATTATATCGTCGCTACCGATTGATATCAAAGATTAAGTTTCTTGTAATCGATGTATACCTCGAATGGAATCGATATCCGGACAGCAGCAATTTAAGCTCATCGATAATGATCGACCAATCAATCCTGAACTCTTGCAGTGGCATTTCATTGCATATTTTAAACGAAAAAATCATTTCATACGGTCCTTGGTTGAATGGTCATAATACAAGTGTATTTCTTAGTTTCCGTCGATACAGTTTTCCAATATATTGCGTCGAGCAGTTTTTATGATTCAATCGGCGTTGCAACTTGATGGCGGCTGTAATTTGTTCGAATTGGAAATGTATCCGAGTCTATAGCTTTATTAATTTAATATTTGCTTGGAAGGGGATTGAAAATTAAACTTAGATAGTCATTGTTTTGACAAAAGCAGTTTGTTTTGAATTATGTGTGTATGTAGTTTTGAGTCTTTAAAATGGACTAATGGTTGCCCACTGGTCGAAATTCGACCCCTACTTATAATATTTATCATCATTGTCATCATTTCAGCCGAAAGACGTCCACTGCTGGATATAGGCCTCCCCCGAAGCGGGGGGGTTGCCACGCCACGCTTAGCAGGTGGGTTGGCGATCGCAGTATGGTGTTAAAATACATAGAGAACGCTGCTGCCCATTCTCTAGTAAGTCCCTTAGTCGCCTTTACAACACCCACGGGAAGAAATAGGACGGTGCTATTCTTTACGTCCGGCACCACACGGCTCAACATAATATTTATAGTACTTACTAATTCCATGAACCATGAGTACACTAATTCCATGCTCAAACTGTCACTTCTGTCACCTATCTATGTTCAAATCTATCTTATCTTCTATCTTAACGATCTTAACTATCTTTGCACGTGTTTCTGTGACAAATAAAATTATTTTTCATTCTTTCTTTCAAATCATGATGTTCCATGACCATAGCGTTTTCGCTTCACCTCTTAATATAATGATATCTCCGTGGCCAAGTGTTGTGACGTTACTGAGAGGCCATTTTCAGCAGTCAACTGCCGGGAAAACAAATTAGTCTATGCGTCTATTGATTTATTTTCGTTGAATCCCATTTTTTAATACCACTTTTTAGGTATTAAGAAAGAAAGAAAGAGGTATTAACGATGGGTCCCGTTTGCTATTTCCATTGAATCCCATGTTAAAACAACATGTGTACTTTCCAGAAGAAAAGTGATTTACCTTTATCAAACACTAGCTTCTGCACGCGACTTCGTCCGCGTCAAATTTCTTGTCATCCCGACCCACCCCGTCGAATCGCATCGCCTGCCCACACCACTTATGAAGTTTCATTAAAATCGGTTCAGTCATTTCAAAAAACAAGGGCTTGAAAGTTTGTATAAAATGCCGTAAGCTGTAAACGCTCTTAATAGATTAGACTGATTCTAATAACATCATGAAGACATCCTTAGTAATTCATTTAGATCAAATTGATTGGCAGTACAAACATTAGTTAAGTATCGAGGACACAACCATAGAAAAACGAAGTCAAACAACATCGTGAACGGGAAACAGTGACACAAATCGAAAGCGCCCTGAACTCGTTAAACCCACTCAAACCAACATTAATTCAATCCAAGGATTGACTTTCTAAATGATGAACAAAACTCATTTGCGGTATGACAAGTGAAATTAGCATCACCATTTTGCGTTGCTTTCACGGGGCGCGCAGTGACATTTAGGTTGTATCTAGATGAGCCCAGATTATCGCGTTCTGCCATCAGAACACTACTGGACCAGCTTTTATCTGTTTATTTAATGTCCTACAGCGGACTCTTAATGGTGTTGTATAAGTAGATATGATCGTTGGGCCTTTTAGCGGTAATAGCATGAAAGTTTTAAGACTTGTCGAATAATAAGGAAACTTATAGTTAATGGATTTGCAGATTTTGCTATGAAATGGGATACGATATTCATATTTTATGATTTTAATATGTCCTAAGCCTTCAGCTAAAAGCCTTCCTGATTTTGCGAAACTTAGGTGAAATCGTAAAAAAAAATCTCTAACGTAGCAAGAATGGCCAAAGGTATACATAAATAGGGTCGATCGTTTAGGTTAAGCTACGCTTGCCGCGGTTGGTCTGTGGATGGGTCATCTTTACACACGAAGACCCCTTCGTGCCTCAGAAACCACGTTAGCCCGTTGGTCCCGGCTGTCATTTGTAGATCTTTGACAATTGTTATGGGTTGTCAAAAGACCGAAAGTCTGACAACCAGTCTTACCAATGGGTATCGTGTTACCCAGTAACTGGGTTGTGGAGGTCAGATAGGCAGTCGCTCCATGTAAAATACTGGTATTCAACTGCATCTGGGTAGACTGGAAGGCGATCCCAACATAGTTGGGAAAAGGCGGGCAGATGATAATCCCTTGAGATTTTGACTGCATCTTCCTATACTAACATTGTGGGGGCATCCTCCTCTTTTTTTTTTTTGGTCTTGTGGTGGCAAATACTCATGGATGTCCCCCGCCCTGGGGCTGGCGGAGGGGTCTGTCAGACTCTTACTGACTAAGACCACTCCGTGTTCATTCCCACACTTGCACCGGGAATCTAGTGCGACTTCCGCGATCCCCGGCTAGTGCCTGCATCCTCCTATACTAACATTTTGCCAGCATCCTCCTATACTATCATTTTGCCTGCATCCTCCTTTACTAACATTTTGCCAGAATCCTCCTATACTAACATTTTGCCTGCATCCTCCTATACTAAAATTTGTCTTGCTTCTTTCATTTAACTCCATAATGGTTTTCTCGGTCTAGATGCAAATTCACACGCCATAGGATGAACTCGCTTGATGTGTCAATATTCTGTGGTAATGTGGTTTCCACCTGTTCTTAAAATCACCTTTACCATCATTGCACTTTCGATATAGTCTTCAAGAGTTTCAAAATCTCGATTGAGTTCAACAAAGGTGTATTGTTGCACTGTTTAATTACTGTTGCAATTAAAGATTACTATCTATCAATCAATCTGATATGAATAGTGTTAATACATATTAAGTGACGGCGGGTGGCTATATCTGATATGTGTCATATTAGTTGCAATATGTATCAGAGACAGGTTGCTTCATTCGAATCTGAATTTGATTAAGACATACCACTATCATTTTCGTTATTAAAAGTCATTGACTCATAATTAATATATCACCAACCCGTCTTAAGCAAGCTTGGTGATCACTGCTCGTGCGTTCTCTGTATGAGAACAGGCCTTCGCCCTTCGATAGGACTAGAAATGGCTGGTATTATGTTTAAAATGTCTTTGACACATCTTGGTCCCGAACCTTTTGAAGGCGTACGAGGGGTCGAAGCCAACTCGCAGAGGCCCGTTAGATGCTTTTAATTAAATGCGGCTCCAACCGACGATATCCCTTGTGCACTGTGCAAATGCACCCAAGGACAATCCCCGGTTGGCGCAGAGCTGCTACAGGATATGGAAACAAAGATATTGATTGGTTTGATATTATTTGACTCATAATTGCGTGTAAATGGTCCTCCATTTATTGTCTTGTTTCGGTGATCTTTTACAGATAACATATTAAAATTGGCCTGACTGGCCAATTCTAATCTACTGTGCTTTATTTACCGCGTTTTGGCAATTATTCCGTAAATGTTTTAGTTTCACTTGCCTCTTCAACTACCATCTAATTTATCTACATTTATATATGTCTATTTAATTGTACATAGCTATTATGGTAAATAAATATGTTATCATTTGTTTTCCTAATTACATTATCCTATGCCTAATGGCTTTTATTTATCACAGTTGTTTGTCTACAAACGACAACAACAACAGATTTCGGACATCGAATGACTCATTCTAGTTTCAGCGCTGTAATCCGACACCATTTCCTGTAATCGACGTCACATTAAGGTTATTTGATTGCTGTATTTAGTGCGTGTTGTCCTATTTCCAAAGGCGCGGCTTATTAAGATATTTTATAAGCTACACTGAACGTTTGTTTACAAACAAACGCGGCCACTTCACAACTTACGTCAGTTGACGTAACGCGAGTGCTGTCAGCGGTTCGGCGCACACGCATGGCTTTGATGTCGCCCGATTTACGATAAAAACTTGTCGCGTTACGATTTGACGGACTGCTCGCTTCCTCGTCTGCGACTGGGTTAAAAATAAAGGTTAGATTATTTATCTAATGGAATTTTCTGATAAGGACTTTGGAGAGTAGGAGTTATTTTATTGTAAAGTTCATCGGACTTATATTAATTTGGGAGAGTAAGGAAAACGTCTAGTAGTCCATACCCACTCAAACTGTTCCATCACTTGTACACTTCTTTGTTTTTCGGAGCTATATTTTTCGATGCTGTCAAGTTTTTGTGGAAGGTGCTCCGAAAATATTTTTATAAGGTCCAATGTGTTCAGAGCAAACATAACTTACTACTAATTGGTTGTATACACTTTACACTATTCAAGTAGAGAAATAGTAGACGAGTCCTTTAGTAAAGGCAGATAATGTGTAGATGAGACTTCACGTTTCAAATAAGGCACAGGTTACACAGATGCTTCAACACGAATCTAGGCTAAGCGTGCAATTTGCTACTTGTAGTTACCTACTTACATACAACTGCGATTTGTAAAGGTAACCTACTGCGCATGCATGACTTAAAAAGAGAGATTATGCTTATCAAACATTATCCTTTTCGCAGATTTATTTGTGAATCCATCACACTCTTAAGGCGCAGATATATGATTTTAGTGACTTCTTTTACAATATGTTGCTACGCCTTTATATAATGCAAGTAAGTTATTCAAAAATGTATGTTAAACTAGAACGCATACACATCAATTCTATATTGTGAATATTTGAGAATAAAATACTTCATGAAATAAATTCAAGGTCTACCCAAAGCATAACAACGATATTACTTTCAAACTAGTGTATAGATAATAATATATAGATATATTTTTTTTGTATTTTATTATCAGATTTTTTTTAAATATTCATTTATTTTCGTCACTAAAAATAAATATTCCGAATGAAAACGAAGGGCGGTGCGGCGTGAGCGCGACGCGCATTTGTATGGTCAATATCAACGGTGATTACCCGACCCTTAAACGGCACAACAGATTTGGATGTAATTTGGCACACATGTAGAATGTGACCTGAATTAAAATATAGGCTACTATTTATCTGTGTGAATGTGGTAGTTTCCTTAGCAAATATTGAAACAGAAGGCTAGGCAGCTAGTTATTTGTAAAACACTTTTTAAAGTGAATAAAAACTGCTTTACAAAAAGTTATCGGAAGTACAACTCAAGCTCATTTATTACTTGAAAACACAATAACAAACCACGAAATAAAATAAATCCTTTTACGTCTGAACAAAATTGTAGTCAATAAAACCGACGGGCCCATGAGGAATCGATGTTTTAACACCATAACGGTGTTTCGAGTGCTTTAACAATTATGCCCTTGAGATAACGAGATCAATGGTTCTTTTATAGTCTATTGTGCTGAGGGCTAGTTCAAGTTTACACTGTTTCCTTATGACTTAATTTTATATGTTGAACGTTGTATGTTTTTTCGTTACGGATCTTTCAGTGACGGTAGTAAGTTTGTAGGTGCCGAAATTACCTCGTTGGTCTAGTCGTCGCAAACGCTAGTAGCTGAGCGTGAGGTCTTTGGTTCGATTCCCGGGTCGGACAAAGTGTACTTACATGGGACTTAATATAATTTATGTACTATGGTACACCTCTGCTTAACCTTTCGGGTAATAGAGGCGTGATCTTATGTTTTTTTTTCATGATTAAATTAACATAGCATTATAGTAGACTAGCTGCGCCCCGCGGTTTCACCCGTATAACTATGGATCCCGTGGGAATATCGGGATATAAAGTATCCAATGTTCTAACCCAGATCATGATCTACCCATGTGCCAAATTTCATCCAAATCCGTTCAGCCGTTTTAGCGTGAAAGCGTAACTAACAAACTCTCTTTCGCATTTATAATATTGAAGTTAGACGCCGACAGCACACCCCCGCCGCGAAACCAAAGCAGCGAAACCGCAGTAGTTCAATTGTACTGGTTCGCGTCATCTTCCGCTACTCGCATCGGATTCGAGTAGCGGAACATGACGCGAACCAGTACAATTGAACTGCTGCGGTTTCGCGTGAACGATGGAATTAAAAATATTTATTTGATCTTTGTCTCATATTTGGCTTATCACCTGAAGGTAAGTGATGATGCGGTCAATGCATCGCGCACGCTTACTTTATACAACATTAGTTTTATTTATACTAAACCTCTTAAGGGGTCATTGTATTCATCATTAGGAACAACTTTTACTATGGGACCAAAGTTGAAATCGCGAAAAAAATATCAGCTGTTCCCTACATTATGACGAGTTCAGCGAACTTAAATGTAGGGAACAGCTGATTTTTTTTTCGCGATTTCAACTTTGGTCCCATAGTAAAAGTTGTTCATAATGATGAATACAATGACCCCTTAAGCGGTTTAGTATAAACAAAAACTAATGTTGTATAGATGGTGCACGCTTGCTTTTATATAGAACACTACATTACATACATCTTTCTTAGAACAATACCTATGTATACTTACTATGATAGACGCAAATGAAGAAAGTAACCTTTTTGTGCTAATCACTAACTTACACCAGGACCCCTAAATCGAATGTAAAGTATACAACATTATTTTTAGTATATCAAAACCTGAATATAGTTTGTTCTCAATAAGGAACTGAATCCATTTCAATAATTTTTACACCATGTATTTTGTCCCAAAAATATTTAAGTGTGATGGAAAATGTTATCACCATTTATTTACTTACAATACAATCGCCGTACGGTTAGGTATACCTAGTGCCAAATTATTATCAATGAGCGCAAGACGACCCTGGAGGCGCGGGGGCGCCGTTAGCATATTTTTGTACGAACAACCCAGTAACATAACATTAACAACCTTATAACTTTGTGATTTTTCATGATAGTTTTGAAATGTTGTACATAGATTCTTTAAATAAATATACTAGACACGTGTTCACGACACGTTTCGGGTTTCGCATATACTAAAACTAATATTGTTTATGGCCGTAACACTGAAGGGACCCTGATTATATACACCGGAGTAGGTAGCTACATAGAGTAGGTATAACATTACAACTACCTTGTCTTTTGAGTTACGCAGCAACCATTACAAAACTGTTGTAACAGAAATGGTTAAGGCTGTGTTTCAAGAGAAATAATAATAAATACTGCATAAGCCAATCAGTTTATCTAATAATTAAAATGATACCCCCAGTTCTTGCACTGGAAGTGGAAATCCATAATGAAGATAATAGTTTCCTATTACATGGTGATCGGTGTAAACGGCGCGCGGCGTGCCGGATTTGTAATCGACATAGATTGGACAAACCCTATTTATCTTTTTATATTAAAATTGTTATTTAACTTATTTATAATGATAGATGAGCTGAAACTCTGAAAGTCGATATTTAAAGTTTTTTGTTAACTTCTTTTACATACTCCTTTTGCTTCGTTAACGTTCATACATCTGGTCATACACGCACGCCGGTTGCGAGTACTACGCACCTGACCTTTCTGAAGAACATCACCAATAAAGTCACTATTATGACCTCCTTCGGGTTCTACCCCATGGGGTTTTTGTATGTATGTTCTTTTACGTTTTAATTGCTGTTTAAATTACAATTCAAAAGCATTTTGTTAATGTGGTGAAACACACACTTTTAATGATCAGAAGGTATTGAAAAAATATAGACTACATACATCCTCAATATTTAAGTGTTATTCGGTTGTTCCATTAAGAATATCTTAGTGCCACTCCGGAATTTGGAAGTTGGCGGTTTATTACCCCCGTGTCTCGGAAAGCACGTCACGCCGTTGGTCCTGGGTGATCTCTCTCCGGTCATGTCGGATGGCCGCCCCATCGGACTATGAGAGTGATGGGAAGATAGAGTGCACCTGTGTCTGCACACACACTCGTGCACAAAAACTTTGCCAAACCTATATAGTTTGTGGTAGCAGAAAAAATATATGTTATTTCTGAGAACTTGGTTGTCCCCAAAACACGTTTAGAAAAAAAAACTCGATACAAATTAACGGCAAACTAACACTTTTACTTTGAGTTTCAATACAAAATATCTGTATTAAATATCAAAGTACGGTTGGTATTTAATTAATAACAAGAACGTCTTATTTGTATTCAGAAACTGGTTGTTTTTTTTATTTTCGATTACTTAATTCATTTTTGAGTAAATAGATAATTGCTTCATATTTTGCAATAAAAAGCGTTGTGTCATCGCGCTTCTCGTCTTTTGTATGCAGTCTGACAGTGACCGCGGTTTAGCTGTTGTCAGCATCTTAATTTAAAGTAATACTGTAGGTACTTACGTATCTCGAGAAGTCGAAATGCATCACCTTGATTAAGATCGTATTAGGAACAGGACGTCCTCAATTCCCCACACCTTGTGTATGTAAAATGTAGGTACATTATGTACATAATTTACTTTAAAATGCAGTTTCTTTGAAGCTGTGATCATTTCTAAGCTGGGAAAGTGGGGAACTATGGCCATGAATGAATCTTTTTATTGCATCCTTTTACCTCAAGTTTTCTCTTTATTGATGCAAATATTGGAAGCATTTAACTTTCATAAAGAGCTTTTAATAGATAAAAAATATATACAGTATGTAACAAACACCCTGTTGTTCCTTTTAGGGACATACATTAACCTACAAGCACAATATTGGTGGAATTATAATTTAAAAAAATTAAGCATTGGCTAGTCGAGAAGTCAAAATCAAAGAACTAAAGAGGTAAGAAATCAGTTAAACTTACAAATATGAATAATTAAATATTTATTTTAATTATTTTTGTTGAACAGTTTTTATAAATTACTTGTTTTATTACGTATGTTACAGATTCTTAAAACGTAGGTAGAAGGAACAACAGGGTTTTTGTTACATAATATTGTATAATATGAAATCTTGCTGTCACAATGATGCAATAATTGATGTGTACAGGCTTTTGGGAAGATGCGTGGTCAGCAGAATTAGAATCACACTAATATTATAAAGGCGAAAGTTTGTGACTGTGTGTGTTTGTTACTTCTTCACGCTCAAACGGCTGGACCAATTTTGATAAAATTTTGTATGGCGGTACAGCTACCGCCATACAAAATTTCAGCCACCCAAAAAATTTCAGGGTGTCAGCACACCCTGGACTAACATATAGGCTATATATAGGACACCCTGGACTAATATATAGGATCGAGACTTACGCGGTTAATACCGCGGGGCACAGCTAGTCCATATTATATGTAGTACATTGTACAATCATCATCATCATCATCTGCCTAACCTTTTCCCAAGTATTGAGAAAATAAATATCTTTAACCGTAAGTATGTTTGGGTCAGCTTCCAGTCTAACCGGATTCAGCTTAATACCAGTATTTTACATGGAGCGACTGCCTATCTGACCTCCACAACCCAGTTACTGGGTAACACGATATCCCTTGGTAAGACTCGTTGTCAGACTTCCGGGCTTCTGACGACCCGTAACAACTGTCAAAGATCGACAAATGTCAGCGGGGACCAACGGTTTAACGTGCTTTCCGAGGCACGGAGGAATCTTGGTATGTAAAGATGGTCACCCATCCACGGACCAACTGCGGCAAGCGTAGTATAACCTGACCAATCGACCCGTGCGGCTGTTAGTACATTGTGCAATATAACTTAATTTATTTTCTCTCACAATGGTTTGTAGCACTTTTTAATGTAATCTATTGACATGCCACCTTAAGGCGACAATAACCGACTTTTAATGATTGTATACTAAAGATCACGTCTAAACGAGTAGTGTTAATGATTGAAAAAAATATATGTTAAATTAGAGCATTTTCTCAATAATTTAATATGTGAATATTTTAGATTATGTTTATATTACATAATGAAATTAATTTGTAAAGTTATGTCTAACGCGGATAAAAAACCGAGGATGGCGCAAAATCTACCAAGCGTATTTTTCTGAAACCTTCACCAATTTAAAGATAATTTAATTATTGATCTTTTAGTGTACGCGTTTTATTAAAATACCTTTTGTTTTGTGTATAATAAATTAATAATGCGTCAAATTAGGGACAGCGCTCCTTGATGGGCGAGTCCTATTACTGGCTGAACGTACGACGCGTTGCGTGAGCCCAGTACAGAACACGCAAGCTAACCACTCAAGGTCACTGGCATATATCTCCGTCTTAAATTGTAATTGCTTGATTATGTTAATTTTGTACACCATATATTTTCAAAACATCGTGCACATATTTTAGACATATACTATCTATAACCACACCTATGTTTAACAAAATAAATGATTGATTGATTGATTGACTAATATTATAAAGTGGTAAAATTTGTGAGTTTGTATGTAGGGGGGGTAATCTTCGGAACTACTGATCTGATTCCGAAAGTCTTTCACTAATGGGAAGCTACGTATTGCCGAGTGTCAAAGTCAAAGATTTATTTGCAAACTAAGTGTACCTACATAGGTCACAGGGACATAGGGTGTTCATAGTGTCATAGGACTCAATAGGATTATTAATTAGTATTTTATGTTAAAACAAGAAATTTCACGGTGCTGAAGTCGCGGGTAGAAGCTAGTAAGTATGTGGTAATATCATCAGTATTCGTATATATTTGTTTTAAGTTAATTTATTTTTATTTACTTAGTTAAAAACCTTAATTAAATTATACAAGCAAACACTAAAATAGATATAGTATATATACATAAAAAAAAATAAAAATGGGGGAAGGGCTCATTGGGCATCAGAAAATTCTTCCGCATCGCTGTCAATGGGAAATTAATTACCGTATAGTTAATCCACCTATTCCGCAAAACGTCTTCATTAACACAGCCAGCCGTAAAGACACGTTTAATTTCACATCCCATATCTCAAGATTTCCCTAATAAAACATTAAGGATAGAAACTCATTAACAGACGTCCTCCATAATGACCGCAGTCGATATTAATGAACGGAATTAGCATTAGTAATTGCGTGTATCGGTCAAACCGAGCGGAAAATAAGATAGAGTATAAAGATTCCTGATAGGATTTTATATTTATACGAGTACTGCTTTTATTATACATAATGCGGATAGCATTAACGCCTATAAAAGTGTATAGGATAGTATAGTATATAGTAGGATTAAGCAGTTATACAAATATTCATAGTTTATCCAGATACAGAATTTCCAAGAAATGAGGGAATCTCACTCAAGTGTACTCAAGTCAAGTTTAAGAGAGCATTGATTTATGTAAGTACCTATTTGTTAAGGATTGTCATTTTGTTAAAATTTTTAATAAAACCACAACATACAAAAAAAAATATTTACTCCATTCAATTATTCACTACTACATAAATAGACTATAGTACAACGCGTCGCCACGCGGCATGCGTCGCCCCGCCAGCAATCGGTTTGCCGTGCAGCTATAGATGCTTCACATCAAAAACTGGCCTAAAATAAATGTTTTTTTTTTTTGTTTATAGGTACAGCGGCTCTTAGTTTGACTTTATTAAAAGAACGGTAGCTAGTTTTGAATCTTGATTTAAAGATAAAAATATGATGCATCATGAATGCATCGAAAGTGTTTTCGTATTTATGCTATAATTCACTCTAGAAACAGTAGTTCTTTAAATTTAATTTTCTGATTATATTTATGTTCATGAGTGAAAAATATCCATTCACACATTTTTACTACCACGAGCCAATGAGGGTCTTCTGAAATGACGTTGCACCTAGCTTCTGACGTTTTATAAGTGCCCATGTAGGTTTATGTGAAATAAAATATTTTGAATGATAAACTAATGAATTAATTAATGAAGTGTATGAAGAACTTCATCATGTATTTTATATTCATTGTCGAAATGGAACACCTCCTGTCAAAGTGGCGCCAACTAACTGGTGACGTCAATTTTCATGAAAACCTACGTATAAATCTCATCTTCACTGAGAATTTAATGAAGGAGAAATTACGTCATTGTTGATCTAAACCGCAGACTTATCCCGCGACTGTAACTGTAATTGGAGTTCATTTCTTGTCTGTCAACGAGAAAACAACATAATGACACTGATTTCGATCAACAAAATTATTTATTTGATCAATTGATACAAAATAAGCCTTAAAACATGTGTATCTATTATGTAACTGGTCAATTGATAAAGACATTTTATTAAAACAATGTTCCTACCAAAAGTTTATCTATTATGCTTGTCCTAGAACAAAGAAAATGCAAATGAATGTAATCTGTAAAGCTAATCGACCATGTAATGTTATTTATTGTAGGTACACACGGCTACACATCAAGCTATTTATTTCTAGTATACGCTGACCTCTCATTGTATGGAAATCCTATAAAATGTGAGATCAGCTTATACTGGAAATGTAAAGCTTGATGTGGAGCCGTCTGTACAAATCATCAAGAAATTAGACGACTTATGTTAACATTATGAGCATTTTATGTAGATACGACGCGCGGACGGTGGCGGACGATGCGCCTCCGACTTTTGCTCCTTGTCTAGTGATGCGATTCACTTCAGGTTGTCAACAAATTAGTAGATTAGTCTTTTATTAAATAGGACATATGAAATATTTATTAACAGACAACTATGTTACACGGGAAGCTTCGTCGAGTCTTCTCGTCGCGTATTCCCCAAAGACGAAGGTCTTCAGTCAGTGCGTCGTACCTGTTATGACTTACGGAGCCGAAACGTGGACACTCACGGTACGGCTGGTCCATATATTCAAGGTCGCTCAGCGAGCTATGGAACGGGCTATGCTTGGAGTCTCTCTGAGGGATTGAATCCGGAACGAGGTGATCCGGCAGACAACCAAAGTGGTCGACATAGCCATAGGGAATAAGTAAGCTGAAGTGGCAATGGGCCGGCCATATTAGCCGTAGAACCGATGACCGTTGGGGTAGACATGTTCTTGAGTGGAGACCGCGAACCGGCTAACGTAAGGTAGGACGCCCTCAGGCTAGGTGGAGCGACGATCTTCGCAGGGTGGCTGGTGGCAGCTGGATGAGAGTTGCCGAGAATCGAGCTGAATGGCGTGCAATTGGAGAGGCCTATGTCCAGCAGTGGACTGCTATGGGCTGATGATAATGATGATGTTACGCGGCCGTAAATATAGCTCATCGTTTAGGATTTGTAAATCTTCGGTCGTCTCTGTCACAATTTGATTCTCTCTCTAAAATTGGATTTGTCACATTAACGCCAGGGAACTTTACATAAACCTCATTACAAAAAAACAAACACAGAAAACCACTCTAAAGTATGCTAGCATCTTAAAAGTATCGGTCCGATTTAAGTAAAACAAATCGACAAATTCACCAACTTTATAGAAAGTGGAAGTGTCAACTCAATTTATTGACCGATAAGGAACACCATATTTGCATCAGAGCCAGAGATCATGAAACAGGACAACAAATAACCGAACAAAATGGGTTTAATCGATGGCAACGGTTTCATTGCTAATCGTTTCGTGAAAGTCGATTTATGTTTTAATATCGAGTTTCTTATCGAGTAAAAAGTTCAATGGATTAGACTGCTGGGACTGACCACATTTGCGCTGTTTGCCGTAAATTGTGCTTACGCTTTTCTCTTATTGAGTTAGTGCAAATAAGTAGGAATTGTGTAACCAAAATCATATAGGTGCAAAGCACAAATCTCGGGACATTAATTTCTCATATCTTGATTTATTTTGCACATATAAATCTTGCGGATTCTGTGTTCAATTATGTTATTTCTGCAAGGAGTAAGTTTGATCACATCAGTAAGGTCGGCTACCCAAAATGAGAGATCCCAAAATCCAACAAGGGATAAAGTGAAACTTCCATTTATTCTGCCGTGTTCAGAACAATAATTTTCTTATAACGCATCGAATAAATCACATGGTAGACGTTCACTTAGCAACATCGGTATCGAGTGAAGCCATCGTCGATACATCTCTTTCTGTGCAAACAATAGGCCGCCTGTACACTACCAATTTTTCTGTCAGCGCCCGCCGCTTGCGCACCTTTTATGGTTTTTGACGTACGTCATTTTTACAGCCATGAATATAGAGATATTGGGATGACGGATCGGCTGATGCAAAGGTCAATTCGATTATTTTAATCGAGACATTTATCTCGATTCTTATTGTTTTCGAGTTCCGCGATACGAGACGTCTTAATCGGTCTGCCATTTCGGGTGCGTCATATTTTATCTGTGATCTACGGCTGGACGGGAGGGAGTGAAGGATAACAGTGATTTGGTATGTAGATGTCACTCGTAATTATACAGTCGCACTGGGTGGTTGTCCCGGCATTGTACCATTGTAAATAATCGGTTGACAAAAGAATTATAAGATTTCTTTATCTCATTCCGACTGCAGCATGCAATTAAGATATATTTGCATTAAACTTTTCGCTGATAGAAATCTGTAGAAAGCAGGATATCATTTTTATTTACCGCGCCGCGATTTAAGGTAGTCGGTTATGAATATTAATATTTTCATAATTAAAGTCAGACAAATAAAACAAAAGTCTAGACGTATAATTGCCGCGAACGTTCTACAATAATACAATCTGCATAAATTAGATTCATATGTATTTGTATCTAACTTTGAATGGCTAACTACGCGTAGATGGAGGTTTACACCTTCCTTTAACTACGCCTTCAAGGTGTAAATAAATGACTCACTAAGGCGCCTCGGGGCAGTTGTTTCTAATGCAATCTAATTAGCATAGTCCACTTTGTGAGTAGCATTCTGTCTAAAAAGAAAGATTCATCAGGATCAAGCCAGTATATCAAAGTGGAAGCATTCATAGTATGGGGCTATAAACTACCAGCCCCAAATTCGTGATCATGATTTTGTATGTCATCCACATGAGATAATACATTTTCTTTATTTGTTCCACATTCGCCTCACAAAGTTCGCCCCACATTTGATATTCCTTGTTTGTCCCACATTTAATTCACACTTCTTGTCTGTTTCGAACTTATACACGTCTGGTCCTTATCTCAACATTGATCAGAATGTTGAAGATTGACGTCCGGACGATAATGTTTATTCTGTAACCTAGGCTTAAGTTCACGAATAGGCCATAGACTATGGCCTGTGAGTGAACTTACGCGTCGCCGTAACGAATCAAAACGTCAAGCCCATTATTCACACGAACTCGCACTTTCGATACTCAAGAGCACTAAACTTAATGTTATGCAGATGACTGGTAACAAATTTGGTACTAAGTAGTATGCGCAGGCACGTATGCTTTCACTCTCACGCCTTGGACCGGTCCACGATGCGTTTCCGCCGGAAGGGCGCTCGATATAGTGGTCAATGTTATGGTACATTTTATCGATAGAATTTAATGTTCAATATGATTATATTATCTATACTATCTATATATAATATTATAAAGAGGTAAAATTTGTTTGTTTGTTTGTATGTAGGGGGTAATCTCCCGAACTCCTGATCCAATTCAAATTTTTTTTCACTGGTAGCAAGCCACATTATTCCTGAGTGCTATAGGCTAAATTACATTTATAACATGCGTATTAGCCGAGTTATCACAATGTTTGTCTAGCAAGTCGGAAAGAAATAGCTTTAAAACAGAATGATAGGATATAGATGTGGGTAGGTGGTAGGGTAGGTGGTAGGGTAGGTAGGTAGGATTGGTAGGTAGGGTAGGTAGGTTGGGTAGGGTAGATACTTAGCGCTACCCGTGCGAAGCCGGGCCGGGAAAAGCTAGTTTTTAATAAAGCTAATGGGATCGTAGGTATAGTTGTTTTTTAAAGGCTTTGGGAGGCTTTTATTTTCCTGTGAGTGATCATAAACAGACATAGATAAGCGTTTATTAGTGGAAGTTAAAGATTTTTAGATACACATCTGTCGACGGATGTGATCGTTATACATTTTTATTATTTCCTCCACAGTTTTACACATTAATTAAACTTTATATAAGGCAATATTATGACCGAGATTTAGGATTACGGAATTCTAGTTTCGGAGGTGTTGTGTGATTAGTTGATTACAAATCAAAGTTTCTTATGAAATGTTTTTTTTGTCATAACTACAATAAAAACATTGCTTCCAAATAAATAACACCTCTACAAAAATATAATTGACAATAACCTGAAATTATTACCCAATTGTTTGGCATACAATACAAGTTGGCAAGTGAACGGCATCGATTTCCAAATCATTGATGATATTATCGATATGGACACCTACAGCACTGGGCTTGTTTCGCCGACCTGTGTTAATGTGAGCAACTCGATCCAGCTTGATTCGAGAATCGAGTTTGATGTGTGACAGACCGCGTGGGAGGTCGGTAATCGATATTAGATAATCGCATTAGGTTTACAAATGTTATACTAATACCTTCTGGTTGAGTCATTTTGGACAGTTACATCACAGTACTATTGTAGCGTTATTATGTGTAAACAGTGCATGAGTGAGCGAATTTAAATCTTTTGGACTTGTTATGATAAATAGGAAAGTAGGAAATGTGTAAACGATTGTTGCATTTCAAAGTTCAGCTTTGAATTAGATGTGGTAATCTGGTATCTGGTGGTCTGGTATGTAATTTAATTTTAATTTTTTATACCATGTAATTTCAGATACAATTTATTGTTCATGAATAAATGACTTATGACTTAATAGAAGACTAGGTCGGTGTAATTTCCTCTATCACTAAATACCTTTGCGAAATTAAACTGACCGTCAGCAGAGTCAAATATGTTGATGCACAGTAAGAAACGAGTAAGTAGATATTTCTAAAATGAATTAGGTTTTGTCGTTCGCCATGTTTTTTTATTACCTCTTCTAGATTAGAATTTAGCTGTCGCATTATCAGCATTTCAGCCGAAAGACCTCCACTGCTGGACATATCACAGAACCACAGAACCGGTCGAAGTGGCGGTGCTTGGGGGAGGCCTCCCCCAAGCACCGCCACTTCGACCGGTTCTGTGAATCCCGCATCCAGCGGATTCCTGCGGACTTCAAAAAGTCATCGGTCCATCTTGTGGGAGGCCTTCCAACGCTACGTCTATTTCTGCCTTAACTGACCTCCTTCGCAATCAGAGCTTTTCTTCCTTCTCACAGCAAAACAAATAACAACCACCGTTATCAGTATATCACAGTTATTGGCTAACCAGTGAAAGGACGAAAGATGTCAAGCAATGCAGAACAATTAAAAGGAACAATGACAAACTGAAGGCTTTGTCTAAACCACGGAACCCGGTAGCGGCAGGCTGGGCCACGAATTGTGGCGCAAGCGCAGCCGGGGTGTGTGGGCCGTGTCATGCTTAATTTCGATACAAATTGCTAAAGCTTGAACATGGCGAAAAGTTTCAGTAATTTAATCGTTTGAGTAAGTTGTGCCGGTTGTAATAGTTATGCTATTGACAATTGGGTTGAGTTTCCGGTAATGAGCGACACGCCTTCTGATGAAGTGGGTGTCATTATCTGCGCGACTGGCTCATGCTGTGGTAACAAGGTTTGCAAAGAACTCTAGAGTGTGTCAGATGTAGGTGGATGATAACATGAAGATCTTTAGTCGTCTTTCAAAGGATTGCCTAAAATTTCAATAAAGGCTTCTACAGACCGGCGCGACACGCGACGCGACGCAAAGGCCCCGCGTGTCGCGCGACGAGCGGTGCCTTTGTGTCGCGTCGCGAGTCGCGCAAAAATCGGACTGTAATCGTAATAATAAAATGGCAATATTTCTTCGGGACAAACATACAAAGACTTCCTGAAATTCTGTTCCTTTAATACTATAGGAACAGAATTTCATGAAGTCTTAGTAAGTTTGTCTCTTTTAAATAGAGGCGACTTCCTCATAGTTTCGACAAACTCTCTAAATGTTCCTTACATACTCGTAGAACCATTAATTAAACGAAATTGTACAGTCGTTGCACAATCTTATGTTCTTCCCTTATTGCAAAGTTGGTACCTACCTAAACAAAGGTATGTATTATTTTCAAACACCATTACAGCAAGGCAACTAATTAAATTTTAATTAAAATCTATACTTAAGACGCTGACAACAGGTAAACCGCTGTCACTGTCAGACTGCATACAAAAGAAAGAGAAGCGTGATGACACAACGCCTGTAATTTATTGCAAAATATGAAGCAATTATTTATTTACTCAAAAATTAGTTGAGTAATCGAAAATAAAAAACAACCAAGTTCTGCATACAAATATGACGTTCTTGTTATTAATTAAATATCAACCGTATGTTGATATTTAATACAGATATTTTGGATTGAAACTCAAACTAAAGGGTTAGTTTACCGTACATTTGTATCGAGATTTTTTTTCTAAACGTGTTTTGGTAACAACCAAGTTCTGAGAAATATGTTCAAGAATAACATATATTTTTTCCGTTACCACCAACTATTTAGATTTGGATTTTTTTTTGTTTAAGACATCCCTACTTTTATCATTTGCCTTTTGCCAGCGCCTTAATGGAAACAATAAAACCAACAAAAACTTGATCGAGCGTAATCACCTTTCAAATCTTATGATTTACTGCTAAATTCCTGCTGCAAACCACACACAATGAACACACTAAAAGTTACACAGAGTAAAATTGTGTCGATTGTGTCGAATTTTAGAACAGAGAAAACAAGGCATCGATTTGTGTGTTCGGTTGTTGGAAAACGCTCAATGAAAGTCAACATTAATTTAGTTTGCACTTCAAAGATTTTAATTGCCATTATTGTGATAACATTAATAACAAATGATGCAACCACGATTTATAGTTAGGTACTGACGTGTAGAAAGTTTTGTTTTTAGCTCTATGTTTGATTCGTTTGCGGTTAAAAATGGCGTGTGGAACATTGAGTCTGACAGCGTTAATTGAGTTTTTTTTGTCACCAGTTAATTTCAGAGTTATGCGATTTCATTGAATTGATTAATTATAATGATGTATAAATTATGTCTAATTATAAAGTCGGTTCAGTTTCAAACTGGCCTGAAATTGAGATGGTGCTAAAACAGCGATCTTGTTTTTAAGTAAATATCTACGAGCTAATCTTAAAGGATCAGCTAAGTATGGCATTAGTTCGGTTTGCAGAATCTTTACTTAATGTTTAATGAGAGCTTTAACCTACAAGTTAAACGGAATCACAAAATTTCTTTCCAAGCTCGTATGTCTAGTTTAGGTTAAACAGAGTTTATAGAATCTTCTAGGATGATGCTCAAGCATGAATCTTGATCTTGATTCATAAACCACTACCTACATGACTTCCTATTCTACATAAATTAATAAGGCGATCTAATTAATAAAAAATGTATTTATATTATTATTGAATTATAAAAATGTGTATAGATTATTATTTGAAAGAGTAAAATTGAATAAGTAATAGTAAAAAGTATATTATAAGTAGAAAGTATAAGTAAGTAGTATAATAAGTAGATTTGAATAAGTAAATTATTGAAATTATTAATGTAAAATCGTGACAATAGCATACCTAGTTATTTTAATTTTTTAATGTTAATTACCCTCAAATTTGCGATGCCTGGAAAAGGCCGCTAAGTTGTAAGCACCTATATTATTAAATAACACCAAAATGTACACTTAGTTTGCAAATAAATCTTTGACATAGACTTTGAAAACTTAAAGATTTTACTCAAATTAAGTAAGCCATAGTCAAGATTATTTTGAGCATAATTCTAGTAGATTCTAGAAAACGTGCCGTAAACTCTGTTCAACCCTTTAATTTCGTTTCAATCATTATGACTGCAAAATATTATTTTAGTCTACCGTCATCGTCAGCATCGTCAAAGTCACGACAACCTCAAATGGTCGCTTGTCACAACACATTTGTCTCAGCTCGACAAGAAGACTGTTATTACCATCTCCAAACTTTCATTGCATTGAAACTTGTTATTCCTATAACTACTAATTAACACGTTTATTATTGAGGCCAGTGTTCGAAATGTTATAATGATACTCTATAATCTTTCTCGTTTGACATGGACTCTTTTAAAACCTAAATAATACTTACCAATTTATAAAGACCCCTAGTTATGTTAAAAATGTTAGTTTATGGAGCTCAATATTCGCTGGATGTTTTCGCAAAATCGCCCTTTAGTCACGCAACGCTCATTATTGCAATTAAATTATTACAAGCATTTCAAAATGTAGGCTGCAGTCAGTAATTATCGTATTGGAAAGAAACCCTTCTAATGGCTTACAAAATTAAATTGCTTTTCGTGGAAATTAAACTGCTTAATTATGTGAATTAAGTTTTGAAATTGCATTTATTACTGTTTCTTTGTGTTACATGATGTCTTAATTTTAAGATAAACACACAGTAGTCATTGTTATGCAATCACTGAGATGTGATCTTTAACGCAGAATGTAGAATCAAGTGCTGTTTTGAATTGCAACACAATATGACGTTTGAAAAACGAGTTCTCGTAGTTTAAAATTCAAATGCATTCGCTGTTTTATTCAGTGTACTTTGTAGTCACCTCATTTATAAGCAGGCTTAGGGATGGTAAATTATTTGTTGCTGCATCTTTCTAGTAGATACCTACTGGATTTTTTTAAGAAAAACGGAAAATTCTTACAATTTATTCCTTTAGCTAGGCTCCAGAGGCTAGTGTAAATCTTTGGGTTCATTCAAGTCATCGAGTCTGGTTTAAACACGCTGGGTTCGATGCATTTCATACATTCATTAGCTAGAAAAAACAACAGAAAACCAACGATGTATTTATTATTACGTACGCGCCAATGAACATGCAGCAGCTAGTGACGTAACTAAATATGTATGTTCATCTCTTTCTAACAAAAGATATCGGTATAGGTCTTTCCTTTTCTTCACGCGCTGCATGATTGTATGCAAGTATGTGGCTACAATCATGGCTTACGCTGTTTTTGAGTGCACTAATGTTTGTGTATGACGCGTCTATTTATAATACGTCATTGCAGAAAATTGCTTTCTTTAGCTGATCACAATTTGTGATCAGCTAAAGTTGTGTTGCTCTGTCTTCAGATTCTTAGAAGGCAAGGAACAGAATCCCTCGACGAAAACAAAAGCCAATCAAGATCTGAAAAATAACATCAAAAGCGTAGTCCAATTTTGAAATCATTGTAGTTTTCAGTTGTTTTGTAACTGCCAGTGCTCCAGTTATTACAACGTTGTATGTAACCTCTTCAGAAATTATTATTATTATTTATTTATTTATTTAAATCACAATTATAACACCTTTACAGACTTATCCAAGGCGATGTTATAAGTCACAATGTCTACTTACACAGATTTATACAAAATAAATAATTGGTAAGGAAAATTACACATAATTAAATTATATTTTATTATAAACATGACAACGTTTATAATATACCTCTTTCAATAATTATTTGTGCCATTTCAATGAATCTCGGCAGGTTTTGCCCAAATATATCCTCTGAAACTGTAATTCTGTTAATAATACGTGCAGCTCGTGACATAGGGGCAAACTTGAGTAGGTTAAATGTTAAAATGTTGAGATTTGACTTCGTTTGATAATCATCTTCATCATCATCATAATCATCATTGGCAGCCTTATTCCACCCACTGCTGAGTGTAGGCTTCCTCTAGACTAGCTTTCAAAAGCTCCGGGGACTCTGCGGACAAAATGAAACACGTAACTTTTTGTAAAATGAAATGTATGTAAGTGACAATGTTTTATTAAATACTACTACGATACTAAAGACGAAGAAAGAAGAAGAAGAAGAATGAAGAAAAAAGAAGATAAGAAAGAAGATGAAAAAGATGTAGTGACAAAAAATTTAAAAGAGTATGCTTAGATGGTTTGGTCATATGGAGAGGATGAGTGAAAGGCGACTTACAAAAGGTTTATAAAGCAGAGGTGAGTGGAAACGCCGGGAGGGGACGCCCTAGAAGGACATATATAGTGACCTAATTGGTGATGTACTTCAGAAAGGTCACGTGCGTAGTACTCACCACCGGCGTGCGTGTATGACCAGATGTATGAACGTAGGCGAAGCCAAAGGAGTATGTAAGGAGCGTAGAAAGTGGCGTTCTATAGTTTATGTCTACCCCCATGGGAAGAAGGCGTGAGTTTATGTTATGTTACTAATTACTATATTAAAACTAGAGAAATAAATGAATTCTCATTCTGTGCGAGTCTCATCCAGGTCTTCTCCGCGATCTTTTGATAAAGGCTTCTACAGACCGGCGCGGCTCGCGACGCGACACAAAGGCACCGCTCGTCGCGCGACACGCGGGGCATTTGTGTCGCGTCGCGTGTCGCGCCGGTCTGTAGAAGCCTTAATGCTCTCATTAAATTTAAGTTACCGATAACCCCTGTGAAAGCAAAACTTTAACTTTAATTTATTGTAGATAATACACTTTTGGTTTCTAATGAACAGACCACCACAAACCGTGAACAAAAAATAGTAATTTGTAATATCATAAACCTCACAATAGACGGAGGACATTTTAAAGTCGTCAAATCGAGCGTGCAGCGGCCATTGTAAATCACTCAACGCAACCAACAATAGATTCGGCTGATCATAAATAATAAATAATCGCTGAGCTTTCTACGGCACGCTGCCATCTATCATTAAGCCGTGCATTAGCATTCGTGAGACGATTCTCCACTTTCACTGATGATTCGGTGCCAATTATGCAATTTGGGGACGACGTAGGTACTGCCGGACTGGAGGATCTCGTGGCTAAGTAATAAGTAACAGTCGCGTGGGTCGATCCATCTGGTTAAGCTACGCTTGCCGGGGTTGTTCCGTGGATGGGTGACCATCTTTACATACCGAGACTCCTCCGTGCCTCGAAAAGCACGTCAATCCGTTGGTCCCGGCTGTCATTCGTGGATCTTTGACAGTCGTTACGGGTCGCCAGAAGTCCGAAAGTCTGATAACCAGTCTTACCAAGGGGTATCGTATTACCCAGTTATTGGGTTGTGGAGGTCAGTTAGGCAGTCGCTCCATGTAAAATACTGGTATTCATCTGCTTTCGGTTAGTCTGGAAGCTGACCCCAAGTTAGTTGGGAAAAGGCTGGGCAGATTGATTTGATTGAGATGTAGGTACTGCTTGTTGGTCTAGTGATCGCAAGCGCTAAGCTGAGCATGAGGTCCTGGGTTTGATTCCCAGGTCGGGTAAAGTGTTATTGGGTTTTTGCATTAGGAATTTCTCAGTAGCAGCCTGGAGTCTGGATTTGTGCCCGGTTGGTGGCAATAGGCTCACCCCCAATTCATCATTCATTATCATTTCAGCTGAAAGACTGAAAATTTTCGTAATGTCTTATTTAAAAACAGATAACTGGAAATATCTATTTATATGAAAAATTTAAAACCGGTCTAATTTGGCTGTAACACTATTTTTCGAAAAAGTTCTTAACTAACTTTTTAGATCTTTGTACCCTGCTTATTCGTATAAAGTTTCATTAAAATCGGTTCGGTCATTTCGAAAAACAAGGGCTTGAAAGTTTGTATGAAATGCAGTAAATCGTAAACGCTCTTAAAATGCATAGAGAACGCTGCTGCGCATTCTCTAATAAGTCCCTTAGTCGCCTTTTACGACACCCACGGGAAGAAATAGGGGAGTGCTATTCTTTAGGTCCGGCACCACACAGACGACACCCCCTATTACATGGGACTTAACATAACTGGCTAAATGTGGGTTTTCAACAGGTACGCCTCTGCCTAACCCTTCGGGATCGGAACCCTTTGCGACAGGATTGTGTATGATGAAATGATGATTGATCAATAGCCTGTCAGTGCTTCGTAGAACGTTTCGCGCTCAAAGTGTTCCGCTTTTTAACACAACACTCATTTATGGTCATGGTTATGCAAGTATTTATTTTTAGACCAGTTTTTTTGTTGGCAGGCGTTGTTGCGACAAATTCTTCCTTCTGAAGCCGCGTTCATGTGTGCGATTTTCCGATCCGTCAGTGAATGTTTAATTTTTTGCATGTGAATGAGTTTTAAGCGTGTTTTGTTTTGCATTATGATTTTTTTTTATTTTCTTTCCTTGTTATATTCAGCGTTGCTTGCAATTTCTTTGACGTATGTTTTCTCACCTTTGGTGTTAGGAAACGTTGTATTGTTTGCACCAATTTCGAGTCTTAATAATTCACTCTCCGTATTTTACTTTGCCCTTATAAGCTTAGGCTTAAGTTATTCGTACATAGCCTATTTGATATTATTTATTATATTGATAACGGCTCCCACAGTTGGCAGCATTACATGCAATATAACGGAGTCAAATTCCTTCGCAGCACTGTTCCTGCCATGTTCCCGTCTTACTTACCATTTGAACAGCTATTTTATATCGATGTCAACTTGAATCGTAGTTTATGATATGCGAAACTTACCTGAGCTGTCTGTCTCCCTAAAATCCTGTCACATGACTTGCATGAGTTACTTGACCGATGCGACTATAAAATGCATATATTCATGAAAACAAAATCACGACAAGTTTTTTCTAAATCAGTTGAATAATTATCAGTTTTGTAACTTAACACGTGTATCTGACACGTACTAGACCATGTTGATTTGCATCGTCCACTCACACGACATCGCGTGTCAGTATTTTTTCTTCGGAAAAAAAACCGTGTTTACCAGCGCATGTAAATACATTTTTCCGTGGAACGCACATTGTATCGCTAAATCTCGGTATAGATCCAGTCGCGGCGTGTGAACAAGACAGAATCAATCGCAAATTCGTGATTCATATGACCCAGACTTCGATACGAAGATGAAAGTTGAACAGGCGCCTCAGATTGGCTTTTTGGCTTAATGGCTGTCGGTGTGCGGTCTTATTCGTGCTAATTACTTCTCATGTCGTGGTCAGTGTCACTGCGATCACCCCGTTGATTCGCTGAGGGCTGGCCCACACATCGCGAGATCACTATCGAGTATCGACCGATTGGGAAACGAGACCAATTAAGGGAAATTGTCGAAAACTCACTTAATGATTTATATTGCACGACGATACATGGTACATTGTTGTGGCAATTAGTGAGGCGGTTTTCACACGATGGGCTTTTTTTGATTTTTGTTAAGTAGCTGTGCGTGCCTGTAATTTATTGAGCGTTTTTAGTTGTTGTTTTGTAGCTTGGTGTGATCGTTATCATAGGAAAATCTTTTTTTAAAGTCAAGTTGAACTTACAAATAATAATTTGTGTTTTAGAAACTGCCCTTGAAAATTAATTCACCGTTAACCAGAGGGGACACCATCAACCCCATTAACAGTCCCTTTCATTCTGTCTAGCCTAGCGTTGACAGGAAATCTGGAACTCATAATTTACGTCCCACACAATTGATCAATATCATCCCACATAGAACAGCTCACTTGGTAATCCAATAAAATAGGTTTAACCTGTCGTTCGAGGCTTCACGGCCATAACTTATTGTTATACAAAGAATATCTTTAGAGTTAAAAGAGCAGGAGATGTTATCTTTATACAACATGTCCCAGAATTGACACAACCTCTTAAGGGATCATTGTAGTCATCATTATGAACAACTTTTACTATGGGACCAAAGCTGAAATCGCGAAAAAAAATCAGATGTTCCCTACATTTTGACGATATATTCGAACATAAATGTAGGGAACAGCAGATTTTTTTTTCGCGATTTCAGGTTTGGTCCCATGGTAAAAGTTGTTTATAATGATCAGTACAAGTACCCCTTAAGAGATTGTGCGTTAATTCTGGGACATGTTGTATACAGGTTCAAATTAAATTAGCTAGCCAAACTCCGCAGACATGATTGTAAATGAACATGATAAAATAAAAAATAAATTATTTGATGAGTTATTTTTTTTTTTGCCTCAACAACGCCGGCGCCGCGCGCTGTAGTGTTGACTTGAAATATCTGTTAAAAAAAGTTTATTTTTTGTAAACTTCACAGACGTGATGCGTACTACCGATAACTAAACACGATACAATTAAAATAAGCAGTCTTTCGCAACTCATACTTTCAGTAACAACACTCAGCGGTCGTTGACCCCAAAGAATAAATCATCAAAACTTTTTCATTTTTATTTTTTCAAGTTTCTATATCGATATCCATCGAGTCTGTGAAGTTTCGCTAGCTGATTTAATTAAACCCTGTATAGAACTCTGGGAATCTGTTTTCGTTCGTGAGTAGTATAGGTTGGTGCTACATGCCTTAACCAAGTGACCTTTCTGTTCCGTAATTAATTAAAAACAATAAGAATCGCGTCGAGATCGCGCTACTGATAGTACTCGTAGTGCACGGCTGACATATCACGCAAGACCGCGTGCGCTCAGGCACTTCGCGAGACCTGCGAGGTTAAGCTGTGCTGTCGCGGTTTTGATTTGGATGGGTACTCAGTCTGCGCCTATCGAGACAAAAATAGATGACTAATAAACTATGACGTCAGCCCTAGCTTGTTAGATTTTTGTCTCGATTAATCCCAGATTTTTCTAGCTCTATTTTATTCTCTTCGTAGACGAAGGGCTTAAAAAAAACCAGTCAAGAGCGAGTCGGACTCGTGCACCCAGGGTTCCGTACGTATATATGATGTTGATGATTTCTAAAAACTGTGCTATATAGAGACATAGTTTTATCTTTACATAAACTTCTATCACATAGAATAATTTCAGATTTGTATCTATGCAAACTTCGGAGATAAAGGAGCGGGAACGGTATTTTTTTTTTACATTTTTCATCAAAAGTCGGAAACTGTGCTGCCAAAAAAAAATGTTTGAGAATGTGCAAACAGCGCTCTTTTATATGATACCCCACATCCGCTAGTAGCCCCACTTCAAATTTTTAAGACCCCCTTTCAGTCTCACCTTAAGGGTTCCTTTTTACCATTTTGGTACGGAACCCTAAAATATAAAAAAAAAACGTTTATGTTGACCAACACAAGGATCAAATTAGAAAATAAAAAACACAAATAAAAAGACCGCTATCATAGACATATTACAGACTTCGATTGGTCAGTATGTGAACCATACAGCAATGGTTCAGGTACTGGCAATCGAACCTCTGCGCGAATGAGTTCAGCCAGCTGTCTTGAAAGCCCAAAAAGTTTTTATCAAAGTCCTCTTGCATACTGCAACTACTATCAACAACACATATTAAGGATATCATACCAGAGGGCCTAAAATGGACGCTTTGGCAGAATCATGCGTGCAATTCATACAGCCCCCAATTCATCTGTTTGACAGCTGCTATTTAACATTAGACTTCACTATATTAATTTTTAATTTGTGGACCATTTTACGAAACTCGATACACAACTGTCAAACAGATGAATTGCGGGATATGAATTGAACGCAGATCATAATATGATTCTGCGAAAGCGTCCATTTTAGGCCCCCAGATGAAATGGAGATAATTTTGAATAAATTCCTAAAATTACTGATCGACCTCAGCAGACTGGATTGAGAATAGGTCTGTCTGATGAATAAGAATCAGGGTGAGATCTCCTCACCGATACAGCCCCACCACGGCTGGCATATCACGCGACCATGCGCACGCGCTGATCCGATCGCGCAACTAAATATAAAAGCCAATTGTCCCGATCCGCCAATTAAACGATTCGCGTGCAAATCTGTGTGTGTATTAGTCATTGTTTACTTACGAGAATTTAAGTATTGGATTGTCGATTTTTTTGTAGAAGTTGGTATTTTAAAAAGGGTTCTCTTTTTAAAATACAAACTTCTACAAAAAGTTCGTGATGGCAGTTCCAAATATAGACCGAAAAACTATTGCATTAATAGGACTTCCGATTCGTTTTTTTTTCTCCGCTGTATCTATAAATTACCTAAAACTAACATGTTTCTTAAAATTAAACAAAATAATGGAAGTGTAGGTACTGTTATAGGGTCGACTGCGCGTAAATCTTGAACGAAAAGTGTTTAATTTATATTTCTTTCATGATGGTAAACGTAATTGCTAACAGTATCAGCTGAATAATCACCTCCCAGTTGACTTTCAATTAAAGATCGGGCTTTCAATTACGAGTTCCTGGTGCTTACTCTCATGTATTTAAATATTTACAGACTGTAATCGTTATAAAACATGGCGTCCGTGTCGCCTCCTCTACGAAGACATGGTCTTAAACAAATTTCCGACAAATGGCCGCTGTTGGCCTATAAAAAACAGTGCCAATCGTAAGTCCTTATTAATTGTCGTTTAAACAGTCATACATTTCTCAGAACTTGCCAATAATTGTGTATAAATTCTTTGCCCATTATTGAACCAAAAAAAAATGAGCTGAGTAGTTAAGTTATTATATTGTTATTGTTTAAGGTCCGATCACTTAAAGTGGTATGTTTCAATAAAAAATATACTTAATTCAATTTAACGGCGGCATAGTATGTGTTTACAATTTGTGGTTTCAGTGCCACGGGTGCCACCCGATTTGGTAGGATTACGAAAATTTTATTCCACTGTTATTCCAGATATTCACGTTGTTTTTGCCCACATAAAATAACGTAAGCCCTTATTAATAAAACTTTTATTCAAAAAACAACTTTGTACATGCTCGATAAAGTTAATTTTCATTTGGTGCTGTTTTTGCTATAGAATTCCGATCGCATTCTTTTGCGCGTGACATTTAGATGTATGCGCAGACTGAAATAATTTCTCAGAAGCTAATGCGAAAGCTGGCCTCGAAATTCTGTCAACAGGGATTATGCATCAGTATAGCATTAACATTAATTAGTTAAGACATTCTCTTGAAAGGACCATAGTGCAAAAATAACAATAATAAAACCGGCTATGTGCGTCGCGGACTTCACACATTTATTTATTTATTTACCTATTTGCTCTCATGCACATCACACATTTTACAATAAATTACTGTCGATTTTAGTACATGAATTAGTACGTTAGTACATGTAAGTTTAGTACCTACATGAACATGATTTAAGTCTCGTACAGACTGGTGCGATATCGCGGGCGCGACAGGCACCGACAAAGAAATTGTGCTACTAGTGTCGCGTCGCGCCCGCGATATCGCACCAGTCTGGACAAGCCTTTAGGGATCCGTACCAATTTGTTGTAATAGGAAAAATCAGGGGATTTCAAAGAAAAAAATCTGATTTATCAATATATTGGTATTTGTTAGTAAAATAAACGTAATAATAAACATTATCACCAAATTTCAAGTTCTTATGTCAATAGGAAGTTTAAAAATTCTTCGGAACAAAATTAAAAAATAATGTGACTTTGGTGGCTTCTTATTCCTTGTTTTCCAATACTTTAAAAAAAAAAAAATATAGCATTTATCTACTCAACGAGACCCTCTATTATTTTTTTTGTGTACTTGAGAACATTCATTATTAGAAGAACTTTCAAGACACGTTCCCAAATGTCGTAAAAACAACATTCGCGGGTGTTCTCCACATTTTCCTTTTACATTTTGTACAAACGCATGTAGGAACGATTTGTTTTCTACAAAAAGCTGGAACAATGGAATCGATGTCCTGGTCACTTGTCTGGTCTCCATACCTGTGAGCTTACAGCTGTCTACCCCGTAGGCGTGACATGCTCATTTGGCTGAAACAATGGACTATAAACCTAACTAAACCTTAGACACCTTTATGACTCTAAAAATAGAATTCAAAATCCCCTGGCTTAGCAATTTTAGTAAAATTGTCACAGGTGGTCTTTAAAGTCACAATGTTAAGGATTGTTATTCTTTGAAGTGATAGTAAAAGTAAGTTTGTATTAAACATTTATCGTCAGTTGCGTGTCGTCTTCGTTTTCTGCATGGAGATGCATAATGATCCAGATTAGTTCTTGTTGCTAAAGCGATATCAAGAGCAAACCTACGCTTACGTATAAAGGCTCGTACAGACTACTGCTTTATCGCGGGCGCGACGCGACACTAGTAGCACAATTTCTTTGTCGGTGCCTGTCGCGCCCGCGATATCGCGCGAGTCTGTACGAACTTTAAAGAGTAGCTAGGTACTTACATCATCATCATTTCAGCCAGGCCACTCTTGGCACGCGGGTTGGTGATCGCAGTATGGTGTTAAAATGCATAGAGAACGCTGCTGCCCATTCTCTAGTAAGTCCCTTAGTCGCCTTTTACGATACCCACGGAAAGTAACAGGGCAGTGCTATTCTTTACGTTCGTTTTGTTAAGTACCTGGTACTTTGACGGGCCTACGCTGTCCTCTCATACCTATTAACACTGTAATTTGAAAACATTGTAAAAGCCATTTTTTTTTAAAAGAGTAACCGTGGAGTCTCTTGCTGGCTCTTCTCCATAGGAAACGACCAGTTGGAACCGTGCACCTAGCTTCTGACGTTTCATAAGTGCCCATGTAGGCTTATGTGAAATAAAAATATTTTTGATTTTGTTTTTCTTCGACACCACACAGACCACTTACTAGGTACTTACATAAATACATAATCAGCCTATAATGTTCCCACTGCTGGGACACAGGTCGCCTCTGCGAGAGGGAGCGGGCCGTAATCCACCACGCAGGCCCAGTGCTGGTTGGTAGATGTCACATGTCTTCGAATTTTTAGTTCTATAGGACATGCCGGTTTCCTCACAATGTTTTCTCCTTCGCCTTTGAGAGCAGTGGTGATGAAATAATTTACACAAAGTAAAGCGCCTGTCTGGGTTCGAACTTACGACCTATTACTACTCGTAAGTCGAGGCCGTTACCACTGGGCCACCAAGGTACTTATCCTACTAATATACTAATAACTAGCTGTGCCCCGCGGTTTCATCCGCGTAAGACCGATTCCATGGGAATATAGGGATAAAAAGTAGCCTATATGTTAATCCAGGGTGTCAGCTACTTCGATACAAAATTTTATCAAAATTGGTCCATCCGTTTTTACGTGAAAGAGTAACAAACATCCATCCATCCATCCATACTTACAAAATTTCGCGTTTATAATATTAGTAGGAGTAGTATTTTAAATGTTTGTTACTTAATCACGCAAAAACGGCTGAACGAATTTGGGTGAAATTCGACACACAGGTAGTTTATAACCTAGATTCACACATATGATACTTTTTATCCCGGTAGGCGCGGAGATTCCGCGAGCAAAACCTAGTATGAACATAAATATTTATGTAGGTATAATGTATAACTAACTTTCTGATTAGTCTACAAAGGAAAAACAAATCAAACAATAATTAATTCGAAAACAATCGAAACTACAATAGTCTATTCTGAAATAATGAACCAATGAATATTAATTCTTCTGCTACAAATTAAATTAAAACCAATCCGCATAGAATTAAATTAGAAATCACGTATTTGCGCAATTGGTGATGTAACAGAATTGATCACCACTGAGGATATATTAATCACCATATTGACACGGCAAAGTAATTAATTATAAAAGTCAGCGAACAAACTTATAATTATTAACGATTGACAAAATGTCGGTTTGAATTTAGTTGTATAAGGTTATACAATAATTATTGAGTAAGAGATAAGATCCGTTTTGTTTGAAACAGTTACAGAATTTTATTTTTATAAAATGTCATAATATGTGATAGAATAATTGCAATATTAATCATCATCTGGTTCCAGTTTAACCGGATGCAACCGAATACCAATATTTTAAATGGAGCGACAGCCTGTCTGATCTCCACAACCCAGTTACTGGGTAATACGATACCCCTTGGTAAGACTGGTTGTTAGACTTTCGGGCTTCTGACGACCCGAATGGCTTAACATGCTTTTCGGAGGGGCTTGGTATGTCAAGATGGTCACCCATCCACCGACCTACCGCGGCAAGCGTAGTTTAACCTGATCGATATATATGTATTATAACTTAGTCACAAGTCCCACTATTGCAATCAATCCAAATTGCAATATTAATCCTTATCAATATTACTTTAGATTATTAGCAAATACACAATGAATATTATTTTATTTCTCTCGTACTCATATTTTTTTTTACAATTTCCTCTCCATAGCATATTTAATATCCACAATTCGACACCGGTATAAAGGCTTCTGCAGACCGGCGCGACTCGCGACGCGACACAAAGGCACCACTCGTCGCGCGATACGGCGGGGCCTTTGTGTCGCGTCGCGTGTGGCGCCGGTCTGTAGAAGCCTTAATATCCTATGGCTTACTATCACCATGACTGTTATTGATTTTGTTTATTGATATCATTTGATTGACATCAGTCAATATTGTAATACGGTTGAAAGACAATGTCGCTAAGAATGATGATAATGACAGTGAGCAGTGATGACTGAAATGTTCCGGTGATTTAAGAGAAAAAAATATGAACAGTAGGCCCACCGCAAACAGACAAGCAAATCAGCAATATTGAAAAACGCATAAACGCATACAAATTTCTGCTGTAGTTGTTCGGAATTGTTATTTGAAACCAATTTCAGGAAGTGGAAAAGAAAAACGCAGGATCTCTTGAGCGTCAATGATTAAAGCACATTGTGCGCTTTGACCGAAAATCGAATGGCTAGTTGTGGGCATCCATGCAAAAAGGGTCCAGTAATGGGATATAGAGTTAAGACGCAGATATATGCCAGTGTCCTTGAGTGGTTAGCTTGCGTGTTCTGTACTGAGCTCACGCAACGCGTCGTACGTTCAGCCAGTAATAGGACTCGCCCATCAAGGAGCGCTATCCCCAATTTGACGCATTATTAATTTATTATACACAAAACAAAAAGTATTATAATAAAAGGCGTAAACTAAAAGATCAATAATTAAATTATCTTTATATTGGTGAAGGTTTCAGAAAAATACGCTTGGTAGATTTTGCGCCATTCTCAGTTTTTTATCCGCGTTAGACATAACTTTACAAATTAATTTCACTATGTAATATAAACATAATCTAAAATATTCACATATTAAGTTATTGAGAAAATGCTTTAATTTAACATATTTTTTTTCAAATCAATAACACTACTCGTTTAGACGTGATCTTCAGTATAAAATCATTAAAAGTCGGTCATCGTCGCCTTAAGACTAGATTTGGTATCTAGAATAGTCAATTGATAATAAAAATAAAAAAAATATTCAAATTCTGCAGACCAATGTCTGCAGATTTTGAATATTTTTTTTATTTTTATTATCAATTGATACCATGTTGAAACTCTGAAAAAGCTTGATTTGAGAAAAGGCATTTTCATATTTGACCACTGGTACCTTTTTACTAAACTTCTCTCTTAAAATTTCTGTTACTTAGAAACATCATATAAAGTTATTTACTTTAGGAACTTCTAGATAATTGAGCATGAATTAATAATCAATTAAAATCGCGAAATGCAAATGCAATTTTTTCACCCAACTTTACAAAACTGCGTATATCTCGGAAACTAAATGCCGAGGACTGGACCCTTTTTGTTTGGACGCACAGTTGGGAAGTTAACATGTATCACTAGCTTAGCCACCACATTTTGCCTTACTTAGGAGTTTACAATACCTCAAATTGCTTAGCACGATCCTCCGATATATCGAAAATACTGCAGCATTCATTTTGAAACAAATATACAGGGTCAAATTAAATTAGCTAGAGAAACGCCGCAGACGTGTTGGGTATCGATATCTAAATACGATAAAAAGGAAAAAAAAACTTTGTATTTTTTTGGGGTCAGCGACTAGGTGCTTGAAATATGAGTTTCAAAATCAGTTGTTTTTTTCTGTGTTAACTTCACAGATGTGATGGGTACAATAACTTAACTACTTCAAGTAACTTCACTGCCAGTGGTCATTGACACCAGAAAAAAAAAACATCAAATCTTTATTTTTTTGTTTTATCGTATTTAGATATCGATACCCAACACGTCCACGGAGTTTCGCTAGCTAATTAAATTTGACCCTGTATAATTTTAAAGTTGCTGTGTTTAACGATAACACGATTCCATACAATTTTCTCGACAGAAAAAACATACAAAATTACCTCCAAACCGAACAATAAACCGCTAGTATTAAAAAAATACTTTTACATTAGATCATGAAACTTTGCATAATAACCTAAATATAAAGCAGATAACTACGTTATACATTTTTTTATTGCCCTTATTTTCACCGAATAAAGATATTACCTAAACTATCGGTGCGTTGGAGCCTTTATGCGCCGACACCGATAGTACTGCTTGGAGAGCCAGCTGATTATAACCTTCCGTTTCGGAAGCACCATTTATCTAATTGTCAGTTAATTTTTGCTAAAAGCTCAATTGGACAAAGCATGTAACTAAATTACGCATTAAAGGAGCTCAAGCACTCGGTTCTCTCAGTCCTATACTTAACCGAAAAAGTAAGCTCAGCGCTAATACCAAACTTAGGTTATACACCACTCTAATTAGACCTTGCATCACATATTCGTGTCCGGTATGGAGTAGCACTTGTCAATCCAATTATAACCTGTTACAAATAATTCAAAATAAAGCACTTAAAATTGCCTATAATACGCCGTTTAAAACTAACCTTAAAGCACTACACACAAATATAAAGTTACCTAGCATTACAAAATTCATCTTAAAACTAACTCGTAAATTTTACAACAAAACTAAATGTCATCAAAATACATTGATTGCGAACATAGGACAAATTAAGTTGAAAGACTTGCGAAATATCGATGGATACGGTACATACAAGCTTCCCCATCACTATGTGTTGTTCGCGCACAATACCGATAACGCGTCATAGCTGGGCCCGTACGATGCGCCTGCGCTTCCCCTCTCCCACCGTATATAGGTGAGCGCGCGGGAGGCGCGGTAGCTCGTGCGTCGCTGGTGGCCATGCGCGATCACCTGAGCTACCGCTTGCACCGGTCGCACTTACGCTGAGCGCGTATTTAAGTATTTGCTGCTACCCCCTCATTTTTTATAAATGAAATTATTACAATAGTTTCATAATGATAATGTTAAATTAATTAAAAAATGCCTCATGCTGTAATAAGTTTGTAACCTTTATTATATTATACTTATAAAGGTGCTCCTAGCCTGTAAAAGTGTTATTAAATTAGTGAAACTGTAACTTTATTTATAAGTACTACAGCTATGTATATTTTATGGTAATAAAGAATTTTTCTAAACTAAACTAAGTTAATTTTTGCGTGATGTTAATTACCGTTTACCTTCTGTCCCATCTTATTCTGCGCTTATAATGTCAAACTCTAAAAGCAAGATGCTGTTCATTGGTTCTGTCCGTCAATATAATTCGGCCATTCAAAGTCATTACGTATCTGATCGAAAATGCGTGACGTTTACTCTCTGGCAACATACGGCGATCGGTTTTATTTTGTTGCCATACTTTGTGTTGTGCAATCTAATTGTTAGTTTTATATTAATTTATTGATGTTTTTGTTACAGGTATGTGTCGGAGCTTTCGTAGCAGATGTTGGTAACAATAATTGATTATTTAAATGACTAGGCAGGTGGAAAATAATACTTAAACACAGGTCAAAGACGTTTCTCACCTCATGTAAATTCCGGGTGTTTTAATTATAGAAAAGTGGCGCTCAGATCTAAATTCGTTCATTTGTTTCTTGGCTTATCATAGATACTCTCATCTGTCTAACTCAAACATTACATTTAGGTATTAATCTTACCACACACAACGTGTTTAGGGTTCCGTACCCAAAGGGTGAAACGGGAACCCTATTACTAAAACTCCGCCGTCTGTCTGTCTGTCTGTCTGTCTGTCTGTCCGTCTGTCATCAGGCTGTATCTCATGAACCGTGATAGTTAGACAGTTGAAATTTTCACAGATGATGTATTTCTGTTGCCGCTATAACAACAAATACTAAAAAACAGAATAAAACAAATATCCAAGGAGCCTCCCATTTTTGCTCGATATTGATAAGGGCAACAGGTAGACGCTTGAAATATTCATAGAATAGTTAGTTATATATTCACTTTAAAAATAAATAATTAATTTAAAATAAAACAAATATTATAAGGGGGGCTCCCATACAAGAAACGTGATTTTATTGCCATTTTTATAGATGTACGGAACCCTTCGTGCGCGAGTTCGACTCGCACTTGGCCGGTTTTCATTTTGTGTTTTCTTTTCATAAAATATATCCTGTTTTCTTTTACACCATTTGCAAACTGTTGAAACGTCCTGTTTTATTAAAATATTGTGGCTTTGTTTGTTACGGGGAATCACTGACTCCTAACACACTGACACATACACCTAGTTTAGGAGTCAGAGTATTAAAATGGTTGTGACCTAGTTATAAGCCTTTTAAGAGGCCGGCGATGGAGGCGTAGTTCATACAAACGTAATACCAAAATAATTTGTAAATCAGACATATTCTTAAGGTAGTGTGTTTTTATTCTGATTGGAACACAGAACATCTAGGTTCCCAAGTATATATTTTAAATAATGGACACTGATTTAAACAAGAGTTATGAGAAAAATAAGTTTTCTATAGAAATTTTAAATTCCTCATATCTCGTCTTTATATCATTGTCCTTTCAAAATATATATTTGGGAACATAGATATTCTGTAATCCAATCGAAATAAATACACAATACCTTAAGAATATGTTTGATTTACAAATTATTTTGGTATTACGTTTGTATGAACTATTCGCACTTTGTACAGTGATAACTTTCTTTTGGAGAAATAAAGAATTTATTTATTTATTAACGTTTTGGGGTCGGCTTCCAGTCTAACCGAATCCAGCTGAAATGCTGAATACTAATATTTTACATGGACCGACTGCCTATCTGACCTCCACAATGCAGTTACCTACTGAAAGAAAGAAAGAAAAATAATTTTAATTGTCACAGAAAAAACGTGCGTACGAAAACATAATAAGTAATAATACCCGAAGGTTACACAAAACAGATCTAAGTACTATCACAAACAAACAAATAGCCAGAAGCTGCACGTCATGACTGTGACAAGAAGGCTTGCACCCAGCATGATGCTATGCTATGGGGGACCCACAGCACAGCGCTGATTTTCAGTGGTCACCCGATACCGGTAAGACTGGATGTCAGAGTTTTGGCTTCTGACTACCCGTACGTAACGTCAGTTAAAGATAAGCCATTGGGCTTAACGTGCTTTCCGAGGCACGGAGGGCTCGAGAGCACGTTGGGTAAAGGATGGTCACCCATCAAACTTAAACTCAAAACATTTATTTCAATTAAACCTATTACAGGCACTTTTGAATTGTCAAAGACTCGGTCAGTTAGTCAGAACGTTGAACCTATTTGTCCATTCCAAAACGTAGATCTCTATAGGATGATCTCATCCACGGAGCGACCTCGGCTAGCGTTGCTTAACCCTGAAAATCGACCCGTGTGGCTGATACAATTTAGCCACGAGCCCCCCTAGGCTCTATAAAACATAAATTAGCTACCTCAAACTCAATCCGCCTTATTACAAAACAAGATTTATATTTTGACATGGCTTAAACTATGGAGCCAGTTTTGGTAATAAGAACGTAACAGTGATTGAAATACCGTTCTTTATACAAAACTGAAAACTTAGTTCGGTACTAAGTTGTCAGTTTTGTGTTTAGGAACTTTACCATAGTCGGAATAAAGTTCGATATTCAATAATGGCTTCATGTTTTAAACCTGGGTCTGAAGATAAACCTTGTTTTGTAATAAGGGGGAATGTCTTAAAGACATCATAGGTCACATAAAAACTTTCTTAGCGTTTGCGTTTACACCTTAGAGCATTTTATACAAACTTTCAAGCCGTTGTTTTTCGAAATGATTGAACGTATAAGCAGGATATAACATACGTATAAGCAGGATACAAAGGTCTAAAAAGTTAGTAAAGAACATTTTCGTTAAATAGTGTTACAGCCAAATTAGACAGATTTAAAGTTTTCCATAGAAACAGAAATTTCCAGTTATCTGTATTTAAATAAGACATTTAGAAAATGTTCTTTACTAACTTTTAGACCTTTGTATCGCGCTTCTGCGTATGAAGTTTCATAAAATTCGGTTCAGTCATTTCGAAAAACAAGGGCTTATAAGTTTGTATGAAATGCCGTAAGGTGTAAACGCACTTGTGTAACAAATCTAACAAACAATATTTTTGTACATACATTCGTAAAAAGATCCGTTGAATAATGATTCAAGTTGACGTCCTGAATGAATAAAACGTTATATGAATATGAATAAAGGCAAAAACATACATTCAAGGACATAAAACGGTAGTACATATAATATTATGTCTAAAGTTCTCACAGCACCTGTCATGAATGATAAGTGTTTGCAATATTTTTTATACGAAAATCATAATTATGCTAAATTTGCTGCACGAATTTTAAATAGGTAGTAGGTACTGTAGACTAGTTAGTGAACCACCCTGACTTTGCTCAGGGGACTTTTAGTAATAAAAACAGATTATTTCTTGAAAGACACTTACCTACATCACATATAATTAAACTCTGTTTCTTCTTCGACAGAAACTATACGATCCTTACATAAACTATACTCCATTTGAAATAAGATTAGACATTTAAAATAAACTTGTCTACAGTCCGTTCAACCGATTTTGACTTCTATTCCGTATGCATAAGGATGGCATTAAAAGCAAAAACGTGTTTATAATACCAACTGTTTATTACAGCTGTCATTGGTCATGCCACCAACGCAATAGAAGTCAAAACCGATTGAACGGACTGTAAAAAAGGTTTATTTAAATGTCTTCTTTTTTTTTTTGGGTGGGAAATTATCAAGTAACTTCTCCCGCTCTGGGCGGAGCGGGAGGGCGTGTCAGACTTTTACTGACTAAAACCTACCCGCGTTCCTTCCGTTGCCTGTGTTCCAGGGCCACGATATCTTTTTCGGACACACTCGCAACCCTGGCAGGTAAATGTCTAATCTTATTTCAAACGGAGTATAGATTATCATTGCACATAGCATGATCAGCATGTTCCCACTGCTGGGACATATGCCTCCTCTCTGTGAGAGGGAGTGGGCTGTAATCCACCACGCGGGCCCAGTGCGGGTTGGTAGATGTCACATGTCTTCGAATTTTTGGTTCTAGGACATGCCGGTTTCCTCACGATGTTTCCCTTCACCGTTTTGAGAGCAGTGGTGATGAAATAATTTACACAAAGTAAAGCGCCTGTCTGGGTCTGGACCTACGACCTACAACTCGTAAGTCGCCGCTGTTACAACTGGGCCACCACGGTTCACTCATAGCACATAGTAAAGTTGTCAAAGTAGTAAACTTGAATCGATTTATCGTGAGTACCGAGTGGTATGGTTACTTCACTAGTTACGCGAAGTTAGTGAAGTAACCATACAACTCGTTACTCACGATAAATCGATTCAAGTTAAATGTCAAAACGGCACCCTAATTGCGTAACACAGTTTGAATCGGTATCGGAATGATTTTGAAGTATATTGCTAATCCATTGCTTCTTAAGTTAGAAAATTCTGTCTGCTCAACAACTTAAATAACGCAATGAATTTTGTTGAACTGTCAAATTGAAACCGATTCCTACTGATAGTGTGTTACGCAATTAGCCTGCGGGCCTTTTATTTTTTGACAGGTATAGATAACAATTTTTACTATTGTTTATTTTTACAAAAATAAATAAATGTGCATTGGTTCTTAGCTCTTTTTTTTTGGTAGGAATTTATCAAATAACTTCTTACGCTCTGGGCGGAGCGGGAGGGCGTGTCAGACTTTTACTGACTAGAACCCACCCGTGTTCCTTCCGTTGCCTGTGTGCCAGGGCCATGATATCCCTTTCGGTCAAACTCGCAGCCCTGGCAGGTGGTTCTTACATCTAATATTGTATTAGAAATTAATATTCATCGTAGGCTCATCAAAAAACTCAAATGTCTGTAATCTCTGCCTATGCCATCGGAAATTCCAGACGTTGTGTTTCGTTTTATTTGTGATTCGTACTTCTAAGAAACTCAAAGTATCTCTCTTAATTATATTTGCATTAAACAACATTTCAACTTAAGCAGCAAAAAACTTATCAAGTGTAATATCTACGATCTATTGACTATGAAGCGATACGTTTATTGACAGCTAAGCAAATGGAAAAAATTGCTCAATGATGTATAAAACTTGAATAGGTAATCAACTTGTTCTGTTGCTATAGGAATTAGGAAGTAATTGAGTATTGAATAAAATGACGGGTGGACTCTACATAATATTATTTGAGAAGAAATAATTATGCCATCATCATCATCATCATTTCAGCCGAAAGACGTCCACTGCTGGACATAGGCCTCCCTCAAGCACCGCCACTTCGCCCGGTTCTGTGCTTCCCGCATCCAGCGAATACCAGCAGCCTTCACAAGGTCATCGATCCACCTTGTAGGAGGCCTTCCAACGCTACGTCTCTCGGTACGCGGTCGCCACTCCAGAAGCTTGGCATTTCTTCGGGCTATGTCGGTTACCTTGGTTCGCCTGCGGATCTCTTCATACGAAATATCCTATACACACGGTTAATTCTCCATTTGTCTATGATTCTGATATTACATAATGAAATTAAGTATACCTAGGTAGCTTTATTTGTTTTATTCAGAATCAGAATGTACGTCTTAAACGTCATAGAAATAATACATTAATCAGAAATCGGGGTGATGCTAATCTGATTTGCAACCCTATTGATCTCCCCTTGCGTCATCCTATTATTGACCGAGCGAGCGAAGCATCTCTGCTTCAAGTCTGACAAAATTTGCTTTCCTGTGTCAGTTTGTTGGTACTCCTCTACAGGTCGTATTTTACAACCGATCAGGGCCCCAAGTCTGCTATTTTTATAAATTCAGTCATTCCAACACGATCCCATTGTCATTTTGTTAAAAGTTCGTAATCTGCTAAATTCATAATGGTCGAACATTGGTCGGTCAATTTTCTCGTAATAGAATTGTGATGGCATTGTCGTATTGCCATTGTTATAAAACCCATTAGTAGAAATGTCATTCATTTGTCATTATGTACATAATGACAAGTACGTGATTACCAATAAAGGCAATTTCTTTGAATGTAGTGTCAGTGGCCGACCATTGGAAAGTCGTAATGACGCCATTATAATAGTAAATTACCAAACTTGTCAAAATCAACAATTATGAAATCAATGATCGACCATTCTGACACTATTGTAATAGCAGAATTGAGGCCCTGGACGAAAGTTGGTATACAAGTTTTACTTGACTTTATAGATTTTTTTGCCGTTGGGGATTTTGAAGTAGTTCCTCCAAAAAGGGGGCTACTGGATATCTCCGCCTTATGAGATCCGATTTCGATGGTTTTTCTTTGATTTGAATGGTAGTAACTTTAAGTTGGTCTCATAGAAGTTTGGTGAAGATCTGATGGGGATCTTCGGCGTGATCAGCAGAATAGCTTCTCAAAATGCAGTAAATTGCTCACTTTTAGATTTCTACCAGTTAATTGTTGCAAAAAGTTTTTTCTCGGGAGGTCTACTGTTCGTAAAACTACAAGTTATAGTGAGTACAGTGAAAGTAACTTGCAAACTGCATAATCAATACATTCTCAGCTAAATGTGGATTGACGTTACTACTTGAGTTTTGCTCTATGAACTTGTAGCCAGTTAAATCAATACTGACGCTGGTCGACAATTCTACAACATTCATTACGTTATTTACTTTGTTGAGCAAAATAATTTTTCAAACTTAAGTAGCAGTGAATTCGGAATTTCTTTCCAAATCCTGTGGATTTTGAAAGAAAGTGTATTACGCAGTTGGTTGTTCTGGACATATGTAACATATAACTAAACCCAACTCGTTTTGTATGCGACTTGCATTTGAAACTTTATGATAAGAACAAAGAAGCGGTTTTTAAAATGCAATAAGGAACATAGAATCAATCGAACCATTAATCAACTCTCAAATATTTAAAAATCAAACAGAAATCCCATTGATACTTCCTCAATACACAAAAAATAAAATATCGACATCGTAGTTAGGGTCGTGAGTTTGTTCAGTCGTGAGCCACGGCGCAGACCTAACACCGGCCGGCCGATATAAAGATAGGCACCGTTTAATTGGAGATCACGCTCCTTTGAGCACTTTATACCATCCAAACACTTCCAATGCTGTATTTAATTTGCTTAAATGCTCATGCTCAATAATTATGTCTGGTTTGTGTGCCATGGGCATTTTATAGCTGTTATGTTTATCGTAAAATAAATTAATCACTTCTTCCGAAACTGACTGCCTCGTTGGTCTAGTGGTCACAAGCGCTACTGCTGAGCATGAGGTCCTGGGTTTGATTCCCAGGTCGGGCAAAGTGTTATTGGGATTTTCCATTAAGAATTTCTCAGCAGCAGCCGGGAGTCTGGATTTGAGCCCGGTTGATGGCAATAGGCTCGCCCCCTATTACATGGGACTTTAACATAACTAGTGAAATGTGGGTGTACTATAGGTACACCTCTGCCTGACCCTTCGGGGATTAAAGGCGTGATATTATGTTATGTTCATCATCATCATCAGCCACTGCAGACCATAGCAGTCCACTGCTGGACATAGGCCTCTCCAATTGCACGCCATGCAGCTCGATTCCCGGCAACTCTCATCCAGCTGCCACCAGCCATCCTGCGAAGATCGTCGCTCCACCTAGCCTGGGGGCGTCCTACCTTACGTCTTACGTCTTATTGATAAGTTATGTTACTTCTTCCGAAAGCCTTAAATGACGGTCATGGAAGTAACATCAACATCATCTGCCCAGTCTATTGTCTATCCCCCCTATGTTGCGGTCGGCTTCCAGTCTAACCGGATGAAGCTGATTACTAGTATTTTACATGGAGCGACTGCCTATCTGATCTCCCAGTTACTGGGTAATACGACACCCCTTGTTAAGACTGTTTCTCAGACTTTCGGGGCTTCCGACGACCCGTAGCGACTGTAAAACGTCCACGAATGACAACTGGGGTCAAAGGCTTAACGTGCTTTCCGAGACACGGCGGGTCTTGGTATGTAAAGATGGTCATCCATCCACGAACCAACCGCGGCAAGCGTAGCTTAATCTAATCAATAGACCCGTACGGCTGTTACCAACAATCCACATTGAGTTCTCATCATTCCGGAAAGTCTATTTCCCGACCATCTCTTTTACTGAACGAATTTGAGATATATTAGATAGGCATCAAGATAACCAAAACTGCTTATGACAAGAAATCATCATTTCATAATTTTTGCCTTTGTTAATGTTTAGCTTTTCTTCTTTTATTTTTGGGTGGGAACTTATCAAATAACTTCTCCCGCTCTGGGCGGAGCGGGAGAAGTGTCAGACTTTTACTGACTAAAACCCAGCCGTGTTCCTTCAGTTGCCTGTGTGCCAGAGCCACGATATCCCTTTCGGACTCACTCGCAACCCTGTTCGTATCTTCTTTACAATAAACATCTGACTTGAATTGACTAGAGGTTAAAACAGGGGTTCTATCCAAATAAAGATTAAAATAGAGAAAAGCGCATCAAGCAGAGGCGGATTAAATGTCGACAGCGCCATAGGCTAGCACATCATCGGCGCTCCTCTGGTGGTCATGAGGTACACTTGTATTATAAATTATAACTACTAGTTTATATGTATGTTTTGAGGGTTATACCTCTACGGGATTTCTAGGAAGTCCGCACGCGCCCCTTTGTAACCTCGCGCCCCTAGGCACGTGCCTAGTTTGCCTTATGGATAATCCGCCACTTAAGGAGTTTTGCTGTTTCAGTAAGCACTTCTTCAAGCAATCCATCACATATAACAGTATCACTTCTACCCATTACATCACCGAACCGATCCAATCTTAAATCATAACAGAATCCCGTCCACGAATCATTTATAAGGTCACTGATGTAACTAATAACAGCTTCCGCGGTTCCCACCATACGTAACGAGCTATGTAAATATCAATTAACGGGTGGAAATGTTCCGGCGTTGCTACCTGTACCGATAGCTGGCTCACGAGACTTCTAATAGATTGTATCAATGCACGTGATATGCAGTTTCTGTTTGTAGGTGCTGGTGTATGTCAGGATGGTGCTAGGATGAGGAGAGGTCAACCTGTTTTAGGATCGCGTAGCGACTTAAGGTGGATCCAGCAGCTGTAGCCCGCAAAATACGTTACGTTTTTTTGCTGTTGATCAAAATATGATTCACGACTGTAACCGATATCATTCATTATATAATTTCAGCCGAAGGGGTCCACTGGTGGACATAGGCCTCCCCCAATGGGGGGGTGGGTTGCCATAATCGCCATGCTTGGCAGGCGGGTTGGAAATCGCAGTATGATGTTAAAATGCAAAGAGAACGCTGCTGCCCATTCTCTAGTAAGTCCCTTTGTCGCCTTTTACAATATCCACGGGAAGAAATGTAATGTTCCCACTGCTGGGACACAGGCCTCCTCGTTCTGTGAGAGGGAGTGGGTCGTAATCCACCACGCGGGCCCAATACGGGTTGGTAGATGTCACATGTCTTCGAAGTTTTAGTTCTAGGACATGCCGGTTTCCTCACGATGTTTCCCTTCACCGTTTTGAGAGCAGTTGTGATGAAATAATTTACACAAAGTAAAGCGCCTGTCTGGGTTCGAACCCACGACCTGCTACTCGTAAGTCGAGATCGTTACCATTGGGCCACCACTGCTCTTACAATACCTATACAACATTAGTTTTTGTTTACCCTACACCCGAAAAGGGGTCATTGTACTCATCATTTTGAACAACTTTTTCTATGGGACCAACCTTGAAATCACAAAAAAAAAATCAGTTGTTCCATTACATTTTGTCGATTTAAGTGAACACAAATGTATGGATCAGCTTATTTTTTTTTGATGATGACCCCTTTTCGGGTTTAGGGTAAAAAAAACTAATGTTGTTTATCCATCTCTCAACATCGATCCACGATAGCTTTCTGTAAATGAGCGTTTGTTTTTTAGCATAACTCACTAGAGCATTACAGCATTTGAAGAATCGCTAGTTCGGTTTCTGGTAATGTAACCAAACCCGGCTACTGAGTTTTATGTGTCAGTCGTGAAGCCGGGCAGTCAATGTATGCGCATGACCGGTACTAATGGTGCACACGTGTTCGGTTTAGCATGCAGGTATGTTAGGAAGGCATTTTCCCACGATACTTTCCTCTAAATTGTGGCAATTCTACGGTTCTCACTGAATATACCGTACCTATTAGGTTTACCAGTCTAGAAGATAAAACCTTTTTTTTTTTCTTTTTTTTTCTGGATGGGAAATTATCAAATAACTTCTCCCGCTCTGGGCGGAACGGGAGGGCGTGTCAGACTTTTACTGACTAAAACCCACCCGTGTTCCTTCGTTTGCCTGTATGTCAGGGCCACGGTATCCCTTTCGGACAAACTCGCAACCCTGGCAGAGAAGATAAACCTTGGATTCGTCGTGTCGTGTCTTTAGATGTATTCTTCCGATCTTGGTCATCATCTTCAGCCGGTGGTATTTCACTGATACTTAGGCGTCTCCAAAAATAACAATTTATTGTTTCCGTTGTGCTAGACGAATTCATAAACCTTTAATTCATTTTATCCTTCCCACACCGACATTACTGCTTGTCAAAGAAGCAACAGATTTATCTGAGACTTTTTTGGTCAACCCTGACTCCATTCGACGTCACACAAATTGCATAACTCCCTATCAGACTTGCAAGCCCTAAAACATGAACGCGAACAAATAAAATGGCGTCGTCGTGGGCTCCTGACGATATTGCTTTCTCACTTGAAGCACTATTAACGTCACTGTAAACCACCTCTGCTATGTTTATTGTATGATATAACTTAACTTCGAACGCTTTCTCGTTGTAAAAACCCCACACGAAAGCGATTTAGTATCACTTGTAATCGACAAAGATCACTCGGTGATGCGTAGTTTACTGCAGGTTACTGAGGAGAGAAGGGAGCAAAATGCTTAATCCGTAAATTATAGTAAAAACGAATGGAATAAATAGATTTTCGTAAAACCGCGAGCACAAGCGCGGGTCATTCCGGCGCACTTAATAACAGTGACGAAATGACTTTTGAATTTGGAACACTATTTAATTAAAGAGTTTCAACGCAATTCCCTTCGATAAAACCCTGCCGAAAAAATAAAACCCTAAAATCCCACACTACGCTTGGGATTCTATATTCTCTAGAATCCTTCGCTTTGCTCTGGATTCAAACAATCGCTCTCGCTCTCAATAGGTACATTATTTTGGTAACTGCCCACAATCCAAAACCCCCCCCTGCTCTCTAGACAGTGACAACAAACAAAAAAAAACCGGTCAAGAGCGAGTCGGACTCGCGCACCGAGGGTTCCGTACGAATATATGATGTTGATGATTTCTGAAAAACTGTGCTACTTAGAGACATTGTTTTATTTTTGCTGTAATCTTTACTTAGGTTTCTATCATATAGAATAATTTCAGATTTTTATCACTGCAAACTTCGGAGATAAGGGGGGGGGGAACGGTATTTTTTTTACATTTTTCATCTCAAGTCGGAGACTATGCTGCCTAAAAAAAATATTGTTTGACAATGTGCAAACAACGTTCTTTCATAATGATACCCCACATGCCCTAGTAGCCCCACTTAAAATTTTTAAGAACCCCTTTCAGTCCCTTTTGCAAAAAAGATATATTTTTTTTAGTTTCTTTCTTGCTTGCAAAATAGTTGGGCAAACATCATCTAAATTTCAAGTTGATAGCATTAGTAGTTCTTGAGATATCCAGGTGTGACAGACAGACAGACAGACTTAGTCTCACCATAAGGGTTCCTTTTTACCATTTTGGTACGGAACCCTAATATGGGACACAGTGCCAGAACTTGCAACTTCTTCGTCTGAGAGTATCTGCGGGTACTATCTGTTTACTCTTCACCATCATCCTCCTAAGTCGTTACGGGTCGTCAGAAGCCCAAAAGTCTGACAACCAGTCTTACCAAGGGGTATCGTATTACCCAGTTACTTGTTTGTGGAGGTCTGATAGGCAGTCGTTCCATTTAAAATACTGGTATTCCGCATCCGGATAGACTGGAAGCAGTGGCGTAGCTAGGGAGAGGGGGGGGAGTCGAGGGCATTCGGCACCGAGTGCTAATAGGGGGTGACACAGGAACGTGAAAAAAAAATTAACATAATATGGTCACATTTTTCAACGATAAACTACTTAGACTTGAAGCCATTTTAACCAAGTTATCCAAACTAAATTATTTAAATAAAGCAAAAAAGGGAAGAAAAAAAAGCAGCACAATCACAGCAGTAGTTTAAATAACATAGTTAAAACGAAAACGAGTGATAGTCGACAAACTTTTGCAGTTGCAATGCATCAGAGAACATGTTTTCCACATACAATGTTAAGTTTGTTCTTGGGATAAGTTCATCCCAACTACGGAACCCTTCATTGTGCATGGTTCGACACACACTTAGCCGGTTTTTATTCCTGTGTGACACAATTGTGCGCACTGGATGTCACCCATGCTAGCTACGCCACTGACTGGAGGCCGACCCTACGTATAGATGTAGTTGGGAAAATTCTAGGCAGATTGATTGATCAGCCTCCTGCTCTTATATTTATTATTATTTATTTATTCATTCATATATTCAGTAATACAGTTACATTTTTAACCGATTTCCAAAAAGGAGGAGGTTCTCAATTCGGCTGTATGTTTTTTTTTTTTGTATGTTTGTTACGCGATTACTCCGTCAATTATAAACCGATTTTGAAAATTCTTTTTTGCTTGAAAGGGTATACTCCCGAGGTGGTCCCATTGCCACCAAATCAGAATCTGATGAGGGGATCCAATGGAAATCGAGGGAAACCCTCAAATTTTATATGCAAACCTATAGCGTTTTAGGTATTTTTTATAGTAACTCGTGCATTTGCTCACGGAAAGCACCATTTGGTGAAGTGGAACTGATGATGGAGACCACAGATGGCCACCGGAACAATTTAATAATGAGTACCTATTTAACGGGTTACGATTAAGCAATTTATGCTCGTCACTATGCATATGGTGAGTGGCAGTTCTCCTGGTTCTTCCCAGGAGAACTCCTCAACAATCAACGTTCCAGGATCGGGAAAAGCAATATTTCGTAAAAGGTGATGAGCAGTTAACATTAGGCTATTGTAACTTAGATAAATTCAAAACTGACCCACTAAAAAGTGAAAAATAAAAAACTTTTTACAAAAAAATAATAACCGACCAACAAAAATAACACTACAAAGTGAAAAATAACTTTAATTTCGGAAGTCGGTGGCAAAAAACTCAAATACAGATCCAAAGACACCGACTTCCGAAATTAAAGTTATTTTTCACTTTGTAGTGTTATTTATGGTAGTCGGTTATTATTTTTTTGTAAAAAGTTTTTTTTTTCAATATATAAGTTGGCGCAAACATAAACTCATGAGTTTTACCGTGCACCAAAATCTACGACCACATAATTTAGAGAATAAACCAAACTTAAGTTCTTAATTAAAATTAAACAACAACAAAAGTAACAGCGGGGGTATTTAGCGAAATATTTATCTAATATTAAACAAATGAGCGAACATCGGTGACCGATTTGACCGTCCTTTAAACAAAAGTGGTAGAGGAATGTGACTTAGATTGATACAGGAGGGGATTGATTTATAAGGGGTCAACGCATCATGTGTTCTTCCATTCATCTTTCTACGAGTAATACCCATCATCTCAGTATATTCACCCCTTTAGCCTTATCATCTTTGACACAATCTGGTACTGCCTTATACTACGCAAATGGTAAAATTCACGATATTTTTTGCGCTGCACCAATCGATTATGTATTAATTAAATTACAGTAACAGTTTGTAAGCTTGGGCGGAGTGAAACTTGTTTATGCCTTTGTTAGTCTCGGGGTTCGATTCCCGTGTCGTGTCGTTGTCGGACGATGGTCGGCGATAAATCGCGGTCGACACCTCCGATACTACAATGGGGAAAGAGAAAGTTCAGGAAATATCACGAGATCGAGACGGGACAAAAATCCGCGTAAATCTTGCAACTTTGCCGACCACCTCATTACCGCCGTTGTATTGTTTTCTAAATGAAAACGTATTGTCATTGTAATCTACCCTGACAGATATAAACTGCAAGTTGGATAATCAAGGAAAACATAAATAGTCTTAATGGGTAGGCAGGTCTGCAAGTAACAAGTAAATACTGTCTTTAAGAAATTATTACATTGTCTCCTTCACACTCTTTAGGTACTATAGAAGCGGGGTGTTTATACTGCAAATAAATTCAGCCATTTTGTTTTTCTTTAGAGTTATTTTCTCTCTACGAGGGGCATAGAGAAAATAACTCTAAGAGAAGAACAGAGGACAACAGATTTGTACTCGCGGCATTGCGTGTAATTTAACAAGATCACACAGAATGTCAGGAAACTTATAACGAGACGGAATGCACCACGTCGCTCGGATTCCCACCATTGGTCATGAGGTGACAACCGGCCATATGAAGGAGCTCTCAAACCAGAACCACATCGATTAGCGACGCACCATCATTATTTTATCGTATTACACTTGATTAATAACGACAATCTACTGACCGGGTCTTCTAGATTCCTATATAATTGTATCAGCTTTCCTCCACCTCTGTATGGTTTGCTATCGCTAATTTCAATCGTTCCAGCCAATTGAACATTCTTATCTTGTATATGGTATAAACTGTTGCGATCGTGCAAGTGGAAGAGGAAACATATTGATGAAATATCTGATAGCTCATGTTTTGCTGGGAACATGATCTGAATGGCTTTTGCAGAAACCGCGCGTTTGTGCTCTACTTTTAAGAACGAATTAAGTTTGGGTTTATGAATGAGTCTCGGTTTGTTAACAAAACGATTATGTCTGACCTAATAAACGTCAGTAGAATGATGGCTTCCATTAAGGGGACGATGACCGACTTTTAATGATTTTATACTGAAGATCACGTCTAAACGAGGAATGTTAATGATTTGAAAAATATATATCATAAATTAGAGCATTTTCTCATTAACTTAATATGTGAATATTTTAGATTATGTTTATATTACATACACTCAGTTGCAGAAACGATCTTTAAATTTTAAAGACTACATTAAACACTAATGTAGCATTAAATCATTGCACAAAACCATTTTTTATTTTATTTTAATGCTCCATTATAATTTAACTAATGAAATGTCAAACCTAATGAAACCGGCCATTTTAAACACTTTTACGTTGCACGTAACTTCATTAGCGCCCATTAGCAGGTGGTGAACTTTAAGTTTGACATTTCAGATTTTTTAATTTTAATGGGCCGAAAAGCATCCATTAAAGAGCAACATTAGTGTTTTCTGCGGTACTTTAATGCATTTCTGTAATTGAAAGATGTCTTTAACCAGTCTTTCGTCATTATCTGATTCTTATTTAGTAGATTTACCTCGCCGTCGAATCCCAGACCGAGTGAATTTATTTTTAAAACATGATGGAGAAGAGTTTCATGTAAGGTATAGAATTTCCAAGGAGGCAGTTCTTCAAATTTGTAACCTACTTGATTAAGATTTAGAACCAGTGACGCAAAGAAAAAAATCCATTAATGGCCTGACACAGCTCACACAGCTTTTAATATGTTTGAGATTTTTCGCCACTGGATCTTTCCAGCAAGTATTGGGTGATTTAAACAGTTTGTCGGAAACAGGTTGGGTCGGGTTGTTTGTCAGTTTGTTTATACAAAAAGTATCCCGTGAACTAGCAAAATTAAGCCACCTCTATATTAAAATGCCAGACCGGACAGAACTACGTAGAGTTGCAGAAGGTTTTTATGAAATTGATGGATTTTCACGTGTGGCAGAAGCTCTAGACTGCACAAATGTTAAAATTATTAGAATAAGGGGGATGCGCTAAGGTAGCCCGCGAAATTCAAATTTTATTACGATTTTTGTAATTTGCAGGTCAGTAACACGTTGTATGTTGATCTAATTATGATTCGCGGCCATAACCCTTAAGGCTTTACAGAATTATAATCATTAGAATATGAATCAGAAGTATAAAAATTGCAAAAAACGTTGGTAAATTTGAATTTCGCGGGCTACCTTAGCGCATCCCCTTAAACCAGATTATTTAAACTAGATTAAACCACAGAGTACACTGAATACACATAAATCAACTAAATTTACTTTATTTTATGCCAAAATTGTGGTGTACTTGTACGTACGGATAATAACAGAACGCAAATGTTCACTCTTTTCGTTCAATATGGTAATTTGTTCCTGGCAATATTATTTAAAGTCTTCTTTAACTAAAGTGGCATTAAAAATGTCTAATGCTATCAAAAATTTGTTTGTGCAACTTCATTAAAGTAATGAATTCATTAGCGATAATGCTGCTTTATGTAATGAAGTGTTAATGGTGAGCTTTCTGCAACTGAGTGTTAGTGAAATTAATTTTTAAAGTTATGTCTAACGCGGATAAAAAACTGAGAATGGCGCAAAATCCACCAAGCGTATTTTTCTGAATCCTTCACCAATTTAAAGATAATTTAATAATATAATCTTTTAGTATACGCCTTTTATTAAAATACTTTTTGTTTTGTGTATAATAAATTAATAACGCGTCAAATTGGGGACAGCGCTCCTTGATGGGCGAGTCCTATTACTGGCTGAACGTACGCCGCGTTGCGTGAGCTCAGTACAGAACACGTAAGCTAACCACTCAAGTTCACTGGCATATATCTGCGTCTTAAGTAATTAGGCCACGAGATCAGTCAACAAACCCGGTGTTTGTGCGGAGACGTATTATGTTCTAAGCACCACAACGACACATAATAACCACTGTGGACGTCGTTATCTCACCACAAATCGTCCCCGGAGCCCTGAGTCGTCAATGCGACGATTATTTAAATAAGCCCCGGTGCATACGTACCGTTGGCTCTACGTGATCCTAGCGCCTAGCGGCACTATCGGCGCCTGTCATTATCTTCACATTAACTCCGCTTCAGGATGTGGCACACTTTCGCATTTCAATAGACAATTCTAATTCGGTGCTTATTGTGTCAACTTGACAACACGCACGCGAGAAAGCCAAACAATCTCGAAGACTCACGGCAAACAACTTGTACCAAGTGTATCTGCAGCAAAATGCTTAATATGCAGAATCACTTTATGGATCACTCCGTCTTCCACAAAAAAATGTCTTCAAGATAATCTATGCCTCGCATTCTCACGAGAATCCTCAACTTACTATTTACTCGTGTACGTTAAATTCAGGGTTCCTTAAAAGGTCTGAATAATTACGATGTCGGCAGAAAAAGCGGTCGAATGCCATAGCTCGCACAGTGGTCTGATGCGCGATGCAATGTGAGGTTTTTGCTCGGGGTAAAAAATATTGGTTGTCCGAGCGAGCGGGGTGTAGCGATGTAGGCCCGAGGGGTTGAGATGCGGCGTGGAATCGAGCCGAGCGGCCGGCTGCGTCAGTGTCGCTGTGCCCCGTGCGTACAGCGGTCGTGGTAGAGGGGCATTACGTACCGCTCGCGTTCTACACTGTTATTCGCGGTTCGCCATCGCATGCGCACGTGTCGCCGGCACCGAGCGCTGCATTTATTTACACAGTGTGCACCTGTGACCACGCAAATATTTGTCGTGATGTGAAGGACCATTTTTGGTTCAGCCTACTACTGGTGTTTTTAAACTCAACGTCCTAATTTGTGTTCGTTCAGACGTGCTTAGTTTGTGCCAAGTTCTGTACTGTGCGTTTGGTGATATCGACGTTTCTTAGAGTTTTACAAACTCATCGCATGTTTTGAAGTGTTCGAATACGAACTTCGGCGACAGCCAAGGCGTCAGCACCGATAGTTGGATGAACGCCAGCATCTCCGGTGCTAAGGTGAGGGAAAATTTCAATTTGGAAATATACCTTTTGGTGTTTTTTATGAACATAGGCATACTTAACGTTATCGCGGACAATACCGGCTTATCTGAAACGTTCCGCCAGTCGCGAATGAATAATACCGTCGCAATAATGTTTACAATTCAACTTCATTATCAGAATTTTCCGTAACACTTGTTTTTGCTTTTAATAATATCAGTACATTCCCAACTGGAATTACAGCAGTATTTTCATGACTATCATTACAAATGTTCTGTGTCTCAAATATTGGACTTGCAGCTTCCTTCAGACTATTGTTGAAAAGTTTGTATGAATTACCAGATGTGCGCTCCGTAATTAATTGTTTTGTTTGTCATCAACATTAGTTCTCATTTAATGGCACACTGTGCACACACACACACACATAGAGAAACTTTATGACAGCTGTATAGTATTAAGGCTTCTACATACCAGTGCGACTTGTCGCGCGACGCGACACGGCACAAAGGCCCCGCGTGTCGCGGGACGAGCGGTGCCTTTGTGTCGCGTCGCGTCGCGCGACAAGTCGCCCCGGTATGTAGAAGCCTTTACGATCATCACAATGACTCTACCTAACCTCAATTAGAAGCACGAGCAAAAAATATTTTTCTTATATTTAAAATTAGGAAACATTAATTTTCCAGAAATCACTATTGCAAAATCATGTGGCAATAAAAATTTTCACAGCGAAAATATACTTTTTTATCTGTCAAGTTTTATATTTCATTATCATTGTAGTTATCTTGTACTTCGCCAAGGACATAATTATGGAGTAGTTATATCCTTATCTACTGACGTGTTATTTGCTGTAACATAAATTAAAATACTAACATTGCTGACGTAAACTTTGGTGACATGCCAAAATATTTTCAAAATATTTATGACTGTGTCATAATCGCAAACGATGGTCCTGAAATTCGGAAAAAGGTTTTGCCGATTCACAATTCGAAATCATCGAAGTCTCTTAATAATTTTGGCCTAGAAAAGATAAGTGAATATGCGACAAGTTTGCTGATAAAAACATAACACATTTTGGCTCTACTTCTTCAATTCTCTTGGAGTCATCCGGAGTCAAGTAACGAGCACAATTATCGAGGTGCAATCGATAACTAACTTCGATAAGAGCGTCCAGTCAGACAGCGCGTCGGACGTGCCGCAACAACGACGCCTTTGCCAGCCAGGTCACGTCTGACATACTCAAAGGACCTCCTTCACTTTAACAGTAGACTATAGAGTGCCATACACCACGCTAACCTAAAATATATCGCCTAAGTACTGCCACTATCGTAAACAGACACGCATTTCCTCTAGCTCAATGAGCGCAATCCTCAAGTGCCAGAACTGCTTCTGACTCAGGTACTTCAGAAAATTCGACCTCCCCGAAATAGATCGGTTCGTGTTCGTCTACCCCTGTTATTTTTTGTTTGCTAATCGTCACTCATTCAATTGCTCAGTTGGCCTTCCGCCAGGACTCGGACGCCAAGGTGCGCTCCACTTTTACGTGCATCTTGTATTTGCGAAATGGTATCACGACTTCGGTCGCGACCTGGTGCTATGTTTAGTAGGCGCCAGTTGACAGTTTTCACGATTGAAAGCATGATTCTGCGACTTTTATCTGGTACAGCAAATATTTGCAGAGCGTGGAACATGAATCTTCGAGTCAAATCGAACCGGGTGTTCTTTTATTTCGAGCTGTCACAAAAAAACACTTCCTCTCTCCTTAAACATCATCATTACATAACACAGTTCCCTGCTCTTGTTTCATGTGTATTATTGTATATATGTTTATATTTATTAGATAAGTGTATGCTTTGTGTATGTATGTATTTATTGTATATGTTAATGGTACACCACTGACTACCTGCAGTATTGTCTCTCCTGCTCCCTTTAATCCATCCAAAGGTTGTCTGTAAAAGATCGCTTTTAGCGATAAGACCGCTCACTGTGTCACCCTATGTAAAATTTAAACATTTATATCTGTAACTTTTATGGTGTACATAATAAAGAGTATTCTATTCTATTCTATTATATTCTGTCGTTATGCAGCAGTGTTTAGTTGTTGCTAGTTACCAGCACTGAATTAGTTTTACGAGTACCTAACAGCCGCGGTTCTGACGTGTTTGCTCACATCAAAAGCGGAGCAACTCATTGTTACGTATTTATTATTAGTTCCCATGAACAGTTTACGTTACATTTGTGTATGTAGGTCCTCAGTTTTCGTAACCTTGGCTTATGTGTTGTAACCGTAATTACTCACCAGATAATTCATTTTTGTTCGTTACTGATGATCATCAATCTTACGCGGCTTTTGTTCTGCGTAAATCAATATTGACTGAATAGAACAGGTGTAACAATCCGAAGAGGATGGTTTAAATAAGGATCTTAATCGATGTCATTAGGCCAACGACTGCGTGAACAATGTGCACGTCAAAAGTTTAATTAATGATATCAAGTCGCCAAAAATTAAGCGAGAAACCCGTGGAAACCGGTCTCTGTGACCTATTCGTGTTTGACTAATCGAACTAATTAGTTACGATTTAGTTTCACTTTCCGATCCTGCGTTCTGTTGGTATTAAGTTAATCCGTGAACAGCCTTGGATCCGATTTTGTTGTGCCAACATGATTTTTTTTGACCAGTGAACTGCGCCAGATTAATTGTTGTTTTCAATTTTGTACACGAAAATCGATTCGCATCCAACAGATCCATTTGTTTCGGCAAAAGATTTAAGATGTCCAAATATTGGTTATAAAGTCGGTTATCGGTAAAGTCCAGTTGCCGAGGACAGTTGTCATGGTCGGCAGTCTGTACTTGTCACCGACAAACGCTTTTTTTTATCTTTATGATGTTTACTTTAGGTGGTATCTGTCATTGTCAATTTTCCAACACTCATAAAATATGTTTGCAAACATCTTCGACTGAAATCACTCAAAATGTCAAAAACAAACTCGAGATCGTGCTTCATCTGAGTGGGCCATATGAATAAATGCATGTTAAATTTTATTGTTGCATTGACACCAATATGTCATGCGTACGTAAAGTAAGCAAGTAGGAAAAAAGTGGTAATGCGATGAGGCTAGAAAATCGGAACATGATCCGACGTATATGGGCAAAGGGACAGGTTCTTAACGATTGTCGAAGTCATCGAATAACGGTCAGTAGTTGGTAAAAAAGTTTCAGCGACTCCCGCGTAATTGGCAGGTCTCGTGCGGAATGCGGCCTGACGAAGATGTGTCCCAAAAGGAAACACGGACAACCGTACAAGGCGCATCGGATGCCTGTATTAAAATAGAATTTCAATTAACATCAACATCTCAGAATAAGGAAAAATATTTCTTGCTTAGTTGTGAAATTATCCTCTACTTGTTCAGTTTTTATCTTCAAATTTATTGCAATAAGCCAAACGTAATTATCAGTTTCCGTAATAGGAAATCTATTTCAAATGCAAATGTAGGAGTATCGCAATTTTATTAATACTCGCCAATATATCAAATTGTCGCCTGATATTAATAGGATTATTCAATAATCAGGTTTATCCTGACAGAATAAAGGCTGGGTTCTAAGCTGCACTTAAATGGCGTGTAAACTTATCTAAATCATTGTAATTAGTGTCGGGGACTATGCTCTTTTAAGGCTAACACTTCTAGCAGAGTGGCATAACGGTAAACTAATCATAACATTATCCCTGTACTTATAGAACGAGCTGTAGCGTGTTGATCGAGGAATCTGTGTCAAACGTATGCCACTAAATATCGACGCTATTAAGTAAACCATAAATATTATAAAAAAACTGTATTCCAGTTAAACTGTAAAATTGTCGAGAATGTCGCTGGAGTTTATTGAGTGGATTCATTCATCAATTTGTCAATACCATAAAAGTATTTAAAAAATCCTGTATCATTACGTTTTTTTATGGTCGCAAGAGCTTACTCCTATGTTCTTCGGAATTCTTTTAACACCATAAAAACTTCGTGGTGTGTGCTTATGCTTAACTTAATGTGGTTTCTTATCCGTGGAATGTGTGTCAAACATATGCTGGTTCTACGAAGACCGCATGATGTTCACGTTTCACCCTCATTTCTATACATAAAAAACTAAAATTTCTCTGAAATGATAACTGAGATTAATTTGATGCGTTTCTTTAGAAAAACTTTTGGTTCATGGTTATGCACAGTTGTTGAGACTAAACAAATGCTGTGTGGAGCCCGCAGCTTCCTCCAATAACTTCGACATTAGTCTATTCTGGTTACTGAAGATGATTCTTGGAACACAATAAACGAATGTGTAGGTTTTCCTCCTTAGTTTAATGGTTACGATCTAGCAATTTACTATAAGTGAGTACTAAAAGCTACATTAAGCTATAGTTTATTAAGTTAATATGCTGTAGCTCCAAGAAAGCACATAAGGAACGGTTAACGATATTCTTTCTAAAGCAGTAAAACAGTTCAGTAACGTTAGCTGCCTTGAAACTTAAACGAACTGCAGTCTTTATACTTCTTAGCTCATCATCAGTGGTCGGAAAAAGGTGAGTTAAAATACCTAAAGTGCGACAAAGAACAGAGACAAAGAGGAGACGCCTTACCACAAAATATTTTTTCCATAAATTAATGTTGGTTTTTTTTTTACTTATTTTCATGTTAGCATGCTGCTTGCACGGGTGTAACACACAGAGGAGGTTAAATTTCTGTTGTTTTTTGCCTGGGACGCACCGTTTTCGAGAATTCGAAAAACAAGGGCTTGAAAGTTTGTATGAAATGCTGTTAGGTGTAAACGCTCTTAAACGCATCTTAGAAAACACGCGAGTGCAACAGACTAGAATGGATCATCGAACCGCGCGTGAGTCGGCTGATTAGCAACTCATGCGCACGTAACTTAACATTCATTTTATTGTGTCTGTCGTTGACTGTATCGACCGCGTCATGCCCCACGCATAGCACACTTTTGGATACATTGTATGTTTGTATATATATTTTTGAATTATGTGGTGAAATTGTGTAAGTAATAAAACTGAAAATGTTACCTATATTAAGGCGCTGACAAGGGGCAAATGAATTATAAGTAAGATTATATTTTTAAAAAAAATTGCCATATAAGTAGTTTGTGGTAGCGGAAAAAATATATGTTATGTGGGTGGTCGTTTGTTTTATCCGCCATCTGCTACGGGAACGCTTAACCTGTCAGGCCCATAATATTAACAAATAAAAATGAAATAAGGAAGGTTCTTTAATACCTGTACTAAAACAAAAATATTCGGCCATACCTACCTAATGATTAATAAATAAACTGAATTTTTATCTAAAGCTGGTGGTAGGCGCTCCAGTAATCTGTCACCACTTACAAGCGATTATAGTGTTAGGACTTAATGCGCCACACCATACATGGCGTTAAACGGAGCGCTAAATATGCGCAAGCGCCGGTTTCAGTGCTACCTACCCAGTTTCAGAACCGTGAGACTTAACCTATAACATGCTAATGTAGTAGGCATTTGATTAGGATTAAAAATAATTTGTTGAGAAATCGACATTTTTGATCTACATATAAAAAATACGGAGAATTTTGGTTTGGAAGAACTACAAAAATGGGTTTAAAAGGACATCATCATCCTGCCTCTGTCTTCTTCCATACAATTATATCAGTATTCATCTTTCACACCAACAATATAACAATAAAATATTCCTATAATAGTTGTAATTTACAATAATACTCAATTGTTATTTAAAACAACGTCGATCTAGTATCTAATCTACTGAGCAAATAATCTTTGTCTTGTTTGTTTAACGCGACTAAGATAAAACGAGAACTGATAAAAATTACACGCTCGCTTATGCAAGTTTCCGGCCCCGAGGTTCACAAATTAGAATCATGTAACACATTATTGAATCAGATGTTTGTATAGCAATGGACCACGGTTTTATAATTGAGTAGCTGTTGCTACTAGAGAACTACTTAAGGTGGATGCGCAAAGGCAGCCCACGAAATTACCATTTTTCTTACGCTTTATGCATTTACATACATTCTCAAATGTCAAGGTTTTATGAAAAAGTCATGCAATAGACCAAATCTAACTTAGAGAGATGTATTAATGATTTTAATGATTATAATTCTGTAAATACATGTTTGTTATGGTCGCGAATCATATTTTAATCAAGATACAACTTGACACTGACCTGCAAATTGCAAAAAACGTAAGAAAATTTTAATGAAATATAATAAAATATCCTAGGTTGTAATCAAAATTTTAGAATAGAATAGAATAGACATAGAATAGAAATTTAATCAAAATATCCTAGGTTGTAATCAAAATTTAATAAAATATCCTAGGTTGTAATCAAAATTTAATAAAATATCCTAGGTTGTAATCAAGATTTCGTACAGCCGTACGTGTGTCATCTTCACAAACTCACATATAAAAGTGGGTAAAGAATTGTAAAGGACTGTCTTAGGTGGACATTATACTATCATAAATCTAGGATAACATCATTCTGTTATCCTTCCTATCTATACGAATATTATAACGAGATAAAATTTGCCAGTTTATATGTAGGAAGTAATATCCGAAACTATTGAACCGATTTCAAAAAATCCTTCACTGATAGTTAGCTATGCTATTGCCGAATGCCATAATGGATATTTTATGGTATATTTGGCTTCCACGCGGGCGAAGTCACGGGCAGAAGCTAGTATGAAATACTTAGGTAATACCTGTTTTAAATATTTCTTTAAGTATTTCTTTACGATATATTTAATGATGATAGTTTACATTATATGGGGATATTACTATCAAATATATCAATAAATATATCTTAGGCATCTACGAGTATGAGTGATCCAATTATAAACACATAATAAAATAAAAAACTAGTAACTTCACAAAAACGCAGTCAATGGCACTCGTGTGAAAGTGCAAGTTATGTTATGTTCATCTAATGTAACTTCGTTTTTCATTCATTTTGACTTGTTAGCGAGTCTTGCGAAATCAGTTATAAAAACTGGCTTTAACCAGGTGACCGATCTTTTATGGATATGGAAAAAAAGCAGCTGCACATCCCATATTGGATCTTAGCGAAAGGTGATGCAAAAGTAATGACCTGAGGCTTTATGTGTTCACAACTAAAGCATGTTTTATTATAGTGCTCATAGTCCTTTGTTTTTTTTTTTCTTTTAAGTTAATTAGATCTAGAATAGAACACTTTCTTAGTTTGGCCTGGCGTTACAGCAGTGTGTGGAGATTTTAAATAATGCGAGTTTTTCTTGAATTTTCTCGGAAAAGGTAACTTAATTTTTTCGTTTTTATTTCTTAACCTTGGGTGTTTATCACGTTATCAGTGTGTTAATTAATCTTTCTTAATTGTGTTATTTCCTCAGTATTGTTAATCGCATTAGTCATATTTAGCATATGTGCCAATATTCTTACGATGAATGGGTAATTTCACGCATTTTTATTTTTATCAACAGCCAGCAATATCTAGCTGATGTAGTATTTATTTTTGTTTCCTCATATTTCTATTTTTATCTTAATGTTTATTTTTGGTGAATCTCAGCATTTCGGAAGTCGTAATTTATAAAAATAGAAAGTTATAATTAAAATTAACATTATAATATTCGCAACGGTTACCGGTTATCTACGTAAGTTTTTTCATGATATTTCTAAAATTTTGCAGTTTTCTTCCTTTGATTCGTTTGGAGCCAAAGTCCAATGCTCAAATTCATCAGTGGAAGTTTATGAGCTAATGTGACGAAGAATAGATCAACCTGCAGACGCATAAATCTACACACACGTTTGTCGGCACTATCATGTATAGTTTCATCTCTCCATTCTGTCCTTGGTATTTTCTTAAATTAATAACAGCAACTGAACCGTCTGCGCTTACATGATTTTGGCATAAACATAACGCATATTTCTCACATGAGATTGGCAACACTACGAGTGAATTATGGCATACAGTTGCTAACAGAAATACATTTCGCTGACATGGCTCTTATATTTAAAGAAATAGGGTTAGTTATCGTTTGTTTGTGCAAGTGGCAAGCCAATTAATTAAATTCATAGCTCGTTTTTCCTAGAACAGTATAGTTACGGGAAAAGAGAAAATTCCTTGTTGCGATGCTGGAAATCTTGGACCGCATAAGTCGCATTCCGTTCTCTATTGCCTACCGTGAATGTAAAAGTCGTCATTATAGCTGGTGTATCAAGCAGAACGTGCAATTAATAAGGAATTGTAAAGATATATGTCCGTGGCGAGAGAGGTATGAGATTCTGTAGTTACTTTACGATTCAATGTTGGGTGTTGAATTTTATTGGTGGTTATAAAAAAAATAAATAGTTTAATTCAGGTATTAAACGTTAAGCCCATAGTAAAATTACAAAAATAAAACAAAATTACAATCCATTAAAAATTTAAATTAAATTACATGCATCAAAATTAAATTAAATTACAATAGATATTAAAAATTAAATTAAATGAATTACATTAAATTAAAATACAGCGTCTTAGCATGTACACACAGCGAAGTGTTACAGACACTATTTGATCCGTACATGCACATAGTCGAGTCAGAAAGGATGCCTTGAGTTTCCTCAAGAGCCCGTAAAAATCGGTAACTCGGTTCTCAACGAACATGCCAGACGCACTACACCGCCAAGGGAGCTTTAATATAGCTCTAAAGTCGTTATTATACTGTACACGAAGAGTGTTATAAGCACTCTTCGTGTACGTGTACCAATGGCGTGTAGAAATTAAATAGTAGTTGCCCGTCGAGAACCAGATAACCTTGAAAAGTTGGTGGTAAATGCGAAAACCCCGCGGCTTGTCACCTAACCGCTGGTTGGACCAAGTAACCGACCTCACTGGACTCTCTGTTACGACCTGAGACAAGCTGAGAACCTAACGAAGTGGAAGAACATCATACATGAAGCCACGAGGGCCTTTCAGGGACACGACCTTCAGTAATGAAGTACGCGACCAAGATGAGATGTGATGGTAGTAATGATACTTACGTGCATAGGTATTATCAATCTTGCCGACTGGCTATCTCTTGGGTCCGCGCCCACTCGACCCGCGTAGACTCAACCCGAAGAATAATACCAGACAGTGCCATTTGTACAGTCAGGCAAAGTGATATTGACTTATTACTCGTATACATAGAATATTTAATATTTTGTTATGAATTTATGATACATAATTTATCCTGGTAGTCAGTGATTTCGTTTAAAAAATGTAGCTTTATATAGATAGCCTCTACCTCTAGCGTGTTTTTAGCTAAAAGATTGTAATGATAATTAACAATAATCTGTGATTTTTACTACAAAGTATTTACCTACTTGTTTAATTATTGATTTATTTATCCAAACATTGTTTAAATTGTACACTCTCTGTGGTGTACATCAACGTTTTTACGCCTTTTATTCTTCGGGTCGACTCTGAGCGGGTCGAGTAGGCGCGGACCCTATCTCTTCACCATTGCACGAATACCTATACCGAAGTATGTATGTAGTTCATACTCAATCAATCTGCCCGCCTTTTCCCAACTACGTTGGGGTCGGCTTCCAGTCTTACCGGATACAGCCGCAGTATTTTACATGGAGCGACGGCCTATCTGACCTCCACAACCCAGTAACTGGGTAATACGATAGCCTTTGGTAAGACTGGTTGTCTGACTTTCGGGCTTCTGACTACCCGTAACGACTGTCAAAGATGATAAATGACAGCCGGGACCAAGGCTTAACGTGCTTTCCGAGGCACGGAGGAGTCTGGGTATGTAAAGATGGTCACCCATGGACCAACTAAGCGTAGCTTAACCCGATGGATTGAGCAACGGGCTCGTCCGTGTAGTTCGTACTTCGTACTATGGCTTGGTATATATTTTCGTCTCAAAGACGAATCAAGACCTTCACTTTCTTTTAGGCAAAAATGTATTTAAAGCAATGCTGGTACAATTTCGCTATAACGTAATTCTATCAATCAACTCAGCCTATAGCAGTCCACTGCTGGACATAGGCCTCTCCCAAGCTGCGCTACAACACCCTGTCCTCCGCCTTCCGCATCCAGTTTGTCCCAGCCACCTTTTTAAGGTCGTCGGTCCATCTAGCTGGGGGACGTCTCACACTACGCTTGCCGAGACGCGGTCTCCACTCCAGGACTCGTCTGCTCCATCGGCCATCGGTCCTTCGACAAACATGGCCAGCCATCTGCCACTTCAGCTTGCTTACTCTGAAGGCTATGTCGGTAACTCCGGTTCTCTTCCGGATAACTTCATTTCTGATAACGTAATTAGCGAGATATTATTTCTAATACTATAACAGTTAATATTTTCACTTACAAAACCACATTCGCTTCCCGTATTGCTCGAAGCAGCCCGGGAGCTACAGTGAAATCAATGAATTATTACACTGCATCCATTATTCATTAATTAAGCCACAATCGAGGCCATAACGGACCATCCGAGGAAGCGAAGAGTTGTAGCCAGTACGTAGCTTCTAACCCTGGAGTTATTAATAACTGGAGTGCCATCGAGCATTATAATCAGACTCGCGTCGTTTAACGTATCCCGTATTGGCAAACCTCTCGGTGTTATTGGTAGGTACCCTGTGTTTGAATATTATCCGTGGGTTTCCATTTGCTATTTCCTCCGTGATACAGTAATTTATGTATCTAACGTAGAGCAGTCACGATACGCAAAACTGTTGCTTGTAACGGACTGTGTACCATTAGGACTAGGAACAAACTATTGGCTGAATACATTTCTTGTGGAGAGAATTGATTTAGAAGGTACCTCCTGTCGATGGAAGAAAATGTAATAGTTTAGCAGTAGCCTAGTATAAATAATTGACCGAGCGAGCGAAGTGTCCCTGCTTCAAGTCTGGCAAAATTTGCTTTCCTGTGTCAGTTTGTTGGTACTTACTCCTCTACAGATCGTATCCGATCAACTGATCTGGACGAAACGTGGTGGTAACAGGTTTTACAACTTTATAGAATTTTTTGTTGTCAGGGATTTTTGATCGGAGGGGAACTTCCTCCAAAAAGGGGCATAGGGCAAAAGGCTACTGGATATCGCCGCCTTATGAGATCCGATTACGATGGTTCTTTTTTTATTTGAAAGGTAGTAACTTTAAGTTGGTGTCATAGAAATTTGATGAAGATCTGATGATGATCTTGGGCGTGATGAGCAGAATAGCTCATGCAGTAAATTGCTCACTTTTAGATTTCTACCAGTGCAGTGGAATCGGCTGGTATATTAATTGCTGCAAACAAGTTTGTGCTTGTGAGTTCTACTGTTTGCAGAACTACCAGTAGTTTAATAGATGATAGGGCTACAAAGGTAGTGAGCACTGAGATGATTGCTGAGAGAGGCAGAGGTATGGAAGAAAAACGTGCTGGCACAAATAAATTGGGATTCAGCAAGTGATGAGTTAAGTTAATACTGAATAAAAAATACAACAAAATCTATAGGTAGAGAAACATAGGAAGAAACCTAGAAATGGAAAGTAATGACGTTAGACCAACCCGCGCATCGCATGATGCTCTTCCGCATAAATTTAAATTATTGTGAACTACTTACTGACCTACGAATGCAAATCATAACATTTCCGTCTAACCAAGCTATTTACGGCGCAACTACTTCGCCTTGTCTCTTACAATTTCTAGTTAAAACTTTACGTAGCAGTAAATAGATGTCAAATTACCATAACTACATAAAGTTATCAGATAAGCGTACTTGAATTTTATTTTTTTGAAAAGTAATCTTAACTCCAGCTTTGAGGAAAATTGCGTTTCTTTTTCTTGTTAGATAAGATCAGGATAAAACTTTGCTTGTTGTTAGTTTCTTAACAAGAAATTCTTATGAATTTTGTTCTATTTTGATCTTCAGCTGTTCTTTTGTTCTCATTTTAGAATTTATTGTTTAATCGATTTCACGTTTATCGTTATCTCCGGTTCTGTCTTCATTTATTATTTCGTCTCTTTTGAACAAAGGCTTCTTACATTATATTCCAAAGAATAGCCCAATATACTCACTTTATTAATTGACTTATTTTGTACATAAGCCAACAGTTTCAGTATTACTGCTTGCTATGACATTTCTTTCAACGCAGCAAGTAAGACATCTTGCATTCACATTTTACATTCGGATGTTCCGCACGACTTCTCCCGATCACGCGCGACATGACACGACTGAAACGTCACGTCAATTAGTCGTGTCACGGTCGCAGCGGAACGCGAACACCGTTACTAGTCTGCTATGACCGATATTTTCACTCTTCTATCTAATTGTTTGGACTTGTAGTGATCTAGATTGGTTTAGGTCAAGCACAGGAATCATTTCAAAACTGTATTTTAACCAGGGACCGTACAAACCCGGTTAATAGTTAAATTGAAAGGGTTTTATACTAGAAACGCATTGAAAGGGTTACATGATAACCCATTCAATGGGTTTTATACTTGAAACCCAGTGAAAGGGTTACATGATAACCCATTCAATGGGTTTTATACCTACTTGAAACCCAGTAACATGAAAAAATCATAATATTATGGTATTTCGATATCGCCCAGCACGCGTAGCATGACCAATTCTATCTCTATTCTACCCAGGGACCATTTTGGTTACCATTTTAGAAAAACCCATATGGTGTGGGTAATTTTGAATGGCTTAAATTAAGCCGTTCAAAAAGGTTACCCACACCGTATGGGTTTTTATCGAAAACCCTTTCAATGGGTTAGCAAAATTTAATTTAAGCCGTTCATAAGTGTTACCCATACCGTATGGGTTGTTTAACCGCTTAGAAAAACCCTATCGAAAACCTTTTCAATGGGTAACCAAAAATGGTCCCTGATTTTAACGTTCGGCTATTTAGCCGTATACCATTGTAATCATTTTTGCATAAGTTTCACGCGTCTGTGGTATGAACACTGTGTTTTCTGATTTCTGTTTGTAAGACTAATGATGATGAATGGATGATTCATATTTATTTCCAAACGTAAAAGTAACAGTTACTTTGAGAAGCACATCTTCAATCTTACTGAGCGCTAATAACAGCAGCAGCATAAAAACGAGTCACGTCAATCATTATTAGCTAAGCATCTTCAGCTAGTCTATTCTGTAAAAATCTCACTGTGATATCTTAGGTGAAGTGAGCGTGAAGTGAGCTGCCAGTGGAGGCAATCCCTAGCATCAGGTGGAATGACACCTTACTTCAAGCTCACTTCACGTAAGTTTTCACGGTGAGAATTTTACAGAATCGGGCTGCAGTACCGTAAAACGGGGTGAATCGAGACGCGTTGAAATAATATCTTTTGTTGTCAAAAAGGACTAAAATGTGTTACCTGTACTATAATTAACGATTAAGTTTGTTGGCACCAAACTATATTATTTCAACGTTAAAATCCATTTTAAAGTTGCGTCTCGATTCACCCCTGCATTTCTATTCACCCTGTTTTACCCGGTACTGAACTAGCTTTTGCCCGCGGCTTCGTTCGCGTTCATTTACATTTTGACAATCCATACGGGTTGTACACTGCTTGTTTTTTGTCGTTTGGCGGCAAAACACTATTAAAGTTTCTATAATAATATAACTCAATCATGATTCGAAACATACGTGGCGCCATCTATTATCATATGAACGTTATTGTCGTTTTCCTCGGGAACAGTACTTTTTTTCCGGGATGAAAGGTACCCTATGTCCGTTTCTGTACACCTGACCACGTATATGCAAAATTTCAGAATGATCGGTTCAGTGGTTTAGGCGTGAAAAGGTAACAAACAAACTAACTTTTCTCCATATTTCATTTTTAGAAGTTATTTTTTCTTTGCTTGATAGACTTTTAAATCATATTTTGTAAGCTTTTTTGACAAGCGAAGTAGGTATAACACTAAACCGAGAATTACTGGAAGCAAAGCCAACAGAAGTAATAATTGCAATAAAAATAGCTAGAAATACATTATCGTGTATAACTGTTTCTACGGACTATATCTTTGTCTAATGGTTAGGGTTGGCATTTTCGACTTCAGTCAAGTGTACCTACAGATACTATATTTTAATGTTAACACTGTATTTGATTTTTGAATAAATTATTAAGTTATGCAAATGGCATTGGCATGGCAACACTGTTTTTTTCTCCTGCCCGGGTTGCGAGCTTGTCCGAAATGGATATAGTGGCCCTGGCACACAGGCAACTGATGGAACACGGGTGGGTTTTAGTCAGTAAAAGTCTGACACGCTCCCGCTCCGCCCAGAGCGGGAGAAGTTATTTTATAATTTCCCACCCAAAAAAAAGGGTTGGCATTTTCAACTTCAGTGATGCAAATGGCATCAACACTGTGTTAAATGGCATCACTGAAGTGTCAGAATGTATTTCCTGGAAAGTTAATTTTATTACTTGATGGTGTTCTAAATCTCACTATTAAATTCAATTTCCATAATAATAGTGCTACCAAAGAGGAAACTCATAATCTAAATTGTTATTAACTTAAGATTATACAGCATGATAATTCTGTCATATCCTTTCCTGAATCTGGGTCATTTCTGTTTGAAATTACCGCTTCGAAACATGCGAACCCTATTTCAATGTCAAGTTCTTGGCCAAGTATCACGCAATGTCAGATTATATCGCGTTTGACCCGAAGTGTCATTACCAGAGTGCCAGACTGCCAGCCATAGTGTTCGGGAGCTTATCAATCATTCAATCAATCTTTTCACATCGACTGATATACAGAACATGTTACAAACATGTTCTGTATATCAGTCGATGTGAAAACAGGTCTATGTTTTTTTACTGCTCACTTTCTCTGCAAAGAATGGAGGACGTTATGTTCTATAAAGTCCTGTTTCGAGGTCGTGACTGCAGTTTTGTGTATATTTAATGAATGATTGTACTTATTAAGCTGATTTGCTACAGGAGATTTTTACATGGAGATAATGATTACTTGATCTTTTGAAGTTCCGGTTTTGGAAATTGAATATTACGTAATATCGAATTGCTCAATTAAGACGTAGATATATTCCAGTGACCTTGAGTGGTTAGCTTGCGTGTTCTGTACTGAGCTCACGCAACGCGTCGGACGTTCAGCCAGTAATAGGACTCGCCCATCAAGGAGCGCTGTCCCCAATTTGACGCATTATTAATTTATTATACACAAAACAAAAGGTATTTTAATAAAACGCGTATACTAAAAATGATCAATAATTAAATTATCTTTAAATTGGCGAAGGTTTCAGAAAAGTACGCTTGGTAGATTTTGCGCCATTCTCAGTTTTTTATCCGCGTTAGACATAACTTTACAAATTTATTTCACTATGTAATATAAATATAGTCTAAAATATTCACATATTAAGTTATTGAAAAAATGTTCTGATTTAACATATATTTTTTTTTCAAATCATTAACACTACTCGTTTAGACGTGATCTTCAGTATAAAATCATTAAAAGTGGTCGGTGACCGTCTCATTAATAAAATATCCAAGCTTTCATATTTAGAGCTGAGATAAAAGAAAAGTAAAATGCACAGGAATGCACAGAGCAACCCGCAAAGTTTATTTCCCTTCCTCAATTAATTGGTCGCAGTCACGCTCCGCCGGTTGGCTGTAAGGATTTCGAACTTAACCTTTGTAGATAACTAATTCCCTAACCTGCCATTGACCCAATGAACCCTAGAACGAATCCACTTGCGCAATTGTCACCAGTTCAACAGTTGAGCTGTCAAATAATTTCATCTCCCTCTTACCTGAAGGAAGGAACGGGTCAGAGTTAGTTTAATAATACGTTCTAGCACGACCGATCGAATGTCAAGGAGAACAGGCTGAGCTAAAATGCGAACTGTTTGATTTAACTATTAATTGTCTTTGCTGATGGCTGCTAACGACGTTTTTATTGCTTTCATTAAGATTGGTGGTTTGGATGAAATATTGGTCTTAATTATTCAGCCTTAACGATATCTTTATTTTTTCATCTTCCTAACCTTTTTGCTGTTCGGTTGAGCTACCAATTTATGATTGCATTAACTAGATAATGATTATAACTGGTCAGATATTTAATATCTCTCATCTACAAAGCTATTCGCCATTCGGTATGCCCGCTATTTTTCTCCTACAGTCTTGTCCGATAGAATCGGAATGTTGTCAACTATGTTCACATTATCTTGTTATCGAGTACTCTATCGAGGTCCACAATCGCTCTCCACTTATTCAATTTCCATTGAATCAGAGTCCCCAAGCCGTTGACATGCGGGCTACAAATTATACGGGGCAGGACAGGCCCCTGTACGAATATACAAATTAGTTTACAACTATTCAAATGAATCGTAGATTTATTGGGTGGAATATTCTTATTGAAGTTGGCGCGTATTTTCATATAGAATAGCGAGATGAAAACTTTGTTTTATGACTTTCCAACTGGATCCAAATTATTTAGTAAAATGCATGAAATAGTTTTCTGGAACTACGAAGCTATGAGGAGCTTTTAAAACTGTATCTGGTTATGAAACATAATTTATATCCAATGCCTATTTGAACCAATTAGCAACACAATTAGGCGAATACGTTACACATGAGAGAAGACTAAGTGAACCACTTATTAAGTTAAACTTTGGTATCAACCGCTCCAAAGTCAGCCCGAGTTTCGGAGCACAAACTAGAAAATTACATTACCGACGAATTTCTCGTACATCATTCTAATATAATAACTACTACATAGACGTATCACAACTTTCCTAATTATTAAGTTTTATTAACGGTTCACGTTTATATTTCGTCCAAAGTAAAGTGACCTTTAGGCCATTGTAATAAGGACGCACCTATAATATTATATATCCTCATAACTTTCCACTCCAGGGCTTCCTTTAGGAGCTGGTGACCCATTTAGCTCATTAAGTGTGATGTGGCCTGTTTACTAACGTATAAAAGGGCTATACTTAGCTGCGGCTATGTTATTATCCTATTAAATTATAGACGAAGTAGACTCTACACGTTAACCTCAAGGTTATTATTATATACCAGAGGATCTAATGAGGCCCTTGTGAGTGCTACCCTTTTGTAAAGAGGGTACGCCGTTTATGTTTCTAAGGACCAATGCCAAGGTTGAATATTTTTTTTATATCATAACAAAATGAGATGAAAATGTTTTCCTTTTTTTTTCCAGTAATTGTTTTGACAGCTACGTAAAATTAACTTTTTACGTCTAAAATCAAGCACACTTTGAAGATCTAGATGAATCAGGTTGTTTGTTCAGGAATCATCTGACCTACCTCTTAAAACCTCCAAAGAGTTATCGATGGAAAAATATGCTGCTGCTGTAAACCTGCTGCTAAAATCGTCTCTTTGACAGATTCAAGAAAGATGAATTGGAAGTTATCAAACGCAATACTTACCAGTGCCATTTGCAATCCTTTGGCAAAATGTTGATTGCTGAGATTTTTTTTTGTTACTCACACACGATTGTTATCAGTGTTGTTGTATTTCGTGTTATAGCATAATCCCCGTCTGTTTTCAAAACATTCATTTTGTAATAAGAACCCAATGAATTGTGCACTTCAAATATGTTTTATCTAATCATTGTTTTTGAATGATACAACATGTTCGATTTGTTTTTATCGGACATACGTCTTGGCACAAAATTTAATGACACAGTTCGTTTTTAGGGTTCCGTACCAAAATGGTTAAAAGGAACCCTTATGGTGAGACTATCTGCTACTCTGTCTGTCTGTCTGTCACACCTAGATATCTCAAGAACTCCTAATGCTATCAACTTGAAATTTAGAATAGTTTTAGATGACGTTTGCCCAACTATTTTGCAAACAAGAAAGAAATTAAAAAAAATATAATAAATCTTTTTTGCAAAAGGGACTGAAAGGGGGTCTTAAAAATTTGAAGGGGGCTACTAAGGCACGTGGGGTATCATATGAAAGAGCGCTGTTTAAACGACCAATAAGATATCGTTACTTACTCTTATTTCCATCCATATTCAAACTATATCCACCGCAATGAAATTGCCCGGATTTTGTAATTTACTTTTTATTATCTTTAGATTCGGATTACCTCCATTTGATGGACGATTGTCGATGTGTTAACCCACCAGGGACCGTACAACCCCGGTTAAGGGTTAAGCCTTTCGAAGGGTAACCCATTCAATGGGTTACCTTTATCATAATGTAACCCATTGAAAGGGTTTTATACTAGAACCCCAGTGAAAGGGTTACATGGTAACCCATTGAATGGGTTTTATACTTGAAACCCAGTGAAAGGGTTACATGATAACCCATTCAATGGGTTCTATATCTACTTGTAACCCAGTAACATGAATAAATCATAATATTATGTTATTTCGATATGCGCCCAGCACACGTAGCATGACCAATTCTATTTCTATTCTACCCAGGGATCATTTTGGTTACCATTTTAGAAAAACCCTATCGAAAACCTTTTCGATGGAAAGGGTTTTCGATAGGGTTTTTCTAAGCAGTTAATCAAAAACCCATACGGTGTGGGTAATTTTGAATGGCTTAAATTAAGCCGTTCAAAAGGGTTACCGGTTAAGTATGGGTTTTTGTTTAACCGCTTAGAAAAACCCTATCGAAAACCCTTTCAACGGGTAACCAAAATGGTCCCTGTAACCCACACGTAACTAGCACAGTACAGTTAGTCCCGCGCACGCGCGACAGGATACAACGCGGTTAGAGCTAATTGCACGCGGTGCGCACACGACGCTTCCGTTGCACTCCACTGTACGGCGCGGCTGTACGCTTGGCCGTATATGTAGGAGGTACGAGTGGCTGTGGGACAGTTTATTGTTATGCTGTTGACATGAAATCATAAACATTACGGAAGATCCGGCAGCATGTTTTTGCCAACAATTTTCCTTATTTTTACCGACGGCATATAATAATATGTTCTATCATCAATTTCGTAGTGTTGTATTGTTGAGGTGCACACCTAAAATAATAGTGCAAACACCCCATTAAAGTCCGTTATTCTGGCTCTATTATGCAAATAAAATCACTGAACCCCTCCCCCATGTTCACCCCTTTCGTAATTAAATATTGCATGTGTTGCATCGATTCGACAACACTGATGTCGCTCCCCGGTCACACTCCTCTATAGTACCCACATCGATGGAAATTATGTTTTACAAATACTCGTTAAATATGTACCTACTTAAAGAATGTGAGGAGAATATGTAAGTAGAAATGTCATGTACATTTATTTACGTTATGGTTATCATCAGAACTTTCATAATTATTTAAGTGTTAATCTTTAACTACTTATCTCTAACACAGGTGCAGGCAATGATGTATTAATTTTAGATGCGTTACCTGCGCTCAATAATGGCAAAGCAAATGCCAAACTCAAAACTCAAACTCAAAGCATTTATTTCAATTAAACCATTGAAATAAATGCTTTGAGTAGACTTTTGAATTGTCAAGAAGTCGGTCAGTTACAAACATGAAGCCAGGCAATTGGCTGACATTTACAATAATAATAATTATTATTACGTACGCGCCAATGAACATGCAGCAGCTAGTGACGTAACTAAATATGTATGTTCATCTTTATCTAACAACAGATATCGGTATAGGTCTTTCCTTGTCTTCACGCGCTGTATGGTTGTATGCAAGTATGTAGCTATAATCATGGCTTACGCTGTTTTTGAGTCTACAAATGTTCGTGTATGACGCGTCTATTTATAATACGTCATTGGGTGCAGGTAGTTATTTTAAAATATCAAACAGTATATTAAAAAAGAAAAAGTATTAACTAAAATAAGATATATTATAAAGTTGAAACCGACATCGAAAGAGCTTCATAAAGTCAACTTCGTAAAGGTCACAGAAATAACTTTTTGAAATATGAAGGGTTGAGGCAACTCCCCTCTTCTATTACGGCTATCCATTATAAGGCTATAGACCGACAATTTATTGGCTATTTTATTACAATAGTAGACAAAATTTATAACGTGATAACTTACGTATTTCATCCTATTTATTAAACGATGGAAATCTTTGTGAATCCCAAGGGCTTAAAGTTATCTAAGCGGGATTAGTTGTAGCTGTATCTATGCTGTAGAACTATGATTTATAGAGTTAGTGGGATTTCGTAAATAAAGCCTCGTCTGTAGGTTTATCTATTATTTCGTTGTTCACGAACATTCAACAATTGCTTTTGTTAGACAAATTGGTTACATTGTTGTCTCGTCTAGCTGTAGGCACCTTTAGGTCACTAGTATTTAGATCTAAAGTTGTGGAAATGATTTATCGTGATTTTCCTAATATTTTTCCTAATAAGGATGATGACACGCTAATAAATCTATTTTTGTGAATCGAAAGCGGATATCGCTTCTCTGTGATTTCGATAACATTGTGTCAGTTCATGATAAGTCATATCGTAACATATTTTCCAGTCTATGTTTTTATCAGTTAAACTTTTTTGCTTCAATAGAATTAAATTTTTGAAAAAAAAAACATCCGCCGAACATAACCTCCTCCTTTTTGGAAGTCGGTTAAAAATGAGCTCTTAGGACATATTATCATTATTTACTATAATTACCTTTTTTTTTTTGGGTGGGAAATTATCAAATAACTTCTCCCGCCTGGGCGGAGGGCGTGTCAGACTTTTACTGATTAATGCCTGTGTGCCAGGGCTACGGTATCCCTTTCGGACAAACTCGCAACCCTGGCAGTACTATAATTACCTACCAATTACCTTATTGACGAATACTTAATGCTTTGCCACGTCGCCGACATAGGAAAATGAGACTATTATTTTCGAAAAGAAACAACAAGCGGCATATTTAAAAGACACCCAAGAAATAATTGGAGTGCGAATCCTGCATACGTAATTTCCCGAGACAACATTGTTGCTAGGGCAACACGAGAGTTCGCAAGGGCTTGTCCCTCCCGAGGGTCGGAGGGCCAGAGGGCTGGAGGGAGGCGCGTGCCGGTCACGTGCAAAATGCAGAATATGTGGAGCGTGCATCCGATGGCACAAAAGCCGCCACAGCGTGATGTGTTTATTAAAGACTGAGCAAAACTGAAATTTTCGGCTTCATTATTTGAATGTGTGTGTGTGTGCCTATGTTTTTAGTACATAAAGGGGGAAACTAATTGCCTTTTGTATAATTTTAGTATTTACAGCCATAAAAGTAAAAGTTTTTTATGTAAACATAACTTAAGTGTTTTGGAAAGTCCCAAAACAAAGACTAATTGGTATATTTAATTATATTTCCGGAACGTTATCTAATCAAACAATTCAAATTTCGCCAGCAGAGACATATCCGACGCTATTATGCCAATTTTGTGTAAAACGAGAACCATATAATTACCCATTGTTATACAGTATATATTACTGATTGCGATATCTCTACTAATGATTCTCCGAGTCAGATTATTAAAATTTCGCTGGTTGTGTAACATTTAAACGTTTAAGAAACGGAGTGAAATTCTAAAGAGGATGATGTAAATGATGCAAACGTCACAGCCGAACTGATTATTCATTTCGTCACCACATTGTTGGAAGTCGTAAAGCGTGACCCAGTGTGACCCACAGTGCAGTTCTTTGTATAAAAAATAAATCTGCCAAATTTCGAGTACAAAGCGCGCATAGCCCATTGTTCAAAATGTTGGACGCATGGGGCGGAGAATGCTCCCTCAGTGAACACCCTTTGGTTTCGTCGATATGTTATTATCTTGGATCGTTCTCACGGGATTCGCTTATGGACGATTTCCAGTTTCTGGACATTAGTTTTGGTTGTTCGATCAACAACATTTGGGAGGATTTGGGGAGAATAAGCTCTGTTTCTAATTGTGTTGTTTAATGAAACAGATAAAGTGTTTGTTCTAAGTCATGTATTAGCTATGGCTTGGGTGGATATGGACTTACATTCCCTACACACTTAAGTAAAATTAACATCTTGCAGATAAGGCTACTAAACCTACTTATAGATGAAAAAACGAAGAAAACGTTAAATAAAAATTATGAAGAACTGTTCAAAATTTGTAAAGTACTCCCGGTCCATCTTAAAAGTAAATTAAATATCTTGACTAAACAATTTAATAATCATGACCACAAAGTGTAAAGTAAGCATATGTACCCAACTCGTTTATCTAAGAAGAAGACACTTGCTGTTCCAAAAGTAACTAACTACTTCGGTAAGCGCACAAGAAAGTACGTAGTACCAACGTTAGCGAATGAGCTACCCCCCAAACTTATATCGCATGTCAAGTCTAAGGCTCAACTTAAAAGAGTTCTGCAAAAACATTATGTCTCATTGTGTCCATAGAAAATATTGGAGTTTTTTTCGTTTGTTGTAAAATGTGAGATTTTTGATTTTAACTGTAGGTATTTATTTTATAATTTAGTATAGCATATCGTCGTTGATAGTCCAATTCCGCGTAACTAACATTGTTAAATACCGCGGATGTGCACTTTCGCTGATTTTACAGGAGGGCCAAAAAACTAATTTTCTAAAAAACTAAACGGCCGAACTTTGAACGAACTTGATTATAGGACCGTTTCGTTCTCTTTAATCTAATGTACTATTTTGTAAGTTAATATTCCCATTACTTTATTTACAAAGTTACTTACGCGGTATAGTTTCAAACGATTCTGGATCATAGACAGTACTTACGCGAAATTGTGAAAAAAATAATAAATGAAACACAATCTAAATCAACATTTATTTAATAGTATTAATTATTTAAATGATTAAGTTTAATCATAAATATTATATGGTTATAATAGACTAAATTATCCAAGACGTGAAATTAAAAAAAAAAAACAACAAGTATGAAAAATTATCAAAAGTAATAAAGAGTATTTCTTCTATAAACTAACTCAGCTTATAAACTGCAATTATCAAATAATGCAGGACCATTTTGGAAAATCAAATAAAAATATAATGATTGAATAAAATAAAACTTATTTAGCAACTAAGAATGAGCTGATGACATTATCATTTAGAAACAAATCAAGCAGTCTCAAAATTATCGCTTTTAACTAAAAAATCTAGAAACAGTCTTCTATTATTAATACCTTTGGAGTTAACAAATTGAATTAGAGTAATGATATTATTAAAAAAACTTACAATCATGTCCAACAAAAACAAAAATTGCTAAAATCATTATTTCTTTTTAAAAGGCAAGTTATCATAAAATGCATGACAATCACGGGGTATGACACTTTTCAGTTGTTGCAAGTGTTCATATTTTGTTTCCTGAATAGGTAGTTTCGATGAATAAAGTGGAGGAATGCTAAATAAAGGTGAAAAAACATTTTTAGGCCTCCGAGGTAGAGGGCTAAAATCTGCTTCAAAATGCTTTTTATATTCAATTGTTCCATTAGGGTTGTACTTTAACACGCGGAGATCAACAACACAGCCATCACCAACCCCTCGTCCAGGTCTTATGGAGTCGTATATTTGGTACTTTTTAGCGCTGTAATCTTTGAAGAACGTGTGGTCTGGTTGGATGACAGTGTAGGGAAATGGTCTTCTCCTAGCTTCTTTTGTTATGGATGCATATTGTGAGGGCAAGAAAATCTCGACGTTTTTTAATTTTCTTTCAATAACAGAGTGTACTGAGTCCACCTCCATCTGTGTGTGTCCTTTTTCTAAATACTTTTGGGTTATAGTCACGTTCTTCTCCATTGCTAATAGGAGGAGTGTGTTTGATAGTACACTATTTCTATTTTGCGATGTGCAGCCGTCGCTCCAAATGATAATATCTTTCGGGTCTCGCTCTAACAATTTTGTGATATAATCAGCATAAAAAGATGCATACGTGGCTGCTTTAAGATCACACGCTGTCTCGTCAAACCAATAACAATCGACATGGTCTGTTCCAAGGTCATAAACTGTAAAGTTATGTACTGCTAACTTTGTTTTAAAATATAGCGCACTAGCGTTTAAAGAAGGGCATAACTTTACCGCCTGCAAGTCGGCAGTAATAGCGTGGACAATTTTTAGTTTTGCCTTTTCTTTATCTCTTTTCTTTTCTTCTCGCGCTAAATTTTTTGCTTTAATATGCTGTTGGTATGCTCCTTCTTCTACATTTCCAGCCTTATAAGAGGAACAAAAATCACAAGCGTCTTTCTTTGGTTGGTATAACCCTATATTTTCCTCTTCAAAAACATCATTAAAGAGCTTTCGTGATGCAGCCGGCACGGAGTTTGATGCTGTACAATATTCTACGTACATTCTGTAGAGCTCAAATTTCGATTTAATGATAGGTTCTAGATATTGTTTTGTACTAGATTGACGACAGTAGTGTGATGGTAGCTTAGGTAAATTATTCAGGTAACTTTTTACGGAATGTCTTTTAGTCTCAGTGCTAAGCGAAATATGTGAAATTTCGTTATCAATCCGTCTTTGATTTCTATCTTCTAGCCAATAGCGGACAGTCCATTCCTTGATGCCTAGTGTAGAGAGAAATGTTTTAAGACAAACTCTTTTTTTTATGCCATTTACGTGCAGGTGATACTCCTTACTATGGCGACGCCGAGAGATATTTTCCGTTATTTTCCTCTGAGTTGTCTTTATGTCCGTCATAGAACATACAAATACCTTCTTCTCTTTCCATGATCTAGACCAAAAAGTTTCAAAGATTTCCTGTCTATCTTCTTCACTGATTTGTGCGCAAAATAGGGTTTTGCTTCGCTGACATAATGGCGAATTACATTTAGGACCTAAAATCCTTTTAGGTTTTAGAGCATTTTGGACGTACTTCGTATCATTTTTTTTATACCCTATGTATTCTTTTCCTAACATCCTATTTTTTTTGTTTTTATTTTTCTTCCAATTCTGACTGTCAGCTTTACGTTTTCTGGTTCTGGACGCACTTGCAACTTCCGGCTCAATATTCCTCTCAGGAAACCAATCGACATCAAGGTTATCTAAAGGCTGCACGTTAGTGATATCCGAAAGGGGAACATAAGATGGGTCTGCCACAGAGTCGTCGGATCCAAAATCAAAACTTTTATTTGGTAGAGCAATGTCGATATTTAGATCTACCGTAGGTGAAGCGCTGACGGTAGTATTTTCCATTGCAGTTTCATGATTGTCGCTATCGTTTCCCACAGTAGTGAAATCAGCTGTACTTACAGTATCACCGACAGGTACGGGACATGCCGGCTGGACAAACGGGGTTAATTCAATTAAATTGGGTCTTTGACTATCTAATATTTGTTTTTTCTTCCTAAGTAGTTCCTGTCGCCGCTGTTGAAGTTTTTGTAATGTCGTAACGTCATCACTAATATCAGCACCCTCCAAATAATTTGTAGAACTATCTTGTGTTGCGTTTTCATCTTCATTCATTGTGAAACTTAGTTTTTACCGCTATCACTGCAAAAGAAAATAGACCCATTTTTCACTAAGTTTCAAATAACCATCTTGGTAAGTACGTCATAAGACACCCAAATTAGATCGTACTTTTAAGATCCCTTAGGTAGATCCTAAGGGATCTTCAAAGTACGATCTAATTAAACTATGATTATTATTTAATTATAATTATGATAGTAACACAAAAACACAAAAAATTAAGTAAAATAAAACCGCGGAAGTACAAAACAAAACAAAAAGGGATTTTATCAAAACCGCGTAAGAACAACGTAAAAATTAGAAGAACTTTTATACTCGAAATCACACAATTTCAGAATAAAAAACGTCCCAACTTTATTTATAATAAAGTATAGAATACGTGTGACATACTTACATTAAAAATAATCCAGTAATTACATAAAAAAACTATTTTTATCCGGAGCGTCACAAAAACACTGCACTCACTAATACAAATGGGCGCGGATACGCGGCTTTCGTGTCGTAACTTGTTCGTCGAACGATCCGCGGTATTGTTATTTTTGATATACTACTCTTCCTATTGGTCTATTCAAAAAAATGTCATACGGGTCGACGCCAATCACAATTACCTTCCTATAGCCGCGAAATCTCATTTTTGCTTTTTTCGTACATACGCGGTATTTGACAATGTTAGTTACGCGGAATTGGACTATCAACGACGATATTCATTTTCAAAATTTGTAATCTAAGTGGTAGACGAGAACTACTGCCGACAAACTGTTTTGCAGTTTGGCAGACTTTATGAATGTTATTGTTAATACAGATTTTGAATAAATAAAAAAAATAAAAAAGTATGCGCCCTAACAGGGTCATATTATACTCTTAGTGTTAGCCTTGTCATAAACCTATAACTGTGAGCATTGTGCAAATAAATAAATAAAAATTGATTTTCCAAAAACTCATTTGTCTAGCTAATCATTCATCAATCTTATTTAACAAAACATCTCTTTCGCTACCGTCGTCGGCTAATCGCTAAACCATGACTGTGACACATGCGCCGGATTACGATTGCTACCGACCCTTGGGACTCTTTAAACTTTGCGGGACCTCTGACCTTTTACCATTTTTTCCGGGATTATGTTCCCTGTTTACCCATTTTTGAGTTCTGTGTGTTTCAAAAGATCCCCTTTTTGTAACATCACTTTTTTTGTCATATACAATAAAAAATTATATTCTTACTCAAGCTTTCATATTTTTTGCTTATTTTTTTGTCCGTTGTTGGATTTTCTATTACGTTTGCATAGAGTACGGAAGTTCTTCAACATCAAACAAGAATTGAGGCAGGTTTACTTTGGCAAAATCTGGATGATTATATTCAAATATCTTTTTGACTGCAATATAAAGTTATTCATTCCGCAGTCGACAATTTATGAATATTTCATAAGATTATAAAGACAGGAGGTACTCCAAAAGTTTCGTAGCATAACTCCCCATGCCACAGGGGACACACTTGGGCGCACACCCTCCCGCAATTGTTTTGACTGCTGGAATGCCCCCCTCGAAAGCATGGCCACCTCAATGATACAAAATAAGGTACCTACAGAAGGCCAACAGCTGTACACATTTTCACTTGGTAAAGCAATATAATTAAGTAGATATACTTTATACTTATCATCGTCTAGGTCAGATTCATGAAATAATTAATGAGCATCTAGCTCTGATTGGATGTGCAAATATAGCATTTCTATAAACACTTCTAAGATACGGTATGTTACTAGTTCAATGGGTCGAAACAGTTCACTGCTTGGAACCATTTTAATAGCACGTGCTTCAGCGATATTGCTGTGTGTGTGTGTGTGTGTCCCTTCTGTGAAGCTCAATTTAGTGTGAGTGTTCACGATCCGTGACTACACATGTCCGTACATCACCTGTTGTCTTTGTTCCCACGGAACCCAGCATTTAAATTACACTGTGCATCCCCCATAATTTTCTACTGTCACACAACTGCCATATTTTAAAGGGAAAGTTATATTTAAGTCAGCACTCTAATAGATGGTTGCAATCTTTATGGGATCCTATACAAATATTTATAGTGTAGTCTGTTTTTGTAGGAATCCTTTGTTTTCTTTCGTATTTAAACTTTTAACTTTCGGAGTTGCTTCATTGTTTTGATTAAAGCTTGTAGGTTCTGTAAGATTAAACACTTGCCGGACAAATGTCAAACAAACACTGATCACTGAGATTATACGTGACTAAGATTGCAATTCTGCAAATAATAGTCCCGACACAGTTACATCATTGCCAGGGAGTCATCACTCGTTGCCATTAGCTACGTCACTGGCGAATCCATCGCGAAGATCACGACCGTCCGCCATTCCCATGATGCCAATTATTACCATTCCCACGACCAAACCAACTTCTGATTCAACTATTATCTCAGATCTTGTAAATGCTAAAGCCTGATTTATCTCAGCAATAATGTTCTTTTAAGGTTTGCCTGATTGAATTTATAGCTTAATCGCCGGTATTGAAAAGTTGCCAGCTACACTATGAATAAAATGGTACATTATTGACATTAATTACGATAACACGTATCAATCAAATTCGAACTCATAATATTTACTTTTTTTGAGTACGTCTGGACGTAATGGGTGCCATTGTTTAGGCGATAATGGCTCTAATTTGTGTAAATATATACTTCCTTGAGATTAAACGACGATTTACGAATGATGTTGCGTTGGAATTATTTGGTATTGGTAAAGAAGTTTAATTTTAGAGAAAATTAAAATATGCTCGTAAAGTTTCTTTTATTAAGACAATATTAATCCGTGAAAATAAGAATACGTTATATAACACGGTTATCTTTTGTTAATAAAATTACCATGTAATGTACCATGACGAATATTGTTCACCTGTAATACTTCTAAAATAATTGAACTATGTCACTATTGCATTTCATTTGCACAGTTGCATACCTAATATAAGGTAGATTGTACAAGGATCACCAAGGATTTTAACTGTAACATGTTATTTACTGTACCTACGATTTTATGCAAATAAATGTTTACTTTACTTTACGAATATTCGTAAAATTCTTTTTATTTAGACAATATTAATTCGAGCAAGTTTATAAATATTAGAATTTCGTATGAATAGATTCCCTTTTAGCATCTGTGTACACTTGCCTGACCTTCGCAACCCGCCAATTGTTCTCCCACAAGCTATAAACCCCGAAAATTATACACATTCCAGTAATAAATTCACCAGTAGCATGATTTCTGTTTCTCATCGGGTTATCTTTTACGTCAAGCTAGACAAGTTTATCTTATAGCGCCGATTTAAATGATATTGAACATTATTGGACCGACTAAAAGTGGCCGTAGCGACTGCAGTGTAGTGCAATTTGTAATAATCTTCTTGCGATCCCTGGCGAGTGCTGCCTTGACCTAAAATCGTGCGCATACGTCGCCCGAAGCATACGCGTGCGCGCAATGTCAGAGGTCCACCGAGTGTGCATGTTGTGTGACGTGTACCTCATGAAGATGGATGATCAGTAAAAGTTTTACTTGATAAGTAAGCTTTTTGTTTTATTTGATGGCTCTGAATCATCATCAATCAGAATCAATCATAATCTGTAATGATTGATTCTCTCAGGTGCATTCGATTCGATTGCCGATAAAAAAGGAACTAATCTAATGGATAAAACTTCAACCCAGGTGGTTAACGACGAAACATTTGTTGGTAATGACTTTCCAAAAAAAACAACTATTTCAACATTTCAGAAAGCCTGTCCAAACTAGACGGCATTCAAGATCACAAATGTCTCAATTCTCAAATAGCATTCAAATCGAAATTTCTTTTTTTTAACCATCAATTGTGTTGCTAGCCTAACGGTGTTGCAGATTTATCGCCAGGAACCACGCTTGGATCGCGGCGTGCGCCTGACATCACAATAGCTCGTCCGTTTCTAGTTTAGAAATGATCCAGCTCTGCAGCTCTGCGACTAAACGTTCGCAACCACTTTCAGTCGTGACATTGTCGCGTACCTTTGATGTTTATGAGCTCATACCGATAACAATGGTGAGATTTAGAGAACATTGGATATATAAAACATTTGACATTCAAGTGCACAGTAGAACATCTGATAAAATGAATGTGCAACCTGATTATGAGCTGCCTCCCTTGACGGTGATAATCTACCATTGCTAATAAAGCAAACCGTCAATAATAGGAATGGGATTTTCATTGATGATTATTATATGGAAGTCCTTAGTTAAAAGAAATTAATAAATTTAACGTTTCCTTGACCTTATAGCAAGACATTTGGCAAGCGACTTGCTTTTCGAACAACCATCTGTCTAGCGATCGTGTATATCGGCTATAGATTGGAATTTAGCACGCTGACCAGTACTAATGAATGAAAATACGGCAGGTCCGTCTTCATTCGTAATGCACTGCCACTATCTTATAACCTTTAACTCCTACCACCGTACTATCAAAACACATTAATAATTAGATATAAATTATTTGTTTTTCAACACTGCGTACCAGAGATTAATGAAATTCCAAAACGTTTATATCTTATTGTTATGTCATTAAGATTATTTGTTACGTTCGACCATCTCGTCAGTTTCATCTCTTGTTTGTCTGTATGTGTGTTTGTTTGTCATGTGTTCGGATTTGGGTTCTTACTTATCTTCTTCGATGTAACGGTTCTTATCTTCGTGTTTTATTTTTGTCACGTTGTGTGGTTTGATCGATGGATGTTTGTTGTCATTGAATCCGTGTTTATTGAGATGATTAATTTTTGTAACATATTTCTCTTTACTCGTAACTTTTTGTTTGTAATCTTTATTGATTAGGGTTCGATAAGATTTAGTTTGAATGCAAAAACTACTTAAAATGGTTTCAGATGTAGTCAATTCAAACAATTCAACGACATCACGATAAAATAGCAAACAATCGAACTCCCATTCACCTTATCAATATCGGCATTTAAACGTTTCTAGCTACCCACCGAAAAAGGATTTATGAGATAGGCTCGAATCTCTAGCAATTAACATGTTCACATTACCATGCGGCCGCTTGGCGTGAGTCACGACTGGCTACCGTGCGCGCGCGCCGCCTTCACATAAACCATACAAAATCTGAGCACAGAAGGCGATTTCCGAAGCCAAAACACATTATGAATCAATTCGTCGGCGATACCAAGTACAACTTGGCATAGTCTCCAAATAGAATGGATGGTTAGACTTTGTATACAACCTGATTTTTTTTGATATCCCATAACTCTAGGGTTATATTCTGTAGGTAAAAATAATCCTAAAACTCCTAGAATAGGTGGTCCAAAAATGCATCGTTTTGGAGATATCATCAATCATAATTAAATTAGGTCAAAAATTGTCACCAGTATGACGAATCTTTACTTTTGCGATGTTGCCAAACTTCGCAGTAGTGTAGTAAAATAAATAGTAAAATAAAATATGTAGGTATGTTGGTATCGGGGCTTCCCGGCGGCAGCTAGTGAAGGGAAAGCTACCTTGTCGACGTTGTCATATTTCATGTAAGGGTGTTATACATTAATAATCGTGACATTGCCGAATTATTTTGTATGAAAAATGAAAAAAAAAAAATAACGAAGGATTGGAACTTCACTCATATGCCAGTTGATTCTTTGATATGGCCTCAATCATACCCTAGAGTTATGGGATATCAAAAAAAACACGTTGTATATTGGAGAGAATTTGATTTCATGTGATGTCTATGTGATTCATCGCAAGGTAATCCTTCTGCATTTTTTTTTTCATCACATGCTTGCATGTAGCGTGTGTGTATTCAATTCCAGTTTCCAACGAGAAATTAATCTCGAACGCTATATCAATATTTGGTTATATGTTTTGTCAATAGATTTGTGTTTAAACGATGAATGAGTGGGCGAGTTAATCTTCGAGTAACTAACGTCAACGACTTTGCTTTGAGATTGTTGTGGACTTGACCTTAAAAATACAGTTGAAGTATGAATAAGGCATTATTATGTGTTAAACACGTAACTATTCACGTGCTACCTAGCCACGTGGGTTGATAAACTAAAAATGGAACGTGTTATGTTTTTATGTGACATTTTTAACTTTATTTCGAGCTTGCCTATGATGGTTATGGTTGCTATAAATAGTTGTTTGGTGAACCAGAAAAAGGCTGAAGTAAATGAACTTAAATTCTATTATTATTTATACACTCTCCATTATCTTCTCTTCATCTATCTTGGTACATGCATATTTTTTTACGTCTTTGCGAATTTCCTGAGCTCCCCAAATTCGTGCAGGACCTGTCGGCCCAGCTTCCGGCACGTATCGTGATCTTGAAGTTCTTCAACCATTTTTTATCGCTGCAGGAGTGACGTAAGAAGATTATGTTACACCTCAATGGACCCGACGGAACTGTTGTTTTTTATAAACAAGTTTTTTGGAGCCTTATCTTTGCAGGAAAGAAATCGATCGAGTTCCGACATTCGCCTTCTCCAGAAAAGTTTGAAGGCTTGAGGAATCAGTAGTTTCGATGTTTCTTTTATTTACTGGTTTGCATTTTCCTTCAAGTCAACTTGTATTACATTTGATTTGTCTTCGTCTGTTTTGACTCACACTTGTTTACTTCTGAAACTCCATTACCACTTTAAAGATACAAAAAATAACCACACGTGGTTTTTTTTATTGATAAGCCATTAAGCTTGTTGAAGAAAGACTTTGAACTACATAGCATAACACATTCGTACCTAAAATATTTTTTGTCCTATTGTAATTGATCGGGTTTTTTAGGGTTCCGTGCCTCAAAAGCAAAAACGGAACCCTTATAGGATCACTTGTGTGTCTGTCTGTCCGTCTGTCTTATGAGTTACTGTGACCAAAACACGGACGTGTAACGTAAATAAATTAATTTTAAATATGGGGGTAATTTTTGGGGGGCATATCAGAATATTTAAAAAAAAAGGTTTGCAAACTGTAACGTGTGACATATCAAATGAAAGGACTTGTTGTGAGGGCCTCAATGTTTTTTAATAATTCAAAAATAACGAGTTTTAAAGTTATTTAAGAAAATATATGAAAACTGAATCCCCCTTCTCTCCGAAACTACTGAGCCGAAAATGTAGAAAAAAATATATTATGGTTCCTTACTTATAAATAACAAGAAAACCTATAAGAAGTCTATAGTGTTAAAATAACATGGTAAATCTCTCAATATTGTGCGTACAAACTTACACTTGCAGTTAAAATGTATGGGAGAACATGTTTTTCAACTACAATGTTAAGTTTGTTCTTGGGATAAACAACATGGTAGATAACATATTCATTGTACGGAACCCTCACCACGCGAGTTCAACTCGCACTTGTTCAGTTTTTCTAGACTATCATTATACAAGATACTAAAAGCATCTTTGCGGGTTTTTCCTGGGACTTTTCCTGTACATTCTCAGTTTGATGATTTGATTAATAATAAAATTGGAGCATAATAAATATGTGTGACTTATAGGACGAGAATATAATTTCTAAAAATATTGTACAAAAGTTTGTCTATATTTTAAATCTGGACACTCCTAGATTATGTTACGAATTTACCAATCCGTGAATATTCAAAAGTAGTTTAAATCTATAAGACTTCTAGACCGTTAACCAAACAATTCACCACTTCCAATGGTTCATACACAATCGTATGATTTACGGATTTCCCGTTCCAACTTTAGTTTTCAATCAATGATTGGTTCAAAGGAAATCCAGTTGAATGAAAGTTCGTCGATAAAGCTGTGGGTTTACGCAACCAAAGTTTTTGGTAGTCAACTGTGGCGGTACGTCATCAAAACATCTTGAAAGTGCGATGGTATCGGTACCGTTTCGTAACCGATTATGCTCTATCGTTGAATCAAACCAAACTGAATCGGCGTGGAGTGAGTCTTGAGATACAGCGGTATATTTCAGATTTGTAGTTAATACTTTTTGAGTAAATTGTTTATCGATTTTAGCATAGTCCACCATGAAAAAATAAAATGAATAAAATTATAAAGTGTTTATTCAGAGAAATATTTAGTACCTCTGCCAAACTACACAGCAGTTTGTTGGCAGACGTACTCGTAGCTCCTTTTTTTTGGAAGTAAAGCATATTAACATGATTTTTGACATGATTACACTTTTTCGCTTATAAGATGATACAGGATGTTTTTTTGATACAGATGTCTTCAATTTTGGCCAACAAACAATCCTCAAAATGTATTCTTCCTGCTTTCTCTAAAATCGATGCATCGGGTTGTATAGTCATCCCATACTAAGTTTCTTAAGTTTCTACTTTAGAATTATTTCGGCCTTCACGTCCGTGATTTCCAAGAATTTCATTAAAATATTGTAGCCATAAACCCAGCTTTAGCCATCTAATTGTCTCTGGTTCTTGAACATGGCTATGCTCACTTAGCTTCGGAATTAGAATAAAATAGCGAGACGATATCATGTTGCGGTTTTGCCAAGGCCTTTGGAAACTCATCCGACATTAGGCTTACAACTTACCTACGCACGAACATTTGTAAATATGATGAATTCTATACTTTTCTTGTTAGATTACTGATATTAAGTAACGAAGTTCCGCTTTTCTCTTATATCTTAATTTAAGCCTATATTAAAATCTGCACTATCTGCATGATCGTGCCCATTAAACAATTCTTTTGTTTAGGGTGACTTGCGCTCTCCTTACGCTACACTTTTGTCCTATTCTAATTTGGCTTTCTATCTCACTCAACACATTATCTAATTCAATTATTGCTATCTTCACTCCAATCTTTTCTAAATCTTTGACATTTTAATCATCTTATTCATCAGCCTCTCTGTCCACTGCTAGTATGTATAGTTTTGAATTTTCGAATAAAATATTGAGATTTTCGCACGAATGATGACAAACTATAAAAAGACCATGCCATTTAAATAGCGAATAATATTGCAAGAAGTGAACGTAAAATATTATTCAAAACTAGTTTCGTATCAAATAAATATAAAAGTTGATTCAAAGAGACGGCCAGTTGACAGGGTATTTCATATTTTTTTTGTTGTCACCTGACCGAATGTTCGCGACAACTACGAACATTCTTCATTGTGTGTCGTGTCGCAAATATTATTTGTTTATCTTTTTGGCACAACGCAAAACTTTTGTTTACGACATAGTTACTACCTACGAATAAAGTTCACAATCATTTTAAAATCAGACAGGCTAATTTAGTAGACCGTGTTCCATAATAACTGAGATTATATCAAGCATCGGCCGTAGTTTTACTGGAATTCCGTTATCTATCATTTCCATTTGGTTGGTTCTTAGGCATTTACAATGCTTCACGCAATGGATGATACTATCTGACTTGGACCAGTTTTATTAGTGGTTATAATAAATTATGTAATTACATTACAATTCTGAACAATTACAATTTAGTTGCCTGTCTGAAAGTGAAAGACACGTTTTAATTGACCAAGTTAATTATAAAATATTCAAGTTGAATCTTTTGAAATACTGGGCTCATAAGCATATCCATTTTCTTGAAAAGATTAATGGAAAAGATAAACTATTAGCATCATACGTTATTTAAAGAGACAACAATGATTAAACTGTTGAACACAATGTACGTATCGATGATGAAATTTATGATTCACGATTGTATCATGATCGAGATATCGAGTGCACAATACCCTTTGTTTAATCGCTTCATATTTTTGAATGTCTCGATTGTACTCGTATGTCTTTGTAGGTATGTACACATTTTTGCTTGTTGCTTCCGCGTTACTCACTTGGTACCTATATTTATGTTTTCATTGAAAGGGTCTGAAGCTGGTAGTAAGACTTCTCCAATTGGATGAATCATGGTGAAAATGATGGGTGAAATATTAAAGATTGTGCTTTCTGTGATGGACAAGTACCTACCAAGATGTATTTCATCACAGCTGAAAGTGGAGATCCTCAAAAACTACTAGAGAATTATGTAACTGAATCACACAACTAAGACTTAATACGTCATTGGACGCATGTAAAAGCCAAAATACAATTTTAGAAAATACACGAAATATACACGTGATGGTCAATAAAATGCCAGATGGCGCGTTCCCAGCGAAGTGGATCGATAACCTGAGGAAATAGTTAGCACTTTGGATTGCCTTGGGAAGGCGTGTGGCATTGAACACTTTCGATCAATATGTATTTGTGCGAGCCAATTATGCTTGCTTTTTCTTTGGTGAAGATAATGAGCATGCAAACAATGGCTTGGAAATGAAGTTTAGCGTTTCAGATATGTATCACTGCTGATCAATAAGAATTTGAAGTCAATAATAACGATGGTATTTTCAGTCGCGAAAAAAAAATGGTACGATTTAGACTAGGGGACGCAGCAGCGGTTATATAAACATAAGCGTTAAAGAATCGTGGAAATTTGTCATGAGGGACTTAAACAGTATGTTTTTTGTTTAATGGAAATTCAGAAAAACTAAATTTAGATTTTTAGCGGAAACTGGCTACTTAGTTTTATTTTGACTGTAACTATGAATGTAGCCGGTACTGATGTACAGATACTCATCATCATATAGCAGTCCGTAACAAGATGCAGGTGGTCATTCCAAGGAGGATGTGTAAAAAAGCAAGCAAAAAATAAGATTATATAAATCAAGTCTTATCCCCCGTTAAGCTAGTACAAACTAACATCCAATACTTTGAAATAAATTCAGAAAATAACTTTTTATCTCCGACAGACGCGATAAACAGTCGCCCACGTGTTACTCTGCTGCAAACTTCTTATCAGTTCTCTGGCGTGATTGCACTTGCTCGCAAATGTACTAACTGAACATCCCTGAGTTATTTCTACATGTATTCGATTAACTGGAGGGTTAAGATTTTCTGTTTTATCTTCTGATGTTAGAGCGGTAGTATTGCGGTATTCTTTAGTATCTAATGTGTTAGTTTTATTGGCAGCATCTACTGTTTTTTCTTTTTCAGTAAAAACATCCCTTTATGATATTTCCAGCCATAATCTATGTGTGCGAGCCTTTCTATGAATTAGACGATCTTAATTTGGTTCAAATATACCTACACATAGCTAGACGAAGTACTCTGTTTATAACAGCGATTTATACTCCAAATCTCAGACGGGCTTTGGCAAAATCCGGGATTAATTATGCCAGGCAGAATATTTCTCGAATATTATTTTGTTGAACTTTGAAGCTTCTTAATCTGCTAACACAATAATGTTATATAGGAGTTCGCTTGAGCATACATCAGACTGATTGATTAATCCGGAAGAAAGTCTTGACTTAACAAAATGTTATCTACCCTTCCTCGTTAAACTAGATAGTACAATCCTTCGGCCTATCTTTATAGACTTCTAGCCTAATCCTGTAGCCTGATAGCGCTGGTAGATATCCTAATGAAGAATGATTGACGTACCACGTGATACGAAGAGCTATTGAGCTGTTGGCACGTTGGCAGTTGATTGCTTTGATAATGTTTTTGTATGGAGACACATACCAGTCTTACTAAGAGGGATCTGTTACCCAGTAACTGGGTTGTGGAGGTCAGATAGGCAGTCGCTCCATGTAAAATACTGGTATTCTTCTGCATCTGGTAAGATTGGAAGCCGCCCTCAACATAGTTGGGAAAAGGCTGGGCAGATGAACTACGATAGTGTTCAATGCATGCAATTCATAACAATATGTAGTGCTACAATATGCCCTTTACTTCTATTGCGTCTCAGTTTAAATAGGTAAACAACAAAATCTATTATTTTATTTATTTATTTTATTTTTATTTATTTATTTTATTTCACAACACTTCTATCTTAACAGGATATCCCAAAGCGCGTGGTACTTAATTATACGTATACTTATTTTATAAATTATAACATAAATGGTATGCAGTTATTCTTGCGAATTCATTCAGTGAACATGAAAAAATGTCAATCCTTTCGGCGACTTCATTAAGTGTCCGTGAGGCGCGAGTAACTGGCGCTTTTAGAAGCAAGTTAGTCCTGCCGCGCGGCACCGGCAGCAGCTGCGGCCGTCTCCGCCTCAACACGTAGTTGTCGGGCACGCACAGCTTTACCTCCTTTAATACCCCCTGATTTTTGATTTTACCATTGAGTAATTTAAAAATATAAATGGCGAGAGTCATATCCCTTCTTAATTCTAACTTGTTGTACCCAACCATGCCTATCTATTTATCTTATTCACATGACAGGTTTTATAAGTTTTAATTATGTGTAATTTTCCTTACCAATTATTTATTTTGTATAAATCTGTGTAAGTAGACAACTTACACACATCGCATCGAGACTTATAGCATCGCCTTGGATAAGTCTGTAAAGGTGTTATAATTGTGTTTTAAATAAATAAATAATAAATAAATATGGATATTTTGGTGAAATCAATAACATCACTGCTATATATATAAATTTGTTGTCTTATCAACTGTCATAGTTATCATATTCAATGTTACTTTCCATTTCAAGTACTCAATTTCCAAAGTGCTATTCTTGTTTTATGTCTCAAATTATCGCAAAAACATAAATCGTGGTTACAGTTATAATTTGTGTTATTATGTCATTGGCAAGTTAACGTAATGGGTTCAATATCGTCTCGTTTACCGTTATTAAGAGCGGATACTCTAGCTTCCTACATCGTTAAACAGCCGTTTAACACTTAGTCTATAACTAGCTAAGTTCAAATACGTGTTTTACTCATTACGGTATTAACAGTTTTCTATAACTTAATTTAATTCATAGTTTTCCTGGGGTAATAAAAATTAAACTGAGTAATTGCGTCCACATGCTTGATTTAGTGGTGGTTAACAAATCGCTATGCAATTAATTTTGAACAGTGATAAGTCCGCCTGCAGTTCTTTAAGTTTTGATTGAATTTTATTCTGATCTTATTTCTTTGCCCAAGATCCTTGGTTTAAACGCAGCATACGGTAACGGAGTATTTCTAGCTATCTCTAATGTAAAGGAAGCATGACTCTGTACTTTACATCAAATTAATTTAAATAGTCATGTTCTTGAAGTTCATGTCCGGCAAGTTCACATGATTATATTTTAATAATACATGATGCAGCTATTTAATTATAATAAGTTCGTATGTTGATAAACTATTATCACGTCACAGGAATCCACTTAAATTAAGAAAATATAAAAGGTTAATTTAAATATTCAACAACGCAGTTCTATTTCGTCACGGGGAAACGCCCATCGGTCAATACGTCGGATCTGCATTGCTATTGTGTTCAGGCACAAATATCTGTAAAATAAGTACGTAGTGTATGCAGAAATGAATAAAAGGTTACAACAACAATTCCTACAATGTTGTTTGTTGGCTCGCAGAATTACCTAAAGATTTTAAACTGAAACGTAGTATTTCGAAAACATGTTGTAGTATGTTTTTATTTTAGAACTAGCTGACCCGTGTCCACTCCGTAAATACGATAAAACGAAAAAAAGAAAGATTTGTTTTTTTTTTCTGGTGGCAATGACTACTGGCAGTGAAGTTACTTGAAGTAGTTAGGTTTTTGTTTTATCGTGTTTAGTTATTGATGCCCATCACATCTGTGAAATTTACACAGAAAAAAAAACTGATTTTGAAACTCATATTTCAAGTAACTAGTCGTTGACCCCCAAAGAAATACAATGTTTTTTTTTATCGTATTTCGATATCGATACCCAACACGTCTGCGGAGTTTCGCTGGGTAATTTAATTTGATATATATCCCCTGTATATCTTCAAGTCATGAGGCCCTTATGTGTGTGTGTGTCAAACGCGTAATGTTTTTTTGACACGTAAAAGTGTAGTGTGTAATGTTTTTTTTTTATTAATTTAGTTTATAAAAATATTAGCTTTCGGCTCTCCTCCTCGATATAAACTTTAACTGTGCCAAAATTCATACTCCCCCGTCCGCGTAATTATCGTTAAAAGGGTTACAAAGTGCGCTTCATGTATTCAATATAATGATTTCAAACCTGAACAAAACAGCATCCAAAACCGCAAGCTATGATTTGAAATTAAGAGAACTTCAAATTAAGAACAGTCTGAATCAGATAAACGTCAAATCGTACGCAGTTTCAAAGTTATGTTGGCAACATTTTGACAAATTGCGAGTCTGTTGATCTGTGTTATTACAGTAATTGGATATTAGATTTCTGGATAATTTTCTTGCATTATTGAGATTGCAGATTGATAAATTTTGAAATAACGTTGTGATTTGCGTAGCCTTCGAAGTTTATTCCTCTCTAAAATTCTGTATTCGATTGCTGGTATATTTGTATCCAACCCTATTAGTGCCTGTCGAAAAGGTAAAGGGACTGTCATTGAAAATTCGGAAAAGGGTATTGTAAAACGCAAAACTTTCAGGTGGATGAATTTGTAATGATTTCGTTTTGGACTTTGATCTAAATAAAAACACATTGATTCCTTTAATTTAATTTTGCCATGTTCTAGTATATTCTTGGTGTTAAGAATAAGAATAATTTATTTGTTCAAAAACATACAGACATTTAAATGTGATTATATTACATTTTATTCTGTGATCAGATTTTGAACATCTGTGTCCGAACTAGATATAAAATATCTGTATTACAGACATCAGCGCTCTTCCCCTGTTGTAAGGGACACTTAGAAATTTTGTTAAACACTATATATGATTATGTTTAAATGTGATTATATTACATTTTATTCTGTGATCAGATTTTGAACATCTGTGTCCGAACTAGATATAAAATATCTGTATTACAGACATCAGCGCTCTTCCCCTGTTGTAAGGGACACTTAGAAATTTTGTTAAACACTATATATGATTATGTTATAGTATGATTATGTTATAGATGTGTATAACACATTAAGATTGTTATTAGGGTTCCGTACGTCTGAATGAAAAAACGGAACCCTTATGTCTGTCTGTGTGTCCGTTTGTCACAACTAATTTGCTTCGAATCTAATGGGCCGATTAAAGGCTTCTACATACCAGCGCGATTTGTCGCGCGACGCGACACGGCACAAAGGCCCCGCGTGTCGCGGGACGAGCGGTGCCTTTGTGTCGCATCGCGTCGCGCGACAAGTCGCCCCGGTATGTAGAAGCCTTAAGTTGAAATTTTGGTACACATACATTGCTCTGACCCTCTGTGATTTTTGCAAACGGTATCGTGTGTCTAAAATTTTCAATATTGTGCGTAAAAACTGACATTTGCAGTTGGAATGTTTGGGACAACATGTTTTTCAACTACAATGTTAAGTTTATTCTTGGGATAAATTCATCCCAACTACTGACTCTTCGTTGTGCATGGTCCGACACGCACTCGGCCGGTTTATTTAACATTTGTCTAATAATAAAATCTTTTTGTTCCAGGTATTTATCAGCAACCAATCCTAATGATCGAATCAATTCTCTGCTGAAACTGGGACTAAGTGAGTATGAGTAATGATATTAGTGTTCACTAGGGTCCCCGAGTTGAATCGAATAGAATCGAAATAATTCGCCAGCGTTGATCAGCGACGAGTCGAGACATGCGAATTTCTGCGGTGACGCGTTTCGACTCATTTTTGCCAATTAATTTTATTTAATCGAAACTACTGAAAAATATGAGTAGGATCCTTTTTGAGATCTGGAAATAAAAGTAAACCTAGCTGTAGATATTTCGTTTTATGTTTAAATATCGAGTACCCCGTATTTGGGGGTTCATGACTCTGTTTTTCTCCCACGCTCTTCTTCATCAAAAATAATTTGAAATAGAAGCATTTCTTCATCTGAACTATCCACCACTCACTAACACGACCTGCTTCAATGACGACTTGCGACTACTGACCGTTTCGCCTCGATACGTCTTTGATGAACGCACACGTAACAAATGGGACTCGATTCGCCACGCCTTGGATTCGACGCGTTTCGGCTGTAGTCTACACCAGGCTTTAGTCTACCTATATTCAGCACTGTACTACTATAGGCTGATGATAAAGAGTCACTCAACATTGAACGTCACCGCAAAATTCTCAAAGCACAGTTCTCCGTGCTGTAACAGTTTTCCAACAATGACTCACCATTGTCACAATTTTATTTTAAACCCATTTGTATTCAACGCCGAAACAGTAAGCTCGATGATTCAGCACATTGGAATTGCTAATGACAGACAGAAGCTGCCTTTGTCTATTTTTATTGAATCAGTGAAATCATTTCGGTTAAAAAAGCTCTGCACACTAATTTTACGTGAAAGAAATTGTATTCAAAGCTGATTTTCGTGTCTCTTTTTTAAGTGCAGTACAGTTACCGATGTCATCTGTTATGCTAAGTTAATGTCAAATTGGTAAACTTCACTTTTATGTGTTGACAGATTGCACAACTTAATACGATCACTTGTAAACTTTTTTGGACATTAATTAATTCAGCAATATCTCTTGCTTTGTGGTACTGGAAACTGTCCTCAATAAACCGAAACGAACAGGACCTTCTCAATAATAGGGTATTTGACTGCTATCAAAAATATATATGAATTTATGCTTAGTTTTATAGGTGTTACTAAAAAAGACGATTTGTGAAAAAATATATAAAATCGGTGGAAAAATGGACAAGTTACACGCTTTTAAAATTATTCTATACTTACTATCCTTGTCACGCAAAACGATCATTGTACTGAATGGCGCGAAGGTACACACGGCTACACATCAAGCTATACAATTCCAGTTTACGCTGATCTCGCACTGTACGGAAATTTTACACAATGCGAGATCAGCTTATACTGGAAATGTATAGCTTGATGTGTAGCCGTCTGTACTATAGTGTTTCTGTGTTGTGACGTTGGATCGCAGCAGTGCTGCCTCTGTCAACAATAGACTTTAAAACGTATATAACTTTGGCATTTTTTGAGATAACAAAACAATTATTTTTACTTTGGCTTAATTTTATTGTTGGTTTCGAAAAATCGAAATAAAAAAAGCAGTCAAATACCCTATTGAGTTATTCGACACGTCACCAATTAAATACCGTATTGTTTCGAAATAAAACTTGTCAAGCCAGATACTTGGTGGATATCTAATCGTCTGCCACTAACATTGTCCTTGGATTTCACCGCGAAACGGTTTTAGTCATGCTTTAACTCGAAACTTATGATTTATGACTAACAGAGCAACAGTGAAAGTGTTCTGATGCAACAAACCGAATAAAAACTCCATTCAACGTAACTTCATGATTGATGAGGGCCTATTCAGGTGTTCAACTTTTTTTTTACCTGTATAGGTACTTACCTTGAGGTCGTAGAACCCAATTGTGTGGTACGGGGGTTTATGCGATTATTACAATTGATCAAAGCCTAAAGGTCGACGACTTCGCTAATTCCCGGAAATTATTCCATTAATATTAATTTGTTTATGTAAGGAAAGTGTGAAAATCTGTTAAGATATGGGAGCGGCATTTTATTTATTACAGCTATATGATGGAAGATAAATTAATTACGGGCATATTTATGACGTGATATAAAATATTGCTTCCCATTACCCTACTTGTTTATCATGCTAATAGTGCTACTGTTTCAAAATCAATTTTGGTTTTAGAAGAAAGTCAAATTAACGATTTTTTGATGCAAATGAGCTTAGAAGATTTATGACCGTGTTTAGAGGTCATTGTGACCGAAACTAATTGATGTATCCGTACGTGTTTATCTTGTACCGATATCTTCATAGTTGTAAGCTGTGAAATAACATGCGTAAATAGATTTTAACACAAGCAAAATAACGCCGCGACGGCGCCTCCACCAATTTGAAACATTCCTCGAAAATTGTTCTAAGCTTTGTTGAAATTATATCAAAATACAAACTCTAGTTTACGAGATGGAACAATGACGGGTCTTAGCATAGTTTCTAAATCTACGTAACAGCATTAGTGACTAATGATTTTTCTTTCATCTCAAGGGACATGCCTTACGAAAACACCGCGTAACTGCTGTGACTAATTCATTAAAATGTGAGAAACTCATCATGGTGTAAGACCACAGAATCCGGTAGTATTAGTGAGATGTATACGCGGTTATTGTGCAATGTTACGTCAGCTGCTGATCTGCCTCGTTGTTTGAGCGGTTTTTCCATGGCGAATTTGTTAGTAGCAAGAGAGGAGTCTAGATTTGTGCCCGGCTCATGGCTCGCTATTAAGTACATGGGTCTAAAACATAGCTAAGGAAATGTGGGTGTACCGACTATGTATAGCATAGTTAGCCTATAATGTTCCCACTGCTGGGACATAGGCCTCCTCTCTGTGAGAGAGAGTGGGCCGTAATCCAACTCGCAGGCCCAGTGCGGGTTGATAGATGACACATGTGCTCAATTTTTTTTATTCTAGGACATGCCGGTTTCCTCACGATGTTTTCCTTCACCGTTTTGAGAGCAGTGACGATGAGATAATTTACACGAAGTAAAGCCCCTGTCGGGGTTCGAACCTACGATCTTCAACTCGTATGTCACGGCCGTTACCACTGGGCAGCACTCAAACTCAAACTCAAAACATTTATTTAAATTAAACCTATTACAGGCACTTTTGAATTGTCAAAGAGTCGGTCAGCTAGTCAGAAAGTTGAAGCTATTTGCCCATTCCAAAACGTAGATCTCTATGGAGAAGAACAGGCAAGAAACTCCAAGGACACTCTTTTAAATCAAGATATTACAAAATCCTGGGTACATTATTCTTGTTGCTTCTATATGTGAGACCAATGTAAAAAAAAAAAATACTTATTTAAAAAACAATACAAAATATAAGATTAAAAGATTACAAATAAGCCCTGGCAGTTAAGAGAAGACCAGTCTCAACTGACAGCGCCCGTTCACGAACATCGCGTCGATCAGCACCATCCAGCTCAACCATTTTGTATGGTTTTCACTGGTCTACTGGGCCACCACTGCTCTGGACATACTTTACCACGTCCCAAAACATGCAGTCAAAGTGACTTCTGCGCTGCTACCGACGACGCCGTGGAACTGGCGAAGTTTTTGGCCAGAACCATCTGAAATACTTCCGTGTCAACGACAGGAAAAAGAAGACCACGGCCACGACATAACATCGTCTGCTACTACTCCCCGAAGGGTAGACCTTCGGCGAGAAGAAGCTTCATCTTATGTTACATCTGTTATACCGAATACAATTTTTATATTTACTGGATTCTTCGTTTTATGTGAGATTTTCCGACATTTACGCCGACACACGTCAAAATAAAACTTCGTGGTATTTTTTCTCCAATGTTTCTATGTTCCTTGATTTGATTGACTGCGAGTTATGAAAAGTGCTAGAAACGTCCGAAAAGTGGATCTTCTTTCATACAAAAAATATATATTTAGGTGGCTAAGTAAGAGCCGATAGAGTCGATCCATCAGGTTAAGGCGCAGATATATGATTTTAGTGACTTTTAAATCTGTTATTATGCCTTCATAAAATGCAAGTAAGTTATGCAAAAAAACTAGAACGCATAGACATCAATTCTATATGTGAATATTTAAATATTGTAGTAAAATACTTTATGAAATAAATTCAGGAAGTAATGTCTACCCAAAGCATAAAAAACGATATTACTTCTGAACTATTTAAGATATTTTCATTTTTGTATAAATACGCTGTATTATTATTATCTATAATTCTATCTGTGATTTTTTTCAAATATTCATATTTTCTTTACTAAAAATAAATATTCCCTATGAAAGTTAATGGTGGCGCGCATTTGTATAGCCAAGGTCAACGGCGATTATCTGTCTCTTAAGCGACGCTCGCCGGGGTTGGCCCGTGAATGGGTGACCATCTTTACATACCGAGACTCCTCCGTGCCTCGGAAAGCACGTTAAGCTGTCAGTCTTGGCTGTATTCGTGGATCTGTGTCAGTCGTTACGGGTCGTCAGAAGCCCGAAAGTCTGGCAACTATTATTACCACGGGGTATCGTATTACCCAGTTACTGGGTTGTGGAGTTCAGATTAGCAGTCGCTCCATGTAAAATACTGGTATTCAGCTGCATCAGTTTAGACTGGAAGCTGACCCTAACATAGGAAAAGGCTTGTCAAAAAAAAAAATTTACTTACTCGTGTTAATATTTTGGTTTACGCTTGATTTAGCAATTTTGTATGCACAAACGATTTTTATTTTAGTATTTTATTAGTATAAAATCAACTTTCAAAGTCAATGTTACGCCCAAAGTCAAGAACATACTGATGAAAGAACAAAATAATTCTCCTAAATCCAGATTAAAATATTTTTATAAGAAAACAGTAAAATTAATTATCGTTAAAATCAGTATGAAAAATGTTAACCCATCCATCGATAATTAAGACTAAGCTTATGCAGGATTCCATCCATCAGAGGTGCTTAGATTTATGAATGAATCCTAAACTCTTCACGCTTTTCATAAAACCGTCTACATTTTATCTTTGGAACCGTTAACAATGCCCCTGGATACATAATTCATGAACCGTAGTAGATTCTTTTGGAGCCTAGCCAAGCAAATGTTTGCATTGTGAAGTTATTGTTCTTGTTTCCGTCATAATCAGAGTCGTTTACAATCCTTATGTTTAGACGAGTAGGGACATGAAGCTTAGACGTAGGTGCGTCATTTTGGAAGGAGTGTTATAATTGCGCGAGTTTTTACCGAGTTGCTGATGAAGGCGATTTTGATATTTAGGGCCTTTTTTATAAACGTTGCTTAAAGTTAGACATTTAACGGGACGATAACTGACTTTTAATGATTTTATACTGAAGATCACGTCTAAACGAGTAGTGTTAATGATTTGAAAAAAATATATATTAAATTAGAGCATTTTTACAATAACTTAATATGTGAATATTTTAGATTATGTTTATATTACATAGTGAAATTAATTTGTAAAGTTATGTCTAACGCGGATAAAACACTGAGGATGGCGCAAAATCTACCGAGCGTATTTTTCTAAAACTTTCACCAATTTAAAGATAATTTAATTATTGATCTTTTAGTATACGCGTTTTATTAAAATACATTTTTTTGTGTATAATAAATTAATAATGCGTCAAATTGGGGACACCGCTCCTTGATGGGCGAGTCTTATTACGGGCTGAACGTACGACGCGTTGCGTGAGCTCATTACAGAACACGCAAGCTCTCTCAACTCAAGGTCACTGGCATATATCTCCGTCTTAAACGTCAAACATTACCTACTTAACGCTAAGGTGAATCCGCTGTAGCTCGCGAAATTTAAACTTTCTTACGTTTTTTGCCATTTCCAAGTCTGTCAGGTTGTACTCGTATCTTGATAAAAATATGATTCGCGACTATAAAAGGCATGTATTTACAGCATTATAATCATTAGGATCATCTCTCTGAGTTAGATTTGTTCCCCAATGTAATGATTTCATGAAAACGTCATTGGATGGAACAGATCTAACTTAGAGAGATGTATTAATGATTTTAATAATTATTATTCTGTAAATACATATCTGTTAAGGTCGCGAATCATATTTTATATAAACCCTTCTATGTCCCGGAATTAACGCACAGTGACCCCTTAAGAGGTTATGCGTTAATTCTGGGACATGTTGTATAATTATAAACCCTGCTATCAGTAGGTTTCCAAAAAAATAAGTACTTAACCGATTAAGTAATTTTAATATTTAATTTAAATATTCGATTAAAATTCATAATGTCGTAATAATTATAGGAAACCGGGTTAGTGCCTTATTGACACTTTAAGGTTTGTATTTTCTTTTGCTGATAATCACGAAAGCTTTTTCAGTTACCTTCTGATTAAAGGCTTCTACATACTGGCGCGACACGCGACACGACACAACAACCCCGTGTGTTGCGCGACGAGCGGTGCCTTTGTGTCGCGTCGCGAGTCGCGCTGGTCTGTAGAAGCCTTAAAGCTTGTTTACTAAGATTAAACAAAACATCTCAAAAATTGTATTCATTTCGCACTGACACTACTGACTCGTAAATTCGTTATTAAACTTAGACGTACCAAAAAGTTAGTTACAACTTACAATCACAACAATTACCGTTACAACTACATTGTAAATGTAAAGCTCTTCTAAGAAACTGCAGTGTCACTTCGTGTGTGTGTGTATGTTTAAATAAAAAATTAACAAGCAATTAAGTTCTGTAAACAGTACGAGTTGTGCAACCTGTGTTACGTCGAGTCATTGCACTTGGGAGTATTATTGCGCCCGCGCACCGTCGTGACTGCGCGTTTCCTCTCGGCAGATACTTACTTACGGAAAAAAATCTATTAGTAGTTACTACTTTCGATTATAGGTAGGTACGAGTAGTATTATTTGACCCAGGATTTTTTTTTTTTTTTTTCGGTGGGTAATTATCAAATAACTTCTCCCAATCTGGGCTGAGCGGGAGGGCGTGTCAGACTTTTACTGACTAAAACCCACCCGTATTCCTTCATTTGCCTGTGTGCCAGGGCCACAATATCCCTTTCGGACAAACTCGCAACCCTGGCAGGCATTGGCCCTATCGGACCCCGTCAGTTGGTGCTGACAACTCTTTGAGGCGCGCGTGGAATACGACGCGCCGTCGACCCGGGCCTGGTCCTTATCGGACGGTGAGCTACCCATCGCTCACCGTCCGCAGGCCCGTATTTGACACAGCAGCAGGCAGGTGGAGCACCACCTGCTTGTACTTATAGATTTAAAGACGGAAAGAAATGTGTGTGTTTCCACCCAAGTACCAAAATATCTGTGGCAAATCAGTTAGATCGAAATCGAAAATATTATACTAAACATTGCATGTCATGTCCAGGGGATTTTTGCTTCTGGATCTCAAATCAAATCAAATCGAAAATATTTTTATTTCACATAAGCCTACATGGGCACTTATGAAACGTCAGAATCCAGGTGCACGGTTCCAATTGGTCGTTTCCTATGGAGAAGAGCCGCCAAGAGACTCCACGGTCACTCTTTTATATAAAAAAAATGGCTTTTACAATGTTTTCAAATTACAGTGTTAATAGGTATGAGAGGACAGCGTAGGCCCGTCAAAAGTACCAGGTACTTAACAAAATAGAAAATGGTCTACAGATCTACAGTCTATTAAGCCTACAACGTCCTCACATTGACAAAATAAGAGACTGATCTGCACATAACCCTCTCGCAAGTCAATAGCAGGTAACCGAATGGCAAAACGTTATTATTATTATTCCTTTATTTCATTAAATATACATATAAATTATATTTTTAAATATTAGAATATAAACAAAATATAAAAACATTTAAAAATATAAAAAATAGTAGCCCACCGGTATCGGGAACAAGGTCCAAGCTACCGGCGGTCAGGGCTCCAAAGAGAGGAACCTCCTAACAATGCGAGCCGTGTCCAGAAGTACCTATTATTATTATTATATCAAGCGTTATTTAATATTACAAAACAAAACGCAACAAATAAAAATACGCAAACCGAGATTATTGATATAAACAATTTAAAACAATTCCAATCAATTTTCAATTTCCACAACTCGTAAACAATTCTTTTACATTATACCAAACTACTGTTCTCTCACATAATATTAACATAAAAATATATTTTATCAAACTAATGTCCGGCTGTCCGGCAGCGGACGGAATTAACATATAAATTAAAAAAGAAAAGAATGGACACGTCTGGCCGACTTTGTTTTTTGTTAATTGCTGTATTAGTGTCTAATTATCTCTTCCTGTTTGGTTTTGTAATAGTCTGCGTTAACCAGTAGATTTTGTTAAATTGACCCAGATCACGTTGTTTGTGATACGAGGGGAAATTGGTTATCGCACATTCGATTCTTCTGATTTAACTGGAATGTCAACCTTCGGTTTATTTGCCTCGTTGTTCTATTGGTTGCAAGTCCTGGGTTCGATTCCCGGGTCGGGCTAAGAGTTATTGGGTAATTCCATCTGGAATTTCTCAGTAGCAGCCCGAAATCCGCTTCCGTTTGGTGCCGGAACTAAAGAACAGTACCATCCCATTTCTTCCCGTGGGTGTCGTAAAAGGCGACTAAGGGACTTATTAGAGAATAGGCAGCAGCGTTTTCTATGCATTTTTAAAACGATACTGCGATCCCCAACCCACCTGCCAGGCGTGGCGATTATGGCAAATCCCCCCTCTTTGGGGGAGGCCTATGTCCAGCAGTGGACGTCTTTCGGCTGAAATAATGATGATGATGAAGAGCCCGAAATCTGGATTTATGCCCGGTTGATGGTATTAGGCTCGCCCCCTAATACATAGGACTTAAACTTAAACATAATTGGCGAAATGTGGGTGTACTACAGGTACATCTCTGCCTAACTCTTCGGGGATTACGGACGTGATGTTTTATCATGACTTTCTTATAATGAACTGAATTTAAGTAATTTCATTTATAACTCGTAATTTCAGTAAGTACTCCGTCTGAGTCGAATATAAATCGTTACGACCATAACAATTGATGATTTAATCCCCACGATGATGATAATTATGTATGTATGAAAGAAACAGAATGGGGTTGCAGAAACAAACACCTTTTTTAATAATATAAATCAATTTTTATTTTAACCCTCTTTTCATCTTTTTCAACCGCCGCTTGTTTTTTTCTCTATGCCCTTACCCCCTCGCCCCTTCGTCTATGCCTGTACGTATTAAAATCGACTTAATCTACTAATTAACTTTCATTATAAATATCATAACATAGCCCACATGTATTTGATTGTGTTGCCTTTTTAAATGCTATAATAATACAGATTAACCATAGTAGTTCTAATATGGAGTACACGTCTTGTTTACAAAATACCGAATCACTGTGGCTTTGAAAACTCCAGGGTTATTGTATTAAATGACGTAATTAATTAAATTCATCGTAAAGAAAATCTAGATATCAACTTGTCAGAAAGCATACTCCATTAGATAGAAAAAAACACAATTACTGGCCTGGCTCTATGTTAGTAAAAAACCAATTGGGTACTCGTTATCTAAAAGTGGTATCGATCTGCGCACACGCATTGTTTTCGAAATTCGAACGTTACGCGATAGGCAAAGGAAATTTTCCGTAATGCCTCCATAATTGGTTGGAACGTAACAATGGTACATTTCGTATTTCACTTATCCTAACAATGAGGAGTATACCAAAGCGAAGGTACAAAACATTAGTTTTCTGCCGCGCGCGATATATCATTTGACCGTAATTATTTTTACATAGATAGTAATTTATTTAGTTATAAACACAATTGAAATCTATTTTCCAACCAACCTATTAAATTTTCTCTGCCTAAATGTATGTCCTATTTATCTAAATAAATGATGATTGTTTGTTTATAATCGAGATTTAATAATACACACCTGAAGTCCATTTCAAAAACGTTAGGTCGAAAGAAAGAAAGAAATAAATTTTATTTGCTAGTACATGTGTATCATACAGTATTAAAAAAATACATGCATACCTGATCTTAAATAAGAGTGGCTCCCGACATGTCTGCCATTTCTCATGGCGTGCAAATATCATAGGTAAAACCGAAATAACCGATTTTATCCAACCTCCTCTCAAATCTCACCATATACAGAAAAATCAGACAGAACATTTAACATTTTTAATACCGCCTGAGAAGATAATAATATAAAAGTTATGTGTTCTATCTGTCCCCCTCTTAACAATAGTTTCAGTCTAGCTTGACGTTAGCTACTATAAAGCTTAGGTATTTATTATGAAAGTGAAGTAAAATTTGTATAAGTAAAAACAAAAAGTGGGTATTAATTATAACAGACGTCGTTATTTTTCGTGGTTTTGTTTGAAAGCGATATTAAATCTGATAGCTCATCTTTACCCATATTTAAACTTCTGCAGAAACTACAAAAAAAATAATGTTACTGTTCCATAGCATAACATAATTATTGTTTCTCTCTTTTCAGTCTTTTCCGAAATAGAAATAACATTTAAAACATTTCAGTGCAATGCAAATGTACTAACACTTGCAATGTCTACAATTTATACCTTAGTTCATTGCTCGAGCTAAAGCACTCAATCCACTGCGCCAGTTAAGCTACAAAATATTGCTGTTATTGAAGAAACCAATATTGTGATGATATGAAGGCAAAATATAAAAGTAGATACCTACGTAACGCACTCTTCGCAAAAGTATGTTTATTTATCTTTCGTTACTGACGACTATATTTTTCAAGCGATAGGCTTGGGTTGTTGTGAGAGATGAAATGCATTTTGTTAGTAATAATCTTTAAATCGTTGGTTATATTTTTAAGTCCAGAGAGAAAATTGTTTATAGTCGTATGTGACTTCTCAGAAATTGAAATCAGAAAGGGAGATTGGAATCTCAAGATTTCCTTTTAAACATTGTGTTGAACTTCGAGTTTCTTATAATCAACTCAACCTATCGCAGTCCGTTGATGGACATAGATTTCTCCCAAATTGCGCCACACATCCAGTTTGTCCTTGTCTTCTTCAGGTAACTAGAGGGTTCTATGTAGCTAAAGAGGTAGCTTTTAACATTATCAAGTTCTATTCGGCAATAGTTTCGCTGTTGTGTTAGGTAGCTATCCTAACCAAATTAGCATCACTAACGAGTGTCGGTAAATTTCCAACTTCCGCGGTAACGTTCGGCTCTGTTTGACGCTACACTTTTGTATGTATGTATTTATGTCTGTTGCATTGTAATTATGTATTTATGTATGTACAATGGGGCCAGAAAACCGGGCGAAGCGGAGTTGGAGACCGTGTTAACTTGAAAATGCAGGTCAAGCTTTGGCGACTGAATTTATTTAAATAACATAACATGGTTTTTGTGAAGTATGTTTTCGAAAAAAGTGGTGCTAAAGTTTGAACCTTGAATCCGTCTTTATGTCTGTGGCATCGTTGCTCTAAAACGGATGAACCGTTTTTACGCGAAGACCAGGGAAGCATGGCACAAAAGGGAGCAGGCCTATATTCAGTAATGAGCAAGGTTGCCAATGAAGATAATGATTTACTTGGTATTTATTAACCTATGTATTCTGAATAAACACTTTTTTTTTTTTTTTTTTTAATCAGAACTTCTAAGCTCCATTCCAACTTCGTAGTACACCGTAGTCCCCAAGCATCTCAAACAAAAACAAACAAACAATAGCTCTAAGACGTTGTACATAACATTAACATATATTTGCACTAACAACATTACTAGTTAACACGTTTACACGCTCGTAGCATCACGTATGGTCACCACGTGCTTCTAAATGACGTAACCAGCTGATTCATGCGACTTTAGTACCATTACGAGCAGGGTCCTGAGTATCAAGTTAAAATGATTTATATTCCTATCACTGGAGGAAACGGAATGCGGAAACTAGACTCAAATAACATATGTATTTATCACGAATGTGGAATAGATGATAGTTTGAAACAGGCGCCATAATATATGCACTTTATATGAATGTATTAAGTATACATGCACACATGTTCCGTTTGGTGCTGGACGTAAAGAATAGCACCATCCCATTTCTTCCCATGGGTATTTTTTTTGGTTATCGTAAAAGGCGACTAAAGAGACTTACTAGAGAATGGGCAGCAGCGTTCTCTATGCATTTTTAAAACCATTCTGCGATCGCCAACCCGCCTGCCAAGCGTGGTGATTATGGCAAATCTCCCCCTTTTTGGGGAGGCCTATGTCCAGCAGTGGACGTCTTTCGGCTGAAATGATGATGATACATGCACACATACATTGTATTTGGCTGTCATTCGTAGGTCTTTGACATTCGTTACGGGTCGTCAGAAGCCCGAAAGTCTGACAACCAGTCTTCTTACCAAGGGGTTATCGTATTACCCAGTAACTGGATTGTGGAGTTCAGATAGGCAGTCTCTCCATGTATTGTACTGGTATTCAACTGCATCTGGTTGGACTGGAAGCCGACCCTAACATTGTTGGGAAAAGCCTAAACAGATGATAAATACACACATACATTGTATAAACTCACGCCTTATTTCCATGAGGGTAGGCAGGAACAACAGAATTCCACCTGGCTACATACTCCTTTAAGAAGCCGACAGAAGGATCCGGTTGGGTTTTGCAGACTAAGGTCTTCAACCAGTGCGTCCTGCCCGTTATGACATACGGTGCCGAAACGTGGACACTGACAGTCGGGCTGGTCCACAAATTCAAGGTAACTCAGCGTGCTATGGAGCGGGCTATGCTCGGAGTTTCTCTGAAGCATAAGATCAGAAATGAAGTTATCTAGAAGAGAACCGGAGTTACCGACATAGCCTGCAGAGTAAGCAAGCTGAAGTGGCAGTGGGCTGGCCATGTCTGTCGAAGGACCGATGGGCGGTGGAGCAGACGAGTCCTGGAGTGGAGACCGCGTATCGGCAAGCGTAGTGTGGGACGCCCCCCAGCTAGATGGACCGACGACCTTAAAAAGGTGGCTGGGGCAGACTGGATGCGGAAGGCGGAGGACAGGGTGTTGTGGCGCAGCCTGGGAGAGGCCTATGTCCAGCAGTGGACTGCTATAGTTGATTGTTGATTGATTGACATACTCCTTTTGCTTCGATCTGGTCATACACGCACGCCGCATGACCAGATCAGAAAATGTAAGTATCTTTGGTAGTAAAGTTTAAACAACAATATAAAGACTTTTGAAGCACCTTGTTTACGAAGTACGATATAATTTGGCACGGAACAAGGTCGGACTCACTCCGAACTGAAGTGTTTTCCTTTACTAAATATAAAATTGAAACATTGTTTTGCAAACTAGGGTGCTTTGTTACTGATACGGGCTAAAAAGGTAGCTGTCTTCATATTTGGAATGCTTAAGTACATATTTATTTGTTTAGAGAATTAACGGCAACCTGCCATGTGCAGAAATAACAGTCATGATCTAACTTTTCATACGATTTTAACCTCTATTAATAAGTTAGCTGAGGTGATAATACCGTGGTGTCATTTGTTACAGGTGTTTACGAAATCTCGTGATTCATCCAAAGTGGTCAATGCTCTTGGATGTGTTTTGAATCAATGAAATCTATCAATCATTTGAATGAAGTTTGTCGTGTTTTGACGTAAGAGCAGTTGCTAATAGTTCTGTTTTGTGCACGTTTTTGTTGAGTTCTTCTGACATAAAGTAAAAAACACGATTTGTGGAACTGGCCTTATCAATGAAATTGCTAAACAAACACTTTTGAACACCGTTCTTATCGACTGTTATGCACTTCATGTATAGTCATAGAGTAAGTACCTCGTAATGTATGTAAAATTAATGTAACTAGGTATGTCAAGAGAATATTGATGACATACTACATATTATAGACCTTGAGATTTCCAGTGCAGAAAAGAAATACCAAGTCTTTTCATCACTCCACTCTGTTTGATATCCTGAAGAATAAGCGCAAAGAGTCTTCCAATAATATCAGCCCGAAGACCACATTTCAATATTTTGTGGAATTTTGCCTTGGTTGAGATAATAACTTAATCGTTGAACTTCTCCGAAAGGAGTGTTTGTGGATAATGTAACGCAATTTTTATATCAAAGCAAGGTCAACACGACACGTGTGGAATCCTATCCACATCCTATTATTTTCCTCAAAGAGTTATTGCAAAGAGACGTAGAATATGATAAAGGAATGATAGAAAATTAGGTGAGGAGGAATATTTCAAATTGAATAACCACGGCTGCTTGCTAACAGTCGGTAAAAATTGGCACTTTAAGTGTTCCCATTAAAAAAAATATGTGAGAACATGTGATACATTTTAGAAGACATTGAATATTATTTGTTATTTCGTTATAACGGGTTCAATAATGAATTTACTATACTTATTTTGCCAAGTCTGCAGCTTCAATACAAAAGCCAAATCAATTAATCTCAAAACACGCGTACCCAGAGGATATTGATATTGGAATCGGAGGCATGTTCAATCATAATTTTTTACAATGCATTTCCGTAACATCTTTACTCATTCAACAAATTATTCCTAACCTTGTTTATACTGTTACATTCCAAAGTAGCATGAACAAATTACCGGTACATGCTAAATTAAATATTGTGGTTAATGGCTGACAGGTTAGAGCTGTTGTAAAGCTATGAGATCAGATTGGAATCACCCATCGGTTCTAATAAATGACGTAATATAATTTATGATACAAAAATATCTGATGATCGTGTCTGCACGTGTTATTGAACTTTTTTCAGGGTTGTCTAGCGAGTTGGTCAAGTGGAACCATGAAAATAGAATTCTGTATTGACTGAAAACGTAACTGTGAAGTTGTAATTTGACTAGATCAGAATTGCGATGAAACTTGGTCCCACTGAGCAGCGTAGTATGTAGCTCTAGCTTAGACATGAATATTAATTAAGCTGCATTTGTTTCACAAGAATTATCTAAGGTCTACAAGAAGTAATATTTCTGGATTTTTACATTCTTAATATCCCATTGCTAATTCATTTTAAAAGATCACATCATTTGCTTTGCCATTGTCCTGGGGACTACCCATTTTCAATGACTGTTACTTTGAATACGTGTAAATGTCTTATAACAGGCAGCCCTGCTCCCAATTCAATGTAAAATGTTTGATCACTAATTGACAGAGTCATAACCGTTCTTGTTAATCAGTTGCCACCAAATAAAGTCTGCTGTAGTTCTTTAATTAGCGTTTTATTGCTTTGATTAGCTTCCCATAATCAATGTTATGGATTTATATGTAGTTTTCAATTGCGGATTGGTACTATTGGTAGTGTCGTTAACACTCTGAAGTTTAATATATCATCAAAATATGTTATATCGGGAACTTGTAGTTGAAAGACGACATACTTAAACATGAAGTTCTTAGGTTCAACGAAGGAACATAAATCTATGGATTTTGCTTTAATGGAATCTGAAAACTAGGCCGATCGTATTACTAGTAACAATAACTAAAGTGGTACCATATATCTCATGGCTCCATGTTATTGCCATTGTAAATATAAAGCGCCTGCGCGACGCGACGCCGCGCATATGAATCGTCAAGTGGCAGGGCGAGGTCTCATCTTGTTAAACACCACAAAGTAAACTGCATTCCCTATGATCCGTATCTCGAAAGCTGCAAGGACCATTATCGAAGCTGCCGTCGCCAGATCTAATTCTGCATCTTATTCTAGATTCGCTAACAACTGCACATTAGTTTTAATTAATGCAGCTAGTTCAACTCCAATCATATTAATTACACGCTAAGATCTCATTTTCATTGTCAACACTAAAAATAACTTCGACTGTATCTGTGTTAGTATGAGAAACAAGACTTGCAGCTTCAATTAAACGATTGTTTGCAAGACAACTGAGACATTTGAATAGTAGAATCTTACTTTTTTTAAGTCTCCGAGAATGGTCAGCGGAGGCCTATTTTTACATACGCATCGCATACTATAATTGGTATGAAAGGACTCGCTGAATGCTGTCTAAAAATAGACGAGGAATTTGTATTCAGTACGATTTTGTCTCGAAGCGGACGACGACAATGCTTGGAAAAAGTTGCAAGCCCTTTATATTGAATTATTCTTCCATCCGTCTGTAATTTTGTTTTATTGTGCCGCAATTTGTACTTGATAGACATGGAACACCAAATTGTTGGATTGTTGAAGATTAAGGGTGGTTGTATTACACAATGTATTTCATCATTGCCCTCAGGTACCAGACCAAATATTGCCTTACAGTTATTTAAAATTACAGGTGATATGTTTGCACCTCATGCTACCACAATCTAAACTAATAAAACATTGAATTTAGATAGAGTTAATAAACATAAATTAGAAGATCTAACAAGGCTCCCATCACCAGAACTCCATGAAACGGTCAATATTTCCAAAGATAAGCAACCAATGAAATCCCTTTCTCATTTCCATATCATTAAATACACTATAAATTATATTTACTACTGTAACACAGTTCATCATAAGCCGATTAAATACCATGGAATAATATTACAAGCATATCAACAAACGTGTACCTTAATCCGCAGTTTAAACCACAATGTTTATGTCTATTTTCCATGTAAATTCCATGTGAATTTATATTACTTCTGATTATGCGATGGATGCAAGAATTTATTCGATGAGTAGGTAACATGCAAAACGAACGTTGATACAATCTGGGAAATTCCTTTTATATGTTTAAAGTAGGGTTGGTCTGTTATTGTTTTGAGATACAACTTGCTAGTTGTGTCTGTCTTTCGTCCGTCTAAAGTTTGTCTATAAAAAAAACTCTGCGTCTGATTACGTCAGATCAAAGGAGGGAGAATCAAATGATTGTATTTATTTTCTGTCTTTTTGGAGTAAGTTAAGCCTTTGTGCCTTAGTCGTTGATTGATCTGACTTCTTGCTTCCGGAAACTTAAGCTTACTTAATATTACTATAATTATCTAAGAATTTATTTTGAACAAGGCTTCTACTATCAAACACTGCTACTTCGTGTTTGTCATCCCTATCTCCATAGGAATGTACGGGTAAGTAATATATGATATAATTACAAAATCTTTAATATTTACAATATATAACAACTCAATCTATAATTTTATTTGATATAATGATCAGTTAATTTAATAAACGATTGATATAATTTTAAAGCAACTAATTTTTATAAGCATATCATACATTGAATATAAAATCGTTTGATATACCACTCAAGAGACATAAAACCTATTTAGTCTGATATGATAAAACGTGCAAGCAAGCATGTAACATGCAAGCAAGCATGCAACATGCATTAGGCATGTTTTCTTTCACGGCTTCGGCGCTGCAGGGCTCCAGCGGTCCCATGCGAGCTTATCGTCACAGATGTGTTTCACGCTCATCACCGAGGCTTCGGAAGAAATTATATCAACAGTTGGTATATCTCACGTTGATTATATCTTATAAACGATAGTAAAATGAAATTAGACCAAATGAGTTTATACGTTATGAGACGCACCCGGAATGTACACCAGGTACAGCATTTGGTTGCCGCCATTCTATGACATATTTAACAAGATCATCAAAACTATTCGATGGACTGATGTCTAACAATTTCCTCGCTTCCTTACATAGTCTAATAACGATAGAACAAGTTCTGTTTACTCATTTACTGTGATATTCATATCCATTTCTAGATTTTACGACTGTTATTATATCTATCTGCAATAATCTTGACCACTTGTTTGGGATATTCAATATTTTCCTGATGGGCTTGGCTTTTAAGGTGTTTGGAATCTCAATAACTGTTGTTTATTTAGAAATACTTTACTACTACCGGCTTCGGCTTAGTATTAATGTATTCTACAATATTTATTTTTGACTGCTTGACTGACATAATTATCATTTTACTATTTCTGACCAAATATTTGTGTAATATTTCATTCATTTGTAAACTGCAGTGTGAATTACGGTGCACGAGGTTATTTATGTACTAGTGTATCTTTGTTCTATAATAAGCCTGCTTCCTGTCAGCATCGCATTTGTCATAAACCACGTTATGGTTCAAATAACAGACCAACAGTTGACCGCTTTGTATTAGACACTGCTTTCACTATAATTATAATATTAATTATTCAAGTGCAGTGCTCTGTGAAATTGCACAGCAGTGTTATGAAAGTTCCTATTAGAAATAAACTAAGCTAACATAGCGTAAATAATAACACAAATGTTGTTATTCATACGTAACTAACTGTATGCGTTTTAATAAAGTTAATTAAATAGTAATTACAAAAAAAATATTGTTGCCTTTATTTTTAAACTTAATGACTCAAGTTGATTCAGTTAGTGCAGTTACAGAAAAAAGTGATGATAAAATCGTGTACTGTGTTCCTATATATATAAAAGTAAGTCGTCATGACTTGACAAGTGAAACAATGATTGCAGGTGTCAGTAATTGCGAACGATTCACTTAATTGTACTCAGATGGCTCAATCGAAGCTAATAGCAATAATTTGGCTTAACTTTGAACACTGATTAATTTAGATAACGCGAGTAATAATTATAACAGTAGCTTATCTATATTTTTCATCATGGCTATTAAGAATCACGCCCCCTAAGACGCGATCAGAATCTATGATGGCGCTGGAGAAAAAACGTTTACAAATTGTATGGTAATTACAATAATTACAAATGACGTTTGTTCTTTGGAAATCAAGAAGAATGTCTCAATTTCTATGGGTCCTGGCCTGAAGCATCAAACAAACTGATCATTTTATAAGCAAACTATCAAATAAAAAACCAATTTGTAAACCAACAGATTTTGTGTGGCATTCTTCATTGTAACTGATTGATATGACCATGTCTGGCAAACGTTCGGATTGAGGATTACAATTGCCACTTGGCCACGATGCCAGCCTCGAATATTGTGCCAAAGGATAACGATTTGGCATTTGTATCCTTTAAATTGTGTTATCTGGTCATTAAGTCGGAAAGCAGGCTGATAGTACTATAAATATTGGCTAAGTTTAAATCGTCTTTCTAAGAATATCTTGATTGCAGATTCATTCAATTCTATGGCAATTATCCAAATTCTCATGCCTTTAAGGAAGTTGACTTCGAGTTTTGTGAATTCGTTTAATCATTTCAATGGAAATAAGATGTCTCTATTTACAGATAAGAGTCACATTAGACATTGAGAGTCACTTACATCGTAACACATTTCTTTCAAGAAAAGATCAAACATAAGATGCAAAATTCCAATTACATTAACAGCTTCCATAAAATCACAAACAAAGTTATATTCCTTGAGATATCCTACTCTTGACACTGCAATAAATTAATCTGAAGTAGGAGCAAAAGAAATAAACGCGTTTTATTGCCTCCACCTATATTTACGAGAGACCGTCCAGAGTATAAAATTGGCATCCTCTGGAAACTTTAAAAGTAACGTAATCATAGACGTAAAAGCACGCTCATCGTTGAGGACTGGTTATACGTGTCCCAATTGTTATCTGATTGACCACAATAGCTTTAATGAACCAGAATCAATCATATGATTGGAAAGCACAGGATACAATTTGTGATTAATTCGGTTTTCTACTTACTGTAACGAGGATCATGTCTGCTTTTAATATTTTTATGGTTATTAATGAAATGTCATCAACTTAATCCGTTGGCTCGTTCTTCTTAAAGTTAAGCCTTTACGTGCAGTCTACATTATTGGGTTCATTTTAAGTTTCATTATAATCGAAATCTACCGTCGCTTCATACAAGTTATAAATCGACAGCAACACGGGATCTTGCGCAACCTCACATGCTTGTATCATTATTAATTGACGGGCAGTTCAATGCCAAATGCCTCCCATTGATAAAGGCACAGGCGTCCCGGTTCACATGGTATTCACAGTCACTATCTTAATTGGTAAGGTCATTTTTAATCATTATTTTAAACGTGATAGTTCAACCAAATATGTTAATATTTTATCAGACGATACGACGCGGATAGAGTTTAATAAGCAGAACATTTCAAATGAGATGTATCAAGACGACCTTGTTTTTGCATTTCTCCTCTTCTTCACTCCATGTTTTATTCACGTCTACAATCTATAACCTACATTTTGACCTCAAAACCTAGCCAATCTGTTAGCTACATACCGTATATCTCATACCGAGGTCGTATCCTTTTTTTGCTTTATTAAGACACTGCATTTCATATGTAATATGCGTCTCCTGTCATATCAAGGCATTAATTCACAATTTATTGCGCCGAGACGCGTTGGTGACTAATTTCACCAAGGCCAAAGACGATCCATTATTATTTATTACCTTATGAAATGATTCCCTTTCCAAACATTTTATTTGGAACCTTATAACCTACAAATAAAGTCCATTTTCACATTGTGCTACAGGAATTGAAATCTCATTTGGACCCTTTACTACATCTGTGAGTCACAAAAGCGAATTAATGTGTTACTAAAAATAGTACGAATGTAACCCAACGTTTTATGTGCAAATATCTACTATTGCTAACAGAAAATTTCTTTGTCTTGAATGTCAATTATCATTTGTTGTATTTCTGGATGCTTTGTTGGTGCGAATACGTTTTCATTTACAGAGATGATTGTATTATCTTTCTGTATTATGAAATCATTGATTATTTTATTTGTTTCATTTATGTTATTTTCCACTTCACCTTTATAACTTTTCGATACTTACGTTACTTATGTGTCAAGTGTTTCGACATCAAACAAACGGTTCATGTGGCGGTGCGTGACCGTTTTAGGTAAATTTTATGGCAGGTGCCAGCAATTTGTTTATATCCATCGTGTTTATTCTACTCAGGGCTGCCCTTTGTACTACATTCTTTGTAGCTTTTTTATGTGTTATGGTTTAAGTTTTTGTATAGCTTCCATTCAAACGAATAGTATTTCACTTGTATGGATAAACGTAAATCATGTTTTGAATTCAACAATTCAATGCAACTATCGACGCTCTTGGATTTTGAAATTACATGTTGATGTGTGCTGGCGTCTTACAAAGCAAAAACAATTTCTTCTTTTGTAAACTCATGGTTTCAACCAGGGACCATATTGGTTACCCACTGAAAGGGTTTTCGACAGGGGTTTTCTAAGTTGTTAAACAAAAACCCATACGATATGGGTAACCCTTATGAACGGCTTAAATTAAATTTTGGTAACCCATTGAAAGGGTTTCGATAAAAACCCATATAGCTTATATTTGTTACTGGGTTTCAAGTAGCTATAGAACCCATTGAATGGGTTATCATGTAACCCTTTCACTGGGTTTCAAGTATAAAACCCATTCAATGGGTAATCATGTAACCCTTTCAATGTGTTTCTAGTATAAAACCCTTCCAATGGGTTATCCATTGAATGGGTTACCCCTTCGAAAGGCTAACTCTTAACCGGGGTTGTACGGTCCCTCGTTTAAACCCTATTCTTATAGCACAGAAACCCTACATTATTTGCGTGTTATCCCTAAACTTTTGTGTAAAACACATTGACCCACACTCTCGTCTGTTACATGTCTGTTCACTGGTATGTTTGTGCGTGCACCATGGGTTCTCGTCATTATTTATCGAATTACAACATTCCTTTTAAAAACAGAGTTTTACTTAGGAAACGCTGATTCCCGTTATAGTTAATTTATTGAGAAACTGCCACTGAAGTCATTTCATGGAAACAGTCCGCTCCAGATCTTGGAATTATTGCTGTAGGGTATTACTGCTACTTTAACAAAAAGTACAGTTTCAGTTATCAAAACTTTTTATATTTTAAGTGCTCTTATAATCGGCCCAAAAGTAGTGTCCATCGCTATACAATTTTGCTATTTTGTCACTGCTATTAACAGGAGTGTACTTATAAATTCATGAGTCCTATCATAATTCATACTCCCCATATAGCTGTTCAAGTCATTGTTGCGAATGTAGTACTGTTCACTACAAAGGTCCTGAGGGCACTCCCCTGCTGAGCGTGCACTTTTTTCAAATTGAACAATCATATGCCTTTAGTATATTGCATTTTTAACCGACTTCCAAAAAGGAGGAGGTTCTCAATTCGGCTGTATGTTTTTTTTTTTGGATGTTTGTTACGCGATTGCTCTGTCAATTATGAACCGATTTTGAAAATTATTTTTTTGTTTGAAAGGGTATACTCCCGAGGTGGTCCCATTGCCACCAAATCAGAATCTGATGAGGGGATCCCATGGAAATCGAGGGAAACACTCAAATTTGATATGCAAACCTATAGACCTATATACCAGAAAGCCTTTTATACTGTTAAAGACTATATTGAGGACAAAAAGGCTTGGGATTGAGCTGCTCCAATAAATTTACAGTGAATCTTGATTTGATTTATATACATTTTTTTTTTTGCCACTATATACTTATATTTTTCTTTTTGTTTTTTATATATCATTTTACATTAACAATGACATGAATATTTACTTCGTAAAGTATTATATTATTTTCATTATTATGAATGTGAGGACTATGTGGGTCATTGTTTTTGTTTTATTTTTCTCTTAGTTTTAATGATGGTCTGGTAGTTTAAGTACTTTATGCGGCCTAACCAAATGTCCTTTCTTTGGTATTGTTCGTCGAATCGTTGAGCTCCTTAAGTTTTGAGTTGAGCTGCACGATAACTGACAAATGCGTGCACTGACTGGACAGATCCACTCAAATCTGTGTGGTTCTTTCCTCAAAAGACCATTTCAGACACCAATCTACATGGTCCTCAAATGATCTGACCAAGATTATATCCGTATTTTATATACACATTGACATTGATGAATTTTATATATACTATGACATGAATATTTACTTTGTTAAGTATTATATTGTTTTAATTAAGTATTGTAAATGTGAAGACTATGTGGGTTATTGTTTATTTTTGTTTTTACTCAGTTAGTTTTCATCATTGTCTGGCAGTTTGAGTAATTTATGCGGCCTACCCGAATGTTCTTTCTTTGGTATTGTTCGTTGAATCGTTGAGCTCCTCAAGTTCTGAGTTGAGCTGCACGACTACTGACAAATGGGTGCACTGACTGCACAGATCCCCTCAATCTGTGTGATTCTTTCATCAAAAGATCATTTCAGGCACCAATCTACATGGTCTTCACATGATTTGACCAAGATTATGTCTGGACTTTAAAAGAGACTGTGACCTCTGAGTTTGTTTCGGCCTTTCTTCTCAGAGTAGTCAGTTACGAAACGCCGACCTCATCTAGTTTTTTTTTGTTTTTTTTTTAATATGTTTGACGTGTAAAAGTGTTTGTATAAACCTACTTACGGAAAATAAATCATTTATCATTTATTTATTTATCATAGCGATTTAAGTATTTTTTATAGTAACTCGTGCATTTGCTCTCCGAAAGCACCATTTGGTGAAGTGGAACTGATGATGGAGACCACAGATGGCCACTGGAATAATAATGAGTACCTATTTAGCGGGTTGCGATTAAGCAATTTATGCTCGTCACTATGCATAATGGTGAGTGGCAGTTCTCCTGGTTCTTACCAGGAGAACTCCTCAACAATCAACGTCCCAGCATCGGGAAATGCAATATTTTGTAAAAGGTGATGAGCAGTTAACATTAGGCTATTGTAACTTAGATAAATTGTAAACTGACCCACTAAAAAGTGAAAAATAAAAAACTTTTTACAAAAAAATAATAACCGACTACCAAACATAACACTACAAAGTGAAAAATAACTTTAATTTCGGAAGTCGGTGGCCAAAAACTCAAATACAGATCCAAAGACACCTACTTCCGAAATTAAAGTTATTTTTCACTTTGTAGTGTTATGTTTGGTAGTCGGTTATTATTTTTTTGTGAAAAGTTTTTTTATAAAAATATACTTTGCCTACCTTGAATATACCTTGCTATATTGCCTTCAACATACTTTCTGTTGTTCAAATCTTTCAATTTGCTTATATTGTATTTATACTCTGGAATAAAAACAATACAAGCAGGCTGGATAGTACATGGAGCTTGATTTTCGTGCCAATGATTTTCATCCCAATTTCAGTTCATGTCATTCTCCACCGCTTTATCGTCATTCTCATCACAAACATATACGATTACACACAGATGTGCAAATCTAAAACTTCTTTCAAATCCATAGTCTTACTCAAACCAAAAAGTCATAATTCTATTTCTAATGAGTTTTTTCCATCCAAAAAGCAATTCGCAATGCTTTCCACCACACTGCACTCCCCTTTACAACGACACATCCAGTGCGTACTAACTGGCGTCCTACTGTGTAATACTGGCTGTTATTACTTTTTTCTGCGCAAGTCCACCTGCTGTGCGCCCGTGAGTAACGAGCCTGATATTAAGCCGTTCGTTATTATTTTAGTGAGAACCTAGCATTACGTTATGAAATATGTGCTGTATGTACTGGGCCTGTTTTTGATTCGTAGAGGCAAAACGTTCCAGGGCTTGTTATGTGCATCTATGTACTTATATGAGAAAATATTAATTAATTGTTTGAAGTTTTAAAGTCTTCTGTCTGGTAGGAGCTTTATCTGAAATTTCTCTCATACCTACGGTAATTTGAACAGTTTGATACCGATAACAGTTGCACAAGATTCTTTGCCGTCGTCTATCATTCCAACGGATCGATAAGTTCTATGAAGTGTAAAAATAACGATAACTTACACTTATCCTCGTTTACTCCTTATATGGCCCCCTTATCATTATTATTTTACCACATTTCGAAGTGTGCTTCTCTAGTCAAATGATAATATCGCTGTTATATTTTCTTAGACGAGAATAAATGATGCAAACAGTAACTATGTCTAGAAGTACATTATTATAACCTAAAATCTGGCTCTCGCACTAATTTTAGTTAAAATTCGTAGACCCTTCGTAGTCATCGACCTCCCCCTCCCTCTACCCTCCTGACTATGACGTCAATAGAATAATGCCTTTAATATAATTTGGAAGGATAACCAAAAGCCGTTTTCCCGTAAATTGATACTACTCGGGAATCTACACTTTGTCTTAGTATACTATAATTCAATAAACATAAACAGCTCTTTCGTCATCGTCGACGACGTCAAGATCCTCTGAATATAAACAATCGTGATATTATTCATCATCATTTCAGCCGAAAGACGTCACTGCTGGACATAGGCCTCCCCCAAAAAGGGGGGATATTGTTACGTTAATGTAATTTATGTTTTGTTTGTTTTGTCATTACTTGCATCTTCCAAATAAACAAGTTCATATTTTAATTTACCGAGTTGAAATACATGCTCACAATACTTCAACCTTTATCCATTGTTCTGAAAATGCTCTTAAATACAATCAATTACATCGACGTCTATCTTAAAACATAAGACGATCCTAAAAACAGGCACACTATACATTATCAAACGAAAACAAACCGAGAAACAGTCAAAACGTCGACCTTAAAACAAAAGACTATCTTAGAAACAGTTAGACCAATCCTGAAACAAAAGAGTCACCAACAATTTTGCACCATCTACGTCAGTTAGCAACAATTTTTCCGACCTGCGACAACAGCGGTCGTTCACCCCAGTGACGTTCCACTTGACAAACTCCCTGTAACACCCCCTTGCTGACGCGAGAGTCGAGACTGCATTCAAGTATTCGTCTCTCAGATAAAACTGCTTCACAAAGCCTTTCCCAAGAGCCCTCGACGTACGTGATTCTGTGCTAAAAAGGGAAGATGCATTTTTTCGCTGCAATGCACTTTTCACGTATTGGGAACAGACTGCTGCTTCAAATAATTACTGAGGGTCTTCTTTGTGAGTTTTAATGGTCATTCTTTGAGTCGCCGTTTGTTATATGTTCGACGTAAAGGGTTGGTTAGGTACCTATTATCTATTCATTTACTTGATTGACTGTACGGTAAATACGGACCCCTTAGGAGCGCAATTAATATGGCCTTTTCGATTAACCGATTCTTGGATTGAAGTAGCGGACTTCTGTGGTCTCCCCTTACGGTATTCCACGTCGTTCTGTAAAACCGTTTCATACAAAATTAAAGTCTTTAAAAAGCAATATAACTGAAATAGTGGCCTTCAACTCCATAGATGAAACAAATTGATTAATTTCTAATCATGTGCTTCCACTTAAGTGATGTTTACTGCCAACAACAAAGATTTTATTGAAACTACAGTTAACTCAATCATGTAGCAAAGATTAGCTGTAGTTAACTTAGAACTGTGATAGCTTAAACCTTTAATCTAAACATTATTCGATCTAAACGGAAATGTGTCAGTTAAAGCACGACTAAAGAATATAAGTGGCTCAATATTAACATCGCAAAGGTAACACTTATGTACAGGGCTTCCGTTCTATTTACACACATTGTGTGTACCGACTAATGAATTCACTACAGTTGCAGATCAAAAGATATTTACGTCCGTGCCCCAAGCTGCAAATATAAAATTTACATAGACCAAAGTAAAAGCGCCCTTAAATGCACCTGAAGTAGTATTCAGGATAGACGCAGATATCAATCAAGCGACCCTATGTTCGACAAAAACGATGCAACAAACGAATATGACCTTTAATCCCTTAACGTAGAATTCAGAAGGACTGCATATGCATGAATGGTGGTTGAATACTAAAACAGTAGGTAGTGTTTGGAACGAACGCGTTATTACAACGCAGACGATTGATAATAAACTCCTTTCATTGCCATTAAATATCATATCAGTGGAAAATCGTAAATAGGAACGGGAAATGAAAATGTTTATCTACTAGAATCTAGTGTTTGTTCTGAATAACCACAGATATCATTTGGATCATCTTGCTTTCATCAATCATACGAGTATATCATAAATAATGGAAGTTCCTGGAAGTTAGATTTGAATTGATCTGCATTATTTACAACATAGAGTAGACTAAATAAAGACGGATTGTGTTAAATATAAGTTAGATAAAAGGAAGAAAAAGGCATATTGCACTTGCCCTTAGTAAAAAAAAAAGTACTGCATAAAATAACAGAACGCAACGACACACGCACTAAGTTTATATTCCATCCTAGTCACATTAAAAAAACATTCCTAACATTTACAAACAAATTGCCAAGGATACAAAATATATAGCAGTCCTACGTAATGTGCAGCACGTCCTGCCGACTTCCGCTGCGCAGGCGCCGCCGGCACTGACACTGACCCGTTCCCACGAAGCCCGATAACTAAGCATGCTATAGAAATATTCAACTTCTACCATACGTCTTTTGAAGCACACACACTAATATAGACCCTGCTTACAGGGACTGTTAAGTTCCTGTGTTCTGGTTTGTCGGTGTAAACACAGGGACATGAAACATTACACGCCTTTGCGACGCCTTTGGTATTGCAGATGTCATGTGGCGTCGGTGACAATTATTTACCATCAAATGGGCCGCCGGCTTGTACTACATTAACGCTGATAGCACACCTGCGCCACGAAACCATAGCAACGAAACCGCAGTAGTTCAATTCTACTGGCTCGCGTCATGTTCCGCTACTCGAATCGGATGCGAGTAGCGGAACATGACGCGAGCCAGTAGAATTGAACTGCTGCGGTTTCGCTGCTATGGTTTCGTGGCGGAGGTGTGCTATCAGCGTTAAACAAAAAAAAGCGTAGCAAGTGAGTCCCTCTGTACTTTCATTTGATTAGTGTAAATGAGGTTTGCGTGTATGCGAGGCGGCAGAAGAGTATTAAAAAAAAAAAAAAATGTTTATAATTTTTTTTTTTCTATTAAAACAGTATTTAATCTGGGCCGTCAGGAAGCCTATTATTTATGCCAGCAATAATTGTAACGGGCTGATAATCCCGTTATTGCAAATAGAATGCAAAATTGGCACATGAGAAAGGCAAAAATGACGAGCCATGATCAAGGGCTTATTATGTTTGTCTTTATATTTTGAATTTTTGCTCTTTATTTCGTTCAGACTTGAGTGATGATGATGTGTGAGATTTTTGTGCTGCAGTAAACAACACAAAAACTGTAATTTGAAAAGCATTGTCGGTACAAAACTCATCAATTTTCTTCCTTGCGATTTTTATAGCTGCCATGTCTAACATTTCGTATTTAACTTTATCACCAGGAGTGAATTGCGTGTAGAATTTTTAGTAAAAATCACAAGACACACGAAATCTCCTGCCACATCACTTCCATTACCACATCCATGATACGCATCATCACGAAACTTGTCACCGCCTACATTCCGTGCCATAATCTCATTAAAACCATGTCTCTTATACGTCTTCCTGCTTCACGTGTGTCACACAAACGCGCAGTTTCAAACGTCATGCTATTTCTGCTTATGATATTATATGAGATTTGTTTCAATTTCTACATTTCCTTGTTAGGCAGTAGCTAGTTTCTGCGTAGTGTGAAAACTGAATTGAAGGATGTTACTTTATAGAACAATAAAAGTATTTAGTTCGACTGAAGTAATCATTATGCTAATTATTCAATGAGTTCAATGATTTGTAGGTCTTTCTAGGATCTCTGTTAAATGTTATCTCTGTCATCATAAAAATTCATCATTCTCAAGAAAATCATAGGTCTGCCGTAATCGAACTGCGTAATATTTCCCCAAAGCCAAATGAAAACACAAGTGACTTAACGGAAATAGTCGTGGCTGTGTGTAGATCTTTGGAAGTGCAGGTAAAACCGGAAGAGATTCGGGACATTTATCGAGTGCAGAGTAGCCAAGGCCCTTCTAAGCAAATTATTGCAGAATTTCAATCAGTCACTCTGAAAACCACAGTACTTCGCGCTGTGCGTGATTTTAACAAAGGAAAGTCACCTTCCGAAAAATTAAATAGTGGACATTCTGGTTTGAATGGTGAATGCACCCCTATCTACATTGCTGATCGTCTTCCGGCAACTGCCAGGAAACTTTTCTATGACGCTCGTAAATTTGCTAAAAGTAATGGATGCCAATACTGCTGGACGGCTAATGGAAAAAATTTTATTCGCAAGAAGGAAGGGGAAAAACCGGGACTTATAATCTCTGAATCCAGCTTTCAAAACATACTGCATGCGAATAAGTAATATCTTAACTTTTCTAGTGACATTAGCTTTTATATTATGTAAACATAATCCTATTTGTTACTTTTTAACCTTTTGTATTTTCTCTACACAGTCACATTCATACACTTACAAAAACCAAATACATAACATAACTCTAAAATGCACCCTTCAACTACACAACTCACTCACGTTCATTCAAAACACTCACAGGTCACAAACTTTATTGATTTTCGGAAATTGTTTTCATCTTACGAAACAATTTGGTGTAAGAAGACAATATCGAACATATGGCTTATCCCAGGTTATATTAGGGAATAAAAATAACCAGTGCTGTAATGCCCCAAAGCTAGAAATGAGACTAAACGTGAAATCTTTAAGTGCCAAGACACTAAATAAAAATTAACAACGTAAATTATATAATAAATAGCTTGGATACCTTTGGGTCCCACGAATCCTTTAGTTGCCCCCCTGATAAATGCCATCAGATTTTAGGAAACTCCAATAAAACAATGAATTTGTTGCATCTAAATATACGTAGTATTGGTAAGAATTTCAATAGCGTCCTGGTGTTATTAGCATCTTTAAAAATCAGGTGTGACGTGATTATTTTTTCGGAATGTTGGCTCAACAAAAATACTAATATTCCAATTCTGCAGGGATACTCGGCCTATTCGTCCACAAATTGCCTAAATAAAAATGACGGTCTAGTTATCTACGTACTTTCAGATTTACAACACAACATTGTGGAGCCGGAGTTTGTTGATGCAAACTGCTTAATCTGTAAACTGACTGATATCGTAATTATTGCTGTGTACAGGCCTCCATCATTTCGTAAAATAGACAACTTTTTAAACAGTCTCAATACTGTACTGGCATCGGTATCCTCCCATAAAAATATATTTCTGGTGGGAGACATGAACATTAATATAAGCACAACTAATAATGATCCAAATTATAATGAATACATGAATTTGACTGCATCACACGGACTCTTACCGGCCTATACTCTCCCTACCAGAGAAAAAAACTGCCTGGATCATGTCATGATTAAAGTGATGAAATTGGTAGTATCTTTAATTCTGGACAGTCACATTACCGACCATGTCCCAGTACTTGTTTGTATAAGAGACGTAACCAAACATCAAACGACTAAAGTTACCTCGAAAATAGATCTGCTTAAAGTCGTTAATGAAATTGATAAAACGGATTTTAGTGCCATATTGTCTACTAACAATCCAGATTGGGCTACTGAATTTCTTATTAATTAAATTGTTTCTATTTTACATCAAAATACCATTACCAGATCCATTCCTTCTAGGTGGAGAATAATTAAGCCCTGGATAACTCCAGGGTTACTAAGATGCATTAGGAATAGGGACAACATGCATAGAGAACATAACAAGACACCGGACAATTATACTTTAAAATTAACCTATATACGTTATCGCAACTTTTGCAATAAGCTTCTACACAGGCTAAAAAATAATCACGACAAAAATGAACTGGTGAAAGCTAAAAATAATCCTAAAAAGACCTGGAACACCATAAATACCTTAATAAATAATAAACAAATCTCTAGACCTCCTCCTATGGAGTTATTGTCTATGTCCAACCTAGACTGCAAGTCTTCATTAAACTTAGTCAACAATTATTTTGCGAATATTGGCAAAGAACTTGCAGCTAAGCATACAAATGCTGGTACGTTACATGAGTCATATGTCAGGGATGACGCTCAGGTGAACTCAATTGTTCTTCTCCCTCCGGATCACGCTGAAATTGAAAATATTATAATGGGTCTTCATGCCGATTCTGCCTCGGGATGGGATGGAATCAGTTCACAGCTTCTCAAAATGAGCAGACAGACTCTTGTGCCTCTCGTCGCTCACATATGCGGTCTTTGTATCTCTGAGGGTGTATTTCCGGGAGTTTTAAAGAGAGCGGTCGTTCACCCTATTCACAAGGGAGGAGACAGAGGCAGTGTCAACAATTACAGACCAATTTCGGTTCTTCCGGCATTATCGAAGGTTCTTGAAAGGGTCCTGAACAATCGTCTTATGTCTTTCCTGGAAAGCCATAATATTCTCTCCAGCAATCAATTCGGTTTTCGTAGAGGGAAGTCATGTGAGGACGCTTTCTTGGCCCTGATCAGTGAAGTTGTTGAGACTCTTGATAAAAAGTCTAAGTGCATAGGTTTATTCCTAGACCTATCCAAGGCTTTTGACACCGTCTCTGTCCCCATCCTACTCAAAAAATTGGAAAGAATTGGAGTTAGAGGCCATGCACTTGCTATATTTGCAAGCTATCTATCAGAGCGAACGCAGTGTGTTAAAGTCACCGCGTATGTCAGCGACGAGTGTGGATTGTCCTTTGGAGTGCCTCAAGGTTCCATCTTGGGTCCTACACTTTTTTTAGTGTATGTAAACAGTCTCTGTGATTTATTACTCCCAAATTGTTCCATTTACACCTATGCGGATGATACGGCCCTTCTAGTACATGCTGAAAATTGGAGCGAAACCGAAGAGAGGGCAGAATCTGTTCTTGGCATTGTTATGTCTTGGCTATCAGCGAATAGTCTTACTCTAAATGTGGATAAAACCAACTTTATCACTTTCTCCCTCAAATCTACTTCGCAGCCTGACAACACAATTTTAGTTAAAGCTCATACTAATTGTACGAGTAATGCTTACCCAAACCAATGCTCCTGCCTTCCCCTGACAAGAAAAACCACTGTGAAATACCTTGGCGTACTAATAGACAATCTCATATCATGGAATGCTCAAATACGGGCGCTGTCTGGTCGAGTTAGAAAACTAATTACCGTGTTTAAGGGCCTGCGGTATAGTGCTGACGCAGATACCTTGCACATGGTGTATTTCTCCCTTTGCCAGTCAATATTAACATTCGGCATACTGGTTTGGGGTGGTGCTTCGAAGACAAGTATGATACAACTGGAAAGGGCGCAAAGAGCTGTTCTCAAGGTCATGACTTACAAACATTATCGGCATAGTACGGCTCAATTATACAAAGAATGTCAGGTCTTAACCGTGAGGCAGCTCTTTGTGCTAAACTGTACGTTGCGTAGACATACTTCTTTGCAGTTGGATCTCAGTCTATTGATAAAACGTAGGACTGCGAACGTTTGTCCCATAGAGAGGCACAGAACGAAACTTGCAGAACGTCATTTCAGAGTCCTTGGTAGTCGTATATACAATTTTGTTAATAAACAATGTAACATTTACACTTTCAACAAATTTGATTGCAAAGCTAAGGTCTGTAAATGGTTAATGACCCTTAGTTATGACGAGGTTGAACAAATTCTCAATACATAAACCCTTTCACCCAAACAGTGCCCTGTCCGACACATCCTGGAATACACTCTCCTTCCAACACAACACAACACTACAAAACATAACACTACATTACACTACATAACACTACACAACACAACATAACATAAAATAAAAAAAATAAAATCATAAACCCTCAAACAAACTTACACACATAACACACACTATACAAATGGTTTTCTCTATAATTAGTTTTTGTTTTAGTCTCTGTGTAAAATCTTTACTTTACTTTATTTTCTGTCCGAACTGTTACTTGTAAAGTTGTCGTTAACCTGTGAGCCCTGAAACCCATAACACAAGTTTAATCTTAGCTTGGGTGTCAGAGGTTTAATACTCTGTATTAACCTACAATTAATAAGACAAAGATTTATCATGTTATTACTAAGTGGTAAATGTAAAATTGTAAAAATTGTAAAACTGGAAATAAATATTTTTATTATTTTATTTTTTTATTATTATGTAATCTCTGTGCTTGAATGTTTATGTAAATAAAATTCTGTATTTCGTTTGTTTTCAGGTATGTTGGAAAATTTATACACCATCAGTCAAAATTCAGTTTGGAATCGGTGCGTATCTATCTTTTAGCAGTTACCTCTACGTAACACTTTTTAATATCTAAATAGAGGAAGGGACTCATTTCTAGGTTGGGCGGATCGGATTTCACTGGGAATTGATCTTGTTTGCGAGCATCAATTACTGTGTGCTCACCGACTTGTAATTAAACAAGCTGTCTCTTGTGCCATTTATATTCCTGCAAGGTGGTCGCCCCTAAGACATCAAACGCCCAACTCATATTTTAACTTGCCTCCTATTTCTCTTCATTTCACTTTATTAGCATAGCAACGTTCATGAATTTTTTATCCATTTAACATTAGCTATTTCAAGACGCCCCACAATTTATCGTCAATTCTCAGATGTTTTATTTTCACATCTCACCCAATCCGTGACGAGAAAAATTACAATAATTTCTCGAATGCATATGTGTTTACACTAACGTTGGCAACGAGCGAACAATTTAATGAATCGGAAAAATCTGGAGTTGTTGTGTGAAACATTAAACATTACAATTCCAGGAACATTATTTAAGTGAGTTTCGTGTCCAGTGATATAAACATTCGCGCATGCGTGCTCGGCTGCGCCCGTGCCGAGCAGCCACCGCGCCGCCGCGTCTGCGCAACAGCCTATATTTATCCTCTCAAGGGTTTCCTGCTCGAAATGTTTATTAAATTATATATAAATGTTAACCGTTTGTTTACGCACACACCACGTGGCGGGGCCAATGAACTTTCTCATGATATTTTTGTTTTTACTTTTGTGATATTCTTTGAACGTATGTTTTTAATTTATAAACGGCTGTAAAATAATATTAAAATAACACCGCTTTAATGATAACGCCACGGTCATCAAAGACTGTCATTTCACCACTTCATTATTTCTCATCTTTATTTCATTTTGTTACGACCTTGCTTTTATCTTGCACTTTGTAACACCTTGCAAATGTGTTGAAAGAAACTATTTCTCTTGTTGAATGTTTGAAATTGTATTCAGTTACAATTTATTTGTTATTATTATCGACTGTTCTCGATTTCCGAACTAAGTTTCTTGGAAAACACATTGAGGTGAAACTGGACTTGACATGATTGACCAAATACCAATTTCGAAGAAAGTAACACCTTTCTACTTTATAGCGCTGTGTGCGACGCATAGCAAAACTAATCATTGTATAATTTAAAGCCCTGTCAAGGGACCGATGACTCTCTGGTCCCCACGTACTACTTTCTATTTAATGGATATGTCTAACCCGTCAAACTCGCTATCCTTGTCAGGCCGACCTCGATCGCACACACTTTATATTGTCTATTCCGCGAATCCAATCAAAACGCTAATTATTTTACAAGCTAATTGCATAGTTCACATATTTACTTTTTCCCTTTTAGGAGAGTGAAACTAATGGTTAAATACAGGGTGTTTGGCAGAACGTTGAACATACGAAAATGGTGGGTAGGTGGGGTCATCTGCTACTTACTCAGCCCTATTTTATTTGGCCCTGGCCGACTGGGTATTTTTAAAAAAAAAAAAAAGTTTTTTTCTTGTTTCACCACTTTCCTAACTTTAAAGTGTATTTTTTTTATTAAAAATGGGCAATAAAACAGGCAATTTTTTTTTTTTAATCTTTGATGTTGGCAGATTCTTATAAAATTATTGCTTTGTTCAGATGTTAGCTAGAAAAAAAGTTATGAGTCCTCAAACTTACAGAAAGATGTAAAAAATACTTGAATGTTAATTTCAACTTGCATTTAAAAAAAAACAAAAAATGATTGAGGAGTTCCAATTCTAGCAAAACATCCCTAGTGTGTGAGCTTTCTAATGGTATGTAATTTGCTTTTATAAAAAAAAAACTTTAAGAGTTATTTCATAATTTTATCAAGCAGGAAATTTTTGACGAAACTCTACCTTTACGGAAAGTTAAATGTTTTGCGAAATTTAATACTGCAAAGTTGGTAAAAATTATGGATCGACGGCTTGCCAGTAGCAGTGGTGCAAATTGACATTCACTATTCCCTTGAGATGGTTACACAAAGCAGGTAGAAATTTTGTTTCACTCTTGCGCAGTCATAGCGTATTTTTGCTCTCTTTCGCTCTCGTGGCACCGTGACGCCTCAGAATGAATTCTTTTCTTTTATTCAGTCGAGACTTAACTGCCTCTGCGATCTCACGTGCCCGTTACGCTTACGTTTGTTTTTGTTCACTTCGTTTTCTTTTATTGTTATCACTAGTTAAGTTTAAGTTTAAGTTTGTTAAGTTTTTTGTTATTATTGTTACCTGTTGTTATTGGTAAAGAAATGGCTGCTTTTACCAGTGAGGAATACGCGGACATGTTGTTAGCGTATGGAAGCGCTAATACAAATTCGCGTGAAGCGCGAAGAATTTATCAAGAGCGTTATCCCAACCGCCGAGTACCCAGTCATCAGACGTTTGCGAGTACTTACCGACGTTTACGACAAACCGGTAACCTGAACTTACAAGAACCATTAGTGGAAGAAGTGTTCCAAGTAGACATAAACAGGCCTATTGTCTTTCAACACGATGGTTGCCCAGCTCACTTTAGTCTAGTTGTACGTGAGCATTTGGATAATTGTTTCCCAAATTCGTGGATTGGCAGGGGAGGACCAATTCCCTGGCCTCCGCGATCGCCCGACCTCACTCCGCTCGATTTTCACGTGTGGGGAAGGGCAAAGGAACTAGTTTACACTACAGAAGTAGAAAGTCGGGAAGATTTGATAAATCGAATTAATGCTGCTTTCGAAGTTATGCGACAGGAGATGCTGCTGCGCACAACAACTGTAGAAATCAGACGTAGATGCCGCACCTGTATTGCGAATGAAGGGCGTCAATTTGAACATCTAATATGATTTATTATTTAAATAAATTATTTAAAATTATTTAATTGTTTCATTAACGCACCTAACTGGTACAGCATAATTTCAATCGATCATTTAATTTTTACCAACTTTGCAGTATTAAATTTCGCAAAACATTTAACTTTCCGTAAAGGTAGAGTTTCGTCAAGAATTCATTCTGACGCGTCACGGTGCCACGAGAGCGAAAGAGAGCAAAAATACGCTATGACTGCGCAAGAGTGAAACAAAATTTCTACCTGCTTTGTGTAACCATCTCAAGGGAATAGTGAATGTCAATTTGCACCACTGCTACTGGCAAGCCGTCGATCCATAATTTTTACCAACTTTGCAGTATTAAATTTCGAAAAACATTTAACTTTCCGTAAAGGTAGAGTTTAGTCAAAAATTTCCTACTTGATAAAATTATGAAATAACTCTTAAAGTTTTTTTTTATAAAAGCAAATTACATACCATTAGAAAGCTCACACACTAGGGATGTTTTGCTAGAATTGGAACTCCTCAATCATTTTTTGTTTTTTTTTTAATGCAAGTTGAAATTAACATTCAAGTATTTTTACATCTTTCTGTAAGTTTGAGGACTCATAACTTTTTTTCTAGCTAACATCTGAACAAAGCAATAATTTTATAAGAATCTGCCAACATCAAAGATAAAAAAAAAAAAATTGCCTGTTTTATTGCCCATTTTTAATAAAAAAAATACACTTTAAAGTTAGGAAAGTGGTGAAACAAGAAAAAAACTTTTTTTTTTTTTTTTAAATACCCAGTCGGCCAGGGCCAAATAAATTAGGACTGAGTAAGTAGCAGATGACCCCACCTACCCACCATTTTCGTATGTTCAACGTTCTGCCAAACACCCTGTATAACATATTTCTATTGAAATAGTTTTACGTTAGCTAAACGACCAACAGAGCTGGATTGTCATTAACTGACTAGTTAATTGTCGTTCCATGGTTGATGGTTGCTCTTGATTTTCATTCCTTCTTCTTCTTCATTAATATAGAACCGTCCCGATCCATTGCTTCCCTGTGTTCCCATGTTTTGCACTACAAAGACTCGTCACTCACGATTAACTTTCATCAAATCATAAAACTATTTCACGGTGTCCATTGTGATACTTCTCCCGTGACCACACACATTACACCTTACACTTTTCTATTCTCAGATCCCACAAATTAGGTAGATATATACTTATTCGGGCTCGTCAATCAACAACTATAATAGTACGAGTATATTAATAAACATAATATTAGTTTAGATATTATATTATATACATTTATATAATAATATCTCAACTAATTTTATAAAGAAAAAAGATTTGATTTTTTATTCTTTTTTGTTAAGTATTCACGCTTAAACGCCTGAACAGATTTGGATGAAATTTGGCACATGAGTAGACCATGACCTGAGTGAGGACATCGGATAGTATATATATTTTTATCTCGCTATTCCCACGGGATCGAGAGTTATGTGGATGAAACCGTGGGGCGCAGTTACTTATGCAAAAATAAAGTACAATTTGCTTCTTACAATGCAGCAATTATGTGGCAAATTTGGTGTAATGTATGGGGTGTTAGAACCGTGATGAAATGTTAAATTTTGTATGGGATACAGTCACAGCGAGGTATTTCGTAACATAATGATTGTTCTTTTGTTGAATGCGGTATGGAAGTTTCACTTTTGATTCATGAAATATGTAACCTGCTTACAATGGAAACTGATGTTCATTCATCGTTGTTGTTTCGAAGTATGAAACAATGATCAAACATACTGATCATTGAAAAATGCGTTTATTATCAAACCTCTTACGAGGAATGTAAAGCTATATGAGCTTGGAAGAACTGAGAAGTAGGTAAATGAAATATTGATTTATACAGGGTGTTAAAGTAATTGCGTGCTATAGCTCAAGGGTAGGTTCAGTATCGATAAAGGAAACCAGGAAAAAAAAATAATACAAAAACAAAAATGAAAATACAAAAAAAATATTGCAAGATCAACCTAATTTAGTACCTACTAACTTAAAATAGCAATCGTTTAGAATTAACATTATTTTATTTGATGGTCCTAAGCCCATCTAAGTACGAAGAGAGTTTTTTTTTAATGTTAATTTTTATTGTTTATTTTTTATTTTTTTTCCTGGGTTCCTTTATCGATTCTGAACCTACCCCTAAGCTATGGCACGCTGTTACTTTAACACCCTGTACAATTATGTCAAAGTTATCGTGTACCTACTGCATGAATAAGTTTGAATTCATATACGTATGAAAAATATGCAATATATTAATGCAAAATCCTTCCTTCCTTTTTCTAAATGCAAATCCTTTTACATTATTCTAAATCCTATTAATACAAGCCTGCGTAGTGCATATTATATAATAAATTCAGGACCTTAGCTGTCAATCATGTGATCAATGTCAGAGACAGAGAATTATAGTCGAGCACACAAATCGGACGTGGCGAACTAAATCCGTCGCGCACGCGCAAGCATTGTGATGGGGTTGTCTTTAGCTGCTGTTGTGTAGTAGCTAATTATATCAATTTGTAATTAGTGACAAGTTGAAATGTATGGGTGTGGCCTGTGACGGCTGAATCGTGTGCCTAATATGTTAGTCCATGACGCTTATTAATTAATTTTGCCTGATCGACAGTTCTGTCGGTAATTAACATGTGGTTATCTACTTCCGACGTGTATTGAATAACTGGCGCTTTCACGACATTTTTTTTTTGTTGATGACCTGTTTTAGAAAAGCTTTGCAGAATACAATATTCTTTCCATACTCTTGAAATTAGCGTTAAAGTCCCTTTCCTAGAAGTAATATTATCTAATAATTATAATATTGATTTGTATAGTTGGTAATTTAACACAGTATTTTCTCAACGATTTACAAATACAATTATCTCTCAAAGTTAGTAAATATGAAATGAATGACTTAGAGATAAACTACCTTTCTTGTGGTGAGTCTGAGTTAAAATTACGAGTAGAACCAACCAACAGCTAATAGAACTACAGTATAAACTCCAGACTTATGTCATAAAAGTTTGAACATAATTTAAAGTTATTACATGTTCTACGTGAACGCCTAATGTGTTAGAAAGTAACAGTTGACAATAAGGACACTTTCACACGTTCATTTAACTACCTACTTCATGTCATATTTTGATTTTAAAATAAACATTATGTTGACTGAGGTAGGTTGAGGAGGTACTATGTACTCAAATATACAGGGTGTAAGGGACAGCCCTCCGCAAATTAACAGGGTGCATTCAGCTCCTTATTTTGAATCATATTCCACTGAAAATTTTCTCAGGAAAATTGTTTTTTTTTAATCGTAATTTCAGTTACTATTCCTTTATTTCAATGTAAAATTACATTCTCTGTACGCAGTACTCCATTAATTTAAATAACACAGCTAAAATAAAAAAAACAGCAATGGATGTTAAAATTCTCTATCGAACAACGCCTGAAATCAGCGAGCGCGGCCATCAACCCCGCCGCGACAAATCAGTTTCATTGGATTCCCATAACGTTCCTGAAATAATTTCATGTACCGGGTATCTTAGTACCATATACTGAATTCACCCCATCAGTCTGCGGAGGGCTGTCCCTTACTCCCTGTATGTGTATGTGTTTGTTTGGGACTATATTTCCAAAGTATTCAACTTTTAGTCCAGGGGTTAAAAAGCCTTGCTTCCACTTTTCGGTGTTATATTGGAGAGTTCAAGAGGATACCAAAGGACATTCTTTATTAACTAGTGGTCGCTCACTGGTTGAAATTCGACACCGTCTACTTACAATCTATACTAATTCCATGAGTACACTAATTCCATGCTATTATAAATTACTTACTCATTCCATGCTCAAGCTGTCACTTCTGTAACCTATCTATCTTCAAATCATGATGCCCTGGTCCTATGTGTGTGTCAAACGCATGGTAGTGTGTGTAATGTTTTTTTATTCATTTTTTATTCCTAATGATTAGCTTTCTGCACTCTTCCTCCATAGAAATTTTAACTGTGCGTTTCATACTCCCCCATCCGCGTAATTTTTGAAAAAACAAAGACTTGAAAGTTTGTATGAAATGCCGTACGTCGTAAACGCTCATAAGTGGTGATATCATTCCTGCTTGCACATAACACAGATTTCTTAGAACGATAAAATACCAATGCTTTGTTTTTCGTTTTTCTGCTGCAGAAAACTAATATATCAAGGAATGTTGCATTTATTCGATATTTCACACTACATTTAGCGATTTAACTGTGACTTTTCACACCTCATAGTTATACTCTTTCGAACTAATCAGTCGCGTACAATCAACCTCACTGAACTATACCACTTCATGTAAAACATTCACACAACATTGGATCGTATTTTAAAAGGACTAAGTTTGATTATCGTGTGTGGTTTTTGTGTGTTGATAAGGTAATGTGTTGTAGAGTGCTCGGAGCAGTTCGTGACTGTGTCTTCCTATTGTTGTATTATGCTACATATTGTCTATACGTTTAGCGAGCTAATTTTAGCTAAGGTACTGTTTTATCTCTCAAAAGATTTATCTTGTACGATCTCGGTATTTAGATATGAGAAAACATAAACATTGTTAGCTACAGCTACAGATCAGAACAAACTTATCGACAACGATATTAGATTATCAAATATTATTTCAATTTATCTACAATGTAATTCTTGGACATAGTATTTTATTTTGGGCAGTTGTAAATGATCATGAAATTTCAACAAGAATAAAGGCTGGGGCGATATCGCGGGCGCTACAAGGGTCGTGCTGCCTGTCGCACCGTCCAGCGATATCGCCGCAGTCTGCACTAGCCTTAAGGTACCTTTAGTATGATCTCCTTTTTCTAGAGCTAAAAAACGAAATTTTCTAAACTAAAAACAGGAACCCATTTCCACAAAAACATACAAGAAAAACGCCAGGACAGTGTGACCAAATTAAAAACATCGTGCTTTATAAAAAGCTTCGCAAAAAGCTAAGTGCACTTACCGAAAAACATCACTATTGATTAGCTTTTTTACGTCCACGTTTCTGTAGTACGTAGATAAATGATTGTGATAGATCGTCATGAATCATGGTGTCAGTGACCTCCGCACAATGGTTCACGATCAAAGTACTTATGTACTTGTCTCATGTGATGGCTGTTACAGCTTATGGTGATTTTTTTATGTTATCTGTGCTTATGACGTCCTTTGTGTGACGAGAACTTGAATGTTTGATTGGTCCAAATGATAAATGTGACTGTGAGAAATTAATTTAAATTAACAAGCACATTATCTAACTAAAACTATTAACAAATTAAAATATGGCGTCGAAAAATTCCTCCGCATCGCTGTCGATTGGTAATGTACAGATGCCAGCACATCAAGCTACTACAATCTGTCAAATTTCTTTAATAGATTTTCAACTGTATCCCTACAGGATAAGGTTTAAGGTTGATTGGGAAAATTTGACAGTTTCGGGTAGCTTGGCCTGCTGGCGTCTGTACCCAAGAGACTGGAGGCATTGCCACTTATATGGCAATGCTTAGCCTCTGGCCAAGGTAAAAACCATCCCTTGGGTCACGGGAAGTGTCAACCAGCCGTTTGGAGATTTCGTTGAACAAACTATTGAGCAAATACAATTAGATATTGTATAATTATGAAATAAAATATGTAATTCTATACACGATGAACTTTAAAAGATATCACAGATTAAAAACTACGCGTAACAAAACAAGCCACAATAAGATTCGTTTATTTTATTTTGTTTTTAAACTAATTTTGAAATTTAAAATACGGAATCGAAAGCAAATATTAATTAACAGTGCACACATAAATAAACACACAGCAAAAACGAACCAATAACAAAATATCAAATGTCAGTAATCAGTAAAACAATTTCGATTTTCCGTTTCATAACTTCAACAATAGCATGTAATTCGCGTTGCTCCTGCGCCGATGACGTAAGCAGCGCGCGGGCAATTACGTTACACTATAATCCGAGGAAACAGTTATGCGACAGTTTCGATACCGTTAAAATATCGGAAGTTAGTCTGTAAACACTGTGGTTTTGAGCTACCGGAGGCAGCTACCACTGTACCGTGAATAAAGTCACTTTACAAAATATCTGCGCTTCGGGGAAAATCGTAATGTTGATTCTTTGTAAGGAATAAAATTGTTGCGTACGTGATTTCCATCTAAACTAGCTCATTATGTTTTTATTGCTGTTTAAAGTTTAAACTAGACGCTTTTATTTTACTGGCCAAACATAATTTGAATTGCTCCTTATAGAAAAAACATAAGAAAAAACCGTTTTAAATTAGGATCTAGTATAATAACTATGTGACCTACGTGCCCTGTTTTGTACTTTAAATTAATTTTGTAACCAGCTGGTTAAGCACCAAAAGAGACCGAGAATGTGGTAATACACAACACAAGTTCTTTTAAAGTAAACTGCAGAGTGAAGGCTCGTACAGACTGGTGCGATATCGCGGGTGCGCCGCTACACTAGTAGCACAATTTTTTTGTCGGTGCCTGTCGCGAACGCGATATCTTATCAGTCTGTACGAGCCTTTAACAAGACTGTAGGTAGTTAACCTACGCAGTAGGTGTGACTTGTTCATGTAGCATCACATTTTTTGCAGTGTATTAAAAAGAGGCCGCCCGACAGTTCACTCGATAACTTTTTATTACATCATTCACTTCGAACAGAATATACTATATAATATATATACTATATAACACTATAATGTTTAATGTCACTCGCTCCCCAGGGTCTTGAACTGTCCAACAAGTTGCTCTTACACAACAGCATTCTTTCAAACCTTTTGTTCAACATAAAACACGTGTTACAATTTTTATCGCCGCCCATTACATTCCGAATGGTCCGCCGATTAGTGTTGTGTCCACTGAGTGCGGTATCGATATAAAACGATCGGTAATTAATCGATACTAGTTAATATACGGCGTCTAGCAATTATGCGTAAGTCTTATACACGTTGTGATCGTAATTGCTCTGAATTAAGTTGTTCCTGTCAAGGCGACGTGAGCAGTTACTCATACCGACTCCTCCCTTAAAAACCGGCTAATTGCAGCGGTCTATATTCAGTTAATAATCATTTCTTCATATCGAATGGAACCGACAGATATTAAGCGTAAATTAGTATCGTAACAACCATCTTATATAAGCCAAATTGAATTTTCGAGTTCTTAAAGGTTAAATGCTTTGGCCAATTAACTTTGTCAGATAGCGGTGGTTTGTTCCGACTATAAATTTATTGCTACGAAAACAAACAGCCAATTTCCTCATACCGATAAATATTTTGTAATAATATTTATGAAGATAGTAATCTTGTAATGTCCAACGTAATATTTATGCGCTATTTATGCATGAATCATGCGCACCTTAGGTATGTTATTTGGCAAAGAAAACTTTTGGGAGGGCGAAACGGCAATTAGCATTAGAATTATAATGAGGACATTTGTAAATAAATTCAAAGGAAATAAATAATTACATTTACCTAGACGTCAGCTGGCTAATAATGAGATGAGTAGTTGTAAAATAATATTTCGTCGATATCTATCCCCACGCTAATTTCACATCCCTAAACCCCAAATCGAACTAAGGCTTATTTATACATACTGAAATATAATCTTCTCAGTCTATAAAAATGGGAACTGTTTTTGATTAAAAGCCATAATTATCTTGGAGGCTAAACGTCGGAAACTGGCGCTCCGTATAGGGTAAAAGCGGGTAAAAGGCACAACTGACGCACTTTATCCGACCTACTTTCCAACGTAAAACAGCTTTAAGTCATAAACATTCTACGGACAATAAGAAAACCTATTTCGAGCTTTTATTTAGTTTTAAGGTGTTCTTGGCATTTATTTTCCGTGTTTGGCTTGTGTAAACGAAGCATAAATTGACAGCAGAGAGTTACTAAATATATCAATTTATGCCTAGTCATGGTTCAATTACTATAGCGCTTGGTATTCTCTTCCAATGACCATCTCTTCCAGTCACGTTGGTAGGTTGGCATCAGAAACACGTCATTTGTGCAGATGGAGCAAATGATTTATTAGTTTGTCTTGACATTGTTTTGAATAATCTCAGGATAGAAAACCATTGTTAATTTGGTCATGTTCCCAAACCAACTTGACTATCAAATCTAATTGATCTCTCCTGGTCTGCTATAGCCAGAAATGCCTGATGCTATGTAATATTTGTAGCTAAAGTCGTTATAAATAAAATCAATTTATTGACACACACAAGTTAGGAAACATTTGTAAACAGGGACAATGTTAATTGAAGGCACTTATGCACAAGTAGAAGTAGCCGTGGGCCCCAAACTAGGCACAGACTGTATCTTGGTGGCCCAATGTAGATAGATAAGGCAGATTGATTTAATGACTGTTCAGCGTGACACAGCACAGCAAGACACAAGTAATCATTAATTATGAAAATAATATGAATTAAAATCATTCAGAAATCAAAAATAAAATAATAATAACAATCAATAAAATTAAATAAAATATTTATATAAAAAAATAAATAAACAAGATATTAACATGCGTAATTAGAGACATAAGTAAGAGACGTCAGTAAACATGTTGGCATTATTAATTGGAAGGGTGGAAGAGTAGCGTGTGTGTGTGTGTGTGGGGGTGCGTGTGTGTGTGTGGGGGGGGGTGTGTGTGTGCATCGGATACATTCATTTACTGTGTCTTGATTACAATCAATACCTTTTCTTCTTACACATGCAACACCGCCACCTCCCTACAAGTCCCACTCTTGACACAATCGTCACACATCACAAATGTCAAGTCCCATCTTTGTCGCTGGCTCTCGTTACCTGCGCCCGCGCTGGGCACGCGTCGCGTCCCCGCCGATTGATATCGCAGATTAGCTTTCTATTATAACTACCCGCGTAGGTACTGCACCTATTGATCAATTATTGTTTAACTTAATGTTTCAGTTTTACAGGAAAACCGCTATTATTTTAATGTATTTCGGTATTTTTAGGTCAAGATAGCATATCTTTGCATCCTGTTTTTGAAGTCCTTATTTTTGGTTAAATTAATTTAATCAACGGTAGATTTCAGTGCGGTTAGTCGAAATGCTCAGGTGCGGTTCGGTCAAGTGCTGTTGAAATCAGTGCTCTGAGTTGAATAACTCGTATTTATAGCTGTAAAATAACTTTATTTACCCTATTTGGTTGCAAAATAAAAGTGACATACGACAATTGGTTATCAGCTATCAAAACTAAGTTTAACATGTATGGCATGTCGATTCGCCCTAACCACACATAATTCTATGGAGAAAGACCTCGTTAATGTCACTGTCCGCGGATATTTTACAATCAGACATGTCGCAACATTGCAAAAACAATTATTATCTCACACAGTTTCTAGAGAAACCGTCTCCTCAGTTCTACACACCTGGTTACGGCTGTCAGCCTATCCATCAATCAGGCTTGAAGTAAAGTTGCTACCAATTGCCGGCCACTGGATCGAGTTTAACTGGCAAGCGTGTGTCCACTAACTAAAGGACTTACACCTGAATTTAGACTTTAAGAAACTTGTTATAGAACCTTATTTAACTTGACGTGGTTTGACATATGGTATCGCAATTCTTGACGAACGAACAAATCACTATCAGCACGTGAGGATAGTGTAGGTGCTTGCCTTACTTGTAGACCTTACTTAGGAGGTAATGTTGTACTTTATCAATGGGATTTGTTGTCGCTATTTCGTTCGAACCAAAACAGATGGTTGGAAGCTTGGAGCGAAAAGCAATGTTTACCGACGTAAAGCTGTAACTTTTGAGTTGAACGTTCGTGGTATTGATCTTGTTTTGTGCGCAGTGTTGGTTGTATTAACACTTTTACCTTAAGGGTCTTCTTTTTTTTTTTGTTCATGGGGTGGAAAATTCTCATGGATGTCCTCCGCCCTGGGGTGGGCGGAGGGGTCTGTCAGACTCTTACTTACTAAAAACCACCCCATAGTTCCCTTCCCACACTTGCACCGGGGATCTTGGGATCTGTTATTACTTCCGTGATCCCCGGACCTTAAGGGTCCTATCTCAACCATAGTCGCACTGCCAACAAATGTATGGTTTGGTTGCGCAAACGATCGGACGCCTGATGAGATGCCCACCATTAAGCTGAGTATATTTAGCTGGCATCGCGACCATGGTTGCACCACCATGGAGTCTTACTGAGATATAATCCTTAGACTCCTCTTAGGTATGTACGTTTCGCTAAAATAAGCAAAACTAGAGATTTATTTAATTAGTCACGTCTGGATCAATTCTTTTCTAGAATTTCTTGCTAGCCTTTACCTTACATTTCAAATAGCTCGTCTAAATAAATATCCATAGACCTCGATGCTGCATCGTACATGGAGCCGTTCTGTCTATCCTCTCGCCAAAGCTAGCGTAATGAAGACATTAAGATTCTTACCCATTTTGGGTGCTAACTTGTACTTGTAGTGTGTAGGTATCGGCGGTCATAAATATTCATTTGAGCTACGAGTGTGTAGGTTTTAACACTACTTTACTGTGTGAAATGCAGAAGTTTTAAGGAAGGTTGTCCATAGTTTTAATTTGAAGTCTTCAGGATTTTGCTTTTCTCTTTGGGCGTTTTCAGCATCTGAAATAAAATCCTTTTCTAATTTTAAAACTTTAGCACGTAGAGGATCTCTTCAATGCAGCAATGCAACCCCACCTACTAGTATTTTAGGAATTTGAGGCTGGGGGTTGACTTATCTCTGATATCTAATTCTTTATGGTTCTACGAGTATGCTCTGATTTAACTATAGTCTTCTAATAAATTCTAACTTATTGACACCTACTAAAGACTAAGTTTGATTGACTAACCTAAACTAGGAGCTCAATCTACTCTAACAGTAATTATTTTTGGGATTGTATAAATAGGTATGAGGAACAGGGTGTAAAGTTCACTCATCCTCCATAGAAAAGGGAGGATCCTCCGACGAGACGCGTGTTGTGTCTGGTGGGCAAATTACCCGACGATTTATGTCGGGATGTTGTATAATTATACAAAATTATTTTTAGTATATGCGAAACCTGAATATGGTTTGTTCAGAATAAGGAACTGAATCGATTTCAATAATTTTTACACCATGTTATATTTTCCCAAAAATATTTAAGTGTGATGGAAAATGTTATCACCATTTAATTACTTACAATACAATCGCCGTACGGTTAGGTACCTACTGCCAAATTATTATCAATGAGCGCAAGACGGCCCTGGAGGCGCGGAGGCGCCGTTAGCTGGTTTTTGTACGGACAACCCGGTAACATAACAACCTTATAACTTTGTGATTTTTCATGATACAGTTTTGAAATTTTGTACATAGATTCTTTACATAATAATACTAGACACGTGTTTCGGGTTTCGCATATACTAAAACTAATATTGTATACGTATGCTAGTCGCGCGGTAAACTCTGCTTGACCGATTCAGGATTTTGCGTGACGTCAGTGTGATGTGTAGTTCACATGTAGCGCTGTAGATGCCGCCAATATAGAGGTATGAGGAACGGGGTGTAAAGTTCACTCATCCTCTATATATCTAAACGATCTGAATTTTCCACATTGTCTCAACCAAGTCTTCTGCTAGTTATCTGTTCTTTGATCGAATACCGTCAATAACGTGGGCTTTTGCGACGTCATATGGTCTCTGGATTTTACCTTACAATGTCTAAACAGTTATGTTACTCTTGTAACATGTTACTATTTTATTGCTATTACGTTCGTTTTGTAACTATAACGTTAGTTAGAATTGCAGTTACGTTACTTTGGTGTAATATTTGGTTATTTGCATAAACTTGGCTGAAATCACTGCAGTTTTAAATGCAACTGATTGTTACGATTCAAATAAAATGTCTGGTGGCTCTTTTTGATCTACGATTGCAATTCAAGGAACTGCACCCTATTTGCGTAACACAGTTTGAATTGGAATCGGAATGATTTTGAAGTTTATTGCTAATCCATTGCGTCTTAGGGTAAAAAAAAATGACTGCTCAACAACGTAAATAACGCAATGAATGTTGTTGAACTGTCAAATTGAAACCGATTCCTACTGATAGTGTGTTACGCAATTAGCCCTCTGTTAAGCCTAGTTTTAGTTGTGTAAGATTAGATAGGTAAATGAGACTAATGTATGTTTGTTTCACAGATATTGTAACAAGTTATTTGCCATAGCCAAACTTTTACAAGGTATATTTAAATGAAAACAGAATTCGGTTCATCAAAAAGCTTTATCACGTCTAGGTTTCATTTATTAATTTCGTAATTTTTATATTTTTAAATATCCCACACAAATCCTAATACATCTTAATTTTAATAAATAATGATATCCTCTTTGAACTTGTAAAATTGTTAACATTATGTCATGGTTATAGGAAGCTGCTATCATATCAAATCATCATTAATTATAAAACGGCTGACGATCAGACACAGACCGGATTTTAAAAGAACAGTGTTACATAAATAATATTTTGGCGCCATCTCGTATCTTGTCCAGACAAAATTTAACTACCAATATTACGTAACCAGAAATCAATACTAATATTATAAATGCGAAAGTGTCTCAAGTCTGTCTGTTTGTCACATTTTTTTGCCTAAACCGCTGAGACGATTTTAAAAATGCATAGAGATAGCATGAACAATCACTGATCCTGAGAAAAGGCAAAAGCATATCTGCTTTAAATATATTATATCAACGCCTTGTAACCAGGTACCATTTTGGTTACCCATTGAAAGGGTTTTCGATAGGGTTTTTCTAAGCGGTTAAATAAAAACCCATACGTCATGGGTAACCCTTATGAATGCCTTAAATTAAATTTTGGTAACACATTGAAAGGGTTTTCGATAAAAACCCATACGGTGTGGGTAACCCTATTGAACGGCTTAATTTAAGCCATTCAAAATTACCCACACTACCGTATAGGTTTTTGATTAACTGCTTAGAAAAACCCTTTCCGGTTTTTCTAAAATGGTAACCAAAATGGTCCCTGGGTAAAATAGAAATACTTAGAATTGGTCATGCTACGCGTGCTGGGCGGATATCGAAATAACATAATATTATGTTTTTTTCATGTTACTGGGTTTCAAGTAGGTATAGAACCCATTGAATGGGTTATCATGTAACCCTTTCACTGGAGTTCAAGTATAAAACCCATTCAATGGGTTATCATGTAACCCTTTCAATGGGTTTATAGTTTAAAAGCCTTTCAATGGGTTACATCATGATAAAGGTAACCCATTGAATGACTTACGCCTTCGAAAGGCTTAACTCTTAACCGGGGATGTACGGTCCCTGCGTGTAACCGATGAAATGCAGTGGGGTCATCATCATCATCCACAGCCTGACATCACCTACTGCTGCACATAGGCCTCTCCATCTCCAGGCCTGACATCGCGGGCGCGACAAGGGTCGCGCTGCCTGTCTGGCCCGCGATATCGCACCAGTCTGTAGAAGCCTTAAAGAAAAAAGAAAGAAAATCTGTTTATTCTGCACAAACAAAACGCACAATATAAAAAAATACATAAAAGACACACATATACAAAGTAGCCAAAAGTCTTGTATTCAAGTAAGTAATAAAAGTTTTACAAATAATTTTGTCCACTGTTTGATGTCAGGGACCAAAGACAATTTACCAATCGACGTTCCTGGGGATTGGCACATGAAAAGATCGCTATGCTTTTGTTTGGGAAAATATTGTCTACGCTAAAGAATTCGCGGGCAAACTGCTAGTATAACAACAGAAATAATTGACATCAATGCCGTATGATCTAGAATCGTTTTCTAATATCGATTTTAGATTATAACTTATTTGTATTTGCATAAATTGCGTTTTAAAATGCATGGACACGATTATTTGTAATTCGTTTTAATATTAGATACGTAACTTTTATAATAGGATTAGTTATTTTTTTGCATATTTATTTGCTGTATTTTATTTATTTATAGGGGAACCAACAGCTATAACATATGGATAACAATTGCGTATGAAACACAGAGCCAATTACAATTATGTTCTGACAGATTAACGACGAACTATTACTTACATAAAAGTTAGTAGGTAAATATTAAAAGGTTTTCTATTTTCTAGTTGTTTTTTTTCCTGCGGAATTACAAACTAATCCAACTTAAATACATAGATTAGGTATTATTATCAATGGAGAGTAGAGGCAATTTTTTTTTGGTCTATTTTAATTTTATACACATATTGGAAAAGCCATTTTTCATAATGATGAGTACAATGACCCCTTAAGAGAGTTTCAGTTATTGCAATTACTCGGTACAGTTGTATAAACATTATATAAGAGGTCCGGGTTTTTAGGGTTCCATACCCAAAGGGTAAAACGGGAACCCCATTAATAAGGCTCCGCCGTCTGTCTGTCTGTCTGTCCGTCCGTCTGTCACCAGCCTGTATCTCATGAACCGTGATAGTTAGACAGTTGAAATTTTCACAGATGATGTATTTCTGTTGCCGCTATAACAACAGATACTAAAAAACAGAATAAAATAAATATTTAAGGGGGCTCCCGCTCTGTACTGGTAACGGCAACAGGTAGACGCTTGAAATCTTCACAGAACATTTAGTTATATATTCACTTTAAAAATAAATAATTAAATTAAAATAAAACAAATTATTAAGGGGGGCTCCCATACAACAAATGTGATTTTTTTTCCATTTTTATAGATAATGGTACGGAACCCATTGTGCGCGAGTCCGACTCGCACTTGGCTGGTTTTTTTTAAATTAATATTTAGGACTTTAAAATACTACTTATTTAATTAAATGCGAAGTAGGTTATTCTGTCATATTTTGATACTTATTATTGATCTTGCTTTTTTTGCATTGATTATGTTAATTGACGTATTACTTTTTACGATTATCGTGGCCCGCCGTTTTAGCACTTCCGATAGTACTTCTAGAAATTAAATAAATTAACATATTATCTTTCTTCCTCCTTTTGATTTCGACGACATCGATATGAATAAATAAGTGGATCTACTCTAGGATGCATATCCGGCAGGCTCTAATAACCCTTCCATATCCCAAGGCCACGTCTTCCCTACCATTATCGCGCCTCCCGGCTTACTCTTTGATATACAATGGTCTCTGTAGTCCCATGAAACAAGACGCTCCAGGGGCTAGTGTGAATCTTTGGGTTCATTCGAGTAATCGAGTCTGGTTTAACCAAGCTGGGGTCGGAGCATTTCATTAATTCATTCATTTATGATATTTATCATTTTCAATGTTTTTTTTTTTTGTTTTTATATAAAAAGGCGCAATTTAAATTAAGATAACTATCTACCACATACCGGTCGTAAGTATCGAGGACATTTTTGCCATTAGATACCTGCTAGATAAAAGCCTAAAATAGTCTTTATTCTCATAGGAACAAGTTTACAAATCGTCAACGGCTAATTAAACCAAAAACAAACGGAATTATGAATCATTCCACTTTGCCCCACCGAGCCGCCCCACTGGTGGGGCAAAGTTAAATGTAATTTTATTTCATTACATGTTCCTACTGTAAAGGGAAGATTTGATCTAGTTTTCTTCACACCTGTGCGAAGCCGTGGCGGGCATAAAAACGTCCAAACAATTATTTTTGTACTTCTAAGGTGCCAGTTGGATTCTACCCTAGTGGGGTAGAATCCAACAAGATTTTAGAGTAGTGGAATCTGCCCCCTCTAAATCGAAGTAATGCGGCTAATTCCACTGCAATATAAAATTATAGGAAAAGAAAGAAAAAAAGAAAGAAAAATTGTTTATTCTGCACAAACAAAACGCACATTTCAACAAATATAAACATAATTAAAACACACATACAAAGTAGCCAAAACCCTCGTATCCAATACACTAAACATTTTGACAATCATAGCCATCGGTGGCGATTGGTTGATGTCAGGGCCAGGGGACCAAAGACAATTTACATTGCGTTTACTAGATTATAATGTCAGGCAAATTGCAGCACGGCCACCGTAGGCGCGGGCCTGCGGACGGTGAGCGATGGGTAGCTCACCATCCGATAACGACCAGGCCCGGGTCGACGGCGCGTCGTATTCCACGCGCGCCTCAAAGAGTTGTCAGCACCAACTGACGGGGTCCGCTAGGGCCAATGCCTGCCAGGGTTGCCAGTTTGTCCGAAAGGGATATCGTGGCCCTGGCACACAGGCAAATGAAGGAATACGGGTGGGTTTTAGTCAGTAAAAGTCTGACACGCCCTCCCGCTCCGCCCAGAGCGGGAGAAGTTATTTGATAATTTCCCAACCAAAAAAAAAAAAAATGGCAAATTGCAGCAGCAGAGAGATTGGGCAGATTATAATGTTAGGCATACCACATTGCCCCACCAGTGGGGCAAAGTGGAATGATTCGAAATTATACTCAAACTACACCATTAAAACATCAACAAGGGGCCATAAAACCTCGTACTATTACATACATACATAATCAGCCTATAATTTTCCCACTACTGGGACACAGGCCTCCACCCTGTAATAGGGTGGGCCGATTTATAGTCATTGACCGTAATCCACCACTCTTGCACTCACATGTCTTAGAATTTTTGGTTCCAGGTCCTCACGATGTTTTGCCTTCACCGTATTAAGACGGAGATATATGCCAGTGACCTTGAGTGGCTAGCTTGCGTGTTCTGTACTGACCTCACGCAACGCGTCGTACGTTCAGTCAGTAATAGGACTCGCCCATCAAGGAGCGCTGTCCCCAATTTGATGCATTATTAATTTATTATACACAAACCAAAAGGTATTTTAATAAAACGCGTATACTAAAAGATCAATAATTAAATTATCTTTAATGAAGGTTTCAGAAAAATACGCTTGGTAGGTTTGGCGCCATTCTCAGTTTTTTATCCGCGTTAGACATAACTTTACAAATTAATTTCACTATGTAATATAAACATAATCTAAAATATTCACATATTAAGTTATTGAAAAAATGCTCAAATTATTAACAATAGAATAGAATAGAATACTCTTTATATGTACACCATAAAAGTTACAGATATAACACTACTCGTTTAGACGTGATCTTCAGTATAAAATCATTAAAAGTCTGTTATCGTCGCCTTAAGAGCATTAATTAGTACTATTACCGTTCTAATATTAATAACGAGTTCTAGACCCGAATGAATCAACGCCCGTCACTACCTGGAGGCAAGCCAAGTCTTGGCAATAAAAAAAAAATCATCAACCTTGGAACTAATTCTTGACGGACGCCCCCCACATAGATTCACTAATTAAACACGCGTTTATTAATGACTTTTATGTTATAATTGTGCCAGACGTTCTTGATCGCACGTGTATTTGCGTCTGTTGTATATACTGTGTGTTTTTAATTCAGATCTTAAGTAGGTAAGGAGGATAGTCATAGGATTGGGAGAACTTTATTAGTTGTGGTTGAAGGCAATATCCTCGTAAGTGTATAGTATAGTACATAGTGTATATAGTATAGCAAGTGTTTAGTATATCCTTGTTTGCTATTCCACCAATTCGCACTAAGCGTTTCCAAATGTCTTTTATAATGCGCACAGCAAAAGAGTGGAACTCTCTGCCTGCGTCTGTGTTTCCGATCGCATACAACCCTAATCTATTCAAAGTTAGAGTGAACAGGCTTCTTCTGGGTAAGCTCACTCCATCGTCGACTTTGTCTCTGTCATTTCTGCCCTAGACAAAGGTCAAGAGCAAAACCATGTTACGACAAGGTTAAATTACCTTTCTTCCATTGGTCCTGAATCAGTATGAGTAGTTCCTCGACTGAGTCTTCACAGCAGCTTATGATGGAGGCACCTTTAAGAGCTTAAAGAATAAAAATAAGGAAAAATGGTATGTTCTGCACAAACAAAACAAACTTTACAAAAAAATAAAATATATTTTTTTACAAAATACAAGCTCTAATACAAAGTACGGTAGTAAAAAATATTTACAGTAAACAGTAACAGTACATATTTTAAAACTAATAGCTTTTAAATTATGTAAATATTATCCAGAAATAAAAATAAGATAAAAGTAGCCAAAAGCCTAGTATTCAAAAGCTTAATTTTGATATTGACCCATAGGTTGATTGTCAACTTTCAAATGACAGTACTTTTACGGTCCGTCTGTGTCTGTCTGTCCGTCTGTTTGTTACCTTTCACGTCTTGACGGCTGAACACATTTGGATAGGCTCACGTGTAGATCATGATCTAGGTTAGGGACATAGGATACTTTTGTCGTGGGATTATTTTCTATATCCACGTTGGTGAAGCCGCAGGCAAAAACTAGTTTACTATAAAAGTTTAAATAAATAAATAGATACCGCCCATGAGAATTCATTTCCTTATGACGATTTGAAAGAAACACAACTACCAAAGCTATGCTCACCAAAAGCACTCAATATAGAAATTCTGAGCCAGATTCTAATTCAGGGCAAAAATCTTTAGCCGGGCTCAACTACGACGCAAGACACCACAGCCTCGTCCACGTTCTGCTCCACTGCTACCTGCCGTTACTAGTTCCTGCCATCCAAGCGTCCCGGGCTGCGAGAACTTGGAAGTATGACACTACTCAGAACTACTTATTATATTACTTGTTAATTTTAAATGTGTCATAAGTAGAGATCGGATATTCGGATGCATATCCACCTAAAGTTTGAGAGTTGACTAGTATGGAGTGCGCTTCGGTAGGGGAAAAAGTATCGGTTTCCAGGACTGTTTTTTTTTTAAAGAAATACTATTTTGTACTGTGTACCCCCAAATAAATATATTTCATTTTAGATTATAAGGTTTTGAAGAAATATTAAGTGTTTTTATTTTTCACAAAATTCTTGCCTAGTTCTAAATAGATAAGAAATATTTTTTATACTTTGGAATACAAAATTGTATACCTGTTATTAATGAAACCCCGCGATCCCGGAATAAAGATATATTTTAAGAAGCCGTTTCCATACTTTGTATCCTTTGCCGGGAAAAAAACGTACTTTAGGTAAATATGCATCCGAATATCCGATCTCTAGTCATAAGACTGGCCCACAAATGTGTTTAATTTGTAACATCTCTTACAACAACTTACCAGACAAAACTATCTGTTTCCCAACGCTGACCCTGCCTGATGGTAACGAAAGCCAAAGGTGAACGATCTCATTGAGGCCTAAATGAAACAAATGCGAGTGACAGCCTATCAGTCACCGTTTCATTACGACTGTAGCGATCCGTTTTATTAAACATTCGGGGTGATTAATGAGAGGACTGAACCCGGTGACGGAGTTTTTTTACTAAGGAGCGATAACCTACGCAACATGTGTCCCTGGTACTTTGGTATTTCTGGTTGGGTTTTTCCCCGTGACAAATAGTTGCCCTGATTGGTCAAAGACCACGCTATAAACATCGATCAACCAATAGCGTTAATGATGCTTGTGTAGGGTCTAGTAGGGCAATAACAGCCGCACGGGTCGGTCGATTAGGTTAAGCTACGCTTGCCACGGTCGGTCCGTGGATGGGTGACCATCTTTACATACTGAGATTTTCAGTCACGTTAAGCCGTTGGTCCTGGCTGTCATTATTGGATCTATGACAGTCGTTACGGGTCGTCAGAAGCCCGAAAGTCTGAGAAATAGTCTTACCAAGGGGTATCGTATTACCTAGTAACTGAGTTGGTCAGATTGGCAGTCGCTCCATGCAAAATACTGGTATTCAGCTGCATCCAGTTAGCCTAGAAGCCTACGCCAACATAGTTGGGAAATGTGATACTACGTTTTCAATGTGGGATATGACGAAATCCTGACGTAGATCTTTGGCCATCACTAGGAGATGAGACCTTGTTTATTCGACCATGTATGTCAGAAAATACACGTTGCATCATATAATTCATTTATACAAAGTCCATCCATTAGTGAGTGAAAATGTCCAGAATCAATCTGGCGTAAATTCAGGAAATCTGCAGTGCCAATTTCAGTGTTTATATACCACAGTAGTTGTAGTAAGAAACCACTTTGAATGCTAATTTTAGACTCATTTCCGATATGATCTGTCTAAGAAAATAACGCACCTCCGCTCAAATAGTGTCAAAAGTAGAGATCGGATACTCGGATGCATATTCACCTAAAGTTTGAGAGTTGAATAGTATGGTTAGTATTTTTTTAAGAAATATTCTTTTGAACTTTGTATCTCCGAATAAATATATTTCATTTTAGAATAAAAGGTTTTGAAGAAATATTAATAGTGTTTTTTTAAACGTGTTATATTTTTCACAAAATTCTTGCCTAGTTCTAAATAGATAAGAAATATTTGTTATACTTAGGAATACAAAATTGTATACCTACACACTGTTATTAATGAGACCCCGTGATCCCGGAATAAAAATATATTTTAAGTAGCCGTTTCCATACTTTGTATCCTTTGCCGGGAAAAAAACGTACTTTAGGTAAATATGCATCCGAATATCCGATCTCTAGTCATAAGTCAAAAAAGCAAAATATCGAGAAAAGGCCTTTAAAATTTATTCTAAATTATTTTTCCACGTTTCGGCTTTTAATTTAAAAACTAAAAAAAAATGCACAATAAACACTATTTGAGCGGAGGTGCGATAAAATGTATTAGACTAGGTTTGCGTACAAATTACTGTCGATTTGGAGAGATGGGTTCGTTTAGAAACATTTTTATCAATCCCTCTGAACTTCCAAAGCTGGCTTGTAAGATTATAAAATTGTCTGATTGTACAAGCTCCTGCGGTTTTTGAAGTTTTTCTACATCAGTCACAATAAGTTCCTACATTTTATCCGAGAACATATTTAATTTCTCAAAAAATATAGAGCGCTAGAATTCAATCAATCTGCTTAGCCTTTTCCCAACTATACGAGTATATTGAGATGTGAAAAAAGGAAGGCTTCCAATGAATACCACTATTTTACATGGAGCGACTGCCTATTTGACCTCCACAACCCAGTAACTGGGTCATACGATGATGCTCCTTGGTAAGAATAGTTGTCAAACTTTCGGGCTTCTGACGACCCGTAACGACTGTCAAAGATCCACGATCGACAGCCGGGACCAACGGCTTAACGTGCTCTCTGAGGCACGGAGGGTTCTTGATATGTAAAAAAAAAAATGGTCACCCATCCACGGATCAACCTTGCCAAGCGTAGCTTAACCTGGTGGATCGACCCGTGCGACTGTTATTACTTTGCCACGAGCTCCTATATAAAGCGCTATAATTCGAAATGAAAAATCAGAATAATTATGTAAGAAGACCTCAAGAATACAAAACCACTTCACCTATTCACCGTCACCCGTCAATAACACGTCAATATCCACCTGTATCCTTGGACCTTGAACTCGGACAAAGGACATCGCTCAACCCGCCCCTTATCCTAACTAATATTATAAATGCAAAAGTAAGTTCGTTTGTTTGTTACCTTTTCACGCCTAAACCACAGTAACCGATCATACTGAAACTTCGCATATACTTTGTCAGGTGTACAGAAACGGACATAGGGTACCTTTCATCCCGAAAAAAAAGTACTGTTCCCGAGGAAAACAACAATAACGTTCTTATGATAATAGATGCCGCCACATTTCTCTCCAATCATGATTGAATTATGTTAGGGGACGTATTTAATAGCACTTTAAATTTCAAAAAGCAAAGTACAACCCGAAATGACTGTCAAATTCTAAAATAACGCGAGCGAAGCCGCGGGCTTGCTAGTAAACTAATAAAAGAGAAAAGATTTGATTTTTTGTATGTTTGTTTGTTACGTTTTCACGGTAAAACGGATTTGGATGAAATTTAGCACGTAGGTAGACCAAAACCTGGGTTAGAACATAGGATACTTTTATCCCGATATTCTCAAGGGATCAACACTTATGCGGATGAAACCGCGGGGCGCAGCTAGTCTAAAATAAACATAATTCTTCGACACACTGCGACATTGACCGTAATGAAAGTTCATATTACTGCTTGCGCAACACTGGTGTTTAGGCCGACTACACACCAAGCAAGCGAATAGTCGTTGCCGACTGTGAAAATGTATGAAAAACAAAAGACAGTCAGTCGGCGGCCAACGTTGTTTTTTTTTCATACATTTTGAACGTTTTGAAATCTTAATCAAATACTTTTGGAACTGACTGATATGGGATTAAAGTTTCATGTTAAATTCTAACGAAATCACTCACTATAATAAGTTGTAACACATTCATTTGTACTTAGAAGATGTAACTTAATATCTCACCACGTTTTCCAATAAATATTGTTTGAATAACATTAATAAAGCTGTGCGCACAGATTACTATATGCCGGAGGCGCGCACGCCGTTGCTAACGGAACGGAATGTTGCCATTTTAAATATTTTATTTATATAAACATTTAATAATCGTCATTCATCATTAATTTTTTCATCATTGTCATTTTTAATATAAAGTATTGTGTATTTATTAAATTTGTATCTCATTGTATGCTGCACCGGTCGACGTCAACACGTCAACGCCGGCTGTCGCTGAAAACCAGCGCTGGGGCTCTGTCTTGTATAAGGTCGCAGCATTATGCCGTTTTGCGTGGATGTGACGCATGTTTTCCTCCAAATTGTTCCTTATTTGTACTAAACATTAATCTTTCTTTGCGTCATGATTATCGCAAATAAACGCATTTTCTTTCTATTAAATTGTAACTTATTGAAAAATCACCGACATAAATTGAAGTTGTAAAATTAACCTCAAATGAAAAACATCTGTAAGGTCATTTAAAATTAGAATTTCAGGTAAAAACCTAAATCAAAGCACTCAATTTGTGACAGTATAAATTGGCATCCACGGGTAGGTTTTTTGATCCATTTGTGCGCTTTTTCATGAGATACTTTTGAAACTGATCATAGACGCTCGGAGTGGCGGCTGACTCTACGCTTTGGTGTGAACGCAGCCTTACGAACGGCGGCGGCGCGGCGCGGGCGACGGCGGCAACAACATATTACTTACTATTTTTACGATCAAACGTAATGCGTAATACCGAAAAATCGTCCGATTATGACACGGTTTTCGGATTATATTCTATACGATTTGTACTGGAGAAATCTTTGATTAACTACTAATCATATTTAACAATTATTGATTGTTTTTAAAGGATGGCAACAGCTGAGCTTTCACCCATTTGATCGATATTTGAATGGCTAATATTGACGAGACGTAGCTGTCTATTACCAACACAATCATTCGCAATAACTGATTTCGTTGCTGTCAGCCACCATCACTATTTTCCTCAATCGATTCCTATGACCTATTTGCAGAAATTACAATAGAAATAGCTCTTATCAGGTTACGCATACGCAGATAAGGCAACGTCCAAAATAAACTATCACTTCAACGTTGGTGGTCTAAGTAATTTATGCACATTACAAACAAACAGACTAAATTAACTATAAACATCATTCAGTCTTATTTCCTTTAGTAAAGCCCAAATGGACTATCAACGTCATTCAGATCCCTACACATAAAATAAAGATGAACACACACACGCACATAAATCAGAAGTAACTACAGTCAACCGCAGATCAGTAGTAACACCAGCATTACGAAAATCAGCCTTGCAGCTACGGCATAAAGGCGCAGTCAAAGTGAAATTGTTACCACTGTGAGGTCGTCTGTACATACAACATCGTAGTAATGTATTGTCAGAAAAGCCACACCTGTCTTAATGTGCTTCTGATGCTATTCCTTTGATAAAACACGAGTTACGAGCACGAGTACGAGATTTGGAGTGTTTTATTTGTCTGTGAATATGATTCACTAAATAATTTCAGCAGAAATACTAGAGCATGACGTCGATTATGTTCTAATGTATGTAATACCTGAAAATTAAAACTATTTTCATTGCGTAATTCTCTGATAGAAAATTCATACTGGAGAAAACTCCAGCTGGCTAGAAACTCTAGGACTAAAGATCGGATATTCGGATGCATATTCACCTAAAGTTTGTGAGTTGACTAGTATGGAGTGCGCTTAAAAAGTGTCGGTTTCCAGGACTGACGAATTTTTAAGAACTACTCTTTTATACTGTGGATCCCCGAATAAATATATTTAATTTTAGAATAAAAGGTTTTGAAGAAATATTAATAGTGTTTTTTGAAAGTGTTATATTTTCCAACAAAATGATTGCATAGTTCTAAATAGATAAGAAATATTTGTTATACTTAGGAATACAAAATTGTTTACCTACACACTGTTATTACTGAAACCTCGCGATCCCGGAATAAAAATATATTTTAAGAAGCCGTTTCCATACTTTGTATCCTTTGCCGGGAAAAAAACTTACTTTCGGTAAATATGCATCCGAATATCCGATCTCTAGTCATCACTCATACGAGACCTATAAAAGTAAATGATAAATGATTTTATTTCTGTAAGTAGTCAATCAGTCAGTCAGTCCTTGTCTTTTTATTTATATAGATAGATAATTCTGTCTGTGATTTTTTTAAATATTCATATTTTCGTTACTAAAAATAAATATTCCCTATGAAAGTTAAAGGTTGCGCGGCGTGAGTGCGACGCGCTTTTGTATGGCCAAGGTCAACGGCTATTATCTGACCCTTAGCAGTCTTATCGCTGTTAATCGCATAAAATACACATCTAATCTAAGTACTCCAAAACATTCATCTTTACAAACCGGACAATATCTCAGTTAAACCAACAATGAGAATTAGTGTCACATCACTATCTGGAGTAAAGACGGATAATGACCGCTCCAAGTTATTTACTAGCCACAGTACGAAGGGCACCGCAAGTTTTGCTTTCTAAGCTCTAAATTACGAGCAAACTAGTTCATTCCACATTTCTACCGCGATCTTGCATTCGCTTCTGTACAGGAATTGGTTTTAATAAATAAGGCTTTATTGTGTTTTATGTCCACGGTTTAAGACAGGTAATCTCAGTTCGAATGGCGTAAATACTGTAGTTACGGTGACAATAAAAATGTTAATGTTACTGCCGCATTTAAATTCATTGGAGGAACAAATCTATCTTAAGATAAACAAATGACGATCGTTTTTCATAATCTGAAAAATGGCTACTCAACTTCGACAATGGAGTCAAGTATTCAGTATTCAAGTTTCAAAGGGCTCTATTCTCGAAATCGTTCGAAATAGGGTCGCAGGTGTCACGGTCCTTTACAGGAGAGCGCTCGTCACTTTCTCCCGTCGTGCGACATTTGCGCAACGGATGGAGTGTCACGTCGATTTATTCTCGCCCTAGATTCATCGGTCGCGTAATGTCTTCTTGGTGTCGAGTTTTTTATCGTTTAAGATAATTGCTGTCGTTTTACTTGCGATGCATCTTTTTTATTACGACAGATAAGTGCATGAACATTAAATCTTAACCGAAGTGCAGTAAAATAAACAAAGTATGCTTATACACGGGCAATTCTTTAATTTTTCTTGCTTACACAATTAATGTTTCCTGTGTAAACTTAATTATGACTGGTTCAAGTTTATTCAATATTCATTCAACCCTATTTATTTTAAGTTTAAGTAGAGATTTTAGTGAAACAATATAACCGTCAATTCAATCGTAATTGTTTCATAAATCAAGTATATTACTAAAATGTAATGTACTAAATCTACGCTTCAAATAAACCGAAGTGCATGTGATTTTAACGCACACACAATGCTAAACAGCTATAATGTCGATTAGTTTCGCACGATTCGGTACAGAACACTCGACTTTCATACATCAGACGTCAGTTATGCCATCAAATGGCCCTACATCATATTGCGACATAATATATGTACGTACGATGCTCACACTCGTGGCTTGCGCAGATGAGTGGTGTAAATGACCAGATAATAACGGATTTTGAGAAAACACAACCACATAATTATGTCCAAACATAATTTTAATGAGCACATAACACGGATGGCTTTTGAAAATGACAAAAATGGTACGTACGGTACATTAAAGTTTATTTTTGCGAATCAGAAGCATTTTAAAGGGTTGATCCCAAATTACAGTCTGTCCCAGCTTTTGTCTTAGTAGTAACTGGCACAACCGACCTTAAATATACAACAGCTGCACAAAATGTTCGTGTTCTTTGTAACATTTGAATTTTAACTTCTTGACGTTTCTCCCTAACACTTACACCGACCGCCAAGCAGATCAACAGTAGCTGCTAAGTGGATAATATCAATTGCGCGGAGCCATTCCGCATTCCAACGAGCGGGTCATTTGACATTAATACGAGCACATTAATTCATTAAGAGCAACACTTATCGCGAGAAATGATGGCGAACCTCTTGATGATATGAATGACTGTATGATTGTCCCCGTGGGACGAAACATCCTGCGAAAGTAGGAAATTCAATGTTTTTAAATTTAGATTGTTGTGTTGAAATAGGAAGTGGTGGGCCAATGTTCAGAATAGGCCCCTGTGGCCGTGAGTTTCATAAGAGACAATTTACGACTTATATCAAAACCGTCATCGTAAACTTGTATGGAATACGTTTCTAAAACGTCGGTATCGCAAATTCTTAGGATGTTGAGGTGGTTGCCGTGACCAAAATCTTTTGATAATATCATAGCCAATTAGTGCACGACTAGCTCAAAAACAGAAGTCAGTTGGGTTACACACCCTTAAAGGGTGTTTAATAAATATACAAGTAAGTTAGTAGTAACGATGGTAGTATTTTCCGAAGTGTATCTGATAAAGTGCTTAAATGTCACCGTTGTAGTCGTAAACAAATATTTAGGATAGCGAATTTACGACTAAAGAATTTTCCTATTTAGGCTGGTTCAGAGGTCGAGGTTGATTCTAAGCCATAAAGACCGCCAAACATGTCATGTTATATGAATAAAAAATCCTGACTTTCTCTATTTCTTAGTAAAATTCAAAAATACATCTATATAATTTTCAAATTTCGAACAAACGTCCTAAATTAGACAAAAGGCAAAACAGTGAGATATTTCAAATTACGAAAAGGAAGTCTGGCTTCTTAAAAATCACCAAAAAATTGGCCAGCATTAAGCTGCTGACAACTAAACTTTTTGCATTATGAATTAGAATTAAGTGAAAGTATTTCAACACTCAGGTAACATTACCTGTGCTAAAAAGCTAAATCTGACTCACCGTTGACCTTGCCATGGATGAAAATAAAACTATAGTGTCTGTTACTCAAAGAAATTAGTTTTTATTTATGTCATTTTTTATGACAGCGCGACAGTTAAAGGTAACTGACATAAACACACGCCTAGACGTCATTGCGGTGGCCTACATACTAAATATTATAAAAATCTGAAAGTTTGTGTCTGTTAGTCAATCACGTCTTTGGGAAGCGACAGACCGTGAAAACATTTGTATGGCTGACAAGGCTACTATGAGAGCATTAAGGCGCAGATATAGGATTTTGGTGACTTTTAAATCTGCTATTACGCCTTCATAATGCAAGTATGATAATTATGCAAAAAAATGTATGCTAAACTAAAACGTATAAAGTATTTTTTGCATCAATTCTTTATCAGGAATATTTGAGTATTATAGTAAAATTTTCCTGAATTTATTTCATAAACTATTTTACCAAAAACAACAACAACAAACAACAACTTCGACTTTTTTTTTTCTACCATAGCATAAAAAACAATATTACTTTCAAAGTACTTAAGATATTTTCATGTTTTTTTGTTGTATGAACAGACTATTTTATTATCTATAATTCTATCTGTTGAGTTTGAGTAGTTCCGCTGTGTGCTACTCGTATGTCTGAATCTAATTTGGCTTTAATGTGACCCTACGCACAACTAATCATCACCAAATAGATAGTTTTTGAAACTGTCTAAGCACGAGTTTAGGTAATATTTATAAGGAAAATATAGTGACACAATTGATTTAATGATGAATGAATATCAGTTAATAAATTATTCATTAACCTACATTATTCAAAGCAGTAACCCACTGATAAAGAACTCGAAATATCTGCAGTTCTTGCAGTAAGTATCATAATTTAAACAGCTACTACACTACGTGCATTAAATCCTTCACTTAACTAGGTAGGTTAAGTAAAGTACTATTAATTGCATGTACCAAAGTTTAAAGGTCCCATACATTGAAGTTCACTCTAAACCGTTGCAAACGCTAAGTGGGTTCCCATGTAATGTGGATGCATAACATTTGCATCGATTTTCTAACTAGGGTAACATTGGCAGTGCACTTAATGGTAAACTTACTGACCCAGTTTGTCAATTTCGTGGTATTTGCTACTTGCAGTGTAGATGTGTTGAATATGACACGATTTTTCCCAGAATTCAGTGGTTAGTTCAGTTTGGTTGGGAATGATGGTTTAGTCATCAATTGTTTTGATGAAATTGCGTAAATGAGAATTTGAAGAAAGGATTGTGTTGCAAAGTATGGCGAAAAACTCAATAGGGTATTTGGCTGTTTTTTTTTTAATTTAGATTTTTCGAAACCAACAAAAAAATTAAGCCACAGTATTTTTTATTTATTTATATCTCATAAAATGCCGAAGTCGTATGCGTTTTAATGTATATTTTAAACAGAGACAGCACTGCTACGATCTGACGTCACCACTCAGGAACGCCATAGTAACATCGCCCCATTCAGTACAATAATCGTTTTGCGTGACAAGGATAGAAGAATAATTTCAAAAGCGTGTAACTCTTCCATTTTCCACCGTATTTTTTTTTCACATCGTCTTTTTAGTAACGCCTTTAAAAATAAGCATTGAATATTTTTGATAGCAGTCAAATATCCCAAAGGGGCAATTCCCGTATTTTAATGGTCGCAGAGATCAGTACCCCTTTTTTTTTTTTGGGTTGGAAATCATCAAATAACTTCTCCCGCTCTGGGCGGAGCGGGAGGGAGTGTCAGACTTTTACTGACTAAAACCCTCCGTGTTCCTTCAAATGCCTGTGTGCCAGGGCCACGATATCCCTTTCGGACAGACTCGTAACCCTGGCTGTGTAAGTTTGCAAGTCAGTAAACGTAACTAGCGCGTTTGCGTTAAGATTTAGAATTAGAGCTAACTACCTTCCTAAGGTCATCGGTCAATCCACAGTAGGCTTAAATCCCGATTCAAGAGAATGTATCGAACGGCAGTCAATAAATTACCATGTAAGCGGTGGCGTAACTCCAATCAACAATTACCTATTAGCCGAGGGCAATGATACTGCGATTTGCCCTTTCGTGGGACGAAGCAGCTTTGCAAATACGCAACATTGTGGTTTTAGCAAATTAGGTTCGTTAATTACGAGTTTGGTAATTAGGGTAGATTATTTAGATGTTGATTGATTTGGTGATAATTGGCTGGTAATTGGCATCAATCTACGTTAATTATTAATAGAAGCTGTCATTTCGTATTTGCACATTGCTTTGTCAATAACTTTGATTTATACAACTTTATTTTTAGTATATGCGAAACCTGAATAAAGTTTGTTCAGAATAAGGAATTGAAACGATTTCAATAATTTTTACACCATGTTATTATTTTGTCCCAAAAATATTTAAGTGTGATGGAAAATGTTATCACCATTTAATTACTTACAATACAATCGCCGTACGGTTAGGTACCTACTGCCAAATTATTATCAATGAGCGCAAGACAACCCGGGAGGCGCGGGGGCGCCGTTAGTATGTTTTTGTACGGACAACCCGGTAACATAACAACCTTATAACTTTGTGATTTTTCATGATACAGTTTTGAAATGTTGTACATAGATTCTTTACATAAAAATACTAGACACGTGTTTCGGGTTTCGCATATACTAACACCTGTAATCCCCGCAAGGTTAGGCAGAGGTGAACCTGTAATAATATCTTCCCTTAACTTTAAATGCAATCAAAAATTACGTGTCATAATGAGAAATTATTGTGACTTTACTGTGATTAATTTGGTTAACCTTTGTTGCGTACTTATAATTTTGTGTCCAGTTTCCGATAAGGCTAAACAATTGTACAAGTTAGTGATAAGGTAGATCATAATAATCAACAATTTTGTGTTTTTCTGCACTGGGCGATGTGGTCGCTAAGCGACAAAGCCCTTTAAATTAAAAAAAAATCATAATAATAATAATAACCACATTGTACTACTTAAATAAACTAATAATTTCATTTTCATTGTTTCAGGTTAGTATCAATCAACTGTGACATCGATGTTCCGTTCTTCGGTCACGTAAGGAAACCATTCATTAATAACTACGTAGGTTTATTTGCACGAGTTTCTTATTAACAGTTCACGCAAATTCAAGGAAACACATGCAATTGCAAACACAATTTAACGCGTAATCTAACAACAGAATTAACAACAACAGATTCTACGTTTCTTACCTTTCATGATATAACTGGTTCATCCCTGCCATGTTAAAATAATAATAATAAAACATTTATTTTGAACAAAAAAAAAGAGAAATATTTATTCAGAGAAATATTTTAAACACATATTTATTACCTCTGCCAACCTGCACAGCAGTTTGTTGGCAGACGAAGCTCCTTTTTTTGTAAGTAAAGTATATTAACATGGTTTTTATAATAAAAAATTTTCACCTATTTTGCATTCCAATTTAAAAACTAACAAATTTTTTTTTTCCTAGTTACATGGATTGATAACGTTATTTACAAACTATGTAAGTACTTACCTAGTATTTACATAATGTAGGCTTAAATAGTGAAAGAACAATCCAAAAGTGCACGCCTCACAGGCAGAAACATGTTGACAATAAACTTTACGGAAAAAAATATAAGAAATTTCATCGATTTTTGTTAATATTTTTTGTACGGTGCTGCATCAAACATAACGAAAATCGATAGGGCTCATCCGAAGAATGAAAGAAAACTTATAGAAGAAGATTTAGATTAATCCATTGTTTGTGACGACGTGAATCGTGACGACAAACAGACACACTTTCCACTACGCAATGTTTTAATTACATTTTTTTGTTATATACATAAATATCAAGGCATATAATTATCTAAAAATATTTTTGTCTTATATTGCCAAGTCTCTAGTTTTTAAAACTTCCTTGCTAATAGGAATTACGGTGCTATTCTTTACGTTCCGTTTGGTGCCGGACGTAAAGAATAGCACCATACCATTTCTTCCCGTGGCTGTCGTAAAAGGCGACTAAGGGACTTACTAGAGAATGGGCAGCAGCGTTCTCTATGCATTCTTAAAACCATACTGCGATCGCCAACCCGCCTGCCAAGCGTGTCGATTATGGCAAATCCCCCTCTTTGGGGGAGGCCTATGTCCAGCAGTGGACGTCTTTCGGCTGAAATGATGATGAATATGAATTACATGTATAATTGAGGGTATAGAAACGATTATACGCTGGAAAATGTTGACAAGGCTACATATCGAAAGTAAAAGAAGCATTGGGAGTCGTGCAATAGGATAATCCAGTTTGTTAGCAATGACACCCAGGACACTGTTTGAGCTGGCGTACTCTGCGCTACAGGGAGGATGGGGGTTCAGTCTAATACCTACCTATAACTCCAGCTCTCTAACTCTCTGGTCCAATGACAGCTCGTCACTCTTCCCCACATAACTCGTATATCCGTAACAATTGGCAAGCAAATGGTCAAAATGGTTCTGCGACCGGCCGGCGAGGTATTTCTAGATCTTTTACGACCGCCGTATTGATTCCAAGTGGCTGCACCGAATGAGTTCCGTTTCGCTTCGGTCGTATGTTGAGATCGGCCTGAAATGCGGAAAACGTAGAGTATTCCTGAAATAGATAACTTGTCGTATTCCCGTATTATAACAAACATCACTGAGGCCCGTACTTATAGAACCAAACTCAGGACTCATTATTTAAGAACTAGTTTCAACCAATAAAAAAGTGGCTTTAAACTAGTTTTAAGTACTTAATGCTTGGGTTTTAAGTGAGGTTCTAGGATTCGGGCCTACCACTCCTCCAAAGTTTATTATGTTATTGCAATTAACACCGAAATAAATTTTAATAACGGCTGCAATAAAACCATCGTAAAATAATCAATCACTCATCCGCGCGCAAAAAAAAGACATAAATCATAGAGTAAAAATATTTACAGTTTTACACCGATACATTATCTGGCAACACTATAACGTAGGTTTCATGGTTCCACGTCACTCAACTGAGGATTGAGACGTTTGCCGAAGCTCTGGTTATTTACGATCACGCTAATATTATTTATGTGTGTCAACTTGTTCTATTTTCGTAATCGGCGCAGTGTTGCGCCTGCGCAGCTAACGCAGTCGCTTCCAGCGGGCGAACTCCCGCGAACTCCTCCGAAGAGACACGACGCGTGATTCATTGCCGGTAAGTCGTAGGGTTGCTTTAACAAACACATAAAATAAAGGTTTAAACGAGAAATTGTCTGAAAACTGTCAGTCGGATGACTTACAAATGTTAGACAAATAGATTTATTCCAGAAATCCCCACCTACAAATCCCCACTGGTGGGGATTGTTACTTTTTTTTCCAAAAATCCCCACTGGTTAAATAAACTCAGCCTAGTGGGGATTTTTGGAAAAATGAGTAACTATCCCCACCAGGTGTTGTTGTATGTAAATAATTAAAACAAAAAATGCGTTAATCAATACCTACGATAAGTAACTAATTATGTCAATATTATAATAACCAACTTCCATTATAAATTGTTTGCATTGAAACGAAACTCAATTGACTAGATTCAAACAAAAAATATTTAAACATTATAGAGAACGACACGGTTGGCGCAGTGGTTAAGCAATTGGCTGCTGCGCTGCGTGTCGCGGGTTCGATTCCCGCACGGAACAAATATTTGTATGACCTACAAGTAGTTGTTCTGGGTCTGGCTGTTTGTGTATGTGAGTTTAAATGTTTGTAAACGCACCCACAATACAGGAGAAACTCCTAGTGTGGGGCAAAGTTTAAAAAAAAAAAAAAAAAATGAGAATGAGAATTTATCTCATTCTTTCCAAAAAAAATGGCACTGTAATGCTGCCACGCATTAACTCTAGTTGAGCATCTAAGATGAACTGATCTTTTTCTTTGCTTCTTTGTGATCGCGGGTTCCGACGGTGACTTTCGTTAGCACTTCTTTCATAAAACAAAGCGTCTTCATGCAAAAAATGTAGGAGTTTCAGTAAACTGCTACCGAGATTACCATGTACTGTATAAAGTTGATAAAATGGATTTGAATGTCGATTTTAATTCAATTCCTTTTGAATGTCCTATTTCCAAAAAAAACGTTTATCGTTTTCATGCGACTACGAGCGTTTTTGGTAGCTAATAATAATATGCGAGTTTTATAATCATTAAAATCTGCTATGAGCAATGATTAAATTTTAGAGGAACTGTAACTTCTGCGAGGTTCCTGACTTAAATTTTTTTTAACTGGTGCCGTTTTATTTCGGTGGATAAACAAAAAAAGAGGAAATTGTGACTCACTCAACTGAAAACCTGAATCATTGTACGATGCTGCTGCCGAATTACATGCTGTCGAATTGAAGGCTGGTTCTATGTTGCCAGCCAAAGCCCAGACAATCAAAACAGTGACAGTTTTCGCCAGTATATGTTAAGCCAATGGATAAAAGAAGATTTCATAAAAGTATTATGTGTTTACGGAGAGAGGCACAGAACGACAAACATTTTGGAAGGGTGGCATAATAAACGTAATGCAGCTATATCGAAAAAAAGACCAAGTTTACTGAAACTCCTACATTTTTTGCATGAAGACGCTTTGTTTTATGAAAGAAGTGCTAACGAAAGTCACCGTCGGAAACCGCGATCACAAAGAAGCAAAGAAAAAGACCAGTTCATCTTAGATGCTCAACTAGAGTTAATGCGTGGCAGCATTACAGTGCCATTTTTTTTTAGAAAGAATGAGATAAATTCTCAACCACGATTTACGTGATCCTATAATGTTTAAATAATTTTTGTTTGAATCTAGTCAATTGAGTTTCGTTTCAATGCAAACAATTTATAATGGAAGTTGGTTATTATAATATTGACATAATTAGTTACTTATCGTAGGTATTGATTAACGCATTTTTTGTTTTAATTATTTAGAAACAACAACACCTGGTGGGGATAGTTACTTATTTTTCCAAAAATCCCCACTAGGCTGAGTTTATTTAACAAGTGGGGATTTTTGGAAAAAAAAGTAACAATCCCCACCAGTGGGGATTTGTGGGTGGGGATTTTTGGAATAAACCGACAAATATTATATTAGGTGAACGGAGTAGAAGAAGCCTAGTCTTTTTTTTTTCATTTTCTTATAACGTAATAAGAAATTGATCTATCAATAAATACTACACATTTGAAGTAAACTTTTCATATTAGAACGATTAAAAAAGAAATATTGAAAAAAAAAAGAAAAACGATAAAAAATATCTAAATTGAAATCATACACACCCACTAAATGCACGGCGAGTAACTATCGGCCGGCTCCAAAGGATAGGATCGCGCTACGAGTTCAATGATAAATTATTCCGCGCGTGATTATGTGAAAAAAAAACAACAATTTTTTTTTCAAGACCAAAAAATGTCATCTGGTATATATTATAACTGACTTGCTTTCATCTCGACTCGATCTATTTGCGGATCTTTATATTTCTTATCGGTTCGAAAGCCAGCTATATTCAGCTAGTTGGGATGGAGACAGGCTTTTCCGGCAAGGAATAGAATTAAATCTTCTGAAAATAACAAAATTAGAATTATACTGATTGCTAAGTTATAGCCTTATATACCTAAGTAAAAAATAGGTGGAATTTATAACAGGGTCGATTTCATTCGGTATGAAAATATAAAAGAGAAGACACTATTATCATCTTATATCCGACTACCTCCACATTTCTTTATTAAACCACTAGATAAATCAGAACATAAATACACAGACTGACTAGACAAGCATTGAAGCAGAACGCAAACTAGAGAGCAATAAAAGCCCATCCGCTTGCCAGCCCTCACCAATAAGCAAATACCTAAATCTTAACAAAGTCAGAACTGGAGTCATGGCGGCCGTTTATCTCACACGCGAGCTATCTGCGACTCCTTCATGATCAGGACTTGGGGCCATCCATAAATTACGTCACACGTTAGGAGGAGAGGGATCAACAAAGTATGACATCGTGTGACAAAGGGGGAGGAGAAGTCATAAGATTTGCGACGTCACACTAAAGTATTAAAACTCAAACATAAAAGTAATTACCAACTCTATCAATATTATTATAAGATTTAATTTTAAATCGCAAGCTATATAACATCACAACAGAGGCTATGTAAAATCACTCCAAAAATCATGAAATTTGTGTGACGTAATTTATGGATTGCTCCTTGGCTGCCCAGACGCCTAATTGATGCTGCATCATTTATAGTCCACCGGAATTTATAGATAGAGGCACAAGGGCGGGACGGCATTAAAGGATAGTTTTTAATGACATAGATATGGCATCGTTTTATAATGATTAGATATCTTCGAAGAGGTTATTAATATCTGTAGCTTCTAATGATATCTATAGAAGATTAATGACAGGAGCTATAACTATAATTATGTTTGCGATAATTTGCTGCTTGGTGCTCTGGATACAATTTCTCCAAATGATAGTATCATTGTCGATAACTATATCAATGCCTTTATAACGAATCTTATTCTAGCAACATCAAAGCCTCTTCCAATAATAATCCAATATGCAAGAATCTCATTCATCCAATTAATACAGAACAAAAGACTTTAAATCTCTTTAAACTTGAATTGTCCTCTAGTTATAATAGAGTTCTAGAAAGTATATCTGCTGCCAAAAGATCATAAATCACAATGACTGACACCAGTGACGAAACTCCACCGGCACTGGTCGAAATACATAACTTCTTGAGAGAATAATATACGATATATCTTAATCCCTTCATCTCGATATGGAACAGATAATAAAGCTTAAAGAAACTATGACAACAGTTGTCAAAGTCTAGCAGTCACTACAGACCGTAGAAAGAGAATTGTATAGATCAGCTATACTCAATACTTTATTTAATTTTGCATTCCACAATTGTACTTAGCTGCTATATTAAAATTACGAGTATATGTGATCATTATGGACCCTGTCGGACACAGCAAAATAGCAGGAGAGATGAAGTTTTGAGAAACTTAGCATATCAGTCTTATGCACTAAATCTAGTAGGTTATTATATTAATTATAAGGTTTTTTATACATACTACTACTTATTAGATATGTTAGCACTTATATTTTGTCTTTTAAATTTTCGTTTATACTATAATAGCAATTTTTTTTTTAAATTATTTGCGTTTTATTATAAATATATAATTATAATTTTGTCTTATTTTTTTTATTAATTCAGGTAGTTTGTTATATATTTTTATGGGCATTACTTATGGAGTTTTGTAGAATGTATTTTTAGCCGAGAAGTTGGAATGTTTAATCTTGATTTCTGTCGGAGTGTGTAACGTGACTGTATGTATTAGCGTTTACCTTATGAGATCGCGATAGTCTTTGACATTCACTTGTAAACTGGTACCACATAATATAATTGAGTAATACTTTCCAAATAAATCGCACCGTGCCATTTTGTAGGGCTAGTTTTAGATTAACAACCAGACAATAAAATTGTTTGTACGCAAAGGATATAGATAAAATATATTTCTGTCTCGTTTACTCTTACTATTGGATCTAATAAGTTTGTCCTTATCTCATTACAGACATTGCTATTATCACTTAGTGACTTGTCTATTGTTATAGTCTGTCTACGCTACAGACTTAATCCTTGCTTCATAATCTTTGAATGGCGTAACAAGGAAGTCGAGATTTCGTGATGGCAGTGTCCCCCATTTTTTTGTTGCTTCTGTCTCAATGTTTCCAGTCCTCCTTATCTATACAATATGATCGATTGCTTAATAGTTAAATCCTTATTTAAATAAAGCTTTGATATAATTTATGAACGTTCTAATAAGACGACTTTAGTGTTCTATTTACTGTAATTGCTTCATCGCTGTATTTAACTGCTTTGTTATGTTATTCATCATCTACATTTCACGTGATGTCGCCATGACTTTAATACTTCCAGTATATCTAAGCATTGTTATTGCCAGTACTTTTACCAAAAGTAAGCAACTATCTAACTCACAATATCCAATTTACGGGGGATACACTAAGGTAGCCCGCGATATTAAAATTTTCATACGTTTTATGCAAATTATAGGTCAGTAACGGGTTGTATGTTGATCTAAATATGATTCGCGGCCATAACAAATATGGCTTTACAGTACCCCGAGTGTAAGTTTGCCAGTGAGTAAACGTAACTAGCGCGTTTGCGTTAAGATTTTTATTCTCACTCTTATACTCTTAGATTTGAATCAGCATTACAACTCAATCCGCCATATTACAAAACAAGATTTATATTTTGACATGGCTTAAACCATGTAGCTAGTTTTTGTAATAAGAACGTACGAGTAACAGTGATTGAAATACCGTTCTTTATACAAAACTGAAATCTTAGTTCAGGACTAGGTTGTCAGTTTTGTGTTTAGGAACTTTACCATAGTCGGAATAAAGTTCGAAATTCAATAATGGCTCCATGTTATAAACCTGGGTCTGAAGATAAACCTTGTTTTGTAATAAGGGGGTCTAAGTTTAAAAATCCTACTGAATGATTATTTCAGAAAAAAACATTCATGATTGAATACATTTAATGTGTCCTCGGACTTATCAAGCGATCACCAACACGCTACACAACAACATTAAACCGGCGTGAAAACGCAATTCTGGCTTATTTAAGTCCACGCCACACAAATAAAGGCTTCTACATACCAGCGCGACTTGTCGCGTCGCGTCGCGCGACTAGTGGCCCCGGTATGTAGAAGCCTTTTTGGCTTCGTTTGATGCCACGCGTGAGTAGCGTAGCTCGAACTGTACAGTGAAACTTGCTGTGACCAATTGCCGTATTTTTAAGACCCATCGGATTCTAATCTCACGTCTCAATCTGTCAAAAATTCTATGAGATGTTTTGACTGTCACCGCACTGAGGTTGTGACTACTACTGAACCTAAAACAGGACATGACTTACTTCGACAAGGAAATTAATTTTTGGATGGACACGGCTGAAGAATGAGATAAGATTTTCTGAAGGCTGCTAGCGAGATTTACAAGAAACCTGAATCGGAGAGTAGCGAGTTCTCAGACGAAGACTTTGGGAAAAGCAAGGTGTAACACAGTATAGCAGTGACATAGAAAAGAGTCGAGCAGTTTAACCCTGACAAAAGATTCAACGGTGAAGCTGGGCCTGAAACAACCTGGCGGTGACACTCAATGATGCCTCATCCATAGATAAATATCACCCGTCTCTCCACAATTTCTTTGCCAACTTTATGCATATCCAGTACGGCTCTTATATGAGTAATCCTTCCATATCCCAAGGACACGTCTTCCCTACCATTATCGCGCCCCCCAGTCTACTCCTTGATAAGCAATGGTCTCTGTAGCCCCACAAAACATGAGGCTCCAGCAGCGAATGCAAATCTCTGGGTTCATTCGATTAATCGAGTCTGGTCAAACCACGCTGGGTATCATTCATGTCGCAGCGATGAGATTTCGACTAGATTTTGATCGATTTTAGTAACGGAAATGGGCCCTCTGGTTACATGCGTCCTCTATCTTATTGACAAGTTGCTGATGAGCAATGCGCCTGTTTACGTGGAGATTCACAAATAAGTAATGCAGCATGGTACACTCAGCCGCTTGTCTGTGTGGTGCCGGACGTAAAGAATAGCACCACCCTATTTCTTCCCGTGGGTGTCGTAAAAGGCGACTAAGGGACTTACTAGAGAAGGGTAGCTTTGATCTCTATGCATTTTAACACCATACTGCGATCGCCAACCCGCCTCCAACCAAGCGTGGCGATTATGGCAAATTCCCCCCTTTTAGGGGGAGGCCTATGTCCAGCAGTGGACCTGTTTCGGCTGAAATGATGATGATGATGACACTCAGCCGCACGGTGCCTGGTGGGCCTATCGTATTACGGAGTTTCAATAGAACTTTGGACTTTTTGACTTTGATTTTGAATAAGAGGCCAGCTTATACTGGTTATACTGACGTGCAGCCTAAAGTCCTAAGCGTCAGTGTGATCATTGCAAAAGTTGAACTAGAAGCTCTAAGTTCGCTAGGAGCATGTCACCAGAACGCAACGTAGCTCTAAGGGTTTAGTCCATGTTCAACCACCTCAATCTTTACCCCTGACCATGTTGAACCCCTAAATGTTTCCATGTTCACCCCCCTCGGGGGTTGAACATGGGCTTATCTTTTTGAATGTTTTTAATCCACGTTCAACCCTCAATGGACAGTAAAACACAAAAGTTCTTCTCATCTACCCTGCATTTATTGCTATTAGCTACAGCTTATTTTTGGAATACAAAGTGCTGCTGGTTCATGAGAGGGTAGTGTTGTCAGCAGCCTTGCATTAGTATTGTAGTGAAAAATATAAAAAGAATATTATTCGTACAAGATCTCAAAAGAGCAACGGAGAGAAGAATGGGAAAGAAACTCCACCGTTACTCTTCTAAAACTGTTTTATAATATTTTGTTTAAGTACATTAATTATAAGATTATATGTGAAGACGATGCACCTAGAATAAAATAAAAAGGTGTTATTTACGTAATATTTAAATAAATAAATAAATAAAATTACTATACCACAATAGGTAAAAATAATGAAAAATGAAGCAAAAATAACTTAATAGATAGGTAGAGATAGATACATGGTGCTCACATATTTACCAACATCGTAAAAGTATATGTTTTCCTAAAAAAAATCAAAAATAAGTCAGTGTATGAGTCTAGGTAATCACAGAATGTAAAATCAATGTCAGAAAAATAACAAATTATACAATTAAAATAGCAACCATTCCTATCCTGGATATAATCCTGCTAGTTTACAAAGTGTAGGTACTATTAATATGTGTTTTAAATTTTCTTTCATATAATTGCAATACTTATCATGAAGAACTTCTGGTGGCCATCTCTGGCCTTCCTCATCAGATCCACTTCACCAAATGATATTTTCTGAATGCAAAGACCTGATTTCATACAAAAAATACCAAAATCGCCATATTTATGTCTTTAATATTTAAGGAGTTCCCTCAGGTCCTCATACATTCCATCATCAAAACAAGGTTTTGATAAAATAGGACCAACTTGGGAACAAACTTAATGTAACACCGTTTGAATCATCTCAATCGGTTGTAAACATGATAATTCCCTAGTAGCATCATTCATCAATGTTTACCAAAATGCCATGTTTGTTTTTCTTTTACCCAACAGCTACAAATACCTGCAAAAGATTAAGCTGAAAGAAAATAAATACACTTCTGCTTTCAGTATTACTTTAATGTCATTATTAGTTACATAACAACAAAGGGTTGAATATGGACAAAGAAAAGATGACCAATATATTGAAATCCATATTCAACCCCTGGGGGGTTGAACATGGAAACATTTAGGGGTTCAACATGGTCAGGGGTAAAGATTGAGGTGGTTGAACATGGACTAAACCAGCATCAAGAGAAACGCCAACGTGTGTGTATTCGGCCTTAAATTTTCGTAACGACTCTGTCGCGTTCATTAGCTGGTGGCAGCAGCATTGTCCCATAATGAGTAGCAGTCACACCAAGCGGACATTACCAGCATCGACCGGCTATCGCGGTAATAAACGAAAACGAAAGTTTACTATTAAACGCGCGTTTGCGAATTTAGCTCTGTTTGTTATTGCCGTGTTCGTTACAACTGATGGAAGTTTAGTATTCGCAGTATTTGGAAATTGGACTGGTTTAAAGAGATTTTTAACAGGTAGAGATTTTTTGTGTTTTTAACTTTTTACTTCTGAACATCTTACACTTAAGTCCACTAGACCATCATTAGATACCAGAATACCACTTCTTTATAGGCTATCTCCTCTAAAACGGAAACAACAAATAGGTACAAAAAAAAGCTTTTCTTTAACAAAATCACTGACTTTAAAGAACAGAAACCTTCACGTCACCTATCATTTAGGGCGGTACACATGAGCACAAAATTGTCCTTGAAAGTTTAATATTACCTCACGCACCACAATTTAGTTTCTCGTCCAAACGAGGTGGTCTGAGCAAACATCCCGTGGCACGCGTGTGTACGGTCATTAATACAAACTGACTGGGTATTACGGGTAATTTGCTCACGCCGTGAAATTGCGGTCTCGCTGATTCGCTTGCGTCACGTGATACCCACGGCCTAATGCAATTGGTTGATGTGGTGATGTTGATGTGGTAAAGTGCATATCCTGTGTACTTGTATAAGATTTGACGGCAGTTTGCGCTTTGCTCAGGTAATCTACATGTTTTGATTGTAAAATGTGACAATCTCTAAAAATTATGAAATTATGGAAAAAACACACTACTCTCTCTCTTTAAACATAATATATTTTTTGTTCTTTGCCTCGTTTCATGATTATTATTGATTATATTTATATAGAAAAGTTTAATATGTGTTATTTGTATTTAGTGTATTTTTGTAAATGGCACACCATAGACTTACCTGCAGTATTGTCTCTGCTTTCCCCTTAATCCATCCAAAGGTTGTCTTCAAAAGATCTCTTTTAGCGATAAAATGAGAAAATAGCTTCAACTTTCTGACTAACTGACCGATTCTTTGACAATTCAAAAGTGCCTGTAATAGGTTTAATTGAAATAAATGTTTTGAGTTTGAGATAAGACCGCCCATTGTGTCACCCTATGTAAAATTTCTACATTTATAATAATTATGTATCTGCAACTTTTATGGTATAGGTATACAATAATGAGTTTTCTATTTTATTCTCTGTGAAAGATTTTATTCAGATCGCTTTGAAATGAAACAATTTCTGAAAAGAGATGGAGAGAACAGATAATTAATTAATTAATTAAACTTTCAAGTCTCGACAATTTAGTATTTGTTTCTTATTAATTAATTCCAAAAATAATTCCATCAATTTCAAGAAACCTTTTAAACATTGACTATCTTATCCTATACTCAAATCAAAATTTTCTTCCGTAATTATTATAAAGATAACTAATACCAATAACAGTGAGATTTAATCGGCCAATCAGGTGAGAGTAGAATGAGATCGTAGCACGTGATTGGATGAAATCGAAAGTTGGCCGTTGATTGAGGCAGATTATTGGTTTTTCAAGCGAGTAATACGCTGGTAATTACGTGGTGTGGCTGGGAAGGTAATGAGATGTTGCTGCGTCGATTAAGGGACGCTATAATGTTTTGTTGGTTTTTTGAACTTTAGATATCTATGAAATTAGAAACTGGCTAGTAAAGAGCGTTGTTCGATTCTCAACGCTCCGCTCAGCGTCGAAAGTTGAAAATCCAACAGCACGTTTTTATTTAGGCGTTCATTTAGGTGTCGTGTCTGCAGCATCATCATCATCATTCCAGCCGAAAGACGTCCACTACTGGACATAGGCCGCCCCCAAAGGGAGGGTTTGCCATGATCGCCACGCTTGGCAGGCGGGTTGGCTATCGCAGTATGGTGTTAAAATGCATAGAGAACGCTGCTGCCCTTCTCTAGTAAGGCCCTCAGTCGCCTTTTAGGTGTCGTCTAGTGTTAGTAAAAACGGGCATAAGTAACGTTCGACGTAGAAGGCCATTAGTTTTTGAGCTGTTTTTAAAACTAGCTGCGCCCCGCGGTTTCACCCGCGTAAGTCTCGATCCCGCGGGAATATCGGGATAAAAAGTATCTTATGTCCTAAACCAGTTCACGGTCTACCCATGTACCAAATTTCATCCAAATCCATTCAGCCATTTTAGCGTGAAAGCGTAACTAAAAGGCAAACAAACAAATAAACTCACTTTCGCACTTTTCTTCGCTTTCATATTTATGTTTTTGATACAAGTAATTAAAGTAACTATTATACCTTAAAGTCTTTCATACCCATGAAGCCTACAAGCATTTTTCCAGTGTTAATTAACTCTTTCCTTTATCAATTAAAACCAGTACATCCTGTCTAATAAATCGCAAGTCACTCCTCTAAGATCAAGTTGCAAATGAATGTATCAAGAATTTACGAACACAGCAATTTATGTTTCTTAGCAAAGCTAGCACTGGAAGCCATGTCTACGACTCTTTATCGTTCTACCCGCTAATCAATAATGAATGGCATAATCACTGAAACTTACGCGGTTGATTTAACACCGGGAAATAAACAACATTTTAATGTCTAGGAAACATTTGGTTCCTTTAATTGGACATGAAGTGCTAATGATATTTGAGGAGGTAAACTTGTTGTTAGCGTTATCTTGTTTTTTGGGTAAGATAATGAAAAATCAAATGAAACAATGAAAGCAAGGCATAACTCTGATACGAAACCAACGATTCAATAGGTTGACGAAGTATCTGACGATCTTCATGAGGAATCTTCATTAAAAACAAGTGACGATCAAATTTCAAAATGGATTCGAAAAATATTCAAAATAAAACACTATCAACCTAAGCGATTTCTTGAAAACAATCATGAATTTGGAGATTTTTGACAAGTCAGGCAGTACCTAATACTAAAAGGGCCAATAACTAAACTTTGTCTGTCGTACGTAGCGTACCCTACTTGTGAAGCGAAGTAAGACATGAAAATGTCACGTCTCCAGATTAACTAAATGGTGCAAAACGTGACATTTGAGCAGAAGGCTTTATGCGAATAATTATATTTGACGCCATAAAAAAATATAAGTAGGACATTACGATTAACTATGAAAGTGTTGCTTCAAATAAAGGTATAAAAAACAACCACGAAGATAAGGTTATTGAAAAAACTGCACAATAGCACATAAGACATTCGAATATTGTAGACAATATTTTAAGCGTCATAAACCCAAATCAAAACCATACGAAAACAATCATAGAAAAATAATGAGCAAATATATTAAATAAATAGATATATATAGCTTTATATGAGCCATAAATGTATGAAAAGTAAAGTAAAGTAAAAACTGAAAACTATACAATAATGTTTGACATTGAAACTAGCACTAAATCATTCCCCGAAAGTATACAATATAAATAAACTGACATCAATTTCGTAATTCACCTACATTAGATCACGTCACGTGAGACTATTAGCTACAATACCTGCAGCTATACAATTTGGCCGGCATTATGTTACCTACAGCCAGCGTGTCGCCAACGCCCACCCATCTGTGTGCACTACCTTATAAGGCTTGGGTTAGTCCATAGCCTTCGTAATATCCATCGCTATATTGTTTATCGCGGCCTTCCTTAATTACTGGTACTTTCGAATGGACTCAACCCGTCTCCGCTAATAGGGTCTGAGTGACCTCACGGTTTTGCCCTGATTTACTTTGATCGTTAATTGGCTGGTATTGGCTTTTAATATTAAAATTTCATTGAGGACTTTACGTGTTACGTAAGCGTTAAAATAAACTGTGCACACACAGCGCATTCGTATTATTAAAAAATAATCTTCTATTATTTTTATATTGTATATGTATGTAAAGCAAGATCTCATTCATTTATTCTAAGTCGCAGCCTAATTAAATTTAGTGTGAATTTATTTATTATTACATTTCTGATGATTATCTCTATGCGATGCATTGTATTTTTTTAAATTTGTGGTAGCTTTGAAACTAACTTCATTGTGTTAGTCATTTCTTAGATTAATTTACTCTGTCAGATACCATACGTCTCATATTACAATTAACATTTTTGGGTTGAGAAAATAATCTTAAGTACCGCAATGGCAACACAATAGAAACTTAAACATTTTAATTGTTACTTAATACTTCGTGATTACAACAGAACGTCTTAGTTAATTTAAAAGGGTCGTGCGTGAGTATTGGCTTTTCTGTCGGCAATCTATACTCGTCCACTTGCATTAAGTTAACTAGTATTTTTCTTTGATGATTAATTGTAATCTTTTAATCTTATATTTTAAATTGTTTATTTTTTTACATTGTTTTCACATAATAGAAGCGACAAGAATAGTGTACCCAGGATTTTGTACTATCTTGATTTAAAAGTGTCCTTGGAGTTTCTTGCTTGTTCTTCTCCATAGAGATCTACGTTTTGGAATGGGCAAATAGCTTCAACTTTCTGACTAACTGACCGACTCTTTGAAAACTTAAAAGTGCCTGTAATTGGTTTAATTGAAATAAATGCTTTGAATTTGAGTTTGATCCCTTCGCTGTCTTAACAATTACTCATTGCTCTTAAATCTTGCTCCGCCAAAGCCCTGAGTGGCAATAAAGTATTTCTTCAAGATACATTTTGCAGTAACCCTGTTTCTCTATAATTCCTTTTGATTTATGCGGAGACTTAAGCAGATTTCATTGATATTTCTTATTAATCCTGCCTCAGCACATTCTGAGGTCTACATGTACTTATGCAAATTCGCATTATGAATCAGCTACCCGTCCTACATAACGCTTACATTCACTTTTCGTTTTTAAAAGCCCTTTAGTGCCAGTGAATAATTAGCCATGAATGATTTTTTAATAAAGTTATCAATGAAAGGAAGTGTATCGTGAAACTTGACAGTTACCTCATTTTTTACATAATTTAATTAATTAAACACGTCAATAAAGTGTTTAACGTTCATTGGTACTGTATCATGATATTGTTGACATCAACCACTTTCAAATTAACGCCGCCTCCGTTTATGGTAACATATTAAACATGACTCAGTTATTATAAAACTTATTTCTGTTTTCCGCAATAGTATTTACGTCGATTTCAAATTAGTAATTTATTGAGCCACAAAACTGCTTTGTTAGTTATGCCACATGTAATTTTGTAGATCTGGAACAGTCATAAAACTAAGTGTTTAAAATAAAACAAGTGGTCGCGTTTTTGTGGTAATCGGCTAATGAAGTAATTACAGCAGGTAAACCAGATTAAGTTTTTATTTTACCTTTTTGTCTTCTTGTATTTCACAGTGCACTATTTCACGATTAATATGTGGAGTTTTATTTCCAGCGTCATTATTTTGATACACTCAGTTGACATTTGAATGGATTTTATTTTCCTTTAGCTGACCACCAAGGTTTAGTTCATTCAGTGAGTTAGTGAAATTATCATCATCATTCTTGACGTGTCTAAACATATTTCGTTCGATATTTATTAGTTCAATGACATTCTAATAAATACCTCAACATTTACTATGGTCACTTCCCGAAATAGACGTCTAGTGTTTAAAATGTTCTCTATTTCTGCTACTTTATATGTATTTCGAATACGCTTGCTTTGGAATTTGAAGCCTTAATTTTATTACACATGGTTCGTTTTCCATTAAAAATAAGTTTGTTTTGACGGCCTTTTTAATAGTTTTTTGTCATGCTGATACATTTAAATTATTCGTTGTTAGTCGCATGTTTCAGTTTCTATATTGTTTATACCATTGATATATTGGTTTGTATATTCTCTAGTAATGTTTATTATTAATGTCGGGTTTATGAAGATTAGTTGACATTACTTCATTCAAGTTTTCTAGTGAAGTAAAAGTGAATTGTAATCATAGTTATGATGAAGATAATTAAAAACCTTGGTAGTGATGTTGTTCCTGCTTAGATGAGTCGTGGTGTTTGATTTCATCTTCTATCTTTATGAATATCAAATAGTATGTAAGTAAAACTAGCTTTCTATTATTGGATAGGTACTCGTATGTTCCCTTTTAGACTAAATAAGAAGCATATAAATATAGGCTTACTTTTTACATATTATCACTGATTTTAGTGACCCCGGAGTTTGGATTTGTGCTTACGCTAGGCGGCGAGCCTACTGCCGTCAACGCTGGCTGTCACTGATAACCAGCGCTGGGGCTCTGTCCCGCACAGGGTCACAGCATTATGGTGAGCGGTGGCCGTTTTGCGTGGATATGACGCATATTTTCCCTCTACTTGTTCTTTTTTGTATTTTTGTTCTTTCTTTGCGTCATGTTTACCGAAAATAAACGTATTTACTTTCGTTTCTTTCTTTTTTATATACGCAAGTGTATCTTTTGTTGAATTTCATTCGAGAAAACACTCATTAAAATTATACTACAGCCTTACGCTTGTAAACAATTTCATTAAATTTTACATCTCTATTAACAAGACTAAGATTTATGAGATCCGGTGATTCTGCGAAGCTTTTCTTTACCAGTTTGACGTCAATCAGTCTCCGGCTTAGCTTAACCGACGACTTTTCTCCGACATTACCTGTACATAGGCCAGAACAAACATAATCTTACATAGTACCTACCTGCTAAAGGATAGACGTAGTAAACCCACAGTGCACATATTTGCATAGCCAATTATGCCTTACTAAACATTAAAAAAAATGTAAAAAAATATAATGATCGCCAGGTTATTTGTGAAAGCAGGATTCATAAAATAGTAGATTGTTATACAAGGGGCTAAAATGACCCATTATATACGAGGCAGTATAGTATAATAGAAACCGAGTTATAATAGGTTTTAGCGCCGTGTGTTAGACTATACTTTTCACTACAATTGCGAGAAAATAAAGTATGGATTATTGACATAAACACCTTGATGGGAACAGATTGAAAATTATCTTTATTAATAAGGGGTTTTTATCATTTACATACTTATAATCATTAAAATAATTAATACAGCTACAGCTAGAACTGCGGATTCACCTTAAGAATAATGGCCTTTTGGTTTTGTAAGCTTGTAAGCTTTGTAAAAAAAAAAAACACTTTTTCCCCTAGAGGATGATATGCTATTTTAGCCCCGCTCTGGTACGCTAAAATGACGGACTTCTTGAGCAAGAGTAGTGAAAAATAGATTAACTTAACATTAAAATAATTTGTAAACAGTAACAGCTAAAGGGCACTGGGGTCAAATGACAACTCAGGCAAATGATGTTAATCACAAGATAAGCAACCCTGATTAAATTAGATGGATCAAGGTATCAGGTACTTTAGTCTTGAAGCAGTCTTTTGAAGTCTAACTAACTTTTATCTTTGTAATTTTCCACAAAAAGGGCTATTCTTAAAAAAAAAGTTGCTATTAGGCCGTAAGCTATTATATAATCTTAAACGGGCACCTTATCTTAAAATTGATCATGTTTGAAACGTTTCAAGACCTCTTACTGAAATAGAACTTGATATTTTTCAGGCGTCTCGTCTTGGGATGTCAATTTGTGTCTCAATTGTGTTAGTTAATCAATTTGACGTAGAAGTAACTCGTTATTTTAAGCTGAAGGTAAACATTTCTTTATTTATTTTTCTCTCTATTTTCCCAGAATTTGGCTCTTTTTTGTCTTAATTTGTTAATGAAACGGCGCTAAATAAGGCTTAGATTTTTTATCTACGATCAACTAAGTATTTACCCTAAATATATTTATTTACATACCAGGCTCTGGTGCAATTTTTACCACTACCAGTATTTGACAAACCTATTGCTTTTAGATTTTTCTTTTACGACAAACCGTGATGGGGTTTCTCATCGGAAAAAATAACAAACTGCCATACAAATTCTCATCCCCTATTTAACCCCTTATGGGGGTGAATGTAGCAAAATCCGCCAAAGTACTCACTTTCGTTATTTGTAGAAAGCTTGTGTAAAATTTCAGGCATCTCTCATCTCGTTTAGGGCTGCTTAACGCCCATTGGCGTAATAACAATAAAAAAAAAAATTGTTTCCTTGAGTTGTGGGTGTGCGTTGTCAGTGAATGAATTAAAGTTTTTTATTTTAAGTTGATTTATGAGGAATTCCATATCCAGTCAAACGAGAAAGTCATACCGTACAGTTTAAATATATCCAACACTTACAAACATTTACTTTAATCTTCGCGTGCACGAAGGTAAACCATCAAAGTGTACTGAAAAGTTTACGTAGCAAGGAAAGTGGTTCCGGTGCGTACACTGCGGTGCACATTCTTCGACCGCTGCAGCCACTACGGCCAATGCCTGTAATAATACCGGACATTCAGTTATCGTAAATATTTACAACGCTCAATATTGTGCGATAAGATTTTATGAGATGCGATTAGGGATGTCGCCCTCGTGAAATATTTTTAACTTGAAATTCATAGCAGTTTTTGTCATTGAATTTAATGCAATGTTCAAAAATGTTACAACTTTAATTTTATTAAAATATTTGTATCATAGGTCCGTAGTAATATAAATAACGATAGATCTACCTGACTTAAAACAAATGTGATGCATTTTATATTGTAGCTTATAATATAACCAAGTAACTACGTTAAAAAGTACATTTAACAACATTTGTTAATAGATACAGTTTAGTACTTATTTTGCATTAAAACTCTATTCTAAGAACATTACGCTCTCCACAGTTACATTATTTAACATAATTATCTAGTATTTTACATAATTATTGCAAATTCATGTAGAAAGGGTCTCTTGTGATCAAATCTTAACAATTTCATAGTTTTGCATAGTACTTTATGTTACTTTCACATCTACATCGTCAATTTATTATCCCTTTAGTTAAGTTAGTAATAGATAAATTTATGAATAAATTAAAGAGTTTACGTGGGCGGTAAGTGTTTATATAAACATTACCACCTCCTCTTTTGAAGGCGATTGAAAATATATTATTTATAAGTTTCTCATCAGTTTAATTAACACAGTACTTGACAAACAATAATATTTACTATAGAACTTAATCGTAATTATTGTTTTTTATTTGTAACACACACAGCAATGGGTTGTAAAATGATGTCAATTTGAAACCAAGCGCAAAATATGAACCTAAAAAATTCAGTTAAGCAATTTATTATTGTCACTCTAAACTTGACCATGTAACCATAAACTTATCAATTTTGCCTGAACTGTGGGTACAACCCTATCTGACCCTATTGCGGGCTACATGTACGTATTGGCTCCCGTCACACCGTGATTAATGACATACGTTATGGATATTGCTCGTATGTCTACCAATATCATAGGCTCAAAGGCTATGGCTCTTTGGCTCTTTCGTCAGAGGTCAAAGGCCTTGTTGTTAACATGTGGCCAACTAATGGAAATTAAGAGTCGATTTGATTGCACTGCTTTCTAGTTATTCGTAAGTTTTGCCATGACAAGACTAAGTGAAATTTACAATGATCAAGACAAGTTTATGGTCAAAGTCAAATCTGTGTTGATAGAGCTTAAGTTACGATGCTTGTTGATAAGATTAAAATAAATTGAATCAGTAGTCATGTACTATGTACTTACAATACTGCAGTAGGTACCTTTTGATTATTTCACACTGACATATTAGATGTACTGACAATCGCCGTAAAAAATCAAGTATATTTTTAATCATAAAATTTATTATCGGCAGTGTAAGAAACTGTTCAAACGCGGACAAGCCCTATAAATCCGGAAGAGTTGTCCCCAATCTGGTCAGGCGACAACAGTGCCCCCTTTCGTGGTAATACGACACTAAAGGGCTTCATGTTGCTCTTCGAGTCTCCTACATTTTATAAGTTTATTTTTAAAATGTTACCTCGTTATTAATACTGGGTCATCTTTCTTGGCTCGATCATATTTAGTAGTAGTCAAATGCGATACGTATGACCTGTAATATCAAGGGTTGCCAATGCAAATCGAGTGCATAGCAAAAAGTTCGTGGCTGTCACGGGACGCCCGGCAGATGTGAAACATGACGGGAACCAGTAACGGCATAAGAGAGCGTCATGCCGTTGGCTGTCACGGCATACGAGTCGATCTTACCCCAAGGGGCGCCAATAGACCAGTTTGCAGGGCCAACATGATAAGATCGTCATACCACATCCGCTGAGGTCTTAAAAAAATAAACAAAAGCGTTAAAATTATTGAGCTTAAAAAAACAATTCCAAGCTAGTCTTAAGAGGATGCGTGTTCATACAAACGTAATACCAAAATAATTCGTAAATTAAACATATTCTTAAGGTAAAGTCAAAGTCAAATTGTTTATTTCAAATAGGCACATATAAGGCACTTTTGAACGTCAATAAGTATTTACAAAAAAATTGAATTGAGTAGTGTGTCTTTATTCCGATTGGAATACAGAATATCTAGGTTCCCAAATATATAAGGTTCCTTATTTTGAATGGATACTGATGTATTTTGAATGGACACTTATTTTATGAGAAAAATAAGATTTCTATAGAAATTTTTAATTCCTCATATCTCGTCTTTATATCATTGTCCTTTTGTTTATTGATGTGTTGCGTTGTTTATTGCTAGCACCTTACATTAAGTCACAAAAGGAGTAATTAATTTCAGTATGACTACCTTTTAAATTAATATTCCACCTTAATTGCACCTCTTTGCAACAGTCAATTAACCATCTTGGTAAATCCGGAAGAGACGCGGTAAAAATCAGGTTCGGTCCGATGGTATACGATCCTCGATAATCTGAGTTACTAAGTAACGCGACACGCGATGCACCGCGGGGCTTCTCACTGTGACTCATTACGACACGTTTTTTTAACGTAAATAGCTGTTAATTTACTATAGGACTAAACTAGAAAATATTGTGTTTGACTATTTGTCTACGGAACTATAAACTTTTTGCGGGTAGGTACAGTAGACCGCACGCCACTGGTAACAATACCAGTATAAGCTGACCTCAGGGGGTAAATCCGAAGTATCGGCCGAATGTTTGGGCCTTTCCTGACTACGGCTGACTATAGCTGAATACGGCGAAAGAAAAAAAAACGGTACGCAAAGTCAAAAATGTAACTTGAAGTCGGGTAAGGACTCAAAGTTAAAAAAGGAAACTTTGGAAGTCAAGAAACGGCAAACATTTTGCCGATACTTAGATTATTGCTTCGGAGTAGACCCCTTGATTCTAGTCGAAACTAAGTATTACGCTAGGGCATCTCAAGGTCAGTGTTGTTACCGACGCGCCGTATTTTAATTAGGGTAATTTCGTTAATAAGAAAGATTTTAAGTAACAGCCGCTATCGCTAGAGAAGTATGGATGAAAATGACATGTTGCGCCGCCGGCCCCAAATTGGGAAGACGGAGATATATGCCAGTGACCTTGAGTGGTTAGCTTACGTGTTCTGAGCTCACGCAACGCGTCGTACATTCAGCCAGTAATAGGACTCGCCCATCAAGGAGCGCTGTCCCCAATTTGACGCATTATTAATTTATTATACACAAACAAAAAGGTATTTTAATAAAACGCCTATACTAAAAGATCAATAATTAAATTATCTTTAAATTGGTGAAGGTTTCAGAAAAATACGCTTGGTAGATTTTGCGCCATTCTCAGTTTTTTATCCGCGTTAGACATAACTTTACAAATTAATTTCGCTATGTAATATAAACAAAATCTAAAATATTCACATATTAAGTTATTGAGAAAATGCTCTTATTTAACATATTTTTTTTTCAAATCATTAACACTACTCGTTTAGACGTGATCTTCAGTATAAAATCATTAAAAGTCGGTTATCGTCGCCTTAAAGCAAGAGAACTAGAGAATGATGAGCCTCTATCCCTTTTTCGGGATCGCTTGGTTAATCTGAAAGATAGATGGCGGTGAAATTTGACTTTGTAAATATTAGAGGCAATATGTAGTAAAAGTTTTAAAATTATGTGCTAAGGCAACAGTGCAGTTTAAAATAAGATGTAGTGACAAAAATTTAAAAGTGTATGCTTAAATGGTTTGATCATGTTGAGAGGATGAATGAAAGACGACTAACAAAAGGTATTTACAAAGCAGAGGTGAGTGGAATCGCGGGGACGCCCTAGGAGGGCATTTACCTAATTGGTGATGTTCTTCAGAAAGGTCAGGTGCGTAGTACTTGCAACCGGCGTGCGTGTATGAACAGATGTATGACGCAAAGGAAGCAAAAGGAGTATAGAAGGAGCGTAGTAGGTGGCGTTCTTTAGTTTCTGCCTACCCCCATGGGAAGAAGGCGTGAGTTTATGTATGTATTGTTATTTACAGTCTGTCAAGCCAATCAAGTTGAAATAGGGACAGTAATCTACAATTCAGATACTTCTCATTTCCAATATCAGACGATAGAACATTTCGTATATAAATGTGTAGGCAATCAATATTAAAGCATGATTTACGTACTCGTAGCAAATCCACAATATAATCAGTGTGAGTTAGGTTCCTCTGAGGATTTGCATCATTTTCTTCGTGATTATCATAGACGAGTAGCTGGGTGGCGGTAACGAGGTGTGGGCCGTCATCAAATGCGCTTAACGAAGTGTCTGAAATGTACTATGTATGTGTTAGCTGAGGCTGCCACATATATATGAGTTGCCTTCGATAAAGCATGATTTATGAATATTGTTAGATTAATCTGACGCGTTTTGCAATTTTCTTTCAAACGTAAGGTAATATTTATTCATGTTTTTATGGAGACTAAGACTACCTTTCCTGATATATCAGTTGTACTACCGGTGCCATCGGCATAGGTTAATTGGAACCCGAGCCTCTCTCATAAAGTTGAACCATGGTTGAAACTAAGAATAAATAGTTTTTTTTTTCGTCCGATGTAAACTAATACTTACAACTTCAAACATTTTATGACTTTTTCAATTGAACTCTAGTTATTCTGAAATCAACTTAATTTACACCTTCGTAACTACACTTTAAATGAATACCTGTCACATGGAAATTTGTGTGTATAAATAAATATAAATAAGGTGAATATTTGAGTCCGATTTATTTTATTATTATTGAAATTATTTTTTATTTGTTTATTCTTAATTATGTGTTGACTTTGTTTTGTAATTTATGAAATTGAAATTGTATAATTTTAATGATGAATTTGGCATGCCTCAATTGGTACAACACAGTGGACTGCGCATTCACTTGACATCTGGAAATGTATTATTATGTACTGTGTAGAGCAATAAATTTTTGAATTTGAATCTAAATTTGATATTCGTTCAAGTGGGAATAACATCAACAAGGATTTGAATAGACTTTGTATCAGAAATGTAACAAACAAACAGCACTACCACCACCGCCACTACTTTATGTATTTTTCTCTATTAAGTGTTTTGTGTGTACATAAATAAGTAAACAATATCCTTTTTCTCCTTCCAGCCCCAACCGTTACCCCAGGCGCCGCCACCGCTGGCGCTGCCGGCTCCGAACGCTGCCTCCGCGCCGCCAGCCGCGCACGCCTCTGCGCCGCGCACCATCGTCATCCAACGCCCCGACGCTCGCCACGGCTTCGGGTTCACCCTCAGACATCTTGTAGTGTATCCGCCGGATTCGTTGCAGGTGGGTGTGAGTAGATCTTTTTTTTTTATTTCTAGTTTATAGTTTTTTTTTTTTGCAGCTGTTGTAAAAAAGGCATTTCCGAATAATTTTCTTCAAGGCCCAAAGATAAAAACCAGGCTTATGGCAATATCATCTTACCAAATTCTGAGGGGCAATTCTACTAATTTTAAGAACGTTCACAGTCTGATCTCAGTCTCAATCTGTCAAAAATACCTCTTATTTCCCTACATTTTGACAATTTTTTGACGTTTGTTTGTCGCCAAGATGAGATTGCGACTAGATTTTGAACGTTTTAAATTACGAGAATTGGCCTTCAGGTCTCATCTTAGTAGATACTGTATCATGTCTATGTGTGACTGTATCATGTCCAAAAACTATTTTGACCTTTAGGCTGTAGCGGCATCAACATCACATGCGAACTACGCGTCACACTGACGTCACGCAAAATCCTGCATCGCGCAAGCAGAGTTTACCGCGCGACTAGCATATATACAACATCCCGACATCAATCGTTGGGCAGTTGCCCACCAGACACAACACCCGTCTGGTCGGAGGATCCTCCCTTTTCTAAAGAGGATGAGTGAACTTTACACCCTGTTCCTCATACCTCTAAAAGGCTAATAAAATAATAATTTCAACACCAAATATGTGTAAATCAGCTTTCGATTCGTCTACGCAATACAACGATAAGACCAATACTTCAAAGATACAATGAATGTATACAACAGATCCTTCAGTCGCCCCCAAAGTGTTAGATACTGCAGTGATACTGCACTAATCAGTCGCCAGTTTTCGCGTGACCTCTGAACAAGGTATCGTTTAATATTATCAAGTTCTTTTTATTATTCATTTATTTTACTTTACCAACATCAACTCTCTATGTTCTATGTTAGAGGGTTTGGTTTCCGCACTTAGTCCTTCATGTGGACCATTGTGCGTGGGCCGTCAGTTGTCTATTCCAACCAGCCCACCTCCCTCCAGAAGCTGATTAGGTCTTCTGGTCTGCATAGAATATCTGTGAAGGATCTGGGTGACCCGAGGGTTTCTGTTCTGATCTGGGTGACCTGTGCAGTCAAAGAACACATGCAATGGTTTCTTCAGCCTCCATGCAAGCCCTGCACAGAGGGCTGTCCGTTATACCTATTGTGTGGAAGTGTTTGTTTAGTGAGCAGTGTCCCACGATGGTTCCCGTCACCAGGCGCAGACCGTTCCTGTCCAGGCGTAGCAAACGCCTGGTTAGCGTTCTCCGCTTGTGTGTGGGTGAACTCCTGTAGCTACCTGCGTAGTTGGTTAAAGGGGATGGGTACGATTGGTTGGGTCCACAGACTGACGCGCTGCATGCTCTCCTAGCTAGTTCGTCAGCTGCGTCGTTACCTAGTGATCCGCTGTGTCCTTAAATCTATTGCAGTGTCACTATGTTACGATTGCACACCGTCACCCGCTCCAGTACATTGTGACATTCTAGTGTTCATCATCAACTCTCTTATTATTATTTGTTTTCTACCCAACTTCATACCGGTCCCAATCGATACGTCTTGTTATCATCGATGCCATCCTCCATCTAAACTACTACCATATTCATTTCAGGATTTATACGAAGATGCGCGCCACCTCGCGGTGGGCGCGGTGGGTGCGCCAATGGACACGATCTTCGTAAGGTCGGTGCGGCCCGGCGGACCGGCGGCCGCGGCTGGACTGCGCGCCGGCGATCGTGTGCTTGCTGTGAACGGCGAGCCGGTTGCCTGTGGCCGGTCCCGGGCGCCGTACGCGAGAGTCGTACAGCTGGCGCAACGAGAGCCCAGGATATTGAGGCTCACTGTTGTTCCGAGAGACCACGATTTGTTGCAAAGGGTGAGTTTGAAACAGGACAATATTGGCAAAGCTCCACAATTTTGGCGATTGTTGCTCATGTGGTAAGACAATTTTGCGGTTTGAAACAAGATACAGTGACAAAAATTGAAAATATGATGCTTAGGTAGTTTGGTCATGTTGAGAGGCTTTCCGTTTGGTGCCGGACGTAAAGAATAGCACCATCCCATTTCTTCCCGTGGGTGTCGTAAAAGGCGACTAAGGGACTTACTAGAGAACGGGCAGCAGCGTTCTCTGTGCATTTTAACATCATACTGCGATCGCCAACCATCTACCTGCCAAGCGTGGCGATTATGGCAACCCCCTTCCCAAATGGGGAGGCCTTTGTCCAGCAGTGGACGTCTTAAGGCTGAAATGATGAATGATGATGATGAGAGGATGAATGAAAGGCGACTAACAAAAGTTATTTGATGTGAGTGGAAACGCCGCCTTGAGGATGTTTGACAATGTTGGCTTTGGAAAGCCTGTTAGTCGCGTCTAACTGGGTCTTAGGTAGTTTAGCCCCATTAGTCTCGTGTTCGCAAGCGCGACTGCTGAGCGTTGGGTCGTGGGTTCGATTCCCAGGTCGGGTAAAGTGTATCAGCTACTATATTTTTTAGTATCAGCCCAGAGTTTTGAAGTTGGCGGTGTGATACCCACGTCCCTCGGAAAGCACTAACGTGGCGTTGGTCCTGCGCCTGATTTCACTCCGGTCGTGTCGGACGGGCCGTCCCATCGGACTATGAGAGTGAGGGAAGAGAGTGTGCACCTGTGTCTGTCCACTCACTTGTGCACTATAATATCTCCCACGCCGAAGGCAAATCTCCTTCGAGATCAGTCGCCATGGCCGAAACACGGTCTGGAGGACTATTATTATTAATACGAGGAGTGTGTAATTTTAAGTTTAGGTGGCTTATGCATCCACTAAAAATGCAAGCTCAACTTAAATATTAGGTAATAAATAAAAAACCGCAGTTAGTATTTAATACAACAGAGAGTCAACACATCAGCAAATACCAAACAGCCCAGTCAGCAGATAGTGCGTGTCTTACTCAAGGTTGCACCTAATTATAGTAATAGTAAACACTCATAAACAGACGAGTTATTTGCTAACTATTTCTACAACTAGGTACTTATAATTTATCTACTTATAACCATTTATTGTACTAAACGTTCTTTTTTCTACAGTATTTCAGCGAAGCAGCATACAACCCCGAAACAAATCAGCGCCCGCTAGACATGCCGGCTCCAGTAACGGAACACGAGTCACGGCTCTTCGACGCGTACCGGAGGCCTAGGGCTGCACTGCCGGCCCCGCAGGCCCCGGCGCGGCTCCAGGACCCCGAGTACGCTAGTGTGGCGTCTCTGGCCCCCTCCAAATATGACGTCACGCGTCTGCCTGGACCACCACACTATTTAATGCATGATGGGTAAGATTGTTGGATATGCATGGTAAATAGTATTTTAATAAGTCGTTTATGTCTAGAGCTTATACAAGAATCAAGATTCGTTTTAAAGAGTGACCGTGGAGTTTCTTGCTGGCTCTTCTCCATAGGAAACGACCAATTGGAACCGTGCACCTAGTTTCTGACGTTTCATAAGTGCCCATGTAGGCTTATGTGATATAAAAATATTTTTGATTTTGATTTGATTGTTTAATCTTAACAATATCGAATAGATGTCAACAAAATATAGCGTTAAAAAAAAACATATTCATAAAAATATGTTTTCTTGTCTTTCACAGCAGACGGGAATCAGACACATCCCTGCCATCATCGGCGACGGAAAGCAAAGACAGCCTCGGATCCTTCGACTCGAACTCAACCCTGACCGGGCGAGAGCTGGACGACTCGATAATCCTATCGCGAATACGAAAAAGTCTCGAGCAGAAGGAGGCTTTCCTCCGACGGCCGAGCCAGCCTACTGGCTGGGTCACCCCTGACGCCCCGCCCGCTATCAAGCAGAAAGAGTTCTACGCAAGACCTCAGAAGCTACAAAAGCCTGCGTGGCCTCCACCCGCGGCTTCCCCACCCCTCGCCGCCTCCCCACCCCCTCAGCCCCCGCCACAGAACCAGGAAAGAAAAGAAGAATGTTCCGCAAGTGTCGACAGTGGCACTTACAGCGGCTATGGTGAAGTGAACGGAGCTCAAAACGACAAGAGTCGACAGAAACAGGACAAGAGTCAGTTTGTATCGACGCTGTCAAAGATTCAGGAGACCGGGCCCAGCATTCAGAGTACGAATATAGGGACTGTCAGCAATGGAGCGACGGAACTTAAGGATGATGCTAATCAAGATAACAAGTAAGTTTACTTTATCATAGCATTATCGTATACTTTAGGCCAGAAACAAGTAGACCGTTTTAAATTCTTCAGGAATATTTTATACTAGCTGCGCCCCGCGGTTTCACCCGCGTAAGTCTCGATTCCGTGGGAATATAGGGATAAAAAGTAGCTTATATCTTAATCCAGGGTGTCAGCTACCTCGATACAAAATTTTGTCAAAATTGGTCCAGCCGTTTTTACGTGAAAGAGTAACAAACATCCATCCGTCCATCCATACTTACAAAGTTTCGCGTTTATAATATTAGTAGGACTAGCTGCGCCCCGCGGTTTCACCCGCGTAAGTCTTGATCCCGTGGGAATATAGGGATAAAAAGTAGCCTATATGTTAATCCAGGGTGTCAGCTATAGGATCAGTAGGATAGGATACTTAACTCATTCCTGCTGCGGCTTAAAAGATGCATATGCCGATGAACTACAGTCGAAAGTTAAATACGAGTAATTTCTACTTGGTGTTTGAGGCTCATAAGATATCAGCAATACTCCATGCTGGAAAGCTTACATCAGGTGCTCTGTAGGCCCTTTGACCTAGGTACTTTATCTCTAAACAAATCACGGTTTATTTAGAGATACAGTAGGTCAAAGGGCCTTCCATAAGTCTGCTAGCATAATTACTAAGCTACTTCTTTCCCTCCCTCAGATACCCAGTAGCAGAACTGCAGCTAGTAACAGCTCGGACGCGTCAGCTGGAAGAGGCGCGCGGCGGCTGCTCACGCCGCACGGAAGTGGCGCGCAGTGAGCTGGCCAGGCTGAGTACCACGCGGCTTGAGCCCAGCGTGGCGCTCAGGCGGAAGGAGTTCGAGACCAGGGCTGCACGACGAGAGGCCAGGTCTTTGGACGTGCAGCCTCAAGGTTAGTTAACCTACCCCAGTACTATTAAAATTGTAGATCTTTAAATAGATTTAAAGACCTACAATTTCAACATATATATTGAGCCATAATCTGTAGCAATACCATGCTTGTGGTGTGGTGAACACGTGCCCATAACCAGTAAATTGGATAGACATTCTTTTACAGAAAATCAAAACCATTCATAATATAACGGATAATTTTTTTTAACCGTCTTGAAAAAATAGGATATGTTAGGTGAACGGAGTAGAAAGCCTATGGCATAGTCCTTTTTTTTAATAATCGCGCTCGGAATAATTTGTTAATAAACTCGTAGCGCAATCCTATCATTTGAAGCCGGCCGATAGTTACTCGCCGCACATTTAGTAGGGCGTATGATTTGAATTTCGTAATTTTTTTATTCAAAATTTCTTTTTTTATTGTTCTAATAATTATGAAAAGTTTACTTCAAATGTGTAGTATTTATTGATAGATCAATTTCTTACTACGTTATAAAAAAATAAAAAAGGACTATGCCATAGGCTAACAAAAGTACTATACCATAGGCTACTCCGTTCACCTAAATTTTCCCCTATTTTTTTCAAGATGGTAAAAAAAGCCATTCGGTTTATACACAGCTTTTTCCGCTTGAATGTATTTAAGTATTTATTTGTTTAACAGTTTATGTACACACATATAAACAGAAAGGAACAAAAACTACGTACAAAGGTGATGGTTATTTCTAAAGAAATCTCTTCAAGCATACCTGCGATAGGAAAGTAAACAAAGATACAACGTGACAACGACAATGTGTGTAACAGTAGAGGAGAAAACAAAAACATTAAAAAAATACTAATATTATTACTATACTTATGACTAATTTAAATATAAACCTACATTAAGAGAATATACTTAAATATGTATGTAAGTATAATCTCTTATTGTTCTCTTATTTTAGTGGTATTTATTTTAGAAGTATGTACTTCTAAAATAAATATCACTATAATATTCATAAGGTGTATCTATTCATACACGAAATCTCTTAAGAATAGATACACCAATAATAATAGAAGTATATAGATATGCTGTATGAATAGATATACCAATAATAATATAATTAGTATAAAATAATAAATACCTATTATGCAACTATGACAAAGTGGAAAAATAGTGTTCTTTCGCTCTTTTTTTTAAACAAAATTTGTCTGTGTAATAATAATAATAATAGGCGCTGCACAATTATTTTTAAGCTAACCTATCTTTCTAATCCAATCATAGTAATCGTCAAAAATGTGCCCAGAAAGCTCAAACCAAAGTCCTCAAAAGAATTCGCCCTTTTCAATCAACTCCAATATAACTGGGTGTAATAATGTTATTTACTACTATTTAATTTATTTTATTACAGAGTTAGATCACGAGTCGCTGCTAGGCGGCAGCATGTCAGGCAACCAGCTGATGATCACCGGCAGCAAACACTTACATTGTCCTCCACCAGACGGATATGTGCCTGGTACGTAACAGTCGTGACTTTCTACTATAGAACTGTGTGTGACTCGGAAAATATGAAGAAAATACAAAATCCTTCAAATTCCACATGCGCCCATCTTGTGGTACATAAAGGCGGCTATGTCTATAAAATGCGCTGGAACTGTAAAAGTGCTTCATGAAATACTGGCTAGATGCGTTACCTGCGCTCCATAATGGCAAAGTAAATGCCAGGCAATTGCCTGACATTACGTACGCGCCAATGAATATGCAGCAGCTAGTGACTAAATATGTATGTTCATCTCTTTCTAACAACAGATATCGGTATAGGTCTTTCCTTTTCTTCACGCGCTGTATGATTGTATGCAAGTATGTGGCTACAATCATGGCTTACGCTGTTTTTGAGTGCACTAATGTTCGTGTATGACGCGTCTATTTATAATACGTCATTGATGCTGGCCTTCAATATTATCAAGTTAAGCCCATCATATTCCTTTACTGAAAATCGACTGTCTTTAGTAGTGCCAGAACTTTGGGCCCAGACAAATGGTTACCTACCTGCGTATTTTAATCAATTCTTAATTTCTTATTGTATCTATACAAAAACAAATAATTTAAACAGCGATCATAAATAAAATCAATCAAGCTATTACTGGTGAATGTTTTTATTTTTCTGATTTAAAATATTTTAATCTGTCTTTTACAGATGCAGAAAAGGTTCAAATGCGAACAAGGTCGAATAGTACCGGAAGCGATGGATTACCCATTAGAAGACATCATGCCACAGGTAAACTGTCATTCGATAATATTATCACTAGAACACATCACATCACTTGTAGACAGGGTTTCACATCACTACACATTCACAGTAGACTTGAGTGGAAAAGTTCGGTAAATCATTTTTGAACCTCAAAGACCGTAACCGTCTTATTACAAAACAAGATTTATATTTTGACATGGCTTAAACCATGGAGCCAGTTTTTGTAATAAGAACGTAACTGTGATTGAAATATCGTTCTTTATACAAAACTGAAAACTTAGTTCGGTACTAAGCTGTCAGTTTTGTGTTTAGGTACTTTACCATAGTCGGAATAAAGTTTGAAATTCAATAATGGCTCCATATTTTAAACTTGGGTCTGAAGATAAACCTTGTTTTGTAATAATGGGCTTTTTAGATTGTTTTATTAATAAACATTGAGTAAAAATATACTTGTGAATTAACTTCATTATTCATTAATATTATACCTATTCATAAATGTCTTAAAAATGTGTCACAACTAAAAAAGTGTTATCATGTATTAATTGTCCTTTCACTTCATTCACATGAAAATGCATTTATAAGAAAGAATAAAAAAAAATAATAAAAGAATATGAATGAACCATATTTCAGATGATACTGTAGTATGATAGATGACATGCCTCGGAAAGCACGTCAAGCCGTTGGTCCCGGCTGTCATTCGTTGATCTTTGACAGTCGTTACGGGTCGTCAGAAGCCCGAAAGTCTGACAGCCAGTCTTACCAAGGGGTATCGTATTACCAAGTAACTATTTGTTGTGGAGGTCAGATAGGTAGTCGCTCCATGTAAAATACTGGTATTCAAGCGCATCTGGTTAGACTGGAAGCCGACCTCATCATAGTTGGGAAAAGACGAGGCAGATGATGAATGTAGATGCTGACTCAAGATGCAAATGAATGTGTATCAAACCACATTAATTACAAAATGATGGCTTTCTTTCATCGTTCAAGTTTAATTAATTCGATTTATGAACTTTCCGCTCATACAGTATTTTGACAACCACAAACATTACACATACTCGTAGGTAATCAAATCGTTGAACACTAGTGATCTTCGGTAATTAGCTTTGGGCTTATTGGTTGGCGATACGCTTATTCACAATACAATTTATTTGAATGCCTTACTATCTGAATCATCTATTTTCAAGTCTAAAACATTACTTGATTCATTCGTAATTTTAATTTGAAGTTAATCGGTCTTTGATCCTTCTGAACTCTTAATAATTCGATCTTTCTAAACTTTGCTTATTTATTCTTAATACTTGTCTGTGTGTCCACTAACTTATGGACTAAAAAAACTTTCAAGTCGGACCCAAAACTTAGTCAAAAATCGACCCAAAATTGAGACCTGAGCATTCGAATAAACCCGCGAACAAATCGCTTGAAGCCAACGCTGACCAATGAGAAGGCCACACACACACACGTACACAGCTTCGCACGCGTCTAATGGCACCGTTCCGCCCCAAGATGGCAGTCACGCGAAGCGACGAATGGGCCTGAACAAGGAACAGATGGAGGCCATGAACCGCGTGTCGCTGGGCGGCGCGGCCCCGCGCGCGCGCCCCACGCAGCTCAGCCTGGCGCCCGCGCCGCCGCGCGCCGAGCCCTCGCCCACGCCCAGCACGCCCGCCGACTCAGGTCGGACGACTCTCGTCCTCGGAATGCTCTCGTCCCCTCCCTGACCTGCCTGCCGAGTGTCGCGCTGCATGTGCAACTTAGATACGTCACAGATTCTGTATGGAGGTTACAGTACTTGCCGGTCTATTTTGTTAAAATCTCACCTTGAAAACTTTGGTGAGGTGAACTGTCATTCTACCTGATGCTAGGGATTGTTGACACACACAGCTCACTTCTCCGTTTTCACGGTGAAGTTTTTCAGAATAGGTCAGTTGGTCGTAAAGTGGCACGTCGAATTTTAGAAAAGTTCTGCTTTGCAGAGCGTTGTCTCTTTCACTCATACCAGTGTGACAGAGTCTTTCTAAAGCGCATGCCATACTGGGAACGAAGCTACGTTCGTTTAGCTTCGCTCATGTAGCTACCGTGTGTTTGCATACTTCAGTTCACACCGCGAACGAACCGAAGTATGAAAAGACGCGAGAGTTACATAAGCTTCGTACCCAATCTGGCCTGCGCTTAAAGCTCAACGTGTTGTATTAACGACCGGGTACTTAAGGCCCCTACATTCGTTACCCAGCCCACTATTCAACGTTTATAACACACAGAATGGAAGTGGACCGGTTGACGAATTTCGGAATTCGAAAATCTGTGTGCAACTAACCTATGACTTCGTTGACGCCGTAACTCCTTACGGACTTAAGACGTCAACGCTGCCGGAATTGCCTGTTACTTTAATGCTAAAACGCGACGCGATATTCAGCAATAATTGTTCTTTTTTTTTCCTGCTCGTTTGCTAACAATTTCGTTTGATATCCGACCCATGTTCATGTGATAACGAATCAGGCTTCAAAGCAATGTCTTTATGGAAGGAGGTTGCTTTGAAACTAGGGAGGAGGCGATTCGGACTTACCTGTCTTCTCTTAACGTTTTCAAGGAATGCTGTGTGCTTTTAGGTGTGCTACTAACGCAGAACTAACCGTCGTGATCATTCGATGTCTAACATACTAATGTTGTGGTACAATATTGTATTTAGAATGTATGTTTTACTAAGTATTTTCTTTGTACAGGTTTTGCCGATGATTTGGTGACAAGAAGACAAAAGAAAGATGCTCAACTCGGTGGTCAGTATACCAATCAACTAAGTGTAATAATCAACCCTAACAGCATGCCAACAAAGTCCATTATTGATTTATTGTTACTACTCTTATAAAGCACCTAATCTGATATTGCAATTGAAACCGTATACCAGGACTAATAAGGTTCATTTCCCTTTCAAGCAGAAGAAGAACGCGCCATGCGAAGGGTTTCGTACTTGAAAGCCACATGGGGTGACCGATTGCACCTCGACAGTGACGTGGAACCAGAAAACGACCCACAAGGCCTTAGAGGGTATGTATCCTTAACTCTTTGCACAAAAGCCATAAGTACTTAATTATAGAAATATACATAAAAACTCTCATTTGTTTTGTCACTTTACGCTTTGTCTTTTGACCAATATTTTGCTGTTTTTCTCTTTGAACAGATTATTTAATAATAGCATTTACGACGTACGGCATTTCATACAAACTTCAAGCCCTTGTTTTTCGAAATGACTGAACCATTTGAATGAAACTTCATACGCATACACAGGATACAAAGGTCTAAAAAGTTAGTTAGGAACATTTTCGAAATGTCTTAATTAAAAACAGATAACTGGAAATCTCTGTTTCTATGGAAATTTTAACATCGGTCTAATTTGGCTGTAACACTATTTTTCGAAAATGTTCTTAACTAACTATTTAGACCTATAAAGCCTGATTATGCGTATGAAGTTTCATTAAAATCGGTTCAGTCATTTTGAAAACAAGGGCTTGAAAGTTTGTATGAAATGCCGTAAGTCGTAAACGCTCTTAAGTGACAAACACAAGCGAAAACTGTTGTTAAATTGTATTAGACCTATCCAGTAGACACCCGATGTAGTTAACTACCGTTTATACCTGTCTCAATAACATAATATTTGTGATTAGCGCCAATTTTTAATACCACTGTGTCACATAGAAATGTTGTAGATAGACGATTGTTACTATAAATTGTCTGTAGCAAATAGTAAGTAACCATTATCATGTACCTAACATAGCGTGGGTTAAATTGGTAATATAAATTGTACTAACGGGGTATATGTGATTGGGTTCAAAACACAGACTTCGAAAGTGGCGCCCCCCTCGGTTCACGGATGACATAACTCCACTGCTGAGAATATTCGACCCTCAAGCTGTCCTCCCCACGCGGTACGTCGTCCCCACCCATAGATGGCGCTTTTTACAATGTGTGCTATAGTTACACGAATGCGTTCATAGATAGCGCCTCTAATAGCCGAATTTAAAAACTTGATTTTTCGATGTCTTAGTGTAAAGTATTGAATTAAATTGCATTGCACTGCTTTAATCATGATTAAATAATTAAATACATCGGTAAGTAAGTACTGAATATCACAAACAAGTGAGACCATTCAATAACGAAATGTACCTACCCTCATTTAAAAAATAATCATTCGCAAATCAATTTAAAAATTAACTTGTTTGGGGAGAGCTTTGTAAATATCGTTCGGTGGAACAGACGTCGATATTGTTTTAATATAACAGATATTTGCATGGATATAATTTGTCGATATTTTGATGTGTGCATGTTTCGGTGTAGACGCTCAATGTTAATCGTTTACCTACTGTGTTACTCGTATGTACGTAAAATTCAATGTCTGAATGTATATACGGCATGTTTGTGTTACTTAATCGTTGTTAGTTTAGGATTTTTAATTATATTTTTGTTTTTTTTTTTAAGATAGATATTACTGTGGTAAGAGGTGATATTTGGCCTATTATGCTCAAATCAAAAGATATTTTAACTAAACTATCGCCTATAAGTAAAAATGTATTTGGAAATAAAGTTATAATTATTAATGTTTAACTTCTAAAAGAAACAATGGTTTGGTATCCCAATCTTAAACTAAATTTAGAACCTAAATTTCTTTGTAATCAAAATTCTGTATGCGCAAAGGACATCAATAGAGTTGCCTTCTTCATTTGAAAATACTTCGAACCCTGCCCGCACGTGTAACAGACCATCAATCACAATCTGAATGATTTTGAAGGATGTGGTTAATCCATTGCTTCATATGTTCGAAAACAACGTAAAAAACGCAATGAATGTTGTTCGACTGTCAAAATAAAAGCCAATTACCCCGCAGATCCTGTATTAAGATTGTTGTAATTAATGAATGTTAATTGTTATATAGCACTACGAAGAAGGGAGAGGAAGAGATAGCTGAGAATGCAGTGGATGCTGTGGAAGGAGATGTACAGGGGAACGTGCAGATCAAGATGGTGGTTAGCAACGGGAAGGTACGTTTCACGCACTTGGTTTATTGTTCAGAGTTGTCTTTTTTTTTAAATTATATTTTAATAGCCTGGTTGCTGGGACCTTTTAGCCAAGTATTTATTTAGTTACAAAACTTGTTTAATACTGATGAAATGAATTATATTCAATGCATGATTATGATATCCCCGCCCGCTCCACTTCAGTTTCAGTAAAGATGTGGCACTTTACTGAGACCTCACGCGGACTTCTTGATAGAACTTGAAGTAATGTTGCACTGTTTTGTTTCATTAGCCTACACTAATGCACGTTCACGAACACTTAATGGTTAATAATCCACCATTATTACACATTAATATTCGGCTAAAACAAATTTTCCCGCCAAGAACCAGTTGTCTTTCTTCTTCCTATTTCTTCCCGTGGGTGTCGTAAAAGGCGACTAAGGGACTTACTAGAGAATAGGCAGCCGATTTCTATGCATTTTAACACCATATTGCGATCGCCAACCCGCCTGCCTAGCGTGGCGATTATGGCAAACCCCCCCCGGTTTGGAGGAGACCTATGTCCAGCTGTGGACGTTTTTCGACTGAAATGATGATCAGTGCTGCTCACTACCCATTCATCAAACAGATAATTTTAAACACTTCTTGCGGCATAAAGGGAAGTAGTGGCCTTTACGCAAAAAAAAAAAACTCAAATCCAATCCGGGATTCAAACAGCGTAAATCCTGTTCCTACTGCATTTAGCACAAAGTAATAATAGTTATCAGAAATATACATTTTAGACAACAGGGTTGCATATCTCCAACCACTTTAGAATCCTTCTATATCTTAATTATTTTACTTCCTTTTGAAGCTATGGTTTCATAAAACTATGTTTGTGTATCACCTTTGCCATACTTAGACCACTCAGGCCAACGATACGAGACAAATACATAAAATTACAATTTATACAAATATCAACTTTAAACTCAAGTCATCTAAGTTGATTTTTTGTGTTAAAACTATCGCTAATCGTCATAAAATGTGGGCATCTAAGCAGAAAGGATCTAGTTCTCGGCATTTAGTTTCCGAGATATACGCAGTTTTGTAATGGTGAAAAAATTGCATTTTGCGATTTTAATTGATTATTAATAATTAATGCTCAATTATCTACGAGTTCATAAAATATAGTTTTTCTCAAATCAAGATTTTTCAGAGACTGTCTAATAAAAAAAAGTCTGCATGATTTTAAATATTTTTTTTAATCCTTATTATGAATTGACTATTCTAGATACCGAATCTAGTCTCAACTCAACATCCCACTACTGGACCCTTTTTGCTTGGACGCCCACAAATTATTTTAGTTGCAATGGAAACTGAACCATACGCCATTAAGTTAAAGTTTTTAATTCCAAAGTATGAAATTTATCTCGCCTCGTTGGCACTTTAAGTGTATCAATCACCTTTACAATACATTGGTATTTATTGTCCTTTAAAAATGAGTAAGTATACACCTGTTTTGAAAATCTCTAATTCATTATGGGTAGTGTAAAGGGGTCTGGAAACTGAATGTTTTCATTGGTATGGGTCTAATTTGAATTTGGGGGCGAATATTTTATTAATCATAAGTTTAAGAAGTATTTTGCCATCATTTGTAAATTCTAGAGAGCCTTTAGTTTTATAATAGTACAAGACTTATGAATTATACACAGAAGCTGTTGGTGTACCTTTATAAATAAACTAGCTTTTGCCCGCGGCTTTGCCCACGTAGAGGTCGAGACATTAATAAGACCTGTAGACCTGTAGTACATTATTTTGTTCTATAATTAATAGTTTTCGCAGCGCACGCCAAAAACTATTTTGGGTTACAATATTGCAATTTTCTTACGGATCACTAATAATTTTGAAAATAAATTATAGCCTATGTTATTCCGTAATAATGTAGCTATCTACTGGTGAAAGAATTTTTTAAATCGGTTCAGTAGTTTCGGAGCCTATTCGTTACAAACATAAAAACAAACAAAAAAATCTTTCCTCTTTATAATATTAGTATAGATAAATAAATATGATTTGTCAACCAATATAATTCAAATAAATGGAAATAAAACAAAATTATATGATAAGTTGTAGAGTAAGCAAATGATTATTCGGCGAAATAAAATTCTGCGAAACGTTAGTTGGCAAGTGAAAATCTGGTAAACAATTTTCGGCGAAAGGGCAGGGAACCCAAATAAAGACTAAAATTAAACAAAAAATAATGTATAGAAAATTGAAGGTAGATTAGAGCAGGCAAAGCTGTTGCATAATGATTAACCTTTTCCTTGTCGGCACAGCGCGCGAGTGACAGATCCTGGAAGCAGGTGTGGGGTGTGCTGCACGGCACCAAGCTGTACATGTACAGACACCATCCCAGTCAGGTATGTGCTAGATATTGTTTATATTTATATCTTTTTAGCAGAGAATGACAAAAATGTGTAATTACTATGTAGATTTCAGAGAAAAAAATCGTGACAGATTTATGTTTACTAAACTACCTACTATTACTTAAATAAAAATCTTCTAATTCTATTAAACGACAATAACATTATCTACGATAATATTATTATTGTTTGTTTGTATGTAGGGGGTCGTGTGGTGCTGGACGTAAAGAATAGCCCCAACCCATTTCTTCCCCGTGGGTGTCGTAAAAAGCGACTAAGGGACTTACTAGAGAATGGGCAGCAGCGTTCTCTATGCATTTTATCACCATACTGCGATTGCCAACCCGCCTGCCAAGCGTGGCGATTATGGCAAACCCCCCTTGCTTGGAGCATATGTCCAGCAGTGGACGACTTTCGGCTGTAGTGATGAATGATGATGTGGGGGGTAATCTCTGGAACTACTGTCGGATCTATTTAAAAAAAAAATTGTTGCATTTGATAGCCCAAATCTTGAGAAAGGTTATAATAGGCTATTTAACATCACGCTTGGCAGGCGGAGCAAAAAGGAGGAGCCGAGCAAAAAGAACAAAAGTCAGAAAGAACTCTAATCGAAAACGAAGTAATAGCGCGGGCGGGCGATGGAATGCGACGCAGTAGGTTGGGGGAACAAGAGCCATTATTGAATTTTGAATTTTATTCCGACTATGGTAAAGTTCCTAGACACAAAACTGACAACTTAGTACCGAACTAAGTTTTTAGTTTTGTATAAAGAATGGTATTTCAATCACTGTTACGTTCTTATTACAAAAACTGGCTGCATGGTTGAAGCCGTGTCAAAATATAAGGCGGTATTAGTTTAAAATAAAAACTTATAAAAAATCAGACCGAGTCTATAAAACCTGTTTGTACATATAATTTACGTTCTCTAGCAACAAAAAAAAATCCAATACATTGTCTTACCCTCCAATTCGCAAGAAAACCTTGTTAACATGGAAACCAATAACTAAAAAGCCCGGAAAATCCTTTTACGGTGAGGCCAAACATATGTGATGGAATTTTTACGGGAAGGTTCTATTTGTATGCGGCCTTGGCTCGCTCCGATCCATGACGTATGGTTTTCTCGAAGTGTACCTTTTTGTTGGCCGGGAGTGTATAGTCTGCACGTGTGTTAGGGCTGTCAAACGGTACTAAAGTAAACAGAAAAACTGATACTTCATGAATGTAGATAAAACTGATGGCAATGGTTAATCGATTGAATTTTGCATCTGCATCAATGGTACTCGTAGGTACCCTGGATGCAGATGGTGGTTTACTAATTTACCGATTCTCATCGAAATTAGACAATACGTAGCCGTAAACATCATCGTCGTCATTATTATTTTAAAAATTTCTGTTTGTTATCTTCATCAATAACTCTGAACATATACATTACAAAACAAGGTTTATCTTCAGACCCAGGTTTAAAATATGGAGCCATTATTGAATTTCAAACTTTATTCCGACTATGGTAAAGTTCCTAAACACAAAACTGACAACTTAGTACCGAACTAAGTTTTCAGTTTTGTATATAGAACGTTATTTCAATCACTGTTACGTTCTTATTACAAAAACTGACTCCATGGTTTAAGCCATGTCAAAATATAAATCTTGTTTTATAATAAGGTGGATAGAGTTTAAATTGACCATTATAATGTTAATTAGCTTTAGTTCGGGGTGAGAGCCTGGTGATCCATCACACAGGGTATCCTAGTATGGACGCCAGTCTCTCAAAGGATCATATTTTATGCATTTTTGTCAAAACGTTATAATTCTTGTCTCTGTCTATTGAACCTTTGTGAAGAGAAAAATAAATAAAGATTATAGGTACTTATTAACCATAGATACCTACTATGGAAGAATGTTGTTAATCTGCGTAAATTTTTCTATCAAAATTTCTTACATTTATTATTTTATCAAGAAAATACTCTATCACTGTAGGCAACTATACACTATAGACCTGAAACTATTGTATTAATAGATAATATTTAAATGTTATTAATAAATTTACTCCTACGACAGCCCTATAAAAGTCTACAGTGTAGTGCAAATATTTTGAACCAGTGAGGTAATGGAATATTGTTTTACGTGGAATGGTTTTTGTTTTGTTATTGTCTACGACTAATGTTTGCTTACGTGGCCCCCGCTACACAAACATTACTATGGCGCTTAAATACCAGAATGTTTATAAAATATCGACAGGTTAATGCACAAAGCGATTAGGGAATTTTTGTGTAATTGAGCCTAAAATAGGTATGAATATTTATCGGCTTCCTGATCAAAGGTAGACTTGGAATGTCATTCCTCTAAAAAAAAAAATAGGTTTTCCAGTTGCCTAAAATAAAGAATCGAATGTGTTCCTCACAATTCTTGACTATAGGTTACGTCTATACAATCTTAAGTTTTCTACCAGTAAATTGCTATTATTGCCACCATTAGCCAATCGATACCCTAAGCCCAATTAAGTCAGAGACTAATCTTAATTACTAATTGAGATACCCGTATAGGTTACACATTATGAATTCTAGAGATGTGCCGGTTATCTTCAAGATAAACTATCGACTTCCTGTCGCGCGCCATCGCCATAAGCGCGTGCGCACCTGGCTTCATTGTCTAAACTTCGAACGACAGTTCAGGGTTGTCAACGTTTTAATTAAAGAATATAGATTAGTTGACTTTAATTGTTTAACGTGAATATGGTGTCATGACGTCAAATTAAAAAAGGTTTGTTATCTTTCTGAGAAAAAGAAAATTGACGCAGCAATTTATTATATGATCACCCTATCAACAGTTTCCTGGCTTATTGTCAGGTTTTATATACTATAAGGAAGAGTTTCAATCTATCTTTTGTTATTCATTATCATTGCTTCGTGCTCGTGTAGAAAACCCTCTCAGAAAATTACAGTAGATATCTAGGTGCGATTTTATCATTGTTTCAATGTGGGTTTGAACGCTCATCATTCAGCTTATTCATTTGAAGGAATGAATGGATTGAATGATGAACGTTATCATTCAGTCACGGCTAAAGAGATTATAGGCGCTTTGACACTTTTGACAGGTCCTCATCTGACGTCTCCGTTCTGCCAGAAAACCCTCATTAAAATCGTTGTGAAGTCAATTAATTATCCGTCTAAGCAGCTGCCGCAACACAAAAACAGATGGTGTAATCAACCCTTAGGTACCCACTTCGTTGGGTCAACCCGCACCTTCCTAAGAACTAGCCAAGCATACAAGTAACGGCAGACTTTGCTGACCCACGTGATCAGAGGCGGAACCGCAGCTGTCACGGAATTAACATTCAGCTTTAATTCTGTTAGAAGCACACAGCTGTTTATTTCTTTAAATTAATTCGCCAAGTTAATAATGATTACATAACATTGTGGTTTATCTAAGGAATGTTAATGACGCTTTTCAATATTGATCGCTAGATTGGGTGCGCCAAAGTTCACCTAAATTTTCAACTCCGATAATTGGAAATCCGAAAATGTTCTTCCTAACATTTTTTATCCTAACAATTACAATTCCTAACTACTCTGTCTCTAATGTTCATAATTCCGAAGCATTCAACTTCATAATGTCAGAGCAAATAAACATCTATTATATTATACTTTTATTTGTTTTCCTATATTTTCTCAACATAGCCATCTTTTACACTATTATTCAAAGTCATATTTTAATTCTATCTATAGCGGTGTGTACCTGCAAAGATAACCATAGGTTAGGTTAGGTTAGAACTGTGACCAGTCTAAGTATTTTTTCATCGTGCCCCAAAGACGACACTCTGACCTGAATTTCATTCATTTAAAACAAAAATCAGTGAAACGACCTTTAATCATTCTAAATAGTTGGTTTTTCAGACATAATTATCTCAGGTATAGTTATAGTTTTAGGGATAAAAGCGTTATGATAAAAAAACAGTAGGAGTTTAAATATATTTACATTAATGATCTTATTAATTAAAATTTTCGGAAACATGAGTGTTATGAACATCGCCGGTAGCACTACAAATAGTATGAATGAAAACTTTAGGATGAAAATTTTAAGGAAGAGTGATCATTCGGATTACAAATCGTTAGGAAGAACAATTTCGGGTAAAGAACTTTAGGTGAGCCAATATGGACCCCTGCAGATTATCAAAAGAAAAATTCCAAGTAAAATGTGGAGCAATGACACAGTATGCGCTTTGTTAGCAGTCGTCTGCTGCAACAAACATTCAGCACAAAACACTTCAATCCTGAATCTACGTAATGCGGAAGTCACAATTCACTTCACTTCAACTTAACCACTGTTTTCTTGTAATAAAAGGTGTCACACTCTCCCACGCACTAAACGTCAAAACTCTAACAATATCAACTCTTACGCACTGCGAAGGCTCATACGAACGTCACTCATTCACGATAAACGCAATAAATTATTGAAATGATATATTTTTGGTGCGAGATTCCTGGCCTTAAAGTGTACATGTCACATGGAGACGTGCGAAATTTATGTCGTGGTCCCGACCATTAATTTTGTTGTTAATCAGTTCGTTAGATATAGTTGAAGTTGCCTTTATTCTTCGTATACCTACTACTGAATATATTAATTTCGTTTGAACTCTAAAATAAATCGTCCCTGGAATGCGAATGAAGTTATAGAATCCTTGTTTTGTGCTTTCTTAGTAAAGATTAAATATTGTTTATAGCTTCCTTAATATTTGCGGAAAGTGTGATCGTTGGAACAAAGACTATTCTGTCCACGAAAGCTGCAGGACAAATATATTGAAGGACAAAAGTAACTATACAGGGTTATTTTTAAAACGTCAATAACATCTTAAGGGGTCATTGTACTCATCATTATGAACAACTTTTACTATGGGACCAAAACTGAAATCGCGAAAAAAAAACCAGCTGTTCCCTACATTTATGTTCGAATAATTCGTTAAAATGTAGGGAACAGCTGATTCTTTTTTCGCAATTTCAGGTGTGGTCCCATAGTAAAAGTTGTTCATGATGATGAGTAGAATGACCCCTTAAGAGGTTATTGACGTTTTAAAATAAACCTGTATAATTTCCCGATGATAGTATTACAGCTGCGAGAAGCACAGGAAACACACTTAAAGGCTCCTACATACCGGGGCGACTTGTCGCGCGACGCGACACGACACAAAGGCACCGCTCGTCCCGCGACACGCGGGGCCTTTGTGCCGTGTCGCGTCGCGCGACAAGTCGCGCTGGTATGTAGAAGCCTTAAAGCGACAATTGATCGCAATAGGTTTCATTTTATTTATTATTATTATTTATTTATTTAAATCACAATTCACCCACGTCCATTGCCTTATTTACGTTGTTGAGCAGACGAATTTTTCAAACATATGAAGCAATGGATTAGCAATATCATTCAAAACTCTCGGATTGAGATTCAAAAAACTGTCTTACGCAAACTGTGCTGGTCGATGTGGCGTCGCCTTTTCCCATATCCACGTGTCCAGCAGTCTTTCGGCTGCAATAATGATGATGAATCATGATTGTTACATTTTCTTAAGGGCCCCCTTTCCGAAATTTACGTTTCTAGATCGAGTTGTTTTCAGAGAAATCACCATATTTAAATTCGTAAAAAAATATATAGTACAGATCCATGTTTGATCTAGTGACTTTTTTGGTTAAAACACGTTATTTAACATTTTGCTTGGAAAAAAAAATATCAGAAGTAAAGTCGATTTTTAAAGTATTTTAAGTTGTATGAGACTTGGGGGAACGAATTTTTTATGAAAATTTAACATTTAATTTACTAATTGGGTTTGACATAATATATGGCACTTATTTTTTTTTATAATTAATAAATACGTGAAAAACGGCTCGCGCGCACCCCGCCAGTGCTATAGTGCTATCGCGACTGCTCCTGTGCAACGCGGGCGCAAGCTGTGTCATGCCTAAACTTTCGGGAAAAGGGGCCCTTAAGTTATTTCAAGTAATTCCATAGTCTCCTGAATTAACCGCTTTTGGTGAAAAGGATTCCTTCGGGACAGTCAAGTGCTTCCACGAAGCATGTCCTACAATTTATTATTGACATTACCTACGCATTTCTCCGTACAATAAAACGAACATTAGTTTTATATTCCTTATTTAACCATTCGTATAAAACCCTTGTTGTCTTAGCAATAAAGGCTATTTTGTGAAGTACGCGTACTGAACTTTCACGGAAGACATTCCGCAAATGAAATAGATTTAGATATTCTGAGAAGTGTCGCCTCACATATATTTCTAAAGTTTATTAATAAGATATTATGACTACTGCGGAAATCCTATGTTCTTTTGAAAATAGAAGATTGATCTTCAATTATATAATTATTATGGTGATATAGGATCACAAGAAGAATGTGGCTATGGCATTTCCTAAACATGATATGACAATAAATGTCAGTTGCTTGAACACGTTCGTCGTAGCAGAAAAAAACATGTTCCTAATCAGAAATAGCCTTAATAATCTGATAATGTAATAACGGTTCTAATTAGGACTTATTCCACATTGGGCACCCGCTTAAATGGCACCTGAGCAAATGGCACCTGAGGTATTCCACTTACGGCACCTATCGATATTTTTCGCAGTGGAATAATTTGTTATTTAAAATTTTATTCCACAATTGACACCTACGGATTAGTACGTCTAGTATGTACTAATCCGTAGGCGCCATTTTTAACTGATTTTAAGCGAATATTTGATTTTGAGGTCCTAAAAAAGAAAAAACGTTCCAACACTAGTACGTACTGATCCGTAGGTGCCATTTGTGGATTCAAATTTTAAATACCAAATTATTCCAGTAATGGCACCTCCGAAAAATATCGATAGGTGCCGTATGTGGAATACCTTAGGTGCCATTTGCTTAGGTGCAATTTAAGCGGGTGCCCGATGTGGAATACGACCTAATTAGCGCCCATTTTACTTTAATTAACATTACAAACGCAACTTTATGTAATAGCATGCCTAATTTTCGTGTAATTATGAAACTAATTTATATTACTTACATATCCTTGAACTAAACATGAAGCTTCATTGTTTACAAATTTATGTTCGTACATAAGTCACGTGAAAAATAATTTCACTTACCAAAATTTTGAGTGGCTTTTCTCCAAACATGATTCAAATGCTATCATTTATTCCATACATGTATGAATTAGTAGATACTATATGAACAACCAACACCTTGTAATCAATCAATAGTAGATAGGTACTTACATATTTTAAAGTCTCTCGCACTGAAAAAAATACGAGCTATCTAAGATACATTTTCTCTTAGTTGGCATTAAAATGTTTGGAATAATTATTTATTTATTTACTATAAACAAGAGAAGAAAATCGTTGGTGAATTTCAGCAAAACTGAAGATACCTATTTTTGGCCGTATGTGCACGTACCCCGACTTCTCCCAGCAACGAATGTCATTCTCCAAAGGGTTAACAATGCTCCACACTACTTCGCTCCTTACAAATACTTAGCCTGATTTATTACTCCCTATTCCCATTCTCATTCGGAACACATACACGAAGAAATGTCATGTGTTTTGATATCACGCGAGATCTCTCCTTGAACTAATATTGTCAAAATGAAAACTAGAGCTAAATATGGTACCATTAATCTATGTTTTGAACATATGTGGACCATAAAAGTAGTCTGTATTGCAGTGGCGAAGGGTGATTTTATAAGAGAGTTAAGCCGGAGCAAAAAAAAATCTTATCTACACAAAATAAACTCGTCATGACGTCGATTTTGTATAGAAATAGAACTCACTGAGTTATTTTAGAGCAAAATGTTTTGTTGTTGGGATATAAAGACAAAAAATGTAATGTAGGCGTTTTGTAATGTTTTAATTGTATGGTGTATTAAATACCTACAACGTGATTATTATATTATTTGGCATTATTAAACACTACTGACTGTGTGCCATTTTTAAATAACGATAGAGTGGTTGCGTTCCGAATTTCCGAATGGAAGCCGGTAGGAATCGTGTTATACGGTGCTTTCGCCACTGCTGTATTGTACAGATCCAATTGGTAGGATATGACTATAGTAAATTATGTGAAGTCGACTTGAATTAAAACCATGTGTGTATGAAATATTATACAAGTTGCTTTATACATAGTAGATTCCATTTCTTAAAAAAAAACCACACAATTACGGAATAAAGAGCAGCTTTTCAAGTGCGTTGTCGAGGTGGCCTTTGTCGTGAACCGACAAAGGCCACCTCGACGGCTATGGTTTCAGACAGACAGATAGACAATTTTTCGTTTCACCACTATCTCACCTGATGGTAAGCGATGAGGTGGTTGATGACGGAGCACGCTTGCCTAGGAGTAACCTATTCACTCTCGACTCGAAGACACACAGACTTGGTAGAGATTTTACTGTTTTACAGTTCTTTGCTAACTTTAAAAAAAATCCATAGTTATAGATACCTAAGGAAAATTTCTATAGATAGGGCTACGTGACTGTAATCATGTCTGCCATCGGCCCTGAAATCATCCAACCATCTTTATTTAAAGATGACAGTAAAATTACAAAAAAAAACTTGCTGCGCCCACCTACCGGGACTTCCCCGAAAATAAAAATATCTCTCTTCCAAAATAATTATTCCTAGCATACAGTAACAAAGTGCTACAAAAAGAAATAAAATAAACCTCAATATCTCGTAAAGCTAAAGGTTTATGTTGTACCTACGCATATTTTTGCTTAAAGTGCTTTTTAATAGACAGTATCTCATCATAACAACTGTTTGTTAAAGCTTATTAAAATTCTATAATAATAATAATAGTAAGGTGATATTATCGTCTAAAAAAACAAACTTAAATTAAGAGCTAGCTTATTTTTATCTTGGAAATATTTCTACCCATCATAAAATATCTTGGTAAGCATACTGAATAGGTCCAGTAGATATAAACTCTACAGTAACGTAGATAATTTACTACAATCCATATTAGCAAAAAGTGTGAAGGATAAAATAAGCGTCTTTAAACCCTATGACTTAATAACAGCGTACGATCAAAATAACAACTTTACTCTATGGGTACGTGACGTTTTATAACAATTTATGAACGTGCATTAACACCGTCAAAGCATTTATTAACCGCACTTAAGTCGCCGATACTAAATCAATGCAACAAAACATCGATTAGCATAATACCGTGCGATAAATGTACCAAATACATATTTATGAAGTTAACAACTTAACACCCAACGAAAATGTAAGAGGTTGCATGTTAATGTAATCAGATCAATGTCGAACGATGCCTCTATTGTGGTGGAAGATATAACTACTTTGGAAAAATACACAACAATATTTAATTCGGTATTTTAATGGGAAAGCTGTAGCGAAAAACTGAAGATAATTAACACTGAAACTTTCTGAACAAAAATTAATAAAAGACAAAGATTTTCCGGAGCTCACTGAAACGATTTTATTAGTCGATATAAAAACCATGTATTGTTCTAACTAGAGTATGCGTCCCTTTGAAAATCACAGTCTTCGTTCGATGCGTCTGAACTTCATTATACTATTTATATTTAAGTAGTGTCGCTATAACTTCCAAACCTTCAAAATTTATACAAAACACCTAAAATTCTAGGTCTATTTCAATTATCTCGCCCCAGAATAGGTCCTCCTATTTATAATAACGTATAGTTCCATAAATCGAGAAGGCTTGTTATCTCAGTGTTGCACCCACACCTAGTGTGGCCCGTCTTGCCCTGGATAAATGCCATCGCCTCGAGGAAAAATGCTAATGTGAAACAAGAGGATACCATGCATACTGTGGCACCCATTATTTACGCAAAATACATATTAGATGTTTGTCGTTTCCGTTTTGACAGGAAATTGGGTTGTCACTAGATTGGCAAATTTGATCAATGTCTACTACATTATTGAATTATTATTATAAATATAGAAGCAACTTTTGTACAGTTGTGTGAGAAAATTTTAAATAGTGTACACTGTACAGTGTTCGTCAGTGCCTCAAATCGTACACGAGTTGGGCCAAGATCATAAAAGAATTGTTCCATACATTTTCAGCTGTAGATTGATTCTAAAAATGATTTAAACAAAACCAAATGTACAACAAGTACCATCAAGGTCAGTTCTACTCACGTACACACCCCTCAGGCATATTCTTAAGACGTCAGAATTAATATATGAAAATTGCTATCGATATCCCCTTATTTATTGCAGTGTTTTGGCGGACTCTCAACTATTTTTCATTATGGTAAAGCGTTATTCGATTATAGACAGCTGACAGACTTGTTTAGACTTTTTTAAGGATTATAAATAGTTCATATAATAATTCATTGCTCAAGCTGTGAGAGGCATAAATCCTTTTTCGCCTCGCACGAGTAAGCATTATATCGCTAGTCGGCTGGCTATTTTTTCTTGAGCCTGCTTTGAGCTTATACTTACTTATTCTTTTCGTTGACATGTGTTGAATAACTTAAGTTACTTATTCATTATATTTGTGTTCTAATATTGTTACTTACTTCATTATTTACTTCGGAAACCATTCATGGAAAGTTTCCTAAAGTTGACGTATGCACAATAAAAGCTTTATCTCGAAAACACATCACCTGAAGCAAAAAATACGTACTTAGTAATACGTCAGTGCAGCGTATTTCTCCGTATCCAAAGAAGCTCACCTGACGTCCGTACTCCATTAATAGACAAAGGGCAGATTATCAAGCATACATGCTAAAATAATGGAATGGGCACCTAAACTTAATCGTGGATGCACACCGTAATGGATCGCTCGCACGCAATCAATGATCGATCGGGACACGCGATTCGCTATCCTGCGCCCGCGCATCCGATAACACGATAAACGACCCACAAGCCGATGAATTACAAGTGACTGCGTAATTGAACACCTTTGATATTTGATGGATTGAGCTTCTGCGTTCCGCGGATCAATTAAACCCTTCTTTTCATGAGTCAGTTACTTGACAAAAAAAACTTACGATTTGCTATGGTAAAACATGTTTCAGCAGATAACAACAAAGGTCTTTATTCGACGAAATATGACACATCAGAGCAGGAAGTTAATAAAACAGTAATTCAGCGCTGTAAAATTACGGTGTAAGCACAATAATTGCCCATTGTCTTTCTCATTTCTCAAATTCCGAGTCACTTTTGCTTGTAATCTTAAACCTTAATGCTGTAAACATATCACTACTTAAGAAAACAAGATATATTTCATGCCATTGTTTTATTTTATTGTTTGAACGGAAGAGCCCTGCTTCAGTGGGTGTTTAAGATTAGACACGAATGCATTGAGATTTATCATGATCTTCTCGGTTTTCTCAAAAAGGCGTTAGCTGCGCAGGCGGCGACAGAATGGTATAGCATCGCGGGTCAATGCTGGGCAGGTGTCGCACTATTGTTTCAAGCCAGGGTTACCTCTTATTGTTTCCTAACGCATTTGTGTGTACTTGCTAAGGTAATATGTTAAATATATGCAATCGTGATGGGTTAAAAGTTCGTAGAGACATTAAACTTTGTAGGAAATACGAGTATCGTAATATTAAAATTTACGATCTAAATTAAATGCACGCGCTTGAGCACGAAAAAGTTAATGCTAGAAACGTGAACGCTAAATAATTTTTATGTGGATACACTCGGAAATTCCATACTTACCTTATTTTTATTCATTTGCATTGCCTTCGATATTGGTATCCTTGTTAGAGCAAAAAGTCGTACAAAATTACAAAATTTGGTTTTTTCTGTTATTAAACAAATATTTTCAAGTATTTCATGTGTAACTGATCCTGTTATTTGCCAGCCCTGTCTGCCTACATTCACCAATATCAGACCATCAGGTGCAAGGAATTTTGGCGTAGGTATTCAACCTCTACAGAAATAAACATCTTTTGTTATAATTGTACGCCATTGTCAAAATGAGATGCACAAATAAACACGTTCAAAATAAACCGTAATTAAATTGAGGTACTTGAGATTTACAAATGGCCGCTTTTAAATAGAAATACTGCACAGAGAGAGAGAATCTTTGTGGTATGACATAATGTACAGTCGAGAACAACGATGCTTTGAATATTAATATTATAAACGTGTTATTTCTGTATGTAAAGGGAAGTTCTTGGAAAATTAAGAATACTGGCAAAGAAAATGAGATTTGTGTTTCGAGCTTGTCACAATACCATTTTCTTGTGGTTTATTAGTAGTGAGGTTTCTTGCCATGGAAACTCTATCGAGAACTATTTAGTTTAGAAGATGATCAAAACATTCACAACCTACTAAAGAGCTCTTCTTACGAGTATAAGGAGTCGCAATTGCAAACATTTTCTTGTCTCTTTGACTTGATTTTTTTTTTTTTTGTTGATTCAGACATTTTATATTTTATTTTGGCAATTGTTCATTAGGTAATGAATTATAATTTTTTAAATGTATAAAGTTAAGTGGGTCACAATTTTATGTCAATGGTGGGTATACTGTTGTTTTTGATTTGGGTGTGTGAGTGGTTTGTTTCTGTAAGTTTATGTTTGGCAATGGGTGTTATTTACCTGAAATAAATGAATTTATTATTTTTATAACTAACTCAGACAAGTATCTAAGGAAGTTGCAGTAGACGGTAACTGTCCAGTGCTTGCCGGGCCTCAGTCAAGTGGTCCTAGCGGGACGAGTAGTTATTTATAAACATGGCCGACCTTCGGGAAGCGCCACAACACGCTTTATTCATTTGTCACTTCATTTGTTGTTGAAACGCATGAATAACTCTTAACGACGATCGTAGACGTCTTTCATTCCCCTGTCAACAGACTTTTACTGACTGGCAACCCCTTAAGAGGACGTTGAACTCTACACAACTTCGTCGGAACAAGTGAAAAGCAATAGTCAACGAGAACCTTTTATTGATGGCAAACTTTACGACCCAGGTGCTCTTAGAATTGGATCTATCTGTGTTTATTCTCGATTTTCGACACGTCAAGGACTTTGACCTTTAGATTCGCGGAACTTCTATATGTATAGAAAACCTACGTTTTAAGGGTTCACATTCTAACCACGTTCGGTTCACCGATCAGCAACAAGATTAATGAACAATTCCAGTATTAATTTCTTCGTTTCGTTGATTACGTATCGATAATTGCCGAATTAAGCGTAATCAGCTGTAACTCGCGTGTCGACAGCCTGCTGACGTGAATCGCCCATATTTCAGCCTCAGACGGTGTTGCTCAATTAACTGTCGTTGATCAAATTGCTTTATTTGCGTGAGCGTGTGAGGTGCGCCTCCTGATGCAACACGCCGCGGTGGCTGGTTCCGACTTCCTGCCACGCCAATTATAAAAATAAACAATAATCACTTCCTACGACGTTGAGACAGGTCGTTAAGTCCTGTTGTCGGCGGCTCGGGGCTTAATTTGAGGGCGCGTTGTCTTGAATTTGCGTAATCGAACGACGTGTGTGGCGACAGAGCGGCTCCTTATAGGGTGTGGAGCTGAGGGCAGAGCTCGCACCGCGCATACCTACTGCCCAAAAACAACCGCGAGGCCATCAACACTTAATCTATCAAAAATCACACTTTTTTTAAATTAATAAACCGCGTATACAGTTATAATTGGAATTTTATTGTGTCGCTCTCGATTATCATTATTGTGATGAGCTTATCGAAGCGGGTTAATCGTGGGCTGTTAAAACAATAGGCTGACGCCTTGCGAGAAGCGTCGGTGTGGTCGAAACACGATTGCGCTTTTAAAATACTTTAAATGCCACAGTTGCAGCACAAGGATCGTTTAGAGTGATAAGGCCGACGTGTAATACCTTCGTGTAATAAGTTGAGCAAGTGGAATGCCGCCCCGATGGGCTTCACGTTCAGTAATTTGTGTGCAATTCATTAAGTACATACTGAAGACGCTCAATCCACCTGCCTCAGTGTATTTTACGATGGATATTGTCACTGCATGTTATTACGACCGTTTACTTTATTGATATTCCAATAAAATGGCCCTTATAGAGAGGGCAAATAGGGAGTGTTTCTGCCATTTTGGGTCAAAATGAAAAATAGTCCTCAAATTTCCATGAGCCTGAAGGTTGCCAATTTGTAAACGCTAACCACGCGTTTAAATCACTCGTCCCTTTAAGCCGAAAGGGCAGGAAGTGTACTGCCAAACATCTGACAAACAGTAATAAATCCTTTATGCCTTATTCGAAGACAACTTAAAAGCTTTAATTCGAGCTTCTCGGAATTGTGCAGACAGTTGACGAGTTCTAAACTTAGGCTTTATTTTACGCAGTTGACATTTCCATTTCATATCTTTAGGCTAAAGAGGAGCTCTTGATTAAGTTATAACAGCGGCACGGGTCAATCCATCGAGTTAAGCTACGCTTGCCGGGGTTGGTCCGTGGATGAGTGACCATCTTTACATACCGAGACGCCTCCGTGCCTCAGAAAACACGTTACACCATTGGTCCCTGCTCTCATTCCTGGATCTTTGACAGTCGTTACGGGTCGTCAGAAGCCCGAAAGTCTGACAACCAGTCTTACCAGGGAGTATCGGATTACCCAGTTACTGGGTTGTGGAGATCAGATAGGCAGTCGCTCCATGTAAAATACTGGTATTCTGCCGCATCCGGTTAGACTGGAAGCCGACCCCGACATAGCTGGGAAAAGGCTGGGCAGCCCAAGTGTAACTTTGCAAGAGAGTAAACGTAACTATTTCGTTTGCGTTAAAATTTTACCGATAGATCATAATGCTAAGAGTATAAGAGTGAGAATAAAAATCTTAACGCAAACGCGCTAGTTACGTTTACTCACTTGCAAACTTACACTCGGGGTACTAATGTATTGATTTTTTTCCCCCTTATTACAAAACAAGGTTTATCTTCAGACCCAGGTTTAAAACATGGAGCCATTATTGAATTTCGAACTTTATTCCGACTATGGTAAAGTTCCTAAACACAAAACTGACAACTTAGTACCGAACTAAGTTTTTAGTTTTGTATAAAGAACGGTATTTCAATCACAGTTACGTTCTTATTACAAAAACTGGCCCCATGGTTTAAGCCATGTCAAAATATAAATCTTGTTTTGTAATAAGGCGGTTTGTGTTTAGGCTTATTGGAAATATAAATAATATTGGCACAGGATTGACCTTATTCTAAAATTGACGGGGACAAAATTATTACCGGTCTTCTATTGCTCAATTTCAAAGGGCTTTCTCTACAAGAAGTTCTTGAAGGTTGAGATCTAATTTAGTCATATTTTGTTGACTCAAAGGCGACTCGTGTATTGCATCACGAATGAACTTGAACCGAACAAATTACATAAGAGTTCACCTCAAAACAATGAAACACGCGACTGAATGCCAATGTTGGGTCGTCAGCTCCCGAGCAAGATGGCGTCGTCAAAGCCCAGCGATAAATAATGCGGGAATAGAAAATAATTACGAAACTGCGAACCAAGCTATTTGGGTTGTACTAATCCCCAGGTTTTGTCCTAGAAACGTTCAATATATCAGAGGATCTGAGTGATCACTTAATCTCCCAAAATTAGGTACACGAGCGGAGAAATCATCTGCGAAACTTTAGTGACTATCGGCCTACATACCTTCCCTAAGCTATTATGTAACGTGGACAAGGTACTTAGGTTATTTTCCTCTTTCTAGCTATTTTTAGATCTCTCCTTTGGTGAAATTGAAAAGGCTCGAGTATGAGCTCTGAAGAGAAATGCTCGACGAAATGTGTTTTTATAAATAATCATGTTTATTGTAGTGTGAGAATTTTGTGGATACACGAGTCGTATAAGGATGTTAACATTATATGGAAATAATTTTCCCACACATAATTTGTACACATCAGGCTGAAGCATACATAATGTATGTTGATAAGCGCGGACTCAATACTTGTAATTTCGTGTGCAATTATAAAAATACTTTTTTAGTCAGTCAAATTCTACTGCGGTTCAGAAATTAAAGAAAAACATAAACTAATTTAGCTGCCCGTCCCCACGCGAAATTTAACAGTCATATTGGTAAATGGGTTACTTAATGGCCTGCGACCTTACCTGCGACAATTTGTGGTAAACGACGTGTGCAGACACATCAGGCTGTTCAGCATACATAATGTATGTTGATAAGCGCGGACTCAATACTTGTAATATTGTGTGCAATTATAAAAATACTTTTATAATCAGTCAACTTCTACTGCGGTCTAGAAATGAAAGAAAAACATAAATTAATTTAGCTGCCCGTTCCCACGCGAAATTTAACAGTCATATTGGTAAATGGGTTACTTAATAGCCTGCGACAATTTGTTGTAAACGATGTGTGCAGCGTCGCAAGCGCATCCTTAATAACAACACTACTGCTACACATGGCGACATCACTAGCCTGCAAGTGATCACTCGTGCTTTACTGATTTTCACGACATAATACCGTACTTAGGCAAATTATAGACTATTCAATAGAAACTTCTTCGAAAGCAAATAGTACAGTAGCGGTTAGAATAATATTATATCAGCCTGTGGTAACAGCAAGTCGATTTCGACACAAAACGTAAATAATCTCTAGCACTCGTATTTCCTTCGCAACGTGCCTTCCAAAGTGTAAACAAATACTAAACACCGACAGACATTTGGCGAACGGAACGCATCAAAATGGCGCTCGTATTTCACTCATTAGCTAAGTATATTGGATTGAAGTTAAGCATCCCATAAATAAATCTTCAGGCCTTCAGCTATCACATTAACGATATTATCGACTTTATTGTTTACGTAATAAAGCTCGTTTTAATAAAATCTGAAGTGGGTAATTGTGAGGAACACGATACGTAAACAGTTACTGTGACTGGCCTACATACTTTTAACGATTAATTGGTCAATTAGATCAGTATCGACTATCAATAACTCATCTGTTGTAAGAATCGGTAAACAATAATAGCGTAAGTATTCGAGATATTTGGCAATGGCTGTGTTTACTGCATACCTTGAGTCTGTATTTTGGTTTCCATGGAATTGGGAACAGGAAAATAACTTGGAACATATCTATGTCTAAGGATTAGTTCCTGTATTGTTGTATTTATTTCTACATTACCACACACCATTATAGTTATATAAACAAAACTAGAATAGGTTACTTGATCGGAAGTGCTTTTCAGAAAATTCCCTCGCGTAATAATGTCAACCACAAAATCTGGATTTTCAAATAGCTTCCGGTTTTCATGAACTCCATTCATAAATTGTTTTTTCATGTAACAAATTTATCGTGTAATAGTCGTGTTACATTAAAATAAATTGCATGGAACGGAACTAGGTTTTCTGTATCGTAAATCGTTTATTAATGTGGAGAAATATAGTTAACTTTGAAAGACAGGAACAGCCGAAGCGTTTGACGGGAACATTGCGAAACATTCTGCTGTTACACATTTTTGCAACACAAGTGTTACATTTTTCAACGGAATTTCGTTGGAACGCACTTGTGGTGTAATAATTACATGCTTTTTATTTTAAGAGGTTGTAATTGTTTTCGAGTAAAACTATTAAATAATTGCTCCTAATAACGCTGATATAGGTGCTTATGTATCACATCATCATCAGCCTCATTAATTATGTCACTTATAGGAGGTATCCACTTTTTTAAGGCGACGATAACCGACTTTTAATGATTTTATACTGAAGATCACGTCTAAACGAGTAGTGTGTGATTAAAAAAAAAAAAATTAAATTAGAACAATTTCTCAATAACTTGATATGTGAATATTTTAGATTATGTTTATATTACGAGTACATAGTGAAATTAATTTGTAAAGTTATGTCTAACGCGGATAAAAAACTGAGAATGGCGCAAAATCTACCAAGCGTATTTTTCTGAAACCTTCACCAATTTGAAGATAATTTAATTATTGATCTTTTACTATACGCGTTTTATTAAAATACCTTTTGGTTTGTGTATAATAAATTAATAATGCGTCAAATTGGGGACAGCGCTCCTTAATGGGCGAGTCCTATTACTGGCTGAACGTACGACGCATTGCGTGAGCTCAGTACAGAACACGCAAGCTAACCACTCAAGGTCACTGGCATATATCTCCGTCTTAATTAGCGGCTATTCATAGGACTCTTATAACAGAATTAGAAAAGCTCGTGTATCATGTTCGTTTGTGGCTTTGTAAGTTTTGAAACGTGTCGTGCATTTGCATATTTTGCTATAATTAAAGTTGCAATAAATTATAGTCTTGCTTGATTAAAACAGTTGAGCTTTCATATAAGTAAAGTAACCTGAGTGTGTTACACAAAAAATCATATCATGCTCTGCCGGGAAACAAAAGTAACAACTTATCTCTCAATGTTCCTGAAGATGTTTTAACTTCAATAAAATAATTACTATTTATCTAAAACAAAATTTAAACAATGCACAGTATACACGAAATTAAACTTTTTACGTGGTCAATTTAACTTCACTTTCTGCTACAACAGCATGTCGGTAACGAGAAAATATGAGAGAGGAAAACTTAAAAAAACCGGCCAAGTGCATGTCGGAACACGCACAATGAAGGGTTCCGTAGTTAGGATGAATTTATCCTAAAAACAAACTTAACATTGTAGTTGAAAAACATGTTCTCCCATACATCGATATACGTCACAGTCAATTCTTCAACTGCAAATATAAGTTTGTAATCGCATAAAACATTTTTTTTATGTGATAAAATTACAAATTTACAAATTTAGGACTTTTTCCTATACTTGTGCTGTGATACCTTGGTTCTTGCCAAATTACATGATTCTAGGTCAACGGGAAGTACCCTGTAGGTTTTGATTTATTTGCGAGTATCGAAATATGTCGCAATAATGTCGCTTAAATCGTCGTATTTTTTTATTGCGTTGACTTAGAAGCTCGATTTTATTAGAGCTCATTGGGACCATGGACTTACGTATTTGATATTAATTTCAACTTGATACCTCCACGCGTTCCTGAGAAAAGGGGTCTTGACAGACAGACAGACAGATGGACAATGAAGGGATCCTATAAGGGTTCCGTTTTTTCCTCTTGAGGTACGGAACCCTAAAAATATGTTTTCCTCACATTTCAAGTAAATGAGTAACCATTACAGATTACCCAATAAGAGAACCGCTAAACCACGCAATAATTGTTTTTTACGCGACGTCCGTTGAACTGCATTTAGGCCACATTTTGACATTCATTAACATCCACTCGATCTCTTTCTAGAACACGGCATACTTCTGTCAGAGAACCATTTATCTCGTTCTTTCTCATGATTATTCAATTTCAAAAGAGATTAACTATTATCTAACTTTGGGTTTGTTTACTAAGCGTAATAGACGATGTCACTATATTGGTCTAGTTAGAACGATTACGTTTTAAAAATGTGACTCAGACTTTTTAAGTTCAGGTGATTCATTTCATTGCGCAGTTGGAGGATCGTTTTCATCGCTGTGATGAATCATGCAGAGCAGGGGTAACATAACATAGTATCACGCTTGTAATCCCCACAAAGGGTTAGGCAGAGGTCTACCTATAGACCCTATAGTACACCCACATTTCGCCAGTTATGTTTAAGTCCCATGTAATAGGGGGCGAGCCTATTGCCATCATCCGGGCACAAATCCAGGCCCCGGGCTGCTACTGAAAAACTCCCCAATAACACTTTGCCTGACCTGGGAATCGAACCCAGGACCATGACGTCACAGCAGTAGTGCTGGCGACCACTAGACTAACGAGGCAGTTAGGGATCCTTACAGGAAAATAAAAGTAAACAAACGCAGATTTGAATTTTGGTAACTTCTCTTCTTTCATGTATTAAAATTAATCTTACTTCTGGAGGCAATTAATGTCGACTTAAAATTTCATAATGTTTGATTGGTACCATTTTTTCTTTCTGCGGTTACCGCCTACCAAATGATGACATGGTTGGCGCAGTGGTTAAGCGGTTGACTGCTGCGCTGCATGTCGCGTGTTCGATTCCCACACGGAATAAATATTTGTATGATCATGATGACAAGTAGTTGTTCCGGGTCTGGCTGTTTGTGTATGTGAGTTTAAATGTTTGTAAACGCACCCACAATACAGGAGAAATTAATAGTACGGGGCAAGGTAAAAAAAAAAAATGTTTCCGACGCCATCTTGGTAAGTTCCGGCCAACCCATTACTAAAACCTAGAAATTACAAGTGAACGTTACACATGCTTATTTAACGTTTAATAAATGAGCCTTTAAAAATGAAATTCAGTTTCGAAATCGGAATTTAAGTAGGTTACGTTCAAAATACGTAAAATTTTTCATTTCCTAGCACATGACTCAATCTCTCCACACTTGCGTATACTGTCCATCGTCATAACAATTCCTGAAATTCCCCACGTGTCCCGAACTTGTCAAGTTTTGGTGTCACCTCATTTACAAACTTTTGGCTAATCGATGACCAAGAGCATTTAATTAGTTATTATTTTAATCGTTTTGCATGTTGTTCTACGTTTTTTGTGTGCACCAAACAAACGATTTATCTGCACAGTCGGTAGGCTCTAATCCCTGCTATCTCAAGGGCACGTCTTCCCTACCATTATCGCGCCCCCCGGTCTACTCTTTGATATAGAATGGTCTCTGTAGTCTCATGAAACATGAGGCTTCAGGGGCTAGTGTGAATCTCTGGGTTCATTCGAGCAATCGAGTCTGGTACAACCATGCTGGGGTCGGTGCATTTCATTAATTCATTCATGCACCAAATAAATGATTTATCTATCTATCTATCAAGAGCCGAAGGAAGTTGGAACGGGATTTGTTGGCCAAATTTTCCGTCATTTGGCACACTCGACCTTTGTAGGACGGTCGTGGGTAAATAGCTCCTGTTTGGACCTCGTTTTATGTTTCAGTAAAGGTCAACTGAAAAGGGCCTTCGGTTAGTCTCAATAAGGCCCGGCGCCCATTGGCGGCACGGCATGGCAAGGTATTTTTTGGCGACGAATAAAAATATAACTTAACAGTATGGAAATAAAGTTGAACTTTCAATGTTAACGGTCGTAAGCATACCGCGGTATTGTTTTTGGTTTTTGTACTTTTCCATACTTTTAAGTTATATTTTTATTCGTCACCTAAAAATACCTTGCCATGCCGTGCCGCAAATGGGCGCCTGGCCTAAATCGATTTTGGTCGACAGGCTTCCAGACATCCCGTTTATAAAGCGGAGCTTCGTATTGTCTCTAGCAGGTGGAAGGTGATGCAAATAATTAATAAATAAATAATTAAGTTTATTTGTTTTTACAAAAGTTTTTGATTTGCTTAACAAGCATAATGTTCAATAATACATAAGTACATAAACTCACGCCTTCTTCGCACGGGAGTAGGCAGAAACTATAGAACGCCACCTGCTAAGCTCCTTACATACTCCTTTTCCTTCGCCTACGTTCATACATCGTCATACACGCACGCCGGTTACGAATACTACGCACCTGACCTTTCTGAAGAACACAAATTAGGTCACTATATTATTATGTCCTCCTAGGGCGTCCCCTATGTTCAATAATGTCGGTTAAAAATGGAGTAGTAGGTACCTGTTTTTACAATCATTTCAATTTTATTCATTAGGTCTATAAACAACACTCACTGCTGCTTATTGTTTGATTTCATTTCATGAGGAAAAATTAGTTCAGTAAGTAGTTGTTGGCGAAAAATAATTGAACTAGACCGGAAATCAAAAGTAAATAATTAATTTCTGTTGCTTGAGCGTTAGTTCCTGATCTGAATGAAACCTTAGAACAACACTCACTTCCTTTTTACAATACAACGCAAAAAAACTTAGCTATTTTTATATTTAAACAAAAGAATGGCCAAAAATACCTTTAATTTGTATCATGAATCACTTGGCCAACTGAGCTGAGTAGAACTAATCTAAAAATAGTCATATTGTGTTAATGATTTCCTATGAAATGTAAGTATAGCGAACCGCACCGTTAGACATTTTTACGCGATTCTAATACGGTTGCCCTATATCGTTTGTTAGTCCGTGGGTTACCGCAAATCTGTAAAATCTGAGTTTTTGCGTAAGTTTACAAAGTGTCTGATAAAATCATAACATAATTTACGAGTTCGTATCTAGAATTCCCGTTACAGTGTTGTGCCAGAAATCCGTTGTTATACGTAGTATGTGGTTACTATAAAATAAACATCTAATAACTTCATTACAGTGTTGTGTTCAACCTGGTATGATTAACTTTGTAGCACTTTTTTTTTAAATGATTGTTTTTGATATACACGAGTCGGTTTTAAAACTATAGCTACTCCGTATTTACTTAAAATACTTACTTAATCTAGTAAGACTTGTAAATTAAAGGACTTTGTTTCTTCAAGCAGTACATTTTTCTTGTATATGCCAGTGACCTTGAGTGGTTAGCTTGCGTGTTCTGTACTGAGCTCACGCAACGCGTCGTACGTTCAGCCCGCCCAATCTCGGAATAGGACTCGCCCATCGAGGAGCGCTGTCCCCAATTTGACGCATTATTAATTTATTATACACAAAACAAAAGGTATTTTAATAAAACGCGTATACTTAAAGATCAATAATTAAATTATCTTTAAATTGGTGAAGGTTTCAGAAAAATACCCTTGGTAGATTTGGCGCCATTCTCAGTTTTTTATCCGCGTTAGACATGACTTTACAAATTAAGTTCACTATGTAATATAAACATAATCTCAAATATTCACATACTAAATTATTGAGAAAATGCTCTAATTTAACATATATTTTTTTCAAATCATTAACACTACTCGTTTAGACGTGATCTTCAGTATAAGATCATTAAAAGTCGGTTATCGTCCCCTTACGGCACTCCAATTTCATTACCTACACCGTTTACTTCCGCTTTCCCTCCATACTTAAGTAATAAGACAAATATGGGTTCTATTTCTATTTTTAGAACGTTTCCGAAACAAATTACTAACACAATATCGTAGCTGCGTAACGTAAATGTTGACCGGAAAAGTTCCAATGAAAATATTTGTCTATGGCTCACGTCATTGGGGTCTAATTGCGATCTTTTGAACCAGTTTAACTGATTTTCACAGCTTTTGGGAGAAACTGCGGGTGCTTAGATGTTATTGTAGATTTTTGTCTCGCTTTTTTCTATTTTATCTTAGGTTGCCTATACGGTACGGCTCTAATAATCCTTCCACATCCCTAGCGCACGTCTTTCCTACCATTATCGCGGTCTACTCTTTGATATACAATGGTCTCTGTAGTCCCATGGAACAAGACGCTCCAGGGGCTAGTGTGAATCTTTGGGTTCGGATAATCGAGTCTGGTTTAACCACGCTGGGCACGGTGCATTTCATTCATTCAATAATCGAGTCTGGTTTAACCACGCTGGGCACGGTGCATTTCATTCATTCATTCAATAATCGAGTCTGGTTTAACCACGCTGGGCACGGTGCATTTCATTCATTCGCTTTTTCCTATTATATCTTCTGTCGGGTACGTAAAAGTTTCCCCCAAGTTGCGCCTTAGGGCCTGTGCACACCACGTTTTTTAAACGCGCCGTTGACGCGCGTTTTAGAAACGTGCGTCGACGGCGCGCTTTTATTCTACAGAGCGTCTACAGGCTGCGTATGACTCGCGTGCGTATTGCGTCTGTATCGCTACAAACGCGCGTCAATGGCACGTTTAAAAAACGTGGTGTGCACAGGCCCTTACACATCCTTGACATTTTGCCAAGTCTACCCCAGTTGCTTTTGAGGTTGCTCTCTGGCCCTTTGTTTTAAAAGAAAGGGAGACCTCACCCTTGTCTTTAATTACAAAAACAAACCGGCCAAGTGCGAGTCGGACTCGCGCACGAAGGGTTCCGTACCATGATCTATAAAAACGGCAAAAAAATCACGTTTGTTGTATAACCCCTTAAATATTTATTTTATTCTGTTTTTTAGTATTTGTTGTTATAGCGGCAACAGAAATACATCTTCTGTGAAAATTTCAACTGTCTAACTATCACGGTTCATCAGACGGACAGACAGACAGACGGACGGACAGCGGAGCCTTAGTAATAGGGTTCCCGTTTTACTCTTTGGTTACGGAACCCTAAAAAGCATTCTATACGTTTACAATTTGCAATACCTACAAACAAACAAACACCCCAGTAAATCTATTCGTGACTTAATCACCATAATAAACAATGAAACGGCCATGAATCGACGCTTGCCATCATAAGGAACTCCCACAGCTGGGCATAAATGAAAAGTGTTGCTATTTCCAACGCGGCGGTATATCGACCGCCACTCCGACTAATTATTAAACCGTGGCATTGAAAGTGAAACTGGCATCGTTCCCTGCTTTGCATAAAATGGCCGGGAAACGGACATGATGGTGGAGAGAAAATCAGGTGGCATTACTGTCTATAGGAAAATGAGGCATAATATCTATAAGTTAATAAATCTGGGAAAATAAGATGCAACAATTAGCAGTTCCGCACGTTTACTAAGCCCCACTACTAAGCCTACCCTACCATTACTTAGCCTCCGCGGTCCGTCCGTCCGTCTGTCTGTAAGCGGGCTGTATCTCATGAACCGTAATAGGTAGACAGTTGTAATTTTCACAGATTGTGTATTTCTTTTGCCGCTTTAACAACAAATAATAAAAATTAAATTAAGTTAAAAAAAAATACAGTTTCAGACGATTTTTGTACGAGCTCTAGCGTAACAACTTAACAAATTAGGACTTCGAAACTTCTGTATTTAACGTACCATAATACTGTATTTAATCAACATGAACCGTAATAGGTAGAAAGTTGAAATTTTCACAGATTGTGTATTTTCATTGCCGCTATTACAACAAAAAATAATTATAAAGTTAATAATAAAAAAAAATCACAATCTTGGTTGGGGATGCGAACCCCCTGATCGGCATCCCCATACAAGAAACATGATTTTTTCGGCGTTTTTTGGTTGATCTTAATACGGTACGGACGGAACCCTTTGTGTGCGAGTCCGACTCCCACTTGGCCGGTTTTTTATGACTTTCTTCAGTTGTTCAAAATTCTGCGGTACTTAGGAATCTACTAACTACATTTCAAACAACATTCAACGTGTAGGTAGGTTTGTATCATTAGATATTATGAGACGATTAAAAGAAATCAGATAGGCAGTCGCTCCATGTAAAATACTGGTATTTAGCTGCATCTGGTTGGTCTGGAAGCCGACCGGGTTTGGGAAAACGCTAGGCAGATGATGAATATTTTTGCAATAACAGGCCTTCAAAGTTATCTCCCAAAACGTTCAACAACAACTTTGTTATTCCGTGAATATTCAGACTGTGGTATAATTCACTAAAGCAGTATTACAAGTACGAGCATTACTTTGGAACTAATATCCACTCCTCTAATAACGCAGAAACTAATATCCCTACTAAAATGTCAAGGGCGCCGTCGAGAATGTCCCGCCAACAAAGCGTGAAAGCCGACTCTGATACGACTGGATCACGCAAATAACAATTGATTTTCTTTAGCACGAAACTTTCATGTTAAGGTCGTCTTTATTTGAGCTCTCTGGTTTTTATCTAATTTCGAAATTGGAATATGTATCTATGGTTAAAAAAAATCCGGGCTGGGGAAGGCCAGTTATCTAGCCGTTTTGAAAAATAAACCTCAACAATTTTCAACCTCAAACTATTATTGTCATTATTAAAAACCAAAGCAGCCATTTTGTCGTTTTAGAAAAGGAACTTTTGATGTTGTTTATCTGTTTTAGCCACGTCACCATTTTATTAGAATTTAAACAAGTGACTATTATTTTTTCGCCATTAGTGCCATGCATAGACAAATCACAATAACGTATTCAAAACACATAGCGATAGGTTGTTCGCCTTGACGATTGTTTCCGATGACTTACCTATCTTTAATTTGACCGCAGAACATTATAACTTTATTATTTCTGAACTTATTATTAAGGATATTGTTATGTGAGTCAGTAATATAACTCTAAAAAACCTTGGGACGGTGATCATGATGAATCATGACTTTTTCAATCTAAAAGTTTTGAAATTAAAACTGTCGCGATCGTGACAAAGTGGTCCACCCTTTGTCCACAACAATAGCTACTCAACATTGCGGGACCAAAAAAGATTTTTCTCAGAATAGTAGTTCCTCAGAAATTCAGACGAAACTGACTAACGAAGTAACTAACTTAAAGAAACCTAGAGCACGAAGCCGAAGCTTGGTAATAACGTTCCCCTCAAAACGTCATCCATTTTTGATAAAGCATCGAAATAGCTGGCCCATTCTATAAATAGTCGGGGAGCCAGACCCGTTCCTAATTAACCTTGTTACCCATTTAACTGTGTATCTAAGGGCTGCAACCATTTTGCTCGGAAAATTGGGAAATTGAATAAGCCGCTCGGCTACGTTGGCAGCCGAGAGTAACCACAAACCGGTAAATAATACATTTGACGGAATTCTTAGAAATCTTAGTGTTTTTGTTGGATAATATTTCCATGGCAACACTTCGAAGTTCTTCTTTTTATAGACTCAACAGAGTTATTTTCTATCTATTAAATAAGTGGCAATATCTTGCAAACTTGGCTACTTTTCTTGCCAACGACCGAGTACATTCTACATCAATCATCAAGAAACACAAGACAACTGTAGATAATCGTCGCACATAACAGGGGTGTGTTATGACGTCAGAGAATCGCAGGGCGGGTGGCGACAAGGGCGTGGGGGAGGGGGGGGGGACTTTGTATGTGTGCACGTTTACCACGTGTGCTAGTCTTGTATCAAAGTAATTGAATTGTTAAGTTAGGATCTTGACAAGCATTAATGGATGACATATTCACTTAACTAGTAATTGATAATGTTTATTTTGCCAAAAACACTGTTTTACATTTCGTTGTAGTCTACTTACATTAATAGCTAGGTTTCCAATTGCTTAAATAAGACGCAAAGGATAGGAGGTAAATTACTTATGAACTCCACACTAGGTCGAGCCTGTCTCGAGGAGTCATTGGTGGTATTGCCATATGAAAAACGCATTACATTAATGGATTGTTATTATTACAATCGAGAAGCCCATGATAATGTGTTTTTATTTTATCAATTAAAACATTGTCTAAACTAAGAACAGTTAAATTAAAAGAATAAAGACGGATCAAAGAATATTTTGATACTAGTAGTTAGTTAGTAGCTCAGTGTAGTCTTAATAGAATTTATTGATTAATTTTATTAAGATTACGATTGACTAAATTACAGAAGATATAAACATAGACCATCTTATTACAAAACAAGATTTATATTTTGACATGGCTTAAACCATGGAGCCAGTTTTTGTAATAAGAACGTAACTGTGATTGAAATACCGTTCTTTATACAAAACTGAAAACTTAGTTCGGTTCTAAGTTGTCAGTTTTGTGTTTAGGAACTGTACCATAGTCAGAATAAAGTTCGAAATTCAATAATGGCTCCATGTTTTAAACCTGGGTCTGAAGAAAAACCTTGTTTTGTAATAAGGGGTAAAATGTTAGGTAATCGTTTTGCGTTTTCTTCATTTATTTAAGTTCACGTTCTTTACCGAACGAAACATCGAATTTCCGATTCGTATAGAATTATTGCTGTAAAAAAGTAGTGTCCGACTCGCTCTTGACCGTTTTTTTAATAATGTTTAGATATTGATACCATCACCTCTGTGGAGTTTCTATTTGACCCTGTATATGTGTAAGTCAGGGATATCGTGGCCCTGGCATACAGGCATTTGAAGGAACACGGTGGGTTTTAGTCAGTAAAAGTCTGACACTCCCTCTCGCTCCGCCCAGAGCGGGAGAAGTTATTTGATGATCTCCCACCAAAAAAAAATATAAAAAAAAATAAAAAAAAAATTAAGAACGTTCACAGTCTCAATCTGTCAAAAAGGCCTCTTATTTCCCTACATTTTGAAAATTTTTTGACGTTTGTTTGTCGCCAAGATGAGATTGCGACTAGATTTTGAACGTTTTAAATTACGAGAATTGGCCTTCTGATATCAATAGACAACTACTCGTAGCTCCATACATTGCTGTAATTTTCAGTGTATGACTAAAAATAGCGTTCGCGTCGAAATAGCTCGTCGCACTTATTAATAGAAGACATTGTTTAGAAAGTCGTCAGGGCCTCACACGGCTCCTTGTGTCTGTGTAATGCATAATTAAATTGATAATTTATTTTATACGTATTATGCAGAGACTGATAAGTTCAAAGATGAACTAGGGGTACGTTATTCGTGTGCTTAGCAATAATAGTCGAAAAAAAACCGGTCAAGAGCGAGTCGGACTCGCGCACCGAGGGTTCCGTACGAATATATGATGTTGATGATTTCTGAAAAATTGTGCTATTTAGAGACATCGTTTTATTTTTCCTGTAATCTTTACATAAGCTTCTATCATACAGAATAATTTCAGATTTTTATCTCTGCAAACTTCGGAGATAAGGGGGGAGGAACGGTATTTTTTTTCACATTTTTCATCAAAAGTCGGAAACAGTGCTGCCTAAAAAAAAAATGTTTGGGAATGTGCAAATAGCGTTCTTTCATATGTTACCCCACATGCCCTAGTAGCCCCACTTCAAATTTTTAAGACCCCTTTCAGTCCCTTTTGCAAAAAGGTATTTTTTTTTTAATTTCTTTTTTGCTTGCAAAATAGAAGGTCATTCAAAACTATTCTAAATTTCAAGTTGATAGTATTAGTAGTTCTTGAGATATCCAGGTGTGACAGACAGACAGACAGACAGACAGACTTAGTCTCACCATAAGGGTTCCTTTTTACCATTTTGGTTCGGAACCCTAAAAATGGTGGAAATTGTCGGGAAAAGCAAAGAGTGCTATTCTTTATTAGTGCTCTTTATTATTGCCTTTAGAGTTCTCTTATAGGGTCAAATACTCAAACTAATCAATACTTATTTAGTTAATATTTATTTGGTCCCTTATCAAACTAATACTTTACTCCGCTCAGCATTTTCCGCTGTCAGCTTGTTTAATGCGTCACTGTAACGCCAACTCTAAAAAGCATACGCAAAATCCTTGATAATTAACAGCAGGTCAACTTTAACAACGCAAATATGAACCTTTACGTAATCAATTAAAAAGCCTATTCCCTCGAATTTCAATCGTATACGTCAACAAAATTACACCTAAATGTCACGTCAACAGGCGTTAACATACTGTCTACAGAGCTTTAACGCCGAAATAATATGATTACGTCAGAACCTGGATGACGTCATCGATTGGACGATACGACACGTCATTCAGCGACGCGTGATAATTAAGTTACGTTATTTCTGAGGAACATTTTTATATTGTACCGTTGTTGATTGTATTGTTTGTATTCTTACCGAAAGATTAGAATTAGAGTTTTCTAGAAATATATTACAGGCTAGCAGGGACATCGATATCCAATATAATACAAAATAAGTCATTTCCAGAATTCAAAAAGATATTGATATTGACAGATCTATTAATTAATAAATGTTATTAGTTATTACTCAATTGGCGAATTTTTGACCGATAAGAATTTTAAATGATGACATCTCTGTACTCCTGACTTGTATCTATTATATCATTTATATTTTAATTTAACTGTATTGACCTCGAACTTGACGAATTTATAATCCCATTTTTATTAAACTTGACATTATGTAAATATGACATATTGTCTATTTCAAATTATTTACTGAATTTCGTCTTGACATGGTAAACTTGTATTGATTTGATTGAATATGTTAATAATATAAGTATATTAAGTGAGTCTTTATTATTAGAGCTTAAACTTTTTGCATGCCCAAATTAAGGTAATTTTCTTACGTTTTTTTGCAATTTTCAGGTCAGTGCCAGGTCTTATCTTGATCAAACTATGATTCGCGACCAATTCGCGAAAAGGCTTGACAGATATGTACCAAATTACAGAACTAGAATCATGAATACATCTCTCAATGTTAAATTTGTTGCATTGAATTACTTTTTCATGAAATCATGACATTGGGGAACAAATCTTACTTACAGAGACGTATTAATGGTTCTAATGATTATAGTTCTGTAAATACATCTCATAAAGGTAGTCGCGAATCATATTTTGATTGACAACCTGTAAGAGTTGTGTGCATTACGCATCGGAAAATCGATTGTCTTGTTGAAATTATATTTTTTCGCTACGTAACTCGTTAATGTTTAAGATGTCGCATTGTGTTAGTGAAATTAAAACAGGCATATGAGTTGTAAAAAAGACAGATTCTCGGGAACCACAAAGTACTGCAGTAAATTTTCTAGAACATTTATGTTTTTATTAACACGTCTATTCAACTTATTTTTGCACAATATACCGACATAATAACAAAGTCTACGTGCTGTCTCTCACGTTTTCACATTCTTATCTTCAATGAAAAGTGTTTTTCCAAGAAACTCTCGGCTGGAATCTAATACCCACTTAATCCGTTAAAAAAAACAACAAAAAATATATTATTACGTATAAATTCTACTATGGCAGTAAACATCAGACATTTATTGACGTTAACAACTCTTGCCAAATGCCTATCGCACTTCATAAAAAACTGTTTCATTTTCCTAATTTCCTACAAACAACATTAGGTACTTATCCCTTGAAATAAGTGAAAAAATTAGTGACTCTTTTCATGTTTTCAAAACTATAATGTTGAAAGGAGAAGGGTTCCGAGAGCTACACGCGTGGCACTTCTATTCCTACTCTGACGAAACCTAAATGACATTTCTTTTTCTTAATTTTTGACATCGTGCCGTTGTCACTTTGTATTTAGTTTGTTCGTTTCTTCGATCTCTGTTTGATTAAAAAATAGTACCAAATTAAGTAGGTATAGAAATTTCTTGCTTTTTATAATTATAAGACTAGGTACAATTTTCGTATAAGTAATATTCTTATGAATTTTGGAAATATATTGTATCTTATCACGAACTTTTTTTTTAAGCCCATTTAGTTCCCGAGATATACGCAATTTTGTAAAGTTGGGTGAAAAAAAATTGCGATTTTAATTGATTATTAATTATTGCTTAATTATCTACAAGTGCATATAGTATAAATAGCTTTATATGATGTCTATAAGTACCAGAAATTTTAACCCCCTTATTACAAAACAAGGTTTATCTTCAGACCCAGGTTTAAAACATGGAGCCATTATTGTATTTCGAACTTTATTCCAACTATGGTAAAGTTCCTAAACACAAAACTGAAAACTTAGTACCGAGCTAAGTTTTCAGTTTTGTAAAAACGAACGGTATTTCAATCACGGTTACGTTCTTATTACAAAAACTGCCTCCATGGTTTAAGCCATGTCAAATATAAATCTTGTTTTGTAATAAGGCGGTAAGAGTTTAGTAAAAAGGTACCTGTGGTATCAAATTTGAAAATGCTTTTTCTCAAATCAAGCTTTTTCAGAGTTTCAACTTCAAATGTCTGATAAAATAAAAAGTTTCAGTTTTTGAATAGATAAGATAATCATTTATTTGCTAAACATGAGTACAATACATACAACACAAATTGTGAAAGTAAAGGAAAAACAGATCATCACGTTTGCCTTAACAATGGCATGCAAATATTAATAAAATTAAGAATAATGTCACTCCGAGTCTAATTTAAAGATGTCATGATAATATAGAGATCATTATAAATAATAAATTAGTAAAACATAATCAAAATCTATCATCTAAAAAATCATTTAAATTATAATAAGCTTTATCTGCTAGAAAAAAAATATAATCTAAAATATCGAATATTTTTTTAATCCTTCCCACTACTGGACCCTTTTTGCTTGGACGCCACATGTAACAACCATTCAAGTTACAAATAAGCAGTAGAAGGTAGGTTTTAAGGACATTTGTTCGGTATGTTTTGGTACATATTATGGTTGCTAGAACGGAACTGATTCACTCTGTTCCCCGTACTAGTATAAACTGTACTACGGTGGAACAGTTTTCCTCATTCTCTGTAAATTACTTATAGCAGCAGACTTGTGGCAAAATAATTATTTTTGTAGCAAAAATAATTATAGAAGGTCTTTATTAGGTACTTCAGTGATTCATTTCATCGAAAAACAATAAATTTGAGTTTTATCGTTGAGGGTCCAATGCTGGGTTCATTGACCTGTCGGTGAGCAACCCGCATTGAGCAGGGTTGCTACCCTTATAATGTTACAGGATTAAAAGGTATTTTGGTATTTAATAACATGTTATACGAAGTTTCGAATATACTAACTTTATTTAGGTAAATGTAAAGCCTACTACAGAAGCATGTGGTTAGTTTAACTTTCGATATTATTTTAATTAGTAGAAGCATTGATTTTGTGCGAGAAAATTTAGGTGCGAAAGAGGACAATGTAAGGATTGTAGCAAGAAGCGTTCTGTAGATTCTGCCCTGGCTAGAAGGCGTGATTGTATGTTTAGACGCGATGATATAATGGTTGTTATTGCATTACGTGGTTCTAGGTAGGCTGCCCAAAATGGTCAGCAACTGCACTGTCCTCGTACCACAATGTAGGTAAAATAAGCTTGTGATTAGATAAGCAATCCTTACTTGTCATTGCCTAACGCACCCATTAAAAATAACTGCAAATTATGACGGTGATCCATACCACAAGTAATTTTAGACTCTATACTCAAAAACGAAAGCTTAAATCTGACTCCAGCGCTGCAGCCGGCTGGACTATAAGCTTGGAAGTGGAAATCCCTGTCGGAGCCCATCTACACTTAAGAGCGTTTACACCTTACTGTATTTCATACAATGTTTCAAGCCCTTGTTTTTCGAAATGACTGAACCGATTATAATGAAACTTCATACGCGTAAGCTGGATACAAAGGTCTAACAATTTAGATCGGTTTAATTTGGCGGTAACACTGTTCTCATCCGTTCTCTCACTTTCGAAAATGTTCTTAACTATCTTTTTAGACCTTTGTATCCTACTGCGTATGAAGTTTCATTAAAATCGTTTCAGTCATTTCGAAAAACAAGGGCTTGAAAGTTTGTATGAATTGCCGTAAGGTGTAAACGCTCTTAATATTATAATGTATATGGGGAATAACCAATGATAGCCGCATGGCCCACAAGAAATTTCACGCAAGCGAAGTCGTGGGCAGAAGCTAGCCAACAATAAAAAAGCTCCGTATTTCTGTTTTCAATTGTTTTTGTGTATCACCCCTAGTAAGTAATCGGCATGTTGTTTATCAAATTCACGCTTATAAGATGTATTTCTATACTTAGGCTTTGTTTGTTCAGGACCAGCGGATCAGCGCCTTTAACGCTAGTGTGCAATCACCTTACTCGGGGTTCAATAGACAATACCATTATGGACTAAATTAACGTTTAATACCCTTTTTGTACACAAAATCCTGGGAATTCAACCCTCTTTTATAGTGTTTCTAGGATTTTCATAGCTATTTTTGAAAAGCTTTTAAGAGGGTTTATGATTGTACAACGTTACCAACCCAGCTATACCTCTACTCACTAAACCTTCATCTCTTGAGATGAAATATGTAATCTTATGTAACTATACTCCATTTGAAATAAGATTAGAAATTGAAATAAACCTTTTTTACAGTTCGTTCAACCGATTTTGACTTCTATTGCGTTGTTGGCATGACAAATGGCAGCTGTAATAAACAGTTGGTATTGTTACCACGCTTTTGCTTTTAATGCCATCCTTATGCCTACGGAATGGAAGTCAAAATCGGTTGAACGGACTTTCAAAAAGGTTATTTAAATTTCTAATCTTATTTCAAATGGAGTATAGACAAACTTTTTGAAAAAAAAAATATGTTTGACTGTGAGTGCGTCACTCCTGGAAGCTATATTTTACACTTATAAGGGAAGTAGAGAAATCTATATGTAGCTGAGGTCAAGCGGAAAACAATACCAATACGTTATCTGAATTACATATGAGCTAGCCATTGAAGAATGCACCGGGACTGTATACAGGGTTCAATTATAATATATTAGCTAGCGAAACTCCGCAGACATGATGGGTATCGATATCTAAACATATCAAAACAAAAAAAAAATGATTTGATGATTCTTTTTGGGGTCAATGACCACTGGTAGTGACTAGAAACACGAGTTAACAAAATCAGTCTTTTTGTTTTGTTTTTGTTTTATAGTATTGAGATTACACCAAGTCTGTGAAGTTTACACAAAAAAACAGATATTTCGATGTAGGCAAAACCACAAACAGTCGTTGACCCCAAAAAAAATCACCAATTTTTTTTTTGTTTGTTTTGTCATGTTTAGATATCGAGATGCATTAAGTCTGCGGAGTTTTGCTAGCTAATTTAAATAGACCCTGTATAGGAATACAATATGACGAGCAACATACATAACCAGCCTATAATGTGGTACTACAGGAACACAAGCCTCCAGGGTGTGAGGTAGAGCCATACCCCACCACGCTGGCCCAGTGTGGGCGATGACATACATAGTGCACGAAAACAATTTTCACGACTCACTTCACTGGAATCACAAAAAGTCATAAAATTGATGTTCTGAAATATTTGCTACATGCTACGCAGTTCACTGCAGAATATAATTATTATTCCAAGTATTTATTATAAATAACGTTCCCGTGAATGAACAGGAAAAATATTATGGAAATCACAGATTTTTTACACGATTTTTCTTAAAATATTATGCAGCTGGCTGAATACCTTTTAAGGCGACGATAACCGACTTTTAATGATTTTATACTGAAGATCACGTCTAAACGAGTAGCATTAAAAATTTGAAAAAAAAATATGTTAAATTAGAGCATGTTCTCAATAATTTGTTATGTGAATATTTTAGATTATGTTTATATTACATAGTGAAATTAATTTGTAAAGTTATGTCTAACGCGGATAAAAAAGTGAGAATGGCGCAAAATCTACCATTCGTATTTTTCTGAAACCTTCGCCAATTTAAAGATAATTTAATTATTGATCTTTTAGTATACGCCATTTATTAAAATACCTTTTTTTTGTGTATAATAGAATAATAATGCTTCAAATTGGGGACAGCGCTCCTTGAAGGCGAGTCCTATTACTGGCGGAACGTACGACGCGTTGCGTGAGTTCAATACAGAACACGCAAGCTAACCACTCAAGGTCACTGACATATATCTGTGTCTTAAAAGTATCACCTTATTATACAATCACAAATTTGTCTCAGTAGGATCAAAAATATTTAGCAACTTTTTTGAAGTAAAAACTTCGATAGGCACGTTGAGTGATTTTTGGTATAGGAAAAACTTATGGGTTCGCCGCGTCACCGGCATGCCCACGCCGACATGCTGTAGTAGCAGTAAGTGAAGTTACATTGTGTTGTGAGCGATACATTTTCTGTCGGCAGTCCCCGACTGCCTATGTTTTCTGCCTGTGTTTTTGAGTACCTCTTTCATATGTTTTGTGAAAGCCTCGCTGCAGAGGATACATAAAAGGGAAAAATTAAATTGTTTGTATGTTTAACCTATACCTATGCGAAATAGTGTCATTATAAAAACCAAATTTTAAACTTTACTTATAAAAAAAAGGAGCTACGTCTGCCAACAAACTGCTGTGCAGTTTGGCAGAAGTAAATGGTGTGTATTTATATTAATAATCTGAATAAACAATTTTTATTTTTTTATTTTTTTCTTAAAGTATCACTGTATTTTCCAATGACAAGTTTTTCTTGAAACCGGCGCGGCGTAAGTGTATGGACAGATGTATAAACGTAAACGAAGCAAAAGGAGTATGAAAGGATAGTAGCACGTGGCGTTCTGTAGTTACTGCCTACCCTCATGGGAAGAAGGGGTGGGTTTATGTATATCTATGTATGTAAGTTTTTCTAAGAATGCTTTTTTAACTATCGTGTATCAGCTCTCCTGAAAGGTTACTTGTGAACAAAAGGAGGCGTATGGAAAAGTTGTATAGAAGCTATATAAGCTCTATAGAAATCACGCCATAAGATTCCTGCCATCCCTATTCAAATGCGTTCCTATACAACCTGCTTCGTAGACATCTTCATTTTTGATTAAAACCATTTTGCCTTTTTTTCTACGCTAGTCTCCTTTTTGCTGAAAAGTGCCCTATTTTGAAGAGAAAAAGTTGGAACCTACTGACATAACAAAACTTTCTGTTCTAAAAAATTCTAATAAGGTACTTAAATAACAATTTTTTGTCGACGTTTTCAATATCTTTTTGTTTTTTTCATTGAAATAAATATTATTGTTACTTACTAACTAATACATTAAGATGTATGACGAGAAATGACGGACGATATTGACGGGGTGCCCGTCAATATCGTCCGTCATTTTGTTAAGAAATGTGCTTTTAATCTTTTAATGCAGTATCTTTTGCGCAAGTCCATCACCAAAATTGGACGTGTCTGTTTACGTTATTCGCGATTCTGTTAAGCATCGCTAATGTGCACAAGAATAAAGCAGATTGCGTAACATCATCATCACGACTTGTTTTACCCGAAGGGTTAGGCAGAAGTGTACCCATAGTACACCCAAATTTCGTCAATTATGTTTAAGTCCCGTATGTAATAGGGGGCGAGCCTGTTGCCACCATCGGGCACAAATTCCAGACTCCGGGCTGCTTCTGAGAAATTCCAGATGGATAAAGTATAATAACACTTTGCCCGACCTGGGAATAGAACCCAGGACCTCACGCTCAGTAACAGCTCTTGCGATCAGTTTGTGTGAATCATCCTTATGAGTAGTAGTATATGCTAAACAGTGCACAATTAATAATAATAACATTCTACAAGACTAACTAAAATTCTAAATTGTTATTTTATTGTAATTTATAATATCAATACTTAATGTAATTGTGCAATATATGATATAAAAATATATACATATAACTTAAAACCAAATATACAAATAATTATATATAAATACTTATATAAAATATAAATACCATAAAAGCAAATGATACTATTTTAACGACACTTTTTTTAACAAAAAGTGCCTTCATCCTCTCTCCTATTAAAAAATAACTTTGTTGTACAGTCGCCGTCAGATATATTGTAGCAGACAAAGTGACCAAATACTTCTGAATAATTTAAAATGTCAATAAGTTCCCTAAACTACAAGTTACCATTAATATCTGAACATTCATTACTTCATTAATATCTGACCAAATACGCAAAAATATCACGCAGTAACGAATTAGGTAAGCTCCAGTGTTTGTCTGCGCACACTTGACGTTGTACCTAAGTGTTCAGATATTTTTGGTTATTTGGGTGTATAGAAATTATTGACAAGCATCTGCTCAGATATTAATGAAGTAATGAACGTTCAGATATTAATGGTAACTTGTAGTGTATGGAACTTATTGACATTTTAAATTGTTCAGAAGTATTTGGTCACCTTGTCTGCTACAATATATCTGACGGCGACTGTACCCGACCGAGTCCAGAATTGATTCGATGATTAAACATACCAAATGTTTAAAGTACACAGTATGGAATGCAATAAAGTATTGAGTATTATTTCGAGAAATAAAGTTTTTTACAATGAGAACACCATAGACAGAACATTACAATATTAAATCTCTCATAGTATAGAAAATTATTATCCACCACTAATATTTGTAATCATTACAATAACGTGTACTTAATTATTGTACAAGCCCTAGTTCTAAGCTCAAACAAAATCTACGAGTAAATCACATTCAATTTCACAACCATACTTACCTTCACCTAATCATACAATATCTGAGGCAAATCACTACAACTTTTAATGTTACGGTATCATCTATTGCCCAATCTGTTAATAATTAGTTAAGACACATGTTCGGAGCACGTTCATAATCTGCAGACCACCGGAAGTGTTCCAAGGATGATCCGAAAAAGAACATGGTCACAGACTCGCAGTTACAAGCACTATTTTTATCAACACGCCATACATTGAAAATTCTCGTCAGAAGCACTTAGAAAAGTTTAAAATAAACCGCGCAATGTATACCAATCAATAGTTGAGACTCGTGTGAGAAAGTAAAACAGTCAAGGCTATCCGAGTTGTTTCCTAAAATATTTACACAACTTCCACGTTCCAAAATAATATTACTTTTCATAATACAGGATCAATTTCGTAACATACGGTCGTTAGCTAAATTAGTACCGTTTTTTTTTTTTTTAAATCTTTATTTATTTAGAGGCTTACCTTATAAAGGTACGTCAGCCTCATCATACCCTAATCTAATCATTATTACATGTAATTATAATATTATTAATACAAATATAATATTGCGTAAGTGAGGGAGATAGTGATGCAGCAACCATTTCATAAATTAGTTTCGCTTCTTCAGAATTAGGTGTAGATAAAATTCTAATGAAAGTCCCAACGTCAAACATATTAACTTTTAACTCCCGCATCACTATCTTCCTCTCTCTCCTGTTCTTTTCACATTCCACCAGCGAATGTTGGACATCTTCGACTTTATTAGACACTTGGCAATTAAGAGATTCGACTTTTTTCATTAGGTGTCCAAATTTCCTGGATGGAATATGAGACTCGTGTGAGAAAGTTAAACAGTCAAGGCTATCCGAGTTGTTTCCTAAAATATTTACACAACTTCCACGTTTCCAAATAATATTACTTTTCATAATACAGGATTAATTTCGTAACATACGGTCGTTAGCTAAATTAGTACCTAAATTAGTATGTAGAAGCCATAAAGTTCCTTCGGATCAAGATATTACTTGATGCCAAAAATAAATCTGCCCAAGTCAAGGCTATTCGAGTTGTTTCCTAAAATATTTACACAACTTCCACGTTTCAAAATAATATTACTTTTCATAATACAGGATCAATTTTGTAACATACGGTCGTTAGCTAAATTAGTACCTAAATTAGTAGCTAAAGTAGTATGTAGAAGCCATAAAGTTCCTTCGGATCAAGATATTACTTGATGCCAAAAATCAATCTGCCCAAGTCAAGGCTATTCGATTTGTTTCCTAAAATATTTACACAACTTCCACGTTTCAAAATAATATTACTTTTCATAATACAGGATCAATTTTGTAACAGACGGTCGTTAGCTAAATTAGTAGCTAAAGTAGTATGTAGAAGCCATAAAGTTCCTTCGGATCAAGATATTACTTGATGCCAAAAATCAATCTGCCCAAGTCAAGGCTATTCGAGTTGTTTCCTAAAATATTTACACAACTTCCACGTTTCAAAATAATATTACTTTTCATAATACAGGATCAATTTTGTAACATACGGTCGTTAGCTAAATTAGTACCTAAATTAGTAGCTAAAGTAGTATGTAGAAGCCATAAAGTTCCTTCGGATCAAGATATTACTTGATGCCAAAAATCAATCTGCCCAAGTCAAGGCTATTCGATTTGTTTCCTAAAATATTTACACAACTTCCACGTTTCAAAATAATATTACTTTTCATAATACAGGATCAATTTTGTAACAGACGGTCGTTAGCTAAATTAGTAGCTAAAGTAGTATGTAGAAGCCATAAAGTTCCTTCGGATCAAGATATTACTTGATGCCAAAAATCAATCTGCCCAAGTCAAGGCTATTCGAGTTGTTTCCTAAAATATTTACACAACTTCCACGTTTCAAAATAATATTACTTTTCATAATACAGGATCAATTTTGTAACATACGGTCGTTAGCTAAATTAGAACCTAAATTAGTAGCTAAAGTAGTATGTAGAAGCCATAAAGTTCCTTCGGATCAAGATTATTACTTGATGCCAAAAATTAATCTGCCTAACGTTTTCCCAATGTTTCCATATGTAGGGGTCGGCTTCCAGTCTAACCGGTTACCGGATGCAACTGAATACCAGTTTTTTAAATGGAGCGACTGCCTATCTGACCTCCACAACCCAGTAACTGGGTAATAAGATATTACTTGATGTATTTTCTTCAAAATACGATGGCGTCCACAGACCAGCGCGACTCGCGACATGACACAAAGGCACCGCTCGCCGCGCGACACGCGGGGCCTTTGTGTCGCGTCGCGTGTCGCCCCAGTATGTAGAAGGTTAATGCACACCGTCTATTCTTTTTATAAAAACACTTTCTTTTGCCAGCGGTTTCGCTTGCGTGGATGTCGTTAAAAATATACCACGGGACGTATTACCGGGATTAAAAGTAGTAAATCATAATTATGTGCTACTTGAACAAAAACGGTTATTGTGACTTAACTATAATATTTAGACACATAGCCTCGCGGACTTTTTTGTGGATAATGATGAGTGCTATAAACATATAGTACATTATTTTATGTATCATCAATAGTTTTCGCAGCGCACGCCAAATAATGACTTTTATAGGCAAATTTTTGATACCTTAATAAATAAAAAAATAAAAATTGTTTATTTGCACCTTCAAGTAAAAAGAACATGATTTATACATGAAATAGGCCTTAAGGTTATTAAAGTTGTAAGTTAGAGTTGCAACCAATACCTAAGCTAAGATAACTTAATATCTTGTATTTATAGGTATCAGCGCCCCACCCTCGTCATCATTATAGCCGTTGTTTTTGTGCCTAGCTTGTGGAATAATATTAAAAATTGGGTTACATTATTGTAATTGTCGTGGGGATCTAATTTTTTTTTAAATAAAATATAGCCCATGTTGCTCGCTGGTAATGTAGCTTTCTACACGTGAAAGAATTTTTAAACTCAGATAAGTAGTTTTTGAGTTTATCCAATAAAAACAAACAAAAAAAAATCAAATCTTTCCCCTTTATAATATTAGTTTATGTATAGAAGTATAAGTATAAAAACATAATCAAATGAAGAAAAAATAATCCTGTATCCATAGTATCCTTTTATTATAAATGCGAAAGCAACTCTGTCTGTATGTTTGTTACCTTTTTACGCCTTAACGGCTAATCGGTTTTCGATGAAATTTGGCACACAGGTAGACCATGACCTGGGTAAAGACACACCTACTTTTATCCCTTTCTAAGTTCCCGTGGCATAATTTCTAACTTACACGCAGGCGAAGACACAGACAAAAGCTACAAAAGCAGTTCATAAAAAGCAAATTTCTTTCTAGACAACAATATCGTAAAAGAGAAATGTAGCCACATAAAAAACATTGCGTTCCTTATGAAATAACTCCTCAATAAAAACTTTAAAGCTATGTATTACATGAAACGGGAATTTACTACCAAGAACTATGTCGAGTATCTAAATCCTCACATGATTACAAGAGTACTAACAGTCTCATTGAACGTTTAGATATAATTTATGTGAAAATAGACCTATTTAGTTGGTTGCCAATGTTTTTAGTTTTATTAGGGACATTAAATAGCGTAAAGGCTTCTACATACCAGCGCGACTTGTCGCGCGACGCGACACGGCACAAAGGCCCCGTCTGTCGCGGGACGGGCGGTGCCTTTGTGTCGCGTCGCGTCGCGCGACAAGTCGCCCCGGTATGTAGAAGCCTTTATACGTATTGTTTGGGGCCTCGACTTGGCCTGTTATACAAGAGGTTATATGAGGCTACTGAGTTCATGTAGGTGTCTACTGTTTGCTGCGGCTTTGCTTGCCTGTTAATTTTTAACCGACTTCCACAAAGGAGGAGGTTATATGTTCGGCCGTATGTTTTTTTTTTTTTGTTTTTTAATGTTTGTTCACCGATTGCTCCGTCGATCGTGAACCGATTTTGAAAGTTCTTTTTTTGTTTGAAAGGGTATGCTCCCGAGGTGGTCCCATTGCCACCAAATCAAAATCTGATGAGGGTATCCCATGGAAATCGAGGGAAACCCTAAAATTGTATAGGCAACCCTATAGCGATTTGGGTATTTTTTATAGTAACTCGTGCATTTGCTCTCGAAAATCACCATTTGGTGAAGTGGAACTGATGATGGAGAGAGACAGATGGCCACCGGAACAATATAATAATAAGTATTTAACGGGTTGCGATTCGATTAGGTACTTTAATGTGGTTGCTAAGCAATTTATGCTCGTCACTATGCAGATAGTGAGTGGCAGTTCTCCTGGTTCTTACCAGGAGAACTCTTCAACAATCAACGTCTCAGCATCGGGAAAAGCAATATTTTGTAAAAGGTGATGAGCAGTTAACATTAGGCTATTGTAACTTAGATAAATTAAAAACCGACCCACTAAAAAGTGAAAAATAAAAAACTTTTTACAAAAAAAAATAACCGACTTCCAAAAAACACTACAAAGTGAAAAATAACTTTAATTTCGGAAGTCGGTGGCAAAAAACTAAAATACAGATCCAAAGACACCGACTTCCGAAATTAAAGTTATTTTTCACTTTGTAGTGTTTTTTGGAAGTCGGTTATTTTTTTTTTTAAATCGTTTTTTTAAGTTGACCGTTCGTTTTTATTCGACTTTTCATTTCGACACTCTATTGTTGTGATACGATGCAACATTTCATCGGAATTCATTGAATCAACTCAAAATAGAACGACAAGTGTTAGCAAGGCCAATTCACATTAACTACGAAAACATTGATTGGCAACTAGCAGATTTATTAAGAAAACCACAAAAACATCACAGTTTCTTAACATAAGTGGACAAACATACGGTTAGTTTCAAGATATACACAGTAGGGGAACGAAATTACTGTGACGTGTATCCATGTAACTTGGTTTACGGATCACACCCATAAAACTCGCGTAACAGGCGCAAAAAAAACGGTAAAACGTTAAAATATCGTTAAAACGAACTGTTGACCCGTTTCCATGTTATGTTTACGTTTTTTTTTTTCGGTTTATATACTCGTTTCACGCGATGAAGTAATGAAGATATTCGCGAGAGATGAGATTTTCGGCTGTTATGGAGTGCAATTGAACGTTTTACAGCTTTCCCAAAGCCACAGTGTAATTGGGGTAATTAAAAATCCGAGAATATACTTTTTTTTTTAACTTTGCATCGTAATATTTTAATTTTATTCCAATCACCGGAAATTGTTCGGCCCACACTTTATTATTGTTTACTCGCGTGGGTTGACGGCAGCTGAACAGCGCACTTTCTTTTGTTTTTGTTATCATGGAAGTACAGTAGTACCCAATTGATATGGCTTACCGATGTACCTGCGCAGAAGGTGAATTTTAAAAGTGCGGGAAATGCTATTGACCAATCGGCACGCTCCACGCACCGCGGTTCTCTTTACTGTACCGCTATTGGTTGGCAGCTGCCGCCATGTTAGCGCGCGCCGCGTGGCATGTTTGTCAGCCGCCATACTTCTGATCGAGTGCACGCTAGCAGCTCCAGTGTATTATGAACCTTATAATATTGACCTAAGGTTGATTGTAAGTTTTAAGCATTCTTTCGTTAATCTTCGGGGCCATACTTTCTTTTCTGTGCGAACGAAGATTCACGACGCGCCTTATCAACTGGGTACTACTGTAATACAATGTTGATTAACGGAAAATGCCTTCAGCACTGAGTTGCTCCCATTTTTTTTGCGACTCCATTTTTTTTTCTACAATTCGTCACAGCAGCAGCAGGTGGCGTTCTATAGTGTCTGACTACCCCAATGGGAAAAAGGCGTGAGTTTATGTATTATGTGTACGTCACAGTTAAAGCTAAGTTACAATCACATTCAAATATTTTTATTTGAAGTACATAAGTAAACAAAAAGTACATAATATATGTTAATACAAAAACCGGCCAAGTGCGTGTCGGACCACGCATAATGAAGGGTTCCGTAGTTGGGATGAATTTATCCGAAGAACAAACTTAACATTGTAGTTGAAAAACATTCACTCCTGTTTTATTTTACCACTTTATTGGCGTGATTAATATGTATACCCATGCCAAATTACAGCTTTCAAGTACTAACACTCAGTTGCAGAAAGCTCACCATTAACACTTCATTACATAAAGCAACATTATCGCTAATGAATTCATTACTTTAATGAAGTTGCACAAACAAATTTTAGATAGCATTAGACATTTTTAATGCCACTTTAGTTAAAGAAGACTTTAAACAATATTGCCAGGAACAAATTACCATATTGAACGAAAAGAGTGAACATTTGCGTTCTGTTATTATCCGTACGTACAAGTACACCACAATTTTAGAATAAAATAAAGTAAATGTAGTTGATTTATGTGTATTCAGTGTACTCTGTGGTTTAATGTAGTTTAAATAATCTGGTTTAAGGGGGATGCGCTAAGGTAGCCCGCGAAATTCAAATTTACCAACGTTTTTTGCAATTTTTATACTTCTGATTCATATTCTAATGATTATAATTCTGTAAAGCCATATTGGTTATGGCCGCGAATCATAATTAGATCAACATACGTGTTACTGACCTGCAAATTGCAAAAAACGTAATAAAATTTGAATTTTGCGGGCTACTTTAGCGCATCCCCCTTAATCTAATAATTTTAACATGTGTGCAGTCTAGAGCTCCGGCCACACGTGGAAATCCATCAATTTCATAAAAACCTTCTGCAACTCTACGTAGTTCCGTCCGGTCTGGCATTTTAATATAGAGGTGGCTTAATTTTGCTAGCTCACGGGATACTTTTTGTATAAACAAACTGACAAACAACCCGACCCAACCTGTTTCCGACAAACTGTTGATTTATTTATGTTTATTAAATCACCCAATACCTACTTGCTGGAAAGATCCAGTGGCGAAAAATCTCAAACATATTAAAAGCTGTGTCAGGCCATTAATGGATTTATTTCTTTGCGTCACTGGTTCTAAATCTTAATCAAATAGGTTACAAATTTGAAGAACTGCCTCCTTGGAAATTCTATACCTTACACGAAACTCTTTTCCATCATGTTTTAAAAATGAATTCACTCGGTCTGGGATTCGACGGCGAGGTAAATCTACTAAATAAGAATCAGATAATGACGAAAGACTGGTTAAAGACATCTTTCAATTACAGAAATGCATTCAAGTACCGTAGAAAACACTAATGTTGCTCTTAATGGATGCTTTTCGGCCCATTAAAATTAAAAAATCTGAAATGTCAAACTTAAAGTTCACCACCTGCTAATGGGCGCTAATGAAGTTACGTGCAACGTAAAAGTGTTTAAAATGGCCGGTTTCATTAGGTTTGACATTTCATTAGTTAAATTTAATGGAGCATTAAAATAAAATAAAAAATGGTTTTGTGCAATGATTTAATGCTACATTAGTGTTTAATGTAGTCTTTAAAATTTAAAGATCGTTTCTGCAACTGAGTGTGGGAGTCTCTGAGCTAACCCGCGGCTGGATAGACAGACAGACGGACTACGGAACCCTAAAAATGAACGTTATTAAATAATCTCGTCAACAGCGTACAATACAAAATACAGATACATTATAAAATATACACACGTCACACATTATAATGTACATTATAAAATTTAATTTAACTTAGTTAATTTATCTCGTGTGCAACATACTTATTTGTGAACAGGTAGGTAGTCGTTTGGAGCGAAATTCCGAAGCACGTGCTCCTGATGATAATGATAACATTAATGCTTCTATAGCAGCGATGGTGAACTCGCGATCTACTCCGAAGATAAATCGGAAGTATCGGCCGAATGTTCGGCCGTTTCGTGACTACGGCTGACAAAAGAGAAAAAAAAAACGACAGTCAAAGAGCGGCACGGTTGGCGCAGTTAGTTAAGCAATTGACTGCTGCGCTGCGTGTCGCGGGTTCGATTCCCGCACGGCACAAATATTTGTATGACCTACAAGTAGTTGTTCCGGGTCTGGCTGTTTGTGTATGTGAATTTAAATGTTTGTAAACGCACCCACAATACAGGAAAAATTCCTAGTGTGGGGCAACGTTTAAAAAAAAAAAAATAAGATAAGTCAAAGTCAAAAATGCGACTTAAAGTCTGGTAAGGACTCAAAGTCAAAAAAGGAAATTTTGGAAGTCAAGAAACGGCCGATACTTCTGATTATCGCTTCGAAGTAGAACCTCGGAAGTCGCGAGTGTTATTATGGTAGTTGTAGGTAGTAGATACTGCTTCATGCAAGAAGTTTTATTCAATCTGATGGAAATGGAAGAACGTACGTTTTGTTTCAAGATATAAACCTGCCAGCCCAGCCTGTGAATAAAATTTTGTAATTATACAGGCTGCTTTAAATTTTCTTTTAATAACTGGACGTTCATGATGAGTAGGTATTTATTTTTATGCTTTAGTTTACGATTCTGTTTTCAATTAATTTTTAATCATTGTAGTAGGTATGTAAATTATTTCCCACATTTACGCATAAATTGTTTGCACCCTATCAATCACATTCAAATAATTTTTTACGAGTATTCTCATAAATCAAGCTTGCAACTAAAATCGACCTTCACAGTCGTAAAGACGCGACGCCATTTGTACCTAAATAAACAAACAAAAAAAAACTTTTCTTCCTTCACCGAAAAGGAAATGCTTGACAATGATTTTTCACAAACACATCTTAAATTGTCATATTATCATAAAAACAATTTAGCCATTGTTTTGGAGGTAAAGCTGCAATAATAATCCCACAGTTTACGTACACAACAGCAGCGTACTCAATGAATCCCACGTATTTATGAGTACAGCTTCGGTGTAAAACCGCTTAAATTATCGCACGTATACACTCGTCTTTTTACGATCTGTTCAAAACATAATATCTTTAATATGTGCCAACTACTTAATAATCATAGAGATAACTACGACACGTATCGTGTAACCTCGCCTTACGTAATTAGAGTGTTCTAATTTAGATTAGGCCTAATTTACTTTTAGAATGTCTACGTAAAGAAATTCTATTATAGTTTTCTCAGAATGGGTGAGAAAAAATATTCTGTACTCATGAATGAATCGTGGAAATCGTCGTAATTAGGACTTAAAACTAATTACCACTTAATGTAATTTTAAAAACGAAAAAAAACTATACTTATTTTTTTTATTTTGCACGTCTAATTTTTTTATTAGTCACTAACAATTTCTTTTGATGTCTGATGTGAAAATGTTTTATTTATTTTGTAACCTACATTATACCGCTTCAATCTCTTAACACTTATTATCGCATGAAAAACATCACTTGAATCAGACTCATAAATCGAAATAAACGACTTCCACAATAGTCTTTCAGGTTTTAAACAAACTTAGAACATGACTTACAAAACATTCCCCTATATTTTATATTTTCATAGCCTTTTTATTATTTCTGACGACCTACAATGTTAACCGGGTCTTTGAACCACTGATAATAAATGTAAGAAGGTGTTTAAAACTAAAAGACTCATTAGCATTTTATTGTGTCTTGATAAAACTGGAAATTCAATCTTCGTAGTATTAAAAACAGCGTGGTATACGGACGTGGTGGTGGACGACCCGGATTCTCACCCCATCCTGTATATTATAAAATCCTGTATATTCTTTGGGCTCCAGACGCATTTAGAACAACTTACCTACCTGCTGCTCCATTTAACGAAAAAGCGGCTGCAAATTAAGAGGCTAAATAATTTGTAAATATTCGTAAGGTAGTGTGTCTTTATTCCGATTGGAATACAGAATATATAGGTTCTCAAATATATATTTTGAATGGACACTGATTTAAAATTTTAAACAAGATTTATAAGAAAAATAAGTTTTCTATAGAAATTTTAAATTCCTCATATCTCTTATAATATCATTGTCCTTTCGATTTACAAATTATTTGGGTGTTACGTTTGTATGAACTACGCATGCTACATGCCCCTTAAGTTTTATATATAATTTCTTATAACGTGTTCAGTAAACCGTACTATAACAGAAAAGGTGTCGTATCAAGACTTCAAAGTAAACTTTTTTATAAAATACCTATTATTGAAGCTCCAATTCACCTCACAAACCTAGGGCTAGACCCTGGATCCTGTAGAAGTATCTAGAACGCTTAGAATACTGAGTTATAAGTAATACGACGAATTTCTACATCTGTATGTTTCATTCGAGTTTCATCATTACACAAAGGAAGCTTGTGTCATTACGAACAGTCATTGTTTACCTCAGCTGCATCCATCAGTTCAATGAAAATCCTGGAAATCTCTTGTTGTAGGGCTAATGTGTTATTCAATAACTTCTCAATATATCAATGTACGATTCCTAGATTCCATTTAGGAAGGTAAACTCCACACTGAACAGGGAACATAACTCGGTTCGTGTTCCAAATATTTTGAGCCAGAGAAACGAATACTGTTGCTGATGTCCTAAGGTCGGAAAGTACCCCGAACCCTGATATCTCAAGGCTTTCGCCCAAAAATACATTTATTAATGGCTCAAGAATAGAAATTACACACATAAATGGAAGATCAAAGTGTAAACATTAAAAGATCAAAGTTAAAATCGATGATAAACGTGTAAAGGGATAAAATACATGATTTTATTGAAACTTTCAACTTATTGCATGATACCGTGGTAGTATAAGCACATTTTAGTGCATTTCATATTCCGATGACAGTTCCAATTTCGTGAAAGCACACAGTGTTAACATCAGCACGTCGGCGTATGCGCTCGGATACTCTGACATAACTCGGCCATGTATTTTGCAACATGCTCTATAAATAATCTCGCTATTCGACCATCCAAAATAAACAGTGTTTATTTTATGTTGCGTCGTTATAATTATAGTGCGGTGTCTTTAACCGCTAATGAGAGCTAACTGTCTTACACGTTATACGAATATTTTCTAAGAATGTTTGTCTCTGCCCCATATCGCAGACCAAGCGATCATTTTAAATCAAGCGTCGCGATAAATCAAGGACGTCGTGAACATTTTTCATGTGAACGTTTTAGCGGCTTTTAAATAAAATGAAAATACGAAGAAAGGTAAGGAAGCGGCGGTCTACTGACATCAATATCAAATATGGACGAAACAAAGATATTACTAATTTGGAACGAGGAGTGTTTACATGGATGAGTGGGTACTGAAAGATTCCTGTTTACTTCTTGTCCATGTTTTATAATATCAAGATTTAAAAGAGTGTCCTTGGAGTTTCTTGCCTATTCTTCTCCATAGAGATCTACGTTTTGGAATGGGCAAATAGCTTCATCTTTCTGAGTAACTGACCGACTCTTTGACAATTCAAAAGTGCCTGTAATTGGTTTAATTGAAATAAATGCTTTGAGTTTGAGTTTTCTCGCCCCACGCGTAATATGGCCGCCTGTTCTTATTATAAATGAGACTTTTTTATATCGAATTTGGCCTAAATTTTTGTGTGGCTTTACGTGTCTACCTTCGTTTTTTTGTGGAAACAATACCAAAGCGACTTGTAAATGAGACATTTCCTGTTCAGAAGGAGATGAAACCGTTTATATTTTTCAACGTTTCGATTCTGCTAACACTTTATCGTAAAGTGAAACTTAACTGAATAATTCATTCGGCTGTTAAATTACGGAACCCAAAAGTTTTTCTTTTTAAATCCATTGAAACATTGCTATACTTTATTTGTATAATTTACTTGTCTACAAAACTGGGCCTGTTGCCAGACTTCGCCCAAACTAGCGAAAAACTTCAACAATTATTGATTAAGTAGGTTTTGGAACAGAAGGGTCAATCAAATAAGTTTAAAAACCACAATTATCTTCAACCCATTTAATTCCCAGATAATAAAACCATGGATCGAATGTATTAATTCCAGAATCGCGGAAACTGTGAGTTTATGGTTCTTCGAACGTATAGCGCAGTTTACAACATCGTTCCGTAGCTTCTGATAAACTATAAACCTATATCTGATACCTTTCACGATGTAAGGGAAACTAATAAACGTAATAAACCATTCTTTCACACGTGAAATCATAGCTTTCATAACAACATTTTCACCCCACATTCATACTGTGTACGGTCGCTGAAAACTAAAACAGATTATTTGTGACAACATAGTATACCTTAAGAGGACGATAACCGACTTTTAATGATTTTATACTGAAGATCACGTCTTAACGAGTAGTGTTAGTGATTTGAAAAAAATATATGATTAATTAGAGCATTTTCTCAATAACTTAATATGTGAATATTTTAGATTATGTTTATATTACATAGTGAAGTTAATTTGTAAAGTTATGTCTAACGCGGATAAAAAACTGAGAACGGCGCAAAATCTACCAAGCGTATTTTTCTGAAATCTTCACCAATTTAAAGATAATTTAATTATTGATCTTTTACTATACGCGTTTCAAATTGGGGATAGCGCTCCTTGATGGGCAAGTCCTATTACTGGCTGAACGTACGACGCGTTGTGTGAGCTCAGTACAGAACACGCAAGCTAACCACTCAAGCTTGGCTTAAATCTGCGTCTTAACAGGAATTCCAAAGCTACCCTTCGGAAGGCCTCCCACAAGGTGGACCGATGACCTTGTGAAGGTTGCAGGAATCCGCTGGATGCGGGAAGCACATAACCGGTCGAAGTGGCGATTCTTGGGAGAGTCCTATGTGGCTATGTCCAGCAGTGGACGTCTTTCGGCTGAAATGAAGGTGATGACATTTAAATGTAGGTATGTGTAACATATTAAAACGATGTCCTAATATAATGTTCGTGCGAACTTTGTTCGTACAAACTCGAGATCAAACGTAAGTACTGGTGTCGAATAAGACTCTAGAGGACTCTAAGAGGACCTAGACTAAGACCAAAACATAGACAGACAGACGTATTGCAGCCCGGTTCAAACTTTATGGCGGCTTGGAACACGCGTGGAGTCGCTGCGCAGTAAAGAATTCATGTGTCAGCCGGGTGAGGGGTCCTATCAGGGTTGCGAGTGCCCTGGTACACAGGCAACGGAAGGAACACGGGTGGGTTTTAGTCAGTAAAAGTCTGACACGCCCTCCCGCTCCGCCCAGAGCATGAGAAGTTATTTGATAATTTCCAAATAAAAAAAAAAAGTGGTGAGGGTGGGGTACTGCGCCGCGACTAGACGAACTTTATGACGGCTCTGAAGTGCATTTACATAGTTAATATAGGTAGGTATAGTTACCCACCTATATTACCTATGAAACACAGTTTCATTAAATAATTCTACATACTGGCGCGACTTGTTGTGTTGCGTGATGAGTCGCGCCAGTATGTAGAAGCCTTTAAGGATGAAAGCCTACGCAATCTGCTCTTTAGTCATCGACGTTAAGGATGAAAGCCTACGCAATCTGCTTTTTATTCATCGACGCGGCGACGTTTACCTTCACAGGCTCAAGTTTAAGGGTCACCCTTTCGCCCTATACCTATCGTCAATTATTTGCCATTAAATCTGAGAATAAAATGCTATAAAGTAAGTTCGGCTGAAAAGGTCAACTAAAAATAGAATTTTACATCTCTTGGTTTACAAGATTGATCGTTGAAATATTCAACAGCTCGATCGTTTGAATAAATTCACATTGTGGAGATGACATTTTTTTTGTTTTGTTTTAATAGGTATGGTTGGCCACACAGTCGTCGTTGGTCGTCAACTCGTCAGTGGTAGCTAAACCAGTATAAGCTGGCAAAAAAAGTCAAAGAAAATTGCCACTGACTAAACAAAAGAAACATGTTGCTACCCAAAAAATATTTTACAAATATTGAGTTTCCTTCCTGTTCGTATTTTCTATCAATGAAAACTATGCCTCCGAACGACTATGTCAAGAATCGACAGCCAAAAACCACACGCTAAATGCGTTTAAAATATCGAATTTCGGGAACAAAAACATGGATTAAGGAATTGGTAATCTGGCGCCAATATGGCCGACAGGAGCCAAGTAAAACATTTTTTTTTTTTAAACGAAACGAACATTTTCAAAAATGGAAAATTGACACCTGCCATCCAAGTTGAGTAAGCATCGCAAAATGAGGGGTATTCTGTCAGCGAAATAATATGGCGAAATAATATAAAATTAAATACGTGGTTAGCGTAACCTCTTTAAGTGACAGGACGATGATATAATAAAAAGAACCCACGGATTTTAGTAAAACATAAGTTGACAGAATAGGGAAGCATGCCACAAAAGGGAGGAGGCCTGACTCAGCAGTGGGTGGACAAGGCTGCCAATGATAATGATGATGATTATGATAAAAGAAAACATAAGTAGAACTTATTATATTAAGGCTCGGTGCACGAAAAAATCCCTTTTTCGTAATTTTTTTATCTAATTGTGAGAAACCTTGAAATAATTGAAACATTAAGTCTGTGTAACTGTAAAAGTACAGTTTTCGTGGTGCTAAACTATTGGTGTCAGTCATAGCACCTGTTAATAGTTTTATCACTTTTGCGCTCTCGAAAATATAGTTTATTTCGCATTTGATTTACTTAATGAAGATATTCCAAATTCATAAAATAAAATTTCGATTTTATATCCAAGGATAGCTGAAGCCCAGTGTGTGATTTTTAAATTTCTTGATAAGGTTTGCTAAATAATTGCAAAAATACATTACAGGCTGGGTTTTAAAAAAAATATAGGTTCATTCAACATTTTTTTTCTGCTATATTTTGTATGGAAATTGAAAAAAGTGGTCCCGCCACGTGCAAGTAGACCATATAATGATGTTAATGATATTTTTTAATGTTCAAAATCAAAAGTAGTTTCTTGTAAACAGATTATCAAACGTACGATCACTCTCGCGTAATTTTTGGAAAACCTGTTGCGAAGTTTTGTAACGTTCCAGGAACTCTTAATTTATTTTATTTGAAAAAATCCTTTCCGCCACATAAAAAACAAAGAACTCGAGTTTACAAATCATAAATAATTTTGTTTAAATTCTTTTTCACTTTTTCACAAACAATGAACAAAATTGATCAAAATCAGTCGATTTAGTGCACGGCCGCTTAAGAAAATTGTATAACTAAAGTTTTTCCGAAGTAATTTCCAAACAATATTGTATTCTCTACACTAGAAAAAGAGAAAAGATTTTCATGTTCGTGACGTTATTTTTCGTGCTTGTCTTCCGCAATACGCAACTCATTGTAAACTGCCATGTCACAAATATTTGCACCAGAAATAAATCTTTCGTGTCAAGTGACGTCACAACATGGTTCAGACTTTCAAATACAAGTTTTTATCATTATTAGCGAAAGTGTATTAACCTTTTTAAAATAATAATGTAAATAACAATATTTAATTTACATACATCTTTTCTTCTCCTTAACCTTGGTTTCAAGTTTCGTTTCAAGATCAATCAAAGTCTCAATATTAATCAAATGTCAGACTAATTTTAGGCTTCAAGTTCTTCAAGTGCGGGACTAATTTTGAAACACACTATCAGTAGGAATCGGTTTCAATTTGACAGTTCAACGACATTCATTGCGTTAGTTACGTTGTTGAGCAGACAATTTTTTCTAACTTAAGAAGCAATGGATTAGCAATATATATCAAAATCATCCCAATTGTGATTCAAACTGTGTTACGCAATTAGGGTGCGGGACCTCAATAATATTTTAAGGACCGGTTTCAACTTACTCCGTTTGATATTGAAATGTCTCGTTAAGCATTTTGACGTACGTACCTATATATGCCAAAAAATGCCTAAAAATGCTTTGACATTTAAGTAGCAGACTTTAGTGAAATTGGCCCTTAATATCCTTTTATGTAACGGAAACAAGACTCCCTTTGATTCACCGAAATAGGAGATAAATAAAATGTAGTGCCAAGTCCTTTTAACACGAACAGACCAGGAAGACTATTTGTGTCCTCTGGTTTATTCACTTTAGGCAAAGAGCTTCTGCCGAATCGGCCTTTATGACTTCGCTCACAAACTGAATGTCTCGTTCACATGCTAAGGAAATGAATGACAGAAGTTTCAGTATGGAATGAAATGATGAGGTGTAGGCTGCAGGATTCTTGTAATCCTGGTCCTTTACATATTATTATTGTTATGCAAAACCAAGTACAGCATTTGCTGATAGAAATACAAAGTTTTCATGTAATATTATTATGCAATTGTATTTGACAAAGCATGCTCTATCTCTTTCGTTGCTTCGCCCGTGTGGGTTTTCTTAAATGGCCAGCCGTTTCGGAGATTAGCCGGAAAAACACACAAACAGACAGAAAGATTTTTTAAAATATAATTACCGTACTATATACTTTCATAAGCATTGAGTAAAAAGCTGTTATTTTAACATTACAAACAGACACTTCAATTTTATTTATTTGTATTTGATTTGTTTAGTTCCGCTCAATGATATTATATTAAACAGATATGTTATACACTCACAAAACAACCGAAAAAAGTGTTCCGCGCAGCAGCGGCAGCACACACCCACTTTTCATTAATTTTACATTTCACTACAAGTAAAAATGATGGCTTGATAAAAACAACAAGAGGTTGTCTATTGCGCGTGAATATAAACAAACATTATTCTGGCCACCAATCACCGAATGTTGGCATCACAGACTAACAAATACGTCCCAATTTTCGATTCTTCATAATTGCGCGCTCATAACATATCTGTTTAATAAGTATAATATCATTGGTTCAGCTATAACAATTCTTTTGTTCTAAAATTTGATAAATTTTCTGCATTTCGGCCTCCAGTCCTCCATTCTCAAAACTATCACCTAAACTTCTGTTCCACCTCCTCAATGTATATAATAAAGCTGCCCTTTTCGGGTTTATTGCACCGTCCATGTAGCGAGGTGCATCTGTCTTTTGTCTTAGTCACAGACTACCGACAATGTGAGGAAAGAATCGGAACACGGTATTGCGCATAAAATGCTGACCACCCGTCTGACTTTGTTATCATTAGAGCGTATTGTAGTTCACACAAGAGGTTTTGAAGCTAGTATTAGGTTTACACGAAGGCAGTGTGGCTACGATACCCGTACATTTTCAAACTGATTCTCATTTGAATATGTATAAGTAGGAGCTAGCTAAGCCTGCCGTCAATAAGTTCGTACTTAAATCCTTTAAGCTCTGTACCCCAAGTGTAAGTTTGCAAGAGAGTAAACGTAAATATTTCGTTTGCGTTAAAATTTGACCGATAAAATGATAGATCATAATGCTAAGAGTATAAGAGTGAGAATAAAAATCTTAACGCAAACGCGCTAGTTACGTTTACTGACTTGCAAACTTACACTTGGGGTATTGTTAGATTAAGATCGCTAAGTTCGCTGTTAATTGTTTTTACACTTTCTTGTAGCGTCAAATGTCTGGTTGGTTCAAATAGTTTGTTTTTAAATCCACCAATGTTTTAAAAATAAAGACGCAGATCGCTATTATCAAGCTTTGTTTAAAATTATATTTCCTTGTTTCACCATTCATAACTAAAAGTTTGGAAACTACCTGCCTCTTGTCTGCTATTAGGTAGCAACACAATGTGATCACATCTTAATCTGCCTAACTTGGTGATTATGACAATACTTAACTGTTCATTGTCACGGTCATTGGGTGGTCAATGTTCATCACTGGACTTCTACGGGCTAATAATTATGATGAATAATAGTCAGGGTATTGACAGGCGACTGTTTAGCCAAACATAGCTTGAATTAAGTAGTGCTTTGATACTCATTGTAATTTTTATGACACTATGTTTTTAGATACGTCACAATTAGTCGGTACATTATTAGGTAGATAGGTGTCGTTTATACGTGATACAACACAGTCCTATTTCTTCCCGTGGATGCTATAAAACGCGACTAAGGTACTTACTAGAGAATGGGCAGCAGAGTTCTCTATTTATCTCATTTTAGCACCATACTGCGGTCGCCAACTTGCCTGCCAAGCGTGGCGATTATGGCAACCCCCCCCCCCATGACAAGCACTAAGATAAATCCGGCCAAGTGCGTGTCGGGCCACGCACAATAAAGGGTTCCGTAGTTGGCACTACAAATTGTAGATTTTCGGACTCTTCCCTTTACTTCTGCTGTGAGACTTTGCTTCTTGCCAAATTTCATGATTCTAGGTCAACGGGAAGTACCCTATAGGTTTGGGATTGAGGTGAGGTGTTTTGTTTGCGAGTATCAAAATATGTTGCATAAATCGCCATGTTTTTTTATTGGGTTGACTTGGAAGCTTGATTTTTTTAGAGCTTCTAGGGACGATAAACCTACGTATTTGCTATGAATTTCAACTTGATACCTCCACGCGTTCCTGAGAAAATGGGTCTTGACAGACAGACAGACAGACGGACAATGAAGTGATCCTTTAAGGATTCCGTTTTTTCCTCTAAAAATGAGAAACAGTCGAACTAGCGGAGCTTGGGGAGGCCTATGTCCAGTGGACGTCTTTCGGCTGAAATAATGATGAATACAATACATGTCACACCCAAGGTTGTCGGTACACTCGAAAACATGGATAAGTAAGCAACTACGCATTCAGCTTGCTTGAAATGGTGGTTAACCCATGTGAGCCAGCCACTACGCACGCAGTCTCAACATCGTCATTGGCCTCCTTGTTCCACCCACTGCTCCTGAGATAGGCCTCCTCCCTTTTGTGCCATGCTTCCCTGGTATGTCTGAGTCAGGATTTGTACCCGGTTGATGGCAATAGGCTCGCCCCCTATTACATGGGACTTAAACATAACTGGCGAAATGTGGGTGTATTACAGGTACACCTCTGCCTAACCCTTCGAGGAAACAAGGCGTGATCTTATGTATGTTCCCAGTACGTCGAGTGTAAGTTTGCAAGTGAGTAAACGTAACTAGCGCGTTTGCGTTAAGATTTTTATTCTCAGCCTTATATTCTTACCATTATGATCTATCGGTCAAATTTTAACGCAAACGAAATAGTTACGTTTACTCTCTTGCCAACTTACACTTGGGAGTGCTATTCTGTATCTATCTCACCGTGAAAACTTAGATGAAGTGAGCGTGGAGTGAACTGTCAGTGTCATCCCACCTGATGCTAGGGATGGACCAAGGATTACATTAACAATCCTAATCGAGATTTTGAACACAAACTCAATTTTTTTACATTAAATTGAGTTTGACAAAAATTTTGTTTTGCTATTTTATCAAAAAATCCCCCTAAATAGTAATGTTAAACACATAAATACTAGCTTTGAAATAATATAAAATGATCAATAGAATTAGCATAAACATATTATTAAAATCTCGATTATGATTGTAAATGTAATCCTTGGTCAATCCCTAGCATCAGTGGAATGACACTGACAGCTCACTCTACGCAAGAAATCACGGTGAGATTTTTACTGAATCGACAGGCTGGTATGTGTGCGGTGTGAGTATCATGTCATCGCACGCAGTGTAAGACTGTTTATTTCTTGTCTACATACAAACCTATTTTGCCGTGTGTACATACGTTGAGCTACACCCGCATTTAGCATGCACTTCCTGCATATCTATTGGAGCCACATAACTTCTACGGTTGCGTTACAAGTGTTACAACTAATAGTTATACAAACACTAACGTTCAGTTTTCGGAAGTTGTTTATATCACGATTTATACTCTGTTTATGCTGAGATAATTTAGATGTTGAGGTATGCTAAAGGAGAACTATTCGTTATATAGTTAAGCGAGGTTTTTATAAGGGATTTTTATAGGATAATTGATAAACAATTTTTTTTACATATCGTAAACGTAAACTCTCGCCTTTTTTCCATGGGAGTAGGCAGAAACCACAGAACGCCTACTACAATCCTTAAATATTCTTTTGCTTGGGATTATTAGTAAAACATATTTTTTTCTTCAATAGTACATTATTACAAAGGCCGTGAAATGGGCAATTGCAGGTCGAGTATGAGTTTGAAGGCTGAGCCGTAGGCGAGGACTTCACTAATACGAGACAGGCAATTGCCATTTCCGCCGAGGCATATATAGTGCTTTTCTCAAAAGAATGCAGGGAAAGTAAATTATTTATAAATTCCAGATTCAATGACGAACAGCGATATTTTTTTAACGCGCCAATGTGTTCATTTGATTTTTTTTTTCAATATACACCTTTCTATTTGCAAGCCTGTTCGAAATTTAAATAAAACCTTTGATAAGTTATTACCTTGGTTGCCATGTTTCGGAGTAAAAGAGTAGGTATTTAATAACCCCAGCACGCCGTTTCATACAACATTGCTGGAGCGTTGAATATTCCATATTCAAAAAACGCTCCTGCAGTGGATTTGATTTTCTTTGACCGTAAATTCGATACTTCGCGTATTCTTTTTTCGACAATAATGACAATAATTTATTTCCATGCATGTTTGAGAAAATTTGATTCTTATATTCCATTTTAAAAAAATCACAAATCACTCACCACACAGCAGAAGCTCCAATAATATTGATATCAGTTCGAATAAAAACGAAAACAAAAACTCGTGTAACTGGAATAGCTACCCAATTTTTAAAACGTCATTATTCAATCAGTGACTATATATATACCTATATATAATCAGTTTATTTCAGACCATAAAAGACATCCATAATTGTGTTACTATAACGTTTCTTCCATTACATCACTAACATGATCATCATAATATCATCTCAAAGTTAAAAGGAAACTTTAGAGTTGACTCCACAAGAGAGCTTTTAAGAAATCTTGGTACTCGTGATTGTATCTCACAATTAATTAGTCGTGACGTTTAGCTTGTGATTCCTGTATTTTCTAGAAATAAACAATGGCGTGTCAGTGCTGACGTCAACGCCGGCTGTCGCTGAAAACCAGCGCTGGGGCTCTGTCTCGCATAGGGTCGCAGCATTATGCTGAGCGGTAGCCGTTTTGCGTGGATGTGTCGCATATTTTCCCCCTAGTTGTTCTTTTTGTATTTATGTTCTTTCTTTGCGTCATGTTTACCGCAAATAAACATATTTTCTTTCTTTACTTTTCTTAGATACATGAAGCTGTAGCTTAAAACCAGACTAATGATTTAAACTATTAAGAAGCTCTTTAAAATAACTCAAAATTATTTCCGAACATTCTACTGAAGAAAACAGAATCATCATTAATAAATGTTCCGGTGCCGTCTTGTATTGTAGGCAAACACTTTATTGTTTACCGCCTAACCTATTTCTTTGAGAGAAATAATTGCGCCCGCGCATCGCTCCAGTGAGCTTGTGTTACATGTGTTACGAGTTGTTAGATCAGATCACAGACTCGTTAGCTACCGAGAAATGTGGACGTGAAGTGGGGCGAGACGGTCGCTTGTCGCTTGAACCCTGGCGGCCATAGTCGTTGTCGGGCGATGTCCCGCGTGTGTCTTCATTCTGAATTGGCTGTTTCTTTTAGGATGTTTAGTCATGAAATGGACAAAGCTAGAACAAACAGTAATAATACTCTTAAAAAAAACCGGCCAAGTGCGAGTCGCACTTGCGCACGAAGGGTTCCGTACAATCTAATATAAAAATGGCAAAAAAATCACGTTTGTTGTATGGGAGCCCCCCTTAAATATTTGTTTTATCTTAATTTAATTATTTATTTTTAAAGTGAATATGTAACTAAATATTCTGTGAATATTTCAAGCGTCTACCTGTTGCCGTGTTGCCGGATACAGCAAAAACGAACAAAAAAATTACGTTTGTTGTATGGGAGCCCCCTTTAATATTTATTTTATTCTGTTTTTTAGTATTTGTTGATATAGCGGCAACAGAACCTGGTGATAGACGGACAGACAGACAGACGACGGAGCCTTAGTAATAGGGTTCCCGTTTTACCCTTTGTGTACGGAACCCTAAAAAACGATCATTACCTACTTCACAACATAATCAGCCTATACATATTTTTCTTGATGCCGGGACTCTATGCCCTCACAAAGGTAAGGAGAAAAAAAAACTTTAGCAGCTGGTTTTAAAGCTACGGGGAAAGACAGCTTACGGAATTTATTGACATCTATGATAATCGTTCTAGCATTTTCTATCATTCTCGGCTCGACAAACTACAATATCATCGAACGAAATATTTCATTGATATTGTAACGAAATAGTCATTACTCAAAATAGTTACATTCCACTAATGACCATCGCCCACACTTCGGAACCCGTTTACCTAATTGGCTCCTACGATCAGAACTTAGACTAACATCCGCCATTCCAATGCAGCTGCGAATTTCTTTCAACCCAAAAACCTCTTCAAATGCCTTAAATGAGTATCTAATCATAACTTTCTTAGAAAAACTGTGACAGGAATAATGCATCCGGAGTCGGTCAGTTCAAATCTGATGCTACATCGTCCTAATTGGCAACTATACTCGTTCGTAGGGAATTGTGACAGAAATATGCTGCACGCCCCCGCAGAACGTACAAGATTTTCCGTCAATGTTGTAACAATCGCTAATCTGAAAAAGGAATGAGCTTTAGCAACTGATGTTTGGTGACGCAAGAGTTACAATGGTATACTTACACCGTTTGTCCACCGCCACCGTCAATGAGAAACGAGATTATTCGAACCGAACGTGACGTCCCGGTGACGGCGATCGTTTGTCCACCGCGACCACACTCGGTGGTTCAATACGTTAAGATAGACAAAACAAAAGCCGGGCGAACGTGTGACGGCAGTATGTAGACAAGATCAAACGTGTTTTGTATTGCGGACACCGTATCGGCCCGTCAGCCCGTCACAATTTCGGGCTGAGTTGTAGCCGAAAATTCGAGGGCTGGGATCCCGGCACTTGGGTGACGAACGTGCGGTGGACATGCGGCCACAGTAAATGTATGTATCGCTACTTCGGCCACCACCTTGTTCTAGTTGACGTCCCGTTGACGGTAGTAGTGGACAAACGGCCTTACGGCAGCAATTTTTTCTGGGATATTTTATTCGCCGCCGGTGTTTTAAAAATGTCTAATGGGGAATGTATGGGATCAAAATGAGCTTTATTATTTCCTTTCCAAAACCTACTCTCTATCTTCTTTAAACAAGCCACGCTTCCGTAACTCTGGTAAATCAATCAATCAACTCAGCCTATAGCAGTCCACTGCTGGACATAGGCCTCTCCCAGGCGGCGCCACAACACCCTGTCCTCCGCCTTCCGCATCCAGTCTGTCCCAGCCACCTTTTTAAGGTCGTCGGTCCATCTAGCTGGGGGGCGTCACACACTACGGTTGCCGATAACCCTGCCGTAACTCTGTGACACATTACAAATACAGTTTCCCTTGTAATGTGTAGATAATTTAAACATAAGATCCTTGAAATGATCTTCTACATACGACGTCAACGCCTTGCCTTACCAAAACCAATCTTATATCAATATAACCCACACTTCAATACATATTAAAATTGTACCTTAAATGGAAAACATGACATTATATTTATAACTGAAACTATAATTGGATATCTACCAAAATAGCATTTCTACTATCCTTTGAGTTCAGGAGGTTATTCCGTCGGGATTAAACTGAAAACGTCGAGGGAACGACGTGAAATGTCAACTTGGCAATTGGATTGACTGCGGGTCTTAATCAAAATAACTGTATATTTCGTCGCAAAATACCTAAGGATCATTGTGTTCCTTGACTCGGGTAATTTAGGCATTTATTTTGTAATAAAAGGTATTTTATTTATCTGAAATTAAATCAATACTTCGCCTGCAATAAATAATTGGATACCTAATCTAAAATTGATAAACGTTTTGAACGGAATTTGTTTATCACGTAATTGGTCAGTTCTCTACCAATTTGGCTGATTAATTAAACTTTAGTTATCTTATGCCCACTATGTTATTAATTACTGCAATATTGTATAGCCCGAACTTTAAATTACTGGCTGGTTGAATATCAGTTTTAATTTTTCTTATTCAGCTTGTTTATAAACAAACTAATCTTTGTATTTATTTTGTTACAGGTATGTTAAAAAAGCTGCTTATCAACACTTTAAAGAAGTCCTGAAGAATGGTATGCAACTATTATTATAACAATATGAGATCGCCATAGTGGGCCATCATTTATTAGACCCAGAACGATCCCACGAATCCTTAAGAGCCCATACTACCTCAAATGGCTTAGCATGATCCTCCGTTATGTCGAAAATACTGCAGCATTAATTTGGAAACAAATATATGGTAAAGTTGAGGATTAATGTTATGTTTGACGAAAACACGATTCCATAAAGACGTCTAACACAGGCATTGTTTGCTTAAAAGGAGGCTCCAAACACTATTATATCCTGTATAAATCTACTGTAGCACTTTCTTCATAGAAAAAAAATCCTAAGTCAACCTCCAAACCGAACAATAAACCGCTGGTATTCAAAAAATACTTCAAATTTGATAATTAAACTTTCAATATTAACTGAACTAACTATAAAGCAGGTCTTATGTTACAATTTTTTTACAATTATTTTCTCCGTAAAAAGAAATAAACTAAAATGTCGGTGCCTTGGAGTCTTCTCTCTGCCACCCTGTCTCGCTTGCTCGCATGACCGCCAGCTACTTGTGCGAGCGAGATAACGAGTGAGGTGGCGCTGAGGTAGTATAGACCCTTAAGAATGACGATGCCCATAGAATCATACGAAAAGGCAGCATCATAGCTTTCATATGTCAGAAAATACGTAATCGATTTAAAAGTTGACGTAATTAGGCGATCCCCCGCCGCGTCTAAAATAACAATAACAAACATTTCACGTCAACTTTTACCGTTACCTGTCTACCTCTTTCGTCACTCTACCCCAGAAATAGTAGTCTATTTATACCCAAGTCTACGTCAGCCTGTGATTTACCGCTTATCGCGACCTTGCGGTAATTACTGGCTACCATTAGTAAAAGTTTACGGAAATTATTATTTTTAGCTGCGTAAAGCGGATCCATTTGAAATTAAGCGGACTAAGCGGAGTTTATATTTAAACTGGAGGCACTCATGCGTTTTTAATTTACACGAGTAAGCGTAGGAAATGAAAGGCAATAAAAAATATGTTTCAGTAAAAGCTTTGCGTACCTTTTTTTTGGTAACGGGGTGGAAATCCTCATGGATGTCCTCCGCCCCAGGGCGGATGGAGGGGTCTGTACACTTGCACCGAGGGCTACGGGGGCACTTTAACACTTTTCAATGCAGGCCCCGACTGGTGCCGTCTGAAGCTTGCGTACCTTTTTTTTTGTTTCCGTGGTGGAAAATCCTCATGGATATCCTCCGCCCTGGGGCGGGCGGAGGGGTCTGTCAGACTCTTACTGACTAAAAACCACCCCAGTGTTCCCTTCCCACACTTGCACCGGGAATCTTGGGATCTGTTATAGCTTTGCGTACCTAAGGTAACTCGAGCAAGCTTCGTAGCAAAGTCAGTCAAGTTTGCTCGTAATTTTAAAGAATTTTCGATTGAAACTGAAAAATTTAGATGGTAGAAGAATTGATAAATGTGCTTCGGTAGTATATTATGAAATAGCTTGCATCATTAATTCCATAACATAAGCTAGTCCCACGTTCTTCATAAACTTTATCATACGTAAGTAACATTTTAAACCACTCTGTTATACGAATTTATCACCGTCATAATTTCTCAAATCCCTTAAAAATTTAGTTTTTATTACAAAAAAATGCTGTTTGAATAAATATGTGTGATTTGTTAATAAATTTGGTTAAGCGGTTTTAAATTGACCATTAGCCGTGCATCTCATGGAATAAATCCAATTTGTTATCTCGAATGTTATTGAGCCAGTTTTCCTAAGTTCCTACTAAACATTTGCTAAACAGATGACGATAACGGTTTCCTAATCACGTTTCTATCTAATTGTTTATATAATTTAACCACAAAAAACCCAAGTGTAATTAAATAATATTTTTCATCCATCTGTTTGAAGTTTTCCGGGAATGTTAATGTTAACATTTTTATCCAGTTTTTTTCCTTTATAGGTGAGGTAGATTTTATTAGCTTACGATCATAAAATCAAATATGGTGTTTATAATATTTATGCCGACCTTTTAGTCGAGTTTAAGAGCTTTGTTTTTCATATTTTTCTTTTTCATACCGACTAAACTTTTGGCATGTTTTTTTGTCTCTGTCCTTCATAAATCAACAAAAAACATAATCTGCGGAAGTAGGTAATAAAAGCATTTAAATCATTTTCAGCTGTCCAACTATTATAACACTATTCTTTATCGTCCATTTCGAGTATAATTGAGTCGCTCTATCTCCGCCATAACATTTTCAAGAAGACAAATATCTCTCCGTCTAAACGGACTTAACTCCATTAGTTGCTTGATGTATCTGTTTTATAATTAATCAACCTCTTAAAATTAAACAAAGCAACGCGTGCTTTTGATATATAAGCTCTTTAAGTTATTTATACAAACTCTGAAATAGGGTTACCATGTATTCTTTCGTAATTTTTACGTTTCATTTTCGCGTATTTGTAGACTACTAACGGCGCATTTTCCGAGTTAAGGCTTCTACAGACCGGCGCGACACGCAACGCGACACAAAGGCCCCGCGTGTCGCGCGACGAACGGTGCCTTTGTGTCGCGTCGCGAGTCGCACCGGTCTGTAGGAGCCTTTAATAAATGTTTAGTCTAGTAGTTAGATCTGTATTATAGTTGTCAAATAAAATGATAGAACAGTTACGTCGCGATTGACCATCGTGACGAAACTAGTGAAATAACCATACCACTCGGTTCTCGATACTCACGATAAATCGATTCAAGTTGAATGTCAAAACGGGCCTATTGTTTTTTGACAACTTTAAACTTGTATCTGGTTCGATTTAAACGAATATTGTTTACATGATTACAGAGAAAACGTAGGAAAATTTAAAATGTTGATGTTGACTGTTAAACAAGGTGACAATCGAAACCTTTACCGCCTTATTACAAAACAAGGTTTATCTTCAGACCCAGGATTAAAAAATGGAGCCATTATTGAATTTCGAACTTTATTCCGACTACGGTAAAGTTCCTAACACAAAACTGACAACTTAGTACCGAACTAAGTTTTCAGTTTTGTATAAATAACGGTATTTCAATCACTGTTACGTTCTTATTACAAAAACTGGCTCCATGGTTTAAGCCATGTCAAAATATAAATCTTGTTTTGTAATAAGACGGTTAGGGTTTTAAAAGCATTTCACAATTTCACTGTATGATTATGACTTCGAGCCAAAAAGTAATTGTATAGCAGTCACTGTATACAACATGTCCCAGAATTAACGCACAAACTCTTAAGGGGTCATTGTACTCATCTTTATAAACAACTTTTACTATGGGACCAAACCTGAAATCGCAAAAAAAAATCAGCTGTTCCCTAAATTAATTTATGTTCTCATAACTCGTCAAAATGTATGGAACAGCTGATTTTTTTTCGTGATTTCAGGTTTGGTACCATAGTAAAAGTTGTTCATAATGATGAGTACAATTACCCCTTAAGACGCAGATATATGCCAGTGACCTTGAGTGGTTAGCTTGCATGTTCTGTACTAAGCTCACGCAACGCGTCGTACGTTCAGCCAGTAATAGGACTCGCTCATCAAGGAGCGCTGTCCCCAATTTGACGCATTATTAATTTATTATACACAAAACAAAAGGCATTTTAATAAAACGCGTATACTAAAAGATCAATAATTAAATTACCTTTACTAGGGTGAAGGTTTCAGAAAAATACGCTTGGTAGATTTTGCGCCATTCTCAGTTTTTTATCCGCGTTAGACATAACTTTACAAATTAATTTCACTGTGTAATATAAACATAATCTAAAATATTCACATACTAAGTTATTGAGTAAATGCTCTAATTTAACATATATTAACACTGCGCGACCCGTGAATCGCCCTAGTCGCCGCAGGAGACGCCCCGGGCGTCGGGAGTCGCAAGCCGATTTCCGGCCACCGTAGGCGCGGGCTTGCGGACGGTGAGCGATGGGTAGTTCACCGTCCGATAAGGACCAGGCCCGGGTCGACGGCGCGTTGTATTCCACGCGCGCCTCAAAGAGTTGTCAGCAGCAACTGACGGGGTCCGTTAGGGCCAATGCCTGCCAGGGTTGCGAGTTTGTCCGAAAGGGATATCGTGGCCCTGGCACACAGGCAAATGAAGGAATACGGGTGGGTTTTAGTCAGTAAAAGTCTGACACGCCCTCCCGCTCCACCCAGAGCGGGAGAAGTTATTTGATAATTTCCCACCCAAAAAAAAAAAAAAAAAGGACCACGAATATTCCCGATGAGTAAAACCTTGTCGTCAATACTGTTATCGTCGCCTTAAGAGGTTGTGCGTTAATTCTGGGACATGTTGTATACATAAAATTCATTCAAGAGATTCCACTGCCGTATCTAACCAGAGCTTCCGCAAAAAACTTGTGAAAACCTTCACCGCTTCCTGTAAATAGTTGAAACCATTAGTAGTAACACACACCTACTCAAAAAGGAGCTTGTGGCTAAGTTATAACAGCCACACGGGTCGATCGATCAGGTTAAGCTACGCTTGCCGCGGTTGATCCGTGGATGGGTGACCATCTTTTCATACTAAGATTCCTCCGTGCCTCGGAAAGCACGTTAAGCTATTGGTCCCGGCTGTCATTTGTAGATCTTTGACAGTTGTTACGGATCGTCAAAAGCCCGAAAGTCTGACAACCAGTCTTACCAAGGCATATCGTGTTACCCAGTAACTGGGTTGTGGAGCTCCGATAAGCAGGACAGTCAAAGAGATAAGCCAAAGTCAAAAATTGTTGATGTTATTTATATTGTAGTTATTCGTTTGTAGGTACTTATTTATGTGTGATTTTGTGTGTATCGTTAAATAATTTAAGGATGTTTTAAATATGGGTTATGTGGTACCTGAATTAAATTAAAAAAAAAAAATATTTTATTTAAAAATGTGACTAAGTCGGGTAAGGATTCAAAGTCAAAAAAGGAAACTATGGAAGTTCTAAAACGGCCAAACATTCTTCAAGAAAAAAAATTAAAAAAAATTATTATAAAAAAAAATCGGCCGATCCTTCGGATTCGACTGTTGATTCGGGTTAGACTGGAAGCCGACCCCAGCATAGTTGGGAAAAGCTACTCAAAAACTAATACATTAGATACAAAATTCATGGTGACCCTACCCGGTGTCGGTCGTCTGAGTTACCGGTCGCCGCCGTGTGGTCACAGTAACGCACCTTTAAAATTACGAGCACCGCCTACAATAAATTGTGGTAAACAAAGAAATGCAGCCGAGGCTATGCAGAGGACAGCGCACTTCGTAGCTATTTTAGAAATGTCAAACTAGTCCGAGGTCGAGATGTTACTATTATTTCTCTGTTTTAGAATAAACCCCTATTTTTAAATGCACTTGCAGTAAAACGTGAACATGTTTTTTTACAAACGATGAAATACATAAGTGCCTGTTCACACGTTCCGGTTACTGGGTAGTTGTCGCCGGGTACCCAGGGATGAATGTATAAATCAGGGATGCTCAGACTTATTGAGACCATGGGCCATTTGGGCAAATGATGAACTGGCTGGCCACCAGTACAAATAAAAAAAAAAATGACAAATAATTTATTTAAAAAATAATATACTAATTTGAAGCGTAGCACTGTGCTTACAATATTTTTTACATTTGGCTCGATTTTCTTGTAGGTACACGTAAAATTGTTTCCAAACTTTGATTTGCAAGGCAGTTTCGATTTTTGTTTTATTATTATTCAATACCGAAAAAGTTTCCAAGTACGCATCATGCACCGCACAGCGAGCGCACTTAGTAACGCGCGCGATTCAAATTTATATTATCTGTAAACCTTAGCAAGATTTTTCCTTCAAATGTACGAGGGAATATTTTTGCTGGCGGGCCACTGGGTGCGGTCTGAGCATCCCTGTATAAATTATGCCAATATTAGCGAAAGCTTTCATACTTCACCGTCGGGTAACCGGCACCGGTAACGAGCGAGTGAAAAGAGCCTTAAAAGTTCTTGCTTGCATGAGACATGTCTCTTCCAAGCAAATGTTTTAACGAAGGACAAGGTTAATGCCGCATATAATATGCTTGAAGGATAATGATATGACCTTTATACCTTTCTTGAAGTACTATGTAACATCACACCTATAATTTTGAAACATAATACGTGTGCAATGCATACAAAATTTGATGTTGCAATCCGTGGTTATAAAAGACACAAGGATATCCCAGGCAAACATTTCATACATTAGTTATAACACATAAATCATATTGTATTTTAGTATAATAGCGAGTTCTACGTACTACTGTTTACGAAGCGTTAACCAGATCAAGGCGAAGTTATACATAACTGCAATTCGGATTTACGGTCATTGTTTCCGTAAAAAATGATAGTTTATTATGCATAATAATCCTGCAGCGCAAAATTGGTATGAATTTGCGCAATTTTAATTAGACATTCTTCATGTTACTTAATAACAAGAAGATAATATTTCCTTAATGCTCTTACAGACTCACGCGATATCGCGGGCGCGACAGGAACCGACAAAGGAATAGTGCTACTTGTCTCGCGTCCAGGGACCATTTTGGCTACCCATTGAAAGGGTTTTCGATAGGGTTTTTCTAAAATGGTACCCAAAATGGTCTCTGGGTAGAATAGAGATAGAATTGGTCCTGCTACGCGTGCTGGGCGGATTTCAAAATAACATAATATTATGATTTTTTCATGTTACTGAGTTTCAAGTAGCTATAGACCCCATTGAAGTGGGTAATCATGTAACCCTTTCAATGGGTTTCAAGCATAAAACCCAGTCGATGGGTTATCATGTAACCCCTTCAATGGGTTTCTAGTATAAAACCCTTTCAATGGGTTTCTAGTATAAAACCCTTTCAATGGGTTACATCACGATAAAGGTAACCCATTGAAAGAACCCCTTCGAAAGGCTTAACCCTTAACCGGGGTTGTACGGTCCCTGGTCGAGTCGCGCCCGCGATATCGCACCAGTCTGTACGTGCCTTTATGGCCGATTTGTATGAAATTTCGCACATGGGTACACCATGACTTGAGTTAGGACATAGGATACTCTTATCCCGGTAATACGACTCCGTGGGATAATTTTCAACCTCCACACTAGCGAAGCCGCGGACAAAAGCTGGTATTTTCATATAAGTACCATTTTTTTTGTTGTAGATGAGCAAGAAGTGTTCTTAACAAAATACAAGTAGGACTTCAAAATTAAAAGTAAACTGCAGCAAAGTGTAGCTATTATCGAGCCCTAAACCATTTTCACAGTTTCAATAATCAATGATTGGCTGAAGCAAGGAAAACCTGTTCAGGTAGAGATTCATAGACGACTCCGGCTTGGAGTGTAACTGTTCCACAAACGATGGGACACTTAGTATGTCCTGCGTGTCCTATCAACTGCACGTTACAGGAACTGATGGATGCTAGTGATGGCGACAAACACGTCGCCGAATTCACACGCTCAAAAGAAGACGAATAGTCAAAGTAGGCAACATGAATGCATATACCCTTACAAAGCGCAACAAAGTGCCACATAAGTCCCTCGTGTAGAAAACTATTCAATAACCAGCCAATCATATTGGCGGCGTGCGAAGTTTTATAAGTGCTCAATCACTTCCTACTTTCACACAAAACTCATGAGAAAACTTAATATATTTCATTAAAGACTCGCTTTCCTTATGGTTCAGGAAAACTTGTAGGTAGTTTATTTTGGTCTGAAAGAGGAAAAACGTTTTCCTTTAAAAGAGGCACGAGAAATCACACAGGAATTCGGAAAAAATATACTTCCTTGACCATAGATTTTGTATATACTATTGTAGCGGCATCAACATCGCTACATGCGAACGACGCGTCACATTGACGTCACGCAAAACTATGCGTCACACTGACGTCACGCAAAATCCTGCATCGCGCAAGCAGAGTTTACCGCGCAACTAGCATATATACAACGTCCCGACATCAACCGTCGGACAGTTCCCACCAGACACGACACCCGTCTGGTCGGAGATCCTCCCTTGTCTATGGAGGATGAGTGAACTTTACACCCTGTTCCTCATACCTCTAAACTATACTAAATCTATGTTTTTGACGAATGAAGATGTATCTTTTATTAGAACAAAAACATACCTGTTTCACACAAGTTTCCTGGCTAATAAAAAAATCTATTTTATCCACTTTTCAGCACCCACAATCAAGGACGACCTTAACAAAATACATTACAACTTTCGAAGCTTCCACCTTAAGTAAACCACTGACATTTCAATAACGCAACGATAGAACCTAAACCTCAAAGTGATTGGTATTTGACGTCATTCTCTCGATACATTACTATATTATTATCGTCTCTCTTATTTGAGCTCTCTATGGGTACAGTAACTCAACTCCACGGGCTAATACCTTCTTGAGCTATATATGTGACCTGCTTTCAGCTCATAGACATTAAAAAGGCTATTCAGGTTTCAGACTTGGAGAACTTCGTTATTTTTCACGTGCACAGATACTTAAGAATACGTTTACTTTTTATTTTGTCTTTAACGCTAATATGTACCTACTATCTCGTATCCTTCGGTACCAAACTGCCACAGTCTCGAGACGATTTTTAACAAAAAGAGGTTTCTAGAGAAAAGAGAACTGATTTAATGGAGAATTTAATTCTTCATTGGATTAAATTCTCCCATTTCTTCAGGAATCAGGAAGGAATATGCTTAGGCTGAGAACCCAAACCCTATTAGTTAGCTCTAAGGTTGAATATGCAACACCATCCTACTATGTTTGCCAACAGTTGTAACTACGTTCACATGTTTCAATGCAGCGTCCTATTAGAAGGCACCTGTGGCCTTTTTCAGTAATTTCCGGACTGCAAATAACAATTCTATCAACCCACACCTTATTTCAATCAGTCCTACTTAAGAAGAAACAGTAGAACGTTTGAAATAACAGATCATTTGTTACAGTAAACTGTTCTGTTTACGCCCATCTGAACACACAAAGTCCTTGACACCCCATAAGGAAAATGCTGACCTACATACAACCTGACCTTTCCAGAAAGCCACGGAAGCAGCAAGTACTTCTTCTCATCACAGTCTTTTACATTGAACTGATTGAACAGATAGAACATGTTTCAAATGATTAATGCTGGTGTTATCCTACGCAGATCTACGCAGGATTAGGCCCACGCCTGCATTCAGGCGCGTATTGAATCCATCATCAGGTGTCAAGGTTTCATGGATTTTGCAGACGCGTCCTTCAGGCTTGTCTGTTCGAATTGTTTGTTGAATGTTTTGTTTTATGTAGAATCGATCAGTTATAGGCAAGTAATTAGTAGATATGTATTGGGAAGATCAACTACTCAAGTCTTAGAACACTTGTGACCTTCTTTGCAAAATTTTCTTAGATAAATGTTTCGTGTAGGAATATGTCAGAATTATTTACACTCGACATCCTCGTTTACCGGTGAAATTGCAAAAATAAAAAGAGATTTATCTCTGACTGTGATTTACGCGATTGCTAACAGTTATCAGTGGAAATTTCACACAAAGCGTTAATTAAAAATGTTCTACATAAATCTATTGAGTGTACAGAAACCGCAATATAGGCCAAGGTCACGTTGTCATTAATTTTGATTCGCCTTGTCATTGTTTTATAGGCATCTCTTGTTTTTTTACCCTTCGGAGCAGCCGTAATAATACCACAGTGTTTCCTAAGATTTCACGCTAATAACAAAAGCATTTTTGTGTAAATATTTCATGATTATGATTAGTCCTGTCATGTCAAAGAGTGTGTGGGTGCTGACTGATGTCTGGGTACCAGAAATGCGACCTTCCTGGTCGTACAAGGTTTGTAATTATTAGAAGTATATTTATGACACTGTGTTTTGTTTTTAGCTATTAAACTGAAGTAACCTTCATTAGATCTATAGATTGTTATTATTTTAATATCAAGGACGGTTGTTACGTTTTTCCTGTTCATCTTATCGGATCGATCAACCACACGAAGATCCTTCCGATAGCCCACATACAACATTATTTTTAGTATAGGCGAAACCTGAATATAGTTTTTTCAGAATAAGGAACTGAATCGATTTCAATAATTTTTACACCATGTTTTTTTTTCCCCGAAAATATTTAAGTGTGATGGAAAATGTTATCACCATTTAATTACTAAAAATACAATCGCCGTACGATTAGGTACCTACTGCCAAATTATTATCAATGAGCGCAAGACGACCCTGGAGGCGCGGGGGCGCCGTTAGCATGTGTTTGTACGGACAACCCGGTAATATAACGACCTTATAACTTCGTGATTTTTCATGATACAGTTTTGAAATTTTGTACATAGATTCTTTACATAAAAATACTAGACACGTGTTTCGGGTTTCGCATATACTAAAAATAATGTTGTATATGTAATATTCATAATTATATTTCCTAAGCGAATATTTTGTAAGCACACAAGCTGAAGGTTTTCACTCGGTGGAGTGGCGAATTTCGAAAGCCTCTACTTTATCTATCAAATTAATTAGATGTACTCCGTTCAGCGGTAATTAATTGTGCCACTGTACCGTGTTTCCCACGTGGAGTTTTTCAAGTAGATCTATCTATACTTAGTTAAGCTACGCTTGTCGCGGTTGGTCCGTAGATGGGTGACCATCTTTTCATACCGAGACTCCTCCGTGCCTCGGAAAGCACGATAAGCATTTGGTCTCGGCTGTTATTTGTAGATCTTTGACAGTTGTTACGGGTCGTCAGAAGCCCGAAAGTCTGACAACCAGTCTTACCAAGGGGTATCGTATTACCCAGTAACTGGGTTGTTGAGGTCAGATAGGCAGTCGCTCCATGTAAAATACTGGTATTCAGCTGCATCCGGTTAGCAACAACTAGGCTGATGACGATGACTCCAAAATTAAATAACATCTTAAGATTTAGATCAAAACTGCACTAAACGCCGTTTGTCTGACAACACTTAAGAATGCGCACCTACGTACAAATATAATCCAATTTAATGGGACATAATGTTTGCTGCAAACTCATTTAAAACACATTATCAACATAATTTTATTCGCAGACATAAAACTTGAATGTCACAGGAACGATAAAACTCACACGTACTTAAAAGAGAAATTGTTGCTTTTACTTTGAGAAAATTATAAGTCTTTATTATTCAAATCACTGTAACAACACGTAATCGGCAACACAAGCCTTGTCCACATGAACCTATCACTGCGATACATGGTCATACTCATTAAGTGATGATGCCAATAATACCATATTTGGGGCGCATTTAAAAAGCCGAGGGTTTATAGTCGATTCGCACGCATTTAATTTATGTATCGAATCGACAACTTCAGAAATATGTATAATAATATACAATTGGCACACAAAATATTTTCTTTTATTTTTACTCATAAACATTTGCTAAACTTGTTTAAACATAATTGGTAAATGTAGTCTCTAGTATACAGTCACGAGCACTAATTTAAACAACATTAGGTTTTGTTTATCCTACACCCGAAAAAGTTGTTCAAAATGATGAGTACAATGACTCCTGTCAATTGGAACAACTTTTTCTATGGGACTAACCTTGAAATCGCGAAAAAAAATCTGCTGTTCCATACATTTGTGTGCACTTAAATCGACAAAATGTATGGAACAGCTGATTTTTGTTTCGTTCGGTTTAGGGTAAACAAAAACTAATGTTTTTTAAATACTAAGCAACTTTTAAAATTGATTTCCTCCCAACTATATTGATTGTAATTTTATTTTACTACGAAACCCAAACTGGAACCCCAACCCTATTTTGGAACCCAAACTAGGTATTATGAAATAGGAATATATTAAGAAATATTTTCTCAAAGTTGCAATCGTTATTCTACGAGAAAATCGGTTTTGTATTTTGCTAAATGTTTACATACGAGTATAAGTGCTCATGACTGTGCCTTCTTGTTTTATTTCATAACTTCATTGCATAAAATGCAAAATGTACTTATTTCTCGTATAATTCACATCGATACGAGAGAAGTAGGCCCTAAGTAACAGGCAGATGGAATTGTCATATTCAAACTGTTATTACTTACAAATCCTTTTCCAGATGGAACTTCCCTTCGGCAAAAATTTACAAAATCCATACAAACTTTCATGTCCTGCTTAACCCCTTTAAGAGGTGAACTTTCCACGCGCGCGCCTCAAAGTGATGTCAGCACGAATTGACGGGGTCCATTAGGGCCAATGCCTGCCAGTTTGTCCGAAAGGGATATCATAGCCCTGGCAGATAGGCAACGGGTGGGTTTTAGTCAGTAAAAGTCTGACCCGCCCTCCCGCTCCGCCCAGAGCGAGAGAAGTTATTTGATAATTTCCCACCCAAAAAAAAAGGGTGTGTATTTTCAAAAATCCTTCTTTAGTGCTCACTGTCATTGTGTAAGGATTGTGTGCAAAATATCATGCTTTTGGTTTAGGCTGTGCGCTGTCAGTCAGTGAATTAATGAATGAATGAATTTTAGATGTGTATCAAGCAGATTTTAAAAACAAAGGAGTATTTCTGCCAATCCTCTTGACACAATTCCGACCTCCCTTCGCCCTCGTGTAAAGTGGGACTACCCCATTCCATGCCGGAAATCACAAAGCTTCAGCTGTAAATATGATAGTAAGCTAAAATGTCAAATGGCCACGTTGATATTTCAACATCAGGGCCGGATGCGGACGGCGGTTCCGAGCCAATAGGACGCTATTTCCCGTGCACAAGAACCTACCGTAGACTGATAAGAGAGCTAGTCCGAGTAACTTATGCACGTTTGTATATGTTACGTATAACTACGTAAATCACGACGAATTTATCACAAAAATAGTTGGGAATTATTTTACTACCTAGGATCAAAAGCAGTATCCAATTTCATTTGTAAGATTCATATCTTTTAACAAGATTCGTTCCTTTTTCATTTGTTTTTGGAAGATTATTTTTGTATCTATGGTTACAACAAAAGAACCATACACAATGCCTTTATTTGATACCAGCTGGTGATGCTGTCCTGTCCTCTCAATAGTTCATACAAAAATCCCATTGAAACAAGGACGTTCTGCATTTCCCGAATTTAAATATTTCCCGTAATATGTTCCGTTTGGTGCCGGACGTAGAGAATAGCTCCATTTCTTCCCGTGGGTGTAAAAGGCGACTAAGGGACTTACTAGAGAATGGGCAGCAGCGTTCTTTATGCATTTTTAAAACCATACTGCGATCGCCAACCCGCCTGCCAAGCGTGGCGATTATGGCAAATCCCCCCCCTATTTGGGGGAGGCCTATGTCCAGCAGTGGACTTCTTTCGGCTGAAATGATAATGATGATGAAATATTTCCCGGGATTTTGTTCCAATTTTTCTTTCCTTATAAACCTAATTCGGATTATTACGAACATCTTAAAATAAAAAATTGCCAAATCGGGCCAGCCGTTTCCAAGTGATGCGCTTATCAACACAGCATTTAATTTTTACTATTATAACATGTCCCAGAATTAACGCACAACCTCTTAAGGGGTCATTTTATTCATCATTATGAACAACTTTTACTACGGGAACAAACCTGAAATCGCGAAAAAAAAAATCAGTTATTTCCTACATTTATGTTCGAATAGGTCGTCAAAATGTAGGGAGCAGCTGATTTTTTTTTTCGCGATTTCAGGTTTGTTCCCATCGTAAAACTTGTTCATAATGATGAGTAAAATAACCCCTTAAGAGGTTGTGTGTTAATTCTGAGACATGTTGTATAAAAGATGGAGTTGTAAAGTAGTGCGTTTTCCACTCCGTGTACACATGCTTTACAGTTCATGGCCAATGTTAAAACAAATGGTTTCCATCACTCTGTCATCGATAAAGTCTAGTATTGTAAACTGGAATATAAAGTACTTATGCATAATCATAACAAGCGCCAATTGTTACTTTCCTCAGTTTGTAAATCAATTATTACATGTTTATGTCGGAAAATAGGTAGTTATTATTTATGATAGCTTACAAAGTTTAGTATGAGTCGACGAACCGCAAATCGGCATTTAAATTACATAATTACGCCATTTTAATTTTACTACATCCACGTAGTAAATCTTTAAATAGCTCATAACTTCCTGCGAACTAAAGAATGTCAATGATACAAAAAGCTCCTTTCCATTCCAAGAAAGCTTCAGAACTTTTCAGAAAATCGGCAAAGACAACTTTCTTTCTCTCATTTATGATTTCCTAACGACACTTTTCTCTAGAATTCATCATACAAGCGCCTGTCAAAACGACACTAATACCTACGATTCTTGTAAAAAAAAATGTTCTAATTGGAAGTTTGGGCGGCTAAGGCGGGCGGGGCGGCTTTCCGGAGATAGGAAAAGCGGAGCAGTCGCCATTCGTTCGACTGCCGGCAGAGCGGTCGCACGCGCGAGCACTCACGGGTCACGGCGTCTTGGTACGCTTGCATTCACATGTGAATTAGTGTACAGTGAACAATCAAATAAATAAACGATTTATAACAAAACTTTCAGTGTAAATGAACATTTTTGAACTTTAGTTAATAGTGACAGTGTAAGATGACATTAGACAGGGGTGACAGTTTTGTTAAGATACAGCCGGCGAATTCGGTGTCTTGTCTCTCGCAGTGTCAAAACATTTTCGGGAAGAGGCTGAAGCGCTGGGGCTCCACGGGATCGTGGGTAAGCGGAAATTAAGGATTTTGTCTATCCTTTTAGTTAATTATCACTGTTTTCTACTGACGTTTGAAACTTTCGATCTTCTTTCAATATTGATACTGTCGAATGTTTATGTTAAAGTATTCAGTTGTCTTTATGTTTTTAAAACTTACTAGACATCATATTCATTATCCAGATGTAGGTTAGGTACGCAAATAAAAAATAAATTCAAAGTTTTCATGTTAAATCAAATTATTACGGTTTTGATCAACAATTTATTATACTTGTAATGGAAGTAACTAATTAAAATTAAGCACCAAATTAATGCGGTAGTTTATTTTTAATAATCATTTGTTTATAATTAAGTATGTACTACCAAATATATATTACAATGCTTTTTTTCTCCGTCACGAGTCATGTGATGTGATCGTTGTTTACTGCTAAACTTGGCATAGCGTGATGTTATTAATCACTCCTAAATATCACTTACATAGTGTGACTTGATTTAATTATCGTCAATCAAATAGGTAATAGTTGAAAATCTTGAAATATTTTTGTGGAGACAAGTTTCTAGCTGATCTTATGCATAAGTATAAATTTTCCAAAGATAACATTTAAAGTAGGCTAAGAAAACCAGAAAAGCAATTAATGAACGTAGATTTTCTATAAAATAAAGTATGAATAAACACAACAGCAATAACTGAAGAGGTATTCACATAGCGCAGTTTTTAAAACTGTGACATGAAAATTCCAAAATCATACATACACACATACATAAACTCACGCCTTCTTCCCATGGGGGTAGGCAGAAACTATATAACGCCACTTGCTACGCTCCTTACATACTCCTTTTGCTTCGCCTACGTTCATAGATCTGGTCATACACGCACGCCGCAACGTCAGCTTCTGAATTTTCCCATGATTATCTAAAATCATAAATATGGTAACTAAGGAAGTAAAGTTCACCTCCGCCGTACCAAATCCATATCTATTGATTAAGTAATAGAGTTATGTCATCATTACCTAAATAAAATAAACAAAACACGATAAACAACAAAGAAATGTCTTTATTGTCTATAGAACTATTAGATCTCGCATATTACATGCTTGATTTGGCACTTTCACAATAATAACCTACTTATTTATCGACTCTAATACTATAAATAGACTTTAATTAAGTAAATAAAAAATATATGCGTGCTTGCCGGTGTATTATATAATATGTTTACGGTTTTCTTTTATCTATCGCGTGTTCCTTTGATAGATTACGAAACGGTAATTTGGGATTATGTAAAAAACGTAAAAAACTGGCTAAGTGACTGCCGTTGTTAGCAAGTACTTGGAAGTTTTTTTGCAAGGATAAACAGGAATGTATCACATCTGGTAACTGTCGCTATGCCAAGCTTAAATCATGGATCATATGTTTCGGTTTTTTGTCTTGAACGCTTCAAAAACAGGAATGAAATCATCTCTACTAATATGATGTAGTCACTTTTCATAATCTATCCTTGAATACAAGTTATATGAAAGAAAGAAATTGATCAAAGCACAGGAAAAGCTGTGTAGGTTTCCGGGCTTTTAATCACATATTTTTTACTTGTTAATTTGTAAACATTAACAACCTTATAAAAGCGATTTCCTAGATACAAGCAATAGAAAAAGCACACACCAAATTCATTCAGTGCGTCCAGTCCAACAAAATAGAGGCTCCCACAGACAGGCGTGACGCGACACTAGTAGCACAATTTCTATGAATACTTCATGGAAAGTGTCACGTCACGCTGTCTATCGCGCCCGCAACATCGCGCCAGTCTGCATGAGCTTTAAACCCTTAAGGTGTCCTTCAAACACGATCATGCGTAAACTTCATGTAGGAACGAAAACAGTATCGGCAAACGAACCTAATTATATGACGGACGAAGCCATGTAGGGTTCCAACCCAAATTGAGGGGTGGCGTGGTCAGCACGTGACGGGCACGCGACGGACACGCGATGATCACGTCATTTCTGACGAAGCCTGTGGAATAACCACGAGGTTTGATTGGACGGGGTAGTGGCAGATTATCGCGAAGTTGGATTGCTTTTGACATGCATGGCTGTGTAATGTCGGTGTGGTAATATGGGTTGTTTTGCCTTCTGCTGTATGTGTATATTATTATGTTTGTGCGTAATTTCTAAGTAGGAGATGGATTTGAAAAAGGAATAAGACGTTTCTTAATTTGACTTATGGGAAGTTTTATACCTCTTTGTGGTAGACGCACCGAAATAATTAAAAAAATATATAATAAATATAATAATAATTATATTATATTATATTTATTATTATTAATTATAGTAATATTAAACATTAACACACACGTCACACACACACACCACGTCACATTATTACATTTATTTTTTATTTATTTTTTATTATTAAAGTTAATGCTACCAATTTCCACAAATGAAAAAGAAATATTTAAGTACTGATTATTTACTAGCCATTGCACTTACTATATTAGTCGTTGAATAATTCTGGCGTTAGTGCACAATATCCTTACTAGGCAATTACAGTCAAGCCTGGATGACCGAGAGTTCTAGGGACCGAAATATTTTTCTCACATAAGGAGGTTTTCACTTAACCGTTTCTCACTTAAACAGGTGCAGGACCGGTCTTTCTCACTTACAGAGGTGTAAGACCGCCGTGTAGCGATAAGACCGCCCATTGTGACACCTGCGGGCGCAGCACGGGCTGCCCAAGACGTTTCTGACAAGACATGATAAATTATGTCATGTCAATTTGTAGGTACTAGCATTGTATGACAACACAGTTTTATCGCTCAAACTGTGATAAAATGTGTGACTCAAGTCATGTCACAGTAGGCCGTGCTCGCCCCGCTTGTGTACAATGTCTACATTTCTAGCTGTAACTTTTATGGTATACATATTAAAGAGTATTATACTCTATACAAAAAAAAATACAAATACGCTCAACTATCTTAATAGAGTTAGTGGCAGACACAGTAAATAGAGGTCCAAGTGTGAAGAACGACTCTCTCATACAGAGGTAAAAACCTCTATATGAGAGAGTCGTTTCTCACTTGTAGAGTTTTCTCACTTATTCGGTTCTCGCTCACTCAGGATTGACTGTCAACTTACGGCTAAGTATGAAACCTTCATGACCTACCTACATAAAAACTAAGTACAAGTTCAATTGTTCTACTACCCTCACAATGGCGTATCGATGTGATCTACTTCTCCGATACATACCTATAATATATTTAAGTAATTATAGGTATTCAGATACATTTAGGACGCCTCGCCTTCATTTCACGAGCTTTCAGGCTGTAAACTAGCTTTGTTGGCATTTATGTCGGCCATTTGTTATATGTTTTATTACTTTATCATTTGTCAGTTCACTTCTTGTCATTAATTAAGGATACTTCACTTCGGAAATCGGATAAGAGAGATAGATATCAAAAGTTACAATTATTTAAAATCGTGCGACTTTAAATATTCGTAACTTAATTTACTTATAATTCCGAGCTTTCCTTTTAAAACATAGATTTTAATCAAAGTTTAAATCACTTACGAGTACCTATGTACAGTCTCACATTCACGAGATTTTCTCTCTAGCATTGATTTTACATTTGCTAGACTTTTGGAAACGTCCCAAGATAGAACATAGGCCGCCTGATAAATCTAGACTTGGCTAGCAACAGACGTAGGAATCCTTCGCTCTCTAAACGTTTCCTCTTGACTTGATCGGTTCACTGAATTTGACAGCTTCTTTTTGAATATTTTATAATGTTTTACCGATTTAATTTGGCTTTAAAACTTCGGCCTTCATTGAAATACTAAGTAAACAGGATGTTCTAATACTACTATAGGTACTATACTAATATAATATTATAAAAAGGTAATTTTTTTTTTCCGTAAATAATAATAATTATTATTTATTTCATAAAAAGAGGTACAGTCTGTTACAAAGTAGGATAACAACTTAGGAATAGTTTACATTTGAGATGAGTAGGTAACAATACAACTTTACGATCTGATGTCCTAGCTAGGTTACTTAGTAGCCTGTATTAAGGACAATCAGCCCTCATTTCCCGAAAAAAAGGACAAAAGTATTGCTTAGACTGCTAAATAATTACTTATTAACAAATAATTTAGAACAAATTGATAAACTAATAAAAGTCCAATACAAGAACCTTGTGTTTGTGTGTGTATACGCACGTGCGTGTGTGTGTGTGTGAGTGTGTTGGGGTGTGTGTGTGTATTATGAGTTACTTCATTGTTGTGAGAAGGAATTCGGTAAAATTTGAGAGTTTGTAAGTAGGGGGTAATCTTCGAAACTATTGATCCGATCCCAAAAAAAATTTCACCAATGGGAAGCTACAATATTGCCGAGGATATGTTATGTTAAAATAAGAAATTTAAAGCTGTCGAAGGCGTGGGCAGAAGGACTATAAAAAACTTTACCTACACACCTTAATAACTTCATATCACGCTTCAAACAACTTAAATAAGAAAAATAACGCATCATTCACTTTAGCTATTTGTCTACAATTACTCGAACACATAACTTGGCGGATAGATGCGATTCTAATAACACATTTAGCTGTCCACGATACAAACAACGTTTCATTATATAACGCTAATAGCAAAATTACTTGTTTTTCAATATTTACTTTGCAATTACTGCTATTCCGAATAACGATTACCTACTGTCAGGATCGTAAACGATTAGTATAATGACTTGGGACTCGGTAAAGACAGTTTTTTTTTAAATCTGTTATACTCATAACTGCTACTGATGTTGTGAAGTTAACATATTGTAAGAAATGAAGTTGTTCTTGAGTGTAATTTACAAGAAAGTTAAACAAATCGTACAACACTGGGTGAGTCTATTGTTTAGAATATTTTCATATCAAATATATAGTTTTATACGTTAATGTTAGATTAGTATATTGATACGTTATGTAAAACATGTAATCATAAGACCGTTTATTATTCCAATTTATAACATAGCTTCCGATTACGCGGAACTCCACCGCCACACAAACTGTAGGATCATAAATCCACTAGCTCGTAGTGTTACTATAACAACTATTACTTGCCAAATCGTATTCCTGATCGTATACCAACATGCAGACATGTTTGTTATTAGTATTCGCATCTAGTTTAATGTTCGAGGAAGCTTTTGGTTAGAAACAGACTTGTTTTTTAGACTTTTTTTTAAATACAAACTGCTCTATGTTTTGGTCCGTGTAAAGGTCATCTTTGATTGAGATCTAAAGGCCCTTTAGAAGGTCCCGATTCTATCTCGAGATTTAATAAACATGAAAGTCAGCCATTTTGCGTATTCGAAGGTGAAATATAAAAATAATAAACGGGTTGATAGAGGCTAACGCTCCCTGCGTGTCGCGGGCTCGTGGGCTCGGGTCCGAAGTGACCGGGTCTATGGTGGGACCTTGCTTCGCTAAACTGGTCCGGATGCGCGGACGCAGGACAGGTTTTGTGTCCGTCGTCAGGTGGCCACAGTTTACGTAATTTCACCGAACGTAATGTCATTATCACTAATGTGAATGTCATACTATCTCCCTATATTTCATGTTAGAAAGTACATGAAATCAATATGTAGAATATTATAATAATATCAAGGCCCACCCCACAAACTTGTTTGCGGAATTCGCATCACTTTGCATAACATTTTCATAGGCCGGAGAAACCGAAATGATTGAAGATATCTGCAAAATCTAGATCTAAAAATATCTAACGTTATATCTCGGTATGAAAGAAATCATTCACATTTCAGACTTCAGACTGAGATAAGATAATATATTTGTAGTAACGACTTTCTATGAACGCCTCAGTATCCTTGTTTCCGCCATAAATACGTCAAACTAATTAATAAGACGAACACTTTTCATGTAAATCACAGACGACATTTAGAACCCGTAACAATACATAAAGAACGAACGTATCTTTGGCGTAAGTTTACGTAAATGTCTACTAATAGTGACAGAAGCACAAAGCTGTCGTTCCACATAAAGGAAATTGCTACGCGTTGTTATGCGATACCTAATAGACAACAGTAGCGTCTACTTATAGTACATACCAGTTCCATGCATCTACTAAACTGCATAGGATACTGGCTGTAGCTGTTTGTGGGCAGTGGCCTACGCCAAAGGTACATTTTGAATTAAGTTCCTTATTCGATTTGAATTTCGAACCAGTCGTATGCCTTTACATATCGCTTTGCATCGTGTCGCATTTGCTGTTCACGTGGGACGATAGTACAAGTTATTTATTTTTACACACATCGAACCAGTAAATAATGAGCCGAACGACGTTATAAATAGAATGTTTCTCCCACGCAACACGGAGGAACATGTCAAGGTTCACACTATATTTATGTTCACACCGTGTAATTAACTAATTCCGGGCTGATCGATTTACACTTTTCTGTTCTAAAATCTACAAGCGAAATGATTTCATTTTCATGCTTTGTTGTTAAAAATATTGGTTGGTCTTAAAATGGAACCACTACCATTGAGGAGAAAGTGAAACATCTATCATGCCAAAATTTCCAAGTGCATCTAAATAAATAAAGGCGTTCAAGTTATCAAATATTCAGTAATAAATTACAATTCCCTAGCTAAACACCACTTGCCTTTGTATTATGCAGAAAAGTGAAAGCTCATAATAATATCAAAACAATAGCGTCCCCATATAAATTTCACTTGCACAAGTACTTGCAAGTTTTCTCGGAACAATAATGTTCTTGATTGTAGGCATTGTGCTCGGTAACGTTAGGGTTAACTGATGTACGGCCGTTTCTTCGTTTTTAAGTATTGTTTTCCTAAGAAAGCAGTTCCGTACCGTCGTATTCTGCCGTCATGAAAATCTGTCATTTTCACCAGTATTTGACGTTAAGGGGTCAAACAAAGTCGGGTGTCACCACTGTGTGGATCGCCCGGAGGACACGGTGGAGCATACGGTGGAGGTCTGCCCGGCTTGGGCGGAGCATGCCATGTAGCCATGTCCTCACGGAGGCGATCGGTGGCGGCGATCTCTCGCGTTCGGCCCTGGTTCAGGCCATGGTTTGGAGCGAGAGTGCATGGGAGGCCGTCACCTCCTTCTGCGAAGCAGTAATGCTCGTGAAGGAGGAGGCGGAACGCGTGAGGGAGAGGCAAGGTTCGCGCCCTCGCGCCCCTAGTCAGCGTCGGGAGTCGCAAGCCGATTTTCGGCCACCGTAGGCGCGGGCTTGCGGACGGTGAGCGATGGGTAGCTCGCCGTCTGCCAAGGACCAGGCCCGGGTCGACGGCGCGTTGTGTTCCACGCGCGCCTCAAAGAGATGCCAGCACCAACTGACGGGTCCGTTAGGACCAATGCCTGCCAGGGTTGCCAGTTTGTCCGAAAGGGATATCGTGGCCCTGGAACACAGGCAACGGAAGGAACTCGGGTGGGTTTTAGACAGTAAAACTCTGACACGCCCTCCCACTCCGCCCGGATAATTCCCCACCCGAAAAAAAAAGGGGCTCAAACAATGGTCTGTATTTGGGCAGCCGTTATTGTGCTTTATTGTTGCAGACAGCTTTCAAGTAACTTTCGAGTTGTCCAGCCGGTATATTAGAGGATTTATTATAAATCTGTTACGCGTTTGAAGAGAAATTCTTAATTGAAAAGAATTATCCTCATGGTCGAAGAAAATAACACACAAATAGAACAATTTCAAACTTTTAACAATTTCAAACACACTTTCAAAAATAGAAAATAAACTGTGTTGTTTAATGTATCAGAAAGAACTTCAAATACTTTAATTTTCATTGTCATAACTCATAAGTATCACTTTTAAAGCAAAGGAAACATTCTCAGGAAAGCCAACGATGACCACAACAGATAAAGATGAACAATCTTCGCTTTACATAAATCAGAGTAAACAGCGCAGACGTCGATAATATGCAAATATCAAGTTTACTTTCTACGATAAAGCCTGTTTGATTTACGACAAAAAAGGTCTTTATCTATCTTGTGTTTATTTGTACGATGTATTTCATTGGACACCTGGATAAGAAATAATAATAATAATAATAAATAATAATTTATTGACATAAAAGTATGTTACATTTCTGTGGAAGCCCTAACTCCTGCGCTAGGTGGAGGGGAGAAGACACTGATTCCTGTAACCTGTGTTACAGGAATCAGTGTCTTCTCCCAGTAGTTTTACACAGATAATGCAATCAAATTTAAACAATTTTAAATTATACACAAAGAGAATCAAGAAATGAGAATCTGTAGATAGTTACAGTCTGTTTGTGAGATTATACATCGTAGCATTTTAATCGTCTTACAACGGTAGCCCACTTCATGTTTCCAATAACTACTAATCATTCATGAATGTAAAAAAAATATGTATTAATATTTGGATAATTAACAAAAAAAATATTGTCATTATGAATTTATTACGCATGACGTAGTTTGAAACACCCTGTTACGAGCGCAGTTCGAGCTTTGCGTTCGAAGGTCGGCGCGGAATGGAGTGCAAGGCTCGCACCGCGCTCATAACAGGGTGTTTCAAACTACATCATGCGTCATAAATTCATAATGAATAATTAAAACAAAAATCATTTTTTTTTTTTTTACTTTCATGAATGATTAGTATGTCATTGGATACATGAAGTGGACTGCCGTTGTGAAATGATTAAAATGCCACGGTGTATATGTATATGTACATTGTAGAGCAAATATATATTTTCATTATCATCCTCCTGCCCTTCAAATTCTAATAGCTTTTATTAACAAATTTATACCAATAAAAATGTATCCCAATAAAAATGTACACCAATAAAAAAAAACATTTTATACAACGTTCTGCCCTTATCCCAATTTAATTAGGTTCTGCGCAGCCTGCTCTGCCTTCCATACATATCTATCGTCCTCATCTTAGTATTCATTTTCACCCGTTTCATTCACCAATCCATCCATCTCTATTAGATCTTTTCCATTTATACTAATCATTACAATTAATTACAGATAGCCACTTACTATATAACAATTTACCTCCTATCACAAACACAATGAATCCACAAAAAGATAAAGTTTCCCCAATCAACTAAGAATCGTTAACTAATTGAAACTGACGCTTTAATCTGACATTGAAAGCTGCAATTCATCAATCATAAGTAAATAACTATCATTCATCTCTCTCTGCCACCCATCACTTAAAATTACCTCAAAAATTCTATTGTTCAAATTCAATGCTGTTTGTGTATGTGAGTTTAAATGTTTGTATATGCACCCACGATACAGGAAAAATTCCTAGTGTGGGGCAACGTGTTAAAAAAAAAAAAAAAAAAAAATGAAGAAATTCTTGACATCCCGCGCAAGTTTCGACAAAAGATTCCGATATTACTTCATACTGTACTATCTTAAACATGTGATCTGCATTGTCAGCTCTCTGTGCACCTGTGTTAAAGTCTGCAGACTTGGAGTCCTGCCCACCCCACATGCCAGCGACTACAAACATATTTGACAATTTCTATTTATAGACGTTCCGTCTGTGATGTTTGCAGTCAGTTACGAGTAGTCGTACGTACCGGGAACAGACCAGGTGTCCCCGGTGACCCCTATCAGTAATCTTGGCCTTCGACGATGTGGAACGTTTATGCAAATGGCTTTATTAAACTTAGAAGGTGCGTTTTGATTACGTGGGAGTTAGATAATATACATAATACTGAAGGCAATGATATTATATTAACCAGATATGTTAGACACTCACAAAACAACCGAAAAAAAGTGTTCCGCACAGCAGCGGCAGCACACATACCCACTTTTCATTAATTTTACATTTCACTACAAGTAAAAATGATGGTTTGATATAAACAACAAGAAAAAAAGAGACAGCTAGTGTTGTCAATTGCGCGTGAACGTAAACAAACATTATTCTGGCCACCAATCACCGAATGTTGGCATCACAGACTAACAAATACGTCCCAATTAGGACGATTTCGAGTCTTCGCGGATTGCGCGCTCACAACATATATGTTTAATATAATTATCATTGACTGAAGGTGTTATTCTGACATTATATTCTTATTTTGACCAGAGGGGCAATTCTACTAATTTTAAGAACGTTCACAGTCTGATCTCAGTCTCAATCTGTCAAAAATACCTCTTATTTCCCTACATTTTGACAATTTTTTGACGTTTGTTTGTCGCCAATATGAGATTGCGACTAAATTTTGAACGTTTTAAATTACGAGAATTGGCCTTCAGGTTCATGTTATTCATTTGTTTACTCAAACCAAGCCCTTTTATTTTATAATCCCGCGCCAGTTCATGTCAGTTACCTTAATGATAATTTAGAAAGCAATTAAAATTACATTAACAGTGCGATAGATAATTACGAAATTTAAATAAAGATAATGTTATCGTAGCATCAAAAGTAACTCATGCTTCAAAAAGAAAGTGCATAGCTAATACAATTTTAATAGGAAACAGATCGATTTAATCACGAATTCCGAAGTATATCTCGATAATAATAAAAATATGTTCAGCCAAGTAAGACATATTTATTTTCGTGAAGAAAACGTAAGGCGGTCTAATTTCCTGCAATAAAGTGTAGTAATAAAATACCAGTCCGGTACGCTGCGCAGGAGTCGCGTGCGCTATGTTACGTCCGTTTCTTCATTCTTCGACTATCTGTGCGCGGAATCACGAGATCTTATCTGTATTGTCGAAATTATGATTCAAAGTGATGCTTTAGAACCTGCTCAGTTGTGATGAAAAAGAGGATTTATATGCGAATCTAGTTCAGGTACCTATTCATCATTATTTTGTTACGTTTTGAAGCCTGTATGTTTTATAGGATTATCATAATAATTCCTACACTTACGTCTGATCTGTTAATTTATAACATGGTATATACAACCTGTTTTTTTTTATATCCCATAACTCTAGGGTTATATTCTGTAGGTAAAAATAATACTAAAACTCCTAGAATAGGTGGTCCAAAAATGCATCGTTTCGGAGATATCATCAATCATAATTAAATTAGGTCAAAAATTGTCACCAGTATGACGAATCTTTACTTTTGCGAGGTTGCCAAACTTCGCAGTAGTGTAGTAAAATAAATAGTAAAATAAAATATGTAGTTATGTTGGTTTCGGGGCTTCCCGGCGGCAGCTAGTGAAGGGAAAGCTACCTTGTCGACATGTAATATTTCACGTAAGGGTGTTTTACATTAATAATCGTGACTTTGCCGAATTATTTTGTATGAAAAATGAAAAAAAAAAATAACGAAGGATTGGAACATAACTCATATGCCAGTTGATTCTTTGATATGGCCTCAATCATACCCTAGAGTTATGGGATATCAAAAAAAACACGTTGTATAATAAAATTAATTCTCTTATATTCTATCATAGCTGGCTATCCGATAGCTTGGGCAATCATGGGTAAGGCGTAATATTTTTTGAAAGTCCTCTTTGTGCCATATTTCGAATCTATGCAGCAAAGGAGTGGAACTCTCTACCTGCGTCTGTGTTTCCGAACGCATACAACCCTAATCTCTTCAAAGTTAGAGTAAACAGGCATCTTCTGGGTAAGCTCACTCCATCGTCGACTTTGTCTCTGTCACCTCTGCCCTAGACTAAGGTCAAGAGCAAACCCATCCTAAATTAAAAAAAAAATGCAAATTACTTGTAAGTTCTACTGATACTGTCAAACAAAATACTCAGTTTGGTTACACCGGGTATCACGTAATGATGTCTAAACTAATATGGTCAATTTATTTTACAAAGAATCACTTGATCAGCTTACTAACAAGCTGTCCTACAGCCCGCGGCTCTGACCGACTTTTAAAACCCATTATAGGAGAAATCTAAGCAATTCGTTTACTTGACAATGGATGAAATCAAGGTGAAAACCAATCCTAATTATACAGTATTAATTGTACTTTCTTTTCCGGACTTAATCCATTCAATCTTGGCCTGTGGCATCAGAAGATTAACTAAGTATAAATGAGAAAAAGCATCTTATTGCAACTTATCATAACACAATGAAACTAAGTTTGATTGATAGAATGTTGAATTACTAATAAGAATATAAAGTATACAAATATAAGCCAGAAAAGCTTTAAAAGAGAACATGCCTGAAATTACTTATTTTAATTAGACGGTTCCTTCTTATATTAAACAATTGAAAAGGACAATGAGCGTGCGACACCTCAACCATCAAATTCCTTGACACGCAAAAAAAGCTACTGAACCGTTCAGCAAACCATTCATAGTTCCTATATTCCCATGCATATATTTGAAATAATCAGTCTGTTACACAAAGTACTCGTACAGCGCCTGCTTTTACAAAGTAAAAACAGGCGCTTTACTTTGTGTAAATAATTTCATCACCACTGCTCTCAAAACGGTGAAGGAAAACATCGTGAGGAAATGCATCATCATCATTTCTGTCGAAAGACGTCCACTGCTGGACATAGGCCTCCCCCAAAGGGGGGGGGGAGTTGCCATAATCGCCACGCTTGGCAGGTGGGTTGGCGATCGCAGTATGTTGTTAAAATGCATAGAGAACGCTGTTGCCCATTCTCTAGTAAGTTCCTCAGTCGCCTTTTACGACACCCACGGGAAGAAATGGGATGGTGCTATTCTTTACGTCCTGCATGTTCGAAGACATTCGAAGACATGTGACATCTACCAACCCGCACTGGGCCCGCGTGGTGGATTATGGCCCACTCCCTCTCACCGAGAGGAGGCCTGTGTCCCAGCAGTGGGAACATTATAGGCTGATTATGCATATACTAAGCAGTCTGTTTATTTGTCTTCCACTGTATCTGTTCAACCGCATTGCGTATGCTTCTATTCCATTACTACGCATGTCTGCGATTTCTAACGTTTGCGGTTTCGCCTAAGTAATACACAGTACTAAGTAATCTTAGAGGCTTTTCACACGATCGCAGATAGCCGCTACTGGAGACTTCTGTTGATCTCATTGATTTAAGTGGTTGTGTTATTATTGATTTGATATCGTACTTGACTTCAATACACTTGTAGCTGTGGTCTGGTTAAATTTGATGCTTAGTAGATATTTAATTACATGTTTTTACATAGCCTTGCTATAAGTCGATTTAACAGTGAACGAACTAGAAATTGCCAAATCAAATTCCTTATAGCATGATGGTGTCATGTTTTCATTTGTATACAAGTACACGGTGTGTCATAAGACCAGAGGTATGATGTACTATGATATTACAGCCTACTGACCATACCAGGCTAACCAAGAAAGGTGAGCACATGAAAAGCCAATTACACAACAGTCCGTGCGGTGTAGTCCCCTATTATCACGGCCCAGTTGTCGCTCGTATGTCGTAAGCCTGTGTGTGGCGACCCTAATATTTATTGGAGGCATACAATTATGCAAGGAATTTTCTTCGCCATGCTGTAGTTACTTCATGTAATGCAACTGTAAAAGCAGGGCAAAGACCTGAAAAAACAAACAAATTAATGACTAATTTGTATGATGAATGATGTTGAATCCCTCAATTTTGCTTTCAAAGATAGATTTCTTCGTACAAATTACCTAGGACCAAGCTACATAAGTCCGTTTGGTGCCGGACGTAAAGAATAGCACCATCCCATTTCTTCCCGTGGGTGTCGTAAAAGGAGACTAAGGGACTTACTAGAGAATGGGCAGCAGCGTTCTCCATACATTTTCTCCGTACACCATACTGCGATCGCCAACCCGCCTGCCAAGCGTGGCGACTATGGCAAACCCCCCCCTTTAGGGCAGGCCTATGTCCAGCAGTGGACGTCTTTCGGCTGAAATCATGATAATGATGAAGCTACATAAATAGATACAATAATAAAATTGTTTAATCAATACCACTTAACCTCATCGAACCTTCGTTTTCCTAGAAAAAAAAACAATTTTAATCAATCGAAAATCTCAGAAACTCATTTGAATGCTAATTTCCCGTTTTGACAACAGAAAAAATATTCTATCAAATATTTTATTCTTCTCGTTAATGTCAGTGACCTTTGAGAAATTGTTGAAAGAAAAAATTTACAACTGGAGGGAAGTAAAAAGATTTTATTTCCAACTTATAAACGATTTTTCAGAAATAGATTGGTTATTAAATCTGTTGAGAGATACAGCGATCAATACATATCCATATAAAATTTAAAGCTCTAAGAGATGACTGATGAGCATTCAATGACGGCACGGTTGGCGCAGTGGTTAAGCGATTGACTGCTGCGCTGCGTGTCGGTGCGTTCGGTTCCCGCACGGAACAAATATGTGTACGACCTACAAGTAGTTGTTCCGGGTCTGGCTGTTTATGTATGTGTAAACGCGCCCACAATACAGGAGAAACTCCTAGTGTGGGGCAACGTTTTTTAAAAAGAAAAAAAGATAAAAAAATGGCATTATAGTATCCAAATAATTGATTTGGACTGTTTAAAAAAAATTACCTTAAATGGCAAAAATTACTAAGGTACTTATCTTCCAGATCCCAATAACAGTTTCGGTACATAGTTTAGTGGTAAATAAGTATCAAACAGACAGGCAATACAACAGAGAGTACAGAAAAAACTGAATAAATGTTAGATGAAAACCCGAAAGCTTTCCACTTCCGTTAACGGTAAAAGGAACTAACCATGCGTTTATAATTAGCGTAGATCCTTTCTAAAAAACTATGTATAACAGAACAGAAGCTAACACAAGTTATGAAGTTAACAAAGTTAGTGTAATAAAAAAAAACCGGCCAAGTGCGAGTCAGACTCCCGCACGAAGGGTTCCGTACCATTCTCTATAAAAACGGCAAAAAAATCACGTTTGTTGTATGGGGGCTCCCATACAACAAACGTGATTTTTTTGCCCCTTAAAGATTTGTTTTATTTTATTCTAGTTTAATTACTTATTTTTAAAGTGAATATATAACTAAAGATTCTGTGAATATTTTAAGCTTCCACCTGTTGCCGTTATCAATATCGAGCAAAAACGAGCAAAAAAATCACGTTTGTTGTATGGAAGCCCCCTTAAATATTTATTGGATTCTGTTTTTAGTATTTTTTGTTATAGCGGCAACAGAAATGCATCATCTGTGAAAATTTCAACTGTCTAACTATCACGGATCATGAGATACAGCGTGACAGACGGACAGACAGACGGCGGAGCCTTAGTAATAGGGTTCCCGTTTTACCCTTTGGGTACGGAACCCTAATAAAAGACTATTAGAATAAAAGACTATTAGATCCTTAATTAAATTACTTTGTGCAAAAGCTTTTCCATTTTCCCTTCAAAGAACTTAAAGAACAAGTAATGCACTTATTCCTGTGACTTATTCTCATCTTAATCGTATTATAATAATATTATACTTTGAATAGATCCTCTTAATGAATTCTTACGATAATACCCCTTTTTCCGCTCAAATAAGCACGTTTACCGACAAATATTATGTACAGCCTCCTTTAGAGGTCATTGCACTTAGATTATGGAAAATTTACGTTGCGTTTTATTAATAATTTTAAATATGTCTGAGGTTAAAGGTTCAATTGTTTTTCTGTAATAAAATGTTTAAAGAAATTCAATCTTGGTATTTAAAAGGTTACTGAACGTTGTTATACAACTTGAGGACGACGATACGACAATAGCTTATACTTCGGATATCTGATGACGTTTCCAGTCTGCATGCAAAAATTAAATCAATTATATCGAATAGTTTAGTCATTATTATATACCTAGTCATCAAAGATCGGCTAAACCCATACTTGGGCCGTGATGGCCCATGTATGGGAAATGTATAGCTTGATGTGTAGCCGTCTGTACCAACAACATAGAACTTCTAATGGTGACAGGAAAGATATAGGTCAAAAGACCTAGAGGCGGAAACCCCAAACTCCTAAAGGTTCAAAAGGTGGTTGGATCAAATATCTGAGCAACTGGAGGTACCTATCAGCACTGAACTCCACCAGGGCCCCAAGTCTGCTATTTTTATAAATTCAGCCATTCCAACACGAACCCATTGTCATTTTGCTAAAAGTTCGTAATCTGCTAAATTCATAATGGTCGATCATTGGTCGGTCAATGTTCTCGTAATAGAATTGTGTTATTATAATGGCATTGTCGTATTGCCATTATTATAAAACCCATTAGTAGAAATGTCATTCATTTGTCATTATGTACGAGATTACCAATACATGCAATTTCTTTCAATGTAGCGTCAGTGGCTGACCATTGGAAAGTCATAATGACGCCATTATAATAGTAGATTACCAAACTTGTCAAAATCAACAATTATGAAATCAATGATCGACCATTCTGACACTATTGTAATAGCAGACTTGAGGCCCAGGATACCGATCGTAACAGCTGGAGAAAGAATGTTGACAATTTGAAACGGAGTCACGATTCGCAGCAGGTGTGAGAGATCGATTGAAAAGAGAGGGAAGACTTATTTGATAATTTCGAAATACTGCAATGCATTCGTGTTGCCAGTTTTTTTTTTCCATTTATTGTCGTATTGTATCCACATTGTATTAAGACTTCACTAATACATGTATTGTAACATATCCCTATGTAAGTCTCGTATATTTCTATAAATGTCCTAACATATAACACAGTAGATGTCTCCGTACATAATATCCTTCCTCAGCGACACTGAGGTATAGAAATAACCGCCAGTACTTCCTGTCCAACCATATACATGATAGAATTATAAAAAAGCTATATAAAGATGATAATTGATAATCAACGTAACGAATCATAAATAACGTCGGTGCAATCTACGATTTAATCGGAAAAGAAACCATTCTTAATTTACGAACAAGACAATAAATTGTAACCGATTATCTATTCTAAAGTTTTTGCCTTTAAATTATTCAGAGGTTTGAACTATGCAAATTCGGAGAATAAGACAAAATAAATCGTGAGTTACCAACACGATTTCAGCACCAAAAATACTTGCTGCCAATAAAACAATGATATTTAACTTCCTATTTAACAGAAAACAAAAAAAAGAACAATCGATCAACAAAAATTCTCACCACACACCTTGAACCTATCGATAACCACTGATTTTAGGGTTCCGTACCATAATGGTAAAAAGGAACCCTTATGGTGAGACTAAGTCTGTCTGTCTGAACTGACACCTGGATATCTCAAGTACTGCTAATGCTATCAACTTGAAATTTAGAATAGTTTTAGATGACGTTTGCCCAACTATTTTGCAACCAAAAAAGAAATTTAAAAAAATATATCTTTTTTGCAAAAGGGACTGAAAGGGGGTCTTTAAAATTTGAAGTGGGACTACTAGGGCCACTATGTGGGGAATCATATGAAATTTTATCAAATTGAATTTTTTTTTTAGGCAGCATAGTTTCCGACTTGTGATGAATAATGTAAAAAAAAATACCGTTCCCCCCCCCCTTATCTCCGAAGTTTGCATAGATAAAAATCTGAAATTATTCTATGTGATAGAAGTTTATGTAAAGATTACAGGAAAAATAAAACGATGTCTCTAAATAGCACAGTTTTTCAGCAATCTTCAACATCATATATACGTACGGACCCCTCGGTTCACGAGTCCGACTCGCTCTTGACCGGTTTTTATTATATTCATCTCACAAAGGAAAGGTTGGGAAGGCTCTGTGGCCTTGCGGCTGTAAAGGTGAGGTTACATGTCTATTCGCTCATAATGGGCAGCAGATGACAGCCGATAAGTCCTGACAGGATAGCATGACACGTGTCAAGACCTACCCGTATTGCAACCGGTCCATACCTTGAGTTTATGAGATTTCGCGGAGTGAGCCTTAACCAGCGATGTGACGTCATATGACACAAGCTACCTGTTACTTGCTGATAGGTCAATGCAAGGACATCACGTTACGGTGCGTGCCCTTTGCTCTATATTTTATTTAAAGTTACGAACAATATAAGAATGAGTAGTGATGCAAACTTTGCGGCTTCCGAAAGGAAATTTGTATTGAACCCAGTCATTCCTTAAACAGGGTCAAATTAAATTAGCTAGCGAAACTCCGCAGACGTGTTGGGTATCGATATCTGAATACGATAAAAAAACACATTGTATTTTTTTGGGGGTCAACAACAAGTTACTGAACACAGACACACACACAGTTACTGGTTACAGTTACTTCAAATATGAGTTTCAAAATAGGTTTTTTTTTTGTGTAAACTTTACAGATGTGATGGGTATCTATAACCAAACACGATAAAATAAAAACTTAACTACTTTAAGTAACTTCACTGCCAGTGGTCATTGACACCAGAAAAAAAAACATCAAATCTTTCTTTTTTTCGTTTAATCGTATTTAGATATCAATACCCAACAAGTCCATGGAGTTTCGCTAGCTAATTAAATTTGACCCCGTATAGAGCGAAAGACAAAGCTATAAAAGCCTTTCCTACGTATGAATCAAGCTCCCTTCAGCACCGACGCAACAATTTCTTGACCGTCAACAATTCGTCTTCGAAAACGTCACCAATGAATCCAAAATCGCCGCCCATTACCGAACATAGCGTTACCTTGCGCGCGCGCAATTCTTTTATTAATTATAGTAACCAATTCGGTGAGGATATGACGCCATGATGGCGGTGTCGAGCGTGACCCACCTGCAAATCGGACTGCGCGCACGCAAGCACGGTATTCATCCTTGAATCGTTTGAGGTAGATGTATTGTTATTTGTTGGCTCGTGCCATCAAAATATCATGGGCCTCCATAATGTCTCTGATTAAATATGTACATTTTAAGCAGGGATCTGGCCGTTTAAATAAATTGGCCTGTGTCTTGTTATTTTTGATTCGAATGTGCTATTTTAAAATTCCTTAATGTCTGAAGCCAGAACTAAGCCTGGAAGCTACGATTAGGACAACACAATTGTCCCATCCGTTGCGATTCATCATCATTTCAGCCGAAAGACGTCCACTGCTGGACATAGGCCTCCCCCAAAAAGGAGGGGACTTGCCATAATCGCCACGCTTGGCAGTCGGATAGGCGATCGCAGAATGGTTTTAAAAATGCATAGAGAACGCTGCTGCCCATTCCCTAGTAACTCCCTTAGTCGCCTTTTACGACACCCACGAGAAGAAATGGGATGGTGCTATTCTTTACGACCGTTGCGATTAGATAATGTTAAAGCTTAGGACAGAACATAAACAATCGGTATATTAGCATCACTCACACAGGAGACACGTATGGTAAATCGCGATCGTATCAGCGCTGTCATGACTCATGGACACCTTATTAATTGACATGACAACGTCTTGTTACCTCATAAACGACATAAAATTTAATCTATAATTAATATTTATTATTAAACCAGAAAGTAAAAATAAAAATAATGAGAGAATCAACCCAATGATATTATATTAAACAGATATGTTATACACTCACAAAACAACCGAAGAAAGTGTTCCGCGCAGCAGCGGCAGCACACATACCCACTTTTCATTAATTTTACATTTCACTACAAGTAAAAAATATGGCTTGATAAAAACAACACGAAAAAAGAGACAGCTAGTGTTGTCAATTGCGCGTGAATATAAACAAACATTATTCTGGCCACCAATCACCGAATGTTGGCATCACAGACTAACAAATACGTCCCAATTAGGACGTTTTCGAGTCGTCACGATTGCGCGCTCATAATATATCTGTTTAATATAATATCATTGAATTAACCAGTAAAAAATGGAGTTTCTATTTTCATATTAGTAACACGGAAAATTCGACACAATTTAACATTCAACAAATAGTAGTCTAATGCTAATATACGATCGATTTCTTCGTCTGTTTATGGTACCATCGACCTGTGTTATGTCATGCGTGACATTTGGAACGTTCTGTGCAGACGGCGCGATTGATTTCATAACTCTGTTTAACCATAGTTTGTATTCTCACTATCGTTTTGCCAACACACCGATGGCGGTGTCGAATCGCAAATCAATTTGGAATTGTTTGCTGTCGTTAACCAACATATTTGCAATATAAATCGATACGGTACTTTAACTTATTGATTTATTAATCGACCGTTAAGAATCGTATCGATTATTTAATAATATACGTCGGAATTAATAATGAGCGGATGAGATTTCTTATGCATTATTGTAATTTTATCCATCCGCACATTATGACTTCAACGTGATAAGAAAACTGAAATCCAAAACAAATGAATCGAATGCTTCATTTGTCAAAATATTTTAATTTTAGTTTCTTCTTGGATTCAAAACTTAATATCAATTGTTAGTAGGAAGAAAAGACTCCTTGAATTCCGATACGTAATCGATATTTATTTTTTAGGAGTTCATATATCAATTCTAGATACTCACGACCACACCTCGTTAAATATAAATAATTCACGTTTATATTTGGTATATTTTATTAGAGGCTCTAAATTTAATAGGAAGTAGCACCCAAACCATAATCACCTCTCAATAATTATTAGATGCTGTCATAACATAACCGATCTATAGTTTTTTGTAACTAAAGCAATCATCTCAAGGCGAAACGCGGCAGTTCCTTAAGTAAATAATACAAAAAAAAAAACGAAATATTCTTCTTGAATATATGAACAGACTAATGGAATTGGAGTACTCGAGAATGTTGAACAAGTCCCTTGATCATAATCCGAGTCTATTTACTTTAAACGAACGTCAGAGAGAAATTCTCGAAGCTTTTTCATTCCGATTTGCATGACAGTTGGTATTTTCACATTTGGCCGCCTACAGAGACCTTAAAACGAGTTATTAGTTAAGTATAATTACGTAAAGTTCATTGGTTATGGTTACTCACCAACATGGTCAACACAACACAGACTGATATTAAAGCCCGTTCTTTGAATCACGGTCATTCTGACAGGCAAGAACCTTTCACGTGCTTTTCGTACAGTCCGTATTATAGGATTATTCGATAGAGTTATCTATACATAATAATGAGCGTAGTGTGTGGTCCACACTTTATTTACACATGATCTCGAAGTAAATATACCGATGATTCGATGAAAAACTACTTTTCTCTTTATTGAACCAGCTATAAAGCTTTATTCAAACTGATTCTCTGAAACACAACATGAGGATTTATATCGAGTACTGCACTACGGCTACGTTATAAATGAATCAGTGTAGTACATTTTTACATCATAAATAACGATACAGCCCCGCACTTAGTCCGTATTGTACTGCTTGGTAGAAACCAGGGTTGGATTTTGTACTATAATTATAGTATTTATACTATAATTTCGCCCTTTGTACTATATACTATCCACGTACACTAGTACGCTAAAATACTATAATTTTAAGTTTGCTCCCGCATGCTTAGTTTTACGTCATATTATGAATATTTCGACCGTGCGTGTATCCGACCGAATTCTGATCTTGCGATGTTTTCTGTGTTGATGGCCGTACTGCGGAGGCCCGAATTAGCCTCCGCAGTACACTTCTCTCTTTCCACTAATCTCGTTCTTTCCATTCCATTCGAAATTCAATCAAAGTTTGCTCTTTGAAATCAGAATTTTTGTGTGAAGATACGAAACAAACTGGCAACACAATCCATAGACGCCATTTTATTGTCTTGTGTTGCCAGTTTGTTTCGTATCTTCACACAAAAATTCTGATTTCAAAGAGCAAACTTTGAAATCAGTACAAACTGATTTTATTCCTACTGTGGATATGTTGATGAGATTAAACGCCATGGATGAAGATAGAACTATAGTAATATTCAAAAACTGATACACTTAGAACAGGAGTAAATTTTGCCTTAACGGGTGTTGATTTTAATGACTATTACAATGTTAAATTAAAAATAATGAAAGTTTACTACTTATATTTTTTTATAAATACTATCCTTTTCAATTTGTTGTGATATCTTTTTCAACATACCTAAATCCAACCCTGGCCCTGGTAGAAACTGTAGAAAGCCAGCCTGTCAGTTGCTGGCTTGCGGCCGATGATTCATGCTATATTCAATGCTTATAACACCGTACGTGAATTACGACACACTGTCTAGTCGAATTTAAAAAATATTTCGCAACCTCAGCCCTTGTATACTAAATGTCAGTCACATCGAATTTACACTTTACACGCTTTTTTATTATATCAGCCATCGTCTTTGGCAGCTTTCGTATTTCTTAATTCATTAAGGGGACGATAACCGACTTTTAATGATTTTATACTGAAGATCACGTCTAAACGAGTAGTGTTAATGATTTGAAAAAAAAATATATATATATGATAAATTAAAGCATTTTCTCAATAACTTAATATGTGAATATTTTAGATTAAGTATGTTTATATTACATAGTGAAATTAATTTGTAAAGTCATGTCTAACGCAGATGAAAAACTGAGAATGGCGCAAAATCTAATCTATCTATTTTAAAGGTAATTGAATTATTGATCTTTTAGATACGCGTTTTACTAAAATACCTTTTGTTTTGTGTATAATAAATTAATAATGCGTCAAATTGGGGACAATGCTCCTTGATGGGCGAGTCCTATTAATGGCTGAACGTACGACGTGTGGCACTCAAGGTCACTGGCATATATCTGCGTCTTAAATAGTTTAGTAGAGATTTCGAAAACGTGCTTTATGGGGCTGTTCCGTTTGCCATTGACCCAATAGCTTTGATATATGTATTTTTTTAATAACATTTCACACTTTACTAGGGGACAGGATTATGGCTTTTTTTGTGGAGCAATGGCGTGGGTTTTTATAATATGACATAACTGACATTTTATAATTTTGTTTAATAAGTATTTAAAATATCGTTACCATAACATATCGTAAAGCTATCTGTAGAGTGATAACCGCCATAAATACGCTTATGATGTATTCGTAGACGTACATAAGTGCATAAAGTAGCAGATTTACCATTCGAGCCTAAACTGTTACAAATAAATGTCTATTTCTGTTTACTCTGCGGTTCGCCGACCGTCCGTCCGTCACGTCACTCGTAGCCGTCAGTGTGCGTATGATTGCGTATGATCTATTTCGTAGTAGCCGAGTCCATCGTCGCTCGGAGGAACTACCGTTTCCGTACCCATCTGACCATCGGGCTTGTAACATTGTACAAGCGTCGGTCTGTCTGTCAGTCATGATCGCGCACTTCCAAGAACGGATGCCTCGGTCCCGCGCTCCAGGACGTCCACTCATTACGTACTATTAGACCTCTGCGTGCCTCAGATGTGCCGTAAATGGACAGTTAATTGCAGTGTTTTACGGCTAACAGTATGTACCTATAGTATGTCCAGGAGTCCAGGTGCGTCTTTGTCCTCATCCGACTGTAATAATTAAACATTTCTTTTATTTTTGTATGTTTTATTTTTTCTCTGCAATGTCGTCAATATTGACGTCAGATGATTTATTTAATTTCCTGCCATTAGTTTCATTATTCATCACGAGAACGTATTAATAATCAAGAAGCCACACTTATAATAAAACTCCGTACATGCTTCGTTTACTACTCGGACCAGTAGACCATTAAATCGTCAACATGAATGTCTATGCTCCGTGCATAGCGTGAACCGTTACGGCGGGGAAAGCTTTTCATCATGTGGACACGTCCCAGTAATTGATATGTTCCATATCTGTAACGCGATGGTACACTTAGTGAGTGTGCATACTTCTTTAAAAATTAAAATCAATTACTTTTGATTGCGTCGCATTTATTCTGTCCCGAAAATCGAAGAAACCCGTCTTTAGATGGCTGTAATATTAATAATTGCCAAAATATTACATAAAATCAACCCGTAGCAGAAAATATTTACCTATGCTCATCCTATAATCATTTAGAAACATCGGTTTTTGACTATACACCTAGAAATATCAATATCAACTGTCATTTGTAAAAATATAGCCTTAAAGACGTCATTGGCATTTTTCCGTTCCCTGGTTTTTACGATAGGTATCGTAAACTCAAAACCCAAAACAGTGTTCTAAGATATCTACAAAAATCTTATCCTTATTTCTAACGCACTACTTCATACATTATGTCCAACAGGAAAATACGAGTTCTCAGTATAAATCTTTCTTGGCTTCCTTTTGTAGCAAGTTGACACATGGCACAAGAAAATTGTGAACTATTTCAAAGTCGCCACTATCCTGATGTGTGGGTAGAAGTTGTCACTTCACTTAATTAAAATAGTGTTTAATTTCCTAAGTTACATTTACAAAAGCTAAGGTGTCTCCCATTTCTGGAAGAATGCCTGATCAACATAGTTTCGGCACAAAAAAAAACATGAACCATTTCAGAATCACCTAATTATTCCCTCGTCTTACAAGAAGTTGTCGCTCCATTTACTGTCATTTCTCAATACGAAAACTTTCCTCAAGTGTAAACAGTGCATTTATTATGGAAACAGCGCATGCATCTCAATTGCCGAAGCAAGTGCGACAAAGTGCCTGCAACACATGGCGACCGAGTGTCTGCTTTCCGAGAAACACGCCGAACACATACGAATGATAAATGTGAAGCACTTGCGTACTGCTCATTAATTACAAAATACAAATGCAAATGCACATAATTCTCAACGCTCTCTCTCAAAACTAATCGACTTTTTATCGCGATCTCTCAGCTGCCTCCATCTCTAAATGACATTTCAGTTTTCAATGTCGATTTGTAACAAAAATTTCTATCAATAGGTCCAGTGTCCGACTGTTAGATTTATCTTTTCCTTAACAAATTAACGTCTAAACATTTTTTTTAAAGAAATTGCTCTGCTATTGTTACAAATTATCTAGCAGGAAGTCTCTAAAACGTTTCTTTATCGCATCGGAAGTCGTTCCACGAATATTTGTTATTTTGAAACCTAATAAATATATTGAGCTTTAACATTGCCGAGAGAATGCTTTAATGTGGAATTCCTTAATTTAACGTCGAATAACCTTACAAAGTACAAACAAGCAGAAAAAGATGTAATTGATTGAAAGCAGAATAAGAAAATTACAAAACCGAAGCACGTGGCATTTCAATTGATTTCTAAATCAAACGCCTCACATTGTGTATTCTCAATGGCAATAGAATCGCAATAGTGCATTTCAGTAGGCTCTTTACTGTCAGTCAATCGGTTATCCTGCGATCAGTTAGCTGCGCGCACGCACGCCGTCCGTCCGCGACGCAGCGAGCTGCCGGGGTCGACGACCTTGCACGCCCGACGTGGAAATATTGGACGTGGAATAATATACACTGGAAAAGATTGCAAAAATATATATTTTTCCAAATGATAGAGAATTTATTACAGTCTGGCTACGCAATGTCTACGACAGTGTCATAGGCCGTAGCACATGCTTGCTACAAATTATATTTTGACAAAACGAAGAGACTTTTGTTTTCGTTAATTAGTTGTGTCACAAACCGATAACTGATGCTCATTAGTTTGGTCAGTTTAGAAACTACTAGATCTTTTTACCGGAATAAATTGTTCTTGGCATTGACAACAACCATTGGCACAACAGCGCCAACAGCATAGGGTGGCTGAGCGATGGCCGTTTTGCGTGAATGTGACGTATATTTTCCCCACCTTGTTCTTTCATATTTGTTTTTTTTTTTGTATTAAAGTCTACCGCATATTTTCTATAAAGAGCAGCCCTTGTCTATCGTTAGGCTGCGAAAAACTACTACGAATTTACGAAAAATTAATCATAAATTCGCACAGAACCTTACTGAGTTAACTAATCACTGTTATGTAACGGTGTTAATGTTCACTCTCCATTACATCTGTCAAGTAACCTTATGATCTTGCTCAATTGCCTTACTCATTCATAAGAACTTTCTCGCCTAGACCATGTCACCCACGTGGCTCATCCAGTCTTCCACTCCGTGGCCCATCCAATGAACGAGTGGGTGACGGACGCTTGCCAATTATTATTGTTTACTTTCTATCTTTAATTGCATATTGTACGAAACAAAATTCTACGTGATTCATAGTGTCAAGTTACCTGGGCCTCAAGTCTGCTATTACAATTTACAATAGTGTCAGAATGGTCGATCATTGATTTCATGATTGTTGCTTTTGACAACTTTGGTACTATTATATATCTACTATTATAATGGCGTCATTATGACTTTCCAATGGTCGGCCACTGAAAGAAATTGCATTTATTGGTAAACTAGTACATAATGACAAATGAATGACATTTCTACTAATGGGTTTTATAATAATGGCAATACTACAATGCCATTATAATAACACAATTCTATTACAAGATCATTGACCGACCAATGATCGACCATTTTGAATTTAGCAGATTACGAACTTTTAGCAAAATGACAATGGCATGACAATGGGATCGTGTTGGAATGACTGAATTTATAAAAATAGCAGACTTGGGCCCCTGAAGTATTGATGAAAATAACTGGGATTCAAAAGGTTTATGGGGGTTGTATGTACGTTCACGAAATGCTAATACATTTGGAAATGAAACAAATTATTTTTAAATGCCTAATTGACTTGAAAAATTAATTATCGGCCAATACATTTGCCAGAAGTCACTCAATGTCTCAGACATCATTATTTTACAAGATCTAACTACTCATGTTCACTTGTAAATGAGGCATCAGGACGATCGATAGAAAGTAAAATACTCTGATTAATAATAGGAGTCAGTCACTGTCAAATATTTGAGTCGAAACGTTCAAATAACAGCTTTTCCTTCATGTCGAACGAACTGCGAACGTTTGTTTCACCATTGTGTCGGCCAACGAACCATAACATATATGAACTCGTTTTAATTAATTCTATAAAGTATAAACTTCCTACACCTCATTATTTTTACTGCAAACTGTTTCAACTTTCCTCTACTGACGTTTATATGAGCTAATCAACGAATAAATTGGACAGAATGAAAGCTCGTTACACAAATATAGAGGTATCTTTGAATTCAGATTATGTAAACAAATATTACATTAAATATTAAAGAGAATGTGAGATACCCTAATATTGAGAAAAGTAGGCCATCATGAAAAATGTAAAAACACCAAAATATTTACTTAAACGAAACGTTTTTATTAAGCTCAACATTTTTTACTGAGAAAGTAAGATCTGTGTTAGCAAAGTGAAAAGTAAACTTTGCAGAAAGATTTTCTCTTAATCTTTTTCTCGGCTGAATTACCTAGAAAGATATACATACATAATGGAGTATCCACTTTTAGCGAATTTAGTTTGTAACTAGGTACAGAGCAAGTTACTCGTACCGATTAAAACAACATTCATTATCCGGTTAAAGATAAAGAAATAGGAAAACAAAACAGACAGATAAATTGCTGTACAATTTACTTTTAATAGCGTTTTCTCTATGGTTACAATTTCTTGTATTGATTGACAAGCAGACAACTTGATGGTTCCGATATACAATAATAAAGATGATTATTATTTTCTGGCATCATAAAACAGCGATTTCTCTTGTATTATCAATTTATCATACAACAAAAACAATCTCAATGAAAATCTACATATCTTTTGTTTTCTCAATACAAAATGCACTTAACAGACTAATTAACTCTATAAATAAACACCACACATAATGAAGCTTATTTTCAAGTGGTTCAATTCCGCTTATCTTGCACTCGTCATTAATACCAAACTAATTAGCTCTCGTTACACGACAATACTGTATTCAGGAGGAAATTAATGAAGTTATTAAAGTAGCAGGAGATCAGTTCCGAGTGATCGAAGGCCGATGGAGCGGCACGAAGCCGAAGCTTCGCCCGGCTGCCTTTCGGGGCCGAAACACACCGTAAAAAAAACAAAACGTCATCTCAACAGACACAATGCACTTGTCAGCTTACACATCGTACGTTGACTTTTGTACGAAGACGCGAATAGGTGCATCGATGCGTGGAACCATTAATAAGACAATGTCAAGACACCAGCCCCCTTATTACAAAACAAGGTTTATCTTCAGACCCAGGTTTAAAACATGGAGCCATTATTGAATTTCGAACTTTATTCCGGCTATGGTAAAGTTCCTAAACACAAAACTGTCAACTTAGTACCGAACTAAGTTTTCAGTTTTGTATAAAGAACGGTATTTCAACTATACAAAAACTGGCTTCATGGTTTAAGCCATGTCAAAGTATAGACCTTGTTTTGTAATAAGGCGGCAGGGGTCTACTCTGAAGCGTTAATCCTTAGTATCGGCCGAATGTTCGGCTGTTTTATAAGTTCCATAGTTTTCTTTTTTGACTTTGAATCCTTACCAGACTCACACTCAGTTGCAGAAAGCTCACCATTAACACTTCATTACATAAAGCAACATTATCGCTAATGAATTCATTACTTTAATGAAGTTGCACAAACAAATTTTAGATAGCATTAGACATTTTTAATGCCACTTTAGTTAAAGAAGACTTTAAACAATATTGCCAGGAACAAATTACCATATTGAACGAAAAGAGTGAACATTTGCGTTCTGTTATTATCCGTACGTACAAGTACACCACAATTTTAGCATAAAATAAAGTAAATGTAGTTGATTTATGTGTATTCAGTGTACTCTGTGGTTTAATGTAGTTTAAATAATCTGGTTTAAGGGGGATGCGCTAAGGTAGCCCGCGAAATTCAAATTTACCAACGTTTTTTGCAATTTTTATACTTCTGATTCATATTCTAATGATTATAATTTTGTAAAGCCATATTGGTTATGGCCGCGAATCATAATTAGATCAACATACGTGTTACTGACCTGCAAATTGCAAAAAAACGTAATAAAATTTGAATTTTGCGGGCTACCTTAGCGCATCCCCCTTAACCTAATAATTTTAACATGTGTGCAGTCTAGAGCTCCGGCCACACGTGGAAATCCATCAATTTCATAAAAACCTGCAACTCTACGTAGTTCCGTCCGGTCTGGCATTTTAATATAGAGGTGGCTTAATTTTGCTAGCTCACGGGATACTTTTTGTATAAACAAACTGACAAACAACCCGACCCAACCTTTTTCCGACAAACTGTTGATTTATTTATGTTTATTAAATCACCCAATACCTACTTGCTGGAAAGATCCAGTGGAGAAAAATCTCAAACATATTAAAAGCTGTGTCAGGCCATTAATGGATTTATTTCTTTGCGTCACTGGTTCTAAATCTTAATCAAATAGGTTACAAATTTGAAGAACTGGCTCCTTGGAAATTCTATACCTTACACGAAACTCTTTTCCATCATGTTTTAAAAATGAATTCACTCGGTCTGGGATTCGACGGCGAGGTAAATCTACTAAATGAGAATCAGATAATGACGAAAGACTGGTTAAAGACATCTTTCAATTACAGAAATGCATTCAAGTACCGTAGAAAACACTAATGTCGCTCTTAATGGATGCTTTTCGGCCCATTAAAATTAAAAAATCTGAAATGTCAAACTTAAAGTTCACCACCTGCTAATGGGCGCTAATGAAGTTACGTGCAACGTAAAAGTGTTTAAAATGGCCGGTTTCATTAGGTTTGACATTTCATTAGTTAAATTTAATGGAGCATTAAAATAAAATAAAAAATGGTTTTGTGCAATGATTTAATGCTACATTAGTGTTTAATGTAGTCTTTAAAATTTAAAGATCGTTTCTGCAACTGAGTGTTAGTGTCAATTTCACCAATCAAACTAAACGCGATCAGCACATCCAAACCGAGTTCAAGAGCTGTCAGTGTCAATATTACAAAGAAAATAATGACACTAACAGCTCTTAAACGTAGTTTATGTGCTGATCGCGTTCAGTTTTCATTGGTGAAATTCGCCCTTAAAGTCACATTGTTGACTTTGGCTTATCTCTTTGACTGTAGTTGTTTTTTTTTTCTTTCGCCGTATTCAGCCATAGTTAGCCGTAGTCAAGCAACGGCCGAACATTCGGTGGATACTTCGGATTTATGTTCGGAGTAGACCCAGACCGCCTTATTACAAAACAAGGTCTATATTTTGACATGGAACTGGCTCCATGGTTTACCATGGAGCCAGTTTTTGTAATAACAACGTAACAGTGATTAAAATACCGTTCTTTATACAAAACTGAAAACTTCGTTCGGTACTAAGTTGTCAGTTTTGTGTTTAGGAACTGTACCATAGCCGGAATAAAGTTCGAAATTCAATAATGGCTCCATGTTTTAAACCTGGGTCTGACGATAAACCTTGTTTTGTAATAAGGGGGCCAGAGTCTGAACAATTTGACTTGTTTTCTGTTATAACAGATTTTTTTTGTAGATTTTAGACAACTATAACTATGGGACTGTTTTTTGTTGCGTCTTTTACCGCCATCATTGTTTCCATAGACTCTGACCAAAGACAATTTTGACTGGAGTGAGGACTGCTGAACACAGCCGAAGTGCCAAAGAAAGTTTAGAGATGCTGACACGTGCGATCAGTCCCTTTTAACATAACGACGGCCGACATGTATGATAACTTTACGACGTACGGCATTTCATACAAACTTTCAAGCCCTTGTTTTTCCAAATGACTGAACCGATTTTAATTAAACTTCATACGCATATGCAGGATACAAAGGTCTAAAAAGTTAGTATATTAACACGAGTCTCTTAACTCGACATGCAATAACACTTTTACAATTGAAATAACATTTTAGAGGATGAGCAATTAGCAGATGTGTCAATCATGCATAATCAATTAGTCATGATACACTTCCATACTAATATTGTTGTGTTGGTTCTGTATACGTTTTGTGAGATGTATGAATCTGCGTTCGGAATGAGGGTAAAAGCTTCTGCGAGCTTCCCGATTAATTTCGAGACAACTTTATTAAGTTATTTATGTTTACTTTGCAATAATAATGGCAGACTGGAAAGCTTCCGTGGCGAGCTTATTTAGAGCAAATTTTTTTGAGCTTTTTAGCGTTAAAAATCCTACTTATTACACAAAATGGATCCTTTATATCCATTGATATATTAAATAGGAAGATAGGCCACTCTCTAACATCACGTAAATATTAAATGGACCCGATGTCGTGCGTCACTGTTACGTACCCATAGCAACTCGCAAACAAACTACGATTCGGGTATACCCCGCAAACCGGGAGTAATGTAGGTCGATTGTGTCCTTTCCCCTAATTTATGCGGTCCACATCGAGGAGCGCGTACCATATCTTCCTATTCAATACATCAATTTTTATATCTGTTAATACACACTAATGTTATTACCCCGCCTATTGAGATAAAAAAACAAATGAGATTCTAATGTAACGTCATCTTACGTCACTCAGCCTCTATTGTGTACAAAAAAACACAAAGATATGTTACGCAACTTTATCAATTGTTATTATGGCCGTTATTTGCAAGTAGGCTATCGGCTATCATCACCTATATTAAGACTATGATAGCCGTAACCCGTGGCTGCGCCCACAGTTCTTATTTGATCAGCTTTCTAGATCATAACGTAATTGTGTATAACTTATTTGATTATGTGTTATCCTCCTGTGATCAGTTTAAAATTATTATAACTTAGACGCCATCGCCATAACGAAATACGCATTCTTGATCGATGGTCTTTCCTTCTTTATTAAGTTTTTTTCGCCCTGCAGAGGGAGAAGTGCAGGCGTGGTATAAATTATCACAGACATCGTAATTAGGCTTAAGAGTTTTATTTTCATAGAAATAATTAAACCATTTAAAATTTCATGCCTACGTGATTAAATAAATGAAATTAAATTGTTTATTCTGTAAAAATGATCGGATTCATGACTTATACTCGTCTTAATAAAAAAATATTAAAAATAAGCTAGATGGAGTCGACATTTCCTATCTGACTACCCCTGAGAAGAAAACAAACTCAGGGGTCAAAGTCTGTTACGAATCTGCCCGAAAGGGATATCGTGGCCCTGGCACACAAGCATTTGAAGGAACACGGGTGGGTTTTAGTCAGTAAAAGTCTGACACTCCCTCCCGCTCCGCCCAGTGCGGGAGAAGTTATTAGATAATTTCCCACCCAAAAAAAAAAAAAAGGGGGTCAAAGTCTCTTTTAAAGTCCAGACATAATGTTAGTCAGATCACGTGAGGACCATGTAGATTCTATCCGTGTCTGAAATGTTCTTTTGAGGAAATAACCAAACAAATTTGAGTGGACCTGTCCAATCAGTGCAAGCATTTTTCAGTAATCGTGCAGCTCAACTCAAAGACTTAAGGAGCTCAACGACTCGACGAACAACTTACCAAAGAAAGGACTGTTGGGTAGGCCGCATAAAGTGCTCAAAATGCCAGACAATCATTAAAAAACTAACTTAGAAAAAAAAATAGGGAAAAAATAAATGATGCACATAGTGCTCACATTCACAATAATTAAAGTAGGTATCTAAAATAAAACATCGCCAACACCAAAAACCGCTATGTATAAAAAAATCCTTCAAATTACATCGTAAAGTAAATAAGGAGAATAATCTGAAAGGTTTCGAGAAATGAACATAATGTACTTACAAACGTACGCAAGACGTGTGAATTATGTTTAGTAAACAGTCTGTGGAACGCTTTGAAGATACCGCTCGCTATCACGGGCAAGTGAACTTTAAACTCCGCAAATTATTTTGGGCTCATTTGTTTAGGCCGACAAATATTTATCTCCGTAGAACATACTTACTATTAGGTAAACTCGTTTATTCACACGTAGATAATAAATAATATGACTCGCATTTTATATTCCTTCATATAATATCAGGGTTGTCAAGGTGCATTTCGTTTAAAATAACTTACGTAATATTATAAAGCGCATCTGATGACCACGTAGGCCGCATATCCGTTCCATTTTCATCAAACAATGATATAAATAGAGTAAAATAGGTTATAAAACATGAATGTATGAAACTGCCTGACCCAAATATGTGAATGACGTCAGAGTGACGTAAGGTAACGTAAGGCAGATCCGGATCAACCCATTGACTGCGCGGGATCTGGTTTCTATTATACTTTCTATCCGATAAATACGTAAATCCGCACATTACAACGTACATCATAATTCATAATACAGGATGCGATTAAGTAGAAAGTTACAAAACGCGTTTACTAGGTGAATATCGAGATTTGAAAGTAATGTGAAATAAAATTGTTAACTTGCATGCGAAAGAATTTAGAAAATTCTTGAAAACCTTTACTTTAAAAAAATACAACGTGTAATGGAACATGGAATTAAAAACACAAAGCTAATTTATCGATGAATTCAATCACTTCCTTAACATCACTTTGTGATCGTGTAATTTAATAAAATACTTACTGTTAAAAGCTTTTGTGATTCTAGCGTTTACATAATACTAAATTAATTGCTATAAGTCTTATATCTGCCACAATCTCTCGTACAAAATGGCCCTCTTAAGACTTCAGCGACGTCTGGCTGTCGGCGTTACGCAAGAGTGACTCATTATTACCAAATATCGATATACACCATTGCATACACCATAAATCTTTCAAGAAGCCTCGCCGCCGCCGCTTTGAATCATCCAACCAGTCTATTGTTTATTCGACACTTAGTCACGATAAGTAGATTTAATCGCCACAGTTAGACCACGCACAACACACATCTCCACAACAAAGTTACGTAAAAAAGAAACGCATATATTACGGAAACTGTCAAACTTACTGTAAAAGACCAAAATTAAAAGTTTAATTGCAAACTAACATGCGTAACGGAGCAATGACTTACCCTGAAAAGTTTGTAACTATTAAGACACGGTTCATTGTGGAAAGTAGGGCATTTGCTTCACCGGTTTCAGCAGACCAATCTTTCACTTTGACACAATGTTAGCAGAAAGCGAGAAAACTCCACGTAGATAGTTCAATGACAAAACGAGGAAATTGGCTGAAGGCTTGTCGCCCAACGTGGATAAAAGTATGTAAATTATAACATGCGGACTGATATACATCCTGTTAAAAGTATTCGAATTATTAATGGGTTCTCAGAAATCGGGAAAACTCCACGTCATACATCCGACGGGAAAGGAGATTAAAGAACTCTCAAGTTCAACAGTTGCTAAGTACCCAAATATATTTCGATTTTTTTGACAGCCCTGTATTTCTAAGCGCGAAGGAAAAGTATGACAAATCACGATGATTACCTCGCGTTCGCGGTTCCGAAGAAATTACGAGTGACACGGTCATTGACGAGTCGATTATAATTCACTTTGCAAATTGATGTAGCCGGATCTTAGCACTCGCTTGACACAGCTAAATAATGTGTGTTGAAGGCAGCTAAAGACTTGAGAGATATTTACTAAATCACTGGTCATTTGAAAGCTTTGACTAATGTTGCAGGCACCATGTAAAAGAAAATCTGTGAATTCATATCTATGCTAGACGTTGAAGAACTTTATAATTTATTCGTGTATACGTACGAATGTAAACCAAACTGAAATGTTATACTTGAAATAACTCCAAAATGACAAAACATTTACCCAAATAAACGTCTCAGAGCAGAGACAATAATTCAAAGCAACCACAGCCGTATTGTGCTGAATGGGTTATCCGGAAAAAATCACAAGTTTCCGTACCTTGAAAAAAAACATTTTGGCAGACGGCGCGGAGTCTGCGCGGGAGCACTTTCTCTGCGCAGACGCAGATCGACGGAGCGCCGTCATAGTCCTGCAGAAGAGCGCGCGCGCCGCCCGCCCCTCGCTGCTGCACATTTCCGGAAATTTATTCAAATTTCACATTGTTGTTTTATCGCCGGTATCGATTCGGTCGAGCACCGGAGCGCATGATTGATATAAGTAATACAACACTTGTTTGAGTTCGATATCGACGACTACGGATTTGTGTCATTGATATGTGAGATATTTCGGAAGTTCGCGAATGACGTTAGGGCCAATGCTCTCGTGCTGAATTCACGTGTAAAGTTCGCTAGAAGGGTATTGTTTTGTTGAATGTATCGAACAAGTGCATAGTGTGTGGTGCCGGTAGTGAGTGGCGTGCCAAGCTGTGACAATGACCACCACGCCTCGCCCTCACCTGTGACGTTCATGGACATCCGCCAAGTCATGACACTCTGGTACACCGATATATTGGTAAGCATGCATTCACTGTTTTCCGATGTTATTTCAAGCGCTGCATTTATTTTTAACGAAATCGAATTTCTATAGGTGTTTACGAAGCTGTGTTCTCTCGTGTGGAGACGAGGTATACGAGAATAGCGATAAAAAATTAGCCAGGCAGCAATGAGCAAGTTAGACACTCATTTAAGAATGATCGTGCATTTTAAGCTATAAAAACGAAAGATAATAGAGCTATATTTCTTATAAAAGCCATTGAAGAAAGTGAGAGTTTATCAAGGTTCCAATTCTCATAAACATAATATGGAATAAAGACACTATCGACTCATGTTCGATCTCTAATCGCCTAAGCATCGTTTACCTACATTTTTAATTCGTCCGAGCGAAGGCGTCGCGACTCAGACACAACACGCCTCGCAATTACGATTATTGGAAGGTATAGGCAATTGACCTACAAGTAAAGTGATATGCTATTATCGATAGAGGTGCCGCGGAGCCTGCATCGATCGGTTCAATTACTCGATAGTTCCGACATTCTTCGGTGTACTTTCTATATAATCACCGCACTCGCCCTCACAAACGGGACCAGTCAACGAGCTTCCTCATTAGCTCCCCTGTTAATTGTTTATTAGCATCTCTGGTATATTGCATGCTCGTTACGTCACCGTACCGCTTCTGACAAGCCGTTGACCCACTAATTGCGTTTGATGTGAATAGGTTACAATCGCTAAACGTTGTCGTCGGACAGATGAACATGATTTTTTACTTCACTGTTACATATGCGGAAATCGGTTGATGTGGGTCAGTCTCAACAAATCATCGATTCTTATCGCGGACCGACAGTTTTCAAGACTATTAGAAGCACGACCGTTTTCTCAAATAAACCGAAATTGAGTATAATAGCATTCGACCACGAAAAGCTAAATGGCTCCGCTGTAAAATAAACGTATTGTCTTTTAAATGGAGAGTTGTGCTCATTTTTCGAGTCGCTTCTCCAAGTTAATGTCGTTTGTTCTTTGGTTAAAGGTTAATAGGTTGGATGTCAGAAATAAATTATTCGCACATGTTTTTCCGTGAAATGTGATTACTAACATTGGTTAAAACCATCTGTTTCCCATTTTAAGTTGACTCGAACGTAAACGTATCTGCTATAATTAATCATGCAACTCAAACACATGTAGAGTGAAATACAGCTTCGTGAAAGACGCTTACCATTGAAAGGCCAACATTACAACTCATTTAAGATTTCAATCTAAATACGGTTAACTAGATGGTAATCTATGGCCTATGGCGCACCGTGACAAGGGCCTTGAATCGCGTGCCGTGGCAATGTGGCACGCATCCGCGGAAGACGCGACCGTGGTCGTACTTTCGATTTCCTCTGAGTAACGAGCCACTGCCGCGGGCGGGTAAACAAACACTTCTTAACAAAACCTATTCACTGCCACAATATAGGTGACGCTAGACAAATGTTGTTCACGACACGACCTACTTTTTAGTCGTCAATCTCGTGAACCGTTACTATTATTTTTAAAGTTTGTTAAAAGTTTTTTTTCCGTCTATCAATCGTCATAATGAGCTTTTGGCATTCGTATGAAGGGTCTATACTAGCTCAGCGCCACCTCACTCTTTATCTCGCTCGCACAAGTAGCTGGCGGTCCCGCGAGCAAGCGAGACAGGGTGGCAGGGAGAAGACTCCAAGGCAGCGATATTTTAGTTTATTTATTTTTACGGTGAAAATAATGGTAATAAAAATAAAAAAAAATACATAAGACCTGCTTTATATAGTTCAGTTAATATGCAAAAAGTTTAATTATCTAATTTGAAGTATTTTTTGAATACCAGCGGTTTATTGTTCGGTTTGGAGGTAACTTTGGAATTTTTATCTATGAAGAAAATTTTATAGAATCGTGTTTTCGTCAAATATAGTACTTAAAATTAATCCTCAACTTTACCATACATTTATTTCAAAATTCATGCTGCAGTATTTTCGACATAATGGAGGATCATGCTCATCAGGCCATTTGAGGTAGTATAAGGCTCTTAATTACTCATCTATTTTGAAGTAGCATTGTCTCAAAGTTATTTAAAATACTTCTGTGAATGCCTCGAAATCCTGGCTTTGTTGAATATTGTGTTGAAGATTTATCGCACATAGTTATATACAAATCAATTTGGCAGATGGATTCACAACCGTAAAAAATGGTCTATTATTTTGATGATGGTGCGTTTTTTCCGGATATTCGGCGCCAGTCATGCGCGTGCGCCGAGGCACAGTACCACAGTTTACAGAAGGATCACTCCTAACAACGGAGTATTAAATAGCAAGATACTGACAAATAGGGACCTAAGCAGTACAATTAGAACTGCAGGTTTAGCACGAGAACCCTTTGTCACGAGAAGAGTAGACAAAAATTACGTTTCCGTGTAGATAATAGAACATTTTCGGTAGACAAGCGATTTCTATTCTACAGTAGAGTAGAAATAGGTAGCGTCATGATAAGCTTGATGCTAGTTATGAAATGAAATGAAATCGTTTATTCTGTAAATAGGATATCAGAATCACTTTTACACGTCCTTTAAAAAATTTAAAAAATTATCTAGATGTAGCCGACATTTCCTATCTGACTACCCCTGAGAAGAAATGGCGAAACAAAGTCAGGGGTCAAAGTCTCTTTTAAAGTCCAGACATAATCTTGGTCAAATCATGTGAGGACCATGTAGATCCGTGTCTGAAATGGTCTTTTGAGGAAAGAACCACACCAATTTGAGTGGACCTGTCCAATCAGTGCAAGCATTTGTCAGTAATCGTGCAGCTCAACTCAAGACTTAAGGAGCCTTGCATAGTTGCCTTTGAATAGTTTCTGTAGCCAAAACCCTGTAACCCAAACATTTACAACATTAATATAAGGTGTACATGTATGCCTAAACTTGTCATCAACCAAGCCTTCTGTAGCTTCCTAATCTATGTCATTGCCATCTCGATGAATGCCGCCTTCACTCTGCAATAAAGCTGACGCGATTCGCATTGAACACTTGTCTTATTCACGACTATTCTTTCTGAAATACCTATAATTAGGGGAGGAGTGAAAGCTAGACAAGACGCCTTTATTTCAGTTCCGTGAGCAGTGTCGCCTCGCGTTCTATCAACAACTGGTTTTTTGGAATGTGCAGTAATTACAATAATTTTGTTAACTGCTAGCCACGGTTGGATTACACGGGACTTCCTTGACTTAATAGATAGCCATGAAAAAGTTGACTATCAATTATTATGAGCTTTCATTTGTCGGATTATAATCTTGTTTTATTCTTCTAACATAGACCTACGTCATAATAGCCTGTCTGCCTGTCTTCTTCCTCCACTCGTGCCTAGTATGAGCGCGCACAAATGGCCTGGAGCCAAGACATTTAAAACATACGCGTACATACGCTGATAACTAATCTATTGTTACTCTTTATCGTTAACGTCATCGCTGCACGTTATTGCTACGGTTCACCGCTGATAATGTAAACTGTTTAAAAGAAAAGCTATTTCTCAATTATTTACAAAATATCATGTCTGTAGGACGTCATTTTGTACTGTTCTTTATTATGGTTACACCTGAAGTCATGACTGAATGACATGAATTATCATAATTATGATTAATTAATCAGTCTCCCCCTTATTACAAAATAAGGTTTATCAAATAAATAATCAATCAATATCAAATAAACAATTTAATTTTTTTACATTGTTCTCACCTATAGAAGCAACCAGAATATTGTACCCAGGATTTTGTAATATCTTGATTTAAAAGAGTGTCCTTGGATTTTCTTGCTTATTCTTCTCCATAGAGATCTACGTTTTGGAATGGGCAAATAGCTTCAACTTTCTGACTAACTGACCGACTCTTTGACAATTCAAAAGTGCCTGTAATAGGTTTAATTGAAATAAATGTTTTGAGTTTGAGTTTTATCTTCAGACTCAGGTTTAAAACATGGAGCCATTATTGAATTTTGAACTTTATTCCGACTATGGTAAAGTTCCTGAACACAAAACTGACAACTTAGTACCGAACCAAGTTTTCAGTTTTGTATAAAGAACAGTATTTCAATCACTGTTACGTTCTTATTACAAAAACTGGCTCCATGATTTATGCCATGTCAAAATATAAATCTTGTTTTGTAATAAGGCGGTATATGTTCTAAGTGCTACCAAGTTACCACATAGGTCAGGATAGTTAATTTCGGACCATTGATTTTGGAACTGCACTACCTACTTTAGGTGCACAATAAAGCATATTAGATAATATCTCATCATCATCTACACCTTTTCCCAACTATGTCGGGGTCGGCTTCCAGTCGACCCGGACGCAGCTGACTACCAGTATTTTACATGGAGCGACTGCCTATCTAACCTCCAAAACCCAGTTACTAGCTGGTTAATACGATACCCCTTGGTAAGACTGGTTGTCAGACTTTCGGGCTTAATTGAAGAAAATACCATAAACCATCATACCAATACCTACCATAATATCCATCTATGTAAGGTCCTCAGCAGTACCTACCGAGTCTTCAAGGCCTCAAGTTGGTTTAGGTACTAATAGTCTAACCAGATTGTTCTTACTCTCATTTGAAACTGAAGTCTAACCACCTCCTTTCATTTTCCACAGAGCCCCGGCGCAGTTACCGGCGGAGGCACGGAGGCGCAGCCCGGATCCAGGGATGCCCTTGACGTGCGCTACTCTCTGGCGGCCCTCGCTGATGACTACACCAAGAGGAAACACGTGGTCAGGGTAACCACGGCAGCAGGCGCCGAGCTGTTACTACAGGTATGTTGATAGAGAGGATGCTGTGGAACTAGCAGTCGAGAAGTGCTAGATGATCTATTTTATATCTATAACCCTGGGTCGTATAGTTTAGTCGGAATGTGGATCCACGCGAGACACAATGGCTTTTTAATTGTTTCTGTAATTACGGCATTCAACCGGTTAATCACTAAATTCAGGATCTGAATGTAGTGATTAAAGGATTTCATCAGTGACTGGATTCACTTGGTCTTACCAAGACACACTTTCTTTACTCTTCTCTTCTTCTTTCACACTTGGTCGTATATCGAGAGACGGTTTGTGCTGCCACTTTCTAAAAAGCTACTCCGTTTCTCCTTCCGACCATTGTGCTGGATCCGTTATCGAAAGCTACTCCTTTCCTTTCTTTTGATCATGATATTATAACTTGTCCCAAGCAGTACATATGCCCCGCGTGCAGGTTTTGTAGATTGAAATAAATTAAATTGGTGAATTTGCATATTGTTTTCTAAGTACCTAGTACTTGTTGATTGAAAATAACTCTATTTCGAACGTTCATTAACCTTATCTGCCACTTACGAAACATTGGAATATAAAATTACAACAATGAGTTTTGTTACGTCCAATCCAATACAAACACGGGGGCATTTTGCCAGAACTTGTAATTTCGGCAAATTATAATTAGCAGCCACGACGTATGGTATTGTTACAATTCACACAAAACTTCCTCTGATTCAATTGTGAATTATATTCATTTAAACCGTCGCCGTCGTCGTTGTTAATATGACAACCTACGTCTCAAGTATATTTACACTTGAGACAAATCACATGACTTTCTCCCGTAGAAATAAAACGACGTTCAAAGTGTAACTTCTATATAATAAAAAAAAATATTCATTTCTCCTAGCCTGAAGATGCGGTAGATGCTCAGCGATGGCTAGCAGCCCTGCGCCGTCACTCAGCGGAGCCTCCACCGGCCGAACCCACACAAACACAGACGCAGGCGGCGCCGGCGCCCGCGCCTTTGCCTGCACCTGACTGCCCCTCGCCGCTCCCGCCGCAACGCAGCAAGAAGATCGGCAGGAATAGGTCTCCTACTGGTAAGTCCTTGCTTGAATTTACATCATCATCATTTCAATTCAGCCAAAAGACGTACACAGCTTGACATTGGCCTCCCCAAAGCATGGCCACATCGGCCGGCCCTGTGAGCCTCGCATTCAGCGAATTTCCGTACCCTTTACCAGGTCATCGGTCCACCTTGTGAGAAGCCTATAACCAACGCCTCTTGAGTTACTTCCATGATATTCAGGTGTAACCTTGGGTCACCCAATGTAATTGGAACCTGTAAAGGTATAGCATTAGGAGCATCAGTTTCTTTATATATTTTAGATAGTTTCAAAGGTTTAGTAGTGATTAGGGGTTGGACGTATCTATCCAAGAAGCCTGACATTGAAGAGCAAATGAGACATTAGCAAAATTTTCATGCTAATAGTTTTCCCATTTTATGAAAGTTTTTCAACAGCAGCCAAGAAAACTTGGGACTATACCTTTGGGAGCTAAGAACCTCAAGTTCGATGAAAGCCCTGTTCTCTTTCAACTTCCTTTTCTCTCGTCTCGGCACACAATTCACAGTTATAGCTTAGAACCTGGCACAGATATGCCAGAATCAATGCAATGAACAGGTATCTAACAGACGCTTTCTATCCACAGGCCCTCCGACACCAACCCTCCCCTCGTCTCCAAAGAACAAGACGTGGAAGGGACGCATGGCGAAGCAGCTGCGGCGCATGCACGGCGGCGCAGCGGCGGCGGCGGCGCCCGCGTCGGGCTGGCTGGGCGCGGCGCTGGAGAGGTGCCCGCACGATCCTGAGCACCCGCTCGTGCCCAAAGCTGTCACACTGCCGGCACATGCCGTTGAGGTAGGAATTCGAAGCTAATACATTTTCAATTGTAGCAATAGACCTTTCAGCCAGAGTCGAGCAAGGAGGTTGCATCAGGAGTAAGGAGCATTAATTATACAATTTCATAAGTTTTTTAAAGCATGGACTGATTATTTGAAAGGTTTCGTGGATTGTGCTGCAATAAAAATGTCTACATTGACAATTAAAGTCAGATTTTTTGTTAGCTCTTATCGACTGGGTCAAAACGAATACTCTAGTCTGGAAGACACTAACGTACTATCACCAATATCGAGTCGATTACACCAGATTCTTTGAAAGGAACACCTCGTCATTACTAATTCTAGGACTTATGAACCCAGTATAAGACAATCCACAAGAACTCACAGGTCTTATATAATAGTTACCCATAATGTGTGTCCCAGGCATACGGGCTCCGCACGGTGGGCGTGTACCGCGTGCCCGGCAACGCGGCGGGCGTGGCGGCGCTGGCGGCGGCGCTGGACCGCGGCGAGGCGCCGGCCGGCCACGACGCGCGCTGGGCCGACGTGCACGTGGCCTCCAGCCTGCTCAAGGCCTACCTCAGGAGGCTGCCTGACCCGCTGCTTACGGCAGATCTGTATCCTGCGTTTATTGGTGAGCTTTTTTATTGATGTTTGTAGTAGGTTCTGTGAGGAAGGGGTTTTGGTCCAATTTTAGAAAATCTCACTACCTGTATCGTGGAAATTAAAACATCAATGTGGAGATCCGGTCAAAATACTACTGAACCAAAAAAGAAATCCAAATTAAAAAAGAAACAAATAAAATTAGCTAGCGAAACTTCACAGCCGTGATGGGTATCGATATCTAAACACGATAAAACAAAACAAAATATATTTTCTAATCTCATATTTCCAGTTATTACGGAAGGTCAACGACCGGAGGAAGTGACCGTAACTTCTCTACGTATATGAAGTTTTTCAGCTAATTTAATTGACCCTATATTTATTTATTTATTAACTAGCTTTTTCCCGCGGCTTCGCCCGCGTAGATATCGGAAAATATCCCATGGAAACGTACTATTAGGATTAAAAGTGACCTTTGTTTTAATCGAGATTATAAACTATCTGTGTGCCAAATTTCATCCAAATCCATCCAGCCGTTTTTACGCCAATCCTGAACATACATCCAGACAAACGGACAAAAAATCTAAAAACTATATTTTCGGCTTCTGACTCGTTTTCCACACCTGGAACAATTATTTTTTTCAAATATATATATAGGTTTATAGTTTTGACTTCGTTACTATTATGTAACTAACTTCTGCCCGCGACCTCGTCCGCATATTTTAATATAAAACATAATTATCGTATACAGTCGGCAATAGCGTAGCATTCAATCAGTGAAATAACTTTTTAAATCCTATCTTAGTTCCGAAGATTACGCCCTCTAGACAACCTTACAATCAAATTTTACCACTTGAGTTTTTTTTTTCTTTTATTTTGTGTAATATGGGGTTTGCCTGAATTAAATGAATTTTATTTTATTTTATTTATTTTTATTATATCTATTAGTAAAGATAAAGGTTTACATCTATTAGTAAAGATAAAGGTTTACTAACAGCTTCTGTGTACAATATATCAAAAGTATAAAGATCCTCCCATATAACTTTGGTGCTAACAAGTTGCTTGCAAGTAATAATGATCCTCAAATTTTAAATAAAATCTATTCTTAGTGTCTACTGCGACAGAGTGGAAACACCCAGTGTTGCCATTATACAGAACAGTGAACACTTCTTGGATATTCATTAATATGTAGTTACCTATCGTGACATCCGTGTTCAATAAACAAAGTCGACCGTGCCTGACTATTAAACACAACTGTCACCACTTCTACAGTCAACAAACTTTTTATTAGATTCACTTTCTTGATACTTTCAACGTTGCTTGCTTTGACTGAAACTAGTAACTGTTCTTTTTTACCCGACTGCCCCAGAAGGAGGGTAATGTTTTTCGAGACTATTTATGTATGTATGTGTACCTATTTCTTTGGCACGCTCTGTAGCCTAAACGGCTTGATGGATTTTGTTTGGGAGGTGAATAACGTACTCCTGTTGGTGTTTGATGATAAAGAGTTTAATGAATCTTTCGTACAATTAGTAGAAGAGAATACAGCGAAAAAAAAAATAGATGACACGGTAACGCATGCCACTTGGACTTTTCTTGAAACTGAATTGTGAGAACCGGACGGTACGCGCGGTTCTTTTTGACGTATGGGTGACACTTGACGTATGGGTGACACTTGACGTTGTTGACATTGACAGCGTCAAATTGGCGAGCAGTGGCGCCAACAGATTTTAACATAATTATGATGAGGTGTCGTTAGATTCGTCTTAATTGTCGGAGTGAGATAGGCTATATAATATTTATATATTGCATTTGCAAATACAAAAAGGGAGGGGAAGGTTTTTCAAGTCCTGTAAAAGGCCATGCAAATTGACCAATATGTGACCGTTTCAAGGCCTGACTCGAGTAAAGTCCGTTTACTTTACACTCTTGAAACGATCACAAAATAAATGTTAAGCAGAGGTGACAGACAGGACACCCATATTTCGCCAGTTATGCCACAAAATATCAAAAGAAATACATATTGAAAGAATCGTAACTTTAAACCCCATTTTATGGCATACCTACTCATAAGCAACTCCTATCCCAAACAAAATATTTAAATTTATGTAACAGAAATCTCACCATCTTTTTTTTTCCTTTAGCTGCCGATCGGTCACCAGAAAGAGCGCGAGAACTGCGTCGACTAGTCCGCGCATTACCAGACGCGCACTATGAAACACTCAAGTACCTGATCCAACATTTGCGCCGAGTAGTGGCGCACTCCGCTTACAACAAGATGGAAGCGAGAAACTTGGCCATAGTGTTCGGTCCAACATTGGTCCGCGCGGCCAGTGATGACATGTTGGCGATGGTCAATGATATGTCCAGCCAATGTCGAATTATCGAGTCTTTCCTCACACATGTAAGTACTTTGATATGTCAAGTGTAATTTAGAATTTATTTAATGGCCGAATCCCTAAAATGAAGGAACGAAAACTTCCAGGAGTCGTGTATGGAAGTCTCATTGTAAAGTCATAATAATGTTGCCAGTCTGAAAATTTGATGGAGCAGATATATTTTATATATATGTCTAAACAGATTGTAAAGCGCCAACACTATTTCTCATGATAACTTGTACAATTCCCATTTTGTTGTTGGTCTTTATTACGAAGGCAATATTAAATTGCTGAATGAACTTCTCTAAAACAGATTTAAGATTATTATTTGCCCTTTACAGTACGACTGGTATTTCGAGGAGGAAGAGGGCGACCCTCCTATGGATCCGCCCACCAGCGCGGAGGAACTATCTCCTGCGCCTGCGCCTTCTAGAGACCTACTCATACACAACGTTAAGAAAATTGAAGGTAAATATCTTCACAAGCTGGAAATACTTGACCCTGTGACAGAATTTTTTAATGTGATCTATGTTTTGCACGTACTTTGATTTTAATCTATATTTAATTATTGTAACTATACTAAACGCCAGGACTCGTGGCAGCTGCGGTCATAAAACGTGCGAGTAAGACGGTTCTCCTGTCATCTCGCTCCCGCATTTTATGACCGCAGCTGCCACGAACACTGGCGTAACTTCTTTCTACTTGTCTGTCGCACCAACATTACCCAAGCCATTATCCCGTGTTAGCAACTAATAATACCATTAAAAGTAGCCTTCCATATACCAGGTAAGGACGTGTCTACACGGGATATAGTGTCGTCCATCATATCGGCGGCCAATCGCAAGATCCAGCGCAAGCCGCGGTCGAAGCCCGACAAGAAGTCGGACGCGTCGCGCGCGGACGTGTCGCCGGGCGGCTCCCCGCCCAGCTCGCCGCTGGCGTCGCCGCCGCACCACCTCACCACGTCGCTGGCAGACTACGACGGCCTCAACCACAAGTACGGCAGGACGCAGGACGGAAATAAGTGAGTGGTCGAAATTATGCTGCTCGGGAGTTTGTTGCGCCAATGCATCTCCCCAGCTATAGCACTAAGAAATGGTGAAGGGCGGGTGTTCTGGGGGACAGTCTTGTGTAATTTTGACGTTCTAAAAGTGATAATTCTCAGTCTAATTTCAATAAATTTATTACTTTAGATTATATTAATTGAAATGAAATCGTTTATTCTGTAAATAGGATATTAAAATCACTTTTACACGTCATATAGAAAAAATAATCTAGATGTAGCCGACATTTCCTATCTGACTACCCCTGAGAAGAAATGAACTCAGGGGTCAAAGTCTCTTTTAAAGTCCAGACATAATGGTGGAGATCATGTGAGGACCTTGTAGATCCTAGAGAATTAAACTCCTACACCGGATTAAGTTTTGGCACTATTTGCAATATTAAAAATCACGTCAAGGACCTTTTTGCTACAAAAATTACCATTTTATATACCTACATAAGTATTTAACAGAAAAACTTACAATGTGTTACTTTTCTAGAATTGAACTGGAGTCAATGCAAGCGCTGGGCCGCGGTCGTCAGGAACTCTCGCGGCATACTCACGCGCTCACCAACTTCTCCATAGATGGTGAGTTTACAGCACTTTCACATATTTCTGATTATTTCCCTGGAGTATAAATAAAACAAGCTTTAAAGCCATGGTCTCGGTTCTTAATAGTGTTGATCCCGCGCAAGCTGGCAACGTCGCATTTCTACAGCGTCTTCGTGATTATTTTACAAAAAAATCAAAGTACAATTTTGTTCAGCCAAGTATAAGATTGTTGGTATTTATAAGTATGTATGCTATTTTTAATAGTTACTTTGGTATTTACTCATAAAAAAAATATATATTTGCAGTATTACGATTAAATATTTTTATTTATTTACTATACCTACTTAGTACATGGCTGAAAAAAAATTGTACTTTGATTTAATTTTAATAAAGTAATCACAAAAGCCCTCTAGAAATGCGACGTTGCCAGTTCGCACAGGATGAACGCTCTTAATGAGGGTGAAGCACCCGATTCCCTTGTCTTATCTATACTCGATATATTCCTAAGCTCTGGGAATGAAATGATATAAAACTTTTTATTTATATTCGTGTACAATAAAGGTCTCCGCTATTTGCCCCACTAGGTGTCCGGTACTGACGTCAGAGAGTAGACACACCAATCCCTTTCTTTTGTCCACATTATAAGGTAGAGGAATGTGAGCGTGCGTGTTGCAATGTGTGCGTGTGCGCGCCGGCTACGTTAACACACGATACTACTTGTTCACATCTGTCACCGCACGTACATACGTAGCACTTACTGGGTGCATCATAACCTGTGTCATTCTCAACCTGTAAGTGGAACGTAGTCACAATAACGACGATTAGATGTGAATAACTGTAGGATCAAACTAACGCTTCCAGTCGGCGGCTGTTGACAGCACGGCTTTAATATGCTCGTGCATTAGTATAGCGGTAGGCCGGCGTGACCTTCACCACATCACCGCTGTACATACCGACATCACTCATCCATCACCAGCTCATGGTCACTAACGACGCCGCCCCTAACACGCTTCCGTCTGTGCCTAACCCCCGCCCCCAGCCCGACGCGCACTAATCTGTAACATGTTGTCGCAGGAACCGGTGACTTGGTGTCGTCTCTGACCAGCACGTTCGACCAGAAGCTGCGCACGCTCAACAACTCGTCGCCGCTCGACGACGGCAGCATCCCGTACGCGGATGAGTGCGCGGACGAGACCGAGGAGGGCAAGTCGAGCGCTAGCTCGCCCTCCGACGGCGCCAGCGAGCGCGACGAGCGATTGTCGCCCGCCGCGCGCGCGCACGAACTGAAGGCCGCCTGGCTCGCGCGCGACCATCGCCACTCGTCCTCGTCCAGCGCCGACGAGCCCGAGCGCGTCTGGCGACGCCACCCCAGGGACGACCCCGACGACTCCGAGAAGGAGAACTGCCCGCGCCGCGACGAGCCCGACGCGGGCCCGGCCGCGCCCGACGCGCCCTGCCCGCGCGACAACAAGCGCAACAGCGCCGCGCTGGAGCCGGCCCCGCCCGCAGAGCGCGCCGCCGACGACGACGGCGCCAAGCTCAAGCGCTCCGAGTCGCTCTCCCGCGAGCCCGAGCGCGGCGCGCGCGTGCTGCGCTCCGAGTCGCTCAACTGCCGCGCCGAGCGAGCCGAGCGAGCCGCGCGCTCCGACTCGCTGGGTGGCAAGGAGCGGCGCGAGCTGCCGGGCGTGCGGCGGCGCGAGCAGCAGGCGTGGCGCTCCACCAAGCTGAAGCGCAAGAACGGCATGCCCGAGCGTGGCATCAAGCGCCGCCACACGGTGGGCGGCACCAAGGACTTCGACAAGGACGGCTGGTCGGCGCGCCACACGCGCACGTCGTCGCCCGACCTGTCGTCGGACGTGACGTCGGGCCTGACGTCGGAGCTGGCCGAGCTGGCCAGCGTGTGGCCGGCGCCGCTCGTGCCGCCGCCGCGCCCGCCGCTGGAGTCGCACGTGTGACGTCACACGTGCTCTGTCTAGGCGCGCGCGTCGACAGACTACACGAGCTGTCTCGGGGCGACGGGCAGCGAGGTGCCGTCGCGGCCTCGCGGTGCAGTGGAACATTCCGCTACCGATGCGATGTCGGACTCGCAGGGGTCTCGACCGAACCTATGAATGACTATGAAAGTACACGTGTCTTTAGTTTACGACCCTTCCCGGTGCCTATTTGTTCGAGTGGTGCTTACTTGATTAGTTTTCTTTTGTGCTGACGCAGAACGAACCTTCTTATGAATTAGTTTGAATTATAGCAAAACGAATATAGTATTCTACTATTCTAAATCGTCTAACAGAAGTCTGATTTACATTTACCCATTACCACGTCGATACTAACAGTTCGAAACTTCATTTCGAGAGAGGCTATTATTTGATTCGATTCAATTGACTGAATAGATTAGGTCACAAATATCTATCTTTATTGTATAATATTACGAACGATTATAATACTCAGATTCGTTTACTTCATTATAGCATGTTCAGAATTTAAAATTCCATGCTTATTACACAATATTAAACAATTTTATTATCTCTAATAACTGAGGCATAGCTTATAGTAATTATATTATATCTATAAATAAATAAATACAAAACAAAAGTGATTCAAATAAAAATAAAAAGAATTCTGTAGTGCAATAAATACATTTTAAAAGCGTGGACTAGATGGAAACAATCGGTAATACATGAATTAAATCTATTAGTGGAAGTCTTTACGAACTTAGCTCACTAAATAATGCCAAAGAATGATATGAAACTGACATAGTAAGAGAACGCATGCGCGGAGCGTATCAGAGTGAAGGAACGAATCGGTGAACGGAATGCAAGGATTAAGATGTTGTCGATCAACGACACAACTGACCATATCAGGGAAACAAATGTCGCACTTTCCAATATGAAAATATTAGTCGGTACTGAAGAGTACCGCGGCCGAGAGCCTTCCACACGTCTACATTATTTGTTTGTAGTGTAACTCCATTTGTAGATAAACAACTACTAATTACGGAGTTGCTGTGGAACTATGACGTTTAAGAGTGCAAAACAAATGCATAATATTAGTGCTACTAGTATTTAGTTAGAGCAGACAATGAAACTTTATTAGCTATGTGCCCACGGGCTTAATATTTAACTCGTATGATAAGTGATTGGATGTACCGCGCGTACACGACATTCTGACCACACTACTGTAACACCACTTAGATGTAAGTCATATAAGGATTATTGTAGGTTCTCCTGGAGTTTCGTAATAGTGATTAATGAAAGGATTTTTGAAAATAAAATGCATACATCACCTACTTGCCTTCGCAATAGTTTTAGCTGATTCGAATTTTATGCACAATTCTCAATTATAATATTATAGATAACTTCTACGAATTAAAGTTACCTTGTGTCACCTTTTGACGACAAAACTATGTGAGTACGACGATGATTAATTAGATTATATTGTCAGAATTTTGTAGCTTTTATTTCATTAAAAAAAATATGAATGAGGTGTTTAATTTGTAAATAATGAATGCAATACCTATTATTATGTAATAATGTTAAAGATATTCACTATAATGGTAACAATAGTTATATGTACGTGTATGCCACATCGGCCAAGTTAACTGCGCGACTAACAGACGTCAACAGTACATTACAGTGATAATAATAAAAGTGATCCCTCTTAGCTTTGTAAAAATTGTACATTTCTTTTATGATTAATTTATATTAAATTTGTTATCGTAGCTTTGTTGAATGCAATTATTTTTTATTGTTTTGTTTATCAAAGAAGTATTTTAGGCTAAATTCAATTGTTATTTATTTGTGAGAGATGTAAAACGTGATTCGACACAATTTCATTTTGGAAAATAAAATGTAATTATTATTCTTGTAAATATTTTCGTCAGCAAAATGATGTTTTAGAATTTCGTTCTTTAACTTTTAAAATTTTATACCATCTTTTACGTTAAGACGATCTCAAGTTTGTTGAATGTTTGCAAAGCGTTCCTTTTAAAGTTTTATTTGTAAATATATCATTTAATGTAGGAACAGTGAATTTACTAATTTTACTGAATCATATTGTACGTAGACGGTAGGTGGCAGTAGTGAGCCGCTCGTTACACAATAAAAGACATGTTTCAGCCGGGCCGGCTCGCCAGTGTCTGCTTGCAACAGATTTGTATTCAAATAATCTATTCATGTTCTTCGTGTAATCAGCTATGAAATTCAAATAAACACCTTTAAAGACATTTGCAAATATGGATGAATCCACATTTTCAATATTTGTCATTGTGTATATTTTGGAGCAATGAAAATAAAAATATTGAATCAATTTAAACCTGTTTTTGTTTTCTATCCTAATGTCCTATTCATAGAGTATTACGGAGCAATACGGAAGAGGAGCCGTACGAGCCTAAACAAAAGAAGAAAAATAAATTGATTCAGTCAGAAATAACACTTGATTTTGATAATATTTCGTCAATGACCTTCACAAAACGTGTAATACAGCATAGCAGTGACAGACAAGAACCGTGAGAACCTGAGCCAACCTGGCGGCGAAGCTACTAAAAGATGCCCCTCCCATAGATAAATATCACCCGTCTCTCCACTATTCCAATGCTTGCTCAAGGATGCATATCCGGTAGGCTAAAGCCTACCGGATATGCCCTTGACGTGACCCCTTGGGATATGGAAGGATTATTAGAATAATCCTTCCATATCCCAAGGGCACGTCTTCCCTACCATTATCGCGCCCCCCGGTCTACTCTCTGATATACAATGGTCTCTGTAGTCTCATGAAACATGAGGCTTCAGGGTCTAGTGTGAATCTTTGGGTTCATTCGAGCAATCGAGTCTGGTACAACCACGCTGGGGTCGGTGCATTTCATTCATTCATTCAACGACCTTTACAAACCGGTGGTCCTTATTGCATGGTGTCACAACTTAACGACGACTGGCTCTGTACTACATTTTACTATTTAAAATGACTTTTCCCCCACTCAGAAATAACGATAACATCATAACCGTTATTTCTGTGTTGGGGTAGTAGTGTAGTGATTCGATGCCATAATGAAAATACATTTAAAAGTTTGTTACAACATTAATAATTTGTACTTTGACAGTGTTGCAACAGTGAATATTATAATTCGGTATTATTTATTTTTTATTAAGTCATTTAAATCACAACAATGGGATAGTAGAACTTTAAAGCTGGTGTTATACAAACCAGACACATGAGCATATTCCAGCTTTGTATTTTGGATGGCACCTCAGCTGCGGGCATTTCTCTAAGAGTAGCAGATGTCCATAGGCGGCTGTGACCCCTACCATCAGATTGAAAGAGGGCAACTATGCCCCGGCAAAGCAAATATCCAATAGTGGCAAGTAAACTATTAAAAAGAAAAAACATCTATCGGGTCTACTCCGAACCGATAATCCGAAGTATCGGCCGAATGTTCGGCCGTTTTATAACTTCCAGTTTCCTTTTTTTGACTTTGAGTCTTTACCATACTTCAAGTCACATTTTTGACTGGCTTATCCTTTGACTGTCGCTTTTTTTTTAATTCGCCGTAGTCGGCCATTAAGTAGCCATAGTCAAGAAACGGCCAAACATTCGACCGATAGTTCGACTTTATGATCGGAGTAGACCCCCAGCTTTCAAGGTTAAACTATTACTGTAGTGGAACTTCTGAAAGAGCTACACAGCCACTTGGGCCAGTTCCTCAAACGAAAATGATCGCAAAAATGATCGCAAAATGAATGTGACAAATTGTCAAGACCGCGTAACCTGTCGCTATTGGCTGTTGTTAAACATAAATGCCTGTGTATCACGCCTGTAATCCCCGAAGCGTTAGGTAGCACCCGCATTTCGCCAGTTATGTTTAAGTTAAGTCCCCTAAAATAGGGGGCGAGCCTATTGCCATCATCCGGGCACAAATCCAGGCTCCGGGCTGCTGCTGAGAAATTCCTAATGGAAAATCACAATAACACTTTACCTGACCTGGGAATCGAACCCAGGACCTCATACTCAGCAGTAGCGGTTGCGACCACTAGACCAACGAGGAAGTGCTGTGAAGAGGCTGTTGTTAAATCATTCAACCAATCACAGCAGTATACGCGGGCTTGACAATTCGTCACATTCATTCGATAATTTTCGTTCTAGAAATTGGCCCATAGGCTATCATGAGGCTATCATGGGTACACAGTAGGTACCACCGCGAACGTTCCCGGTCGACCACTTTTCGCCCTTATGCCCATAGTAATAAGGTCGAAAAGTGGTCGACCGTGCAAACTGTATGTACCACCGCGAAAGTACAGCAAGGCAGTTTGCAAGGAGTAGCGGGAAGTTGAAAATTAAAAAATTTTGCGAGGCACTTTGGGTGTATAAAGAGTTTTTTGAAGAGGTCGGGTTTTGTATTTTTTTTTTAATTGACAGTTATTTGCCGCTTAAATTAACGGTGATTCAACTAAGAAAACCTAGGTTGCCAGCGAGCGCAACCAGCTCAAAAATGCACCTCGGATGGATTAGGTTTTGTTTTAAGTTGTGTTTGGTTTTTCTAAATAGGAGTTACTTTGTCGGCTTAGTGCTCATACACACGAGCGGCACGCGTCAACGGCAGAAGCAACTGCAGCCGTTGACACTCGGCGATGGCCGCCGTCGACGCGTCGGCTGCAGCAGTTGCCAATAAAGACGCAAGGTGGCAATAAAGACTCATACCAAATTTTTGCAGAGTACAGATAAAGCGAGCTAATTGCGTAACACACTATCAGTAGCAATGGGTTACATTTTGACAGTTCAACAACATTCATCGCATTATTTACGTTGTTGAGCAAATCAATTTTTCGAACATACGAAGCAATGGATTAATGTCCGTGACTACCGCCGCCCCACCAACGCCAATCGCTTCCATATTTGGCAAATAATTAGTGCTCAATTGGTGCTAATTAGTGCTCGAACAACAGAATTGGTGCTTTAGTAGTTTTCGAGATAATCGACTTTGAATGTGGTCCTGCGGTAGTCACGCTCCCTTCAGCAGGACCACCATGAGCGCCGAAAAAGGGGGCATGCTACAGCTATTCAAGTATACAAATAATTAGTGCTCTTAAATGTGATTCATTTCGTAACAAAAAAAGAACTGAAACATTTGTATTTACCGAGACATCAACGATGATAACTTTCGCGCGCTCTTTCAGCAGGACCACGACTTTGAGTGTTGATTCCAAGTTTCAGGAGCTAGTCGCTTTCCTCAAACCTACATAGAAAATTAGTGTTCTGCGAGATAAAATTGATACCCAAAATTCAAAATTACTACTCCAGCAGTTTACGAGATATACCATACCATTGGTGGGGTGGCGGTAGTCACGGTGTTAAATTTTTTTTTGAAGATTTCCCTATTAAAAACTCTGTCATTTCTTTCCAAATTTATACAAAAATTAGTGCTCAAAAATTCAGATTCCCAAGTGTTGTATTTTAAGAGAAATTAGCTTTCATTACTTTTCCATACTAAATGTCCGCATATAACCCGACCAAATTAAGTTGTCAATGGTATTGAGCTGTCTATGAGATATAAACTCGTGCACATAAATTGATGGATGTCGGAATAGTAATAACAACAGTTGAATATCTATAATTTTTATACAAACTGTGTACCTGGGTACATATTTATAAAAAAAATAACCTATCGTTACCCATGGCCTGTGATACCTTTGTTAATGACATGGGTAGGTAGATACTGGAATAATCATTTTTCTGTATTGTAAGTACCTACCTGTTGTATTGTTATATGAATATAAGAGCGATAGTTATTTCTTATTTATTTCTTTCCTACTAATTTAACGTTGCTGCATCAGTACTTTACTTACATTACTTAGTTATGTTACATATAACAACACAAAAGGTAGGTAGGTAAAAAAAACAACTGGTGCATTTTTGTGTCATTTTATTAATATGTATTACATCCATTTAATCATAACATCAATACATAACTGTGTGTTATATTGAATCAAAAATATAATAATAATTTAAACATTCTATCGGAAAATCAAAGTTAACTTGTACCCATCGAATTGTATTTTTAGTTTCAATTTTTTTCTTAGACAAAAATAATCTAAATAATGTAATTAATTCAGTAATTAAATTCAATATATTAATATTATAATGTTGTCAACATATTAACTGATCTAATACATTATAACGTGACTTAACGCTATTCAATACTCGACCCTCATTACGTTACAGAATCACACACTTTGAACTTTTCGGTCATATCATATCAAACTACATAACTAATAGATTTAAATACTTAACACTGACAACTACGTCGGGTGTATCCCACTATTTCCATGAAAATACAAAACAGAAAAAGTGGGACCAACGTTTTTTACAAATTATATCCCATTATTTCTATTGCGACAAAAAAACGCAGTTATGTTATTTGAAAAGTTTACCACTTTTAATGAATAGATTAAAATTGAAACATGACTTCTCGGTATTCAAAAAAAAAAAAATAGAGAACAAATTAATAATCTGCCATTTTTTTAAATAATTCTCCACCACATACTCTACAGTACAAATCACACAAAGCCACCTCGTAAAGAGGAAATAAATAAATAGTTTCTAAGTGCGCGCCGTCATAAGAGGTGATGCAGCGTTTTTTTTTGTCGCAGCCGACAGCAATAGAAATAGTGGGACAATCAGTCTGAATCAGGCCCAGTATTTCTATCAATAGAAATAGTGGGATACACCCACTACGTCCGGGTTCAGCCGGAGATCGGTACAATCACATGAAACATGAATTATTTGAACTATTGACACCAAAGTGACCCTCGAAACTATCTTGATAGGTGAGTGCTCTCGGTCTACCCACCGAAAAAGCACGCTGTAACCATCAGGAGAATGTAAAGCTCATGGGCCGTTCCGTGAAAAATTGCACATAAGGAAAAAGTACTGTCAGAAAAATGTACAAACAATTTATAAGACCATCTTATTCTCTATTGAGTGCATTTTTTTCTTATGTACAATATAGTTCATTGTCTTTAAAAAATCATATATTACGGGGTCAATTGTTGCTAATTTAACTGATAAAAAAATAAAAATAAGGAACAAAAAGGTAATTTTAACGTGTCACACCGCCTGCCGCTAACTTTAACTAACCGAAGTTCATGGTTTTTATGACAATCTTCAGCGTTTTGTTGTGAGCTTTTAAAGAATACTTTTTTTATTTTATAATTAAAATAAAAACAGTTAATTTGTTAGACAAATCTTATTGTATTACAATAAAATTCTTGAAATAAATGATAATCAAATTAGCACCAAGGTGGACATTCCACATTAGTCACTGCTGTTTTAATTGCTTTCAATAGTATAAAACTACTAAAAGAAGTTATTTTATTTTCATGGTAACAATATTATGGTAGATCAGCCATTTCTTTTTACCCATTGGGTAATCGTGAAGCGTTGGTCGGTGACCAAAGGCGTGACGCGGCTCACGTCGTTGTTAAGAAGTCCACTATAGGCACAGTTATACACTGTACACACACTATAAACATTCTTTCATTTGTAAAATATAGTACATGTATCTGCGTATGTAACGAAATAATGATTCCCTCAAAAATAACAAAGAATATTGAGTATTGTCGTCATTAGTAAGGGGTACGTCACATCCGTTTAGTGTCATTTGTGTGTGTGTGTAATTTTTATTGTCCTTTTTGTCCCACTTAGTAACGGTACAATTTTTCACGGAATGGCTCTCATAAGTATTCGATATTGTTTTCTAAAGTTACTATATGCTTTCTCCCGGTTAGTACTGAGAACTTAGTCTAACTATAGTGGAGTTTCTATTCAATATGCTTCCTAAATTGAATCAAACAGTCTATCAAGCTCTACAGATAAAATTGGCAATTCTTTTTTAAATTCCCGGCATGATGGCAAGCAGTTTTTGTCGTGCTGAAATGTGTATAGTTCTGTATGAATAGATTTAAACGTAATTGCGAACACTAGTAAGCATTTTAGGACCGACAATGCAGGGAAATCTAATTTAATTATAAAAATATATCATTCGAACAAAAAAAATAGCACTCTTAATATTTTTGGCAGGCGAACAAAGCTCGTTTCACCCTAGTAATAATTGTACTGATAAACATTAATGACTAAAAAAATAAATATAAGAGATCGTTTAAATTTTGAGTCTTTTACCTAATGCCCGTATTTTTTACACGCGTTCATACTTTACATACGTGACGAGGTGACACGAATCCCTCAAAAAACTTAGGGGGCGGCACACTCAAATATCATAAGGAGTATATCGTGCCAAATTAAATGTAGTAACGTTCCTAGAACGGAAGTGCGAGCTCAGCCGGACTGTTCTGTAAAAATCTCACTGTGAAAAATTTGATGAACTGAGCTGTCATTCCCCCTGTTGCTAGGGATTTAAACTATTGACAGCTAAGTTTTCACGATGAGATTATTATAGAATAGATCGGCTGCTCCACCACGCATCCCGCTCCAATCGGAGACAAGCGAAGGACGCGACCGGCCGGGGCGGCCGGGGGCGGGGCGCAGCTACAGGGGCTCGGGACCCGGCTACAGGGGCCCGGGACCCGGCTTGGGAGCTCGGCGCCGGCCCACTGGGCCACGTGACGTCACAACGACTATCGACGCGAGCTCGGCTCGGGGGGGGGCTGTTGCGGTGTAGTCAGCAAATCCAGAGTTAATGTGCACGTCTCCCACTTTGGTTGAAGCAATGGGTGCCTTTAGCGTTCATTGTCCTTTACGTAATATATCTTCGGACTTTGAACGTACCGTTTTTAATTGATTCGTGAAATATGTTGACGAAAACGATAAGACTGGACTTCTGTTATAAAACTAGAATCTGTTAACAATAACAGATTCTAGTTTTAAGATGCACGCTGTTGTATTCTTGGTTCTCAGCTCAACAGCGAGAGTCGAAAATCCAGTGCACGATAAAAATCGTGGCGTTAAAAAATCGAGCGTGCGAACCTGAGATTAGTACACATTATCGCTGTGATTGGTCGGCACAGCACGTGTCTAGTGATGGTACTCGCGACGGTAGCGGAGGTGGTGGCGGGCCCGCGCGCGGCGCGGTCACTCCGCGCGCTCCGGCGGGGGCGCGGGGGGCGCGTGCGGGGGCGCGGGGGGCGCGCGGGGCGCGGCCGGGCCCCACGGCGCGACGGGCGGCGTGGGCGGCCGCGCCTCCTGCGGGCCCAGCGCGTCGCCCGCGGAGCTGCCGCCCTCGATGGCCAGGCTGTTTAGGAGCATGTCAAACAGCGTGTCCTGGAAAGTTATGTTACTAGTTAGATACTGCTTTGTATGAGAGAATAGAGAAATAATTGAAGAACTACTTATTATACTCGTATACGTAGTACTTCGTATGTGTTTTAATTCACAACGAGTGAATTTCATGAAAAGGGTGTCTAGTAATCTAATATTTTACTCAATACTACAAAAATAAAATAAAACAAAATTACAAAGTTGGAACAGCAATAATAGTCGCATCGTCTAAGCGCGCTTAGATAATACAAGTCATTTATTCATCATAATTTCAGCCGAAAGTCGTCCACTGCTGGACATAGGCCTCCCCCAATAAGGGGGGGGGGGGGGATTTAGGGGGCCATAATCGCCAGGCTTGGCAGGCGGGTTGGCGATCGCAGTATGGTTTTAAAAATGCATAGAGAACGCTGCTGTCCATTCTCTAGTAAATCCCTTAGTCGCCTTTTACGATACCCACGGGAAGAAATGTGATGGTGCTATTCTTTACGTCCAGCACCAAACGGAACATAGAAATCATTTATTGCTTCGATTTTATTGAATACCACAGGCAAGAACCTTGCATCGTGTTTAAGGGGCTTTAGTGTGCACTAGCGCTAAATTCGTGTAAAATAAAAAGAAAATGCACAAAAAACAACATTACATTAAGCTGAACATCGTTATTTACGTTGTAATCGAGAACGGTCTCCACGTCGTCGGCGTCGCTGACAGACAACACGGAGGGCCAGTAGTCGTGCAGGGCCAGCGACGACACGGGCGACAGGGCCGCGCGCTCGGGAGTGCCCGGCGGCGTGGACGCGAAGCTTAGACCTAGGCAGGCTGGAATGTGGAGGACACAATATATTTATTTAACAGTTTATGTACACACATATAAACAGACAAGAAGAAAGGAACTGAAAAATACGTACAAAGGAGATGCTTATTTCTAAATAAATCTTTTTCAGGATAGGAAATTAGATAAAGAGATGTAGACAACGTGTGTAAGAGTAAAAGAGAAAACTAAATACATAAAATAAAAAAATAAAAACTTACTAATATTATTATTATACTAATCACTAATTTAAATATAAACATACAATGAGAATATACTTAATAAAAATAAATAAAATAAAAATGTTTATTTCAATTAACATACTTGGTTTGCATTATATGATTTGGAGACTCCACTCTTCCACTTATCTTTATCCAAAATATATATAATTGAGAAACATGTATTTAGAAAAGAACATGCAAGTAGATTTAAAGAATAAACAAAAAGGAAAAAGAGGCGCGCTTGAGTGAAGTGTGGTGTAAGGTATGTGGGTGTGTGTGTGTGTGTGTGTGTGTGTGTGTGTGTGTGTGTGTGTGTGTGTGTGTGAGTGTATGGGGATGAGTGACTTACATACATACTTCTAAAATAAATATCACTAAAATATATATAAGTATAAAATAATAAATATATTACATCATATTATGCAACTATGACGAAGTGGAAAGAGAGTGTTCTTTCAGTCTTCTTTTAAAAACTGCAACAGTTTGGCAATCGCTAATATCAGTCAATATAAATAAGTACAATAAAAACATAAAAAATAAGCCCGGCCGTCTCATGGTGAGACTGCGGTCGCCCGCCGACAAGCCCCACCGTCTCACCGGCGAGACGGCGACCTCACGCTATTAAAAGCTCAATTTTCACTTTAAATAAGGTTTAGTATCGTGTGTGGCGGTTTTAATCGATGGTCTGGTACATATTCTCGTCAAAAAACACTTCCGAACGAAAAAATACAACTCCGCAGCATTAAAAAAAAAAGTTTAGTTTGCTGTGGTCGCGATCGAATGCTGTGTTTTTGTGCAGTCTACAGTCGTCGTGCGGCAGCCTATAATGTTCCCAAAATCAAAATCAATACAATCAAAAATATTTTTATTTCACATAAGCCTACATGGGCACTTATGAAACGTCAGAAACTAGGTGCACGGTTCCAAATGTTCGTTTCCTATGGAGAAGAGCCGGCAAGAAACTGCACGGTCACACTTTAAAAAAAAAAAATTGGCTTTTACAATGTTTTCAAATTACAGTGTTAATAGGTATGAGAGGACAGCGTAGGCCCATCAAAAGTACCAGGAACTTAACAAAATAGAAAATGGTTTAAAGATCTACAGTCTAATAAGCCTACAACGTCCTCACATTGACAAAAAAAAACAATATAAAATAAAAAAACAATATAAAATACCACTGCTGGGACACAGGCGTCCTCTCGGTGAGAGGGAGTGGGCAGTAATCCAACACGCGGGCCCAGTGCGGGTTGGTAGATGTCACATGTCTTCGTTTAAGACGCTGATATATGCCAGTGATCTTGAGTGGTTAGCTTGCGTGTTCTGTACTGAGCTCACGCAACGCGTCGTACGTTCAGCCAGTAATAGGACGCGCCATCAAGGAGCGCTGTCCCCAATTCGACGCATTAGAGCAAGAGGTGTTTTAATAAAACGCGTATACTTACTAAAAGATCTAATAATTAAATTATCTTTAAATTGGTGAAGGTTTCAGAAAAATACGCTTTGTAGATTTTGCACCATTCTGAGTTTTTTATCCGCGTATGACATAACTTTACAAATTAATTTCACTATGTAATATAAACATAATCTAAAATATTCGTATATGACGTTATTGAGAAAATGCTCTAATTTAACATATATTTTTTTCAAATCATTAACACTACTCGTTTAGACGTGATCTTCAGTATAAAATCATTAAAAGTCGGTTATCGTCGCCTTAATTTCTAGGACATGCCGGTTTCCTCACGATATTTTCGTTCACCGTTTTGAGTGGTGATGAAGTAATTTACACAAAGTCCAGGTTCGAACCTCATAAGTCGCGGCCGTTATCATTGAGTTTGTTGTTATTGCAGTGCACTATTTTCTTGTGAAGGTTGATATTTTCTTAAATTCAGGTTGCAGAGGAAAGAAAGGAGTCGTCAAATATTCGGAATTACAAAAAACCGGCCAAGTGCGTGTCGGACCACGCACAATGAAGCAGTGGCGAAAGCACCATATACCACGATTCCTACCGGCTTCCCTTCGGAAGATCGCATCAACAATTCTACCGCTATTGAAAAATGACACAGTCGATAGTGTCTACTATTGCCAAAAAATATAGTTACACTACGGGTATTTAATTCACCATAACATTCAAACAACAAAAACGCTTATTTCATTAGCTTTGAATTGAAATAACAAACACGAAAGTTTTGTCTGTATAGTGATGAGTCTCTTTGGTTCTGCTACTTGACGATAGATGGTGTTAAATTCAGTAAAGGAAAGACTTACTTTTATGTAAATTAATACATTTTTACTATATATATACATGAAAGTAAGTTAAAATCGGCTTCGCTTTAGCTTCTCTCATACAAAAATTGAGACCTCGCCGCTGCAATGAAGGGTTCCGTAGATGGGATAAATCTATCCAAGAAACAAACTTAACATTGTAGTTGAAAATCCCATACATCGATATACGCCACGGTCAATTTTCCAACTGCAAATTTAAGTTTGTAATCGCAAAAAAGATTTATTTTGTGTGATAAAACTAGGGACCGCACAACCCCGGATAAGAGTTAAGCCGTATAAAAGGTTACCTTTATCATGAAGTATTTCTTAATGTTGTTTTTTTTTACTTAAATTCATGTTGGCATGGTGCTTGCATAAGGGGGGGAGGGGTTAAAATTCTGTTTTTTGCCTAGTACCCAGCGTATTCGTGATATTTAAATTTCAATTTTATTTATTAGTTTAAATAAAAAATCACATCTATGATCATTATTGCATGTACTAAAGAGTTCATTTTAGCTTGGCTACTTAGTAGCCACACCGTATGGGCTTTTGATTAACTACTTAAAAAAACCCAATCAAAACCCGGGTTAGCAAATTTGAATAGGTTATAAATTAAGCCGTTCAAAAAGGTTACCTTATCGTATCGGTTTTTGATTTACCGCTTAGAAAAACCCTTTCAATGGGTAACCAAAATGGTCCCTGGATAAAACTACAAATTACAAATTTTCGGACTTTTTCCTTTACTTGTGCTGTGAGACCTTGCGTATTGCTAAATTTCATGATTCTAGGTTAACGGGCATAAATAGCATAAATCGCCGTATTTTTTTATTATGTTATAATAGAAGCTTGATTTTTTTAGAGCATTAAGGGACCGTAGACTTACGTATTTGGCATTAATTTCAACTTGATACCTCCACGCGTTCCTGGGAAAAAGGGTCTTGACAGACTGACAGACGGACAACGAAGTGACCCTATAAGGGTTCCGTTTTTTCGTCTCGAGGTACGGAACCCTAAAAATGAACTAGTATTTCAGACGGTCCTGCGCCCGTGCTTTTGCTGTTTATATTATGTGAGTGTGTTGAGCTGCATCCGGTTAGGCTGCGAGCCGATCCCAACATGGTTGGAATAGCTAGGCAGATGATAAAATGATGAAATACAACATAAAATAGAAAAGTGATGTGGACTAAACCGATGAAGATAAATAATATGTATGTTAAACGGCGTCCAAGGACTGGAAGACGAGATGTCGGTCGACCGGTGGCGAGATGGGCGGATGACATTGTTGATAACGCGAGCAAAACCTGAATGCGCGGCGCGGCGGGCGAGGTTGCCGCACTGCTGCTACTGCTGTGTACACTAGTGTGCAGCTATACGTACAGCTGGCGGGGTGCCTGGTGTCCGGCCGGTGCCGCAGCTGGCGGCGCGGCGGGCGAGGTTGCCGCACTGCTGCTACTGCTGTGTACACTAGTGTGCAGCTATACGTACAGCTGGCGGGGTGCCTGGTGTCCGGCCGGTGCCGCAGCTGGCGGCGCGGCGGGCGAGGTTGCCGCACTGCTGCTACTGCTGTGTACACTAGTGTGCAGCCATACGTACAGCTGGCGGGGTGCCTGGTGTCCGGCCGGTGCCGCAGCTGGCCGGGCGACAGCGGCGGCTGGCGGCGCGCGCGCGGCGCGGCGGGCGAGGTTGCCGCTCTGCCGCGCGAGCGCCCGGCGGCCGCACTGCGACGTGCGCCTGCCTCGGGGCTGCCTGCGCTACTGCTCCAGTGACGCTTGCTGCCGGCTGGAAATGTTACGTATAACGGGTGTAAGAAGACGCTTAACGAAACCGAGAGTCACTTCTACTGTACTTTGTACTGGATCATACTTAGGAACCTTCTGATTACGAAGATATTGAAGGTCAAAGTTCCAACAACTATTTTTTTTTTCTTGCAAACAAGTTTATATGTTATACTTTAACTACCCCCACAACCCCGGTACCGTTGTATGCACCCACAAGCACAATGTGTTGCATTGCCCGCTGCCGTAAACAATTATTTTTCTCGGCAAATTATAAGTCGTATCCCAGCAATACTTTTTTCGGAATTTTACTTAGTTTAATGTACAGAAAGCGTTAAACGGAATAAAAACACAAACAAATGAGACTATAAGACACCCTATGTAACTATAACTAACTTTATTTTTTCAATTTCAATGCGTTTTGAGGACACTTTAAAATCTCTATTGGTTTGACAACATCATTCTTCATTCCACCTTTCCAGTAACGATTGGAATATCTACCAAAGGTGATATTTTTGCCAATACGACTTTAATTTATTCACATCGATTCTTTTTTAAATTTTGGCGATAACTGAATTATATCTATACAGTATTTAATCATTATTAGCAAAACTATCGCTCAGAATCAACCCAATTTAAAAAATACATACATACAGGATGGATTTTTGAGATGTAGAATATAATAGAGATGTAGGAGTAAGGGCAGCTACCTTAACTGTTGTAACTAGAAGAAAACGGTCTTAAGAGACTGTCCTTATCTTTTTGAGAAATTTTGTTCTGCATTCACAGATTTTGAAAAAAAATGTACAATCAGCAGGAAAATGAGCAATTTTCACAAAAACTTCGAATCGATCCTCTTTCATATAAGGATCAAAAACCTCTATTGGACCAATTGAGGCTTGAGTACTAGAAAAGTCAATAAATCACAAAAAAAACTTTTCCCATACGTGTCGTAGGAAATGCGATTTATGACTTTTCTACTCCTCAAACCTCGGTTGGTCCAATACAGGTTTTGCTCATTTTCCTGCTGATTGTATTTTTTTTTAAATCTGTGAATGCAAGTCAAATTTTCTCAAAAAGTTAAGGACAGTCTCTTAAGACCGTTTTCCTGTAGCTACAACGGTTAAGGTAGTTGCCCTTACTGCCCCATATTAAAATCCACCCTGTATTGTACCCTATAATCGAGTCAATAGGTATGTGAATAGAATTCCAATGCTGGACACAGTCCAATAGTTAGCTTCCATGTAAAGATGATCTTGCATAATCCCTATTAATAAAATAACCCTGTATACAAAAATCCTATAATAGAAGTATTCATTATAAGATATACGTTTTATTTATGTTAAAGACTACTAGAGTCTTTAACATAAATGTTAGAGACTACTAGAGTCTTTAACATAAATGAAGTATCAGAAAAGTTGAAAGGCAATTGTTATGTTTGTATGCGCATGTGATGAGGAGGAATGAAACGTATATTACTAAAAGATGATGATGAATATGAGATGGACAGGAGGGGACCCAAAGAAAAGATGAATCGATTTTATGAGGGATGATAAGAAAGAATAAAGAGTGAATGATACAGTGACGGCTGACAGGGGAAAATGGCAGAAACAAAACGTGTTGCACCAACCCCAAGTAACATTTGACAAGGGCAGGAAGAAGATTCACTTACTATGTCTAGAATGTTTGGGCGTTAATCCATTCATGCGCATCAGATTCAACAGCAACATATCCGTGTGAGCAGCAGTTGACAGCTGCGGGTCGTAGTCATGTCTCGGCGGGGCGTGCACAGGCGTAGAGCCATCCGTCCCGGCCGGCGTTACGCCCCGGGATGCGACCGCACATACGAGGCGACGCAGAATATCCGCCCCGGATCCCGCCCCGCCGCTAGCTGCTTCTATGTCGTTCTCACCTGAGAGACATAAATATTTATCAATAATCATGTTCCTTTTTTATGGAAATTCCAGCGCTAGACATAGCTTCAAATACGCAAATATGCGCCATGTTGCAAAATTTAAACCAGAAGGCCAGTTTTCGGCCCTATAGATCGTTCAAATTCGAGTCGCGATAGCAACAATCAATGTCAGAAGCTTATGGAAATTAGAATCTTTTGACAGATTGAGACTGAATGCCGAACGTTCATAAAATTATGGGAATTGCTCCACAGATTTAGTTACCAACACGAGTGTTGAAATATTTGAAGCTATATCTGGCGCCGACTTAATAGGCTGGACCCCATTTGATCACACCTCACCGCGCCCAGTGTATACTAAGCGAAAGTGAATACCGTCAGTAAGCTGCGTCAAAAATAATAAATGAAGTCGACGCCGGTCTCATCATTTTATACTGTAGTTTTGGAGCCACACATATTAGCAGAAAACATATAGCATGATTGTAGTCTTTGGCTGAAAGCGAATACTGTACGCAAACTAGTCCGCACTGGCCATACCGCCGGCGGAGGGCGCGGTGGGTTGTTGATGTAATCAAGTGGGGTTCAGCCCAATACTGACGCTACTTACTGCGGCCGTGGTGCGTGTTCTTGTTAAATCAAAAGCTCGACGGCGTTTCATCCTTTATTATTATCATTTAAATAAGCTCCGCGGCGGCCGTATACGTTCTTACTCCTAATAGTGACAAATTCTACCGACGACGTCTTGAAAATTGTGTACTTGAGGAATTTTCGGGAGAGGACAGGTAGGTTGCGGTGTAGGCGCACGCGAGGCGGCTATGTAGCGTGCGGGGCGGGCGGGGCGCGTGGGGCGGGGCGGGCGTAGGGCGCGGGGCGGGCGGGGCGCGCGCGAGGCGGCGCGGCCAGGCCGCACCACGAGCAGCCCGACGAGCCCGTCGTCCCCTCTGCCCCAGGACCAGGGTTAGGAAGCGGCCAGGGGGGGGTGCGGCCCGGGGGCCTTGGCACGACCCTACCGGGGCCAATACGCTCAGGCTACCTTACAACTCTTTAAACAGTGCTTGCCAAAATGACATTAATATTTTTCTGTTCTTTAACATGTACGAGGGCTGCACTAAAAGTATCGGGAATGGAATATTTCCACTGTTCCTGTCATATTAAAATCTTTTTAATTGAAAACTCCTTGGTTTTAAAAATCGAATACCATTTATTTATTTAAAAAAAGATTCTCGGTCTTGTCACAAGGTTTTGTCAAACTTGTTTAGTCGTTGAGAAAATGGAATTGACTCGAGAAAATTCAAGAGCGATGATTTATTATGACTTTCGAAGTGGTTTAACACAAAAACAGTGTGCTGACCGGATGATTTCTGCATTTGGTGATGAAGCCCCATCCAAAACCACTATTTATCGCTGGTTTGCTGAATTTCAACGTGGATGTGTCAAGCTCAGTGATGATCCTTGTCAAGGTCGTCCAAAAACTGCAGTCACCCAAGAAAACGTTGATGCTGTGCGTAAGCTGATTGAGGAAGATCGACATGTGACATACCGCGAAATTCAGGCAACTTTAGACATTGGCATGAGTCAAATACAAATAATCTTGCATGAACAATTAGGTGTAAAAAAGTTGTTTTCCCGATGGATACCGCATTCGCTCTGTGAAGAGCAAAAAGCGGCTCGCGTTACTTGGTGCGTCAGAACTATCGAAAGATTCCACGCAGGATCCTCAAATGCTGTATACAACATTGTATCAGGTGACGAATCCTGGATATACGCGTACGAACCCGAAACAAAAAACCAGTCACGAGTTTGGGTGTTCGAAAATGAGTTAAAGCCAACAAAAATTGTTCGTTCACGGAGTGTTGCAAAAAAAAATGGTGGCCACGTTTGTCTCCAAAACCGGCCATGTTACGACTATTCCTCTTGAGGGACAAAGAACGGTAAATGAGAATGGTATGCTAACATTTGTTTGCCACAGGTCGTTTCTGAACTCCGTAAAGAGAACTGCAACCGCCGCATCATCCTCCATCACGACAATGCGAGTTCTCACACCGCGCACAGAACAAAAGAGTTTTTAGAGCAAGAAAACATAGAATTATTAGACCATCCGCCGTACAGCCCCGACCTAAGCCCTAATGATTTCTATACTTTCCCTAATATAAAGAATAAATTGCGTGGACAGAGATTTTCATCACCTGAAGAAGCTGTGGGCGCCTACAAAACGGCCATTTTGGAGACCCCAACATCCGAATGGAATGGTTGCTTCAATGATTGGTTCCATCGTATGGAAAAATGTGTCAAATTTCGCGGAGAATACTTCGAAAAGCAATAAATACATTTTTAAATAGTAATATTGTGTCACTTCCTTGATTCCCGAAATTTTCAGTGCCGCCCTCGTATCTAGTTCTTTACTACCTACTCAAAATCAATGAAAGGGTTCTCAGTCAACTAACAAAATATCATGCATAAAGGTAGTAAAGTAGAAGCTTACCTGACATAGTTTCGTCGTCAACATCGTTCTCTTCGTTAGAGTTCTCGTCCACGTGACTTGGATTATTTTCATCGGCGAACACTTCTAGTTCGCTGAACATCAAGTCCTGAAAATGTTGTCAAAAATTCAATATAGCGGCTGTCAAATGATTTGAATGATTTATTTCGTCGTTTACATGGTTTTTGTGGATGCTGAATGCTTAGTTTGTTTTGTTCTTTTTTTTTTTGTTTCTATGAGTGTGTTTTATTTAATTTGTGATCTGTGCGAGTCCCAATAAATGTTTTTTCTTTCTTTCTTTCTTTCTAGTTGTAATCTTTTAATCTTATAATTTGAATTGTTTTTGTTTTTTTTCTCAAATTTTTTACTTATAGAAGCGACAAGAATAATGTACCCAGGATTTTGTAATATCTTGATTTAAAAGAGTGTCCTTGGAGTTTCTTGCCTGTTCTTCTCCATAGGGATCCACGTTTTGGAATGGGCAAATAGCTTCCAACTTTCTGACTAACTAACCAACTCTTTGAAAATTCAAAAGTGCCTGTGATTGGTTTAATTGAAATAAATGCTTGCGTTTGATGATACCCAAAATAAAATCACTTTCCAAATCCAATTTGAAGCACATAAAATTCTATGAAACATTCACCATGAGCATAATTTTGATGGTATCCACGTCTTAACAACAACGACAAGGGCGAGTATACCTAATAAAAGTTTTTACAAATGTCAAGATATTCTAAATAAGCAAAGGTCTAAACTCACGCCAGTATCACTGCTGCTCTCCGAGGCGGTGTGTAGCGGGTGTTGCGGGGCGGGTTCCGACGAGTCCAGTTTACTGCCTGCATTCAGTTCAGGTGATGAGATAGAAGAACACAGCACTACGTTCGCCACTGTCGGGTTGCTCGCTTCGGTTACCGGGCTGCTAGATACTGCTGTAGGATACAATAAACTTTTTACAAAAAAAAAAACACTAGAAAGTGAAAAATAACTATAACTTCGGAAGTCGGTGTCTTTGGATCTGTATAGCTGTCGGTTTTGGCCACCGACTTCCAAAATTAAAATTATTTCCCCTCCTCTCATCCCATTCTGACTTGGTGACAATGGAACCACCTCGAGAGCATAACCTTTCCAAAAAAAAAAAAAAAATTCAAAATCGGTCCACAATTAGTGGAGAAATCGGTGAACTTGGTGAAATATTAAATAAAAAAATCATCATCACAAGGCCTCCTCTAAAGGGAAGTTTGCCATAATCACCACGCTTGGCAGGCGGGTTGGCGATCGCAGTATGGGGAGGGATGGGGCCCACAGAAAGAAATGGGATGGTGCTATTCTTTACGTCCGGCACCATACGGACATATAAAAAAATAGACGAACATAATTATATTATAACCTCCTCGTTTTTGGAAGTCGGTTAAAAATAAGTTCAGTAAGGGATAGATGCAAGTTTCGCACGAGATGGATTGATTGAAACATCAATGACAAGGAAAGTCTTGTCCGTACTAGCGATACTAGGCCACGTCAGAGCATTTATACACCGTGGTTCGACCGCGTAGTTCTACTAGTAGGACCAAGGGTATTTTTCTTTTCGGTGGTTCTATCAATCGGACCATTAACATGGCAGCCCGCCGCGTTTGATTTCTAGCTAGATTGAGCTTCATCAGAACAGTTGTTGCGGATAAAGTTTTGGTCATATACGTCACGTGACTCTTATTTCATTGATACATGGTTTAAATTGCAATGATTGACGTGCGTTTGTGAATTGCATTTTCTTTGAGTAGTTACCGGTGAGAGTGGACTCCTTGGCGGGCACGTGATGCTTGTCAGGTCTGGGCTCACCCGGCCGCTTGTTGACGAGCTTGCTGGGCACGCGACTCGGTGCGTTGGCCGCGCTCAGCAAGGTGTGCAGGCTCACTAGCGCCATGTTGTCGGTGCCTGATACGTGGAGCGAGTTTGCGGAACTAAAAATAAAATGTTTGGCTTCAAGAAGTAGTCACCGACGCAGCTAGTCCCAGCGATCCCAGGCAGTAGTAATGAGCTAAAGATTTAACAATAATTGACACTACAAACAGTCTGTATTAATAAACATGGGAGTAAAAATATGCTAAACAATAAACCTCGAAAAATTTACTTATAGTAAATCTGTAGCTAATAAAGGTTGTACCTCTACTCGCGTTTATTAAGGAGAGGTTCCCCGAGCGCCGTAGGCATTTAACGCTTACCTCAGGCCCCGCAACGACTAGAGCGATACCTAACAACAAATTACGATGCGCGGGAGACACTCGCGCCAAGTGCACCGCTCAGAGTTCACGAACTCGAGTAGATACTAAGTTGCGTCACAGAATAGAGCATTGAGCTTGATCAACTTGAATTCTCTTCTTCTTAGTGTGTCGATGGCAATTATAATTTAAATTTTCATTTAAATTTAAAGCAGATAGTGACGTTAAAATATTATTTTTTCAAAATTTAAATCCTGTTATCTACGAATAAAAGACAATGCAAAACGACGATAATCCGGGAAACCTCGCCTTAACTTAGAGATTAAAGTTGTCAAAAAATAATAGGCCCGTTTTGACAAGTATAGGACTTATTAACTCTGAAAGAAGGATTTATCTGTTTCGGGCCATAGCAGTGAAATACTGAAGGAGCCAAAAGGCATACACAAAACAAAGGGAAACAACCTAGTTGATCGTAATAATATAATCTAATAATATTGTCTAATAATCTGTTTAATCTAATCTAATTTTTAATTTGTAATTAATTATAAATAGTAAACAGTGGCATTTCTTGTGTACATTATGTAAATTTAAGTTACGGAAGAGGGGAGTGTCCTAGTACAGGCATTTACTTGCTTAAAGGGACACTTCTATCACTAGTATGTAGTACAAGCTTGTTAAAGAAAATAAACTATTTGTATTTGAAAAAAAAACTATTTGTATTTGATTTGTATTGTAATAAACACGTACCGTGAAGTAGACGGCAGGTTATAGCCCGCGTCGAGCGCGTGCGTGGCGTGCGGCGACATGGGCGCGCGCCGCTCCAGCGGCGGGTAGTCGCCGTAGCCGAAGGCGCCGGCCGCCGCGCTCGACACGTCGTTGTTGCGCGACTCGTCCGCGAACATGCCCGTGTTCAGGACGGAACCTGCGTAAGCGCCGCGGGCTGAGCACAAGCGTGCCACCTCAGTGTTATATAGAATTACAGAATTGGGTATGTAAAGTAAAAATTAACCTATGCCGATTCCAAAACCATTTCGAGATTTTAAGCTTCTAAGACTTATTTTTCTATTAATAGGTCTTAAAATTATAAGATCGTATTTATTTTCACAAAAATACTTAAAATCACTTGACTTTTATTTGACCTCTAAATGACGTCACAAAGCAGCATGAATTGGAAACTTTCAGTGCCTCTTGTAATTAGTTGTTCTTTATGTGTCAAGTGTCATGTCAACGTCAAATTTACATGAAGCAATTACTATATTCTATTCAGATAAGTAACTAGTGTAGTTTTTCACCAGCGGCGGACAGTACAAGTCGAATCACATCGACGTATCGCCTCAGGCAAACATAACTTACGTTCAAATGATCATCACAATAAAACAGACGCCGCCCAGACTTGTACTCAACATTTACTTCCACGCACCATTTCCTTTTTAAGGTTTATTTTACTAACAATCAATTTGTGTCGGCTATTTGTTGTGGTGTTTATACTTGACGGTATGAAGCACTTATCAGAAGTAGTATTTGAATCCATTCATTTTATTAATAAGCCATAACTTTAAACTAAACTAAGTACGGAAATTGTAAAATTTGACAGTTTGACTTTACTGAATTTTGGTTTTAAATAAGTGTTAAACGTGGCAAAGATCCTAAGCTATTCAGCTACTAGAGACGTCAGTACGAACAGTACTTTACAAAAATATATAAAAATAACTACAGCTTGTAAAAACAAAAAGATGAAATTATGTGTTTCAAATACTCTAATCATTAAAATAAAAATATAAAAAACATACCTGAAAAATATTTTACATACCAATTTACGATCTAAACATGGAAAAAAAACTGATAGTCGTAGGTGTTATGGGTAGATATTGAGTTATATCGATACTATCGCGACCACAAAAATCAGTCATACCATCGATGGTAAAATCTATAGTATCGACAGCTGACAATTTATATTTACTGCTTTAATTTATTGTGAATGTGAGCACTACGTGGGTCATTTTTTATTTTTTTTATTTAAATATTTTCCTTTTTTTTCTTTTTCTCAGTTTTTTTATGATGGTCTGGCATTTAGAGGGCTATAAGCGGCCTACCCAAATGTCCATTCTTTGGTATTGTTCGTCGAGTCGTTGAGCTACTTAAGTCTTGAGTTGAGCTGCACGATTACTGACAAATGCTTGCACTGATTGGACAGGTCCACTCAAATTTGTGGTTGTTTCCTCAAAAGACCATTTCAGACACGGATCTACATGGTCCTCACATGACCTGACCAAGATTATGTCTGGACTTTAAAAGAGACTTTGACCCCTGAGTTTGTTTCGCCATTTCTTCTCAGGGGTAGTCAGATAGGAAATGTCGACTACATCTAGCAATTTTTTTTTTTTTTTATATGACGTTTAAAAGTGATTCTCATGTCCTATTTACAGAATAAACGATTTCATTTCATTTGATTTCAATACTTTCGATTGAATCGATGGCTCAAAATTAGCAATTCCGCTGTGAGTAAACATCTGCTGATTTATTGCAAAAAAAATAAATGAACAAAAACGGTCCTGCACCTGCTGAAGCCCTAAAGCTGCTCGAGCTGTTTGGCGTCGAAACGCTCGGGTCATCGGAACCGAGTGAGTCTCCTTTTTAAGGAAATTTGACGCAGACTGATCGACACTTAAGGCGACGATAACCGACTTTTAATGATTTTATACTGAAGATCACGTCTATACGAGTAGTGTCAATGATTTGAAAAAAATATATGTTAAATTAGAGCATTTTCTCAATAACTTAATATGTGAATATTTTAGATTATGTTTTATTACATCGTGAAATGAATTGTAAAGTTATGTACAACGCGGAAAAAACTGAGAATGGCGCAAAATCCAAAAAGCGTATTTTTCTGAAACCTGCACCAATTTAAAGATAATTTAATTATTGATCTTTTAGTATACGCGTTTTATTAAAATACCTTTTGTTTTGTGTATAATAAATTAATAATGCGTCAAATTGGGGACAGCGCTCCTTGATGGGCGAGCCCTATTACTGGCTGAACGTACGACGCGTTGCGTGAGCTCAGTACAGAACACGCAAGCTAACCACTCAAGGTCACTGGCATATATCTCCATCTAACTTACTTCGCCCCTAAGCGTCCTGTTGCTTTGTATTTATTTGTATAGTTAGTTAATTAATAATTTAATTTAGTACCTAATGTAAATAGTTGTGTTATTTCATGTTTTTAAGCATTTTGAAAACAATAATTAAATCAAAATTGATCTTCATCGATGATCAAAAAATATTGATCTTACCATCGATTTATTGAATGATTGTGAGATTGCAATAGTATTGATAAACTATCTATTCACTCGCAAGTCTTTTCACAGAGTAGCATAAAAGTTTATTCCACAAAAAAAATTAACCTGTTTTTTAAAGTGATAAAAATAAATTAAACGTCTTCCACTAACCTGGACTAGCAAGTCTCTGCCCACTCATAATATTATGCGGTGCGCTAAACTTCCACTGATTACCGAAGACGAGGGAATCGCTGAGACTGTTTCCATCAACGGGATTGTTCTGCGAGGGATTGTCCGTGTCGATGCTACCAGCGTTGGATTGCGTTGAACTGTTTGAGCCATTCTGTGCGCGGGTCGCCGCGATCGAGTTGCGAGACATCTCCAGGGAAAGACGCTGTGAGAACGAGAATTTGTTAGTTAAGGTTGTTCATTAAAATAGCTTATATTGAAAATGTCGTATTAACAAATGAAGTGCTGATTATATCTGGGGGCCTAAAATGGCGCTTTGGCAGAATCATATTATGATCTTCGTACAATTCATACATCCCGCAATTCATCTGTTTGACAGCTGCTATTTGTTATTAGACTTCAATAAAGCAATCCTTATTTTGTGGACTATTTTACGAAACTCCATACAAAACTGTCAAACAGATGAATTTCGGGATATGAATTGTACGCAGATCATATTATGATTCTGCCAAAGCGTCCATTTTAGGCCTCCAGATCAAATACCAAGCATCACAGGGCAGAGAATTTTGTGATGTTAAATTCAAACATTACGCAGAAGGACGCCTGTGGAGGCGTTTGATGACTACGTCGATGTCCGTACAACTTTGTACTATATGGCACTTATAATAAAGCTTATTATTTATTGAATTTCACCAGAAAATCTCTTCTCTTCTCGGTCCGCACCGAATCAAAAACACCAATTTATAGTTCAAGAGCTAGTAAAGTTAAGAGTTACTTCTTTAAGATCATTAATCTGCAGGATGTGTTGGTTCTGCCTGGTGATCAGCTGGTTGATGTGCCACTGCTGGTCGCGGCATCGCTGGTAGAAAGTCGGCGGACGCACTTGGAATCTTTTACGTGAAAACAGATACAAACACATGAGAGTAATATTGGAGTTCCAGATTATACGCTAAGATGAGATGCTGATGATGCAGTAAGTAGTATATCTAAACTTAATCTAATTTTATTGCGAAATTCGAATTAAAAAAAACCGGCCAAGTGCAAGTCAGACTCGCGCACGAAAGGTTCCGTATAAAAAATGGCAAAAAAATCGCGTTTGTTGTATGGGAGCCCCCCTTAAATATTTGTTTTATTTTAATTTATTTATTTATTTTTAAAGTGAATATATAATGTCCGTGACTACCGCCGGACCACAACGCCAATCACTTCCATATTTGGCAAATAATTAGTGCTCAATTGGTGCTAATTAGTGCTCGAACAACAGAATTGGTGCCTTAGTAGTTTTCGAGATAATCGACTTTGAATGTGGTCCTGCGGTAGTCACGCTCCGTTCAGCAGGACCACCATGAGCGCCGAAAAAGGGGGCATGCTACAGCTATTCTAAGTATACAAATAATTAGTGCTCTTAAATGTGATTCATTTTGTAACAAAAAAAGAACTGAAACATTTGTATTTACCGAGAAATCAACGATGATAACTTTCGCGCGCTCGTTCAGCAGGACCACGACTTTGAGTGTTGATTCCATGTTTCAGGAACTAGTCGCTTTCCTCAAACCTACATAGAAAATTAGTGCTCTGTGAGATAAAATTAATACCCAAAATTCAAAATTACTACTCCAGTAGTTTACGAGATATACCATACCATTGTTGGGGTGGCGGTAGTCACGGTGTTAAATTTTCATTCGAAGATTTCCCTATTAAAAACTCTGTGATTTCTTCCCAAATTTATACAAAAATTAGTGCTCCTAAAGAAGTTATAGTGACCAAAAATTCAGATTCCAAGTGTTGTATTTTAAGAGAAATTAGCTTTCATTACTTTTCCATACTAAATGTCCGCGGTTATTTTTTTTTATAAATATGTACCCAGGTACACAGTGTGTATAAAAATTATAGATATTCAACTGTTGGTATTACTATTCCGACATCCATCAATTTATGTGCACGAGTGTATATCTCATAGACAGCTCAATACCATTGACAACTTAATTTGGTCGGGTTATATGCGGACATTTAGTATGGAAAAGTAATGAAAGCTAATTTCTCTTAAAATACAACACTTGGGAATCTGAATTTTTGAGCACTAATTTTTGTATAAATTTGGAAAGAAATGACAGAGTTTTTAATAGGGAAATCTTCAAAAAAAAATTTAACACCGTGACTACCGCCACCCCACCAATGGTATGGTATATCTCGTAAACTGCTGGAGTAGTAATTTTGAATTTTGGGTATCAATTTTATCTCGCAGAGCACTAATTTTCTATGTAGGTTTGAGGAAAGCGACTAGCTCCTGAAACTTGGAATCAACACTCAAAGTCGTGGTCCTGCTGAACGAGCGCGCGAAAGTTATCATCGTTGATTTCTCGGTAAATACAAATGTTTCAGTTCTTTTTTTGTTACGAAATGAATCACATTTAAGAGCACTAATTATTTGTATACTTAGAATAGCTGTAGCATGCCCCCTTTTTCGGCGCTCATGGTGATCCTGCTGAAGGGAGCGTGACTACCGCAGGACCACATTCAAAGTCGATTATCTCGAAAACTACTAAGGCACCAATTCTGTTGTTCGAGCACTAATTAGCACCAATTGAGCACTAATTATTTGCCAAATATGGAAGCGATTGGCGTTGGTGGGGCGGCGGTAGTCACGGACATAATATATAACTAAATATTCTGTGAATATTCCAAGCGTCTACCTGTTGCCGTTATCAATATCGAGCAAAAAAATCACGTTTGTTGTATGGGAGTCCCCTTAAATATTTATTTTATTCTGTTTTTTAGTATTTGTTGATATAACGGCAACAGAAATACATCATCTGTGAAAATTTCAACTGTCTAACTATCACGGTTCATGAGATACAGCCTGGTGACAGACGGACAGACAGACGGCGGAGCCTTAGTAATAGGGTTCCCGTTTTACCCTTTGGGTACGGAACCATAAAAACGAATTTTCTTACTATGAATCCCTGCACAATGCAAGTCAGTTACTGATGATGCGCAATACAACTTGATTTTAGGGATTTTCCATGACATTAAACTCTTTCTTACGTTTAAACTCTTATTTCCTATTCGTATATACCTTAGTATCAGGGTATCAGTCTCCGGGTCCAGATACCCCTCACTGGCCAGCAGATCAAGCCTGAAGAATCGGTTGTACCCCCAGCACTCCCCCACTTCGAAGTCAGAAGCAAACTCCCGCACTATATTCTTTGAAGGGTCGCGCGACACTTGGTGCAGCATCTCCACACGATACTCGTATCTGGGACATATTGGGTGTACAGGTACTGCTCAGGGGAATATAGAAAAGCTTGTTGAAAAGTGATGTGTGAATAAGAGCGTTTTTGCATTGACCGTATCACCAGAAAAGGCGTTAACGTCGCACTATTCGTTTTCAGCCCACAGTGCGTCATGTAGACGCTATGTAAATGCTTACGCTACGACTGTGTCGTGTAGACGTATTTTTTTTTCGAAAATGCGTGTACGCTCGACGAACGCCTTCCCTGAATCAATACCAGATGCAAGAACTCTTTAATGATCGATGAAAAATATTTTGATAACCATTTGTAAACATGTTTATTTGTTTATGATGATGAATTTATCCATATCTAATTTTATTCTTATAGACACATTTGTCAACTTACGCATCGTATTTTCTCAAATATATTAGGTACTGAATAGAATATACTAATACCCCTTCTGAATTGTTTACTTACATATTGACTGCTTCTTCTTTTATACAGTGGTTGAAGTTGATTCTTAAAAGTTTTAAGCAATGCTAACAACAGATAGGACAGATTTACGTACGAACAAGTAAGGCCACATAGAAGTTCTGAGTACTTTTAAATGAAATCTAAAGGTTTGATTCGTATTTTCTAGTTATATAACTGCAATGTAGGAAACAATTTCTATATTCTATTTAAATACACATTTATCTATACGGATGGAGTACGAATTTATAATAAGAATCGATACAACAAATGCGATATCAAAAGATATGTGTCGCAGGTGTTTAGAATATTGTTTGAGCTTAAAGACTAGTAAGGAGAGGTCAAAAGTGGTATAATATTCCGAAGATGTTTAAACGCTAATGTTGCCACAGGACTGGCCATCCCTAAAATATAAATAATGTCTGTAGTTAGTGGTAAGTGGTGTTAGTCATTTTATTTTTCAACCCTTGTTAAAAAAAAAACGGGCAGTTGTAAAAAACAAAAATGCCCAAAGACATCAAAATAATTACCCTCTTTTAGTCTATAAAGCTCAGAAGGCTGTTTAAATTTTCAATTATTTTTGTACCAAGCCCCATACATTTATTGAACGTCTCCTTTACGGCCGAACCCAATAACTTATTTTCAGTTAGACAGATCGCTATTGATGATAGACAGTATAATTATATCTATGCTCGGATGGCGTCTCACAATCATTGATAAAGGCTATCTATCTAACGAAAACAATAAGTAGGTTTCTCTACTTCGCCCTCCCGTGCGTTCCATTACAACCAACATCACTTTAAAAAACAACATGTGTAATTAGGGTTATATTAAAACTTCTTTGTTTCTTACTTCTAAATAAGTTACTGGATTAAGATATCATTCTGTAGAGCCATATTTGTTATGGCGGCGAATCAAAATATAACCTGTTACTGACCTGCAAATTGCAAAAAACGTAATAAAATTTGAATTTCGCGGGCTACCTTAGCAATGGTGTTTGCACGGGGAGTGTTAGTAAGGGGGGGGTTAAATTTCTGTTATTTTTTGCCTAGGGCGCACCGTTTTCGAGATATTTGTTTTTTTTTTTTTTATTACTATAAATAAAAAAAAACATCTTTGATCATTATTTCAAGTACAAGTACAAGTATTGCAAGGACTGCATTTTAGCTTGGCTACTTTACGTTTATCCCTGCAATTCGGGGAATAGCCAAATCTGCCATCTGTAGTACTGTCCTGTCAAACAAATCGTATATTGGGACGCACACTTTGGCATTTTCATACAAAAAGATATCTGTTGTAGGCGATACACCCTCCCATCAGTAGATAGTGTGGGCCGGTATGATTCCTAGATTATTGGGACGTTAAAACTATCGATAGATATATTTTTATATCTCCAGTAGGCCGAAACTGGTGATATATAGGTTATTGGGTTCGGCCGTTAGAGACATGCAGGAGGATCAACTATCATTAAATTATTTTCACAGATCATCACAGAAATTACATTTTTATTTGGTGTGAAACATCTCTAGGCGCACGTGAAACCGATTGCTGGCGGAGCGACACAAGCTGCGTGGCGATTCACCGCTCACTCCGCGCGCGCGGTCCACCCTCTACGCGACCCTGACCTTTTTTCGATGTTTGTTTGTTTGATTTCGATGTTGCACATCTGCCAGGCGTCCCGTGACGGCTCACAATTTTTTTTGTTTAATAATTGTCTGAATTATCTTTTCATTAATTTAATTTAATTATTTTTATTCAAGTAACAAATTACTGAACAAACAAATACGACTGGAATATTAAAATGATGGTTCCTATATTTGCCTGCGTTTTGCTAAAATTAATCAACTGTTTAAGATGCTTATTCTAAACAGATGCGACATTATGTTTTGCAAAGACACTGTCGTCTATGTTCTAGCTGTCTAAATAGTCGCCAATGGATGGATTATGATCAGTGATCGGATAATCGGATGCATATTTTAGGAAATTATGGAAGCGGCTTCTTAAAACATATTTTTTTAAATATAAATCCCGGATTCCAGAAAATTCGGGAATGTGAAACTAGCCTGTAACATGGTGAGGAAACGTCTTCTTTAGAGAATTGTAGTATACAATAATATTTTTTTCGAGATTATCAATTGGTAGTCTGTTTCTTTTGACATTTAGGAACTATATATAGTTGGAAAAATATCTCTCTACATCAACAGACGTTAGTGGCGCAAATTTTTAGATACTAACGTCACTCTCTTTAGTATTTTTTCGCTCATTTCCCTAAGAATATAAAAATCAGGGTTTCTATCCATAAGCTGTTCCATTTAAAATAAGTAAATATACCGACACACGATTTGATTCTATAATAAAAACAGTAAATTTGTTGATTCCGAAATCCCGGGATTTTTTCAATACAAAACTGCATTCCATAATGTTAGCCAACACCTTAAACTAAGTAAATATTCCTACACCCGATTTGATTCTATAGTAAAAAAACTAAATTTGTCGATTCCGAATTCCCGGGATTTTTTCGATACAAAAGTGCATTCCATAATAGCCAACACCTACACTTTGGTAAATATGCATCCGATTATCCAATCACTGATTATGATACAATGATAAGCTAGCATTCACATAATGTTACAAAGGCGTGTTTTTAATTGAAAAGTGGTAATTTAACATTTCAGATGATGTTAAATTACCATCATCTGAAGGTTTAAAAATGTGCTGATTCTGATCATAAATCAGATAATCTTATTATTATTGTATCAGTTTGAAGTCTGACCCAAATTAAATGTTGGTGCAATGTCCGATTACATTATCCTCAAAGCTGTTGAGATATTGATAGAAAACTATAATACTTATAATGATTATTATTAATATTATCTATAGCCTTTGTTGATATGACAGCAGCTTCTGTAGAATTTTTGACATGGGATTAGCAGTATTGTAATTAATAAATGAAACAAGTCACATATGCCTGTGAGAGCTTTTAATATAAATTATATAGTGATCGTCTAAAGCAAGATGTCAATTTATCACTTATCATTGCAACGGAAAATTTGAAATGAGCACACAGAAGAGAAATAAGGGACAAGTTATACAGAAAGAAGTATGGCAGAAAGCGAGTTGGACGCGGCGCGTCTTCCAAGTGTTACTCATGTCTCATTATATGGAGACGAAAAACTAAGTTTGACTCTAGAGCCATCCCTAAAAGGAGGTACAGCCACCTTTTTGGGAAAGGCAACATACTACAAAAGGCATCTAATAATAATTTATGTGCATATTGAAAAGACTGATCAAGATTCTGGTCGGAAACAAACCTGTCAAATCTCAGATTAGATTTGCAATTGATTGACCGAATAAACAAAACAATGGCAAAGCTTTATTAGATAAAATTCGCCAAGCCTGGTGCCACCTCCTGTCTCAACCTCTCTTCAATATAAATTGCGCCTTAAATACCAACAGCATGCTAGAACATGGAGCTACATCTAATGAGCGACTCCCACAGCCCGCACTTACCTCTTGCCTACTCTTAACTTAGCAGTGCTTGTAATAACGAAACACTAAGTTATTCCACTATCACTTACAAGGTACAGGGTACAAAGTTATGCATTGGTTGGGTTGGTTGTGCATTCAAATCAAGTGTTCAGGTAACTGTTCCACCACTTGTAAGCTAAAGCCGCTCTCCTGCGCGTGATTTTTCGAAACATTACACAAAAATCCTTACACATAAAAATTTGTTTTCATACACAAGCTGTCTCCTGGGTATTAAAATATTTTTAGATTAATAACACATTTTGTGTAGATGTCGTAGTGAGTTCCGACGAGGAAGACGTGCTTTCAGTTTTAGTAATTATAGACTAAATATCGAGAAGAAAACACAGATTTTGAGTGTCCGTATTACGACTTCAAAATTTTGAAATTTACCAAGAGCTAGGGATTTATGACCGGTTTGGATTAGGCAATTTCTTTCGTGTTTCTGAAACCGATTAACAATCACAAGACAAAAATAAGCGTGTAACTCGTAACATGCGTGCGCGTTTAAATCTAATTTACTTTGGAACTGTCTATCACACTATACTGGTTTAATTAATTGGTTCATAGGGTCAGATATGACCTCAAAACCTGTGTTGATTGACAGTGACAGATATGCGCGGTGCGCGCGGCAGTTGAAAATGAAACAAACCCTTCCCCTCTTCACCCGCGCGGGGAATGTTTTCCATGCAGCACGGAAAACAAAAACATCGTGTTTGCATACACAAATGTGTATGGCCACACCCCTTTGTTCCGATGTTTTTGTGTAATGTTTCGAAAAAACACGCGCAGTGTGCCAATGTTTTGTGTTCTACAGTTTTTTTAAATCAATAAAGGTGAAACAATACATTTTTGTGACAGTACTGCATCATGTGCCATCAAAAATCCAATCTACTACAAAAATTGTAAGGATATAATCAAAATTTTGCGATGTCTGCATTTAGAAACTATTTGGTAACATTTGTGGTGAAACAGGCCCACAAAAAATACAAAGAAATCACATTCGGATATTGTTAGAATATGCAACCCAATGTCAACAAAAAATAGAATCAAAACTTACTTGGAGGTCTCGGGCAGCCCCGCGCTAAGTTCGAGGAAGACGGAGAGATAGTTGCCACGAACGACTCCATTACCGTCGGGGTACACCTTCAGGCGCCAGCAGAGCCCGTTCACATGTAAGGGTGCTGAGTACACAGGCGCAGCAGCATGTTGCAGTTGCGTGAAGTTTGTGAGGGGAAACGTGCTGCTGTCGTAGCTCGGGACGATTTCACTGAGGGAGAGGGGTCGGGTGGACTGTCAATACTTAGAACAGACGGGAGTGTTTTTTTTTAGATTTTCTTTAAAGCGAAAACCGAATCTGAGATAAGTTGTATAAGGATCCATGAGCTTATTAAGGGTCTATACTACCTCAGCGCCACCTCACTCTTTATCTCGCTCGCACAAGTAGCTGGCGGTCACGCGAGCAAGCGAGACAGGGTGGCAAGGAGAAGTCTCCAAGGCACCGATATTTTAGTTTATTTCTTTTTACGGTGAAAATAATGGTAATTTTAAGAAAACTTATGCTTATGCCATAAAAAAATCTAAAGTTACCTCACTTTAGATTTTTTTATGGAATAGTGTTTTCGTCAAACAGTACTTAACATTAATCCTCAACTTTACCATATTTATTTCAAAATGAATGCTGCAGTATTTTCGACATAACGGATCATGCTAAGCCATTTGAGGTAGTATAGACTCTTAAGTGCTCATTGTCACGAGCGGCACGTTGCCAATGGCAGAGGAACTGCAACCGTCGAGGCGTCTACGGCTGCATTTGCCTCTGCTCGTGTATATGAGCACTTAGATCAACGCTGAACCATAGCGAAGCTATTAATGCGAATGCGATCAATTCTAATAAAACTCAACTACAGCTACTTTTGTATAGGGCTGAAATTGGTTTAACGAAATCAAATCACACTGGGAGACCCAAAGCGCCGCGAAATCGCGAAGAAATCGAAGCTGGGCGAACACCAAGAGTGTTGCTTGAATGTCAGACTAGAATGGTCTGTTTTAATTGGAGCTTACCCTTATAATAATAAATCATTATGGTTATCTGAATTAAACACAGTCTGCAGTCGAAATATAATACGATCGTTTATATCTCGCATAGTAATATATCTTCCAAAACACGTTGTTGGTTCATAAATCATACGCCTACGCAATACGATCGTCAGTTGAAGTTTTACAGAATATATTTTGTTTTAGTAAAGAAATGTGTTTGAGAGCCAACGATTTGACTTTGCAAAATCAAAACGAAAGAAGTATTTGCAATCATAACGTGCGTCAAGTGATTTATATACCATTGACATAAGGTTTAAATTGCAATGATTGAGCGCAATCAAAATGTATAGAAACAGATTTATATGTTACACATAATTTAAAATGTAGGTACAGTCGCCAGCACATCAAGTTCGCACAAACTGTCATATTTTATCATTAGATTTTGAAGTTACCCATCAACATTTTAAGGTTTAAAATCATTTGGAGAAATTTGACTGCTGGCGACTGTACAATATTATCACTTGCCTGTGGAAATCGGCCGGTACGGGAGCAGTCACGAAGCTTGCCAGTGGTTTCTTACGAACTTGGTGAATCATCTTAGATAGTTCACCACTCTTGGATATCAATTCAGACCTGCAAACATTGAGATATTTAAAAAAAAACTTTAGTAGGATAAACCACTTCACTTTTTCCAACAAATATTATTTATTCTGTGACACACATTCATGTTTATTATTATTGTTCACGGATGCTTGTTTCATATTTTCCGACAGGTATCGGGATTTCGGGATGAAACTGAGCCTTTATTCATAGATCACGAAACGACCGAGCTCGCTGTTTGCGGAAACTAGTCGAGGAAAGCCGATAGCAACACAAGGGAAAAACCGTAAACAACAATAAACAGTATTACAGACAAACATGCATGATTGAATGAACTTTCACATGCAATACTAACATATTTGATGATGTACGCTTTCTGGTCACCCCAAAATTATAGCATGAAGGTAGAAGACACACAATTAATACAGTATGCAAATAGGGTATGCCCAAATTTCTTTATAAATTATTAAGGGGGATGCGCTAGGGTAGCCCGCGAAATTCAAATTTTATTACGTTTTTTGCTATTAGCAGGTCAGTAACAGGTTGCATGTTGATGTAAATATGATTCGCGGCCATAACAAATATGGTTTTACAGAATTATCCACATTAGAATCAGCATTACAACTCTGTAAGTTCAAAAAATCCTACTGAATGATTTTTTCTGAAATAATCATTCAGTAGGATTTTTCCAAGAAAGTTAGTTGTATTGCTGATTCTAATGATGATAATTATGTAAAGCCATATTTGTTATGGCCGCGAATCATATTTTGATCAACATACAACTTGTTATGTTACTGACCTGCAAATTGCAAAAAAACGTAATAAAATTTGAATTTCACGGGCTACCTTGGCGCATCCCCCTTAAAGCAAGGAGTTTGCTTAAGGCGACGATAACCGAATTTTAATGATTTTAGAATTGGATCTAGTATCGTTTGGCAGGAATTGGGGGGTAAAAGGGGTTAAAACTAGTAGGGGTTGAGTCCCCGATTACTTATAACGCTACCACTCTTATTAAAAGGTAATGCATATTTTTCGAGAAATTAATAAAAATGTTTCTAACCTCAAATCAGATAAACAGCGAAAACGAAACGTTAAAATGGGCGATTGACAACCAAATCTGTCACAATTTATTGTTCGTGGTGTAAAATGACGTGCAAGGGAACGTAAAAAAAACTGTATGCCAGCATTTTACAATAATCTACAAAATGACAATTATCGTAACAATAATAATGATTTAATTTATGAATATCTGTGGAGAAGAGATGTAGAAAGAAACCCCCCTTCCCTCACCCCCCTCCCACCCCCCTCCTTCTGCCAAACGATACTAAATTTTTACCCATTTTCTTATTAATATGTGAATATTTAGATTAGATTATGTTTATATTACATAGTGAAATTAATTTGTAAAGTTATGTCTAACGCGGATAAAAAACTGAGAATGGCGCAAAATCTACCAAGCGTATTATTCTGAAATGTTCACCAATTTAAAGATAATTTAATTATTGATCTTTTGGTATACGCGTTTTATTAAAATAACTTTTGGTTTGTGTATAATAAATTAATAATGCGTCAAATTGGGGACAGCGCTCCTTGATGGGCGAGTCCTATTACTGGCGGATCGTACGACGCGTTGGGTGAGCTCAGTACCGAACACGCAAGCTAACCACTCACGGTCACTGGCATATATCTCCGTCTTAATGATTGCTTCTCCATTAACTTCGTGCGGTACCTCGCATTAATGAAGGCAAAAGTGTCCTGACATAAAAGTGCAAATTTAATTATATCTTATTCTTCATCAACATAGTAGAAGCGACCGCCGCCGATGTAAATGAGAGACGCATAAGTACTTAGTCAATTAAGTAATCAAGTCTAATTATAATATTGACTAGCTTCCGCCCGCGACTTCGTCCGCGTCAAATTTCTTGTTCCCCCAACCCACTGCGTCGCATTGCATCGCCCGCCTGCGTTATTATTTCGTTTTCGCTTAGCGTTCTTTTGCTCGGCTCCTAAGAGTCGTAGCGTGATGTTAAAAACCTATAACCCTCCTCAAGAATTAGACTATCAAATGCAGAAATATTATTTCAAATCTGACTGTTTGTTCTAGAGATAACCCCCCAAATAAAAACTTAAAATTTTACCTCTATAAAATATTAATACCTAAAGATGAAGATGGTTTTTATTTTTTACTCAAAAGTTTGCAAGCGACAACCCAATCTAGGGACAGAGTCAGATCTCATTTGAGGTACCAATTTAAATCAACAGAGCTGTAAACATTAACACAATTACCTAGTACTGGAATGCAGTTGATGCTCAATCTCCTGTAGCAGATGTTCGAGTTGCTCCGTCTCCTGAGTGAGGCTGTTCTTCTGCCCCATCAGGGTGAGGAGTTTGGCTTTCAGCGCGGAGTCCAGGCGAGATATCATCAGCTCTACGGCGTTCCGAATCTCGCGAACGCGCTCGTCTTTGGCAGCGCGCACTGATTCTACATTGCGTTCCTGAAGACAGTATTTTAAGTGTAGTTACGCCATGAGATGAGGGACGATAAAATACATATTACTTATGGCTAAAGAAGTTATTGGGTGGGAAATTATCAAATAAATTCTGCCGCTCTGGGCGGTGCGGGTGTCAGACTTTTACTGACTAAAACCCACCCATGTTCTTTCAGATGCCTGTGTGCCAGGGCCACAATATCCCTTTCGGACAAACTCGCAACCCTGGCAAGAAAGAAGTTACTCCCTGCATACATCATTACATATATTGAATTTGTATCCATAAAGGTCATTGTTTTATTTTTAGGGTTCCGTACCAAAATGGTAAAAAGGAACCCTTATGGTGAGACTAAGTCTGTCTGTCTGTCTGTCACACCTGGATATCTCAAGAACTACTTATGCTATCAACTTCAAATTTAGAATAGTTTTAGATGACGTTTGCCCAACTATTTTGCAAACCAGAAAGAAATAAAAAAAAATATATCTTTTTTGCAAAAGGGACTGAAAAGGGGTCTTAAAAATTTGAAGTGGGGCTACTATGGCATGTGGGGTATCATATGAAAGAACGCTGTTTGCACATTCTCAAACATTAATTTTTTAGGTCGCATAGTTTCCGACTTTTGATCAAAAATGTAAAAAAAAATACCGTTCCGAAGTTTGTATAGTTAAAAATCTGAAATTATTTATGTGATAGAAGTGTATGTAAAGATTACAAGAAAAATAAAACTATGTCTCTAAATAGCACAGTTTTTCAGAAATCATCAACATCATGTATACGTACGGAACCCTCGGTGCGCGAGTCCGACTCGCTCTTGACCGGTTTTTTAATTATGGAGTTTAGTGGGTGAGATGATGTTGTCCTTTATGAAAAAGGATTCAATACTAAGATGACTGCTGACAGGGAAGAAAGAAAGACAAAAATATAATTTGTGTTGACAGTTTTCTACCAACAGTTTTCTTTCAGAATAGAAATAGAAAGGGCATTTCTTGAGTACACCCTAGGAAAAAGTTAGGCTATAATTTATGTCGGAGTTTTATTGAGTACCCTCATTCTGGGTTAATAAAATTGTATCATTTAGTGGAGGCTCAATTATTATAACAGGGCAACTGGAATCTCATATTCATCTCGTGTTTTTACTTATCTCAAGAGCAAATAAATGTTATGTTTAGGTACCAGTGATTACAATCAAATATCATATTCTCTAGAATGCATTGAAAGTAATACAATAAGCCAGGTCAACAAACAAGAAATTTAAAATGTTTATAGTTATGACATCAATAATTTATTATGCAGTATGTCTATGTAGCATAGCAACAGAACATTAAAACAAAATTCTTACCACATCTTGCACCAGACTAATCAGCTCCATCAGTCTTCGTCTCAACTGGGACACTTCATCACGGATCTGTGTGACATGTTGTTCATACACCTCTTCTAATGGCTTGAAAGTGTGGCCCGAGTGAGTGCCACCCCACAAAGCACACTGATGGCAGATGCAGCGCCGACATGTCCAGCAGTACACGGTCAGCTTCTCCTGATGCGTCGGACACCTGTTCAGGGTGCTTTACGTGTGTTTATTATATCCTTATACGAGAAGACTATGGATTAATTATTATTATTTTGATTTTTTCTTGACACTTCATATGTGAAAAATAGATCAATAAATAAATTACAATGATGCCGGAAAATTGTTTCTTATTTTTTGAATACAAATGTTAGTCACAGGATTGTCTTAGGGTTTAAGTGTATTTAAAGTCAACGAAGTATGATGCCAGAAATGTATACAATAATCACCTATCTCTGAAGCTCTCCCTCTGACTAGCCGAATTACTCTGCTGCATAGTCTCGATCTGCTGGGTGACCTCCTCGACCCAGCGGCAGTTGACGAGCTCGTGTAGGTGCAGGGCTGCCCGGCAGTGCGGGCACTGCGATCGCTGCTCCGTCAGCCATCGCCTCACGCACGCATAGCAACACAACTTCGAGCAGTGAGGGCACAGGTGTGCGTCCACTAGCTTCTCCATACAGATGAAGCAGCGGAACACCTCCGCCAACGTCTGCAACCATCATCCCATTCAAAACTCTCGTCAACTCAATTTATCTGTCAAATATGTAGGCCACATCGATTTACCTCAACGATCTGCTCCTCGCCATTTCCATTCCCTTTGTCTCCTCGCGAGGCCATATTACAGGTTTGCTTTTCGTACTACGGGGCCGACGAGATATTCACCATAATTTAGACTTGTTTATATATTTCTAAAATAACAATTGGACATGTTTCACAATGCGAGCGTCAATACACGAAACCACTTCCGCGTTCGAATATCAATCGAATCAAAATAAAAACAAAAAAATTGTGCTTTTGTGCAATTGCTAAAATTACCCTCTAATAAAATTTAACACACAAATCAATAATAAAAAAAATATGAGATCGATGATATATCGCGATTAATTTTCTTATGGTATTTTCCTATATTTTATTTATTTATTTCTGTTAAACCTTTAGCCACAATTCGCGTATTCTAAGCCGTGAACAATTTTCCGTTTCACAATATTTCCCTATTAAAAGGGTAACAGAGCTAGCAGGCAGCACTATTTAAAAAGCGATGTTACCATTATTTAAAAATTCAATCGATCGATTAAAGAGGTAGCGTTCAAAAAAGAATGAATTTGCACTTGGATGTGTTTTTAACAAAATATATTACTTCATACTCACGCTGTTCTTCTTTTGATTTAACCAAAAATGAGTAACTTCTTACTTACGTAGTTGACACTACCCTAGGTTTGTTTGTCCCACAGTTTCTCCTGCCCGGGTGTTCTTAGAGGCGTTGCTTGTATAGGCTTTCTAATGCCGTGTATTCTAGTATAGAATAATAGAATAAACCACCGGTGGACTAAGCCTGTCGAGGGCCCGCGGTGGCAAAAGAAAATGCCCTCTCCCCCTCCCCCAGATCTTCTCAGTTTTTGTAGGTATTTCATGTAAAATTTTGCAATAACTTATTTAATTACAAATTTGTAAACCCCGATCAACACCTCACCCAACAATTTTATTATTTAGGTATATCATTTGTTATTAATTATGTGCATCCATTTCTGAGTGGCCCATTATCACCTAAGCCATCGCTTGAATTATACGTTCTCCTCCTTCAACAAAACCGCTTGATGAACCTGTTAAAATTTAACTATTGAATATAACAACGATTGTGAGAATCGGTTGCTTGCTTTGAACGAGTGGAAGTCTATGATTCAAAAACCTGAAATTCTCAGACCAACTTTCTTGTCAACATCATATTAAATAAATAAATAATTTTCACCGTTTGTCTATTATCTAAGTACTTATCTAGATCAATCCAACCGACTCGGCTGTTCTTCGATTTATAAGGTCGAGTTCCTGTGACCAGCTCCATCCTTCCTGCTCCCTCATTAGAATACCTATGTTAACCATCTCTAATTCAACTACGCATCAACACCAATTGAATGAATTATTTTATTTACTTTATTCCAGGCACATCGTCTACTCGTGTAATTTGTGTAGGTACAAAATATAATAAAACATACATAAAAGTAACTACATGAGATAAATATAGATGTATGATGATACATGTAGTTTCTTGCCCATTCTTCTCTCACTTCTAACTTTTGGAGGGGCATCTAGAATCATTTTTAATTTTCTAGAATCAATTTTAAGTATATTTTCTTGTACATTTAGACGTTTAACAGTGCCTTTTATTGGCCTTCTTGAAATAAATGATTTGACGTTGACTTTAAATGAGCCGAAACACGTCTGCAGTAAGTTGTTGAGGAGTTGGTTATTCTGCAGACTTTCTTGGCTGCAGCATCAACGTTACTACATAATTGTTCTACCAACTGCTCATCTAGACCAATCGATACGATTAGTAAGGCTGAGATCCTGTGCCCTCCTTCAAAGCCTGTGCATCATCAGACCATGTTCACTTTTTCTCAATTTCTAAGTCTACTCTTCGAGACCCAGGAGCCCAAACACGATAATATTTCTGCTACATGTTGTTAAGGAGTGGGTTATTCCGCAGACTTTCCTGGCTGCAGCATTAGGTCAAGGTTACCATAAAGTTGCAGTGTAAACTAAATATATACTTGTCCACTATCGGACAAGTATATGTTTAGTAAGACCATTGTGTGGCTGTAATCCCTACAGAAATCAGAAAAGACCCTGATTATTTTCAAATTTGTTAAACATATTTTCAAGAAACCTACCTATTAACCTCCCTGATTAAACCAGCCTTCTAATAAAAAAAAACCGCATTGAAATTGGACATCGAGTGAATTCTAAAGACTACATAAAAACAAATATCTACCAAATTAACTAAAAGTGATTATACTGGCAATCATCATGCACGCGGGGCGGACTAACTAACAGTGCGTTCCGAGTAGCGCTGTAATCGATTTTAACCCATGTTAGCCCGTTCCATATTAGCGTTAGCGCGAAAACGATGTCGCGTGAAACGTCATAGATGACGTCATGACTTGCGCCATCTTGCGATAACGCCGACCATACCCTAAATTAATATTGTTTTGAGTCTCATCTCTAAACAGCGTGGCATTTTTGAAATTGTGCTTCTGGCTACAGTCGCCATCTAACCAAAGAAGAAGAAGTGTACAAATTAAGGTACAAATGTGTGTGTCTGCGTGTGGTGTTTACAAAAAAATCCAACCGTGAGCGCGTTCACGAGCATTCCGAATTGTTGACAGTTGTCAGCTGTCATAATCGTATTCTTTCTTCTAATTCTAATGCTAATTCGGTACGTAAATTATTGATGTGAGCACTGTTAGCAAGTCTATTATCGGAATGCAGCCAGAGTTACGTCACTTATGTCATACGTCGAATTTAACGTGATAACCTCTGAAATGTTTTCGTATTATTTTTATCCTAGTTATTTTTTGTGGTCATAAAAGGGTGGTTTTTGAATATTTATAATACTAGATTATAATCAGTAAACACGTAAGTCGTATTTGAATCAGTCATAATTAATGCTTCTACAAAATAACTTGCACAACTATTCATTCTTCATTTGAAATTAAGATTTGGATTGAACTGTTTATTTAACTCCCATGTAATCTGTATTTGAGTTTAGTATTGGTTAGAGTCTTGAGTCGTACTGTAGTCGAACTTGAACTGGTGCCATAAATATTTCAATAATACAAATAACCAATATTTATATTTTTGTAAATTTCAGAATGTTGATCTAAAAGGCGTTTATCGACAGGATGTTCTATAAAAAAGTGATGCACTGTACGATCTGCCTGAAACATGGCACTGTCGGCATTTCTGGGGTGAGCCTTTTAGAAACTATTACTTAATTTTACAGCTGGAAAGGTGATTATTCTATTGTGTGTTGTTATCTTTTAAATGATAGATTATTGCGTTTAATTTTATCATATGATACCATGATATCCTAAACTTGGGCATTAGATGTTTATATTTTTTATTAAACATATGCACTTCTTTATAATTAATTAGCAGTGTGCCAAAGTTTATTTTTTATTTTAACAACATTGTCAGTGACTAGACTAGCTGTTGCCCGCGACGTCGTCTGCGATTCAGGATGAAAAGTAGCCCATGTCCTTTTACAGATCCCAGGCTACATAGTGTGTCAAAATTCATCCAAATCCGTTTACCCATTTTAGCGCGAAATCGTAACAAATAAACTCTCTTTCGCATTTATAATATTAGTTAGGATTAATATTATTAAGCAAGTAACTATTTACACTAGGTACTAAATTAAATGATTAATTAACTACAATAAAAACATTCTTGAATTTGCTTTGCTGATATCCCATGAAATCTTCCATTCAACCCATTCCTTTTGTTTTCTATGAAATTGACTTAGGGTAACCAAGGTAAGTATTTGGATTGAACTGAAAAACACAGTTTTCTGATCTTAATTTTTGTACTTAAATTCTGATCTTAATCTAAAAAAAAAAATACATTTAATTCGGGTACCAACATAACCCATTTATAAAACATCCTTAACTTTCTCTTTTCTCTTTCTTAACTTTCTCACTCCTTAACAATACACACAAAATCACACATAAAATTACAATATAAAGAATAATTACAATATAAATAAAATGAACACACAAATTAGATGATCAAATTCAATCAAAGCTCGTATTCATTACAGTAGTCTCTTACGTGCAACACTTTATGTAACTTGTCTGTCACAACAGAAAAAAAAAACCGAAACAAACTGAAACAATATTTTAAGATATTATAATATCTACTTTGTTAACAGGAAAAACTATGTTAAACCAAGGGAATATTTTCAATGTTATGCATATTGGTTTTTCTTATCATATTTTTTTTTATTATGTAGCAGCTTTGTGGTTTTGAACATAATTAGTAATTTAATATAAAAAAAAAAGTTTTTATTGTTTCTCATACAATTGTTCCACAGCACAAAATTGAGGCAGCCCCGGTAAGTTATAAGGATACTTGTGATGGGGTTACCTCGCAACTTCCCATGGGTTACTATTTTCAATGTTGAGACATGATTAAAAAAGAAAAGAAAATGTTTATGTTCTAGGATGTTACAAAAATATGTTGTAGCTTGTTCAGGTATGTGTAGTGTTTGTGTGTTTGTGATAAAGACGACTCATATAGAAGTATGGAGGAAAAAGACATGTTAGGTAGGTAATACGGGCTGGTGTCCACAACTCCACGTCAATGCGCGTATTTTGCGAACGGGTGGGAAAATCGATTATTCGATCCACCCCAGCTCCTCAATTCCTTGAGGAGCTGGGGTGGATCATTTGCCCCCCTTGAGCAAAAACTCGATCCGCGCCTGCCCATTCTACCCCTTTCTAAGCTCTCAAGCATGAATGTCCTAATCAATCATTCAAAATACTTAACTACATAAAATAACCATTTATAAAATAGTAATATGCTACCTAGGTCAGTACCACTTTGTAGATAAGTATTTGATAACATAGGTCCTTAGCCTAAAGTAAACCAAAAAAAAGTTATCAGTCAAAACTGTTCTTATGAAACGGGCACAGATAACAAAAACTTGCGTGATTTTGAAAAAAAATCTCGTGAGTGTTAATAATTTTCGTAACATTAATGAAGTCGAATTTGTATGAAAACGTCTTAGGATTTTTATAGGGTACAATAACATGCCGCAAGGAGAGGCTATACTTAAATCTATCTACATCCGGTCGAAGGGCGTACCCTACCTGGGAGTTAGAACAAATGGTCCTAACTCCCATATAGGGTACGCCCTTCATGCCGAAAATAATAGCAAGTTAGATAAATGATCTAACTTGCTATTATTTTCGGCACGATTTTCATGAAAATTCATTCAAAGTGCGATGGGTTTATAACCGTATATGGGTGCTCCATTCCCTTTTCCTTTAGGTACCTAAAGCACTTACCTGTTCTGTTCAACGCCCAGCGAAATGCGCTAATCTAAGTACTTTATTTAGGTAGATATCATTCTTGCTCGTAACAACAACCCCGTAAGGGGGCTGTTACTATCCAGATGCTTTTAAAACCCTTCATCATTCATAATTTCAGCCGAAAGACGTCCATTGCTGGAAATTAAAAAAAAAAAATGAAAAAGTGTTTATTCAGATTAATAATATAAATACAGAATATTTACTTCTGCCAAACTGCACAGCAGTTTGTTGGCAGACGTAGCTCCTTTTTTTATAACTAAAGTCTAAAATTTGGTTTTTATAATGACACTTTCACATATATAGGTATAAACATACAAACAATTATATTTTCCCTTTTATGTATCCTCTGCAGCGAGGTTTTCACAAAACATATGAAAGAGGTACTTATGTATTTTATTTTTAAAGGAGGTTTTTGTGATACAGCTATTTATATCTACTGGAAGGTTATTAAAAATAGTTGGGACTAAAAAAGTTCTACACCTTCGACCATAATAATTATTACAAGTGGGCACTATTAGCCAAGGGGGTTTGCCATAATCGCCACGCTTGGCAGGCGGGTTGGCGATCGTATGGTGTTAAAATGCGTAGAGAAAGAAAGAAAATACGTTTGCGGTAAACATGACGCAAAAAAGAACAAACACAAAAATTAGAAAAGGTTGGGGGAAACATGCGTCACATCCACGCACAACGGCTATCGCTCAGCATTGTACTGCGACCCTATGCAAGACAGAGCCCCAGCGCTGGTTTTCAGCGACAGCCGGCTCTGACGCCCAAAAACAGCCGCTGCCCATTCTCTAGTCCCCCTTTAGTCCCTTAGTCGCCTTTTACAACACCCACGCGCACGGGAAGAAATAGGGAGGTGCTATTCTTTACGTCCGGCACCACACAGACATTTAAAATCCTGACACATTATAAAACGAAAGTCCCCCGCCGCGGCTGTCTGTCTGAACGCGATAAACTCAAAAACTACTGAATGAATTTTCAAACGGTTTTCACTAACAGACGGAGTGATTCATGAGGAAGGTTTATGTGTATAATTCATGAAAGTTTTGTGTAAATTGGCTGAAATATGACGATTATTGTTGAAGATGTCGGAAAAAATCATACAGGCTGGCAGCTTTACTGGCGTGAGCCGCGTAAAACGTACGAGATACATACAGTTTTTGTTCTACTGGATTGTACATCTTAAAAAGTTCAACGAAAAAGTCCGCGATAACATATGTCTATCTTAGGATGACCATTAACCATACCGTAACCATTTTTATCTTTTAGATTTTTTTTTTTTTTTTATACAAGGTGTTACAGGACGATTGGCATTCCTGTAAACCACGTAAAGAGTATCTGTTTTTTACCCGTATACAAAAAATAAATCAAATCCAATGAATACTTTAGCCACAGGAAATTATTTTCCATTTTGTTATTTTTCAACATGATGTAGATCTGAGTCCGTAATAATAGGTAAACATTGTAAGGCGCGCCTAACGCGCCGCGCAAGGTCAGTAACTTTTCGTAGATATAGAGTGTTTACTTTTTATGCAGTTGATTCTGCTATTTATTTTGTTTTAAAATTGCAATTTTTAAATGTTCCATTAGTTACTAATCTTCGTGTTTTAAAATCTTTCGATGGACTAGTACTGTGCTCGTTTTAATTTAATGTCGTACATCCAGAGCCAGATTGTATAATATTTACAATTTCATTGTTATTTCCGAAGCAACTTTAACCTGTATCCAATAAAATATGTTATTTAAATTGGGCATTTAATTTAGATTTAAATATGCCTGTACTTCATAACAGTAAATTAAATAAAATATATCACAGATTTAAAATTACGCGTAACATAATAATTATGGTTGACGGTGGTGCAGGGGTCCTTTTCCTCAGCTATTACTACGACAGAAAAAACGGCTGAACAGATTTGGGTGAAATTCGGCACACAGATAGTTAATATAAATTTAGCCCGGTAGTACATTTCCGTTGGATAATTTCCGACCACCACGCGGGCGAAGCCGCGGGCAAAAGCTAGTAAACAAATAAAAAGATAACACGAAGATTTAATTTCGAATCATTATAGCCTGAAGGTCAAAGTTAATTAAAGTGTTTAAAAAAAACCTTACAAAGAAGTGTTGTCTGATCTGAGTATGATGCATTGATGAGCAGTTTCGCGAGTTTTTCGGCAAAATTGAATATAAGGAAATCAGAAAGCGTCTAAGTATCTCACATCAGTTCACGAATTAGAAGTCTTTGCAATTATAGCACGGTATTTTCCTACTCATTTTACGGGCATAATGAACTCTTTCCTCCGTTGTGTTACGTAAGTATGGCGGCTATAATTGGTGTCGAATGTTATGATCAGAATATTACAGATCATACAAAAGATCTCTTCATAGTGAGAGTGAACAGGCTTCTTGTGGGTAAGCTCACTTCATCGTCGACGTTGTCTCTGTCACCTCTGACCTAGACTAAGGTCAAGAGCAAACCCATACAAAAAAAAAAACCGGTCAAGAGCGAGTCGGACTCGCGCACCGAGGGTTCCGTACGTACCTATATTATGATGTTGATGATTTATGAAAAACTGTGCTATTTAGAGACATCGTTTTATTTTTCCTGTAATCTTTACATAAACTCCTATCACATAGAATAATTTCAGATTTATATCTATGCAAACTTCGGAGATAAGGGGGGGGGGGGGGGGTTTTTTTACATTTTTAATCAAAAATCGGAAACTATGCTGCCTTAAAAAATATATATTTGTTTGAGAATGTGCAAACAGCGCTCTTTCATATAATACCCCACATGCCCTAGTAGCCCCACTTCAAATTATTAACACCCCCTCAGTCAGTTGCAAAAAATATATATTTTTTAATATCTTTCTTGTTTTCAAAATAGTTGGGCAAACGTCATCTAAAACTATTCTAAATTTCAAGTTGATAGCATTAGTAGTTCTTGAGATATCCAGGTGTGACAGACAGACAGACAGACTTAGTCTCACCATAAGGGTTCCTTTTTACCATTTTGGTACGGAACGGAACCCTAAATAGAGCCAATCATTAAAGAGAGTACAGAACCAATCATTAAAATAAGGATTTTGCTTTCAAAGAAAGCGGGCCGTGTTTTGTGTCACAGTACAGGTAAATTCTTTAGTAGCAATCTAACGGATACAAAAACTCTCCAAAATTCTGTATCCAACTATCCATAATTTCAGTTATTGGATTTTTAACGCTGGGTTCAGCGGCGAAAGCTAAAAATTCATCAGCGCGCTTTGATTTAGGCATTCATTTTGGTTCGCCTAGTGTTAGTGAACACGGGCAGTAACGATCATCTTTATTATCGTCTTCCTTTATTCCAGAACGGCATACTTCTGCAGCAACTGGCAAGGATATCGACGTCACAATGCTGGAACAGTAAACTGCCATTGACGACACAAACGACGGCTCCGGTAAAGAGCAAAAATGTACCGCCACAAGACAACAGGATGTGGAAGGAGACGCCGTCCCTCGATAGAAAGAATCAGATGGGGAACTATTGTATGATGCTGTCCAAGTTTCGGTTAAGTTGTAAGTATACGTAGTCTTAAATTTGTATCCTAGGTTTGAGACTTTCGGGAGAACAAAAGGCAGTCGTATGGAGAATTTGTAACGGATTTATCGAAGATCCGTCGCTTCCGTCACTTCAAGTTCACGTTCTTCAAGGTTTGTGGCCAAAAAAACTGAACCACTTTCCTACGCCCTTAATTCACGTAAAAACGAATGCACAAAGAAATATGCTGCCACTCTTCCAGAGGCCTCATATTGTATCGCGCGACCATTATATGCGGCCTTTGGGCTTCGGGGCTGCTCCCAAAAATTAGGTTAATGCCCCTTTTTAACCGACTTCCAAAAAGGAGGAGGTTATATGTTCGGCTGTGTTTTTTTTTTTTAATTGTTTGTTCACCGATTGCTCCGTCAATCGTGCACCGATTTTGAAAATGATTTTTTTGTTTGAAAGGGTATGCTCCCGAGGTGGTCCCATTGCCACCAAACCAGAATCTGATGAAGGGATCCCATAGATATCGAGGGAAATCCTCAAATTTTATAGGCACACTCGTGCATTTGCTCTCGAAAAGCACCATTTGGTGAAGTGGAACTGATGATGGAGACCACAGATAGCCAACGGAACAATATAATAATAGTATTTAACGGGTTGCGATTCGATTAGGTACTTTAATGTGGTTGCTAAGCAATTTATGCTCTGAACTGCCACTCACCAGTTCTTCTGGTTCTTACCAGGAGAACTCCTCAACAATCAACGTCTCAGCATCGGGAAAAGCTATATTTTGTAAAAGGTGATGAGCAGTTAACATTAGGCTATTGTAACTTAGATAAATGAAAAACTAACCAATTAAAAAGTGAAAAATAAAAAACTTATTACGAAAAAAAATTACCGACTTCCGCAATTAAAGTAATTTTTCACTTTGTAGTGTTTTTTGGAAGTTGGTTATTGTTTTTCGTAAAAAGTTTTTTATTTTTTCACTTTTTAGTGGGTTTCTACAAAATGAGCGCCAAAGTTCTAAACACCGAAATTTGTATCAGACAGTGTAAGCTCGATACAGTCTCACTGCAATAACAGTTCAAGTATGGCTATATAAGACATTCCCTATGCCATCGCTATTTCAAACACACACTCACGACACTCAATCGATTTAAAACAAACGCCCGTCCCACATTCTATGTTGAAGTATTTTGATATCAACAATAATACTGGCCGTTAACATTCTTGACGCGGCTTATCTGTTATGTGTTTATAATCGCTGCCATTATATCTTTAGTAGATAATGGATCATGGTTATAATAAACAGAGAAAACAGTCTGTGGCACTAATGCCGATATCAGATGTTTCTCTCGAATGAAGAATTATTTTTGGTTCATTCCACGTTTACACAACTCCGACAAAATTATATAGGAATGAACGTTCATCTGCTCCTTTCAATTAATTTTTTGCTTCGATCATTCGGTAGACGAGAGAAAGAGGAGAGTGCCGAAACCCAACATCGTTGGATCGGTATTAATTTTTCACTTTCGATTCATTTTGTTTTCAGTCGTTTCATGTTTCATCAATCGTCGTGATCATTATATTCTGTTATCTTTGAAGGGATCCCCCCACAGAGCGTACCCTGCAAAGAGTACGCGCGTTTGACACGGACATAACATATTAACATCAGAGTTCATCGATAATAGGAGGAAAATTACGCTTTTACCTAATAATTATAATAGTCTTGAGTATTTTCTAATCGGAAACCCCAATTAGTAATGCACTCTTATGATACTGGATTTTGAATCCATGAGAACGAGACCAACCCTAACTATGCGAGACACGCCTTGAAAAGTAAATAATTCGGTCATGTAACTGATGCAATTTTGTTTAAAAATGCTGTCTATGAAACAGTATACGGGCCTGATGGCCCGTTGTTTGGTAATACTGCGACACTAGTTTACTAACACTGCTATCAACTTCTTTGATATGCACTGCAATTCAGTGGCGAAAGCACCATATAAAACGATTCCTACCGGCTTCCCTTCGAAAGTTCGTATCAACAATTCTACCTCTATTGAAAAATGACAGTCGATAGTGTCTACTATTGCCAAAAAATATAGTTACACTACGGGTATTTAATTCACCATAACATTCAAACGCCTATTTTATTAGCTTTGAATTGAAATAACAAACACAAAAGTTTTGTCTGTGTAGTGATGAGTCTTTTTGGTTCTGCTACTTGACGATAAATGGTGTTAAATTCAGTAAAGGAAAGACTTACTTTTAAGTAAATTAATTAATTTTTACTATAATTATGTAAGAAAGTAAGTTAAAATCGGCTTCGCTTCGGCTTCTCTCATACAAAAATTGACACCTCGCCGCTGCTGCAATTATCATAGATTTATTTATTTATTTTATTTTATTTATTTGGGACAAAAAACAGTTATACTGTACAGCATTTACAAAAAGTCGTTTTATACAGACAGGAAAGATAAGAAAGAAGGAGATATGCCCCGGTAGTTGAAAATGTATCGGATCCCGGTGTCTCCAGTTTGTCCCTACCACTCGCCACAACTACACATGCAGTTCAGTAAAAGCAATCTATACGAAGTCGCGCACACACTCGCAAGAAATAAATCAGAACGTACTACACAATCAATTATAAACCTTATCCCATCAAACACAGCGTGCATTTACCATGCACCGTACAACTTGCTCACACGAAAACATTAGTCGCTATCGTTGTGCTGTGCAAAAGCAATTTATATTACATATACGCTAGTGATTGACTAAATTGGAAAGTTATCGATCGTTCCATTTATGATAGTAATATCCCATAGCCCATATCCCAGTAGCATCCCCTCAGACATCCGTAATTCATGATTGATGGAATTGTTTGATGAATTTGACTTTCGCTACTACAAAAGCGGTAGCCTTGCACTCGGGCTGCTCCTTCGGTTATGTGAGAAAATCACCACCTGCCTCAACTCTCTATAAAATCCGTATGTCAGATTATTATTGTGATTTTTTTTTTTTTTGCCAGCTTTAGTAGTGATGTCCTCGATGGCCGGGTACGCGCTTGCGCCCGCGCCCTTCGACCTGACGACGTTCGCGTTATGCGCGATCGGAACGGGACTCACTTCAGCGGCCGCCAATTCTATCAACCAATATCACGAAGTTCCATTCGACGCACAGATGTCTAGGACTAAGAATCGATTGCTGGTCAAGGGATTACTTGAGTAAGACCCTTTTTCTGTTTTTCAATGTTTTCATTTTAGGCAGAATTTGGGTGACCGTTTGGACGCCCTAGGAGGACATACAGTGACCTAATTGGTGATGTTGTTCAGAAAGGTCAGGTGCGTAGTACTGAACTGCGATGTATGGACGTAAACGAAGCAAAAGGAGTATGTAAGGAGCGTAGCAGGTGGCGTACTATAGTTTCTGCCTACTCCATGGGAAGAAAGCGTGAGTTGTATGTATGTATGGATATCTAGAAAGATTTCATGTAGGCAGTAATGTATTTACAGTTAAACCAGAGAAAGGTATGCGATTCGGTGATCTTCGTGTTTTCGAATTAGCACGCACGTCGCGCCATAGGGGGGGACCCTATGGCCACAAAGGCAAAAGCTTCTTAGTTTTGTGATGCCGCACTTTGTAGATTATGGACAGCTGTGCTGCTGGGAGTTTGTTGGGCCACTTTTTTTTTATTTGTTTATATTTATTATGATTCTCAGCCTTGTTTGAATAAATGAATTTTTATTACCTACTCGTTCGCAGATCGACATCTGTCACTCAATTTTTTTCTATAATTTTGTAATCATAGTAGGTAATCCAAAATAGGCAACTTCTTCCATGGTTGTAACAGCACTACTTAAAGGTAGTAGATTCAGTATCGCGCGTTCGTATTTTCGAAGATAGACGATGGATATTGATTCCGAAGCGCATACTTTTCTTGGGATATCTTTAGGTATGTTTAATTTAGAGACCCCATAATAACATTGTAGTACTATCCTCACACCCCTTTTTCTTCTCCCTAGGCCAGTCCACGCAGTAGGTTTTGCAGCCTTAACCGGTACCACAGGTTTGGGACTGCTTTACTTCGGCGTCAACCCCCTCACAGCCGCCCTGGGAGCTGCCAACCTAGTACTTTACACGTCCGTCTATACGCCCTTGAAGAGGATGTCTATTTATAATACCTGGCTGGGGTCTGTAGGTAAGATTTGTTTAATAACTTTCTTTTTAACTGCTGGAATTCTATAGTTCAACTTGAGGACTGCTTCTAAACATGTACAGTTCATAATGTTCACGATTGATCCCTTTCCACCTTATAACTAAGGACATAATGGTGAAAAGTTTTCAACCTTCAACCTTATTGCGTGTACCATCGTTGTTTATAGTTCAAGGTAAGAAGGTGGCTCTCCTATTATCAAGAGCTAGTTCAAGTTATTACAAGAACACTCACTATATTTCTATAACATCTGACATCTGAAGGATAATTCCCGTAATTAGAAACGTTAAAAATGTTGTCATAGTCTCATCTCAGCGACCTTAGAGCGTTATCATACTAGCGAATTGCGAGCGTCCTCAGCCGCGGCGTGTTCGCGACGCATGCGCTGCGCGTCCGCTTCGCCCCGCAGCCGCTTCCAAACCGCTAGTATGATAAGGCCCTTAGATGTCGAAATTGTATGAAAATTAGAAATATTTTTGACAGATTGAGACAGATTTGAATGCGAACGTTTTAAAAAATACGGAAATTTACCCCTCAGGAATTGTGTAGTGTGATTTATTACTGAAAATAATGGTTACCAGTGCATTTTTCACAACAATTTATTCCCGTATTCCATTTCAAAGTTGGTGCCATACCCCCTCTAATGGGCTGGGCAGGGTGCGCAGGCGCGCTCGACCCGGGCGCGATCGTGCTCAGCGTGATATTGTACTCATGGCAGTTCCCGCACTTCAACGCGTTGTCATGGAACCTAAGGCCTGATTACACAAGGGCCGGATATAGAATGATGGCTGTCACTGATCCCGGTAAGTTGAAGCACTATTTCGAAGATTTATTTGTATTCCAATTTAAACTCTATTTCATTGTCATAAGAGTCATGCGATATTTCACTGTGGAATGTAATAATTTCAAGCTCAAATCTCAAAAATCTTTCTTTAGCTAGATATAGGCACACTTACCGTCTTATTACAAAACAAATTCTAACTTTAGTCTAAGACCAAACCTTCGAGCCAGTCGTCAGTATTTTGACTTGACTAAGTATTTGTACTCTATTCCGACTGACGTAAAGTTCATAATATAAAATTGACAATATCGACGTTCCTGTCGGTTTTGTATTAAGAACTTTACAGTCGTCGGAATAAAGTTCAAAATACAATTACTGGCTCGAAATATCAAACGAACTAAAATTAAAACTCGTTTTGTAATAATAAAGTTACGGTTTAGAGCTATTGAATTTTTATTTTTTTGCGTACTTTTGAAGGCTAACGAGTATTGGTCAAAAATAATAAAAGTTCCTACTGGTTTTTAACCCTTTTTTATGTTTTCAGCACTATGCAGAAGAGTAGCTCTCAGGCATACGGGAGTGATCATCGGCACGTGTCTTGCCTCATCATATCTAGAAGTAACCAACATGTGGTTCGCGCTAGAATCCTTACCGTTAAATATTTATTTTATGTACTTAGGTAAGATATAATCTACATAATAACAATAATCATCTACATTATCATTTGTATAGAAAGATTAATGCACATGTCAATACATTTTTATCATAAAAATATGCAAGTAATGATATGTTTTTTTTTTATATTTCAGCATGGCAATTCCACCAGAAATCGGACAGCAACAGTTCAAGGAAATTATTTAGGTTTTCACTAATACACTTGCCAGCATTAATGATTTTGATGCTAGTCAATAAGAAGAATTGGTATAAAAGTGAGACACAGGAGCAAGAGACTCCAAAAGTGCAGGAAGTAAAGATTCCCGACTCGAGGATATCAGTGTTGCCTCGTCGGCCAGTTGTGGCTGCGCAGGAGTCGGACGACGCATAGAAGTGGAAACACTGATCAATAATAATCGAACCGCACGCATCAAAATGAATTGGCGGGCGTCACAATTGGATATTTGTTACCTATTATTTAAGTAATTATTTATTAAATGTCAATTCGGTGGCAATCCAAAACCAGTCGGCAAGATTCGTACGATTCGCACGTTTGTTTGTTAGTTGCGTCGTACTGATCGAATGTAAGGATAAGTGAGAGATTATATGAAACGTATGTCCTAATAAGTTTCATATACTTAACGAAACGTTAAGTTGTAGGTATAGGTACGATACCTACGTTTGTTGCCGATCAGTGTTCCATGCTAACTTAATGTCTAGGGTATTATATAAACGTTGACTAAATTTAAGAGACGTTTAAATGTCAAAATGTATGGTTAAACAGTCCCTATTAATTACTTAACTATAAACAACGTTTACGAATAAAGATGTTAATCTATACTCCATTGGTTTAGGTAGTTAAATCAAGGTAAACAAATCATAAAAAGGGTTTTTATAGATGAAACTTTGTTGTTTAAAAATATGTTGTACATAAAGCCAAATTAAATTAATGTTTGATTTTTACAATAGTTTCCTCTTTTATTACTGTATGCCAAACTTTATCATTTATTCTTAAACTACTCTTCTTGATTTTTTTTGTTAAATATTATAATATTTTGTAATAGAAAGGTTCTCTAAACGTAAACGTTCATACGAACGTTGCTAAATTGAAGAGTACAACTGTGACATAACAACTGAAGTGATGGGTGTATTACGTTTAGTCGGTTACTTGACAGCTCTCTCACGTGGTTTCTATTGTTTACCTTTATTTAACTACCTAAACCAACGGAGTATACATGGAAGTAGATGTAGTACTTATGTAAATAATGTACATTATAATTATGTGATTCACTTAGATGTTCGTAAGTTAGTAATAACGATCTAACCTCAGGAGATTTTGTTATTAGGTCATATTGCTAAGTAATTTGGGCATGTGCAAACTTATTTCAGTGTGCTTATTATTTAAATCTTCAAAACTGTAATAGTCTTGAAATTACTACAATAGTAATTAATGCTTATTTTGTTCTATGGTAATAATACCATTGTAATTTGAATAGAATCAGCTGATTATGAATTAGTCCACGACTCGGGAATAAATGAAATCAACAATATAATAAATCCTTACATTTATTTCTTCGTGGTATTCATTTATTACATTTTCATTGGAATCAGAAATAAAACTACATACATACAAACATTCAGACCTGATTTTGAACAATGCAGACGGACATTGGGTGTGAGAACACAGTATTAAAACAAGCCGTACGGCAACAAAAACCCGTGTGTGCTCCTAATAAATCATAAATTCTCGAGTTTATTTCCTGAAACAAAAGAAATAAGTATTAGTATTTTGGTGGATTTATCTTTCGACTTTGGCTAGCCTTGCTGAAAGGCATCATTCTGTTCAAATAAACTTGAGGAAATACACTGTTCGACGCTTGAAAACTATCCATACGCATTTTACATGACAAAAATACACCATTGACGATGATTGCAATAAGTTCTCAAAAGATACTGCTTTTATTTCCCTAATCATTATATCCCCACTCCCCAAAAACGCCCTGGAAGAGAGCCACAGATTTTTGAAGTGAAAACTAGTCACTTTGAGCACTTTTTGGGTGAACAAAAATCATGGAACTCGCGTCATTGTCACCGAACGCTTTCCATGAGCTACAGTATACTGTTTTCACTTCTATCGGCAGTCCCCAAAGACTGCCCCGCATGTTTTTAGGATTCCGTACCCTAAGGGTGGTAAAACGGGAACCCTATTACTAAGGCTCCGCCGTTTGTCTGTCTGTCACCTGGGGGTCTACTCCGAACATAAATCCGAAGTATCGGCCGTTGCTTAACTACGGCTAACTATAGCCGACTACGGCGAAAAAAAAACGACAGTCAAAGAGCTAACCCAAAGTCAAAAATGTGACTTTAAGTCTGGTAAGGATTCAAAGTCAAAAAAATAAACTATGGGAGTTATAAAACGGCCGAACATTCGGCCGATACTTTGGATTAACGCTTCGGAGTAGACACCCTGGATGAACCCTCATGAACCGTGATAGTTAGGCAGTTAAAATTTTCACCAAATGATGTATTTCTGTTGCCGCTATAACAACAATACTAAAAAACAGAATAAAATAAATATTTAAGAGGACTTCCATACAACAAACGATGTTTTTTGTTCGATATTGATAACGGCAACAGGTAGACGCTTGAATATTCACAAAATCTTTAGTTTTATATTCACTTTACAAATAAATAATTAAATTAAAACAAAACAAATATTTAAGGGGGGCTGTTAATCCAGGGTGTCAGCTACCTCGATACAAAATTTTATCAAAATTGGTCCAGCCGTTTTTACGTGAAAGAGTAACAGACATTCATCCATCCATACTTACAAACTTTTGCGTTAATAATGTTAGTAGTATGGTACGGAACCCTTCGTGCGCGAGTCCGACTCGCACTTTTTCTAAGCCGGTCGGTTTTTCTAGGTATCACAGGCAAGTCAATAACACATATTAATAATTTATAATAATAATGAATTGCTTGAATTTTATTGTTACTTAGCCCTCTTCCTCTCTCCTAATTTTTGCTGTGCCCGACAGGGTCCATATTGATCTTTTACTTTTTTATACCATCTATTAATACATATGGAATGCAATAAAGAATTGAGAATATGTCTAAAGTAATACTCACTTAGCTTTCTTAGGATGACGGTCATGGTCCCGACTGTCGTCACGCGAACGCTTGTGCGACTTGTGGTCGCTGGAGTGTTTCTTATCGTTTGATTTGTTGTGGGACTTACTGTCGCCCTTGTGGCCGCGGTCGCGCTCGTGGTGCGACGACTTGTGATGCTTGTCGCGGTTCTTTGAAGGGCTGAAAAGATAGGGTGTGGATTAGAAACACAAAATTAATCAGCTGGACCACGCCCAATGACGAGTTCTCCTAGTTGGATGAATTTATCCCAAAAACAAACTTAACATTGTAGTTGTAAAACATGTTCTCTCATACGTCAATTCTCCAACTGCAAATGTAAGTTGGTCGACTATTATTTTTTAACTTGTAATGCCTATTAGCCGTGATAGTTTTCCTTTTAATTTCGTTATATGCTACTACCATGAATTTTTTCACATACCCAAAAACAACCTTTTAGCTGGCAAAGTGCTATTTTTGTTAGTAAACTGTCCCCACACTTGAGTAACAAAAAAAAACACTAAGTATAAAGTTTAATAATCCGCAAACGGATCCCTGGTAGACCGGGAGAGGTGATTGCATTCATTCATTTGATACAGTATGGCAAGCCTATACTCCGTTTGAAATAATATTAGACATTTAAATAAACCTTTTTTACAGTTCGTTCAACCGATTTTGACTTCTATTGCGTTGGTGGCATGACAAATGGCAGCTGTAATAAACAGTTGGTATTGTAACTACGTTTTTGCTTTTAATGCCATCCTTATGCCTAAGGGCATAAGGATGGCAGGACGATTCGAACTTTTTAGATAAATTAGGGGGTGGTTCGGAATATGAGGCGAGTGGCTGCGCAATAACAAATTCACGCGTCAGCGGGGGTGAGGGGTGCGGTACTGCGCAGCTAGTAGCGCACTACAGAGCCGCCATCAAGTTTGAATCGAGCTTTACACACGATTTGTTACATAAAAATTGCTGATTTTCCCGTAGTTGATAAAAAAAAAGCTAGTCTAATGCCATACTTAGATAAGTATGGCTAAAACCTAACAAAAAGCTGTTCTTTTTCAGTGATAAGCTCCACTAGATGGTGGGACTGGGGCTTATCGCCAAAAGACAGACGGACATGGCGAAACTATAAGGGTTCCTTGCTGACTACGGAACCCTAAAAAGATCATAATAGTTCAAAGTATGCTCGTGGCGATGCAAAGTCCCGACACTGACATAACTAGATGGAGCGACGACATCTGGTTGCGAAAGGTGCAGAACCGGGTGTTGTAGCGCAAATTCGGAGAGATTATGTCTATCCAACAGTGGACTGCGATAGGTCAAGTTTTAAAGGACTCTTCTGATTTTTAATTTGCTTGGTGACATCGACCAAGACGGAATCTGCGTTAGTTTTTTCGCTACTAAATAACGCACGCACAGATAATAAATTAAGCCCATCAGAAACACACCTGCTGCTGCTATGTTTCGACAGACTCTTGTGACTCGAACTCTTATGATTGGAGCTAGAGCTTTTATGGTTGCTAGAGCTCTTATGATTGCTGGAGCTCTTGTCATTCTTTCCCTTCTTTCCATGCCGTTCATCCTCGAAGCGTCCTTGACCACCCCCCTTGCGCTTGCGATCGAAATCTGTTGGTTCTCCGCCTCGATCATATATACGCTCTTTCTTATCTTCTTCGGCAGCCTCGCGTTCAAGATCTGACCAATCCTTTCCGGATTCTTCGTCTTCTTCGCCTGGAATAGAGTATTTGATGTTAGATTAGAATGGTATTTAACAAACAATAAATAGATATGAAAGTTGGTCCATGATGGCCCAGAGGTCAACCCCTGCTGAGGCATCGCCTCTCATGCACGAAGGTAGTGAGTTGAAATCCGGGCAAGTACCAATGTGACCTTTTCAATTAATTTATGTACTTTCTGAGTATATCTTGGACATTATTGACATCCATCAGTGAAGGAAAAACATCACAAGGAACATCTGGAGTTAAGAGCGGCCAACCAGTCATACTTTTCATACAAACGCTCGTACGTGATTATGGCGTTGTAACACATCTTTCTTTAAAATTTTTGAACTAATTCTTATATACTCTCTATTAATTAAAGGTATCTTGTGCACTATATCTAGGTTTCTATGCAAGCAAAAAATAAAAATTTGGTGAAACAAATTCAGTATAAGCCTGCAAAAATCTTCTTTTTTGCACTAATTTTACCTGAACTTTGGCCGTTCATAACATACTCATAAATTGTAAAAGTAAAGAAAAAATCTTCTTAACCTCGCGCATGACATACAGATTCTAAATGATGAATCATTTATTTCACAAACTTGAAACGAAGTTTTATGAAATTTCCGCAACCTATTTTTCGTTCAATGTTATCGCGTTCTCACTTGCTTGTTAATAGTTCTCACTTGGTCTGGATGAAACAACAAGCTTTTTGACCATGCTCGCGTTGAGGATAGACGGACCAGGAAGGGCCCTCTTAATATAAGTATAAAATGGCCAACATCTTGAGCAAACTAAGTGATCAATGCTGTTACCTTCTCTATAAGAGAAGCGGCCGTTGGCATGGAGTAAGACAATAATAGGCTGGTAATTATTAATTATGGAAGTTCAACACACATCATTCGAGTGATAGCCTCTCATGATAGCTAAATAAAAGTTTTTCGATAGACGCATGCACATTTCAATCTGTTATAGATTTATCTCCCGATTTCTCTAGCTCTATTGTGGAAGCTTAAGTCTCCTTACACGGTCAACTCTTTGCAGAGCATGCATAGAAAGAAGCTTATGTGAATACCAAACTGCTATACTTCAGTTTGGGAAATTTACCGCCTTATTACAAAACAAGATTTATATTTTGACATGGCTTAAACCATGAAGCCAGTTTTTGTAATAAGAACGTAACTGTGATTGAAATACCGTTCTTTATACAAAACGGAAAACTTAATTCGGTACTAAGTTATCAGTTTTGTGTTTTGGAACTTTACCATAGTCGGAATAAAGTTCGAAACTCAATAATGGCTCCATGCTTTAAACCTGGGGCTGAAGATAAAACTTGTTTTGTAATAAGGCGGAATGAGTTTTATAATCTGCCAGATACACCGTGCGTATTTGCTAGTAGAGATACTGCTCATTAGTGCTCATATCTTACCATCACTTTCGCCAGAGACGTCAGACTCGTCGGAAGCTTCCGAGTCGTACTCAGAGCCTTCGGAATCCTCCTCGCTCTCGACATCCGTGGGCTCGTACGCATCATCTTCTTCCTCTGACGATTCATCCTGTAACAGTTGGAATTAGGCTTTGAATATATGCAGGATACTTATAAAAGTAGTACAACGAACAGACTACTTTCTTCTCTTTCAATTGTGACTGTAGATAGTAAAAATGTAAGTTATGCTGAATTCACTTTAAGAACCTATTATAGTGTTTACGCCGATAGCACACCTCCGCCGTGAAACCATAGCAGCGAAACCGCAGTAGTTCAATTCAACTCGCATCCACACAAGCCCGATCCGAGCCGTCCGATTCGAGTAGCGGAACATGACGCGCAAAACTAGGGTTTGAGCAGCTAGCACGTGCATATGAAAACATTGCCGAATCGGTAACGATAGGGCTTGTGTGGTCCGATTCGAGTAGCGGAACATGACGCGAGCCAGTTGATTTGAACTACTGCGGTTTCGCTGCTATGGTTTTGTGGCGGAGGTGTGCTACCGGCGTTACTGACTACCAAAAAAGTAGGAGGTTATATTTGTTCCTCTGTATATTATTATTTTTTTACGTATTTTCACAGATATCTCCGTAAAGTGTGGACCGATTTTGAAAATGTATTTTGTTTGTTCTTTCTCTCGAGGTGGTCCCACAAAATCAAAATATGATGAGGGGATCCCATGGAAATCGAGGGAAATCCTCAAATTTTATAGCAGATTGGATATTTTTTTATACTAACGTGCATTTTGCTCTCGGAAAGCACCATTTAGTGAAGTGGAACTGATGATGGATGACCGCAGATGGCCAACGGAACTACTTTAAATAGTAAGTATTCCACGGGTTGCGATTTGATTAGGTACTTTAATATGGTTGCTAAGCAAGTTATGCTCATCACAATGCAAATGGTGAAATGGGGCTGATGGTGGAGTTCTCCTGCTTAGTATCAGGAGAACTCTTCAAAAATTAACGTCCCTGCTTTGGGAAAAGCAACATTTTGTAAAAGGTGATGAGCAGTTGACATTATGCTATTGTAACTTAGATAACTTACAAACCGACTCTAGTAAGGGGGTAAAATAACATTAATACGGTACTAACATTCGCAGCATTCTCCTCGTCGGACTCAGGATCCAAGAAAGACCAGCCGCCGTTCTCGAAGAAACCCTCGATGTCGTCCGTGATAGTCTTCATGACCTTAGTCCAATTCAATGATTGTATGCCTTCAGAGTAACGGATGTCGCAAGAGCTGGGGAAAAATGTTTATCATTAGAATTTGATTTAGCAGTTAGGTTTGTGTCTGAAAAATATATTTATCGATAGATTATTTGAAATGTCAAACAAATTACGAGAAACGACAAAGACAATGAAAAAATTTGTATTTTACGTTGTAGTTAAAGGTGCTTTAAAATTGTTTGCAAGACAGAGATAGCACTTGTACATTCTGTAGTCACAGTCCATAGTAACTAAACTCTTCTAGAGACCCGTTTCATTCGACAAGGACGAAGATAAAACTTTTAAAGCATTTATCATCTTTTTTTCATAAATCATACTATAATTGATGCATTTCACGAGAACACATGGTAATTTAAACCTTATGGTACTGACATAAAACTCACGCTCGTGAATTGCAACGACTTTACTTACTTAAGCCACTCCTTCACATGATCCAGCATGTTCATAGGTACTGCGTTCACCATCGCGACCTTCTTAGCATAATCTTTGAAAACGAACACCATATCGAAGTTCTTGAGATGAAACTGTACTCTTTCGAAGTGGACTAATTCTACGTCTTCCAGTGCTATAACGAACGGCGGCCATTCGGTCAAGTTGACGAGGGCGCCCGATGTGGGTTGGAGGAGGACTGTACTGCGGAATGGGGCTCCGGGAAAGCCTAATTCTCTGTGGAGTTATAATAAAAAGGTTAAAATATCACATTCGTTTTTCTTGACACTTAGAACTGCACTTTCTGGTTTATTCAGACTTGAAAATGCTGCTAGAGGATATTGACGCAATCAATTGGAAGCCTTTTGCGACTTCGAACGCAGTAGCTTACTCCGCCATATTTCGTATTCTTTACGGTTTAAGTCACGTGATCTTTTGTGAGTCCGAGTAGTTTTGGACTCAAACGGATATATAAATAAATATACTTTACAGCATAACATAACACCGTAACTATGATGTGGTAAAGTCGAACTAGCCCAACACCGCGTCGCATATCGATGCGCTTGCGCAGACGTTGCATTTAGTATCGGTGAAACTCGTGCGTCTTCGTCACTCATCGTATTTCGAGGACTTAGGCAAGGTACAGACGCCAGCACATCAAGCTACTACAATCTGTCAAATTTCTTTAAAAGATTTTCAACTTTATCGTCAAAGCATAAGGTTTAAGGTTGATTGGGAAAATATGACAGTTTCGGGTAGCTTGACTTGCTGGCGTCGGTACATATAAATTCAAACTAACCTAAAAGGCGTATCAAACTCGACCTCCTGCTTGGTCATGTTCTCCACTCTCTCGCAGAAGCTCTTGAAGGCAACCTTGAGCTTATGTCTCAGTTCCCTCTCGCTCTGCTCAGCCGCTAAGTCGTCTCTGTCGTGCATGTGCTGATGTTTGCCCAAGTCGGTCGTGATCTCACCCACTTCCGTGTAGAATTGGACGTCAACATGCTTCTTTTTGCCTGTAATTGGGAGTTTCGAGATAATCTATGATAACTATTCATAGAGTATGTGAGAGATTATACTGACTATGAGAGAAAAAAACCCTACTACGCAATGGGTGCTTGCGGAATAGGCGTTGGGAAAACCAGCGCCTACACCGCGCACGCGCACGCGTAGAGGTTCCATTAGCGTCGTAGAGACATAGTTGTATCGATACCTACGCTAGATGCAAAAAGTGTCATAATCAACAAAAATATGGTTTTTGTCGTTCAACTTACCAAACATAATAGCATGCCTCAAGTGGAAATGTAACAGTATAATCATCTCTCCATCGCACGGCTGGAAGAAGGCGTTCTTAATATTATTGTACAAGATATCCACTTTATCCCCTCTAACTGAAGTAAATCTGAATCCGTTTGTGTGTGATTCTAGAGACCCGCTCATTCTCTTAGTTACGATATTAGGTCTTATGTACAAGTCTTTAAGTTTCGGATTGCCTTTACTCTGTGAGAGAACTAAGGTGTCCTGTTTGACCAAATCTTCCTTTTCTCTTTCTTCAGCTTCTCTTGTTTTGAACTTTTTCTGTACTTCTTTGATAAGTCTAAAGCCGGTGTTCAGGTTTGAGGAAGGAGGGGATATTTCACCTGGTTCCTTTGTGTTTGTACTCCTGTATGTTCTGTAAGTATAATAAAATTGCAGTTTAGTTTAGTGCTTGTGAATCATCATCTACCTAGCCTTTTGCGAACTATGTTGGGGTCAGTTTCCAGTCTAACCCAGTTACTGGGTAACACGATACCCCTTGGTTAGACTGGTTGTCAGACTTTCGGGCTTCTGACAACCCGTAACAACTGTCAAAGATCTAAAAATGCCGGGACCAACGGCTTAACATGTTAGCTGATTATGGTTATTATATTATACATCCAATAAAGTTGTATTTCTGTTTTGAATATTTTGAAGTAGTGATGTGTCCCTCACTCATAAGGTCCCTCGTTTGAGGTACTCGTGATCGCACATTGAAAGAGTTACTCGAATTTTAACATTGAAGCACCTCACTACACCTCACTCGTTCACGCGTCCTCAAAATTTGACATTGACGTTATGAAATCGTGGCGAGGGGTGAGGCGAGCGAGTTCGAGACTCGCGAGTACTCACGAGTCGCGAGTGAGTATTGAGTGTCTGAGTGAGCGAATGATGAAAGATGAACCGACTTACAAATTGTTTACAGAATTCGAGAAAGGGTGAGGTGACTGAGGTGAGGTCTGGTCTCAAAATTTTTACAATACAATAACACAGTAAAAAATAACATTAAGGTAATGATGTTTGTTGTGTCATGTGTGTTGATAATAATGATGTTTGTTGTGTCAATTATATGGGCCTGCCTGCACCCCTGTGTGACAAATGTTCATGCAAATTGTACATTTGGCCTTATATTCTCCCAAATCCGTAAAAAACTCCCAAGTTTTCGATTTTGTTACCGTTGGACCCATAATCACGTTAAATATGTAGATATGGTAAAACCACCACCACCAGCAGCAATTAGTATGTCTACCACACCACACCACACCACCACCACGATTTAAACAAAAACAAGCAAATAAGTACGAACACAAAAAAAACAAAAGTGTACGTAATTGTGGAACAAAATATCAACAATTCACTTCACGTGCACCTTCAAGGTCAACATTAGGTAAACTATTAAAATTATTAGTCAAAACGAATTTTAAAGCAAATATTCTTATTTCAGATAATTATGGTTAATTATTATGAACTCTAAAAGCATTAGCATTAGATTGGTAATCAAGTGATAATGATTCGTTTATTTTGGCCGTCTAAAATTTATGAGCGAAAGCAAATTATGTGTGTGAAAGATGAGGGAGATGTAAATAATCGGACGGAGAGTCGTGATTTCGTGAATACTCGTGAGTTGTCGTCGCGCCCGCCCGCCCCGTTCCCTCAGACGTTCGGCAGTAATCGGCAGAGTTCGGCTCGGGCGCACGAGGCGTGAGGTGAATACCGTTGCACGAATCCTCATCTCAAATGAGGGGTACCTCGTGAGGACCTCATGAGGAAAAGTGAGGTGCTCCCTCAACCTCAAATAAAATTGATGAGTTACCCATCACTATTTTGAAGGCAAGCATATTAATAATTTCAATAATTAATTAATATCAATAATTATTTTAGTCACGATGAAGACGTGTGCAATTTGCAATGATCAGTTTAATGACGGGGTGCAATGTGGAAACTGCAAGAAATTCTTGGATTTCTCTTGTGCAAGTGTGTCTGAAGCGGGTTGGAGAAAACTGGGACCCGACCGAAGAGCGCAATGGAAATGTCCTGCTTGTAAATCGTCGCCTGCTCTGCTTTCACCGCAACCTTCTGCTTCATTGGATACGGTACTTGGTGAGATTCGCGAATTGAAGCAGCAGCTGCAGAGCTTACCAACCTTAGTCAGCGACATTAGATCGATTAAAGATGAGTTGACCGAGCTTAAGAAAAGTTGCGATTTCTCTAGTGGTAGACTCGATGAATTCGATACCAGACTTGCTGATCTAGAAAAAAAAACCCCCGAGTTTGAGAAGCTTCAGGACACTGTCTCTTCATTGCAAGCAGAATTAGCTTCAACTAAGCTTGAGCTTTCTTCGTTTGATCAGCGATCCAGGTTAAACAATGTGGAGATTAAGGGTGTCCCACTAAAGAAGGATGAGAACTTATTCTCAATCGTTGACGCCATCAGCAGCAAAATCAATTACAAGTGTTCTAAGACCCAGATTAACTACATTTCGAGGGTGCCTATCCATAATTCCAAGGAAAAACTAGTGATAGTGAGCTTCCTCAACCGGTATATAAAAGAAGACTTTATTGCGGCTGCACGTGCTGATAAGGAGCTTTCCACCTCTGACGTAGGTTTTCAAGGAGCGCCACAACGTATTTATGTCAACGACCATCTGAGTGTGGAATCCAAAAAACTACTGAATTTAACTAAAATCGCCGCTAAAGAGAAACACTATGAATTCGTCTGGGTGAAACATGGTAAAATTCATGTGCGCAAGGATGTTAATTGCAAAACCTTTATAATAAGAAAGGAATTTGATTTAAACAAAATTGTCTAAACCGCTTTTATTTACATCCAAGTTTAATTTATTGCTTTTCTACTTTTAAAATGTATCGAAGTTCGCACATCAATTGTTATTTGCTTTGTTTTTGTAAAAGGTTTAGCACCTCTGCACTGCTAATGACCTTCCATTGTATTCCTTATCGCGCTGTTCATCTTCGAGTTCCAATACTTAACTACATATTTGTCTCGCTTACGCATACGCGTGTGATATATTGCTGCTGGCTTGCTCGCACAGTCATGTCTGGCCTAACATCGTATGATTTACACATTCTTGCTAACTTTACTTATTTTTACCCACATTATAAATTCATACCTCTTTTATGCGTAACTAGTAACTGTGTCGAAATGATTTGGCTAATTTTATTTTATTATATTGTTGTTGATGCTTATTCAATTATTGATGGATTTAAGTGCAATGCCTAACAACAGTGAACAGTGTCTTACTGTCTTTTATCAGAACGTACGGGGATTGCGAACAAAGTCTGACTCGTTCTACCGTCAGGTTCTACAGAACTCTTACGATGTTATTGTGTTAACGGAGACGTGGTTAATGGATGGCATGTTAAACTCAGAGTTATTTGATGATCGTTACTTGGTGTGGCGCCGTGACCGGGACTATGCTATGACTGGTCAATCAAGAGGTGGTGGTGTGCTTATAGCGACGCGTAGGGAGTTACCTGTCACTCCGCAACCATTCCTGCAGTCCTCGGCGGAAGATCTCTGGATCAGCTTACGGATTAAAAATTCGAAGTCACGTGAATACGTGAACCTATTTATTTGCACTGTTTACTTGTGTAAACAAAACAAAGGGTTTTCGTTTTCGGAACAACTTCATAACTTCCTGGCCAAATTAAATCATACAGCTTTGAATAAAACTTCAGATGTGTTTTTAGTTTTAGGTGACTTTAATATGAGTGGAATCACGTGGGCTCCATCGAATACCCTTTCGTTGGTCCCAGTGAGTCCCACCACTAGTGATGAATGTTTGTTCGCGGACGAGCTATGTACGCTGGACTTTGGACAGTATAATGGGGTAGCTAATGGGTACGGAAAACTGTTGGACTTAGTCCTCTCAAATAAGTTAGCCTGTGTTAGTGAGTGTGTTGACCCTCTAGTGCCTATTGATCCCTATCATCCTGCGTTGTTAATCAATATTGACATCTTTGAAATACCTCCCCTTGACCATGCGCCGCGGTTGCGATATATCTATAGCAAAGGCGATTTTGATTCTATAAATAACGAGATTACTAGCACTAATTGGGAACATGAGTTTTCAATCCGATCACTGGATGAGTCGGTTGAGTACTTTATAGACACTTTAAAACAGTTTCAAAACAAGTATATACCACAAAAGCTAGTATGTAATAATAAATACCCAGTATGGTTCAGCTCATCGCTCGTCAAACAAATTAAAGAAAAATATAAATATCTAAAAAAATTCAAGATTTACGGCAATAAATCTGACGAGTTAACTTTTAAATATTTGCGTGACAGAGTCAAGACTATGGAAGCTTCTTGTTATAAATGTTATCTTAGTCAAACTGAAAAATCCATTAAAGATAACCCTAAACACTTCTGGACCTTTGTTAAAAATCGCTACAACTCTAATTCTATACCTAATACATTAAAGTATAACGATGAATCATTACTCACTGGAGACTCAATTTGTGAGGGTTTTTCATCTTATTTCATGTCGACCTTCCTCAACCCCACTTCGTCTAATACTCCCAGCCCACCTCCTGGCTTCTCTTTTGATACTAACAGAACTTCATCTGATATTTGTCACATAGAAGTGAATGTTGATGCTGTGACCGGTTTGCTTCGTAACTTGGATCCAACTAAAGGTGCTGGTCCTGATAATATGTCATCTAAATTTCTAATTAAATGCGCGCCTTCTATTGCCCTACCTATATCAATTTTGTTTTCCAAGTCTTTGACTCAAGGTGTTGTCCCCAAAGTATGGAAATCTGCTTTTATTACACCCGTACATAAGAAGGGGTCTAAAACGGAGATTACCAATTATAGGCCTATATCCAAGCTGTGTATTATAGCTAAAATATTTGAGAGGATTGTCTATAACCAGTTATATTCCGCCTTTGCTAGCTCGTTCAACTACTTTCAGCACGGATTTTTGAAAGGACGGTCTACCACTTCTAACTTGATTTTATTTAATGATTTCATTGCGGATGCTATGGATAATGGTAAGCAGGTCGATGTGGTTTACACAGATTATAGCAAGGCATTTGATCGGATCGACCACGATACCCTGATAAAGAAGCTAAGCTACATGGGCATCCGTGGGGATCTCTTAAGGTGGTTCTCTTCTTACATTGATAACAGGTCACAAGCAGTAGTGCTCAATAATTATATGTCTAGTTGGGTAACCATCCCCAGCGGAGTGCCTCAGGGTTCGTTGCTCGGTCCTCTGTTATTTGTAGTCTATGTGAACGACATCGATCAGTGCCTCCAGTCATCCAAACTATTATGCTTTGCCGATGACATGAAAATATTTGCCACTATTTCAACGCTCGAAGATAGTCTAGCACTTCAGGCTGATTTGTATCGGCTTGAAGAGTATTGTCGGGCTAATAAACTAGATCTCAACCCATCCAAGTGTTCGGTGATCACTTACACTAGAAAACGTGCAGTCCTAGCCACTACTTATACTTTGGCGGGCCAGATCTTGTCAGGATGCAATACTATTCGTGACTTGGGCGTTCATCAAGACAGTAAGTTAGTTTTTGACACGCACATTGATGCAATTGTCAAAAAAGCTTCTAAACTGCTTGGGTTTATTATACGTCTGTCTAAGTGTTTTACTGATGCTAAAACACTAAAAATATTGTATTGCACTTTTGTAAGAAGTCAGCTTGAGTATGCGTCTCAGATATGGAATCCACGTTATCATAAATACATTGACCGCATAGAAAACATACAAAGACGGTTCATAAAATATCTTTGCTTTCATCAAAAGATTCCATATCAGTCAACTGATTATCTTGGACTCTGTAAGAAGTATCATCTGCTACCACTGGTAGATCGACGTAAAATTGCAGACTGTTTATTCTTGTTGAAAATCCTCAATAACAATATTGATAACCCTGAGTTATTGTCAAAATTTTATTTTAATGTGCCAAGTAAAGCATTTCGTTTTTATCCACCCATACGTGTACCTCATACCTCTTCGAATTATAGGCAAAACAGTTATATTGTGCGCGCAAGCAGAAATTTCAATGATATATGCAAGGAATATGATTTTGATCCATTCACAATTAGTGTGAATTCGGCCAGAAGGTGCTTAAGCCTCAAATTTTTCAAGTAGCAGTAGGTTTATTATTTGTTTATTATTTTTTTTTTTTTTTTCATAATATTTTCTCTGTTATATAATTTAATTGCAAACCAAGTAACCAAGTAATGTATATTATGTATGTTTTATATTGCTTCTTACATTTTAAGGCGATGTGCTTTTTTGTGTTGTTTTTTTGTTTTGCTCACACCATAATTTATTATTATAAGTCTATAAGTGAGGATTTGTAATTGGCTTTCTAGTGACTAAGGTTTCTTTATTTTTGTCTGTTTTTAGTAGCTGTAAGTCCTCCATGTTTTAAATAAATAAATAAATAAATAAATATTATTTGTATGATAAAGCAAAACAGTTTTCAAATAGAGCCTAGAGTATGTCAGCATAATCCAATACTTACACTTCTTTGACAAACGTAGCATCCGGTTGTGAGTAGTTCCCTCCTTCGTTCCTGCCCATAGTGGCGCCAGGGTGGAAGAAGTTTATTCTAAGGTAAGTGTAGTCACCCTCAACTGATTGTGAGATGTTCTTGATCGTTGATATATGGAAAGGAACCGGCACACCGAATATCGGCAATATTACTGTTTCATATTTGCGATCTGGAAACCACAAATAAAAGATGATACAATTAAGAATAATGTTTCAATGGGTCCGGTCAGGAAATATACGACTTGTTCCAGCACCACTAGATTTATGTTCAATAATTTTATTTTTATTTTCAAACACATTTTGTTTGATTTTTTAATTTTCTTGGAGAACAGTGTGTATCTGGACATTTTAATACAGGCCCTGATCGTCTAATGCGTAATATCACCAAGTTAGCTAAAAGCGACCATTCCTAGTGCGCACGGTATGCTGGAAATAAGCGACTTTACTGAACTGTGTCTTGTATAGTATTGTAATTAGCAAAGTAATTTCAGACTAACTCACCAACATATAATTTGAGTTCTTTCACTTCATTTTCCCTTGGCATCTGACTGGTGCTCTTGTATGAAACAGTGCTTTTCCTCAACTTTTCTCCTTCCTTACCACTTGATTGTTTTGCTAACCTCTCTTTAGCCTTTTCATTTAGTGTTATAGCCAGCTCCCTTTGATGTTCTTTACGTTTTTCCTCTGAAGAGTGTTCCGTACGAAGTTTTGATTCAATAACTGCTGTTCTTTTACCTCTGCCTGAAATAATATTGTGTTTAGAAATTATGTTGGTTGAGTAAAGCAAGGTGTACTTTATAAAATTTTCTTTTTTTTTAAGCTGGGTTCAGAATAGGCCCACAAATGCCAATGAATGGGTCAATACCAATCATTTAGGGAAGAACAGTTGACTTTCATAGTAGGCGTTAAATATTCCTAAGCTATTAGTGGCCAAGACTGTATCCAGCATAATAAAATAACGTACAGTACACTTCCCTTATGGCATAATGTGGTTTTAGACAAAGCCAAACTTTTTCTAAAACTTCATCTGCCTTCTTAATAACGGTTGCATACTGTATGAACATTTCAATAAACAAAAAGTACTGGTTTTATAGTCAAAATAAGTAGTAACTCACCTCCATTCTCTATAAAGATTTCCGATAGCATGTAATGAAACAAAAATAGGTGTAAGTAAGTATAAAACACTCCAGTTCGTCATATTGTAGGTAGTTAGTTTAGCATCTATAGATACTGAAAGCTTTTACAAATATTATACAGGTATAAAAACAAGTGGAAAAATCATTCAACACAAATCTTCCATTCATCCTTCCATAACATAACCTTACATTTTAAATACAGATCATTCGATATTATGTAAGTAGCAAATTCATCAAAGAGTATTTATTGAGTTTTGTATCAATATTTTCACCTTTAAATAACATGCAGAGTACAGTCTTGTGACTCTCAATCTTTAATAAAAGCTCAAACTTTATTTTAAAATTTTGTTAAGCCATCAACTTCTACACAAAACTGCTCTATCTTACCATAAAAAAAAACTACTTTTAGCTCATACATGCTTCCATACAGCTGAAATAGATTTTTCAATCACACCCACAAAAGTATCACTTACTGATCATATTTTGTTTATACACACGACAATAAACCTTCCACCCTCAACATAACAATCAAATTCCTTTGTCTAGCAACCACATCATATTTCGACACACACATATTTAAGAACAAAATAGAGCTTTCCTCCCCTTACATAAAGTTCAAATTCCTTTGTCAATGACTCACCAAGTATTTCAGTCTTGTTTTCTTTTTCTTCTTCTTCTTCTTCGTCGTCGTCTTTTAAGAAGATACCGACGTTCTTGATTTTCTTTTTAGATTGTGTGAGGAGAGATGCTGGCTGTTCTTCGTTCACTAATACTGTGTCACCGATGAATAGGGCGTATGTCTGCAAATGGCATTAAAAAATACTATGCTATTGTCGAGAAATGTATTACTCCAGCAAACTCAACCACTTTTAATTGAATCGTATTTTCGGAGTTTTGAAATAGTAGCGGATTTTCGAAGTTATGAAATTGAATATCGTTTTCGCATTTATGAAATTGAAGCAGATTTGGGCATGTAGGTATTAATTCAAAATGCTGAACTATGCCAAAAGATGGCAGTGAAAGGGGCCTGTGCCAAATGATAGCAGTGAAATGTAAATGATGTTTAATTCGTGAAGTGATATTTTTATACTGAATTGTTATCGTAAAATCTTAAGAGTAATCATACCTTGCCTTCCTTTTCCGTGGCGGCGCTATTCGTTAAGTTTGCCAAGCCGATGTTAATGTTAAAAACCATTCCTTTTTTAGCGACAGTTGACGTTTTGGGCCCTATAATAATTGAACTTTCACGAAATTCTATTCCCATTGCGAACCTGTAAGATAACATGAAATTATTTATTTCATTTTTACTTTAGCAATTCATTGAGCTTGGTTGTTATTAAACTCCCTATTATTGTCTGTCTTACAGTTCGCGTCATATAACTTTGCCTCTCTGAAGCTTGGCTTTCCGAACGACCGCGCAGATACCATCGCGTAAAAAAGTGTTCACTTACGATTATGAAAATTGTCTGTCTTACAGTTCGCGTCATATAACTTTGCCTCTCTGAAGCTTGGCTTTCCGAACGACCGCGCAGATACCATAGCGTAAAAAAGTGTTCACTTACGATTATGAAAATTGTCTGTCTTACAGTTCGCGTCATATAACTTTGCCTCTCTGAAGCTTGGCTTTCCGAACGACCGCGCAGAAACCATCGCGTAAAAAAGTGTTCACTTACGATTATGAAAATTGTCTGTCTTACAGTTCGCGTCATATAACTTTGCCTCTCTGAAGCTTGGCTTTCCGAACGACCGCGCAGATACCATCGCGTAAAAAAGTATTCACTTACGATTATGAAATATTTTTCTCGCCGGCGTAAAACAGTGTTCCGTTTCGGCATTTCTTTCACAAAACTCAAAGTACAACGTCAACCAGGCAAAGGCAACCATAACAAAGACACTAAGAAATAACAAAAAACAATGTAAACGCGTAACACTTTTGGTATCGACAGCCTACCGTACTGTGCGAGCGGAACACAAGCACGCATAGGACGTATACAAGCGACTGAGACAGAAATACAATGCTGTTGCCCGCCATTTGCTCCGCTAGCTGCGCATGCGCGCCGCTGTTTTATTCGTAAGATTGACTACTGCGCAGTGATTTGTAGCCTACTTCAGAGCGGCAAAGTTATTTGACGCGAACTGTACTTGGATCCAAAATCCAACTTACCCAAAAGACTTCGTAAGATTCTCAACCAAAGCAGGCTTCTCTTTTTTCGCTAACTCCAAACCAGCTTCATAAACCGCTGAAAGTTTAACGCCAGAGACTAGTTTCTTCATAACCTCCTCTTCAATATTCAATAGGAAATTATAATTGCTCTGAATTTCATCTGTTGGATTGACGAGTAATGTTCGAACTATGTTTGAGCAGTACGATTTATATCGAGCGCCTAAAGAACAGACGATCGAGCCGAAATGTAAGTGATTCTTGTCGGAGACGGCGCTGAATTTGAGACTGTAGTTCCCTCCTGATTGGATGATTGGAGGGTAGCACATGTCAACTTGGCTTGTGTCTACACCAGTGACGTATTTCTTGTCGGATATCGCCGCTTCGACGCCTTCCGCGAGCTTTGAGTGTTTTACTTTCTGTAAAAAAGAAGCAAATCCTTAGTAAACATAAGATGCGCTCATTAAAAAAAAAAATAACTGATAGAACTTACCTTATCTGAATCAATAATTTCCATAATCTGGTCTTTCAAATATTTCGTAAACACGTCAACTGTGACCATACACGCTTTCTTCACAGTTATGATTTCTGAATCTTCTTTTGGCGCCATAAGGTGTGCAATAGCTGAACTTATGTCTACGTTTTCGAATTTTTCACCTTTCATTACAGCCTTCCAACTTTCGCAGAATTCGCCGGGATAGTTATCTTTTGCGAAAACCCCGAGAGTCTTGCCAGATTTCGATTTTTTAATCTCTTGTACTAATTTGTTGAAATTTTCTTTATCTTTATCATTCTGAAAACACATTGAAACATGAAAAATGTAATCCTGTGTAATGTTTACTTAATGTTCAAATACGTACAATGTCCTAAAATTATTCCGATTACATTTATTTTCCTCATCATGTTTTTGTTTCTTCAGTGTCAGAAAACTTGTAAACCAAACATCACTAGTGTTCAGACATGCGCATAACAGACACGCCGTTATTATCACAGTAATCAATTAAGTGGACTAAAATAGATTTTCCTAAGACAGACGAGGCATTTTTGTCAGGCATAACAATCATTTATGTAATAACTTGACTAACTAGACATATTACATCTGGGGGTTTTTTCAGTTTGGTCTCATTATTTTGAAAAAAAATTGCGTTCAATCGTAGGCCGCAAAATGCACGCACACTAGAATAATACAATGACGTAACGCGAGTGAGAGGCTGCATTCCGAATTAAGACCATAATCGCTGTAATCGATTTTAGCGCGCTTAAACGCGTTCCCTATTACCGTTTAGCGCGCTAAAATCGATAACAGCGATTATAGTCTTAATTCGGAATGCAGCCTAAGTCGTATCTGTCATGCACACCAGCCTATCAAAGCTGGCCTGTTTGTTTTTAACCCCCGACGAAAAAATAGGGGTGTTATAAGTTTAGTTCTTTTGCAGCGCAACACTATCTAGAGATTTATATATATAAAGAATTTACCCTACATTTTATTAGCAACAGGTCCACCGTATCGTCGAGCATATAAGCGCTGGCTTCCAGCGCGGGCTCATGACGGGTGCTGTGTTCTTCGACATTGCGAAAGCGTTCGACAAAGTCTAGCACAACGGCTTAATATATAAGCTCTACAAACTCGGTGTGCCCGATCGTCTCGTGCTCATCTTACGAGACTTTTTGTCGGACCGCACCTTCCGCTATCGCATCGAGGGTGCGCTATCCTCCCCCCATCCGCTCCTCGCAGGCGTCCCTCAGGGCGCTGTGCTGGCACCGCTGATATTCACTATATTCCCTAGTGATATCCCCAAATGTAGAAAGGCGCAGTTAGCTCTGTTCGCAGACGACACGGCCATGTACTACTCCGGCCTCAGGCAAGACAATATCGCCCGCATCCTTCAGGCCGAAGTCAACAGACTCGCGGCCTGGTTCAGGAAGTGGAGGATTGAAGTCAACCCTGATAAGAGCCAGGGGGTCCTATTCTGTAGGCCCCGGCGATCACCCGCCCTCCCCCAACCGATCACCATGTTCGGCAAGCCTATCCCTTGGGAGAAGCGAGCCAAATATCTCGGTGTGGTCTTAGACCATCACATGACGTTCGGCGAGCACATAAAACAGGTGCGCTCGCGCGCCAGTTTTGCTCTCGGCCGACTACACTCCGTACTCAACCCGCGCAGCAAGTTGTCCCTTAAGTGCAAATTGCGTATTTACACCGCGTGCATTCGACCGATCATGACTTACGCCTGCGTAGTCTTCGCTCACGCAAAGTCGTATCACATCCATAAGATGCAGACGCTTCAAACCCGATTTCTCCGCAGAATTACGAAGGCTCCTTGGTTCGTTCGGAACGAACAACTTCACGTAGACCTTAAGATGCCTACCATCAAACAGTTTATGAAGCGCCTTGCAAAGCGCTTTTTCGAATCCGCGGAACGTCATCGCAACCCCTTGGTTGTGCAGGCCGCTAGTTACAGGCCTTCTGCCATTAGTCAGACTCGCCGACCGAGGCACACTCTCTTAGATCCGGATGACCCCGTCACTCTCCTTCAGGAAAGCAATAGGGCCACGAGTACAGTGCACAAAATACACAAACCGACCTTCCGTCCTCGCCGCCGAGGTACCACGCGAACTTCCCGAGTAAATGGTAATAAAAGTCCTCCCCCCCGTCCCTTGAATGTCGATGCGCCAGCCGCCCGGTTAGAGGCTGAGAGCGCCGTAGCAATAAATATAATATCCCCTGATAATAATCATGATCAAAATGTTGATCCAGCCCGTCCCCAAATTGTTACTAATTTTGTGATCCCCCAACGACGCCCTAAGCCGAGGTCCGTACCCCACAGGGGGTGCCCTTAGTGCGCTGTCGTTTAGTTTTAATATATATAATTTGCGCCCTGGCTGGAGGCTTTAAGATTAAAAACCTTAGGGCAGCCACAGGAATATCCGGTTAAGTAGCAACGACCTCTCTAGGTCTGCTACGAGATGCCATTCATAAAAAAAAAAAAAAAACCATTTTATTAGAAGCAAGCTGGGAAATTTGTTGACATGTTTGACAGGTCCTATCAATGCAACTAAGAGCTGTTGAAGTGAGAAATTGGAGAGAAAAGCCTGGACATAGGTCACGTTGGAGAAATATACTGGACCAGGCTGAAGCCTAAACCCCAACCAATAAGATATCGGCAAGTACCATAGCCGATATCTTATTGGTTGTTTACAAACATCTCCGCACATCCATTGGTGGAGTCCCGGCCTTAATGTCTTTATAGCCTATATTGCCTATGTAAATCTACACATAGAATGTACACAGTACAATAAAAATAAATGTCTTTGGGTTTATACTTACTCTATCTCTAACAAGTAATTTCACGGGTGGCAGTTCTGTTTCTTCTTTCCCATTTTCTATTTGTCTTAAAAATTCAATCTTCTTTTTACTTGCAAGAAAACACATGCTGTTTTCTGTGAGAACCGTTATTGTGTCAGGCAGCTCATAACCAAACAGCCAAGTCTGGATACATAAATAAAGTATGTACTTAATAATAAGAGCAAATAAATGGTAAGAGAATACTGTAATGTGTGACTTATGGAAGTCTTCCATTTAGTTATCAAGCAAAGCCTAAAGAACACATTTTGGGTGTGGTTATTAATAAAAATGGTGGGTTGGATTTTATATTCAGTCGCCTGAATTTGAGGATTCTGTCACTGAGGGGGTCAAGGGGGTGTATCTCAAGGGCCCCCATGCAATTTTAGCTGCCGGAGATGCGATGAAATAATTAGTATTATTTTCTAAAATTATTGGTAAATCATTAACTTTTGCTTGAAACGGACCTTGACCGGCCGCCAAGCACCAGATCCCCTGTATTGTTAGTAATTTTCCTCCCCCCAACCACTCTCAACCTCTTAAAATGGTGACTTATTTCAAAATTTTTAACAAAATGGTTTCTTATGAGATGCTAGTCATGCCTAGGTGTTGTCTGTCACCTTAAATATTATAGCATAATGTTGCTAGATATTTTGGACTCTCAACTCAAAGCATTTATTCCAATTAGATTTACTTTTGAATTTTCAAGGAGTCAGTCAGTCAGAAATATGAAGCTAGGACTGAACTTTGAGGACATTATTAAACTACACAGGGTTTTTGGTTAGACCTGTCTGTACCTGTACCCTGACAATGAAGATGTTTCATAGCCCAGGTTTACTATACAATAAATATCAATTCTTCTTGATTATTACACAATAAATAACCAAATGACGCAATGTACCTACAATTTCAATCTCAATTGTTGATTCGCTAGTTACTCAATAATTTAATTCCAAGGACATATAGAGATGGAGGCAGTTTTGCAGGAACATGATAAAAATATTCTTTACATTAGACTTTTTGGCATGGCATCCTTATATTATATTCTTGTACTGGCTTGCAAGATGATAATAGTAATATAGTGACTCAATAAATGTTTAATAAAGCTAGCAGGGTACATTTTGCCCTTCATAAATACCTAAATGCCTCAAGTCATCTATGGATTATAATGTTCAGAGTAGATAAACTTTGAGTAAAGCAAATTCTCAAGTGTAAATATTGTAAACAATAACAATTTCAATAATTGTATTGAATAAAAAGGTACCCGAAACAAACAATTTTTACATGATTGATACACATTGATGTGCAAATTGAATATGTACCAAATGCAATTGAAGCAATTGACAATATTATTACAATACAAATTGATGGCAACTGATCATTTTGGGGATCCCTAAATGGAAATAATTGAAGTAAACAGGAGGTAGGTACATAAATTATAATAATTATCCATGCTCATCCAACTAATCTGCTAAGAATAGTATAAATTTAATTCTCCAAAAAAATATCTTCAATGAGCCTTTTCTTTCCCTGATCACACCCAGTGAACAAAGCAATAATTATGCCATGTTATAACCTGACCGAAGTTTTGGTAAAATCAATCAATATTGTTATTGTAAAGTAATACAATCAGATGTATCATGTTCACTTTAGATACCTATGCACTTTTCCTATAAGGATTTTACATTGTTATTACAAGTAGGACTGCAATCTGATAAGTTGTGGGTAATATAGTTTGTTGAAATTTTACTGTTTATAACAAATTACCCTGCTAACACTAAACAAAGACGTCTTTTCAATCGAAAAAATTCTTAAATTCAATACATAAGAGGCTCTCGACATGTTCTAATTCCGTTTTTAAGCACATGGAGAGTAATAAAACTCGCGCAAACCTGTAGCGCTGTTGACTTGCTGTAAAGCGTGTCTTCGTCCACTCCGACGCATGAAACCAGGCAATCGACCTTCGCCAAGGCATCATCGCCCTTTGAATCCGCTGCAGAAGCCTGTAAAACATGTAATTACTGTAGAGCGGACCCTCAAAACGGTGACATCAGTAAACGAAGAGTTACCGACCTTCCATGCTGCGTACAGCTTCCTCATACGTCGAAAAAAAGTTTCTTTATCAAGCGATATATTAGACATCGTGGAAAACAATCATAAAACTTAACTAAATAAAATATCCTACGTAATTACGCCGCAATGATCAAAATTTATTCACGACTCCACGACATTACATCGCTTTTGACATCAAACACAAATGGCGGGCGTCGGTAGAGGAGGCGCCTGCCGCCTATTCTGTCAATCATTGTCTATGCTCCATTCGAATGCAGCATTCGAAACCCAGCGATTTTTCAATTATTTTGATACTAAATCGTAGCCGTGGATGGCAGTAGAATATTTTCTCTAAAATCATTGAAATCTACACGTTCTTTGATATTTTGCTTCTTTTTCACGAGTTAATCCCATGAAGGCAACACTCTAAATACCTAAGTGAAGTGAAGATGACTCTCTCTTTCTGAATGAATAAGATACAGAAAACGCATAAATTAATGTCTCGTTTTTATGTATGTATTTAGAAAGAGAGATTCCGACCACAGTTGAGACTTTTTTTTTTTTTGTTTCTGGCATGTCGTAGTTGGCCTTGAGATTGAGAGGCCGTGACTATTTAACCGAGTTTTCCTGTGGCTGCCTTAATTAATTGATCCGGCTGGGCTGCTAGAGTCCTAGAACCCTCCGCTCTCCGTTAGGAGTATATGTGTTCTGTGCCTCCGCTAGGAGTAATAGTGTTCTGTGCTGGAGCCCGTCTCTAATAGGTCCTTGTCTCTGTTTTTTTTGTTTTTTGACATTTTTCAGCGTTTGCCACATTCATTCACTCTTGTTCACTCCATCAACTCCATCCCCCTTATTACAAAACAAGGGTTATCTTCAGACCCAGGTTTAAAACATGGAGCCATTATTGAATTTCGAACTTTATTCCGACTATGGTAAAGTTCCTAAACACAAAACTGACAACTTAGTACCGAACTATGTTTTCAGTTTTGTATAAAGAACGGTATTTTAATCACTGTTACGTTCTTATTACAAAAACTGGCTCCATGGTTTAAGCCATGTCAAAATATAAATCTTGTTTTGTAATAAGGCGGCAAGAGTCCAGTGTTGCCAACTTAGCTCTTTTAGAGCTAAATTTAGCTCTATTTTCAATTAATCAGCTCCATAAAAACGATGTTAGCTCTTTAGCTCTTTAATTTTAAAATTTCAGCTCCATTCCAATGCATGAAAAACAAACTTCTGTTCTTCAAAATGTTAGGTGTGTATCCGAATTTCATGCAGACCAACGAGTAAAATAATACATCGAGCCATATTTAGTCTGTGATTTGAACTACGGGCGGGGAATTACCGTATAGTTTTATTTCGTTCGTTTCATTTATGTACTTACTACGTTTCGTTCGATAATTCATTCTTTGATTTTGATAATTGGTGTACGATCGTGGTGGAGTACTGTGTTGATTATTTGTGTAGTTGTAGTGCAAATTACAATAAATTAGTATAGGAAAGTGCAACAAGCAAAATGTCAGCTCTTGCAATGATTTCATTGCCATGGTCAAACGGAGAAGTAGAAAGAGTATTTAGCCAACTAAATATTTTCAAAAACAAATCTAGAAATCGACTTAAAAATGACACCACCAATGCGATTTTAACTGTCAGATCTGGATTACGACGGACAAAAAAATGCTGCCACGACTATAAAGTGCCAAAAGAAGTCATAAATAAAATTGGTACCATGGCAACATATGATGTGGAAAACTCAGGACCAAGCACAAGTGGATTACAATTAGTAACCCACAATTTCGATAGTTCTGACGACGAATAAAAAAAACTCTCATTAATCTAACAAAAAATAATATCATGTTATGTTTTTCTATATTAATAATTAAAATGTTGATTTTTAAACTTTCTTTTATTTTAGCTCTTTTTTTTCCAAAAATTTAGCTCTATTTTAGCTCTTTTTCGAAGGTACTCTAGCTCTCTTTAAAAAACTGAGTTGGCAACACTGAGAGTCCACTTTTCTCTCATTCAATTCAATTCAACCGATCACAGTTCAGTTCACATTGTTCACAATTTGAAAATAATTTTGTTTCACTTTCAAGTTTTGTTTGTAAAGTTTAATTCATTATGTTTATTTTAATCTGATAGAAATGCAAAAGTTAAAGTCCCAGAATTTAGGAAACCTCTCCGAGAGTTCGCTAAGAACTCTCGCTCAAAATCGTATTACAACAATTTTAGATTTTCTTCAAGAAGATGTTTCAAAGTTAACAGCGTTAACTAAATTGAGCCTGCCTGAAATATTAGCAATTAGAAATGAAATATTTACAAAGTATTCAGCACCACTATTAAATGGAACGGATCTATATAAAAAAGTTTTTAAGACAAGAAGTCGAATTCGTACAGGTATAGAAAGGTATCTATTGAAACTTTTTTTAATAATAGCTAGCCCTAGGTATTTAATTTCTTAACTTTTTTAAACCTTAGGACTAATACTCGTTCAAGCACTAACTTTAATTAAAAATTTCAGGTTAGATACTCTAACAAATGGTGGGATTCCAGTAAGATACATTACAGAGTTATGTGGCCTTGCAAATTCAGGGAAAACTCAATTGTCGTTCCAATTAGCTGTTAACTGCGTCAAAGATGACACTGGCACTGTCCTTTATGTTGATACCAAAGGGGATTTTTCAGCAGTTAGAGTTCAAAAGATGTTGCATGCACAAAGATATTCTCATAAGGTTTTGATTTATTTTAATTATTATTTAAATATTTGAATAAGTAGGTATTAGCATGCGCTGGCAAGAAAAGCAGTAGAGAGATATGCGGAAATCTGAGAGAGACCTTTTCTCAGCAACAGGGCAGTAAAGGTTGATAGAAAAGGTTTTATTATGCGCTGTATCCTGTTGCAAGCAACATTGTTAAAACAAAATATAAATGCTTTTTACTTTCCAGGATATGGCTTCAATAATGTGCAAAATAAGAGTAATTCACTTATGGACTATGGATGATTTAGTAGAACTATTCAAGAGCCTTAAAAACAAAACACTTGTCATTGAAAACTTGGTGCTAATTATTGTTGATTCCTTACCATGTTTGATGTTTCAACATCTTGGCGATGATAATAAAATGGGTAAGTTAAAATAAATGAACACAGGAGAAAAAAAATACAGTTGGCAAGAAAATGGGGCAGTTTTCACAAAACCTTTTCTTAATGCCAATCAATCCTGTTTCTTATAAGGATCAAAAAACTACAGGACCAACTCAGGTTTGAGTACTAGAAAAGTTAGAAATCGCAAAAACTTTTCTAGTTTAAAAAAAAGTCAAAGTCAAATTATTTATTTCAAAGCACATGAGGCATTTTTGAACGTCAAATTTTACGAAAAAATTGAATTGATTCTAGTTGCCCCTTCCAAAAGGTAGTTTCGTATGAAGAAGAATGGGCAAGAAACTGGCACCGTTATTCTTTAAAATATTTTGTTTAAGTACATTACAGAGTAACCGTGGAGTTTCTTGCCGGCTCTTCTCCATAGAAAACAACCAATTCAAACCGTGCACTTAGCTTCTGAAGTTCTGACATTTCTTAAGTGCCCACATACATGGGCACGTAGGAAACGTTTGTGTGAAATAAAATATTTTGATTTGATTAATTATATATATGATTAAATGTGAAGACGATGCACCTAGAATAAAATTACTATACCACTAAATTTTCTTTCATTTAATTGCAATATATTACTGTGGGTGGACTGGCCGAAAATAGACAAAATAAAATTGAACTTCAAATTTCGAACGAATACGCGATATAAATTGATTTGCTTTGAGATCTTTATTTTATTTAGTCTTTTATAGCAAACACTCTTTTCTAACTTTTCCCATGCAAGTCTGAAAGTCCTAAATTATTTGAGCAACAGAACGTCGGAAATCACTTGTGATTTTCGACGTTCTGAGAAAAAAAATGCTACAAACTGTCTTGTTCAACCAAATAAAATTACAACGCGTATTTGGTCGAAGTTTAATTTTTTTGTTTTTTTTTCGGCTACCTCATCATAAAAAAGTAAGTTGTAGTTTCTTACCCACCAAAACTCAAACTTCAGTTAATCCAGTCCAGTTTCTTGATCAATACAATAAACAAGATCGATTGGCATCAAAAAAAGTTTTAGTAAATACTGGCCATTTCCTTGCTGATTGTACATTTTTTTTTTTATATGTGAACATCAAAATGTCTTAAAAAGTTAAAGACAGTCTCCTAAAGCCGTTTTCCTGTAGCTACCACGGTTAAGGTACCTGCCCTTACTGCCCTGTCTCAAAAATTCATTCTGTATAATTCATACTGTTTAAACTTAATAAAAATAATTAAATAAAAATGATAGAAGTTGTACTAATATAATCAACAAATTAAAATAGTACCTATTTAAATTTACATTACCTACCTACTGATATTGTGTGTGTGATGCATTGCTACCATATCTTTTTCAGGCACTTTTGATGATTTTTAACCGACTTCAAAAAAGGAGGAAGTTACGTATTTGACGAGTTATTTTTAGCTAATATTTCAATTTTTTCACAGGACTGTCTCTCTTGAATGTCTTAGTTAACTATAGCAGATTTATAGCGAATGAATTTAATGTGGGAATCATTTATATAAACATACAAACAAGATGGATAGACAATGATATTTCTGATAAGGAAGGTAAAGTCTGGAAATTACTGTGTTTATCATACATAACAGTTAAAAAAAAAGATGTTTAAGAAATTGTTTATTGTTTCAGATGATGGTGAGTCAACTTCTGCTTTCAGAGAACCATCTTCTATCGAGAAAAGGAATCGTTGTCTAGGAAGATATTGGGAGCAGATTCCAGCTTTAGTATTACAACTGGAAAAACTTGAAGACAACTCTAAGGAAACCGAATTATATACTCAAATTAAAGTATCAGTTTTAAGTTCTAATGTAGATAAAAATGAAAACAGTCAATGTATTATAAAGTTAAGTTCAGTGGGAATAACTTGATTGTTAATAAAAGGTTTGGTTTCATATTTTTAAGTAATTGCATCATTCATAGTGTCATTTAAAATTCTGAGATTTGTTTTAGTTGGGTTTATACTGAAAAACTGAACGAGTGTAGGTTCCTTGAACTGAACTAGGAAAAACATTGGGAAAAAACCGGCCAAGTGCATGTCGGACCACGCACAATGAAGGGTTCCGTAGTTGGGATGAATTTATCCCAAAAACAAACTTAACATTGTAGTTGAAAAACATGCTCTCCCATACATCGATATACGTTACGGTCAATTCTCCAACTGCAAATTTAAGTTGGTCGACTATTACTCGTTAAGTTGTGAAGCATATTTAGCTGTGATAGTTTTCCTTTTAATTTCGTTATATATACTATTGCCATGAATTTTTTCACATATCCAAAACCAACCATTTAGCCGGCAAGGGGGGGGGCACTTGACTCTAACAAAAAATAGCACTTTAAAGCTTAATATTACGCAAACGGATCCCTTAATTGAAAAATGGTTTCGACAAACCCTCAATATTTTTGAACGGCCTATCCAACGATACCCCACACTATGAAATAGACGAGAAAAAAAAATATCATCCCCATTTCACGTGTAAGGGAGGTACCCTAAAAAAAAATGTTTTTCATAATTTTATTTTACCATTTTTTCGGCATGATTAATATGTATACCCATGCCAAATTACAGCTTTCTAGAACTAAGCGTCTCTGAGCTAAGCTGGGGACAGACGGACGGATGGACGGACAGACAGACAGACGGACATGGCGAAACTATAAGGGTTCCTTGTTTACTACGGAACCCTAAAAACGAGATAAAACTTATGATAGGCCGTAACTGTAACGTCGGACTTCTTGGCGGGAAAGTGAAGCGTCATGTTCAGCAGTTTGTTTAATTTTCCAAAATTTGTGTTTAGCCGAATATTAATGTGTAATAATGGTGGATTATTAACCATTAAGTGTTTGTGAACGTGCATTAGTGTAGGCAAATGAAACAAAACAGTGCAACTTCGCTTCAAGTTCTCTCAAGAAGTCCGCGTGAGGACTCAGTAAAGTGCCACATCTTTACTGAAACTCAAGGGGAGTGGGCGGGGATATCATCATCATGCATTTATAATTCATTTCATCAATATTATACAAGAGCTAAAACTTGACATTGGCTAAATGCACAAACCGTGCGAAGCCAGAAGGAAAAAAAAAAAAAAAAAAAACTGTAACTTCACTTGTACGGCGCCTAACGACTAGATGGCGGTAAAGTTCTTATCATCTCGGCTTATCATGCATACGTTTATGGTTCCAGAAACTTGTCTATGAATCATTCGATTCAATACCCGATGCTGCGCGTCAAAATACTCAGTCAATCACTCGCTCGCCTCCCTTTCATTCATTCTTTCATTTGAGCGCACGCCTGACGGGCGATGCGTGTTAAACTGTGATGGCTCTTTATAACACTTTTGTAAATTCAACATTTTTATGATATCTGTGTGCTTAGTATCTTTCTTAGTGTAATTTTATTTTAATTTATATATTTGCGTTTACTTTAAAATGGCGAATCAAACCCAGAAAATCGTTTACAAACTGGTCCTCACTGGAGGTAAGGATTGCTCATACATTTTGTATACGGTGATTTTTGTATTTTTCCATGCCGCTATTATGTTTTATAATGGTTTGTTTTACTAATGAAGTGTAATATATATTTGTGGTATCTTATTTGTTATTGTATGTGATAATGGTGTCATGAAAAAAGCAACACGTGGATTTCTGACGACGTAAATCTCACCTCGAAACCACATTGTATTTTTATTCAGGACCGTGTGGCGGCAAAACCACCGGACAGTCCCGCCTCAGCACGTTCTTTGAGAATTTAGGATGGAAGGTGAGAAAAACATTTATTTTTATTTTTTTAAGCTACTAGCTAAGTTTATACGTTTAATCATAGATTGTTGTCAATATGTGTCTCTATTTATATTGATAAAAGAAACTTCACGATAACGATTAAATTTTCTGTAGCAATATCAATGCTGTTGAAAGAAATTAAGTACCTACTAATTTTATCGTTTTTCTGTTTCACAACTAAATTGTAATAAAATTGTAATCCTATTTGGCTTATTCTATTGTGAAATTACATTCCTTCAAAAGTTAGACATTCCTAGCAAAATATTGCTTCCCTCTCGAAATCTGAATTGTGGTGTCTCCATCTGGAGATCATATGACATGGTTCCACAATGTGTTTATTTCCAGGTGTTCCGGGTGCCGGAAACGGCTAACGTGCTTCTCAGGTAAATGAGATACCTACAAAAACTACACAGTGCATCACAAACATTAATTCAAGCTTTTAAATTTACATTCTCTATCAGAATTGTGTACAGAATACACATCATAAAATTCATATTTTTATTACCTACTCTTTATTATAAAGTGTCACCTCACCAGTCAGCCCAAACATGTCAATTGTGTTTTTCTGACTAAGAAGTGAAATTATTTTGTAATGAAATAACTACTTCAATTGCTAAATTTAGTATTAAAATTCAACTAGAATAAGTTGATTTTGGTAAGTATACAAATAGTTTCCGATTCCATGATTGTTAGTGAACTATTGATCTCTATGTAAATAAGTTAATGTAAATTTAAAACCTGATTTACTTAGTATGCACTGTGAAAAGCCTTAGTTTTTGAAATTTAAAAGCTTGTGACAAATATGCAGTAGTTGTTAATTTTTTATCTTGTTATATGGAATTGGGAACTAATGCATAAGTGATGTAATAAAAATGAAAACATGAAATGAATACAATTATGTTTTGTTGTAAAATGTACTGCAATGTATACTTTTTCTTTTACAGTGGTGGTGTCAAGTTCGCAGATCTCTCCGCAGACGAAGGTAAGATTTCGACATTCTATGATTTCATTAAAATCTACAAAGTTGCAGAAATCACTCAATAAATTATTCAGTAGAATAATATTGCATGTTGCATGCCCAAGCTTTCACACCAAAGCACGCTTTATGGCACCCTTCGCATTTAGTGATGGCGTTCGTTGAACGTATGATACGCTGCGCCAAAACCTCCTTTCTATAAAATCCCGACGCTAGCGCAGCGTCAACGTGACGTTTCCCAACGCCAGATGCGAAGGCAGCCTAACTTTCACAGCTAAAGTAATAATTTAGTTTAAATTACATTCGCATTTCAGCTTTTGTCAACCGACTTCCATATTTTAGAATGCATTAAATTAGGTACCTAGATAGGCTATCTACGACGTTGCCTATTCCTCGCTTAAAGTTTATTTTTTACGTTCTGAACTTAGTTGCACACCATGTTAATTATGTACTAGATAGGAAAGTTAATGTTAAACCTATTTCAAGTACGTAATTTACATCAATTTATTCTCTAAACTTACTAATGTAGACATTATTGATACTGCAAAAGTGATAACTTTTATTTCCATTCCATATTTGCGGTAATGAATTAAGTTTACATATGCAAGTGAAATGCTTATATTATGAAGAACAATGCTTACAGGAACCTGCTTGATTATGGATGCCAACATTTCAACCCACATTGTTCCATAGAATTTACAAACAGAAACTTCCAAGATAAGTTACCTACTGTTGAATTGACGAGCAACAAATTTAACAGAACAGAGTACAATGGGGTAAACAATTGATTTGATGGCAGCATGTCACATTGCCGTAACATTTATTGCATTGATTAAATAATAAAGGATTGTGGCTTTTCCATAGAATCTCTTGAATACAACTAATAGTAAATGCGCGGAACGAATAAAATTGTCGATAGAAGAAAATAAAATATTTTAGGAAAATCCAAACGTCGCATTGGCAAGTCTGATGACCGGAAACCTCTGCCAGTACGTACATATATTGTTTAGCATTGACTGTTGCCAAAATCTTATATCGCACGTTTTTTTTACCCTATCGTACATTGTTTTGTTTAGACTATGCATTCGGCTGGCTGTATACAGGGTCAAATCAAATAAGCTAGAGAAACTCCGCAGACGTGATGGGTATCGATATCTAAACATGATAAAACAAAAACGAAATAAATTTGATAAGTTTTTTTTTTTGGGGTCATCAAACTCCGGTAGTGTAGTCACTTGAAATAACTGTATAAATAATCAGTTTATATTTCACAGTTGTGATGGGTATCAATAACTAAACACGATAGCATAATTATTTTCTCAACTCATAGTTCCAGTAACAATAATCCCAGCGGTATTCGACCAAAAAAAAAATCATCAAATCTTTATAATTTGTATTTCGTGTTTAGGTATTCATACCCATCACGTCTGCGGAGCTTAGCTAGCTAATTTAATTTGACCCTGTATATTGTTTAGAAATTCTGTTTAGTTTTAAATGAGACCGGCCGAACTCATTCCGTTATGTATGTAATCTAATCCACAGCTCAAGTTCAGTGTCAATGACTTTGTCTCATTCGTTTCTTTCCTAATTATACAAATGCTTTAGGCTTAGACATACATGCGGCAAATGTCATTCCATTCCAGCCGATGTTTCATTATGAAAACTAGTAAAACCTGTTTAGGATTTTGATCTACCTAATTTTACATGTTTTTTTTTTATCTTCTCCAAGCTTTTCAGACGTTTTTTGACGGTCATTACAAGGTCAAATTGACTTTCTCTGTAGAAATTCTCAGCTATATATTGGTCTCTTTGTATTGGTAGGGGCGTGACTGACATTGACGTAGGAACCACGTGAGGTAGGTCGACTGGCTATACGCTCTGCCAAGTGGAATTGAATTTTCATAGCTAAATGCTCGTAATTATAGTAAAGATTGGTATGATGGACAAATGGAACATTTCATATGGGAACAAAACACGAGAAAGGTTTCTAAATATAGTCTAGAAATATGTTTAACAGTGCAGGCAGCACTCAACCCTTTTAGTAAAATAATATCAAGCTCCCAACGGTTTCTTTGAAAAGTTACTTTCTTGAAATCACGTTTCTACATTTTTCTTCGTCTGCTATTCATCTATTTTCGTCGTGAAGGGGGAATGACATTAAAATGTACCTCATCGACTTAAACTCTGGCTGATCGCACAGAATCCTGACAAAAATCTGTTCAACCTTTATAACAGTCCCTTTGTTGGAGAAACCTTAAAAGTTGTTAAAAGGTCGCGGCCGAACAAAATACTGACTTATCACGTTGTCTCGCATGTTCCACAATGATTTGATATTTAAGCGACTAATAAAAACAAACTGTTTGCAGGTTACGGTACGTAACTTATTGAACAATGAAAACCCCTGGTTTCGTGCTAATTGTAAAGATAAGATTTTTTGTACCTTTTATGTTTTGGCAAGAATTCTCGATAGAATTTGTTTCTTCAGACTTGTCGCTTTATCACCAATTCATCACGATATAACAGTTTGTGTTCAGACTCTACGCCACATGCCAAAAAACATTTTGTAAGGCCCGAATAAAAGGACTAAGCGGTTGAAAACTAAATTGGTATCAATCAATCAACAGCCTATAGCAGTCCACTGCTGTACATAGGCCTCTCCTAGGCTGCGGCACAGCACCCTGTCCTCCGCCTTCCGCATCCAGTCTGTCCCAGCCACCTTTTTAAGGTCGTCGGTCCATCTAGCTGGGGGGCGTCCCACACTACGCTTGCCGATACGCGGTCTCCACTCCAGGACTCGTCTGCTCCACCGGCCATCGGTCCTTCGACTAACATGGCCAGCCCACTGCCACTCAGCCTGTCAGCTTGCTTAGGGCCGGTTTTTTGATCCCTAGTAATAGTCAAGCTTACCATTTGTTAAACTGACCAGAGTTAAGGCTCTAACCGATTGTTAACTCAAGTTTCTGTTTTTAGATCCCCAATTGAACTATGGTTAGAATTTACTATTGTTAACTATGTTGCCATTGCAATGGACACGAACTTACCGAATGATGAGTTGGGAGTCATTATTTTGATATGGTAATACGCGTGCATTTTGATGTTTAATGTCAAATTCGTCAAATAATACTAGTTTGGTGATTGTAATTTCTTGCTGTTTATATCTCTTGCTCATAAATAAATAAAAATGACTATTAAATTAAAATAATACTTATAATTAAACAGGACAGAAACTATTAAGTAAGTAAAACATTTAATATGAACTGTTTTTAAAATAACATTTTAGATGTTTTCAAAAAACGAACTTTTTTTTACAAAAAGTTCGTTTTTTTGTACATTTAAAATTAAATTAAATTCAATAAAACTTTATTTCAGACTAAAATCCATTGTTTTGTTAGTTTATTTTTTTATTTTTTGTTGTGATTTAGCCAACAGTAGTAAATTTTGGATAAAATAATTATAGTGCCTAATAATAAATTAAATCTAAAATATTTTTATTACATGTGCAAGTAACTCACCTACATTCTAGCAAATAAATTAATTTGAATTTGAACTTTTAAAAGTTATTACTGTGGATTATTTGTACTAAACATAGTTAAAAAAAAATGCGTGCCTAAAATGTATTTTTTTAAACACACTACTTTCCCAGGTTTAAGTAGCAAAATATTTTAATGAAAAAACAAAAAAATGTAATTGTGAAATAATAAGTTATCGCCGACTTTAATGTACAAAAAATATGGTCCATACAATTTCTCTGACGATCCAGATAACGGTTTATTTAGCTAGCCTGTAACGCTTGTAAAAATCTATGTCGTCCCAATGCTCCAATGGTGAACTACGGGGTCTTCTCATTAGGCTATGTTCTATGACAATTTCATCGTCCGATGAAGTCTCCGACGACTTAACAAAGTATCTTGATATATTTAAATCCATAATCAAACCGGAATTATTCAAACACACATTTAATTAAAATAAAATCACACAAAACAGCCGATTGCAACCAAGAGTTAACTATCCGCCATCTTGCTAAACCCATGATGGAGCCGTGGTTAAATATTTTGACCAATGGTTAACTAATTAACCACTTGTCGTGTTAACTAGGGATCTAAAAACAGAATTAGCAGAAATTTAACCATTTGTTGCGTTTTTTAACCATTGGTCGACTTAACTAGGGATCAAAAAACCGGCCCTTACTCTGCAGGCTATGTCGGTAACTCCGGTTCTCTTCTGGATAACTTCATTTCTGATCTTATCCTTCAGAGAAACTCCGAGCATAGCCCGCTCCATATCACGTTGAGTGACCTTGAATTTGTTGACCAGCCCGACTGTCAGTGTCCACGTTTCGGCACCGTATGTCATAACGGGCACGACGCAATGGTTGAAGACCTTAGTCTGCAATTGGTATAGGTACCCTATACTAATTTAGTTTTCAACCGCTTAGTCCTTTTATTTCATGTCATCTATAATATAAACGTACAAATTTTGATAATGGTCGTATCTGGTAAGACCTTGCAAGTTTTTGAATAAGTCGTTAAGTCATTGCGTTTGGAAATCGTACCTGCAGCGTATAAGCCAGCAGATGTATGAATCATGCCTACAATACTTGTTCAGTATTCAAATTTTACGAATTCGCACGTCACAGAGAATTCCGTACTGTAATGCTTTGTCACCAAACATACAGGACAGATTTATCATTTCATACACTGCCAAGATGTAATGTCGGGCTAAAGTCCAATATAAAACAGTCTAGACCTGTATAAAACTCATATAAAATTTAAAACGGACAATAATTATGTTGCGTAACATCAAACGTATTTGTATTCTGTTACGCCGGGTATTTCGGTTGTTTTACATTGGCTACGGTCACGTGCATCGTTTATTTTTGCTCCTGAAGCTCTAGGTGAAGACCGATTTGCGAGCCCCTGGTTGCGAAGCTTCGAATCGCCTCTTGGGGACGATTTTCTTGTCTATTTTAAGGATAGTTTATTTGTTTCTGGTTGTGTGCTATTGTTTACTTCGTCGTAGTTGAATAAATTGTTTAGCTGTATATTTTTGGTCGATACTACGGTGCTATAAACCTGCTTTTGAAAGGAGTCTTTGTATTATGAGTAGATGTAGGGCATTTAGAAGTCTCAGAGAAATTATCAATCTGGTCTAATTACACAGCTCAGTCTTTCTAATCCTCTTAATTAGAATCCCCTTTGTTAATGAAAAGAGCAAGATTAACGTCGCTTAGAACGTCGTGTCTATTGACGATTGTATTGAGTCGTAACGTGCTTGTAAATCTGTTTAATTCATTATCGGCAAGGCCGCCTGGCGTTTACCCATTGAATAATACATATTTCTGCCGTTGGTATAATCTTCTTATAAAAAATTCATTATAAATGTATAGATAGGCTGGGGGTGTGAGGGAGGGAGGGAAGGTTCGTTATGAGGTTTCTCGACGCTCTCGACACGTGAATGTTAATTTGTGTCGCTGACGTATCGAGTATAAGCTAGTTCACGGTCAAGTTCACGGCGATAGAAACACGTTGTGTATGGAATGCGTAGTTATTGTATCTGTAGCATTGTAGGTTCTGGCTCTAGGATCGATGACGATAGGCTCTGAGGCAGGTATCGTATATGAAACAATGTCTTCTTATTTATTATCCATAAAAAGCTTGAAAAACGAATTGTTTGCCAACTGGTCGCTTTTATAAATTTTTGATGATCGAAATGCATTTGTAGATAGGTGCCTAAATGCAGATATTTGGCGCCTCAAATGCAATGCTAATCAATATCGCAATATTATTTAAAAAAATCTTCCACCGATCTTTGATATGATATGAAGTAATTCATGTTTTTCGTTAGCGCGTATAATCGTCCGTTAAGTGTTGATATGATAAGCTCATATTCCACATTTTTTGTTGTCCTGCTCTGTTTTACGCCTGCATGGCTTCGGCAGTTGTTTCTGATAAAATGTAGTTTTTTATACAATTGAAACGTGCCTCGACACAATTTCAGCGATTGATACCGAGACCGACTATTACCAGATCGAAGAATACGTGATTTTTCTAGAAATGGTCGCTTATTGGCTTAGAATGGTTTATGTAACGTTAAAAGTTTTGAACAACAGAATATTTTAAGGCTTTTGATAAGTCTGTTGGAGTACGTGGTCATACCGCGTCCCTTTATACCCCCAACAAGTCTACCGTATCTACTTGCAAACGTTTATTATTTACGCATTTTACCCATTAAACAGAAATAGACAATCGTGCCAGGTTCCACTCAACCGCAGTTTTCCATTCCACTGCCCCCCAACGGTTAGCCATCACTCGAATAAACTGAATATAACTCGAAACCATTGTACTTCTAATAAATTGTATATACAACGTGTTTGTCATCAGTACCCCAAGTTTAAGTTTGCAAGAGAGTAAACGTAACTATTTCGTTTGCGTAAAAAAATTACCGATAGATCATAATGCTAAGAGTATAAGAGTGAGAATAAAAATCTTAACGCAAACGCGCTAGTTACGTTTACGCACTTGCAAACTTACACTCGGGGTACTGTTCATCACTGTATGATGCAGACATCTGTGTACATTAAGCATCAAACGATGCCTGAATAAGTTCACCATCCGTTTCTAAACATTCATCAACGCTATGTATATATCATTATCATATATATATCTTATGATATTTACTCATAACGAAGTCACATGCAACTCTGACGTAAAACAACAATGATTACCTTTGTATTACATACTTTTATCTCTCATACTTAGGTACATATCCTCAACTTGAAAAAAATATTCGTTTACGGACATCCTATCATCAAAGACAAATGTTATCCATATCTTTCATTTTCCTCCACGGTTGAATTATTGCTCAATAGTGACTTGTAGCTATTATAATCATTTCAAGTATTTTAACATGTCAGAATAAGTGTGGATATTAAGGAAAAAATAATACTAATGGCAGTTATGTGTTGACAAAATGCCCATTTATTATTTCTCGGTTGAAGTAACATCATGAAAATTTTCCGTCCATGTGTATTCAGACATTTCTTCGTTTACTAGAATAATAGTGGGTATAGTGGCGTCGTAGATATTTGTAGCGTAGCGTACTATTGACAAACGCGTAAAGCTTAGTTTTATAGGGGTTGGTGACAAAGTTCGTTCGGACAGACGTCGCCCAAGGTCAGGACGACCTCACCAAACAGATATTGATTAATACACAATGAATGATACTATGAAATGTTAATAACCTGTAGCGGTAATAAGGTTTTTTGTCATTACAAACTAGTAGGTGTGTAGAGTACTATCACTTTTTATGATTTCTTTAATGCAGTGGCCGTACGACCTCGTGCCCTTTTTCGTCTAATATCTAAAAATACGAAATACAGAAACAAACAGCTCGTTCGCTTTCTTGTCCTTAAATTTTTATAGGTACAGTGTTAATAACAGTTCGTATAAAAACCTTTTGTTCTGAAGTAGGGCGGGCCAAGTTTCAATGCTGAAGGTAATATCGACCTACAAATATTTTCTGTATCAATTACGCCTTTGCCTTGAAGTTTCATGTCAATATAATAACACAAAGGTATCATTATCAGGCCCTTGGACTCTTAATGGTGACACAATAAATCACCTAGACCAGTATCTACCTTTACACGCAAAGTAATTAAGATTATTAATACCAACTTAATGATTTTAAAATCTGTCATGCGCATACATATTCAAATTCATACCACTATAGATCCTAACGGGTTTAACAATCATGATTAGTTATAAATAGCAATGCTAGAAACCAGTTTGCCATATACTTAGGCTTAGATGATAAAACCATCTATGATCAGACATGTGCTACGCACCACGATCAGTTCATTTCGCCAAAACTCGAACATTTTCATAAAAGTAATAGATAATGAATATGTGACAGATCCGCCAACAAGTGTTTCAGTTGACATGTGCTCTACCAATTGCAAATGGTGCACGGCCGCGGCTGTAGCCCAGGCAAGCGACGGTGTCAGTGGTGAGTCAGTAACCACCGATAACCAACGCTAAAATGGAAGGAATGCTGTAGCTCTTATAAAGCTAAATACAACCATATCTATCACATGACAACAGTTCGGGTCATTGATCTATCGCTAATTACTTTAGCTATATATATCTATCTAAGCATATGTAGGTACATGTCGCTCAGCTCTTATCAAATTAGGTAGCCCATACCAGACCGCTACTCGCCAATGTATCTGTATATAATAGACATAATAAATACTGTTATTCATTAGAGGAGATATAAATCGGAAAGTAAACAAGCTAACCGGCGAATTCATGTCTGCTTCTAAATCGTCACATCACGTAATCGAAGTTTGTCGCAGTGATAACAACCCACATCTGGTATTAATAGGATCGTTAGCAGACTGCGGTTTTTTAAAGTTTTAGTTTTCACTTTAGAATGTCTCTGTTCATGTGCTCAGTAATATGTTAGGTTTGGTATCGTGCCAGTAACGATATTTAACCACGCACAGTATTTCAAGAATTTCGTAGCCTCCTTTGCAAAAGACTGTCATATCACAATGATTGAATTATTTGGTAATTAAAGCGTGACCGACTAATTAGCTTCTGTCAGGTATGTTTAGGAGCTTTGTATGGCTTCTGATGACGTCGCTAAAAGCGTTGAAACTTATTTTTTTTATGATGCATTGATGTCAGTGGAGGCGTGTGTTGGTCAATGTCCACTGCCAGCTGCCAAACTGTTTGTGAAATAGACAGGAATTTGAATAAAAACAGTTCAGAACTTCGAACATTTTAATTATTCTTAAATAATAATGATCGTTCTAATGACCATTCTGCTGCTAATTAGTTTAACAATGATTATAAAATAAATTGATTAAACTTTTTACAAAAATCTCCTTGACTAAGTAGGCATTAGAATAATACTGTGTCATAAAATATCGTCGATTCGCAGTTCAAAGCGAACAGGAGCTTGCTCAAATAACGATGAATAATGTAATTTGAATAGTGCATGAAATTTGTCATGAAAACAAAGCACGCGATACGAAAATAAATTTGATTTCCACGTTATCTTCGACAATACAAAAGTATATGTTCATAAATAGCTTTCTAGTACGTTAATTTTACTTTGATTCTTTTCCCGATTTGTGAAACCAGATAAAGCTATCGATTCTGCCAGGGTTACGAGTCTGTCCGAAAGGGATATCGTGGCCCTGCCACACAGGCATTTGAAGGAACACGGTGGGTTTTAGTCAGTAAAAGTCTGACACTCCATCCCGCTCCGCCCAGAGCGGGAGAAGTTATTAGATAATTTCCCACCCAAAAAAAAGATAAAGCAATCGATATCGTCGTTTGTTAATTTATTATCAAAAAGCACTCAATTTTAAACATTAATCCAGTTTGAATGAACAGTCTTTCATCGCTGTAAAGATAGGCGTCCAAAGAATTAAATCTTTATTTTATGGATATATGAGTCAGCTAGGTACTGTCAGCTTGCAAATACTTGCAATAAATATAACTGCTATGACGTCTTTGTTGTTTTACCTACCCTAAATAGCCAATGCCATTACCGGTTCTTGGTACGAAAGCATTTGGCCTCGGCACGTTGACTTTGTAATTAGGGGAAAAAAAATTGATTACAGTATTGTACGATGACAGATGGATTTGTTAAATAAAAAGCAAAACTTTTTGCTTAGAGAAGGAAATCTAATTTCCTTATTTAACGTTATTATCCTCTTTGCAAGAAACCCGTACTTACTTAAAAGTATTTCCGCGATTTTGCAAAATCATGTTTTTTTTTTCTCAACTGCGTGCCTAGCCTAGCAATGTTTTATCAAGTTCATGGCTATAGATTTTTCTTATCTATCATGTGATACCTAAGTGTCCACTCTAAAGTAGGTAATTATGATTATGGCCGATGACAAGTAAAACAAGTAGTATTTATGAGAGGCTACTCAAATGTTAATTATGGACTAAACCCTACTACACACAAAATTGCGTAGAAAACGAGTGTCTTGTGATGAGTTTGTAGATTTCGTGACTAAAATATTACGTTTTTTTTTGTGAATTTAATGTATCTTTTATTAGCCGTAAATCTCGTTAATGACTCCATTTTTATATAAATCTCGTAAACTGTCTAGGCAGCTGTCGCCGACGTCATTGCCCGTACATTTAACATATAATTTTCGCTAACGTTGTCCTACTTTTAAATGATACGATTATTATTCTACAATTACACCCCTTAGTTTAAATTAAATAAAAAAAAGCCACTGAAAACTTGAATTATCCACATCCAGTGCGGCTGTGCGGGTTCAATAGTATGGCGCTGAAAATAAAACGCAGCAGACAATCACGGCCGAATTGGTCTCCCGGCACGCGTCTAGCTGAATTAATTTTCTTTATTTTTTAAATAGACCACCAAGGCACCGTCCTTAAGCTACAAACTGTCTGTCAATTACATCGAGAACTTCACTTTCTATTTGTAAAATCAAAAAGATTTTCCACAAACAACATTTTGCCACCCATCTTATACTAGATAGATATCCAGCTGTCACTCGTTGGCAAGTGTTTGTGAATAAATATATACTGGCTTGATTGTAATGCAGTGTAAACCGGTGGTCTTCAATATGACTATTAATGATTACATTACCGCTTTGGTACGGTCGGAATCGGAATCATCTTACATAAACAGGATACCCCAGCCGCGATACCTTCTTAATTGATTGATGCCACTTGAAAGGCGTTGGTATCGTAATACGAACTCTTAGCATCAGCATCTTGTCATTGGCAACTGTCGATGAATGATAGATAGATTCATTTATGTGCCTGAAATATGGTATTTTACAGATTTTATAACACATACACAATAGTTCTTCATATTCCGCCGACTAAATTCGGCATGCAAATTTTGTGACAATATTTAAAAAAATTAAACAAAATAATATTCCAATGTCAAAAAGAAGTACTAAATCAAAAATTGTATACTTATCAAATTACAAATGTCAAAGAAAAATAATTAAATGACAACTTTCAAATGACAACCAAAGATATTAAATTACAAAAATGTCAATAGCTTAAAATACAAATGTCAAATTAAATTTTCATGTTATGCATCTTATTTAGATGCTTGACCCATCATGGGGACGAGTCATGATATTGATTTTCAGATGCGACGTAAAATGCGCGTATTAAGTTTTCTTTGTCAAATCTACGTTCGCTCTTATTTTTTGGCATTGATTATAATGGTTCCTACCGGGGTCATTAACTGTGTTTTGTAAGGTGATAATAATATGTACCGCGCGCCTTGTCGCGTCAGTGTCCTCTTACGTCATAGACATGTCTCGTGGTCTCATCTCATGTCCGGACTCGTCGTGACAAAAAATAATCAAAATTTTGCTATTTATATTTTCTCGCTGTCATCTTGCCGACACTAAAGTCGTCAAGTGTCAGGGCAGTAAAGTAAATTTTTTTTTTGGTTAAATTAGTAATGCATGGAATCTTTGATTATTTATAATTATATCTAGTTATGTAGAGTGTTGCGCTGCAAAATAACTAAAACAAACAGGCCAACTTATATAGGCTGGTGTGCGTGACAGCATTGACAGCTACGTCTCACACTCGCGGCACGTCATTGTGCTGTCATTGTGTTATTCTTCTGTAAATACGTGCATTTTGCGGCTAACAATTGGACGCAATTGTTTTCGGCGAGTTTACAGCTTCAACTGTCTGTCTAGACTATTCTAGACATATTTATATCTTTCCATGGTATATTGTAACGTAAAGGACTACCGCGCCGCTTTTATAGATTTTCATCTTTTATTCATTGGGTGATACGAACATAAGAAAGAGTACTTGTTCTATGGTTTTCAGCCACGTTCTCTAGAACGGGATATTCAATTTCCGTTCATTCGGAAAATGCATATGGATTGTGTGCGTGACGGTCCACTAAATTTAATTGTACTAGATTTATACGACGGTACGTACGTTTATTGGTACTATAGATCGTGTCGTATATTGCCGTGACCAACGTGCATGTCTTTCCAAACGTTGGTATCCAAATAACTTAATGTAGATAAATTAACCTAACTGTCATCATTACTATGCGGCAGCGGGTAGGTAATTTTCCAGTTACGCTTACCTTCAATATTTTCAGTAAGTCAAACAGAATATTAAAAGGAACTTTCTGTGATTTAGAGGTAGATATTCTGTTTAAAGCTTATGAAGCTTTTCACTGCACCTTTTCTACAGGAAGTTGGAATATTGGCTTGTATTCTATTAGTAATTTCCTGGCGTGTTTTCTGTTCGCTTACTTAAATCAAATTTTCGGCAAGATCGTAGAAAAAAAAAACGGCCGTATCACACACAACTTTACATTTTTAGGGTTCCGTAGTAAACAAGGAACCCTTATAGTTTCGCCATGTCCGTCTGTCTGTCTGTCCGTCCGTCCGTCTGTCCCCAGCTTAGCTCAGAGACGCTTAGTCCTAGAAAGCTGTAATTTGGCATGGGATACATATTAATCATGCCGAAAAAATGGTAAAATAAAATTATGAAAAACATTTTTTTTTAGGGTACCTCCCTTACACGTGAAATGGGGATGATATTCTTTTTTCTCGTCTATTCCATGGTGTAGGGTATCGTTGGATAGGCCGTTCAAAAATATTGTGGGTTTGGCAAAACCATTTTTCAATTAAGGGATCCGTTTGCGAAATATTAAGCTTTAAAGTGCTATTTTTTGTTAGAGTCAAGTGTCCCCCACCCCCTGCCAGCTAAATGGTTGGTTTTGGATATGTGAAAATTCATGGCAATAGTATACAACGTGTTTTTTTTGATATCCCATAACTCTAGGGTATGATTGAGGCCATATCAAAGAATCAACTGGCATATGAGTTATGTTCCAATCCTTCGTTATTTTTTTTTTTAATTTTTCATACAAAATAATTCGGCAAAGTCACGATTATTAATGTAAAACACCCTTACGTGAAATATTACATGTCGACAAGGTAGCTTTCCCTTCACTAGCTGCCGCCGGGAAGCCCCGATACCAACATACCTACATATTTTATTTTACTACACTACTGCGAAGTTTGGCAACCTCGCAAAAGTAAAGATTCGTCATACTGGTGACAATTTTTGACCTAATTTAATTATGATTGATGATGTCTCCGAAACTATGCATTTTTGGACCACCTATTCTAGGAGTTTTAGTATTATTTTTACCTACAGAATATAACCCTAGAGTTATGGGATATAAAAAAAACAGGTTGTATATAACGAAATTAAAAGGAAAACTTATCACAGCTAAGTAGGCTTCACAAGTTAACGAGTAATAGTCGACCAACTTAAATTTGCAGTTGGAGAATTGTCCGTAACGTATACCGATGTATGGGAGAGTATGTTTTTCAACTACAATGTTAAGTTTGTTTTTGGGATAAATTCATCCCAACTACGGAACCCTTCATTGTGAAAGAAAGAAAGAAAAAACATTTATTGGGACTCGCACAGATCACAAATTAAATAAAACACACTCATAGAAACAAAAAAAAAGAACAAAACCAAAAATAAAACAAAGTAAACAAAAGAAAATAAAAACAAAGTCCTGTACGAGGCCGGTTTTTATGGTTTAATAAGCAAACATTACATTATATTTCATAATAATATGCCAACATGGTTGCTGACCAATTAAAGCCGCAAGATTATCAGATTACTGCAAAATAAACATAATATTATAAATTAACCATGCGCAAAGCCAAGTGTTATCATTATCAAGTCTAGCATCGTTTAAATGTCCAATAAAAGCGTACTTAATGATATTTGCTTGACAAGATTTTATTGTCATGTGTGTATATTATGTATCTACTTTAATCAAGGTACATAATTGATAATAGGATAAAGGTTTCGAGTGTCAATTCCTCTGGGGGAATTCCATTCCCAGTAATCAAAAGCTTTATGCAATACTATGTGTATTAAAGTACTAGCTTCTGCCCACACCAAAATGTACTAAAACGACCCACTGCGTCGTATCGCGTCGCCCGCCCGTGCTATTATTTCGATTTCGCTTATTTTTCTGACTTTTTTTCTGTTTGCTCGGCTCCTAAGTGTCGTAGTAGGATGGATGCGTAGTTCATACAAACGTAATACCAAAATCACTTTTAATCAAACAGTGTGTCTTTATTCCGATTGGAATACAGAATATCTAGGTTCCTAAATATATATTTTGAATGGACACTGATTTAAACAAGAGTTATGAGAAAAATAAGTTTTCTATAGAAATTTTAAATTCCTCTCATCTCTTTATATCATTGTCTTTTGTTTGGGTTACGTAAACAGCCTGTAGGCTAATATTCTTTCAAATTTGACTAGTCGTTTTAGAGATTAGCGTGTTCAAACCAGGGACCATTTTGGTTACCCATTGAAAGGGTTTTCGATAAGGTTTCTCTAAGCGGTTAATCAAAACCCATACGATAAGGGTAACCCTTTTGAATGGTTTAAATTAAATTTTGGTTACCCGTTGAAAGGGTTTTCGATAAAAACCCATACGGTGTGGGTAACCCTTTTGAACGGCTTAGTTTTTTAGACATTCAAAACAACCCACACCGTATGGGTTTTTCTAAAATGGTAACCAAAATGGTCCCTGGGTAGAATAGAGATAGAATTGGTCGTGCTGGGCGGATATCAAAATAACATAATATTATTATTTTTTCATGTCACTGGGTTTCAAGTAGGTATAGAACCCATTGAATGGGCTATCATGTAACCCTTTCACTGGGTTTCAAGTATAAAACCCATTCAATGGGTTACCCCTTCGAAAGGCTTAACTCTTAACCGGTGTTGTACGGACCCTGGTTCAAACAGTCAAACTCTTCAGCTTTATTAAGGTCGGTTTAGACCAAACGAGCGAATGCATATTCTATCCCCAATTTACCAAATTAATTTAGGTGTGAACAGGGATAGAGCCATAGAGCATATCTCTCGTTGGTCTATCAATCCGTACTAAAATCTCAAGAATAACAAGAAAAGAATGCTCTTGCTCTGGTTCGGTGTTCGTTTGCTTTAAACCCGCCTGTATAGAAGTACTAGCTTTCGCCCGCGGCTTTGCCCGCGTGGAGGTCGTCGGAAATTATCCCACGGAATAACGGAAAGGTACTACAGGGATTAATTTATCCTAATGTGTTAATACAGGGTTATCTGTGTGACAAATTTCATCCAAATCCGTAGAAAGCCATTTTGTCTATTGTAGTAATAGCAGAGGAAAAGCTCATTGTGTCACCCTATGTAAAATTTCTAAATTTATATCCGTCAATTTTATTGTTTAGGTAAATATCTAAATACACATTGACCCCCGCGCCGCCCTTAACCATAATTATTTTGATACGCGTAATTTTGAATCAGTGATATCTTTTAAAAAGTTCATTTAAATTATATGATGTCAAGGCATATTTTAATTTTAATTAAATGCCCAATTAAATCATATTTTATTGGATAAGGATTAATAGATACGGAAATACAATTATTTTTTTATTAAATTCTGAAAGATTAAAATGGTTACTGAGGGGCATCCTTTGAAGATAGGCAATAATATGCTATCGGTGACTTTTTTATTGCACTTTTTATGATGTACCTACTAGGCTACACATCAAGCTATACATTTCCAGTATAAGCTGATCTCGCATTGTATAGGATTTCCGTACAATGAGAGATCAGCGTAAACTGGAAATGTATAGCTTGATGTGTAGCCGTGTGTACAATCCATAGAACATACATTGTATGTATCTCTTACGGTTTACTCGGCGCACGCCAGTACGCCACCCCAGTCGGCATGATTTTTTCCGATATTTTCAACAATAATGGTCATAATATGTCAGCCAATTTACACAACACCTTAATTAATTATACACTTAAACCTTCCTCATGAATTACTGCGTCAATTGGTGAAAACCGTTAGTAAATCCGTTCAGTAGTTTTTGAGTTTATCGCGTTCAGACACACAGACAGACGCGGCGGGGGACTTATTGTAAGGATAGATACATACATAAATACATTTCTCAGTTTTCAGTGGCACTGCGCATAAACCACGTGTGTGTTTGGCTCCAATTCAATACCTCATTTTATAGGTTATCGTTGTAGAAAATAAATACCTATTTACTTTTATAACGACCTATCTACTCTTTTGACCTTTAAGAAACACGCCTACACTTGGTGTGGAAACCGGTTATTAAAAGGTTCATTAATAAATAATAACTGGAACTTTAAAAAGTTCCAAAATTATAAGGAAATGTTTAATAAGGAAAACGAACAAATTCTTTTTCCTTATTAAGAAATGTACAGGAGGGTAGCTATTCATTAGTAGACATTTCCCCCAAACATTTGTTGATGAATTTCTCATGTCTTCGCCTAGCCATTAATTTGACTGTTGTATACGTTTGAACACGCGTCGTCATTCACAATGTTTCGAATACCTGCTAGAATAAACTTTGACCATCTGTGCTTTCTCATGGCGAGAGTAGTCTATTCGTCAGTTATTGTTTTTGTACTATTAAAGCAACTAATAAGGTATTAAAGATATTTATTACGTTAGTTCCCGAATACTTCAAATAATACGTCAATTGAAGTTTTTGTATATGATGCGTGGGTTGATTTTAGCTTATAATGATGCAAACCATTTATCACTGCACTTACTCATCCATAACATAACGCCTGTAATCTCCGAATGGTCAGACAGAGGTGTACCTACCTATAAGTATACCATCGTCCATCTTCACATATAACCATCCTACTATTGCTTTCAGAGCGAAATTTGTATTAATAAATGTGTATTCCTTGTTACAGCGTTAAAATTCCAGGAGAATCTGCTAAGGACTATGATACAGATTGAGAACACTTTCTTCGAGCTGGGCAGGACTTGCCAGAGGGATTGCCTGATTATATGCGATAGGGGGGCGATGGATGCCAGTGCATGTAAGTTTCAACTTCCTTTTTTAAGCCTAATTCTGCCTAATAAGGTCAAGGTTTAAAATCCAACTTCACAGCTGGACGGAGCCAGGTACAACTATACTCGGAATTTTAATTCGATTCCAGATTTGACATTAGCTACTGTCATTTTGTGAAATAATGATACCACATATAATAGTGTAGTGATGAACACAAAAATCGATAAACAATAAGTGTGTGTGCCATCAGTGTGCCAATTAAAGACTAAATTATTGATTTTTATTTAAATAAATACATAATTATTCATAATAATTATTTATTAATTAGTAATCGCTGCTCTATTTTATAAAAAGTTAATATTTTTGTTTTTATATTAAAAACAAAACTTATAATAAAAGAGCCTAAAGTCAACGCCATGAGACGAGATAAATTTCATACTTTGGGATTTAAAACTTTAACTGAAATTGCGTATGGTTCAGTTTCCATTGCAACTAAAATTATTTTATGACGTTTAGCGATAATTTCTTCATTCATAAATCAACTTAGATATCTTGAGTTTAAAGTTGATAGTTGTATAATTTGCAATTTTATGTATTTATAGCTTCTCATGACGGTTACTTTAGATAGTTTAATTATTACCATAATACATCTATCTGTTTTATTTGTCATGTTCCTTCATGATCACATTTTTTTATTTATTTCACACACAATTATAAAAGAAAAGTCTCAGATCGTTAATTAATCGTCAAAACTAAATTATCGGTTCAGAAATATTTAATTTCCTGATATACTTAGTTTACGAGAGTAAAATTATAAACGAGAAGAATCGATCTGGAAATATTCCATTTCCATATCGAATAATTTCGCAACGTCACTATTTAGTACTTGTCATAACGTTGCAACACTGAAATTGTCAAATCTGGAATCGAATTAAAATTCCTAGTATAGTTAGCAACTTTTTATCATACAAATTGCTGCCTTTTTGATTTTGTCAGATTTTACATCAGATTTTCCAGTTCTAAAATTTCCATTCTAACAGGATTTAACACCGCATTGAGAACGCAGATAAACGGAAACTATAATTAATACGTCTATTATTACTGGCCGCAAAACAACGTCATGCCATGATTATGATTTAGTACGAACAGACAGACAAACAGACGCCTGAAGGGCGGGCAATTTGTCTAGAGAATGTAAATAAGTATAATTATTATCGTCTACATTCAAGATAATTATAATTATCAACAGTGTAGGTGCTAGCAGATTATACCTGGAAGATAAAACAAAATCAAAACACGTGCCCTAGAAATAAGCTAGACAATCTGTATTTTTATATCTACACCAGGGACCATTTTGGTTACCCATTGAAAGGGTTTTTGATAGGGGTGTGATTTGTTTCGAGTATAAAACCCACTCAATGGGTTGTCATGTAACCCTTTCACTGGGTTTCTAGTATAAAACCCTTTCAATGGGGTACATCATGATAAAGATAACCCATTGAATGGGTTACCCCTTCGAAAGGCTTAACTCTTAACCGGGGTTGTATTACGGTCCATGATCTACACTAATATGTAAATATACAGCGTGTTTAACTTAACTAAAGTTTATGATGGTTATTGCAACGAGCCTCAGTCGTTTCTCAACAAGACCTACATACAAGCTTCTAGTATGCCTAGGTAATGAATAGTCAGAAACAAGAAAATAGTTTTATACCATACCTTTGGGATAAAGTAAAGCTGGCAGTAATTTGTTTCTGCCAGACGGGAATGTTCGTGGAATCGTTCTGAATAACAACAAGTTCCCAATTTCTGGATCCGGGTTTTTTTTACCCGACTGACAAGGAAGGGTTATTTTAATCGGTCTTAAGACGCAGATATACGCCAGTGACCTTGAATGGTTAGCTTGCGTGTTCTGTAATGAGCTCACGCAACGCGTCGTACGTTCAGCCAGTAATAGGACTCGCCCATCAAGGAGCGCTGTCCCCAATTTGACGCATTATTAATTTATTATACACAAAACAAAAGGTATTTTAATAAGACGCGTATACTAAAAGATCAATAGTTAAATTATCTTTAAACTGGTGAAGGTTCCAGATAAATACGCTTGGTAGGTTTTGCGCCATTCTCAGTTTTTTATCCGCGTTAGACATAACTTTACAAATTTATTTCACTATGTAATATAAACATAATCTAAAATATTCACATAATAAGTTATTGAGAAAATGCTCTCATTTATCATATATTTTTTTCAAATCAATGACACTACTCGTTTAGACGTAATCTTCAGTATAAAATCATTAAAAGTCGGTTATCGTCCCCTTAAGGTGAAAGCGCCAGGGTAGCCCGCGAAATTCAGGTCCTTATCAGGTTGTATGTTGATCAATATTTGATTCGCGACCGTAACGTGCAAAAGACGTAAGAAAACTTGAATCTCACGGGCTATCTTTGCGTAAACTATAGCAAGGAAGGGAAACATGCAAGTAAGTAGTAAGGCATAATCACATAATCAGAACCTAATCAAACTGATTAAATACCTACTGTTTACTACTTACTGACTCAGTATCTATAACTACTGCATAGATTACTAGCTAAATGGGTGGCTAAGGAAAGTTAAAATTCAATATTTACATATACAAGGTCAAATAGAATTTACAGAGCGTAAAACAATATCAGTAGGTTAATCGGTAATTGGAATGGTGCTATTATCATAGTTGTTGATTTAATTGTTACAATAGCTGTAATGTCCTGTACCCGGGGGCCTAAAATGGACGCATTGGCAGAATCATAATAATTATGATCTGCGTACAATTCATACATGCCGCAATTCAAATGTTTGACAGCTGCTATTTTACATTAGACGTCATTAGAGCAATTCATAATTTGTGGACCATTTTACGAAAGTCCATACAAAACTGTCAAACAGATGAATTGCGGGATATGAATTGTACGCAGATCATATTATGATTCTGCCAAAGCGTCCATTTTAGGCCCCCTGGTGCTGAATTGTAGGTTTATGAAAAACCTGTGTTACAGCAGTTACAGCTCACCAGACCTTATACTAATTAACAGGCAGGTAACAGGTTATTTCTACTAAATACTTATATAAACAAAAAAAAAGAAATATGTACCTAAGTGTGTAGGTAGGTATGTTTATATTGAAACTTCAATGTTTCTTGTTGTTATTTGTTTCGATTATATTTACTGTTTAAACTGGGACATTGATAATAAATTGAAATACGATGCGGTTAAATTAGATTGAGGTTTTGAAATGATTGGAAACATTCACAGTTGGCAGCAAAAACAACATTATTTATTTTCGTGAAATTGGAAAAAAACTGCAAGTACACAGGAAAATGTAGGTGCAATAGTTTCGTTTGCTACGATTTAAAATTCCCTTCATTATGCGGGATATTTGAATATGAATGACGTGAAGGTCGTAAACATGTTTACAAATATTTTATTTTAGGAAAGAAAATACCCGCTAAAAATACATTTCCGTAGATAACGTTTGTAAATTCTCTTGACAGACACTGTACATAAAAATAACAAACGGTGGGTGGTTTTTTAAACTTCCTTAAACTGTAAGTAAACTTACTTACAGTTTAAGGTAGAATACATGTTGTTTACTAAAAGTGAATATAATTAAGAATTGTAAAGATGCGTTTAAACCAAACAAGCAAATTAATGCTCATTCTAGTCCAGTACGATCACATTCGCTTGGTTTGGTGTAAACAGACAGAAAGCATTTTGTTCGATGTTGAGCAAATTCTGTTCTAAGATGTCCAAGTAAGAAATAAATGAAAACATTTTCATTAAAGAGTACCTAGACCTACACTCCATTTGAAATAAGATTAGAAATTGAAAAAAACCTTTTTTACAGTCCGTTCAAACGATCTTGACTTCTATTTCGTAGAAATAAGGATGCCATTAAAAGCTAAAACGTGGTTACAATAATACCAACTGTTATTACAGCTTTATTATAATACAGCTGCCATCTGTCATGCCATCACCGCAATAGAAGTCGAAATCGGTTGAACGGACTTTAAAAAAGTTTTATTTAAATGTCTAATCTTATTTCAAATGGGGTATAGATAAGTAAAGATGAGTATTATGTATATAACAAACAATAAGTCCTACTCACAAACATTTACCTAAAGAAAGGTACTCTTTCATTTTCCTGTATTCAAACGAGTAGTTATGTATATTCCGGCCACGCGCGCGCGTGCACCAGAGAGGTCGTTTGCTCGCTGATACAAACTAATTTTGTTTACTTACAGCGATAACTGAATGGGTCATAATTACAAATGATGACTATGCTTGGCTCTTGACTGTTTATTAATCAGTCTCTCCAATTATAATTAATCATACCTATAATAAGTAATAATTAGGTAGTGTCAAATTATTGGTAATTTCTTTCCGGACTTGACTCAATTAGGTATGTAAAGTATTTTTCAGGTATGTTTTTTATATTTTTATTGTAATGATAAGAGTATTTGAAACACATAATTTCATCTTTTTGTTTTTACAAGCTGTAGTTATTCTTATTTATTTTTTTAAAGTATTGTTCGTACTGACGTCACTAGTAGCTGAATAGCTTAGGATCTTTGCCACGTTTAACACTTATTTTTGTGAAAATAAATACGATCTTATAATTTTAAGACCTATTAATAGAAAAATAAGTCATAGAAGCTTAAAATCTCGAAATGGTTTTGGAATCAGCATAGGTTAATTTTTACTTTACATACCCAATTGTAGAGCTGTAAACTTGTAGACACTGCTTCCGTATAGTAATACAATAACGTAAAAAAAAAAAAGTATGTCAGGGTGGTGATAAAATTGGCGGGCAGCCGAATGCTATATTCATTTATAGCTTCTTTCTTTGATTGTACCTAAATACCTAATAGATTTATTTAACACATTCCAGTTATATCGAGAGAGAAATGGGTAGCGATGCTGTCTACTAACAACTGGAACTGTGTGGAGCTGCGGGACAACCGGTATAATCACATCGTGCACATGCTTTCTGCTGCCAACGGCGCTGAAGACTTTTACTCCACAGAGGTTGGCATTAACTAGTAACCTTTCTCTTACACTACAGGCGCCGGCGCCGCTCTGTGACACGTACTCAGGAAATGCAGGCCAAACATACGAAACTAGAGCACGTTTAAAATACTCGTTAGATAAAAGGCACTAGATAATGTGCTCGTTCTATTTTCGGTTTTTGTTCTCTTCTTTGTATAGCGTTTCGAATCCTACAACTAATCTCTTTGCATAGTATAAAGTCTTCATTTGTTAGATTATTGATGCTATCTGTACGCTAATATTCGCAAGAAAATCTGCATAGATTTATGTACTAATTCTAATTATCTAATTTAACATAAATTAATTCCACAATAAAAATACAGACAAAGTTATTTTACAACACCCTGATTGCGCAACATACTATCAACGAACGATTTTGAACCATATTGCTAATTCATTGCTTCATATTATATGTTCGAAAAATTTGTCTGATCAACAACGTAAATAACACAATGAAAGTTGTATAATTGTCAAAATTAAACCAAATTGCTACTGGTAGTGTCTTATGTAATTACCCTGCTACTTGTAGCAAAACTTTAATGCTATTTTATGCAAATTGTAATGCAACAAATTGAAGTTTTTCAAATGTGTACAAAAAGAAAAATATCACAGTAAATAGATGATAAAAAATGTCACCAAGTAAATAGATGATAACAGAGGTCATGAGAACATAAAGATCGTATCTTGAACGACGTAACACTTAAGGTTGTCCATAGTCTGTTAACTGCTTTTATCATTAAAATATTACGTCAAATTTATTATCTGAAAAGCCACTAACTCAAATGTAAATACCAAACCTACATAAAAATCAAACAATCTAAAGCATTCGGAGGCAATAGCCAATTAAATTAATTAAGAATAATTAATTAATAGATTTTTGAATTGATTGATTGATTTTTAATTAAATCGGTTTTTAATTGTTTTTTTAATTGATTGTTAAATTGATTGATTGATTGATGCCTCCGACTGCATGAGATTGTTTATAGTATATGAATCTTATTTTTTAAAGTTTTAGCAGTCGATTTTTTTAATTAAAATTTTTAGTTAGGATTATAAGACGGTAAATTACGTTATTTACACACTTATAATCGGGTGATAACACCCTCTTACTCAAACTCACTCCAAAAGTTCGGGATTGTTTTTTTTAATCATTTCTCATTCCAAATTACATTGAAACATATATTTTTTATATATTTTTGTGATCACCTTTTAAAACCCTTTATTTTGATACCCCCCCTCGGGGACTCGAAAGGTTTCAGAGATTTTTTTTAAACATACATTTTGGCGTCAAAGATCCGTCATTTTGATTTTAAATAGTTTTAATATACCCATTAACAGTCGCGCAATAAAGATGAATTCAACGAAATATAATACATCAAAATCTGTTCAGCCGTTTAGTAGTTACGAGGGAACTTAGAGACGGACATACATACAGGTCAAACACATAACCCTTCCTTTTTTGGCTTCGCCGCAGTAGGATAAAAAATTTACATTACGTCTCTATTTTCCGAAGACAAAAAGAGGTATACATTTTTCCAGTAATAAATGTTATGTTCTAGGTAACATAGCGAGAATTTCTATTTAAATAGTAATAATAGCGCTTTACATCCTCATATTTATCTAACATGGTTACTGATTTATCATTGTGCCAATCAAAGTGTTAGGATCACAACCCCGTGTGGGTGTGGGCAATGTGGGTATTATCGCCCGTAAACCTACGTCAGATTTAAAGATAAATGGATTTATCGATGAAAACAATTTATTGAGGAAACATTCCCACCGTCTATTATTACTTCAGTTCATTTAAATGAATCTGCGCACTCTCATCAAACCGGCTAATTTCAATGTCACTAAATTCTTTAGTGTCTTTTAACGCGTGATATGTCTTATGTATTATAATTACACGTTATCTAGATAACTGAATGTTTTGATACGATAACATCATACCTCATCATCATAGTAAATAATTACGCGAGATAACAACGTGACTAATAAAAATATGTCAACAAATACATATAATATGTCGGGAAACAAGAATGTTACATTCAAATTCGTTAATTAAATAATCATTTGATTTCAGTAACTTGACTATTGATTATTGTTACGAGTTTACGACACACAAAAATACCTCTCACACCTTACCCGACTGCGCGACAGCAAAGGCAGGTTATTTACGTAGGTACCTAGCGTAAAACATTAAAGTGAGATCGAGAAATAATTAGTTCTGCTAATCTAATATTATAAACAGAAAAGATTGAATATTTTGTCTGTTTGTAATAGATAAACTCCTTAAGAGGCCGGCGATGGATGCGTAGTTCATACAAACGTAATACCAAAATAATTTGTAAACCAAACATATTCTTAAGGTAATGTGTCTTTATTCCGATTGGAATACAGAATATCTAGGTTCCCAAATATATATTTTGAATGGACACTGATTTAAACAAGAGTTATGAAAAAAATAAGTTTTCTATAGAAATTTTAAATTCCTCATATCTCGTCTTTATATCATTGTCCTTTCAAAATATATATTTGGGAACATAGATATTCTGTAATCCAATCAAAATAAATACACACTGCCTTAAGAATATGTTTGATTTACAAATTATTTTGGTATTACGTTTGTATGAACTACGCATGCTATCTTAACTGATTAAAAAAAATATTTCATCTATAGAAAGCTACATTATCAGCGAGTAACATGGGCTGTATGTCATTAAAAAAAAAATGGAATCCCTACGAAAATTACAATAATGTAACCAAAGGTATCAAAAATTTGCCTATAAAAGTCATTATTTGGCGAGCGCTGCGAAAACTATTGATGGTACATAAACTAATTTACTACATGTTTATAGTACTCATCATTACCCACCAAAAAGTCCGCGAGGCTATATGTCTAACTATTATAGTTAAGTCACAATAACTGTGTTTGGTTCAAATTTGTCAAAGTACTAATTTATAGTTTAATAACCTAAATATGTTCCCGTGGGATATTTTCCGACATGCACGCGGGTGAGGCCGCGGGTAAAGCTAGTGATACAATAATCGTATAGCCCATTTCCAATTTACGTCATGCTACACACTTCTAAATAAGCATATAGCATGTACCGTGTAAGTCGTAGTACGCTGTAGCAAATCTAGAAACCCATACAAATTATCATATTCTCCTGTCATAACTAGAGATCGGATATTCGGATGCATATTCACCTAAAGTTTGAGAGTTGACTAGTATGGAGTGCGCTTCGGTACGGGAAAAACTGTCGGTTTCCAGGACTGACAAGTTTTTAAGAACGACTCTTTTGTACTGTGTATCCCCGAATAAATATATTTAATTTTAGAATAAAAGGTTTTGAAGAAATATTAATAGTGTTTTTTAAACGTGTTATATTTTCCACAAAATTCTTGCCTAGTTCTAAATAGATAAGAAATATTTGATAAACTTAGGAATACAAAATTGTATACCTCTACACACTGTTATTAATGAAACCCCGCGATCCCGGAATAAAAATATATTTAAAGAAGCCGTTTCCATACTTTATCCTTTGCCGGGGAAAAAACGTACTTTAGGTAAATATGCATCCGAATATGCGATTTCTAGTCATAACAGTTGAACACACACTTACGAGTTGTTGAAAAGCATTTTGACACCATCTTTCTATTAATAAGTTTGAAAGACAGTGTATGAACTTACTCAGTTGGCTCTAGACATGACATACTGTTTTCAGGCTATCGATTGCACATTAAAGTGGTAGGTAGTACTGTGGCACGTTATTTGAGGACCTCGTTAGCCCAGACAATGGATAGTAACATTAACTAAGGGGCTATTACGTCTAACACGTACGACAGGTTATCATATTTACATAAGCACATGCTATAAAAACGCTACTAATTAATTATCATGTTAGTTCGCATCTCATTCATAATAATTCCTGATAATATATTTTTATAAATGAGCATATATATCGTGACGTGACGGCCTACTACGCGATTACGTACCTAAAGTCAACGCCATGAGACGAGATAAATTTCATACTTTGGGATTTAAAACTTTAACTGAAATTGCGTATGGTTCAGTTTCCATTGCAACTAAAATTATTTTATGACGTTTAGCGATAATTTCTTCATTCATAAATCAACTTAGATATCTTGAGTTTAAAGTTGATAGTTGTATAATTTGCAATTTTATGTATTTATAGCTTCTCATGACGGTTACTTTATGTACCTACACATGCTGGGAAACGTGACTTAAATAATAAAGCGCTTCAGAGTGCAATTTCATTGTAACACTACTGGCATTTAATTTTGCTCCATGCCACGGTAACTCCCATACACGTGAGCCGCACATGTTGAAGCACCGCATAACAAAATTAAATAAATGTTTTTAATTTTTTCATGTTACGGTTGCTTGTTGCAAAATGGTCATTGACTTCATTGGCCATGAAACTATTTTGTGTATAAATAATTCTAATTTTGTTTGGCTGTTGATAAAAGTTGATGAAAATGAAAGAGATAAGAGGTTCTATAATCATGGGTATGTATGTAAGTACTTGTTATTTAATTAACACTTAAAAGCAGTAAGTAGGTACTTAAATTAGCGTATTACCACGCCGCGCTATCTTATTATATACCTACTGCATATATGGAAAATTTATCAATCCTTACATATTATAAAACAAAGTTCCAAATTCCCCCCGCCCTGCGCCGCGTCTGTCTGTCTGTCTGAACGCAAACTCATTAACTACTAAACGGATTTTCAAACGGGTTTCAGCAACGGACGGAGTGATTCATGAGGAAGGGTTAGGTCTATAATTCATCTCGGTTTTGTGTAAATTGGTTGACATTTGACGATTATTGTTGAAGACGTCGGAAAAAAATCATGCTGACTTGACCTTTATTGGCGTGCGCCGCGTAAACCGTACGATATACATAATATGTATGTTCTACAGGATTGTACATCTTAAAAATTTCACCATAAAACTCCGCGATAGCATATGTCTATCTTCTAAGGAAGACCCACAGTAACCATTTTAATCTTTGATTTTTTCTTGAATTTAATAAAAAAAATATTGTTATTTCCGTAATTTCCGTATTAATCCTTATCAAATAAAATATCTTATTTAAGTTGGGCATTTAATTTTGATTAAAATATCCCTTTACATCATATAATTTTAATGAATACTTTAAAAGATATCACATTTTCAAAATTACGCGTGACAAAATAATTATGGTTGACGGCGGCGGGCGCAGCGCTAGGAGTCAATGACCTTTTCCTCGGCTATGAGGTATGCGATCGCTTCGTTTCTTTTTTATCCCGGTAGTACGTTCCCGTGGGATATTTTCCGACATCCACGCGGGCAAAGCCGCAGGAAAAGCTAGTAGCCGATAGGACAATTGGTAACACAGTACCTATTTGTAGAATAATTAAATAGCCATTATTTAAAACTAGTAAAATAATATATTAAATACACACATTACATACATTCACACATACATTCTTCTACTTAGTATAATATGTATGGAGATTTCTTATTCTTTCTTAATTAGTTTGCGTTTGTTTATTTCGCAATTATTATTCAAATGTATAAATTTGTGAATGACCGCAACGCATGCAACCTATCGACTGGTTGTGGTTCGTAATAACATTGGCAATGTGCCATTTTAAATCTACGGTGATAAAGCGCGTGGTTTCAATAATACCCACAATAATAATTGAATGACGTCATCGAAAGATAGGATTACCGTTTTGTTATGAATTTCCACGATCAGAGATTAAGGAACACCGATTATAAAACAGAAATATTATTGAATATCATCATGATGGATGCGTATCATGTGATCAATGATAGACGTAACCGACTTACGACGTTATTCATTCGGAAACCAACGCACGACCCAAATTATTTCCGTGCTTATTTTTTGCCCAACCTTGATAGATACGCCGCCGGCTTGATTAAATGAATAATAAATAATGCAGGTATTGTTTTACTGTTAACAGGATCATGCATCCCGGTCCGAAGGGGTAGAGTTGGCCAGGGAGCTTGACTACAACGCAGCGGCCGCCTGGATCGGCCACCCGTACTTCGACGTGATCGACAACTCCACAGACTTCGACTTAAAGATGAACCGGCTGATCGACTGCGTGTGCCAGAGGATCGGCATCGACACTGGCGACCGGCTCAACGTCAACTCGAAGAAGCGCAAGTTCCTCGTCAAGTCACCGATTGCTCTCGACTCAGAGTTCCCGTCCTTCCAGGACTTCGATGTGGTTCACAACTACTTGCAGAGCGATGTCCGTAAGGCGCAAGTCAGACTGCGCAAGCGCGGTCAGAAGGGCCACTGGTCGTACATTCACACGCTACGGAAAGTCCATCCCATCAATGGGCAATCTGTAGAAGTGAGGACGCAGCTTACACACAGGGACTACTTGAACCTACTCCCGCAGCGTGATGAAGCTCACTTCACGATCTTCAAGAAGCGTCGCTGCTTCATCTACAATAATCAGTACTATCAGTTGGACATCTATAGACAGCCCTCGCATCCCAGGTGATAAAGATAACAGAATTATATTATTATATCTATTTATTTCTACATTGCTTCGCTTTCTTTAATGTGATAAATAAATTAAATAGCTGTGTTTTTATTTTCTTATTTATTTATATTTTATCCTTTATCTAGAGATACTGGTTTTTATGGTAATAATACGTATGTATGCTTCGTTCTATAATTAAAAATCTCTTCAATCTATCAACAAAATTGTCTATAAGCTAAATTTAAATGTTTTCAGGTGTCGGGGATTAGTTTTGTTGGAGACGTACAGTGCTGTGTATGACAAGGACACGTTGCTAGCTGCGCTGCCCAAGTTCCTCGTTATTGAGAGGGAGGTGACCGGCGACCCTGCCTTCTCTATGTACAACTTGTCCTTGAAAGAAGATTGGAAGACTTCAAAAAAGTACTACACGGGTGGGGAAGCCAAGTCGAGCGCGAACGGTAAGACGGAAAATGTTTGCTTTGCTATTTCAAGTATTGATGGAGTGATCCGACACGAGGATGCTCTCGTCTCTCTTTCCATACAAATGAACAGTCGACAAATCTCAACATAACTTTTTAAAAATAAAACAATTTTATTCATTTTCCGAACCCTTTGCGCTCGCGATCTAAATTCTTGTCTTCCATAGATTTTATATCAGTGTTTTATAACTTTGCAGCAACTATTAATTTATAAAAAATATGACCTAATAGTTGCAACAAATAGAACATTATTAAAATTGAACAGTGAATTAAATTGCTTTCTATCTAATTATTGAGTATGACTTGGCATTTGATCAAAAGTATGCAATTGAGATGAAACACATCAGCTAAAATTATTTACTAAAATGTCTACAAACGCTATTAAAACTAAAATTATTATGTATTAAAAATAATTGGCTACTGACAATTAATTTATGATGTATCTATTCATACACGAAATCTCTTAAGGGGTCACTGTACTCATCATTATGATCAACTTTTACTATGGGACCAAAGTTGAAATCGCGAAAAAAAAATCTGCTGTTCCCTACATTTGTGTTCGCAAAACTCGTCAAAATGTATGGAACAGCTGATTTTTTTTCGCGATTTCAACTTTGGTCCCATAGTAAAAGTTGTTGGAGCAGAATACAAAGTTCTAATAGCGTTTGAGTTAGACAAATCAATGTATTTATCGCTCGTCGGTAATTTCTTTGCATGCGATATTGTGATGTGAACACTGGCGTAATTGTATGATAGTCTAGATTAGGCACCCCTATTAGTTCCGGTAGACTACTTTTTTACTAGTTCATATAGGAACCTTTTAATTCTAGTTCCATGTAGTTTTGGTCTCATTGCAGTCACAAATTGAATGTTTTGCACTAACACGTCAATATCTCCCCCGTAATAACATTGTTTAGGTACTTTTCTCGAAGTCACGGACATGTTTTGAGAACCCTCGATTAACAAAGCTTACCGCGTCCGAATCGGCGCAACCTGGCTAAAGTAGCGAGTTTAAAATTTCAAACATCACAAATTAAATACTTAATTATATTTGTGTCAAATAAATAAGCGCGGGAGGTATCGATTCAAAATTGATGTTATTATCACAGTGTGTATAATGTTAGCTTTCCTAACGCACGCGTACCCGCGAGTATATTAAAGTCACACGTAACTTTCCAGATACGAGAGCTGTGGCTATTTTGGGACAATTCGATTCATCCGATGAATCTACTCATTCGCCGACCTAACATTAACATTCAAGAGTTTAAGATTTTGTTTCGTAAAGAGCATTTAGCTTAGAAAACGTGACTAACACATTTGCGCCAGTGTCACTATGAAGCACTTAGATTGGGGTTAAAAGGAAATTTTCTTTTGGTTTATCAGGGCATACTAAAAGGTTGACCAACGGCCACAGTGACGACAAACACAATGGCCAGAATGGAGTCGCGAAAATGAATGGGCACGCAGGTGAGAAAATAAATGGTCATGCAGTTGGGAAAATGAATGGCCACGCTGGGGACAAAGTTAACGGGTACAGTGATAAGGCACGCGCAGGCGCAGGCAAAGCGCCCGCCCAGCTCCCGCACGGCCACGCTCCTAAACTCAACGGCGCCACCGTCAACGGTGACGCCCACGACACTGAACTAGACGATTTCAAGGAAAGTCACAGAATGGATCTCGGATCACCAAAGATTACAAAGGTCGCTGTAAAAATTTAAAAACATTAACACTTATCTACTTTAGATTTTGAAATTTTATGAAATTCCACTTTGTAACACTTCATTATACACCAAATTATGAAATACCAATAATTTAAGATCTATTTAAATGTAATAATTATTTAATTATCGCCAACCATCATTAAATGGATCATGTTTGCTCGTATAAATATTGTATTTATTCATACTAATTGTATAAATTGCCAAAAGATAACTATTTTTGTAGTATTCCTTAAATATTACAATATTTTACATAGGTAACGCATCCAAAAACACCACAGCATAGTATATAATATTGAGCATTCTGGATAAAATAATTCAGATCAAAATGAAATGTTTTGTATTGTTTGTGCCTTTACACAGTATAATATATATTTAAATACTTTTTCATAAAATATTAAATGTAATAAGAAATAATGTCATTCACATTAATAGCATGTACTTAAAGTGTTGCAATAATATCAATTTAAGTATTGTAGCAGTATGTTGAACACTATGATTAGTGTCTTAGGTTTTAATTTACCTAACGCGATAGCATTTTATTTATAGACTTTATTTAATTATGTAATGACGACGTTAATAAATTTCATAATTAGGACGTTGCAGTAAATCATTTTAGTTTGTAGATTGAATCGTGAAATTTTAATGTCTCGATGTTGTGTGGTCACGTAGATCGTTCACACTTTATTCTTTACAGGGGTCCTTAATGTTCACGATGATCAACACCACTCGTATATTCACTAGAGCGGTCCCCTAAGCTTATAGCGTTGCGATTATCTTAAATGAAATATATTTTTATCAATAAAGAAATATATTTATGTGACATAGAATAATTCAATTTAGAAATTGATGTCGTTGCAATGTCTTTTTTTTTGTCGGTGGAGACTGGTACTTAACGCAAAATCATAAAAATAATTTTACAGAAGTATTTTAAGCCACCTTTTTAATCTAATTTCAATGTGTTGAAGATAACATCTACTGTTTAGCGGATTGCTAAATAGCTGTAAAGCTATTCAATCGTTTGGCAAAGTTCCACGGTAGCATTGTTAATGGCTGTGCCATTTAAGAGCAATTGAGGGCTCTAATTCTACAGAGCAACTGTTGGCGGCGAGCTGCCAAGTGAAATTTATCTTACGAGCCGTTTGCACCAAAAGGATACCTGAAAGCTAGCTACAAACAGCATTAAGTGTACAATTAAAATGCCAGAATTATTTGACATAATCTTATAAGACTTGGCATTGCATATTGTATTTAAATGAAACCTTACATTTTGATAATGTTATTTGTTTTGGTGCATCGTGCTGGTAGCTTTTGGGCGTAAACATCTCAAAATTGCATATTATGTAAAAACTTTCGCATCTTAATAAAGAAAATGCGTCATTGGATATTTTTTTGGTTTTATTTATTACCTGAACACGAGTTGGCTGAAAGTTGGCTGATGCTGGGCGGATGTTGAATTTGCTTTTAACAGAATGTCATAACTGAAAAATAATTCTTGTGCCACCATCACAGCACACAATCGGGAGCTGGGAGAGCTGTAATGGTGGAACAAGAATATTAATTAGTGGTTAAGAGCAAACTAACAGTCTGACTGAACCAGTATAGAGTAATAAACCGATTTACAAGCACATGTGCAATTAAACAAAACCTTTTTCACCCCCCCACCCTTCAATGCATAGGTAGCTAAGTCAGCAAATATATTTATTTGTTAACAAATGCCCAAATTTGCCAACGAGCAAAATAGAGCGTAGCATACCGGTACTTGCCCGTGGTCCCCCAGTCTAGTCCCCCTTGGGGTACCACGAACAAATATTTTTTGTCCGTGGAACCCCCAAGGGGGGACAAAGGGGTACCATGGGCAAATTATTTGGCCCGCGGTACCCCCGCTAATCGCTAGATAAATAAAATGGAAATACTTTGAATGTAGCGCTGCCGCGGCACTGCTCGCTACGCTCGTTCGGCTCGCGCGACTTGGTCAGTTCTAACATATCCTAACCTCGAGATGAATTGCGGGATGTACGAATTGTACGCAGATCATATCAAGATTCTGCCAAAGCGTCCATTTTAGGCCCCCTGGCTGCGGTAACGTTACCCCAGCAGGAAATGTTTTTGTGATATAATTAAAAAACTATAAGTGCAACAAATTCAAAAATGTGCGCAATAATTACAGAAGCTGGACAACTAATTATCTATAAAATTTAAATTATTATTTTGCTGGGGTAAGGTAACGCACACCGTACCTTAGGGTAAAGTAGTATGTACATACCACTTGAGTTATTGTACGGGGGTGGGAAATTCAGATCTATTTTCTTAAATAACTTTATAGCATTATATTTTAAATAAACAAAAATAAAACTGAAATCCTTACAACATGCTTTTTCATTTGAATGTCACATGGTACCAGCAAAATTCATTTATTTACGTTTCACATCTGCGTTTGGGTCTCAAAAATTTATATTTGTACCACGTTTTAACTTAATCGGTCCAGTAGATTCAGAACAAATTGGCTGTGACAGATGGACAGACAGACAGATACACGAGTGATCATAAAAGGGTTCCGTTTTTTTTCCTTTTGAGGTACGGAACCCTAAAAAATGAAGTGTTAATCGAATTTTGTCGTTGACTGTACCTAGCGGGTGTTAGGGAAAAAAAAACAGCCGGGCTTAAAATTGTAAGTTGCCACACATCGCGTCGTACGAATGCACCTGACTCAATGACCAAGGATCATCGCTTTTAGACGCTGACGATTAACGAGAGGTTAGAGGAACAGGAAACCCTATAGATCTATGAAGGAAGCAGGAGAGACCTTTGGCCAACAGTGGGATATAATAATAATATGTATGCTAACAAAAATATACCTATACTGCATTTGAAATAAGATTAATAAACTTTTTTACAGTCCGTTCAACCGATTTTGACTTATATTTTATAGGCATAAGAATCGCATTAAACAAAGTCGTGGTTACAATACCAACTGTTAATTACAGCTGCCATTCATGTCACCAACGCAACAGAAGTTTAAATCGGTCGACCGGACTGTACAAAAGGTTAATTTAAATGTCTTAAGTAATCTTATTTCAAATGGTGTTTAGTTACCGACGGGAAATATTTAACTGATCCTGTATAAAAACTTAGGTACTTACAGTAGTTCCCAATTGATATGGCTTACCGATGTACCTGCGCAGAAGGTGAATTTTAAAAGTGCGGGAAATGCTATTGACCAATCGGCACGCTCCACGCACCGCGGTTCTTTTTCCTGTACCGCTATTGGCCGGCAGCTGCCGCCATGTTAGCGCGCGCCGCGTGGCATTTTTGTCAGCCGCCATAGCGGCCATACTTCTGATCGAGTGCACGCTAGCAGCTCCAGTGTATTATGAACCTTATAATAGTGACCTAAGGTTGATTGTAAGTTTTAAGCATTCTTTCGTTAATCTTCGGGGCCATACTTTATTTTCTGTGCGAACGAAGATTCACGACGCGCCTTATCAATTGGGTACCACTGTACCTATATTTACCTTCTCTAGATGTACGGATTTGTAAATGGCCTTTCTCTCTCATCTCACAGTTGGTCGCAGTACCTAAGCTAGGGTACGTAGTATTATATTATCTGTGGCTAGGGTAACCCCACGGGTTGTTGAGGCTCAACAACTCCTCACCAAGAGTTGAAAATCCAACGTGCAATTATATTCAGGTGTTGTCTAGTGTTAGTAAAAAATTGACATTAGAGGATTAACAACATCTACAGTACCATCCTCATCTTACATTAAATAGAGCACTTTTATTATTTTTTGGGATCATATTTATTATTTTCAACATCACTGAAACATTTTCTATTTATTAAAAATACTATACATGAATATGGAATGCAGTAGAGCAAGCTTAAAATACGAAGAATTAAATATAAAGATTGCTGCATTATGCCCAGTGGTTAAATAATAATGACAATAATGGCAAGCAGCAAGTAAAACTGGAAATGGACTGACTATGAATAGGATAGCGATACTTTTAAAGTAATCACTACACAGGGTGTGATTATGCACACATACCTTTAAAGTAAGTAGGTACCCATAGCATACAAATAAATGGACCTATGTAATTCGATAACAACCACAACTTATGCGTAAGCGCTTATGGCGCTGCTACAATTTCTATACAAAAATGGACGATAGCGACACAATACCGGACACTACATTATTTTGTTTCTGCTAGGGGTACGGGTTGTTGGATTCCTGTTCTCACGGCTGAACTCTCAAACGCAAGTCAAAAGTCTACTGTCCACGTTACTTCAAGGTGTATATTGCTAAAAAAATACTGGTCTTAGGGCCGACGCAGATCTGGAAAGTCACTGCCAAACAAATGTCGACCTTGCACTTGTGGAAATACAGTTGAAAATAAATAAACTTCCAATAGCCCGGGAGAGCATCAAAGCGGACATCTAAGCGTACCAGGTCAGTCAGGTTTTTCAAGTGAAACATCTGTAAAGTGCACGTAAAACCGATTTCTGGCGGGGCGACGCATGCCGCGTAGCGATTCACCACTCGATCCGAGCGCGTGGTCCCCCCGCTACGCGACCCTGACCTTTTTTTCGATGTTTATATGTTTGATTTCGATGTTTCACATCTGGCAGGCTTCCCATGATGGCTCACATTTTTTTAATTTCAACTTTATTTTATGGAACGCAATTATGATAATTGTTTGGCAGTGACAACCACGTGCTTCGCGGTCTTTACCAAAAGTCGGAGCAGATAGGTAAGGGCGTACCGGCGATAGATATCGGCACAAGACTGGACAGACCGGCAAAATCACAAAACAAATACTGTGTTTTGATCGGAATTATTCTCAGGCCAACGGTCTCCAGTTTTTCCCACCACACCTCCAATCTGCTCTGGACCTCTAAGCCGCTCTCGGCAACCAGCACAATGTCATCAGCGAACAGCATACACCAGGGAGCCTCTTCCTGAATATGCGACGTAAGAGCGTCCCATAATCACCACGAGAGGTAAGAGGTAAGGGCTGAGTGCCGACACTTGCTGCAAGCCGACAGCCACATTGAAGCTGCCAGGGACTTGGGTACTACATCGCTCGAATCAATTGCACATACTTCCCAGGCACAAAATTCTCCTTAAGAGCCCACCACAAAACTTCACAAGGCACTTGTATGCCTTTTCGAGGTCAACGAATACCTTGTGCAAATTTTAAATACGCTCCTCTGTATTGCTCGCACAGCTGGCTGATAGCATCTGTTGTTCCCCGACCTGGCATAAAACCGAATTGGTTTTGCGAAAAATCTCATCTCTCAGTCGCCTTTCAATAACTTTCTCCCAAGCCTTCATCAATGTGACATTAGCTTTATTACTCTATAGTTGTTGCACTCCAACATATCACCTTTGTTTTTAAAGATGGGCACCAGCGAACTGTTACACCATTCGTCAGGTATGGCTTCTTCCCAGAAATAACTTATTGAAGAATAAAGCTAACCACGTTCATCCCTACCCATAATAAACTTCCATAATTCAACTGGTATTCTGTCTGGCCCTATTGCTTTATCATTCTACATCCCATTACTGTCATTCTCCTCATTCATCAATCTTTCAATATAGTTTCTCAACATCCGATAGAACTATTCCAGTTTCATTCCATATTATACATTTTATCTGACAAACATCCCTCGCCTTTCTCTCTAGCTCTCGCAAGCTGGTATAGATTTTTTTGGTCTGCTGGCCTATCCAGTGTGTCAGAGCTTGTTGTGGGCTTCTATTTATTTAATACTTTGAGCACACAAATGTACAGAGGCGGACTTAATGCCATACAATGACGTATTATAAATAGACGCGTCATAAACGAACATTTGTGCACTCAAAAACAGCGTTAGCCATGAATGTAGCTACATACTTGCGTACAATCATGCAGTGCGCGAAGAAAAGACTGATACCCTTCCTGTACCGATAAATGTTGTTAGAAAGAGATAAACATACATATTTAGTTACGTCACTAGCTGCTGCATGTTTATTGGCGCGTACGCGTCGGTCGGTCGCACCGTCGCAGAAGTCAGGAAAAATGGCTGACTGGCTGTACAAGTACAAAACGAAACAACGTTTTCTTGTATTAAAAAAATACAATAAGTACTTATGCATGAAATAAGACGTTTTTCTGTACTCCCACAGTAGTATTGTAATATACATCGTGTATAGACACGGGAAGGCATTTTCTTCACAAATAATTGCTGAGAATTGCGAGTGATTGTAACGTGTAACGGGAAGGCATTTTCTTCACAAATAATTGCTGAGAATTACGAGTGATTGTAACGTGTAGCCGCGTCACTGGATGGCGCGCGACTAATTCCTCTTTGGGCAATTGCCTTGCATTTACTGTCAACCTTTGGGTGATGCAGAGACAAGCAGTGGTAGGTGCAATAACGAAAATTGTGGAATAAATATTGCTTTTGCTCTCGCTATGGCCACAGCTTTCTTGGGTTTTGCTTTCAAACCATTGATGTATTAAATAGGAAGATAGGCCACTCTCTCACATCACGTAAATATTAAAAGGACCCGATGTCGTGCGTCATGTGCTCGACAACCGAAATAGAGACATATTACGCGGGCTATAGCGGGAACGAGATAGCAATAGTTGTCACTGTTACGTACCCATAACAACTTTAAAACAAACTACGATTCGGGTATTCCACGCAAACCGAGAATAATGTAGGTCGATTGTGTTCTTTCACCTAATTTATGCGGTCCACGTCGAGGAGCTCGTACCTTATCTTCCTATTTAATACATCAATGTTTCAAACTAACATTCTCATCTTCAACAAACTTTACCCAAACACATTCTGTATTTCTGTTGACTACCACCATGTATCCGTATTTATCATACCCTTTTCTTTCATCTCTCCAAAATATCTTTCTCTGCACTCCGAATACACCCCGCCATTTCATTCCAACATTCAATTACATTACTGAGAGTTACAATTAGTTATTGTCCGTTTTTAATCAAGATTTATTCTTGAGAGCTTTTCTAGAATACGGGCCTCTGCATTCAGCTGGTAGGTAGAGACTATTTATGAATAATTATTGTATAGAGAAGATGCAAAGCCAAAATCTGCGCCTACATTCAACCATTCTAGTTTACGCGAAACATAATAAAGTTGCCCAATTTCAACCATGCCACAAATACAGCAACCATAACAGAATTTGTTATTTAGTTTTTATTTGTATCTTTGATTTTTTGTTCTCTATACATTTTGATAACTTTCTTGCCGGGGACTAGTGTCTGGCTAAGTCCTGGTCGTTTTAGTTTTTTCTTGTCTGTTGCGCCCTCCCAGATGGCGTCGTCTGTAGGCAACACGGTGTCAAGGACGGCTAATGGTGGCGGTACGGCTGTCATAGTGCCAGCACCTTCACATACCACCGACTTAAGTTTCTGAAAATCAAAGATTATTTTGCTGAAGAAATTAGATGTAAAATTATTGACGTTTTCCCATTTTTACCTTGGCTTATTTTCTAAGTAGATTAAGTATATTATTTTACTCAAATTAAATTATATAATTATTTGAAAAAATAATAATGCTGAAGGTTTTCATAGCTGCATAATTATTGAATGAGTAATAATATATTAGTATCAATTATCAATAGTAAATAATAAATTAAGCTAAAGATACAAACTGGTTAGTTTTAGTCAATGAAGTTAAACTATAAGTTAACAGTAGCTAGGGTGTTATATAAGTTTATCGCTATGTTATCATTATACCGACAAGTAGTACAGACAATATTAATGTGATCACACTGTACCTGTTTATCTGCTTCCATTTCATCATTAGACTTCTGTATATCTGTGTCATGTGCGTACTTGCAGTTGTGGCCAAAGCGGCAGCGGCCCTTCCGGTAGTTCCAGCATATCCGTTTGCCATTTATCATCTGTGTGTTGTCTTTACCTGGAACCTTACAGTTTTGCCTATGTACTTGACGATTGTATGCACCACTCGATACTAAACTTTTTTGTTCTTTAGATACCATGAAACGTATGCTAGGATTAATGGTGTAGGTAAGTTTGATAGAGTTTAATATGATGATGCTTATCATAAACCTTTATATTAGATTATTATTTATTAGTTTATTGACAGGATAATCAGAACTTGGGTTGCTACACATTGTTGATTAGTTTCTTAGATACCTGAGTATTATTTGTCTTTGGCAAGTATGTACTTACACAACAACTACAACAGTATTAGTAGACCGTATAACCAACATGTTGATAAACAAAACTTATTGATTCAAAACTCTATGTCATGGACTTGTAAATTATATTTATCTGATAGAAAGTCAACATATACCATTTTAACATGCTTCTCAAGTATTGCGGCCTTTGCTAGTTCAGCTTCCACGAACGGATTGGAAAAAACAGAAGTATGTAGGCTACTTTCTCCGATCGTCGGCTTTGGCAGTTTAGGCTTTGTGCTCTCTGTCTGAGATCTGGAAATAGAAAACAGTTTAGTGATAAACAACAAGTTTTAATCATCAATTGCGATAAAGTTTACAAATTGCAGATTTTACTTACTTTTCTTGCTCCGTGTTATCTTCCTCAGAATCACTAGAGGATGACCCGTAATTTAATAAAGCGTTCATTTTTGTGATGCTGTGAAACAATTTTAGAATAAACTACTGGAATAGTAATTACAATTACATACAATCAATAAATAAAAACCATGCTTCGTATTGACTACAGCGAAACTGGAACTTAAAAAACGTCCTCTGTGGAAACTACAGCACAGCCACAGCGAAACAACAACAAATTGTCAAATTCAAGTCAATCAATGAATGTGAAAGAAGATGATAGCGACAGTTTTGCCCGCTCTCGCATCAATGGACCTTTTTTTAACCCAAGGTGTATATAAATAATTATAGTCTCACTCTCCACAATGATCCATAGATATTTTAATTAATTATTTTTTATAACACTTAAACGTGTTGGTATCGTTTTAATTGTGAAACTAATAATTATTAATTTATTTTGATATTTTTTTCCAGAGTAATTTCTGAATGAATGAATGAAAAATCACGAATGCTTCGTTTTAGTGTTTTATACACTTGCAACATTTTGTTCTGTAAAGTTGTCAATATTTTATGTCATTTGACAAAAAATAATACCACTCAATATTTACTGCTTAAAATGGTAGATTTTAAAATTCGAACTGAATTAGACGTAAATAATATTATGTATGAAGATATGGTGATGAAAGCATTAAAGACTCCAGAGTCTTCAATGCTGTCATCACTAAGCTGCTTAATTAAAACAATGTCAACCTGTAATCTGTACCCATCTTAGGTAAATAGATTAATTTATTTATTTATTTGCCCGTATGGATCAACCAGACGCTATGCATCGCCGGTATATTCTAAAACTGGACGTTAGGCACCCAAAGATTTATCTTCCCTGTAAATAGACTTTAGTTGTCTGCCACACAAGCATGGTTATATTTACAGAGAAGATAAATCTTTGGTTGCCCTGACTCAAAAACGGCTTCAAGGAACCTGTCATGAAAACCTGAAATGTGTGGTCGGGCTAAGATTGTCGGGTGGTGTGCCCACCTAACCTTAGTCTCCGTCCATTTGCATGAAAGATTACAGTATGAAGATTCGTATGAAGTTTCATTTAGTAATCGACTGTTGCAGTAACCAGGTTCAGCCTTAGTAGCGTCGATATTAGTGGGCCGAGGACGGGCTGCCCAAGACGTTTGTGATAAGACATGATAATTATGCCATATCAATTTGTACTAGCATTTTATGACAAAACAGTTTCATCGCTCAAACTGTGATAAAATGTGTGATTCATGTCACAGTAGACCGTGCTCGCCCCGCTGGTTCTGTTTTGTGTATGCCAAACTTATTGATAAGACAATAAATGGTCTTAAATTCTAAAAAACGAAATTTTGATGCCTTGTAACATACCTACTGATTTTTTTCTAGCATTAGATTTTAGATACTTACGATGAGCGCGCGGCATTGATACATTAATGGTTGGTATTTTTAAAATTTTATAATTTATTATTTTTATGACATTGATTTTACATTCTATGATTACCAATTCATACACACATGAATATCTACATATAAGTTTCTGTGACCCAAACACGGACGTGTAACATAAATAAATTAATTTTGGATATGGGGCCACATTTGGGGTCAAATTAGAAAATTAAAACCTTTTGCAAACTGTACCATGACATATCAATTGAAAGAGCGTGTTGTAAGGATTTCATATTATTATTTTTTTTAAACACTTCTAAAGCTATTTAAGAAACTAGTGTCTTTTTTTTTTAAATAACTTAAATATTTCATTACTTATAGATTACAGGAAAACCCATAACAAGTGTATGGTCATAAAATAACATGGGAAATCTCTCAATATTGTGCGTATAAACTTACATTTGTGGTTGGAATGTATGAGGGACCATGTTTAAAAAAAAAAAAAAAGGTACAATGTATTTTTGGGATAAATTCATCCCAAATATGGAACCCTTCATTGTGCGCGGTCCGACATGCACTTGGCTGCTTTTTTTTAAATCATCAGTTTACTTCTATTTGAAGAATGAATACGGAATTTTGACATTTTTGTCTGTTTAAACGGTGAATCCGCATTATTTGACTGTCAGATATAAAATCTAACGATTAAAAATAAGTGACAGTGAGTCTGTTTGTTCCTGGTGCCTCGTGAAAGATGTAGGTACGTACAGTCTTCGCCCCAAAAATAGAATACATTTCCTCTCTATTCTTTGCTCTGCGGATACAAATTAGTATTTTGGTTTGAATTTTTAGCAGACGAATAATATTGACTGTTTGGACATTATATTTGAAACTGTTAGGCACTATATATTTTAAATTTCTTGGAGTTTTAAAATTAATAATTCATGGTTGATATAATTTTTATGTAAATTGCATGTACCTATATTCAACACGATGTAAATTGTTCACGAATAAATGAAATTAAAGACATTTAATGGTAAAAATCGAAAAAGCATGAAGCAGGAGGCGTCTTAACAAGATTTTGCCACTATGCGTACTAATTGAAGTATTTTTAGGATTCCGTACCCAAAGGGTAAAACGGGGACCCTATTACTAAGGCTCCGCCGTCTCTCTGTCTGTCTGTCTGTCCGTCTGTCACCAGGCTGTATCTCATGAACTGTGATAGCTAGACAGTTGAAATTTTCACAGATGATGTATTTCTGTTGCCGCTATAACAACAAATACAAAAAAAATACAATAAAATAAATATTTAAGGGGGCTCCCATACAACAAACGTGATTTTTTTGCTCGTTTTTGCTCTATATTGATAATGGCAACAGGTAGACGCTTGAAATATTCACAGAATATGTAGATATATATTGACTTTAAAAATAAATAATTAAATTAAATAAAACAAATATTTAAGGGGGGCTCCCATACAACAAACGTGTTTTTTTGCCATTTTTATAGATAATGGTACGGAACCCTTCGTGCGCGAGTCCGACTCGCACTTGGCCGGTTTTTTTCTGTTACCCTTTAGTTTATTCCAAAAATAACCCTAGCTGGAAGAGACACGTGTCACGAATTAACCAAGTGTCAATAGTCATACTTTTTAAGCATTGGTAGATTTCATCGCACAACACATAGTAGTTTTTTTTTATAAAGTATGATCACCCTATAATTTCTTTTTTCCCATATTTTGAATGTGTGCGAGCGAGACAAGAACTCTCGCTAGTTTGCCGTGTAGTGACGGCGGCATCAATTTCTGAATTAATTACCATTTGTCGCAAAAACTGCGCGTCCTTTATCTTTTCTAGACCAAAATCTTTAATCTTATTGCAGGTTGTGTTGATTAGTGATCTAAATGGCATCGGATGATGAAGTAGACGGTTCTTTCGCAGGTAAACGTTGAATTTAGCTAGCATGTCATAGGTAAGCCGCGAATAGCGGTATCATGTGTTTACTTGCGGTTAAAGCAATTAAAAATTTAGAAAATTTTGGGTTCCGTGACTTAGTTTTTGCCACTTATTTAATCCAAACAGAGTGATGTGTTAAGAAAGAAGTGGTTTGTCAGTGAATTAAGGTTGTATTTGTTATTTTGTGGTTGTAAATATTTTTAAGTGGCAGTTTGTGACAGAAAAGAACATGCGATATCCCCTCATTACTACTTAACAAAATGGACGCCGCCAAACAAAGGGATTAGTGACCTTAGCGTGAGGAGTGTGCTCATGTGGCGAAATGCAGTATCGTAAAGGTTTAGCTAGTGTTGGTAAGAGACTGGAGTGGTGGACTGGTTTGACCAGTTTATTGTGAACTTGCAGGCGACGAGGACGTGGAGGAAGGTGAGGGTCAGAACGAGAACTCAGGAGAGAGTGATGAAGTACCTCCAAAGGTAATTGTAAAATATTATATTCATTCATGTTTTTAGTATTATTCCACAGTGAATGATTGTATTTGTAAACATTTGAGGTACTGCATTTGAGTTGTGGTTATGTTGTTGAAGTAAATTCATTACCTGTGTATGATATTCTTAGGAGGACGAAGACTACTCACCTGAAGATGGTAGAAAGAAAAAAAAGGGAAAGAAAAGGAAAGCCCGTGGAGAAGAGAAGAAGGGTAGGAAGAAAAAGAAGAAGCGTAAGAATGAGAGTGAAGAGGTAAGTTAATTTATTTTTATTTTATTGAAATGAGATATGTTGTATCTTGGATACCCAATCTAAAAATCATGCTGCAACGAGAAATTTAGCAATAAAAAAGGCAATTCTCAATGACTTCCTTACATGGTATGTCTTTCCAACTCCACCCCTAAGATGACCCACTGACAATCTTTCCATCTTGACTAAACCTATTCTCTAAAAACAACAAGCCAAAAAGATTTTTAGTAAAAAAATCTCTTTCAATTTAAATAAAACCTTTTCTATCTATTACATCACTGAGATTGTTTTTGAAAACGTGTAAACTTGTCTGAATGTGTGATGTCACACATGATCTAATTACTGATCAAATCTTACTTAGCACTTTACAAGCTGACTGCTATAAAATCAATTATTTGTAATTCATTACATCAAGTATTCAATTACCTATTGTAAATTGAGTTTTATTGTATTTACGTTTTAATCAGTGCCACTACTATAAATATGATAAGGCTTTTCCATTAAAGGATTTGATAAAAGATCTTTGAGAATATATGCAGTAATCATCAATTTATAATATGCCATCATAAGATTATTTTCCTTCCTGCATTAAAAACTTAAAAAAAAACATAAAGCCCTTGAGTTTATAAACAGAAGGTACTTTGATCTTTCCAAAACAAACATAATCTCATTTAACTCAATGTTATCTTAAAGTTAATTACTAACTTTAACCACACATGTAAATCCAAATAAAAAATTCAACAGTAGTTTAAATGTATCGTCTCTTTTCTTACCAAGTGACCTAACGGACATTAAAAGGAAAGCAAGGATTAACAGGCAATTTCATGTTTTGTGTTAATTGTAATGAGTTACTAGTATAATTATTAGGGAGTTTGTTGTACCTCTTCTTTCCAGCTTAAACACTGGGAATTGTTGTAAGGTGGTGATTTTGGATTCTCAGCCTTATAAGAATTCATGTTTTTTTTTAAATAAGTATCAGCTGTTTTGACTTTCAAAGCTTATTTAGCTAATTATACCTTATTTCCAACAGTTCTAATTGAATGCTTGCCTACACAGGAAGAAGAGTTTGGGGGTGCTGGTGTTGTTGGAGGAGGAGGAGGTGAGATTGAGGCAGAAGGTGACAGTGACTATGCACTCAGTGCTATGTCATCGACAAAGAAATCTAGAAAAGGCAGAGGAAGTAAGCACAACACACCTGTGACACCAGCAGCCTCTGATTCAGGGTCTAGTAAGTATTTTTCATCTGTTTTACTAATGTGAATTCCTCTACATCACATAAGCTTCTCATTATACTAAGGCAATGGGTAATGATGAGGCTGTGAGTGAGCTGGTGTGAAGTCTTCTTACCAGAAATAAATAGTAGAGGTTTCTAAGGAGTAGTAACCTGTAAAAGTCGAGAAGCTTACTCAATGTCATCTCAGGTAGTATGCAAATTGTTTACTACACCAATAAATACAGGGTGTAAGGGACAGCCCTCCGCAAATTAACAGGGTGCATTCAGATCCTTATTTTGAATCATATTCCACTGAAAATTTTCTCAGGAAAATTTTAATTTTTTTATCGTAATTTCAGTTACTATTCCTTTATTTCAATGTAAAATCAAATTCTCATTACGCAGTACTCCATTATTGTAAATAATACAGCTAAAATAAAAAAATCAGCAATTGTTGTTGAAATTCTCTAACGAACGACGCCTGAAATCAGCGAACGCGGCCGTCCACCCCGCCGCGACAAATCAGGTTCATTAGATTCCCATAACGTTCCTGAAATAATTTCATGTACCGGTCATCTTAGTACGATATACTGAATTCATCAGTCTGTGGAGGGCTGTCCCTTACACCCTGTATAATGGATACCTTTACTCAGCAGTGATTATGGCACATGAGTTGAAAAATGTGTATTTCATTACTGTGCAGCCATCTTACTCTAATGGGCATAACTATTATAGTCCCTGTTATTATGACATGCAACATTTTGAACAGGAAAATATTGTTTAGGTAAAACCCTAATTTCAGTTCTCGTATTTATTAAATAAATACTTTCAAGGTTATTCTGAAAAGGGTATTAAAAACAGACGTGTGAAAGTAACAGTGAAGGGCCTGTGCCCAATATTGGACAACAACATTGCAATATGAAACGCCATTCATTTATTGATAATGCATTCGTTTTTCAAGTACTTTATTAGTTACGTAACGAGAAACGCGTCACGCATGTTATTAATCACGCGAGTCTGCAAGAATAAAAATAACCAACATTTACTTGAAAATGCCTTTATTTAGAACCTGTCAAGTACTGTAGGATGCAGGACATGCGGCACATACAAATAATGGAATGAATCATTATCTTCTAGATATTCTAATCGAAGTCCAGCCACGCGCAGTGCAATGACCTCTTCAAGTTTATAATGACCTTGCTCAGTTCTCTATCATGTATCAAGATCGTTATTGCGTCTGTGTCTATAATTTGTGCATGTTTTGTTATCATGTTGGTAGTAGTATCCTAATTGAGATTGTTTTTTTATTTCCTTAATAAGGAGAGATCGGATTGAATAGAACATTCCTTTCGATCGATTCGAAATCTATTTTTAGGCATGTTATTGAATATTCAAGTCAACATGTTTGGTAAGAGTGGGATACCAAAGCACTTACAAAGTCCTAGGTCTTGCTGAAAGTTCATGGTAGAGAAAACTTACGTCAAAGCATAAAAATAATGTCGCAAAACGTAAACACTATTCGACATCGACATTATTTTTAAGGTAATTAAAATCTTTTTAAGGTAATTTGTACATAAATCATATTGTATTCCAAAATGCAAATACTGCCCTATGTACTTGCATTTTGGATATACAGTACGTACAGCCATTTACAAATTCTCAATGTCATGGAGTTGGGATAAGTTAGAGAAGGTATAGGGCGAAAGTACAAGCTTGCCTTTAAAATTATGAATCCCTGGGCCTGCAGTCTCGACATAGATGACCGAATTCGGTCGCAAAGTCTAATGGGGTCATTAGACAGTCAAAATTGCTTGACAAGCACGAAAAAATCACAATCTTGTCAGGCCCAGGACCGTTCATAAAATCACAGCCTAAGTTGGCGCAGCTTTTTGTAAACGTTAAAAAAAAAGTGAAAAAAAATCTGTGCGGGTCGTTTGCATTTGTCCGCTAGAAGCATTCTCGGACAAGTGTGGGCATCCAACCAAAAAGGGTCCAGTAGTGGGGTATTGAGTTAAGACTCGGTATCTAGAGTAGTCAATTGATAATAAGGATTAAAAAAATAATAAAACGGGCAATTTTTTTTATCAGACATTTGAAGTTGAAACTGTGAAAAAGCTTAATTTGAGAAAAAACTGTAGAACTTGTAGAAAATTGAGCATTAATTAATAAGTAATCAATTAAAATCGCGAAATGAAATTTTTTCACCCAACTTTACAAATCTGTGTATATCTAGGAAACCAAATGCCGAGAAATGGACCCTTTTTGCTTGGACGCCACCAAGTGATTAAGAGCGTTTACGACGTACGGCATTTCATACAAACTTTCAAGCCCTTGTTTTTCGAAATGACTGAACCGATTTTATTGAAACTTCATACGCATAAGCAGGATACAAAGGTCTAAAAAGTTAGCTAAGGACATTTTCGAAATGTCTTAATTAAAAACATATAACTGGAAATCTCTGTTTCTATGGAAATTTTAAAATCGGTCTAATTTAGCTGTAACACCGTTTTTCTAAAATGTTCTTAACTAACTGACCTTTGTATCCTGCTTATGCGTATGAAGTTTTATTAAAATCGGCTCAGTCATTTCGAAAAACAAGGGCTTGAAAATTGTATGAAATGCCGTAAGTCGTAAACGATCTTAATTTATGTACTTTCGACTGTATTTCAATTCAACATGCGAAATCTTTATTTATGCCGGGAAAACCGCTCTTCGCCTATTGCAAGCCGAACCTAAATATGAAATGTTTCCACAGTAGGCATGCCGACGGTTGAAGAAGTGTGCTCGTCTTTCGGGCTCACTGACGTGGACATACAGTATTCAGACGCCGACTTAGAAAACTTGACATCATACAAGCTGTTCCAGCAACATGTGCGGCCATTGCTTGTCAAAGAGAACCCCAAGGTAAGTTCACTTTTATGTTAGTCATCATTTGCCTAACCTTTTCCCAACTTTAACTTGATGGAGCTGAATACCTGACAACAACAACATCATACACAACCATAACATATCTTCATGTTCTTTCAACATTTACAGAATAAGAACTAAAGTACTTTTTTTTTTTCTCTCTCTCTTCTGGCTTCGCACGGTTTGTGCATTTAGCCAATGTCACGTTTTAGTTTTATAAAAAGGTAGGGAAACAAAATTAGTATAAATATAAATTTTAACGGGATTTAGGATACACGGGATAGGATCAGTATAATTATAAGTAACAAGGAAATCTTAAGGATAAATGAGCAAATTACAAAAAAAAAAAATTACAACTTAATATTATTTAGAGTAATGAATGAGACTATACATTTATATACAAGAGAGCTATTTGTACAAAGTAAAGAAAGTATTGAGGTAGGAAAAGGAGTATGGAGGGATAAGAGGTTACTAAGAAAGGAAGAACGGTCATATAAGGGACAGGAGAAAAAAATGTGATCTAAGTCGCCTTCATCTGTGCCACACAACTAAAGTACTTAATAATTAATTACAATCTAGCCTAATCATTGAGGTTGGAATAATATGGAGAGGGCATATTCTACTAAGTATATGAAGAATAGTTATACAAATATCTATCATATCGACACATGCATGTCAAAAAGCGTTTTGTTTCTTTCTAACTCATAAAGAGCTACATATGAATAAAGACATATCTAAATGTTTGTTAAGGACTCAATTTGGCAAGACTTTCTTGTGACGTTAAAATCTGTCTATCCTCTCTCGTATCGGCTTTTTGGCGCGAAATGGGGATTTTTCACTATACGAACTGAATCAGTCGGTCTGAACCAGATCGGATGGCGAATCCGGCATAATTGACATCGGCCTAATGTAGGTCAATTGACAGATGAGAGGGTAACCTCTTCTGAACCAGCCTATTTGGCGCGAAAATGGGTGTGCGCCACTAACGAACTGAATCAGTCTGACTGAATCAGACCGATTGGCGAATCCCGCATACCTCATCGGCCTTATTAAGGCCGCTCGGCGAAAGAAAGAGAGGCTATGCGTGACCGGTCGCCATGTTTAATGCCAAGTTTTGTGGTTCAAAACTCGGCAATGTGCTGTCAAACGGTTGCTTGCGTTCTCTCTCGCACTCGCGGTAACATCGCTATAAAAGGCAGCCATTTTAAGTACTCGATTTTTGTAGGTAGACACGCTAATTTTGTAGGTATGGCACGTCCATAGGTTTATAGGTCAATGAGCCTAATAGACTAACAAGCAATTTAACTCTTACTTAGAGGACTTCTTGGCGGGAAAGTGAAGCGTCATGTTCAGCAGTTTGTTTAATTTTCCAAAATTTGTGTTTAGCCGAATATAATGTGTAATAATGGTGGATTATTAACCATTAAGTGTTTGTGAACGTGCATTAGTGTAGGCAAATGAAACAAAACAGTGCAACTTCGCTTCAAGTTCTCTCAAGAAGTCCGCGTGAGGTCTCAGTAAAGTGCCACATCTTTACTGAAACTCAAGGGGAGTGGGCGAGGATATCATCATCATGCATTTATAAATCATTTCATCAATACTATACAAGAACTAAAACGTGACATTGGCTAAATGCACAAACCGTGCGAAGCCAGAAGAAGAAAAAAAAAACTCTTACTTATTATTTTACGTGATAGATTACGTTATAACTAAGAATAGTGTAAATTTTTATTTTTACACAATTCTAAACATGACGCTACACTTTCCCGCCAAGAACCTCGAGCTTTCAGATTCATGATAGTTTTATGTTAGTATAGCATCAGCCCGCGACCCTTAGGAGCTGAAAAAAATAGCGAATCTTCGCTCGGAGGGTCGTAGCGTGATGTCAAATAGCTTATACCCTTCCTCAAGAATTGGGCTATCAATTGCAAAAATCATTTTTCAAATCCGATTGGCCGTTCCAGAGATTAGTGCGTTCAAACAAACAAACCAACAAAAAAAAACCGGCCAAGTGCGAGTCGGACTCGCACACGAAGGATTCCGTACCATTATCTATAAAATGGCAAAAAATGAAAGAAAGAAAATCAGGTTTGTTGTATGGGAGCCCCTTTAAATATTTATTTTATTCTGTTTTATTGTATTTGTTGTTATAGCGGCAACAGAAATGCATACTTAATCTGTGAAAATTTCAACTGTAACTATCACGGTTCATAGGATACAGCTTGGTGACAGACGGACAGACAGACAGACGGCGGAGCTTTAGTAATAGGGTTCCCGTTTTACCCTTTGGGTACGGAACCCTAAAAACGAGTAAGCTGTACAGCCGTATTATTAGTATAAAGATGGAATAGATACAGATTTAAATAAAAGAACCAACGTTTGTTACAGTCATTTTAGCATAGAGTATGCAAAAGATAGTGGCAATAAACAAAGTGCAATTAATTTTAAGATGGATTAGCTTTCGGTATTTATATTTTACTAGCTGACCCGTGCCCACTTCGTTGGGCGGTAAACATTTTACCGTCTTATCATTTTTCGGATTAAATTATGGCCTTATGTTATGACACTCACAAAATAATAACGTGGCTTTCAATGGGTAAAAGATTTTTCAAAATCGGTTCAGTAGATCCAGAGATTACCCCTACAACCTCACAAACTATAAAATATTAATATAAGTAGATGAAGCAACGGTTTAACAATATCCTTAAAAAAAAATGACTCCCATTCCGTTTGCTCACTATTAGGCAAGCGACTTCTCGACAAAATCAATAGCAGTGAATTGGGACTGGGATTGTGAATTCAACTGCACATTTACCGCTGAGTCGGTGACGGTCGGTGATTCTTCAATTTTGCCGGCGTGAGGGATCAAAAGATATTTTTAGAGTTCCGTACCCAAAGGGTAAAAGGGGAACCCTATTACTAAGGCTCCGCCGTTTGTCTCATGAACCGTGATAGTAAGACAGTTGAAATTTTCACAGATGATGTATTTCTGTTGCCGGTATAACAACTAATACTATAAAACAGAATAAAAAAAATATTTAAGGGGGCTCCCATACAACAAACGTGATTTTTAGGGTTCCGTACTCAAAGGGTAAAACAGGAACCCTATTACTAAGGCTCCGCCGTCTGTCTGTCTGTCCGTCTGTCACCAGGCTGTATCTCATGAACCGTGATAGCTAGACAGTTGAAATTTTCACAGTTGATGTATTTCTGTTGCCGCTATAACAGCCAATACTAAAAAATAGAATACAATAAATTTTTAAGGGGGCTCCCATACAACAAACGTGATTTTTTTGCACTATATTGATAACGACAACAGGTAGACGCTTGACATATTCACAGAATATGTAGATATATATTGACTTAATAATAAATAATTAAATTAAAATAAACCAAATATTTAAGTGGGGCTCCTATACAACATACGTGATTTTTTTGCCATTTTTATAGAAAATTGGTACGGAACCCTTCGTGGGCGAGTCCGACTTGCACTTGGCCGGTTTTTTTATTATTTAAATTAGCCAACGGAATTAAAACATCAAAATGACCTTCAATAAAGTTTCCTGAGAATCGGATTATTTTGACTCCCTGCCGTGCTTCCCCAAAACCAGCAATAAAAATACCATCCTGAAACACCTGGAACTCAAATGAGAATAGTTCTGCCGCTGCCATTTTTTTTTTTTGGGTGGTAAATTATCAAATAACTTCTCCCGCTCTGGCCGGAGCGGGAAGGGCGCGTCAGACTGTTACTGACTAAAACCCACCCGTGTTCCTTCAAATGCTTGTGTGCCAGGGCCACGATATCCCTTTCGGACAGGCTCGTAACCCTGGCAGGCATTAGCCCTTTCGGACCCAGTCAATTGGTGCTGACATCTCTTTGAGGCGCGCGTGGAACACAACGCGCCGTCGACCCGGGCCTGGTCCTTATCGGACGGCGAGCTACCCATCGCTCACCGTCCGCAAGCCCGCGCCCACGGTGGCCGGGAATCGGCCTGCGATTCCCGACGCCCGAGGCGTCTCCTGCGGTGATTAAGGGCGTGAGGGCGCGAACCCTGCCTCACCCTCACGCGTTCCGCCTCCTCCTTCGCATGCATTACTGCTTTGCAGAAGGAGGTGACGACCTCCCGTGCACTCTCGCTCCGAACTATGGCCTGAACCAGGGCTAGATGCGAGAGATCGCCGCCACCGATCGCCTCCGTGAGGACATGGCGGTGCTCCGCCCAAGCAGGGCAAACCTCAACCGTATGCTCCACCGTGTCCTCCGGGCGATCCACACAGTGGTGACACCCGGGCGTTTCCTCCCGCTTTATTCTGAATAGGAACCTCCCGAAACAACCGTGTCCGGTGAGGACGTGCGTCAGGCGGAAGGTGAGGAAGCCGTGGCGCCTCTCTAGTCACTCCTTATAGAGGGGACTTATCGCCACAATTGTGGCATGCAAATTCTTTGCCAAATAGTAAATATCCCTGGCGATGGCGCATGCTTATTTTCATCTCTCTCCTATTTGGTGAACAGTAACGTGGCCATGTCATTGTCTTCTCAAATTCGAGACAGCATTGTGCGCCACGTGTCTAAAAACTGGGAAATATTCCAACCTTTCCCCCAGGATCGGTCAGGAGGAGCTGTTTATGGTTCAAAGCGTGAATACGTCGCTTAAATGTCTTGTAATGGCACCTACGGAACCACCTGTGAACTCATGGCAGCGGGAGAACTATTCCCATTTGAGTTCCAGGTGTTTCAAGATGGTATTTTTATTGCTGGTTTTGGGGACGCACAACAGGGAGTAAAAATAATCTGATTCTCAGGAAATTTCAATGAAGGTCATTTTGATGCGTGTCAGACTTTTAATGACTAAAACCCACCCGTGTTCCTTCAAGTGCCTGTGTCTGCCAGGGCCACGATATCCCTTTCGGACAGGCTCATAACCCTGGCAGGCATTGGCCCTTTCGGACCCCGTCAGTTGGTGCTGACATCCATTTAAAATGGGAATAGTTCTCCCGCCCTTTTCCAACCCTTACAACACCAGCCTAAACCAAAGATACTAAGCAATAAAATTAAAATAAGAACGTAGGTATTCAAGGACACTTTTTCTAGTAAGAACGACTAATACTAAAAACTATTATAGTAATACTACAGTGTGAAATACCTACACAATAAGTAATTCGCAAAGAAATAGAAATAACAAAATTCCAACCCGGCAATAGGTAAAAACACAATTATTATCCTCCAATTTAAAATTAGGAAGCGAAACAAACCAAAACGAAAACCAAACAACGACGATGAAAAATATTTCAAAGCAAATTAGTAGTAAATAATAACAAAATATCGCAGAACAGAAATTTCGGTAACTATAGCTTGAACGTGTATCGCTTAGGTTTGTATTCTGTGATTGATACATGACTTCGTTTTTTGATACGATCGGCTTGCAAGCCGCGATTAAGGTTAAACATTGTGAAGTTTTCCCCTTGTATTATTAAATAATATAAGGATGTTTTAAATATGGGTTATGTGGTACCTGAATTAAATGAATTTTATTTTTTTTTTTTAATTTAATTCTTGACTTTAATGCTATAAATGCAACGTTCAAATTACCTGAATACCAATTAGAACCTCATTTCATTATCCCCCAGGCCACCTAGAAAAAAAACTAAATATAAACCTCAAGAAACTTCCAAAAATTCTTATTTCAATGTAAAATATGCATTAACGCGTTGTCGTAAAATTCAATTTAGATCTTTATCGGCCTCCGAATTCTAATTTCAATGTAAAGTATGCAATAACTCGTCGCCGTAAGATTCAATTTGGATCTTAACAGGATTTGGTACATTTTTCATACAAACATTAAAAACCCTTATTTTTACCCTTAAGCGCCGAATTTTGTAAAATCCTTTCTTAGTGAGCACCTAGAAGTCGAAAGGAACAATCAGGCCAACATTCATGTCTCTAACTTTAAAAACATAGGACTTTCATACAAACTTTGACACCACTTTTCAACCGCTTAAGGTGCGAATTTATAAAAATCCTTTCTTAGTGCGCGCCTGCACCCCATAGAGAGTGCTTGTGCCAAATTTTAGACCTCACGGCCCAGTAGTTTCCGAGATTTCGTGATGAGTGGTCAGTGAGTGGACTTCTCTTTTATATATATAGATTACTATCCCGTTAGTTTAAATTAATAAGCCCTATTTTCTTGTATCATGGTAGTTTAATACTCTATTGAAGACACCATCTTAATAGAAAACCGGTCAGAACCGGTTTCCTATTTATCTTGCAAAAAAGGATGGTGTGAAAAACTGATTTAGTTAGAATAGTCTGCCAGTCGAACTAAAAAAATTTGTGTTTTTTAAACCCTAGCATACACGATCGTATATTGACTCGATCGAATCCTATGTCATACTAGTGATTCCCATAGTGGGAAAACATCAATATTCAATAATTAATTCAAAGACTAATGGTTATTTTCCTCCCAAAGATATTACATCCCAGTAATAGATTAAATAACTAGGAACTTCCTCATTCTATTAGCTGCGATATCATTGGTCCTAGCAATTCGAATTAAATGACTTTGATTCATGTGAATAATTCATGAGGAGCTCGTGGCTAAGTAATAATAGCACGGGTCGATCCTTCAGGTTAAGCTACGCTTGCAGGGGTTGGTCCGTGGATGGGTGACCATTTTTACATACCGAGACTCCTCCGTGCCTCGGAAAGCACGTTATGATGTTGGTTCCGGCTGTCATTCGTGGATCTTTGACAGTTTTTACGGGTCGTCAGAAGCCCGAAAGTCTGACAACCAGTCTTAAGGGTGCTATCACAAAAAAAAAAACGTTTTTCTTCAATTTCTTATCTAATTGTGAGAAAGCGTGAAATAATCGAAACATTAAGTCCGTGTGACTATAAAAGTACAGTTTTCGTGGTGATAAACCATTCGTGTCAGTCTCAGCACCTGTTAATAGTTTCATCACTATTGCGCTCTCGAAAATATAGCTTATTTCGCCGTTGATTTACGCCGTTATTTTACATTTAAATAAACTATTTTTTTTTGCAAGGTAACATATTAGTTACCTTAGTTATTAAATAGGTTTTGTTTGAATTTCGATTATATATTCGTAGATAAAAAATAAAATTTCGGACGAAAAATGATCAGTAACTCTCTGTTTTACAGAATTATTTTTTGTGTATTACTGTATGAAATATAATAAATTGATTAAAGCGCTCCCAAGTATAAGATACAGTAGTACCATGGACATTTTTATACATTTTTAAATTATGTTATCTTCGGTGTAACAAAGCATAAAGATACCCAAAAGTAAAACTTTATGAAACATCCTTTGCAGAGACAAGGTTTTTACTGATTTATGTAAACAAATTGAAATATTTATTTAAAGTGCTCCCAATATAAATAATCAAACTTGCTCGGGCATATTTTATTTTTTGGCTATGTCTAAACCATAATCACACATCAAAACTCGAGTAAAACGCTCAAATTCAAGAAAAATTGTGATAGCCCTCTTAACCAAGGGGTATTGTATTACCCAGTTACTGGGTTGTGGAGGTCAGATAGGCAGTCGCTCGATGTAAAATACTGGTATTCGGCTACACCCGGTTAGACTGGAAGCCGACCCCAACATAGTTGGGAAAAAGCTGGGCAGATTGATTGATTCATATGAAGAATTCAAGAATTGTCCAATAAACACCTGACGCCATGCATAAGAAAAGAAGGTATAATATGCGTCGTTATAGGCCAGGTGTGTACAATAAGCGTCGTAGGCCAGGTGTGTATAATAAGCGTAGTAGGTCAGGTGTGTACAATAAGCGTCGTAGGCCGGGTGTGTATAATAAGCGTCGTAGGCCAGGTGTGTATAATAAGCGTCGTAGGCCAGGTGTGTATAATAAGCGTCGTAGGCCAGGCGTGTATAATAAGCGTCGTAGTCAAGGTGTGTATAATAAGCGTCGTAGGCAAGGTGTGTATGTATAATAAGCGTCGTAGGCCAGGTGTGTATTCTGCATAAAGTGCTCATAACTATGGGCCAATGTGAAACTAAACTGACATTCTCGAATAAAATCAAAATATTTGATTTCACATAAACCTACATGGGACACTTATGAAACATCAGAAGCTACGGTTCCAATTGTTTGTTCCCTATGGAGAAGAACCGGCTAGAAACTATCCATCTCCGAATTAGAAATTCAATCTGTGCCCTTTCAAATACATACTTTTAGGCTTGCGGCGACTGTAACCGTCCTACTATTTCTACACGAAGAAGATGAACAAGAACTTAATTTAAACAAATCTTTCGTTCAACCAGGTTCCTGTATCAAAGCTGATGATGTTAGTAGCAGCAAAGTGGCGGCTGTTCTGTGAGACAAACCCGCACATTAGCAGCGGGACCCCGGTTATGGGCTCCGAAGACAACACAAACACGTCGACAACTTCGGACTACGTGCCTAAACCCGGTCGGCCTGGACGCACCCCTAAAGAGGTTAAGGTAATTATGATTTTAAAGACCTTTTCAAAGTGGAAGAATTTCGGTACCTTCCAGCATAATCAGCTTATAATGTTCCCACTGCTGGGACACAGGCCTGCTCTCTTCGAGAGGGAGCGGGCGGTACCTTCCAGGTATCACTTCAAATTTTTGCCGTAAAAATAAATATGATATCAAGTCCCGACAGTCTTAAATTTTGAATTTCGCGGGCTACGACCTGCAAATCCACCATCTGCAGGTGTTAGCCCGCGTAATTCAAAATTTATTTTGAGTGAGCCCGCGAAATTTTGAATTTCAGGGGTACCACTGCAGACCCATATTTAAGTTAATTAACTATCTATGTAGCCGATCTTAGCGGCGACTTGTAGCGCCGTGAAACTATACATCGCTGTACCAGTCTTGCGACGTGAAATTCAGCTAGATTCCGCGCTTTTGAAAACATTTTACAGGCCTCTAAATGGTTTCAAGGTAAGGTTTTCAAAAGCGTGGATTTTGTAAAAAGTAGGTACACACCATCATCACTATTTCAGTCGCAAAGCAGCTTTGTTATGTTCCGGTTTGATTGGTTCAACGCCACAGAAATTATGAACATTTCAACTTGTTTCTAAGGTGGAAAACCGAAGCCCGTAGTATTGCAAGTGTCACTCTATTGGCGACGGTAAACACCATATTAGCCTACGTATGGTGGGGATTCTCAACGGCAACAATTTTGAATCTCCCATACAAACGTTCATCTTATCCGTTCTTAGTGCTCACGTTCGGTATGAAAGAAACTCGTGTGCAAAATTTCATGCTTCTATACTCCGTTTGAAATAACATTAGACATTTAAATTAACCTTTTATACAATCCGTTCAATCGATTTTGACTTCTATTGCGTTGGTGGCATGACCAAAGACAGCTGTAATAAACAGTTGGTATCGTAACCACGTTTTTGCTTTTAACGCCATCCTTATGCCTATGACATAGAGAAGTCGAAATCGGTTGAACGGACTGTAAACAAGTTTATTTAAATGTCTAATCTTATTTCAAATGGATTATAGAACCAGTGGTTTAGGCCTTTCGTTGTCTGTCAGTCAATTTAACATTTTTATTAAGTAGATTAGGTTAGTTTTTGTAGTCACCTAGCTTGCCAAACTATAACTAAATACCTTTTCACAGAACGAAGAAGTAATAGAAGAGCCAGAAGAAGAAGAAGAAGAGGAGCAAAGCGACGAGGGTGCCGCCGCCCCACGCAAGCGCGGCCGCAAGCCCAAGCACGGCGCCGCGCCCGCCGCGCCGCGCGGCAAGCCGGGCCGCAAGCCCAAGGTGCCCACCTTGAAGATCAAGTTCAGTAAGAGGAAGCGGACTAGCAGCGTGAGTTTATTCTTTTTTTTTAATTGCTGGATAAATAATACATTTCAGGTAAAATAGAACAGGATGACGGTCGTCAACAGCGCGTGTTAAATTATATCCGATTTATTTTTTGTAAAATAGTTAAAAATAACAATATAACAAATTAACTTTTTTTAACTCCTTTTTGGTGTTTTCCGGCTGACAAACTCAAGGGGCCTTATTACAAAACAACGTTTATCTTCAGACCCAAGTTTAAACCATGGAGCCATTATTGAATTTCAACTTTATTCCGTCTACGGTAAAGTTCCTAATACAAAACTGACAACTTAGTACCCAACTAAGTATTCAGTTTTGTATAAAGAACGGTATTTATTGAAATACCGTTAGTGTAGTTTTTGAAATGAGAACGTAACTCTGATTGCAGAGTTACATTCTCATTACTAAAACTAGCTCCATGGTTTATTAAGCCATGTCAAAATATAAATCTTGTTTTGTAATAAGACAGAAGCGGTCAAAGTTTAGTGAGGCTTTTAAATCCATACAATTACATTGTAATGGTTAGATTATTGCAAGACCATGTAGGTTAATGTCTCAGGTGGTCTTGAGGAAGGCATTACACAGGTTTGAGTGGACCTGCCGAGACAGCGCACGCATGTGTAAGTTGTCGTTACGTTAGTAGTCACACTTGAAATACGTAAACACTTCCTATCTTCCTAACACGTCTATTTGCCCAAACTTTCCTAAATTAGTATTTTAGCACAAAGGCCACCATTCAAAAGTTTTCTCATACATACAGTTATTTTCACCCCCTAATAATGTGGTTCATTGCCTTCCCCTGTTTTACCAAAATGGAGATTTAAAACGCACCTAAATTATTATGAAAGCAGCTTTAGTCGATCTGCTGATAACAAATAATTAATAGTTATTTTATTAATAGTAATTGGTTTTTATTATTAGTAATTTGAACTTTTTTTAAAAAAAAATCCATTTCCCAAAAATTTTCCATAAATACAGTAATTATGGCTTGATAGCCCAATGGGTGTTCAAGGTAGAAAATAAGTAATAATAAATGTGTGATCGATCCCAACGATATTCCACAACCATACTCGATATTTTGTATAAAAGACTACCTGCTTGCTCGATAGATGGCGTTGGGATCGAATTAGATGGCGGTATGGTTTCGTTACCCGCCAGAGTATATATGGCTCGACTTTAACAGAATAAAATTGTCTCACTCTGAGGTACTGTTTTTTTATTTAAGTATCACAGGCTCCAAGGCACTTTGTACCGTTATTGTACATGGTCCATTCGAGCCGAAGAGCGTTTTTGGAAGAACACAAGTAACTAGGATAAGTTACGCTACTTGGTACGAGGTGGCGCTAGTCGTCGGTTAACAAAGTTACGTGTTGCGAATTTGTGACGTGAGTAAAGTGTTGTGTGGAAAAAAAACTGTGAGTACATTTATGTGTTATTAAAATAGTTCAAAGAGAAATATTGCATGAACTTGGCAAAATACAGTGTGCGATCAGGGACTTAGAATAGTTTCAATAAAAACGACCAGACGTCGAATCTATGCCCGATTTTGAACCGATTTTATAAGTCTCAAACACTTAGAAAAATTTACACATCACGGGACTTAGAAAATTCACACTTGTCAACACTTAGAAAAAAAAAAACCTTTGAAATACAACATGGAAAAAGAATTAAGAAAGTTGAAGGATGTCAAGGGACAGATTGAGAAGGGCTTAATAAACTTCAAAAAGTCTCCGAAGGATCGGATAAATTACAATTATGTGGATACACGTCTAGAGATGTTGGAGACCCAATTCAGGAATTTTACTGCAAAATACGAAGGAATAGTAGGCGAATGTGAGGGTGAAGAATTGCACGATTACTTTCAGGAAGACATTTATGAAACGGTTTATGAAACATATTTAATGTATAAGGTTCAATTAAAAAATGCTCTGTCTCAAGTAAAAGATGATAGTTCCAATAAAGAAGTTTGTGGTGGTTCATCTGACAGTGTGGTAAGCTTGCCAAAAATAGTTTTACCTACTTTTAGTGGAAAATATACAGAGTGGTCGTCGTTTCGAGATTTGTTCATATCATTAGTCCACAATAATAAAAAACTTGATGACGTACAACGTCTCCATTATTTAAAAACTCAGCTGTCAGGTGAAGCAGAGCAGCTTATAAGACATGTTCCTATAACGGATGCTAACTATAAAAAATGTTGGGAAATGTTAGAACATAGGTTCAATAATAAGAAATTTATGTCAACATGTATATTAAACCGACTTTTTGGCCAACGTAATATTGGATTCGAATCATCGAAGGCACTTAAAGATTTGCTTGATGTTACAAGTGATTGTTTGCACGAACTTGCCAATATTGGGATTGATGTTAGTTCGTGGGACGTTATTGTCGTTTATGTTGTAAGCTTGAAGTTGGACGTAGAATCTAGGAAGCAGTGGGAACTGCATGTTAGTAAATCATCCGACGATCTACCCTCCTTTAAACAGTTTTGCGAGTTTTTAGAGACACGTTTTCGAGCCCTAGAATGCGTTGAACCTAAACATAAACCAAAGGTCGATATTAAGTCTACATCTCACGCTAAAGTAATGCATGGTGCCATTAATGTTTCATGTCCACATTGTTCTGAGAGTCACAAGCTCACCAATTGTAAGAAGTTTTGTCAACTAGATATTGACGAACGTCGTGCCATTTCACAGTCTTTGGGTGTCTGTTTTAATTGTTTGGGCAGTCACCACACTTCCAAATTTTGCCGTGTTCTTTCAAAATGCCGTATATGTCAGCGGAAGCATCATACGTTGTTGCATCCTAAGAACCCTAGTGGAGCCAGTGCGGCTACTACGCCAATGGTGCCTACTAGTGGAGCCAGTGGGACTGCAGCGCCAAAGGTGCCTGCAACCCCACATGAACGTACTTCAGAGACAGTACTTGAGATCAGTGCGAATATAGCAACTCATTTTGTGAATGGACAAGCACAGGGTCAAGTCTTGTTAGCCACGGCTCTAGTAAAGGCCGAATCACAAAATGGGTCCTCTCAAATTTTGAGAGCTTTGTTGGATCAAGGATCCCAAGCATCTTTTATAACTGAGGCAGCAGCGCAATTGCTTCGTTTAAAGAGAGTAGTCTCGAAGACTACTATTGCAGGCATAGGAGGTGGTCATGGCCATATCGTCTCTAGACATGCGGTTAATATAAATATACAATCGTTGCATGATCCCTCTTTTACCCTAAACGTAACTGCGCATGTTTTAAGCTCACTGACCTCAGTTATGCCAGATACAAACTTTGAACTCGAGAATTGGCCAGAAATTCACAGTGTACATCTAGCCGACCCAAAGTTCAATTGCCCTAATAAAATCGACATTTTGTTAGGAGCTGAAATATACTGCCGTATTTTAAAGGAAGGTCTGATCAAGAGCCCCGCGGGCTCTCCGGTCGCACAAGACACGCACTTAGGTTGGATTGTGTCGGGCCAGGTTAGTAAAACAGATAGGTCTCTAGATTCCCATAATACTGTGATCGCGATGTACACTCAAATTGAAGAGAACGATATGTTAAAACGTTTATGGGAACTAGATTCTGAGCCTACTTCAACGAAAAAGCTTCTAACGCCTGAAGAACAGGCTTGCGAGGAGTTTTACGCAAATACAGCGAAAAGAGACGAAGATGGGCGTTATGTCGTAACATTACCTTTTCGTACAGAAGATCCACCTTGTAAATACGGTCATTCTAAAAATATAGCTGTAAAAAGATTGCTAGGTTTAGAAAGGAAGTTGGTTAGGGATTATGAATTAAAACAACAGTATACTGATGTGATAAAGGAATATTTATTGCTGGGCCATTTGGAGAAAATCATCGACGAGTCTGAACGAAACAAAAGTGATGCTGTTTATTTGCCCCATCACGCAGTGGTTAGACAAGATAAGCTGACCACCAAGGTAAGAGTGGTTTATGACGCGTCATGTAAGGGAACAAACGGAGTTTCCTTAAATGACACCTTAATGGTAGGACCCACTCTCCAGGCAGATTTGAGACATATTGTCATGAGATGGCGACAGCATCCTATCTGTCTGGCAGCGGATATAATAAAAATGTATCGCCAAATCAAAGTAGCGCGATCGGATGTGGATTTCCAAAGAATTGTCTGGAGAGAGGATCCTAACAAAGAGATAGAGGACTTCCGACTTCTGACTGTCACCTTTGGCACGTCATGCGCCCCTTACTTGGCTGTCAAATCATTGCAGCAAGTTGCATGCGATGAAGGTAAGATGTATCCATTGGCTGCTGAAAGGGTGAAGACAGACTTCTATATGGATGATCTGATGACTGGCTGCCAATCTGAAAAAGAAGTTGAAAGAATTTACTATGAAATGAACAGTTTATTAGAGAAAGGAGGATTCCAATTGCAGAAATGGACCAGCAATAGGATGGGCTTATTGGAAAATTTAAAGGAAAATTCTGGTAGAGATTTGGAAATTAAAACTGATGGGGTAACTAAGATTTTGGGGCTTACCTGGAACCGGAACACTGACGGATTTGATTATACTGTGAAGATGTCACCTCCTGCTGCAACTGAAACAAAAAGAACGGTCATATCAGAAATATCACGGCTTTATGATCCGTTAGGGTGGATAGCGCCGTGCATTATAACTTCGAAGGTCTTCATACAAAGGCTATGGATTAGTGGTATAGGCTGGGATGATGACCTGCCACCAGATCTGTCACAAGAATGGAGATATTACAGATCAGAATTAGAGAAACTGGTGGATTTTCACATTCCCAGATGGATAGGCAAAGGGGAAGAGGACATTACGGTAGAGCTACATGGATTTGGCGATGCGTCAAATATAGCTTATGCGGCTGTAGTGTATTGTCGTATTATCGATGCTACTGCGCAAATACACTCAAACCTCATAACCGCCAAAACAAAGGTAGCTCCTATCAGGCAGATATCCATTCCACGGCTGGAATTGTGTGGTTCTGTTTTAGTAGCAAAACTATTGATCGAAGTAGCTGAAGTAATGAACATTTCAAAGGCTAATATCCACGCTTGGACAGATTCATCTGTTGTTTTGGCCTGGTTAAATGATCATCCAAGTCGTTGGAAAACTTACGTGGCCAACCGCACTTCAGAGATCCTTAGTTTGCTAGACAATACACAATGGGCTTATGTTAAATCCACAGACAACCCAGCGGATATCGCTTCTCGTGGAGTTTCTTCAGCTGCTCTACTTAATAATGATCTATGGAAACGAGGACCAGGTTGGTTAAGAAATAATCATATAGAATACACTAGACCTAGCGCAATACGAACTAATGAGGAGAAGAAACCTGTTAAGGTACACACTGCCAACTTAGTGTCTGAGTTTGAAGATATTTGGGGATCTAGGTATTCATCACTGACACGTTTAGTGAGGGTTGTTGCGTACTGTAAAAGGTTCTTGCAGTCAGCAAGAGTTCGTAAAGCAAACATTAAAGTTACAGCATACCTGTCAGCTTCAGAAATTCGCGAAGCCTTAGACGTATGTATCAGGCAAAGTCAACATCAATGGTTTCATGCAGAATTTATTGCCCTGAAAAATAAAGTTCCATTAGACAAAACGAGTTCATTATATAAATTAAATGTGTTTATTGATAAATGTGAGATATTGCGCGTTGGGGGAAGACTGCGCTATTCTCAACTACTTGAGGATACCAAGCACCCAGTTGCTATTCCTCATGATTCAAGTTTGGCCAAGTTAATTGTAGCCGACGCTCATGAAAGGACTTTTCATGGAGGACAGCAACTGGTACTCAATTTTATACGCACCAAGTATTGGATCAGTCGGGTTAAAAATATTGTACGAGCTCATATACGTCGCTGTGTTCCCTGTATTCGACATGCTGCGGCCACAAAACAACAGTTAATGGGAGAGCTTCCGGCTTGCAGAGTGACCCCAAGTAAACCGTTTCTTAACTCCGGTGTCGATTATGCGGGCCCCATTAATATGAGGGTCTCTAAGGGTCGTGGACAGCGGTCGTATAAGGGATACATCTGTTTATTTGTGTGTATGGCCACGCGCGCAGTACACATTGAGGCTGTTTCAGACTTAACGACTGAGGGTTTCCTGGCAGCGTTCAGACGGTTCGTTTCCAGGCGTGGGCATTGTCGCCAAATCTGGAGCGATAATGGCACCAATTTTGTGGGCGCTGCCAAGGAGTTACAGATACTTTTCAACCAAGAGAGTTCAATGTTTAAAGACATTGCAGCTGCTCTTGCAAACTCTCAAACCGAATGGCACTTTATTCCTCCCCACGCTCCAAATTTTGGTGGATTGTGGGAAGCAGGAGTCAAAAGTGTAAAACACCATCTGAAGCGCGTGGTAGGTGACTCCACTTTGACGTTCGAAGAGCTGTCCACAGTTCTTTCTCAAATTGAGGCATGCCTAAATTCTAGGCCCTTGTCTCAGGGTAGTAGCGACCCAGAGGATCCTGTACCTTTAACTCCTGGCCATTTTTTGGTGGGTCATCCATTAGTAGTGGCACCCGACTACAATTATGAGTATGCCACAGTTAGTACTTTACGCAGATGGCAATTGGTACAACGTATGGTGCAGCACTTCTGGCGTAGATGGAAACAGGAATATTTAACCCATTTTTTCCAAAGACATAAATGGAATGTTAGTGACCCTGATTCTAAAATAGGTGATGTAGTATTAATCAAAGAAGATAACTTACCGCCAGCTAAATGGTTATATGGTAGAATTATACAGCTGCATCCGGGTAAAGACAGCTTGACACGCGTTGTCACTATTCGTTGTAAGGGCACTACGATTAAACGTCCAATTTCAAAATTGTGTTTCCTTCCTGTTACTGAATAAGTCACACGCTTTTAAAATTGTAATCATTTATTTTGTGCTAAGATTTGTTTTAGTATGTTTTTCTTTGGTGTGCAAGTTTGTCTTAAATCCCGTGTTATTTGTGTATCATTAAACTTATTACTCTGTGTTTTGATGGAGTTCAAAAGAACGCAAATAATGCTAGGAAAATGTTTTACTTTTATGTTGTCAGTTTACCTTGTCAAGTAGATAAAATTTAGTTGTATTGGTCATGCTTTGATCGGAATCATAACTGCCAACCATATTGAAATCATATGTAAGGAAGCCGTCCACTATTTAGTATTTGTAATAATAATTATCATACAGTCCATTGTTCTTGTAGTTGCTGAGTTTGTTCATGGTGGGCGGTACTAAAAGGAACATATTCCTTTTGGTGGGCGGAATGTTCAAGGTAGAAAATAAGTAATAATAAATGTGTGATCGATCCCAACGATATTCCACAACCATACTCGATATTTTGTATAAAAGACTACCTGCTTGCTCGATAGATGGCGTTGGGATCGAATTAGATGGCGGTATGGTTTCGTTACCCGCCAGAGTATATATGGCTCGACTTTAACAGAATAAAATTGTCTCACTCTGAGGTACTGTTTTTTTATTTAAGTATCACAGGCTCCAAGGCACTTTGTACCGTTATTGTACAATGGGTAAGGCCCAGCATCTCATGCACGATGTTGTGGGTTAAAATACGGGCAAGTAATAATGTGACTTTGTCAATTAATATGTACATTCTCTGCCTCGTTGGTCTAGTGGTGGCAAGCGGTACGGCTGAGCATGAGGTCCTGGGTTCGATTCCCAGGTTTGGCAAAGTGTTATTGGGATTTTCTTTTAGGGATTTCTCAGTAGCAGCCCGGAGCCTGGATTTGTGCCCGGCTGATGGCAATAGGCTCGCCCCCTATTACATGGGACTTAAACATAACTGGCGAAATGTGGGTGTACTATAGTACACCTCTGCCCTTCGGGGATTACAGGCGTGATGTTATGTTATTTACTTTCTGAGTTTATCTTGCACATTACTGACAACGGTCAAGGAAAACGTGGACTTAAGGAGCTGACAAGAGGCAAATGATAAAAGTAGGCTTGTCTTAAACAAAAAAAATTGTCAAATCTATATAGTTTCTGGTAGCTGATAAAATATACATATGGTATTCTTGACCATATTTCTCAGAATAAATCTCGATACAAATTAACGGTAAACTAACCCTTTACTTTGAGTTTCAAACTAAAATATCTGTATTAAATATCAACGTACGGTAGGTATTTAATTAATAACAAGAACATCTTATTTGTATGCAGAACTTTTTTTTATTTTTGATTACTCAACTCATTTTTGAGTAAATAAATAGTTGCTTCATAATTTGCAATAAATGACAAGCCTTGTGTCATCGCGCTTCTCTTTCTTTTGTATGCAGTCTGACAGTGACAGCGGTTTACCTGTTGTCAGCGTCTTAAGACGCAGATATATGCCAGTACCTTGAGTGGTTAGCTTGCGTGTTCTGTACTGAGCTCACGCAACGCGTCGTACGTTCAGCCAGTAATAGGACTCGCCCATCAAGGAGCGCTGTCCCCAATTTGACGCATTATTAATTTATTATACATAAAACAAAAGGTATTTTAATAAAACGCGGATACTAAAAGATCAATAATTAAATTTATTATCTTTAAATTGGTGAAGGTTTCAGAAAAATATGCTTGGTAGATTTTTCGCCATTCTCAGTTTTTTATCCGCGTTAGACATAACTTTACAAATTAATTTCACTATGTAATATAAACAATCTAAAATATTCACATATTAAGTTATTGAGAAAATGCTCTGATTTATCATATATTTTTTTCAAATCATTAACACTACTCGTTTAGACATGATCTTCAGCATAAAATCATTAAAAGTCGGTTATCGTCCCGTTAAGTCTGAAATCGCTAATCTGCCTTGAACAAGCGTCACACGATCAATGCAGGCTCCATACCATGCCTGCTCTGTGTGAGAAGATGTATTTGCCCTACCGTAGAAAAACAATAGGCAGGTATTATTATGCCATTTTCCGATGTATCATCTGTATAGATTTCTATAGGAATTTGTGTTTGTCACACTAGGAGGAAGACCAAGAAGGTAGTGCCGTGAACTCTGACTCGGATGCAGAGTTTGAACAAATGTTGGCCGAGGCTGAAGAGCCGAAGCCAGCAGCAGCCGCCGCCACCGAGGAAGAAGTACCGTTGAAGGAAGATGACCCTGCTGTACCTGTGAGTGGCAACATTTTGTTTATTTACTTTAGGTTATTACCAGTGATCGGAATAGTCGTAGATCGGTAGAGCTTACCTAAACTTCGAGGAAGGAAGTAACATAGAGTGGATAATACCTCCTCTAACATCCCCGAATAATTATAATGACGTTTAAATCTTTAATACTTATTCTCACTGCCTTGCTCAATATGGAAATTAACATAGATCAGCAACTGTAAAATATTTCAATAATATGTTGTATGTTCTGCTCGTATTTGAATGACCAATAATATTTTAATCATAGGCCAATCTTTATCGGTCATACACTGTGTATAACGGTTTAGTAACAGATACTAGAACAGGTACCTGTGAATAAGGTTGTGCGTAGATTTCCATATGTGTAAATTATTTTACTGACTAAGCAAATTAACAACTGAAGGTCCGAAGATCATTTTCATAAACCATGTTTCTCCTTTATAGCAACCCAAAAAGAAAGCAAAGACCAAGATTGGAAATAAGAGCAAAAAGAAGAAGAAACTGAAGACCACAAGTAAGTTCCCCGACGGCGCCGAGGGAGAACATGAACACCAGGACTATTGTGAGGTTTGTAACCGCTTCATTTAAATCACACTGTTCATAGTCAAGCAAGCTAGAAGTTTTCAACCTCGATTATGAGGAAAAAACGACCGGCTATGAAGATATTAGAAGTCGATATTGTATCAAATGAATTATCGCCTTAGAAACCGTCCTGGGGGCTACTCCGAATATAAATCCGAAGTATCTGCCGAATGTTCGGCCGTTGCTTGACTACGGCGAAAAAAAAAAAATCAGACCAAGTACGTGTCGGACCACGCACAATGAAGGGTTCCGTAGTTAGGATGAATTCATCTCAAAAACAAACTTAACATTGTAGTTGAAAAACATGCTCTCCCATACATCTATTTACGTTACGGTCAATTCTTTAACTGCAAATTTAAGTTGGTCGACGATTACTCGTTAACTTGTAAACCCTACTTAGCTGTGATAGTTTTCCTTTTAATTTCATTATATAAAAAATATCATCCCCGTTTTACGTGCAAGGGAGGCCCCTAAAGAAAATGTTTTTCATGGTTTTATTTCACGACTTTCTCGACGTGATTAATATGTACACCCATGCCAAATTACAGCCTTCTAGGACTTAGCGTCTCTGAGCTAAGCCGGGGACAGACGGACGGACGGACAGACAGACAGACAGACAGACGGACATGGCGAAACTATAAGGGTTCCTTGTTTACTACGGAACCCTAAAAACGACAGTCAAAGAGATAAGCCAAAGTCGAAAATGTGACTTTAAGTCTGGTAAGGATTCAAAGTAAAAAAAGGAAACTATGGAAGTTATAAAACGGCCGAACATTCGGCCGATACTTGGGATTAACGCTTCGGAGTAGACCCACCCTCTGAATAGTGGCAGATGTCGAGTTCACTTGCACGCATTGGCGTAGCTAGGGATTTTGTCTAGGGGCCCAGCCGTCCCTCTGAACTAACCACAGTAATTTAATGAAAAGTCGCCCACCCTTGCCCCCCGCCTAGATACGCCCATGCTTTCACGTTATATAAAACGGACCTTTGTCGTTTTTATTTTTACCCGATTGCGCGACGCAAAGGAGGGTAATGTGTTTATCAGCCTATGTATGTTTCTTCCTTTGTGGCGTTCTAGAGACCAAACGCGTGGACCGATTTTGATGATTCTTATGTCAATCGATTTGTCAGTCTTGTGAGTGTCATTAAAGACATGACAGTAATCAAAATTCAGTACTGTACAGCGATGAACTATTGCAAGGGGGTATCTTTGAATAGGTATTGGAAAATCATCTTTAGGTCTCTTTAATTAATCATTCTGAGAGGCGTTCCGTGTGGTGCCGGACGTAAAGAATAGCACCGCCTTATTTCTTCCCGTGGGTGTCGTAAAAGGCGACTAAGGGACTTACCACAGAATAGGCAGCAGCGTTCTCTATTCATTTTAACACCATACTGCGCTCGCCAACCCGCCTGCCAAGCGTGGCGATTATGGCAACCCCCCCTCCCTTTGGGGGAGGCCTATGTCCAGTAGTGGACGTCTTTCGGCTGAAATAATGAATGATGATGATGATGAATCATTTTGAATGACCATTTACAATCTGTAACGAGATATTAACGGTTTTAAATTTTTTTAATTTATTATTTCTGTGACATGACGTTAAATAATTTCAACCAAAATAAAGCTTATTTCTTCTTTATTACCAGGTTTGCCAACAAGGTGGCGAGATAATACTTTGCGACACATGCCCACGTGCCTACCATTTGGTGTGTCTCGAGCCAGAGTTAGAGGAGACACCTGAGGGTCGCTGGTCCTGTCCACACTGCGAGGCCGAGGGCAACCAGGAACAGGAAGACGATGATGAGCATCAGGAGTTCTGCAGGTAAGAGATTAGCTAACATGTTTAGATATAACTTTGGATAGCAAGAGAAGAAGCTTCCCCTTTTTCCGGAAAGATTATATAACAGAATGTAGTGTATTATTTTGAATAATTTGGTTTGTAAATCCAATTTGTAAAGCAATACTAGAACAAAGGTAACTCATGCCTTGGTTCAAAACTATCACTGACTTGATATTAAAATAGACAATCTTCTTTTATTATGTTATCCATTGGATTATCATCCAATCTTTTTGAATCCAGTGCAGGCCCTTTACTCCATTCTTTTCTGTCTCTCTGTGTACCAAAGGTCATTGGGCAAAAATGTATGGGTTTTGGTCCAAATATCTTTTTCTTTTTTTCTCTCTGTTTTTAAAAACCTTGCCCCACACTAGGAATTTCTCCTGTATTGTGGGTGCGTTTACAAACATTTGAACTCACATACACACATAGCCAGACCCGGAACAACTACTTGTAGGTCATACAAATATGTGTTTCGTGCGGGAATCGAACCAGCGACACGCAGCGCAGCAGTCAATCGCTTAATCACTGCACCAACCGTGTCGTCAAATATCCACCACTATCAAGACCTATGTCACTGAAAAGTCTAGTTTTGAACAGCTTGATTGATTTGAATAAATGAGGTATCATTAGATTTGGGTTGACCCCATGAGTGACACTGGCTATAGGAATTTGAAAAAAAAAATTACGACTTGAGACGGATTTTAGTCCATTGTGCTAAGAAACATTCCCTTACTTTCACAGAGTTTGCAAGGACGGTGGTGAACTTTTATGCTGTGACTCTTGTCCGTCGGCGTACCATCGGTTTTGCCTCAATCCGCCGCTGGAAGAGGTGCCAGATGGAGACTGGAAGTGTCCTAGATGTAGTGTGAGTATTCAAATATTTTTTGTTTGTTTTAGGTAACTAAAAATCAAAAAGCAATAATCAATAGCTTATCTTTGAGGTTTATTCAGCCACGAATAGACCACTTTGCTCTCGAGATTGTACTGCCATTTTTTTACATACAGTTTTTGTAACATTCTTTTAGGAGTCACATGCTTATCAGAAATTTAATCAAAACGAGTTCTAGTAAAAAGTTCTTGTAAATTAAAAAAAAACAAGTAACAAAGCATAGACAAGAGACAAAAAATAAATCATCTTTCAAGCGTCAGACATTGACTTCGTAGATCCGAAACAAAAAAACAAATCAGAGTAAGGCAGAACTATGAATAGCAGTTCGATCTAATAGGTTGTATTGTCATCGTTTTTTATATATTGTTATACCGATAATATTATCGAATACAGAACTTACAGGAGTTTGCAAATAAAACAAAGGTCTGCTTAGATTGCCTTGTTCTTTATTTAATTAATGATTAAATACTAGTGATGGGCCGAATGTGGTTTGAACCGAATCTGAACTACGGCCGAACTTCGGTTCAATTTCGCGCGCTTTCTCGAGAGCGACACGTCGTGACTTGTTTACGCCTTTACTTCAGTTATTGCTGTACCCCGCCCGCACACCGCACTCGTCAAAAAAACGTAACAAACTTCTGCCAGATAAGGCAGTCTTTGGTGTTTTTGCACCATAACCTGCCTCTAGTAAATTTTAAATATGAGTGAGTAGATAGATGCGAAAAGCTTGTTTAATTTGATTGTTGGAAAAAATACCCTTTAATTGTAATAAAAATACTTGATGTTAATGAATGTTTAGTTTGGGAACCAAAAACGTGATTTTTGTATTCAATTTAGGAATTGTAATCCAGATGTTTGTTAGAAGAATACTAAGCTTATTTAATTTTTGGTAATAGTATGTTTATTTTTTATGTATAATTAATTAGGCAGAGATTTTCAAGACTAATAAGAAGAACTGATTTAATTTAAGGTTTACATTTACAATGTTCCTAACTAAAATAAATGACCATGAGTGAGTAAGACACAATTTTATTTTACAGTAATGCTATTCTAATTCTATTAAATTTGAGTCAAAATAGTGCAAGTAGGTATTATTTTTCCTGTGCCGAATGTTCGGTATCTGAACCGAATTTAGGCCGAATGCCGAAGTTCGGTTCAAGCTGCCGAAATTCGGTTCAACCGAATGTGAACCGAATTTCAGCCCATCCCTGTTAAATACACAAAATAACGTTATTTATGGAACTTCTTGGAACTTTATCCTTCTAGTGTCCACCGTTGGATGGCAAAGTGGCGAAGATATTGACGTGGAGATGGAAGGAGCAAACGGCGAAGTCGAAGGCTCCGCGCTCGCGGGAGTTCTTCGTCAAGTGGCACGAGCGGTCCTATTGGCACTGCAGCTGGATATCAGAACTACAGGTGAGATCTATTACATAATTATACGCACAACTAATAATTGTGTGTATAATTCTGAACCTCCTAATAGGAGAAATCCTTATACTACAGTAAACAGTACTGGGCCGAATGATCGGCCGTTGCTTAACTATGGCTGACCACGAAGAGAAAAAAAAAACGACAGTCAAAGAGATAACTTCAAAGTGAAAAATGTGGCTTTAAGTCGGGTAAGGATTCAAAGTCAACAAAGAAAACTATGGAAGTTATAAAACGGCCGAACATTCAACCGATACTTCGGAGTAGACCCAGGCCTCAAAATTGCTGGTTCAGTGTAATATTACCAGGACTGATTTGCTTTTTGGGCTGATTATGCACATTATATCGATAACTATCTATATCGCAAAAACATCTACGTAACTTATAAACACAAGATTTTCGTAAATGTATGTTGTAAAACTTATTTGCCAAAAATTCGGCAAATTGGCCAAAAGCCGTACTGGGAAACAAACCCTGTCCTCATGTACAAATAAAATTTACATTTCAGTTGGACGTCTTCCACCCGTTAATGTACCGTTACTACATGCGCAAATCAGACGTCGAGGAGCCTCCCAAACTTGAGGAACCTTTGGACGAGCGCGATGGACGCGTCAAGAGGCTGCGGGAAAAGCAGGAACATGATACTGACGAGAAGATTCTTGAGGAAAGATATTATAGGTGAGATCAGATTTACGTCATATCCAACTGGTAATTTGGTTGTTATGATCAAAATGGCAGCCATCAATAGCTTGAGATTGTATGGTATTAGATACTAAGATAGGCCCGCGTTCGGGCCATTTGTCGTAAACAAATTAATAAGGTATTATTTCAAGAAGATTAATCGGCTCAATTGACAAACGAGGAAAAAAAAAAAAAAACTGCAATTTGATGGTGGAATAGTTTTTTATCGATCTATTGATGCCTATGTTCGCCACTAATTCAAGGCTGGCATCGTGATTTTATCATTTCTTTATAAAAAACTTACCAAACGGCCCAACTAACATCAACATTTATAATACCCTCAGAAATCATAATTCACTATTGTTCCCACCAATTCACAATTGTAACAAACAACCCATGACCTCAGATACGGAGTGAAACCCGAATGGCTGGTCGTGCACCGAGTGATCAACCACCGCACGTCCCGCGACGGCTCCACGTACTTCCTCGTCAAGTGGAGGGACCTGTCGTACGACCAGGCCACGTGGGAGGCGGAGACTGCCGATATAGCAGGCTTGAAGAATGCTATGGATTATTATCAGGTTAGTTGAAAAACTCTTTCAATTCATATGTACATCTTGGACATTACTAAAATTGGTGAAAGAAATCATCGTGGGGAACCTGAGGGCCTAGAGTCTAGGCCCTCAGGTTCCCCACGATAACTCTAGTAAAAATGCCACAAAATATATAGGGTTGACATAAGCTATCGAAATGTCACATGATCATAGGTCAACGAATAGAAATTAGCTAGACTGTTATCATCATTCGATTCCATGAAAGGAATCGACAGCGTCGAACGATAACTTCCTTAAAGGTTTAATAGCCAAGTGGCACTTTTTGAAAAGCGTTATCGCTAGTTTTCGATTCGTATGAAGGAATTCGAATCGAAAACTAGCGATAACGCTTATCAAAAAGTGAAATAACGATAGCGATTGTAGAAATAGAATCGCTCCGAAGCGAATACCATTTGTCTAGGCCATCTGATGTTAATAAAAGTCTGAAATCGCCAACCTGTCTTGAGCAAGCGTGGTGATCGATGCTCGTGCCTTCTGTTTGAGAAGAGGACTTTAACGCAGTAGGACAATAATAGGCTGATATTATAGTTAAAATGGCGATTGGCATATTTTACGTTTAATTTTGCCGATTTGGTTAAGGATCTGATTAATGAGTTCCAACTAGGCACATTCATCAAATAATCTGAGATAACTATCAATTTGGGAAAACAAACTCCAGAGCCTCTTATTTGAAATAAATAATTTGAATTTGACTTTCTAACTCAATGTTATATTATGTGACCAAGTTCAAATTCCATTACAACCGAAATTTTGTTAGGAAGTTTTATTACAAATGGTCAATCAAAAATGAACTTAATGCTAAAATTGTTAAGTGGCAATACATGTAAAATATCTAAGGCCCGTATTACAGAACGTCACTCAATACTCAAGCATTACTTAAAACTAGATTCCAGTCATTTTATTGGTTGAAACTAGTTTTAAAGTAATGCATCGAGTGTAGTCAAGAAACATTAACGAAACGTCTCCTAACAAACTAATCAAGTGAAACTCGTAACATAAAGTAAAATGGAACTCTTTTTATTTACAGGACATGCGCGGCTACATCACATCTGAAGGCAAGACAAAAGGCACCAAAGGCAAGAAAGCAGGACGCAAGAGCAAGAACAAAGACATTATCGACGAAGATGACAGCAGCGGCGCCTTGCAGATGAGGCCTAAGAAATACAACCCACCGCCTGATCGTCCCACCACTAACTTGAACAAGAAATACGAAGACCAGCCACCTTATGTTTACGAGACCGGCATGCAGCTTCATCCGTACCAGCTTGAAGGTCTCAACTGGCTGCGGTACTCCTGGGGGCAAGGCATCGACACTATCCTCGCTGACGAGATGGGTCTCGGAAAAACTATTCAGACAGTCACATTCCTTAACTCACTATTCAAGGAGGGACATTGCAAGGGACCTTTCTTAGTCTCTGTGCCTCTGTCAACCATCATCAATTGGGAGAGAGAGTTTGAACTGTGGGCTCCAGATCTCTACTGTATCACCTACGTCGGTGATAAAGACTCCAGGGCTGTGATCAGAGAGAATGAACTCACCTTCGATGACGGCGCTAACAGAGGAGGAAGACCTTCCAAGATCAAGTCGCAAGTCAAGTTCAACGTACTTCTCACTTCTTACGAGTTAGTGTCCATTGACGCCACTTGCCTCGGCTCCATTGAGTGGTCCGTTTTAGTAGTAGATGAAGCCCACAGACTCAAGAGCAACCAGTCCAAGTTCTTTAGGCTATTAGCAGGATACCACATCAACTACAAACTACTACTCACTGGTACCCCCTTACAGAACAATCTAGAAGAATTGTTCCATCTCTTGAATTTCTTGAATAAGGATAAGTTCAATGATCTCGCCGCATTCCAGAATGAATTTGCCGATGTGTCGAAGGAAGAGCAGGTGAAGAGGCTTCACGAGATGTTGGGACCTCACATGCTGCGGCGACTGAAGGCTGATGTGCTAAAGAACATGCCCACCAAATCAGAGTTCATTGTACGAGTAGAGTTGTCACCTATGCAGAAGAAGTACTACAAGTACATTCTGACGAGGAACTACGAGGCTCTGAACCCCAGGAGTGGTGGACAAACTGTGTCACTGCTCAACGTAATGATGGACTTGAAGAAGTGCTGTAACCACCCCTATCTGTTCCCCGTCGCGGCTGAGGAAGCTCCCCTTGGACCTCACGGAAACTACGACACACAAGCCTTAGTCAAAGCGTCAGGCAAACTAGTTCTTATGTCCAAAATGTTGAGGCTACTCAAAGAACAAGGTCACAGGGTATTGATCTTCTCTCAGATGACGAAAATGCTGGACATCCTTGAAGATTTCTTGGAGGGAGAAGGTTACAAATATGAAAGAATTGACGGCGGTATTACCGGTACGATCCGTCAGGAAGCTATCGATAGGTTTAATGCTCCCGGCGCACAACAATTTGTGTTCCTACTTTCGACTAGGGCTGGTGGTCTGGGTATTAATTTGGCCACAGCCGACACTGTAATCATTTACGATTCTGACTGGAATCCTCACAACGATATCCAGGCGTTCTCTCGTGCGCATCGTATCGGTCAGGCCAACAAGGTCATGATATATCGTTTCGTAACACGCAACAGCGTTGAGGAGAGGGTCACACAAGTAGCTAAGAGGAAAATGATGTTGACTCACTTGGTCGTACGACCCGGTATGGGCGGTAAGGGCGCGAACTTTACCAAGCAAGAATTGGACGATATTCTCAGGTTTGGAACAGAGGAACTGTTCAAAGAAGAGGATGGGAAAGAGGAAGCTATTCATTATGACGACAGGGCTGTGGGGGAACTGCTTGATCGTTCAAAGGAGGGTATTGAATCGAAGGAATCCTGGGCCAACGAATACCTTAGTTCATTCAAAGTCGCCAGCTATTCTACAAAGGAAGGCGACGGAGAGGAAGAAGTTGACACAGAAATTATCAAACAGGAAGCTGAGAATACCGACCCGGCCTACTGGATCAAACTGCTCAGGCATCACTACGAGCAACATCAAGAGGACCAGGCCAGGACTCTTGGTAAAGGCAAGCGAGTGCGCAAACAGGTCAACTATAATGACGGTATTGTCGCACAGACTGAAAACAGAGAAGACTCCACATGGCAGGAGAACGGCTCTGACTATAATTCGGAGTTTTCACAAGGCAGCGAGGATGATAAGGAAGATGACGATTTCGATGAGAAGAATGATAATGGTGACCTGCTGAGTAGGCGCAGCAAGCGTCGCTTGGAGAGGCGGGAAGAACGCGACCGGCCGTTACCGCCGCTGTTGGCGAGAGTCGGAGGAAACATGGAAGTACTCGGCTTCAACGCACGCCAGAGGAAGTCCTTCCTCAACGCCATCATGCGCTACGGCATGCCGCCACAAGACGCCTTCAACTCTCAATGGCTAGTACGCGACCTCAGGGGAAAATCCGAACGCAACTTCAAAGCATACGTCTCCTTATTCATGCGACATCTTTGCGAACCCGGTGCGGATAACGCAGAAAACTTCGCTGACGGCGTCCCCAGAGAAGGCCTATCTAGACAGCACGTTTTGACTCGAATCGGAGTCATGAGCCTTATTAGGAAGAAAGTGCAAGAGTTCGAGCATATTAACGGGTATTATAGTATGCCGGAGATGATTCGCAAGCCTATAGAGCCTGTGAAGTCTGCTGCGGGAGAGAGTGCCGCGCCGTCGCCAGCGCCATCTACAGCGACACCTATAACTTCAGCCGCGCCATCGCCCGCGCCTACACAAGTCACACAGACATCAGGACAGGCTCCCACACCCGGGGGCTCAGAGAAAGACGACAAAGAAGAAATCAAAGAAGAGAAAACAGAAAGGGACATTAAAGAAAAAGATATTATTAAAGAAAAAGACGAGCCAATGGACACAAGTGACATTAAAGAAGAAAATGGTGACGAGAAAGAATCAACTAAAGATAAATCAGAAGATTCTAAGGACGGTGAAAGACGTATGTCAGTGGATGAGGAGCCGAAAGAAGAAGAGAAACCAGAGGAAAAGAAAGAAGAAGCAGAAGTTAAGGTGAAGGACGAGAAAGAGGATGTAGATAAAAAAGAGGATGCTAAGAGTGATAAGGCCGAGTCGGAAGCTTCTGAGAAGCCCAAGGATGAGAAAAAGGTAAATATTTTTCCTATAAATTTATCAGAGTTCCAAATGATTACCCATATTTTTTTCCTAAATATGATAACCATATCCGGTAGGCTCTAATAATCCCTCCATATCCCATGGGCACGTCTTCCCTAACATTATTGCACCCCAGGTTTACTCTTTGATATACAATGGTCAGTCTCATGAAACATGAGGGTTCAGGGGCTAGGATAAATATTTAGGCACATTCGAGCAATCGAGTCTGGTACAACCACGCTGGGGTCGGTGCATTTCATTCATTCATACTCAATTTTTTGTTCGCCCCTATTTTGTGGGAGTTCAACATAACTCTGCTTATAGAAACATCTCTGCCTATTCCTGCGGGGAACAGAGGCGTCATGTTAAATTGTTTAAAAAAAATACAAATGAATACCTAATTAGTTATTAAATATTGATATTATAAATAAAGCTATAAATTTCCAGTATAAGCTGATGGCTCCGACGCAGAATGTCCACTTCTCAAAATGTCCACTGGTCGCAAAATGTCCTTTTCTCAGAATGTCTCTTTCGCAGAATGTCCACTTCGCAAAATGTCCCTTTCGCATATTGTCCCCTTTTTATTTCTGACATCCTTTAATCATAATTCAATTCATTTTAGCAATTAGCTTTCACACATCATGTTTGACGTGTGTTTATTTGTATCGATATGGGAGTAAGCAAAAAAAAAAAAAAATATAGTACAAATCACATTTAGTATAATACGTCCTGTATTAACGCGTCGGTGCCAGCCTTCCAAAGCAATCGTTCGATGGCGTGGTAGACATTTTGGGGTACCACTGTTTTTCGAAATACTTTCTAAAACGGTGCATTTCAGAACTATTCGGCGGCGCCTGGTTTATAATATAACACCAAAACCAAGTCTGTACATGTTTGTCTTTACGTTGAAAAAGGAAAGTAAATACTGGGATAGGGTAATAAGGAACAGTCTTTTTAAAAATGTGCAGCACAATAGAAGAAAACATGACATTTATTTTGATAAAAAATATAAGGCATTATTGGTTCAATTAGAACGAAATAATTTGACATTGCCACAATTTATAAAAAAAGTAATATTTTTACTGTTAACGGTTCGTAGGTAGGTTCTTATTTTTTTTATTGCGAGTTAGTAAAAATTAAGTTGATAAAATAATTACTTTAAATCAAGCGATTATGCAAAGAAATAAATGTGATTTGTACTATATTTTTTTTTTTTGCTTACTCCCATATCGATACAAATAAACACACGTCAAACATGATGTGTTAAAGTTAATTGCTAAAATTAATTGAATTATGATTAAAGGATGTCAGAAATAAAAAGGGGACAATATGCGAAAGGGACATTTTGCGAAGTGGACATTCTGCGAAAGAGACATTTTGCGAAGGGGACATTCTGAGAAAAGGACATTTTGCGACCAGTGGACATTTTGAGAAGTGGACATTCTGCGTCGGAGCCAAGCTGATCTCGCATTGTATAGGATTTCCGTACAGTGCGAGATCAGCGTAAACTGGAAATATATAGCTTGATGTGTAGCCGTGTGTACCACCCCGTTTTTTGGCGGAGTAGCACAATATCAAAATTATATACAGCTTATTTATTACTTACAAAAACCTCTTTACAGGACGATGAGGACGACGACGTGGTGTTAGTAAAAGAGGAAGAAGATCTCAAAGTGGAACGTCGCAAGTTCATGTTCAACATTGCAGACGGAGGCTTCACAGAACTGCACACGCTATGGCTCAACGAGGAGCGAGCTGCGGCCCCCGGGCGCGAGTACGAGATCTGGCACCGAAGGCACGACTATTGGCTGTTAGCTGGTATCGTGACACACGGGTATGGGCGCTGGCAGGATATACAGAATGACCTGCGCTTCGCTATTATCAATGAGCCTTTCAAGATGGATGTTGGTAAAGGAAACTTTTTGGAAATCAAGAATAAGTTTCTGGCGAGACGTTTTAAGGTGAGGCTATATTTCTTCTTCATAACAAGTTTACCCAGTATTTTTATTTCAGAATGATCAAACATAACATACAAAAGCAAACTTGTTACTGTACTGTAGTTACTAATTAAGTAGCAATATTTTGTCCTTTCACGTAAGTAAATAATTTGAGCATGAATAGGTACAAACGGCTACACATCAAGCTATACATTTCCAGTATACGCTGACCTCTCATTGTACGGAAATCCTATACAATGCGACATCAGCTTATACTGGAAATGTATAGCTTGATGTGTAGCCGTGTGTACGTCGTCGTCAACCACGAAATGCCTTGTAGTTTTTACAAAAACCTTGACGTATAATTAAATGATGATAATGTATATTTTAATAAGTAGATATAAATAATAATATCATAATTTCATTTCAACAATTAAACAAAACTTCAGCTATAACCAGGGACCATTTTGGTTACCCATTGAAAGGGTTTTCGATAGGGTTTGTCTAAGCGGTTAAACAAAAACCCATATGATATGGGTAACCCTTAAGAACAGCTTAAACTAAATTTCGGTAACCCATTGAAAGTGTTTTTCTAAAATGGTCCCTGGGTAGAATAGAGATAGAATTGGTCATGCTACGAGTGCTGGGCGGATATCGAAATAACATGATATTATGGTTTCTTCATGTCACTGGGTTTAGTAGGTATAGAACCCATTGAATGGGCTATCATGTAACCCTTTCACTGGGTTTCAAGTATACAACCCATTCAATGGGTTATCTTGTAACCCTTTCAATGGGTTACATCATGATAAAGGTAACCCATTGAATGGGTTACCTCTTCGAAAGGCTTAACTCTTAACCAGGGTTGTATGGTCGCTGGCTATAACTAACTTGGAACTGTTACTTTCTCCCCAGCTCCTAGAACAAGCGTTAGTAATCGAAGAACAACTTCGCCGCGCTGCGTACCTGAACCTGACTCAGGATCCGAACCACCCCGCCATGTCGCTGAACGCACGCTTCGCAGAAGTCGAGTGTCTCGCAGAGTCGCACCAACATCTTAGCAAGGAGTCGCTGGCTGGCAACAAGCCTGCTAATGCTGTTTTGCATAAGGTATGGATGAAGGTTATATTATCATTTGACTAGCCAATCAAGTAAATTAGCAAATGGCCAGTCTTTATTCGCAAATATTTGACGCGAGCGCGTGTGGGCCGCATTCAAACCAGTTGTCTTGATCGGCTAATATCTTCCCAATTTTTATAGTAAGACGAAGAAAAAAAAAAAACCGGTCAAGAGCGAGTCGGACTCGCGCACTGAGGGTTCCGTACGTATATAATTATGATGTTGATGATTTCAGAAAAACTGCTATTTAGAGACATCGTTTTATTTTTCCTGTAATCTTTACATAAACTTCTATCACATAGAATAATTTCAGATTTTTATCTATGCAAACTTCGGAGATAAGGGGGAGAATGGTATTTTTTTTTTTTTCATCAAGTCGGAAACTGTGCTGCCTAAAAAAAATAAAAAAATGTTTGAGAATGTGCAAACAGCGTTCTTTCATATGATACCCCACATGCCCTAGTAGCCCCACTTCAAATTTTTAAGACCCCCTTTCAGTCCCTTTTGCAAAAAAGATATATTTTTTACATTTTTTTCTTGTTTGCATAGTAGTTGGGCTAACGTCATCTAAAACTATTCGAAATTTCAAGTTGATAGCATTAGTAGTTCTCGAGATATTCAGGTGTGACAGACAGACAGACTTAGTCTCACCATAAGGGTTCCTTTTTACCATTTTGGTACGGAACCCTAAAAAGAATACAGCATCATCGGTCATTCAAGTTCTTTTTAATCCTGTTTTAAATCGGCTATGCAATATAATTAGTGTATTGTTTCTTTTATCATGATCAGCTATGTACCCAACTGAGCTCCTTTTTCGGGCAAATTTTAGTCTACCCTATCCAAATGATTGATCTAACTAATCAACTTTTATTTGTTATCTCCAGGTGCTGAACCAACTGGAGGAGCTGCTGTCGGACATGAAGTCGGACGTGTCCCGACTGCCGGCGACCCTGGCGCGCATCCCGCCGGTCGCGCAACGGCTGCAGATGTCCGAGCGATCCATACTCTCCAGACTAGCCGCTACTGCCGGCAACCCAGTGCCAGCTGGTAAGACAATATTTTGATATTTTAGACCATCATCAAGTGGCCTAATATGTCGTTGATCATCTGCCTAACTCTTTTCCGGAGTCGGCTTCCAGTCTGGACGCAGCTGAATATCAGTATTTTACATGGAGCCTGATAGATGTCATTAGACTGTGTAAAATAAGAGCTCTTCTCTGTAATCAATACGCGGATTGTTATCTCGAGCCAGTACTTTTTTTTTTTCTTTCGTACTATCGTTTGACCGATACCGCTGTACCGCGCCTTACGTATGTGCGCGCCCGCCCGCCCCCGGAGGCGCGGTACAGCGGTGTCGGGCAAACTATCTGTCACCCACCAACTAGTGTTTTGCTTCTCATCTTCATGAATTTGAAAAAACATGTTGGCTTTACTAGGAAATTGCGTACATTTGATGTTCCGCAACTGACCAATTTAGACGCGGTATTACTTGCGATAACGCTTCTGTCCATTTAAGTTATTTGAAATCATGAAGATTAGTGGTTTTAATTCAATGTTTTTCTGTTATTAATTGACATACTAATTTGTTATAATGTATTTGCAGCGCAAATGGCGCAGTTCCCCGGTGGATTCCAGTCGGGCGGCTCCCTGCCGGGCTTCGCCCCGGCGGCGGCGGCAGCCGCGAACTTCTCCAACTTCCGGCCGCAGTACTCCGTGCCCGGACAACCCGCTTCCAGTGGATCCTCTAATGTAAGTAGCCTCTAAAAGAGCTCAATAATGGCCTTTGCACTTTGGTGATCAAATTTTATATATTTTTCAATCTTTATAAAACAATTAATGGTCAAAAAATAATAGGCCCGTTTTGACATTTAACGATAAATCGTTTCAAGTTATATGTCAAAACGGGCCTATAATTTTTTGACAACTATAGGTTGTTTATTTGTATTTTAATTTTGTAAATAGTTTTAATGATATTAATTTGTTTATTATTTCTTTTACAGAAGTCATAAGCTCCGTAACTTATACAACATATTTCAACTTGAAAATTTGCAGGTATTATATTTCTCTCTTTTCTCATAAATAGACAATTCATAGTTTATAATTTACTATAATTAACATACACTTGTGAGTAGTAAATTCTACAATAAAGTTGTGAATGAACTAGAATGTTTGATGTAATATTAAAATATAAATTATTTGTTTTAGTGAGCGGCTAATTGGTCACATAGATGAATATTTTAGATGTAATCTTTCCAAGATTCGTGTTCCACCTTGGGTTTGAAGTGATAATTATAGCGAATTAGTGCAGTTATGTTAGGTAACATAAACAAATACTACGTCATTTTGATGCAGAACTCACAATATTATTTATTTCATCCTGATCTGTATGAATCTTGTTTATTGTGTAAGTGATTGTGGACTATTATGAAACCTATTTTTAATTTACCAAAAATGAAAATTGAATAAATCGTATCATTTAAGTGATTTCGTTTGTATTATTTTTAACGACCGTTATTAAACCCTGAAACCCGCCATAGCGAACCTCCATACCTGAATATGGCAAAACAGACCTCCACCTGCCACCCTGTTGAACATTGATCCGAAAACCAACATGTCCGTTCACTCATTTATGGCTAAATTAGCTGCTGATATGCATAGTATTTTGAGAACATTACTGTCTTCAAAATCCCAACATCGCAGCTATATTGACGAGCTAATACCAACGGGGAAGGTCTGTCAAAGCTAATTGTAGATGGCGTGACCATAGCTATACCAAAGGTTAATCACTTTCAACTTCGATCAACAATACCAACTAGATAACGGGTCACGTACAAAATCAAAGCTAAATTCTGTCCGCGTGAATATTATACTTACAGTTACATTTGATTCCTAACGAACTGAGACAAAAGTTTTAAGTTCAATCTAATTACAACCATGGCCCCTAGTAATAAAGTCTAAAATAATCTACTCTATGAATCTACTGTTTGTTACACAAAAGTTTGCGCGTGTATTGCCCAACCTTGGCCAAACATTTGTAGCGGTGCACAGTATGGTATTTTCATGATCTAGACGGACATTATAAATTATTGGTACTTGTCTGAACAGGCTTAACACTAGTGTGTATTGACTGAAGACAAGTTATACTACAATGGACAAAGGTTTATTTACCCAGAAGTCGTGCCGAACAATAGATACAAGGGTCGGAACGGCCGCCTACCTGCGCTTCACAGACACGTACGCCTCGCGCTCGTGTCATTCGTCTGAGTTTGCTCGATGAATACGCTGTGTTTGTGTACGTTAATAGTGATTTTTTGTTGTTATTGTTTCCACGTGAATCTCAAGGTAAGTTTGCATACATATTTTCTTTAATTCGTGTATAAATTTTATCGTTAGGTTCAAAAGAATAGATCAAGGTATTTATGGTAAAAAAAAAAAGTTTTTTTAGTTTGTACTTGAGTTTTAGTTTATTATTCCGCATTATTCCGATCACGTATTATAATCTAATGAAAGAACCATCTTTAAGCTATACGTAACAAGTTTATTACTTGGCGAAAGTTTGCGACACTCATACAATTATTTCTTATTTTCAGAATGACTCCGCAAATATCGCGACGTTCGTTTTTCGGTGTTTGGTTTGCAAACGCAAAACAAACGAGAATGGATGCCTTATTACATCATATTCTACAAGAACTTGGTGACCCACCCCTCAGTGATGACAATTTAAAGAGAATTAGAACAATAATAAGAAATAATTGCACAAAAATCGATGCAAAATGGTCGAAGTCGGGAAGGCACCGAGAACGCTTCTTTAAAGCGAACTCTTCGTGGTTAGAAGAGAATATTTCGCTTCCAAATATTGTCAGTGAACCTACCATGGATATTTCACTACCTGGAACGAGTAACCGACCCGGAAGACCACAAAAAGTCTTTGAACATTCAAGCGATAAAACAAAAAGGCGACGAATTCAACAGCTCCTTGACACATCGAGCCAGGAAGAGTTATCGATGGCAACCGAGGTAAGCCTTCGACAAGCTGGAAAAAAAGATTCAGCTGCTATTGTAAGAGAACTTTGTCTCTTTTCACCTCAGAGAGGTACAAAAATTAAAAAAGCGCGGAAGAGTTCTGCATGCAAAATCCATTACGGACTTTCAGAAGAACAAGCTCTCTCATTAATTATAGATGCAAATCTCTCATCACATCAATATAATGTTATACGCCAGCAAATAAAAGAAGTGAATAAAAAACTATATCCACCTTATTATAAAGTTAAAGCGGCAAAACAAATGTGCTATCCTAGTGGTATTAATGTCACCGAAACGCACGCTGAAATTAAACTACAATCTTTAATGGATCACACGATTACACGACTATGCAAAGTACAAGAAGAGGTCTTGAAGACAATAACCGACTTGAGAAACCTGGATATAATTGTGAAATGGGGTTGTGATGGAGCGGAACAAACCAGGTACAAACAAAAATTTTCGGACGAACATTGCAGTGATGCCAGTTTATTCAGTATTTCGATGGTGCCTATCCAAATGTATGCAGTGAGTGACCAAGACATTAAAACAATTGTGTGGCAAAATCCTTCCACATCGTCTACTAGATATTGTAGACCCATTAAGTTTGTATTTGGAAAGGAAACTGTGGACTTAATTCTTACGGAAGTTGACAAAGTTAAGGAGCAGGTAACTACTTTGTCGCCTACTAAAATTGTTGTAAATGACACAGAAGTCTTTGTAAAGCCAACATTGATATTCTGCATGATTGATGGCAAAATTTGTAATGCAGTAACTTCGTGCGCGTCCACACAAACCTGTTATTTATGTGGTGCAAAGCCTAGAGAAATGAACAACGAAAGGCTGATGTTAAAAAAGACGGTAAAAAGCGAGTTTCTCTCATTGGGCCTGTCCCCTCTGCATTCATGGATAAGATTTTTTGAATGCATCTTACACATATCTTATCGTCTTGATATAAAAACATGGCAGGCTCGGGGAGCAGATAATAAAAAAAAAGTAGCTGAAAAAAAGAAAAACGTACAAGAGAAGTTTAGGCGCGAGTTGGGCTTATTGGTAGATATGCCTAAACAACAGACAGGCAATACAAATGACGGGAACACGGCTCGCAAGTTTTTCAGAAATGCTGGAATGTCAGCAGAAATAACAGGTGTTAATGTTGAGCTTATCAATCGCTTCCGTGTCATATTAGAATGTATAAATTGCGGGTTTCCGATAAATGTCGATAAAGTTCATAAATTCGCTAAGGAAACAAGGAAGCTATATATTAAAGAGTACTCATGGTACGCAATGCCTGTAAGCGTACATAAAATACTTTTCCACGGAAAAGATATCATTGCTGCATGTGTTCTTCCAATAGGACAACTTTCGGAAGAAGCACAAGAGGCTAGAAATAAGCACAATAGAAAATTTAGAGAACTCTTTACGAGAAAGTCGTCAAGAGTTAATACAAACACTGATTTACTAAATAGATTGCTTGTGTCATCAGATCCATTCATTGCAAGTTTAAGGGCTCCTCCAAAAACTAAACGGGGTCAAATTACTTCTGAAGTGCGCGAGCTTTTGTCATCTGACCACGGTGAATTAGGACGATATCTATCAGATTCCGAAGAATTTGATGAAGATTCTGACTGATAGGTACCTATCTAATTTATGTAATTCTGTCTGATTTGACATAATATGACATGAACCAAAGTCTGTACCTTTTTGAGAGAAATAAATCATTATTTTTATTTTATTTTAATTGTTTGTTTTTTTTTTTGTATTATTATGTTGAAATATAATATTTAAAACCTTCCCAATGTGTTTAAATTTTATTTAATACGTACTTGATTAATTGTTAGGGTATTCCATACACATATATTGAGTTAAATAATATTGTCCGTCTAGATCATGAAAATACCATACTGTGCGGTGGTTTAAAATCGGTAATTTTATTAAAAAAATGATATTATTTGGTATTTTAAAGCTTAAAATATAACTTATTCTACATGTATTTACCGAATGATACTCCGGCCGTGAAATTGCTTTTTCGGGCATTTTTTTTCTACTTTCGCTTACACATTGTGGCATTGTGAAACGTGTTTACATTGTCTGTGTTTCAAGCGAACTAAACAAAATAAGAGCTCACGTCTCAAGTGCGCTGTTATTTACCGAGACATTTTTTGCGCCGACCCGATATTTAGTTGGTATTGTTGATCGAAGACTTTCAATGAATATACTACTCTCCTACTACCATATAAAAGAGTACTCTGTGCCTACTACTTCAAAATGTTTCCGAGTTAACCTCGAACTCTGTTTAATTAAAAAAAAAAAAAAAACCTACGAATAGTTTTAAGCCACAATCTTCTAATTTTAGAGTCTTTTGGAAAATGGTGAATTCCCAATTTCAGAGTTTAGGAACACTACCAGTAATTTTCGCAAAAATAAAATAAAACCATCTCACGTAGCTTTTTTTGGGAGCTAGCTACGACAGCGCCATTTTGACAGTTGTCTTCCCCATGTTTTTTAGACCATGCCCATTACAATGATCGCTTTCTGCACTTTACGAGCGCGCGTCCATCATGCGCCACGAAATAATACAAGACACGTGTACAAAAATACCATTTAATTCATGATCACATTATGAATACGATTCAAAACAGTCAATGTAATAAAACTTCACATTATATCACCACATATATGTATCATCATCTGTGTTGTATTTGACACAATCTAAGGGTTTGATAACATTGGGGTCTGATGAACAGAAATGTTGAAGCATTTCCTCACTGATCCCGCAATCTGAGAGATTCTCTTTGTTGAATGCTTTTGCGAAGTGGTTTGGCTCGTTTTCTTTTGACGATTCATCTGCAAAAAATAAATTATTTGTGTGCTGAAGAAGTGTGGATTAAAATTACAAAAGGTCGACTCGCCATAAGTATTCGCAAGCGCAACTGCTGGTCTACACATAACATAACATCAAGCCTTGTTTACCCGAAGGGTTGGGCAAAGGTGTACCTGTAGTACAGTCGAGTTCATTAATATATTGGCACTGTCAAGGATTCAAAATTTTGTGAGCGTTGGAAAGCTCAATAAATTCTATAGAACCTATAGATCAAAAATATGTCCTCATGTGAACGGTTCAATAATATATGCTGTGCATTGTGCAATAATATGTGATCATGAACAGTTCAATAATATGTGATCATGAACAGTTCAATAATATGTGATCATGAACAGTTCAATAATATGTGATCATGAACAGTTCAATAATATGTGATCATAAACGGTTCAATAATACAATATGCTGTCGATTAGGCAATAATATGTGATCACCCTTTTCAAAAATATAGTATTGGCTTTTATAATCTGAGCAGGGTAAGCTTCTTAATTATCTCTACATGCATGGGAAAGTCAATTATTTGCTCGAACAAATAAGATCTAGTTTACATTGTTACAGAGATGACAGTAGTTTCCATTGTATTCCTCGCGTTTGCGTTAGTTTTTAAAATGAGTGTCTTTCAATGCCGTATATTTTTTATTAAGTATACATTTAAGAATTGTAAAAAAATTATGTGCCACCTGTCATTTATATAGCAATACGATTCGACCTAAAATTTGATTACTTTGCCACCACAACTTTTTTATGACTAACGAAGTTGTTTGCAGTGAATTGAATTTCACGTCACGGGAAAGAAAAGAATATCATTACATTATAGTTTAAACTGTATTATTTGACAAGTATATCTAAGAAAATATTAAAGTAATATGCAACAAAATAGCACATGACTTACGTTAAAAAAAAACAAACAATATTTTATCTTAAACTAAAATTAATCTTAGTTACTTATAAACAATTATTGGCGGCCAAATTAAAAATGATAGAACAGTTACTTAATATCTTGTGTATGATCCGTTCGCATCAATCACTGCTTGTAGTCGGGCTCTCATTGACTGTACCATATTGTGGCAATAATCACTATTTCTAAAACTATTCCAGATGTCATATGCATGAGCCTTTAAATTCTCTTCCGTGCGAGCCTCATTACAGTCCCAATTCTGTACCATTAACCCCCATAGATTCTCTATGGGGTTGAGGTCCGGGCTTTTCGGTGGAATTTTTATTAATTCCAAGTCTACTTGCTCAGCTATCCAATTTTGAACTCGTCTGGCATTGTGAACGGAACTATTATCCTGTATAAAAGTAATTCGATGATTATCAGGATAGACAATTTTTGCACTTGGTAAAAACACGTCTTTTAGAATATCTAAATAGGTATCACTCCTCATTCGGCCAGATATTTCGCACAATTCTATGGGTCCACCGGAATTTATCCACCCCCAAAACCCGATCGTAATGCGTCCACTGCGTCTATTTGGCAATACATTCTCTTCATCATATCGTGTATTGGCTGCACGATACAAAGAGATCCGCCCGTCCGCCGAAGAGACAAAAACTTTCTCGTCCATGAAAGCGACGTGTTCAAAATCATAATTTAAATATCTGTTAGCAAATTGTAAACGTAACATTTTATGCCTTTCCGTTAGTAACATTTTTTTAGCTGGAATTCGGTGATGAATTCCCGCTTCATTAAGTCTTCGTCGTATAGTTAAGCTGGATACAGCCAGATCAGCTGCAAATGTAGATGTTCTGATAAATCTTGCATTTCGAACGCTTTCAACCAGTTGCATATCTTGATCATGAGTTGTTTTCCTAGGTCGGCCAAAAGATGCATGTTTTGTAAGATTTCCTTCTTCTTGCCACCTTTTCCACCATAATGTAACAGTATTTCTCTGTTAAAGAACGATTTTATTAAATTACCACATTAGAGATCAGAGAAAAACATGGACGAATACCTAAAATTACTTTGCTTACCGATATGCCTAATTCTTCTGCAATGGCTGATTTAGAAACACCTTCCTCACACATATAAACTATTTTATGTTTCGTATGCTCATCAATTCTATACATTTTTATTTTAAATGGGTAGGTATATTTCAATAGAATTAATATTGTATATTAAATCCAGTAAATCGTAGAATTAAATCGTTGAATCACATGTGCGTCAGTTATAATTTTATTAGAAAAACATAACGTCATTTGAAGTTAATCTAGCCAGTGATAAATAATGTTGCAAACTCCTTGACCATGCAATTTTAAGATTGCTATTAAAATTATCTTTATGACGTAAGTAATAAGGTTGAATTTGAATTACATTTACTTGTTTAGATATTATTGTATTCATGTGTGCATACATAATTGTGAATCCTACAATGTTCAGATAATATGATCTTAATGTTGTTCATATAATAATGTGCTTTTGGCTGTATACATGTTACTGAGAAAAACCAGTCACATATTAACACTTACAGTGCCCAGCACCCGGCTCCTAGGTTGAACAATAATTCGTTCGCGTGCCCACAACTCAATCTTGACCACAATTTAATGATGCTTATAGTTGTCACAATATTATGATTTTTTTTGACGGTCATATATTTTTGAAGCCTGAAAGGGCTAATATATTAATGAACTCGACTGTACGAGGGCTGCACTAAAAGTATCGGGAATGGAATATTTCCACTGTTCCTGTCATATTAAAATTGAAAACTCCTTGGTTTTAAAAATCGAATACCATTTATTTATTTAAAAAAAGATTCTCGGTCTTGTCACAAGGTTTTGTCAAACTTGTTTAGTCGTTGAGAAAATGGAATTGACTCGAGAAAATTCAAGAGCGATGATTTATTATGACTTTCGAAGTGGTTTAACACAAAAACAGTGTGTTGACCGGATGATTTCTGCATTTGGTGATGAAGCCCCATCCAAAACCACAATTTATCGCTGGTTTGGTGAATTTCAACGTGGACGTGTCAAGCTCAGTGATGATCCCCGTCAAGGTCGTCTAAAAACTGCAGTCACCCAAGAAAACGTTGATGCTGTGCGTAAGCTGATTGAGGAAGATCGACATGTGACATACCGCGAAATTCAGGCAACTTTAGACATTGGCATGAGTCAAATACAAATAATCTTGCATGAACAATTAGGTGTAAAAAAGTTGTTTTCCCGATGGATACCGCATTCGCTCTGTGAAGAGCAAAAAGCGGCTCGCGTTACTTGGTGCGTCAGAACTATCGAAAGATTCCACGCAGGATCCTCAAATGCTGTATACAACTTGTATCAGGTGACGAATCCTGGATATACGCGTACGAACCCGAAACAAAAAACCAGTCACGAGTTTGGGTGTTCGAAAATGAGTTAAAGCCAACAAAAATTGTTCGTTCACGGAGTGTTGCAAAAAAAATGGTGGCCACGTTTGTCTCCAAAACCGGCCATGTTACGATTATTCCTCTTGAGGGACAAAGAACGGTTAATGCAGAATGGTATGCTAGCAATTGTTTGCCACAGGTCGTTTCTGAACTCCGTAAAGAGAACTGCAACCGCCGCATCATCCTCCATCACGACAATGCGAGTTCTCACATCGCGCACAGAACAAAAGAGTTTTTAGAGCAAGAAAACATAGAATTATTAGACCATCCGCCGTACAGCCCCGACCTAAGCCCTAATGATTTCTATACTTTCCCTAAAATAAAGAATAAATTGCGTGGACAGAGATTTTCATCACCTGAAGAAGCGTGGACGCCTACAAAACGGCCATTTTGGAGACCCCAACTTCCGAATGGAATGGTTGCTTCAATGATTGGTTCCATCGTATGGAAAAATGTGTCAAATTTCGCGGAGAATACTTCGAAAAGCATTAAGGACGCTATCACATTTTCCTCAAATATCAGTGCTTTTCAGGTACCATTTTAATGAATTAGGAGTCACATCTGCAAGGATATCATTGTCTCAAATTAAAGGTAATATATTCATCTCCAAAAAACGCCCATAAAAATTGTATAGCCCCATACAAAATTTTCACACAAATACGTTTCAACAATCACAATAAAACCAACAAATGAAAAAAAAATGGGGTCTGAAAAGGAACCAATATAGATAAATCCACTGCATAGTTAAACATACAAATAATAAAAAAATGTTGCTTATATAGTCCTCTATACGGCCTACTAAATATTTTGTAAGTAAATAAATAACTTTTTTATTTATGATTAAAATAAGAAGCGCTCTCAAATTTCTCCATACATTTTCTACTCGCGGTTCGTCATTCCGCGCTCAGACGCGCTCGTGAAAGCACCGGTGTATCGATTTTCCGCAAAAAAATATTTACGTACAGAAGTGTGTGCTGTATTGTATACTGTGGGTGGACGAAGTTGATACTTTTTCGGACCGAAATAAAAGTATGATTATAGGAATTTGTTTTAAAAATAAATACATAGTTGTAATTTTTTGTATAAATAATGGTTGTAGATTACGGATAAACATTATGTAAATAATTATATTATCTTTAATCAAATTGAAATGGCGGAAATATTTTTTTTTCGAGATAATCGATACATAGTCAATTTTGGGGTTTTTAGGGAAGGTGATTACGTATGACATAATTTTTTAAATCCAAGATGGCGGGTGTATTTTTTTTATAAAAATTCGACATTGTTATCAATTGTGGAGGTGTTGAAGGTGGTGTTTACGAATATACCATCCAATTTTTGATTCATGATGGTGGATGTACATTTTGGTGATAAATCGACTTAGTTGTCAATTCATAAATCTGTCTGTCTGTCTGTCTCACCTGGATATCTCAAGAACTACTAATGCTATCAACTTGAAATTTAAAATAGTTTTAGATGATGTTTGCCCAACTATTTTGCAAACGAGAAATCAATTTAAAAAATATACCTTTTTTGCAAAAGGGACTGAAGGGGGTCTTAAAAAATTTAAATGGGGCTACTAGGGCATGTGGGGTATCATATGAAAGAGCGCTGTTTGCAACTTCTCAAAAAAAAAATTAAGCAGCATAGTTTCTGACTAGATGCAAAATATTAAAAAAAAAACCGTTTTTATAAAAACAGATTTTTATCTATGCAAACTTCGGAGATCAGGAGGGGCGTTATCTCCGAAGTTTGCATAGATAAAAATCTGAAATTATTCCATGTGATAGAAGTTTATGTAAACATTACAGGAAAAATAATACGATGTCTCTAATTAGCACAGAAATCATCAACGTCATATATACGTACGGAACCCTCGGTGCGCGAGTCCGACTAGCTCTTGACCGTATTTAGGGTTCCGTACCCAAAGGGTAAAACGGGAACGGGGACTTTAAAAATAAATAATTAACTTAAAATAAAACAAATATTTAAGGGGGGCTCCCATACAACAAACGTGTTTTTTTGCCATTTTTATAGATAATGGTACGGAACCCTTAGGCGCGAGTCCGACTCGCACTTGGCCGGTTTTTTTTTTTTTCAGAAGCAAGAATGCGCAATAAGAGAATATAAGCCAAAAGGCACAAAAATAATCGCGATTGATTTCCTTTTTGAGCAGCTAATCCTTGTAGGTAGCCACACTTCTCTTTTTGATCGCGACGTGAAGTGTCTCATCATGAATAAAGACAAAACAAAGGTTAACAAGATGCTTATACAGTGAACATTTAAAGACTGTAGCTTTAACCGTTTGGCTGTAAAACCTGTGTGATAGACGGACACGTGAGTGACTGCAATAGTGCTCCGTTTGGACCCTTCGGGTACTTAACCCTAGAAAGAGCTGGCCTTCATTCTAAATTTGAACTTCTTTGAAACATGAAATGAAAATATACTTTTTACTACCTATTTTAGTTTTAATTTTTATCAAAAGTACTGAAATCGCGCCCCAGTCTCTGTAAATAAAATACTTACTATTTTCATAACGGAATGATTGTTTTTAAATACCACAACGAAAGTCTACGATAAACTCCCAGGCTAGTATTTGATTATGTCATGCTCAAACATTTGCCAGCAAAAATAATATTTACAAGTACCTACTTACATCTTTTCTAACTAATAATAGCCTGTTGGATAATCGTAGGTGTTCCTTGTAATAGGTTGTTAGTTTGGGTTGTTAGTTTATGTAAAAATATGGAATTTAATCCATATGGCCAGCGCTTGAAATTTTTGGGTACCTACCTACGCTACGTAATGGCTGATGAATTTTAAAAATACTAAAAAACATAATTATCATGCAGTAAGTACTTAGTCACAGTTACTAAAATTCGATTGCAAACTTACAACTAACTTTACTCAATTAATACCAGTAAAATTAAAAAAAATATACCTTCAAGTACCAAGATTAGTTGAGTTACGTATAAAATCGAGCGGTCAGCGGTTTCAATGTGTGCGTGCGCGTAATGTTGTTGTGTTGCGATTCAGATACCTAAACTAGAGCGAGTTCAAAATGTGATAGCGTCCTTAAATACATTTTTAAATAGTAATGTTGTGTCACTTCTTTGATTCCCGAAATTTTCAGTGCCGCCCTCGTACACCCACATTTCGCCAGTTATGTTTAAGTCCCATGTAATAGGGGGCGAGCCTATTGCCACCAACCGGGCACAAATCCAGGCTCCGGGCTGCTACTGACAAATTCCAGATAGTAAAACCCAATATCACTGCCCGACCCGGGAATCGAACCCAAGACCTCATGCTCAGCTGTAGCGCTTGCGACCACTAGACCAACGAGGCTGCTGGTCTAAAAAGGTCAAATTGAGCAATTCATCTGAGAACGAATTTTTCTAAGCGGCATTTGTTGATCCCCTGAGCATTATGGAGTCCTGGGTTCTAGCCCCAGGTTGGGCAGAGTTATTGGGTTTATTGAACATACAGAACTATAGCCGCACGTAAACCGAATGCTGGCGGGGCGACGCATGCCGCGTGGCCACGCCTCGCCACTATACAGTATATTATATGTGAACAGACAGCTGTGCTGCTGAGGAGTTTGTTGCGCCACTTCTTCCCAGCTTAAGCACTAGGAAGTGGTGAAGGGTGGACGTTTTTGGGGGACTGTCTCATGTAATTTTGACGTTCGAAAAGTGTTGATTCTCAGCCTAGTTGAATGAATGACTTTTGATTTTGATATGTAGTAGTGTGTAAATAATTTCGATGTTTCACATCTGTCAGGCGTCCCGTGACGGCCCAATTTTTTTTCTGTAACAGTCCGGAGTTTGGATTTGTTTTTGGGTAATGGCAATAGAATAGGACTAACTAAATTTTGTGTGTATAATACAACACTGCCTACCCCTTTGGTGGGGGAATGTAGATGTGATGATACTAAAAATGTGAAAGTAACTATCTGTCTGTTCTTTAACCTTTTCACGCTTAAACCGAATCGTTATGAAATTTGACAGATAGCACCTGGAGAAGGACAAGCTACTTTATTTTTTATTTCATTCCGGATATTTCCATTAAAAAGTGATGAAATACAAAATAGTTGTCATCATCATTATATCAGCCGAAAGACGTCCACTGCTGGTCAAAGGCCACCCCCAAAAGGAGGGGGGCTTTACTGCCATTCGCGATTATGGGTTGGCGATCTCAGTATGGTCTTAAAATGCATAGAGAACGCTGCTGCCCATTATCTAGTAAGCTAAAGCTAGTAAGTAAAATAGTAGTAGCTAGTGTGTAACGAAGTGTAAGCATACCTTCAGCGATATTGCTAGCGGCCCAGGAGAACGCCAGCGTCGGCTGATGATGCGCGAAGGTGGCACTGAATTGAGCTGACGAACTTGTCTTCAAAACGTTGAACAACGTGTGTAGAGTAGTTGGTAATATCGGACCTTTCAACTCTATCGAATAGTACTTATTGCTATCGGAATGTATTGTAGTTTCGCGGACCTAGAAAGTAAAATAATGGAATTGTTAATTATTTTCATAAAACATGGTATACAATGGTGTTAAAGTATTTATTATTTAATTAATTATACATTTATAATGGCACAAACATGTTTAGCTAGGCTAAAACATAGCATACAAATATTCAGGGCTTTTGAAAATTGTAGCATTTAAGGGGACGATAACCAACTTTTAATGATTTTATAATAAAGATCACGCCTAAACGAGTAGTGTTAATGATTTGAAAAAAATATATGATAAATTAGAGCATTTTTTCAATAACTTAGTATGTGAATATTTTAGATTATGTTTATATTACATAGTGAAATTAATTTGTAAAGTTATGTCTAACGCGGATAAAAAACTGAGAATGGCGCAAAGTCTACCAAGCGTATTTTTCTGAAACCTTCATCAATTTAAAGATAATTTAATTATTGATCTTTTAGTATACGCGTTTTATTAAAATACCTTTTGGTTTGTGTATAATAAATTAATAATGCGTCAAATTGGGGACAGCGCTCCTTGATGGGCGAGTCCTATTACTGGCTGAACGTACGACGAGTTGCGTGAGCTCAGTACAGAACACGCAAGCTAACCACTCAAGGTCACTGGCATATATCTGCGTCTTTAGATCTTGCAGTTGGTTACATAAAATATGGCGGTCTGATACTACCAACAAAAAATCTGGTTGTTTTTTCGGTGGAGGAAAGGCGTTCTTTGGTTTAATTAACCATAATGATTGACTGCGCCGAACACATCATTTTGTTTATAGTTCGTTTCGTAACTAATCATAATCACCTACTGACGTTTATAAATGAAGAACAGTTAATCATTGATTTAGAGCTAACTCATAAGTTAGCTAAACAGTGGCTAGTCAGTGATTAGCGAGATTTTTTATAACTTAGGGCTGTAACTGTTTTAGTATATTTAATAAAATATTGTCTAGTGGAACATCACTATAGAGCTTGGCGAATAAAATATAAAATAGGTTAAGGGTCTATACTACTTCAGCGCCACCTCACTCTTTGTCTCGCTCGCACTAGTAGCTGGCGGTCACGCGAGCTAGCGAGACAAGGTGGCAGGGAGAAGACTCCAAGGCACCGATAATTTAGTTTATTTTCTTTTTACGGTGAAAAATTAATAAAAATAAAATAACATAAGACCTGCTTTAAAGTTAGTTCCGTTATTATGCAAAGTTTCATTATCTAATTTGAAGTATTTTTTGAATAACACCGGTTTATTGTTCGGTTTGGAGGTAACTTTGTTTTTTTTTTAGGAGGATCATGCTAAGCCATTTGAGGTAGTATAGGCTCTTAACAGTAGAGCAAAAAAATGAAAACTCACTTTTAACGACTGCAGCGTCCCTCCATGGAATGCCGTCGGGGACAGTAACGTAGGCGGCACCCCGGCGAACGGGCCGGTAGGACTGACGATGGACTTGCAGTTGAGGAGGAAATTGAACAACGCCTGCGCATCCGCCCCTCGGACAAATACTAGGGACTCTGCCGCGCTGTCTACACTGCTTTCTGCACTGTGGGTTATGCGGGCCTGTGCGGTAATTATTAGTTAATTATAGTGTTCGAGAGGTCATGATTTCCAACATAGCAACCATGTCTTAAAAGGTGGACTAAACGCTTTAGTGTTTTGTTGCACTAAAAGTAATTATAGTTGAGTTTTGATTGAACTCTACTACTACTCTACTATTTGAAATAAGATTAGAAATTTAAATAAACTTTTTTTAAAGTCCGTTCTACCCACTTTGACTTCTATTGCGTAGGTGGCATGGCCAATGGCAGCTGTAATAAATAGTGGGTATTGTAACCACGTTTTTTGCTTTTAATGCCATCCTTATGCCTACGGAATAGAAGACAAAATCCGTTGAACGGACTGTAAAAAAGGTTTATTTAAATGTCTAATCTTATTTCAAATGGAGTCATGGGCGTACCCACGATGGGGCAAGGTGGGGCATCTGCCCCACCCTGGAACCTGCTGTAGCTAAAAATTTGCACACCATGCGAGTTCAACTCGCACTTGTCGATTTTTCAATTTGGAGTTTGACATTTGCACCTGTCAACTTACGAACTCGCAGGTTATTATTGTAATAAGGTTAAATTTCAATTAAATAACGAGTTTATTTACTTCTGCCCCACCCCTAAAAAAATGCTGGGTACGCCCACGAATGGAGTATAATGTTATTGCACAAGTTGAAAAATTTTCAGCACTGAAACTGAACGCAGTCAGCACCTGGGCCCTGAACAGCGTCCGCCTTATTACAAAACAAGATTTATATTTTCACATGGCTTAAACCATGGAGCCAGTTTTTCTAATAAGAATGTTACAGTGATTTAAATACCGTTCTTTATACAAAACTGAAAACTTAGTTCGGTACACAGTTGTCAGTTTTGTGTTTAGAAACTTTACCGTAGTCGGAATAAAGTTCGAAATTCAATAATGGCTCCATGTTTTAAACTTGGGTCTGAAGATAAACCTTGTTTTGGAATAAGGGGGCGTGAGTTTGCTCAATAGAACCTGCTTGTGGACATAATAAATTAGGGATAACAACGTGTTATGCGGTAATAACAATTTACTGGCAGCTTTTTTACTTGCCCATACAACTTACAGCTCATGTTTAGTATAATGCTCCCGTAAACAGACGACGACGCGACATTAGTAGCAAAATTTATATGAAAACTTCATGGAAAGTGTCGCGCCTGCGATATCGCGCCAGTCTGCACGAGCCTTAAATGTATAATACCTGCGTGATATTAATCTTCTTAATAACTTCAGTCTCGAACCCCATCTGAGAGAGGAACTGGTCAGGGTCCTCTTCATCTTCATCCTCCTTCCTATCCAGTTCATCCTGCGTACACTTCTCATCCATGGTGTCGTAGCAGCTGTCGAAGGATGCGTTCTTTGGTTTGTCTTCGTCTGAGATGTTTAACTTCTTCTTGCTGTCCGGCCGTAGTGGCATTGTGTATTCTACATCTGTGATTAAAAGTATTATGGGATTAACGTAAAAACAAAACATACAGACGAACATATATTAATAGTTATAACCTTTTTGGAAGTCGGTTAATTATTTAAAATATTCTATAGGGGACAATTATAAGTCTTAATTGTAAGTGTATAAGTCTCAAAAGCAAAACCTGTCAATTTTAGTTTCATCATCATCATTTCAGCCGAAAGACGTCCACTGCTGGACATAGGCTAAGGGGGGGTGTTGCCATAATCACCACGCTGGGCAGGCGGGTTGGCGATCGCAGTATGGTATGATGTTAATATGCATAGAGAAAGCAGCTGCCCATTCATTCTCTAGTAAGTCCCTTAGTCGCCTTTTACGACACCCACGGGAAGAAATGAGATGGAGCTATTCTTTACGTCCGGCACCACACAGACGTCCCATCACATTTTCAGTTTACAATACACTAAAGCTGATGCACTTCAAAACAGCGTTATCTGGGGATACGGGTGATTACCACGGCGTAGTCAAGCGTTGTATTAAGGAGGACGCGAAAGGTAACCTGTGAAATTCAAATTTTCTTGAGTATTTTGCAATGAGAGCTGATTCTAATGATTATAATTCTGTAAAGCCATATTTGTTACGGCCGCGAATCATATTTAGATCAACATATAACCTGTTACTGACCTGCAAATTGCAAAAAACTTAAGAAAATTTGAATTTCGCGGGCTACTTTAGCGCATTCCCCTTAAGACGAGATATATGCCAGTGACCTTGAGTGGTTAGCTTGCGTGTTCTGTACTGAGCTCACACAACGCGTCGTACGTTCAGCCAGTAATAGGAGTCGCCCATCAAGGAGCGCTGTCCCCAATTTGACGCATTATTCATTTATTATACACAAAACAAAAGGTATTTGAATAAAACGCGTATACTAAAAGATCAATAATTAAATTATCTTTAAATTGGTGAAGGTTTCAGAAAAATACGCTTGGTAGATTTTCCGCCATTCTCAGTTTTTTATCCGCGTTAGACATAATTTTACAAATTAATTTCACTATGTAATATAATCATAATGAGAAAATGCTCTAATTTAATATATATTTTTTTCAAATCATTAACACTACCCGTTTAGACGTGATCTTCAGTATTAAATCATTTAAAGTCGGTTATCGTCGCCTTAAGGCTTGCGCATATTCGGGCGGGCCGCGCGGCAACGCATTATAAAATCCTGCTACAATCACTTTCGTATATTTTCTTTGAAATAGTGCGGTGCGGGCCGCCTTTTTTGTACGGAAATGCGTTGTACTGCGGCTGTAAAATGCGCTTGGCTTTAAAGGTAACATAGTTATTGAAGGGACATATTTACCTTCCTGCCTCAAAATCTGCCTGAAGCCTCTGGTTGTGGGTGCGATCAACGCACACGGCTCCGACACTCCGCACAGTCCAGCCGCACGGAATAGACACGTGAATGTGTTCGCACACACGTAGAAGTAAGGGCAGTGTAGTGCGCGCAGTAACTGAAATAGTAATACTTTTTTATTTTTTTTTATTTTAACATATAACGACCAAAGGTCACTTAAATTAGTTAAGACACAACACATTACTTATATATAAAAAAAAAACGTTTAATTCAGGTATTAAACAGATACCCCCTTATTACAAAACAAGGTTTATCTTCAGACCCATGTTTAAAATATGGAGCCATTATTGAATTTCGAACTATATTCCGACTATGGTATAGTTCCTAAACACAAAACTGTCAACTTAGTACCGAACTAAGTTTTCAGTTTTGAATAAAGAACGGTGTTTCAATCACAGTTACGTTCTCATTACAAAAACTGGCTCCATGGTTTAAGCCACGTCAAAATATAAATCTTGTTTTGTAATAAGACGGATAGTAAAATTACAAAAATTAAACAAAATTACAATCCAAAGTACAAAAACAAAAGAATACAGCTACTCGACAGTCATACGCTCATCTCACAATAATCCAGACATGTTGACAAGATCTTCTTCCATTCATCCGCGAACCCATCACTCACTATGGGGCTGGGAGAGCGTTGAGCGGAGAGTGTGCGAGGGACAGGAGACTGGGCTCGAGCGACGGATCGACTCCAAGGCACGGCGAACAATCTGTGCCTCCTGTTACGGTTATAGTTCATCGGAGCAAAACGATGGGACAGTTCGTCATGCAATTCAGGAGCATCTGTTTTTCCGTGAACGATCTTACACATATTAATAATTTGGTAATTTTTTCTTCTAACCTCGAGAGAATTATAACCTAAACAGCCTAAAAGAAAGTTCTAAGGAATTAATATTTTGGAGTCACTTATAATACGTTTACTGCTCAATGGGATCGGCCTAGCACGAACGCACTAATGTAAACGTATTTGATTCGACACGATTTTTGAATCGAAAATACAAATTGTCTTTACAAAATTCGACAAGTACATACAATTATTATACCAATAATCATCCCTAAGGGACTTATTTTTTTTTAGAATGGCCATAAGATCTATTATATTATATTTCAAGGTTATCCATTCTCTACCGAACACCCTGTATATCACTTAAGGCCTATTGTAAATATCACGTTATATCAAATAAAAAAATTCAAACATCCAGTTTTATTCTCACCTGAAACAAGGACCTAAAGCTCTCTGTCCACTCTCTATGCAAGGCCTTCTTGACATCCTCATTGGATGCCATAAAGCTGGTGGCTGCGACCTTCCCTGAAGATCGGGGGTACAGGTCTAACCATGGAAGGTGTGGGTGTTGCCAATATAGGCACGCTTGGTGAAACCGCGCGCGGGGCGATGTGTCTAGAGTTGGTGATGCGGTTGTGTCGAGGCAGCGGACGAATCTAGGACAATGTTTTTAATTAGGCTGAGAATCAGTATTGAGATTCATTGGTTACAAAAGACGGCCTTAAATGCTCATCAGTACTTCTTAGAATTTATGTTGGGAAGAAGGGAAACATGCTAGTTTGTGATTAAAACAAAGGTTAAAATGTGTATTATTTAAAAAAGCTACTTTTTTGTATAGGTGTTGCATAAAAAAATGCAATCACTTGTTTTGTGCAGCAATTTGATAAAAAATGATAAGCCACTTATAAAGTGTCTGTGTTTAGATAAAACATTAAATTTGTTATCACCATGTCATTTGTTTTCATGTTTAGTACATTTTGGAAATTGCGTAATATCTGTATTGTATAAAATGTGTTGATCAGAATAATGAGTATGACTGCTTTTTTCTACATTTCAGATAAAGGTGATTCTTTTGTCTCAATAAAATTATCATCATCTCAGACACAGCTGGACTTGTCTGCAAATAAAATAACTTTTAAATAAATTAAATTTTAATGTCTTACCCAGTAATTCCTGATGCTTCCTCACTAGCCTTTAATTTAGAAGTCCATGCAAAAGGCTTTGGCGACATCAATCTTACCTTAGTTTTTAAAGCCCAGTCAATAGGTAAATGTTTGTATTTCTTTTCAGGAATCTGAAAAGTGTATTTGTTACTTTTATTCTTGTCATTACCCGACAGCCCCAGAAGGATGGTTTTTTTTTTATTAATACTTATTTCTATCATGTATTGAAATAATTATGATCATGGAAGATCTTTTAGATAAAAGAATATTTATTGCAGTTTTATTTCAGGAGATTTTGAGACGACTATTGCAAGCAGTAATTGAGACAAATTGGGATATGATCATGAGGATGATGGGGCATGAGAAATGTTCAACTCAACATGTAGCATCAAATAAATATTAATTCCACTTTCATTTTTATGCTAGTCACTAGCTTGTGCCCACAACATCTGTCTCTGTGGAAGTCAAATGACACTCAGCAATTGTGTAGTTTTCTATCAATGAAAGAATATTTGTAATCAGATCAGTATTTTCAGAGGTAACTGCTTACAAACAAACAATTTTACCTTTTTACAATATTAGTTTGGATAATGTTCAGGCACTTTATAAAACTCAGTGCAGCTATTCATATGATACTTACAGGTTCCACAGAATGTTCAGCAGTGAACTTCTGTAAGAGATTGGAGAATGTGGACAGTTTCTGAGTGTCCAACTCCTTAGCCGGCTTCTCAACCACTTTTGCTGCCATATTAAGTAAGGCATCCAGAGTCTTGTCATTTGACTCATCTAGTTGCTCTTCTATCTTTGGCTTCTTATTTTGTTGTGGTTTGTTTCTACATAGTGACATACAGAAGTCATACTGTCTTATTACAAAACTAGGTTTATCTTCAAACCCAGGTTTAAACCATGGAGCCATTATTGAATTTTGAACTTTATTCTGTCTAGGGTAAAGTTCCTAATACAAAACTAGCAACTTAGTACCAAACTAAGTTTTAAGTTTTGTATAAAGAACGGTATTTCAATCAGTTACGTTCTTATTACAAAAACTGGCTCCATGGTTTAAGCCAGGTCAAAATATACATTCCCTTTTGTAATAAGACGGTATAGGTGTCTTTATGTTTATAAAGTTTACACAAAAGTCTTCAGCAAGTTGTTTTAAAAACAAAATTAAGGGGAAAGACAATGAGCTAAAAGACAGTTTATGTAACATCATATTTGAGATGGGAACACAAAATTATGACTTCTAAACTAATCTAAGTCATAATTTTGTCTAGTTTTATTAATTAGTTTCAAAACAAAAAGGAGGAGGGTTACAGGAGGCATACTGTAGATAATGCAAGCCTGTGTGGTTTCCAACAAAAAAAAAAACTCACTTTGAAAATGGATTTTTCCTTTTTTCTCCTTCTAAGATTCTTGAGAAATCTAAATCAACATGTTTCTGGCTGCTTGATGCTTCTACAATTGACTGGGAAGGTTGTTTCATGCGTTCCTATAGACAAAGCATTTAGTTAGAACCTTTTAATACTAAGTAACAGCTTATAAACTACTTGGATGGACAGTGACATGACAACAGATTCGACTTATGTGTATTGGGTATCATCTAGTGCCTGTATTTATAGAATGTTACTCAGTACTTAAGCATTACTTAAGACTAAATTCAAGCCATTGGATTGGTTGAATTTAGTCTTAAGTAATGCTTGAGTACTAAGCAATGTTCTATAAATACGGGCCTAAGTCACTTGGGTTAGGTATAAAAACCAGGTAATGACCCGTCTGTCTGTAAAAATTACATGCTTTACCTGTTATAAAAAAAGGACATGTCCAGCTTAATATTGTAAATATGTTATTTAGGTTAGTACCCAATGCATAGATTATTGGGTCAGTAGCCTGTATTTGTAATAATCAATCCATTATGTTATTTGATATGAAAACGTTTTTTCGTTTGTGTTTTGTTTTTATCAAATTTACGCCATGGAGTGTTTAGCGTCACAATTCAAGTAAACAATTGTATTTGCTTTTTATAATTCTAGTACAATAGCTAAATTAATTTCAAAGTTTTACATACCTGTAACGCTTTTTTTCGCTTTTTCAGCTTATGCAGCTGCATTACTTCATTTGGCCGCTTCCATGGCGAGAGGGGTTCCATGATTTCAGAAATAGATAATATATAACTCGAACTGTAGCTTGATTCTCACTTCACTAAGTTAGCTTAAAACTTTTCAATTACCGGATCATTTTTGTTTACTAAAAAACACCTGGCTATGCGCGCCGTATATTACATCAATCAAAATCAAACATTGCGTTGTCCAATGCTGCCAACATTCCAAAAAATCACGTTGTTGACTGACAGAGTCATTGAGATAGGAAACAGAGTACGTAGGTACTACTTAATCTGTGACTGACAGCTAGCGGCCTAGCGCTAGCAAGCTAGCATTATGTTGCATTCCATTTTTTTATAATATTTTAATGGCCTGGTTGCTGTGACCTTTTAGCCAAGTCTTTATTTAGTTACAAAACTTGTTTATTATTGATGAAATGAATTATATTCAATGCATGATGATGATATCCCCGCCCACTCCTCTTGAGTTTCAGTAAAGATGTGGCACTTTACTCAGACCTCACGCGGACTTCTTGAGAGAACTTGAAGCGAAGTTGCACGGTTTTGTTTCATTTGCCTACACTAATGCACGTTCACAAATACTTAATGGTTAAACACAAATTTTGGAAAAATAAACTAACTGCTGAACATGACGCTTCACTTTCCCGCCAAGAAGCCCAGTTGCGTTCCAGTTGCACAGCAACCACAGCTGATTTTCATAATAATAATCACCCTGTTACACGAAATAAATCTGCATGTTTTCAGAACTGACAACCTTACGATAAATTAAATTCAGTCAAGTGTGAATCTGGGACAATAACTATGTTATTTATTTATTTCAAACATCCTAAGATAACAGTTATAATAACATACTATTATAACACAACCTACTACCTAATTTGATAACACAACCTACTTACCTACTGCTTACATGACTAAACCCAGTTTTCATAAACAGAAATAGACTTATTTTTCAATGTTATCAAATTAATTTAAACAAAGGTTAAATTAATTACTCTACGCTTTAGTTACTACCCTCAGATTATAGAAAAGAAGCAGATAGACCGCGCGGAACACCGAGAGTGCGGCCAACAAAGCAAATACAAATTCAAAAGCGAATACACTCTCGATTCAGTACAGCACGAAGCGTCGCATCGTTAGTACGTCACGGGCTCTAACAGATAATTTCAGAATAATGCCATCTTGTATTTTTAAACATTGTAAAAACTGTTCCCAAAAACAAAAGAAATAAGTTGGAGTATCTTTCATAAGTAAAATATTGGTTATTTGTCTATTTGAATTTATTTTACGTGTTTATTGTTAGTGACATCTTGAAACACAAAACCTTAACAAAAATCATTCGGTGTTGCTAGTTTATATTGAAACATTTACCCCTAAGTTAGGAAATAAGTATAGGATACAGGAGTATCGATTTACAAAAATATTTATGTCGATAATAGTGTTTTATTTATCGCCTTTTCTGGTTATTACGTTGATAAATAAATAAGTATGTATGTGTCTTCGTAAGTGTAACTAGTTAATGGATTTTGTAATACTTATTACATCAGTCGATTTGCTATATCATGGGTTATATGACGTCACCATAAAGTAAATATAGCTACCAAAAACAATAAAATGTTGGTGTCTCAAAATCAAAATATATCGCAAATGTATCGTTTATAAGGGTATTGTTAATCTGACGTATACTGTTAATAAAAACAACAGATTTTAAGAAAAAAAATACTTTTTTTTTCATGTAATGAAATATTATGGCAAATTTTTTCATTCTCCTGGCAACCGTACAGACACATAGAGGCACCTGTTCTTATAGTGCTGTCACGTGGCTGTAACGCACACATGTCTACAAACGGGCCTCACTTTATAGTTCCGCGCGGACTATCTGCTTCTTTCTATAATCTGAGTTACTACCCATCGATTTAGTATTTCCCTTCGTCTACAAGTCTAATTAGAATTAAATGATTGTAAACTCCTACGCCTATCTAACGAGCGTTCGCGAGGCTATGCGTTGACCAGGGGGGGCACACTTAGCACTGTCATCAATTTCCATGGGCGACAGCGACATCTGGAGTTTGGTGGGTTAACAAAACTTGGCAGCCATCTTGTCTTGTTTGTCAAATTGTCAGACAAATGTCATTGTCGACATTCGGCCATTGTCAGCTCCGGTTTTACCAAGGTTTTACCGGCGTTGATGCGCTTCCCGAGTTAAACTCACAAACACTCAGTTGCAGAAAGCTCACCATTAACACTTCATTACATAAAGCAGCATTATCGCTAATGAATTCATTACTTTAATGAAGTTGCACAAACAAATTTTTGATAGCATTAGACATTTTTAATGCCACTTTAGTTAAAGAAGACTTTAAATAATATTGCCAGGAACAAATTACCATATTGAACGAAAAGAGTGAACATTTGCGTTCTGTTATTATCCGTACGTACAAGTACACCACAATTTTAGCATAAAATAAAGTAAATTTAGTTGATTTATGTGTATTCAGTGTACTCTGTGGTTTAATCTAGTTTAAATAATCTGGTTTAAGGGGATGCGCTAAGGTAGCCCGCGAAATTCAAATTTACCAACGTTTTTTGCAATTTTTATACTTCTGATTCATATTCTAATGATTATAATTCTGTAAAGCCTTAAGGGTTATGACCGCGAATCATAATTAGATCAACATACAACGTGTTACTGACCTGCAAATTACAAAAATCGTAATAAAATTTGAATTTCGCGGGCTACCTTAGCGCATCCCCCTTATTCTAATAATTTTAACATTTGTGCAGTCTAGAGCTTCTGCCACACGTGAAAATCCATCAATTTCATAAAAACCTTCTGCAACTCTACGTAGTTCTGTCCGGTCTGGCATTTTAATATAGAGGTGGCTTAATTTTGCTAGTTCACGGGATACTTTTTGTATAAACAAACTGACAAACAACCCGACCCAACCTGTTTCCGACAAACTGTTTAAATCACCCAATACTTGCTGGAAAGATCCAGTGGAGAAAAATCTCAAACATATTAAAAGCTGTGTGAGCTGTGTCAGGCCATTAATGGATTTTTTTCTTTGCGTCACTGGTTCTAAATCTTAATCAAGTAGGTTACAAATTTGAAGAACTGCCTCCTTGGAAATTCTATACCTTACACGAAACTCTTCTCCATCATGTTTTAAAAATAAATTCACTCGGTCTGGGATTCGACGGCGAGGTAAATCTACTAAATAAGAATCAGATAATGACGAAAGACTGGTTAAAGACATCTTTCAATTACAGAAATGCATTAAAGTACCGTAGAAAACACTAATGTTGCTATTTAATGGATGCTTTTCGGCCCATTAAAATTAAAAAATCTGAAATGTCAAACTTAAAGTTCACCACCTGCTAATGGGCGCTAATGAAGTTACGTGCAACGTAAAAGTGTTTAAAATGGCCGGTTTCATTAGGTTTGACATTTCATTAGTTAAATTATAATGGAGCATTAAAATAAAATAAAAAATGGTTTTGTGCAATGATTTAATGCTACATTAGTGTTTAATGTAGTCTTTAAAATTTAAAGATCGTTTCTGCAACTGAGTGTAACTCAGCTATTTCTAATAATTGTTACTTGTTAGTCTGGTTACTGTTATTTGTTTTGTTTTTATTTCATATTATTGTTATCACTTTGTTTTTTGTTGGTCATTTTTGTTGTTTTGTTAATATGAGTGAACTCCGAAGAAGATATTGTATTTTTGGCTGTGATGCTTTAGGTGAGTGTTTATTACCATACGGTACCGTATTTACTAGAAGCAAGAAAACAGTTTTATGTTATTCCATAATTTCATTTTATTTAGTCATACTCTGATATTCATAAATTTCGTTCCATTTTCAGTTGCATACGGTGTACCCCTTCACCGGTTTCCAAACCCTGAAAACCGACCTGATTTGTTCGCTGCTTGGATAGCGGCTGTTGGCAGCAAGGTTACAGAAAGGGACCGTACGAAGATATACAAGAACAAAAGAATATGTGATCACCATTTTGATCCTACATTCAAGACAACTGGAGGTCATCTTATTTGTTCAGCCATACCATCAGTTAATTTGAATCGTAAGTAGAATTAAATTAGCTCAATATTTGTGAGAAAATAACATTTATAACAATACCAAATTGATTCAGATTATCAATTTTATTGATTTGTTGTACTCGTCAGAGTAACATAAAAGTACTCTGAAAATAAAATTGTGGAATAAACAGGGATTTGGGATCTATTATTTTTGCATTTGAACCAAATCCCTGTAAGACTAGTGAGCTGCTGCTGTACAAGAGATTTGTCAACTTAACCTGTCAGGTGTCATGGCAAAACTTTGATTGTGTTTTTTTGGTTTAATAATAAAAAAGTTAATCTGAAGGTTATTATAATGAATGTAAGGGATCCCTGTTTTGCTCTATTAATACAGAAACCAATTAAATTATTATTTTATTTACTCAATGGTGGGTTTTCATTGGGATCAAAATAAAGGCACTTTTTGTTCCTTTACTTAAATTCTCTAATAAAAAAGAATTAAAAGACTTATTTCTCAAAGTATCAAAGGTACAAAAAGGCAACATAGATATAGTTTTAATATTTATGTTACTGAATTATAAACAACTATTTTATGTAGTAAAAATGGAACATCTTAGTTACTTCACACAGACTGACGTTGCATCAAAACACAGAAATATCAGAAAAAAAGTAATTTAACTGATTATAATATTGCAATGTTATGTTACAGGTGTTCAGCAAACAATCAGTACCTTTGTGGAGACAGACCATAGCTACTGTCAACCTAGAAGACAATCTGGTCATGGCGGACCTATGATTGATATCACCAACGTGGCTGGGTCATCGGTTCAAACTAAACACCTACCTGGTCCATCCAGATCTGGACCTTCATCCGCTGTTGGTTCTACAGAATTCTCAGGGCCATCTGGATCTACCTGTTTAATGTCAAGTGAAAAGTGCCATGCTCCCATACCATTGACAAAATTTGATGCAGGTACTTTGTTTTTTTTATAATTATTATTATAAATGTGAACTGGTCTGTCTGCTTGTTTGTTATATATTCACATAGCACTACCTAACTGGTTTAATTTATCATTTGCATACATAATTTCTTTTCCAAACGGTGGGATGTTTTAGGCTGTTTATCCATTTAACATGATGTGTGTATTGTTAAGTTTATCCAAACTCAATTAATCTGCCCAGCCTTTTCCGAATTATGTTAGGGTTGACTACCAGTCTAACCATATGCATATATTACATAGAACAACTGCCTATCTGACCTCTGCAATGTTACTGGCTCAACACTATACCCCTTGGGTAAGAGTGGTTGTCAGACTTTTGGGCTTCTGATTATCCATAATAGATGTCAAAAATCTACAAATGATAGCCGAGACAGAAGGCTTAACGTGCTTTCCGAGGCACAGAGGGGTCTCGGTATGAAATGGATGGTCACCCATCTACGGACCGACCACGGCAAGCGTAGCTTAACCTTTGATTGATTGACCTGTGCGGCTGTTTCCTAACCATGAGTCCCTCGAGCTCGAGTTTATCTAAACTTTTGGTAGATAAGGATAGTGCAACACTGACCTTGAGGTTTATTATAAGTCTCACATTTTAAATATGTATAATAATAAATATGGTGGTGGGCAGGCAAGAGCAGCAGTGGGAAACTGCACAAGATAGTGAAGTTTGAAAGGCAAAAAGGGAGGCCTTTGCTCAGCACTGGGACATACCATAGGCTACAAAAAACGAACAACTTTTTATTTCCATCCATTATACATAATTCATAGAATTTAGCAAATCTTTAGTCTCTTACGTAAACAATTTTATCTAATATACCTGAACATCTTAAATATGTATGTTTTAAAATTTTTAATTTAATCTTTCAGGTAAAACTGTCGAGTTTCTGCAGAAAAAGGCTGAAACGCAGTGTGCTAGAAAAGCAAGACAAACGCAAAATGAAGTCAGGAGATTGCGCCAAAAACTTAAAACTTTCAAGTTGCGCATTAAACAAATCCAAAAGAATAGCGCGAACAGAGATTTTGAGAAATTAACTCGTAACATGTCCGAGTCGGCTAAATTGTTTACTCGAATGCAATGCATAGAAGGACGGAAGAAAAAGAAGGGGCATAGATTTACCCAGGAAGAAAAGATTTTATCGCTTTCAATTTTTAAGAAAAGTCCTAAAGCCTACAAGTTAATGTGTAAACATTTTACATTACCATCTAAGAAAGTCCTGAAGTCATTGCTTGCTCAAGTAAAATTGACTCCAGGCATAAATGAAATCGTTTTTAAAGAGTTAAAGTCCACAGTGTCGAAAATGTTGCAACAAGATCGTCTGTGTACGTTAGTATTTGATGAAATGTCCATATCTCCCCATATCCATTACAATGTATACACTGACGATCTTGTTGGTTTTGAGAACGATGGGAAATGTAAGATGCCAAATTTTGCCAATCATGTTTTGGTGTTCATGGTCAAAGGGGTGAGGAAAAATTACAAACAACCAGTAGCTTACTACTTTACCCAAACATTAAAGACATCAAAACTTAAAGAAATGTTAGTAGACGTTATAGCCAACGTACAAGCTACTGGTCTAAAGATAATCGCAACTGTATGCGACCAAAGCTCGGCAAATGTAAGCACTATAAATAGCTTAATCTCCGAAGCCAAAACTGCATATTTCCAAGCAGGAAAAGAATGGCGAAAGGACGTAATACGTGTTAACAAATATGATATAATCCCGCTGTTTGATGTTCCCCACTTATCAAAAGGAATTAGAAATAATTTATTAAATAAAGAAATGCATTATATGCACGAAAATGTATTAAAAATAGTAAAGTGGGAATACTTTCAGCGGGTTTTTGAAGCCGACAGGTCGCATGGAGAGTTGCGTATGCTACCCAATTTGACCAATGAACACATAGATCCTGGCAAAATAAAAAAAATGAGGGTGAAAAATGCGGCTCAAGTATTAAGTTATAGTATGGCAGTTGCTACTGATAATGTAATTGCAAGAGGAGATTGTCCCTCAGAATGTCGGGATCTAATACCGTTTATACTGCTAATAGACAAATTGTTTGACACATTTAACGCGTCATCTTTTACGCCGCCAAATGGAAAAATATACAGAGCTGCTGTAAAGCGAAATTCTCCTCATCATATGTTATGGCAAGATGCGTTGATAATGTTAAAAACTGCCAAATTTATGGTGAAAAAAGGTGATGAGAAAATTGAAAAGTCTGTCCCAACTTTAAATAATTTTATTAGAACAATAGAAGGTTTTAAATCGATTTGGCAATTATTATCAAAAAAATATTCCTTTGACGCGATGCTGACACGCAATTTTAACCAAGACCCACTCGAAAATTTCTTTGGATGTGTTCGAAGTTTGGGTGCGCGAAATGTTACACCCAACTGTGTGGGATTTGAGGGAGCATTTAAAACATTATTATTAAATAATTTCAGCACGAATCATTCAGTAGGCTCCAATTGCGAAGAGGATTCTAATGACTGTCTACAATCTCTCTCCTTTTTCCTTAAAAATAAGGAAAAAGGTAATGCTCCCTTGCAATCCCAAAGTATTGTAATTGCCATCAGCCCCTAAATGTTATGCAAAATACAAGAAATATTTCTGATTCAGGGGCTGATCAAAGAACTTATGTCTGTGGGTGGGCCTTGACGAAGTGTCTACAAAAAGTCGTCAAAGGTTGTAAAGATTGTAAAAGCAAACTACTGGGCAATTCGAACAATGAAATGTACAAATATATACGTGCCAAAGAATATTGCCAAAATAAGAAATGGCTTTGCTATCCCTCCGACTGCCTAGTAGCTTGTTTTCAAGAAATACAAGAAACAACTGTTGCATTTTTGAATAATGATTGCCACGAAAAGAACATCAAAGAAAGAATAAAAAGTTTCATTGAATTATTCACCGATTTTAGTTTTATAGACTGTGAAATACATCATGAAAAAGTAAAACAATGTTTTGTTGACACTTCCATACATATAATTATTTATAGTTGGTGCAGGTCTATAAATAGAATATTAGAAGGAAAAATCACCTACGAAGGTGGAGATGTGACAAAAAACGCAGCTCAGCTGTATTACAACAAATACAAAACGAAAAAATATTAAGTCGTTTGATGTTAATAAAATGACACTAATCTGAACATCTTATGTGTTTTTTTTAATTAGGTGAACCCACCCCCAGCTGACCCTAAACAGACTCGCTCTACAGATTGTCCTAATTTCTCAGTTTCTGGTACTTTTGACTTCGTTCACTATTGAAGACAAAAGTAATTTGTAAATAAGAGAAAAATACTAGGACAACAAGTTGAGTAAGATGTCTGTAAATTGAATAAGAATAATAAATCCTCATTTGTATACACCTACCTATAGGTATACATACTTATTAGTATACATACCTATATGTATATTAGAGCCTTAGTTCACCCACCAAACTCAAGGTGGCACCACTTTCCGTACATGCAAATTTTACCACAGAGTTGTTACTCTTTCCGTATATAGTTACTCTACTCTTTGGCGTTGACCTATGAAATCTTAGCGCGGGTTTTGGCGACACGTTCCAGCGTCGCGTCGGCCGGCCGCGGGCCGGTTTGCCGCACATCACATATCGCGGCAGTCACATGCTACACGCTACGGCTCCAACATTGCGATCACTGGCATCATGGCATTCCTTGTCAGAGCCAAAGAAACAGTGAATTAAAAAAAATATACGAAGAAGCGCGAAACGGCGAAAATGATTTTTCTATTCGACACGAATTTAAGATTCGAAACTGAAGTTTAAAATAAAAATTGTTCAGCTTTTTTAAATAAAGTTAATAATATAGTAAAGTTAGGTACTTACTTTGAAAGTATTATTTTAAAATGAAGTTAACATCATTTATTAGCGACAGTTATGATTATGTGAAGAGGCGTATTTATTTGGTAAGTTACAAAACCAATTATTACATGTAATAAGTACCTACCTACTTTTTACCCATTTTATAATCCTTTGATCAACATTATAAACAAAGTTGAATGTTTTCAATGGAAGACAATTATCTAACTTGTCATAATTCTCATTTTTTCATAATCACAATGCTGCATATTCTTAAGAAGCATTGTTTAATTTTTTATACTGTTGAGATTTTTTTCTATCTAAAAAAAAAATTTCTCAAGTCTCAACAGTCGGGAACACAGAATTGCTAGCGGGTTATTCCGCAAAATTCCGAGAATTATGATGATCTCAACTGCACGGTCAATACCGCACAGCTATTTATATTTACTACAGATTACCGCTCTTACCGGTCCTCCTACGACACACGCACGTTGTAAGGAAGCAGTGTAAAGAGTTAACTTATAAAGAAACAAAATTGAGTCGCCACACTTAATTTATGGTGGCAGGCAGAGTTAGTGAAGGTTGAATCTTTAGTAAGTTTCGACTTGGAGAAATGACTTTGTACTTAATTCACTGAAACTAAACGCAGTAGGTAATACGCTTTTATCTACAGCAATGATTAAAATCAACCCTCAATATTAAAAAAAAAAAACTGTAGGTAAACACGGACGGTGGCACGGTGTCAGAATTAAAAAATATTTCCTACCAGAAGTATCCTACCTAAAACAAGCTTCCTTATACAACGCTATGCTAATTATTTCAAGAATACGCGACAAAAGCGTGCAGGACAAATAAAAGTATTTAGGTCAGGCGGTAAAGTACAAACAAGCTTCGCGTGGCCGTAAAGTTGCTGAAAAAAAAAATCTAAATCTTCCTACTATCACTTGCGGAATATTTTTTAAATTACTATCACTTGCGGATTACTTTTTAAATAACTTAAAGGAAAAATAGCTCGGTAATCTCTATATAGTTTTGAATAAAGAAGGGTAAAAAAAGAATCATCTGCTCAGCATAATTTCAAACCGAAGGAAACCAAGTAGACCAAGACTATAAAGTCAGCCAACATGCATCAATGTTGACTATGCTCGTGTATGTCTGTCCGTCTATCTTTATCTATATAGGTAGTAAGTTGGAAAGTTTTTTGAAAGTTTGTGTTTTTAGGACACGGTAGATTCCTATAATTATTACCGTGCCTGCACATAATATAATTTCTGTAAAAGATGGGTTCAGTTTTGAGGCCGTCGTGCTATTGTAGTAAGAAATAAACGTCTGTTACCAAATAGACGGTTAGGGACACATACTAAGTAGGTAGTAGGTACTGCTAGGGACAATAAATACACTTAACACCAATTAAGATGCGCGTGAGTGTAAATCGTTTATCGCTATGCGCACGCGTTGACATCTAACTCGATTACAAACGCTGGACCCATAGGTAGATGACTCACCAAAAAAGGAAACAGTTCCGACTTTTAATGTCGTTATAGTTTTATTATACTTAATAATAGACGGGACATAGGGAACAAAGTCGTAATCCGATACATTTGTCCTAGTGGGCAAAAGTTGCTCAGTCTAGTATGGTACGCCTGCATGTCAAGTCGCATTCGTGTACACAATGGAAAAATATTTTCTAAGAAAATATGCCGAGTTGCGCATTACGATATTGCAAATCTCGTAATGGTAAAACGACTGGACCTAACTTCGGTTAATTTAGATGGCGTCACTGAGAAATGACATCACAGTTTTTCTATGACTTTTCTTCGCATAGCTCAGATTATAGAAAGAAGAGAGGAAATATTTAAGGGCTGCTTAAACGTTTGAGCAGCTCCTAAACTTTAATTTCGTGTACCTAAACGTCTTTTTTGAGTATCTTAAATCTTTTTGGGCATGGACAATAAGCTTATTGCTGAGAGAACACAAAATTACAAACAATTTGACACTATTACATAACGGTATTCCCGTTTCTTCCCGTGGGTAGAAAAAGGGGGGGAAAACAAAAGGTAAAAGCGACTAAGGGACTTACTAGGGAATGGGCAGCAGCGTTCTCTATGCATTTTAACACCATACAGCGATCGCCAACCCGCCTGCCAAGCGTGGCGATTATGGCAAACCCCTCCTTTAGGGAAGGCCTATGTCCAGCAGTGGACGTCTTTCGGCTGAAATGATTCCTGTTTATAGTGATCACCGTGTCATGAATCACGTTACGTAGGCCTCATCCAGCCGCTTCCATATATTCGTGTCTTTCGGCTCACCTTAAAGATGCCCAATTTTGTCACAGAATTAATGGATTTCCCCATTGATCTTTGTGACCTTTCGATAATTAAAGCTAAGTCGACGGGTGTCCTAGGGCCAGAGTCTGAGAGCAGAGGTGGCCCAGTGGTAACGGCCCCGACTTACGAGTTGTCGTGGGTTCTAAACCTAAGGAGGCGCTATAGAATTGAATAGAATTATCTTTATTCGAGTAACCAAGACTCAACAAGATTGTTAGACTTACGACTATGTTATTAAGCAGTGACACTAAACAAAAAAAACAATACAAGAAATAATGGTTGGTCACCGTTGCGACATCACATGAGGGACGGCACTACAGTGACCCACTTATACACAGTCCAGGCGACTCGCAACCATGCTTAAGACACTGTTGGAGCTGCCCCGCACCCTGCGCACCAAGGAAGCGCACCTTTTACGCATTGTTGCATAAAAGCAATCTACATGCGCATCTGCAAACATCCCTGACGCACTACAGAAACGGGGCAACCCCACCAGTATAACTACTACAGCCACCAGTATAGCTATACTTTGTGTACATAATTTCATCACTACTGCTCTCAAAACGGTGAAGGAAAACATCGTGAGGAAACCGGCATGTCCTAGAACCAATAAATCGAAGACATGTGACATCTCCTAACTCGCACTGGTGGATTACAGTCCACTACTCCCTTTCGAAGAGAGGAGGCTTGTGTCCCAGCAGTGGGAACATTATAGGCTGATTATGCGACGGGAGTCCAGTAGTATTAAGTACTTTCTAAATGAAAGAGCATTTAAATAGATTCACCCACGTCCAATGCGTTATTTACTTTGTCGAGCAGCCCAGTTTTTGGACCCTATAAAGCAATGGATTAAGTAGCAATATCCTTAAAAACTCTCTGATTGCCTTCAAGCCTCGATGACACTGGGCTAGTTTACAAGCTACAAGCCACCGAGTTCGCGAGCAGCTTGTAAACTCGCTCCGTGTCATTGTGCTTTTTTACAATCTGTATTTGAGTATTCGATTATAAAAAAGCTGCTTGAAAAATAGAAAGCTGGGCTAATTTACTCGCCATTCGCTTGCGTATTGGCCTGTAAGCTAGTTAACTAGCTGTGCTGTGTGTCATCATCGCTGCTACTTGAACTAGTTGCGAGCATCTTTGCGTTTTGGCAGTTTAAGCTAAAATGTTCTAGTGCTAAAATGCTAGCTAGTTCGCTACTGAGCAAGTGGAAAGATTTTTTGTGTCATCGACACTCGCTTAGGTACTCGCCCACTCGCTAGCTTTTAAACTCACCGACTAGCAGCTCGTAAAGTAGCCCAGTGTCATCAAATCTTTACGCAGTTAGGGTGCTTATTCCGATTTCCGAAAAAAACAGCAGGCGGTTTACTGAAACATTTTGTAAATTATTTAATTTAAGCTTAACAATGCAAGTAACGTGGCATGAGAGCCATAAAGCGTGAGGGTAAATCCAATAAAAATGATTTATTCGCTCTAGTTATCAGCTGTAACCACCCGGGTACGATCAATCATGCAGTTATGATCATTGCAACATTTGCATTTTTAAATTGAGAACATGGAGAACATGATATTAAATTAAATCTGATTTCAATTAATTCAGCTTTATGAACTAAGCTGTAGCTCTGCTTTTGCATTGAATTAGAAATGATTCTTCATTTAATCTTATTATAGTTAATTAATTTAATTACAGAAGATTTAATAAGTTAATACGGGGGAACAGCCAGCAGTTTTCAATCAAGAAGTCCCTTCCCTCATGATGAACATCCTACTAATACCTATTATAAACGCGAAAGTTTGTAAGTATGGATGGATGGATGTATGGATGGACGTTTGATACTCTTTCACGTAAAAACGGCTGGACCAATTTTGATAAAATTTTGTATCGAGGTAGCTGACACCCTGGATTAACATATAGGATACTTTTTATTATCCCTATATTCCCACGGGACCGAAACTTACGCGGGTGAAACCGCGGGGCGCAGCTAGTCCTCAATATATGAGTGATTGAGTCGGATTGGCGGTGAAATTCAGGGATTGAGCTTTCCCCAATGTTTTTTTTTTTTTAAACGTTGCCCCACACTAGGAATTTCTCCTGTATTGTGGGTGCGTTTACAAACATTTAAACTCACATACACAAACAGCCAGACCCGGAACAACTACTTGTAGGTCATACAAATATTTGTTCCGTGCGGGAATCTAACCCGCGACACGCAGCGCAGCAGTCAATCGCTTAACCACTGCGCCAACCGTGCCGTCAAATGTGATGAAAGCTATATGTAGATAATGAAGGCACCTTAGAACTAACGGTCTATTTTTTTTTGCTAGGAATTGACACAAATTAATAACAGCCGCACGGGTCGATTGATCAGGTTAAGCAACGCTTGCCGCGGTTGGTCTGTGGATGGGTGACCTTTTTCATACCAAGACCCCTCCGTACCTCAGAAAGCACGTTAAGACGCTGGTCCCGGCTGTCATTGGTAGATGTTTGACAGTTGTTACGGGTCGTCAGAAGCCCTAAAGACTGACAACCAGTCTTACCAAGGGTTATCGTGTTACCCAGTAACTGGATTGTGGGGGTCAGATAGGCAGTCGCTCCATGTAAAATACTGGTATTCAGCTGCGTCCGGTTAGACCGGATGCCGACCCCAACATAGTTAGGAAAAAGCTTTTTACAAAAAAAAATCACTTATGCCTAAGTGCCTACTTTGCCTTACCTCTAACATCATTGAAAATTGAAGCGATTGGAAATTAGAGTAAATGTTTCCGTGTTATAGTTTTAAGTACTTAATAGGGTTAGTAGGTAGGTATTTCTTTATTTATTTTTATTTCTCAGTCTATCATTAATGTCTTAAATAGGAAGATAGGCCACTCTCTAACATCACGTAAATATTAAATAGACCCGATGTCGTGCATCATGTGCTCGACAACCGAAATAGACAGACATATTACGTGGGCTATAGCGGGAACGAGATCGCAATAATTGTCACTGTTACGTACCCATAACAACTCGCAAAAAAACTACGATTCGGGTATTCCCCGCAAACCGGGAGTAATGTAGGTCGATTGTGTCCTTTCCCCTAATTTATGCGGTCCACATCGAGGAGCGCGTACCATATCTTCCTATTTAATACATCAATGCAGTCAATGGTACATTTAGGTCTTACATTAAACATTGTTTCACACATAGATACTACCATTGCTGGTGTAGAAATATTAAATAATAAGATATGTACAATCATGCAAATCAGAACTATGTAGGTACTTACATTGTAAGAATATTACTTATATAAAGATAAGAAATTTTGTATTATGTTTAAGAATTTATAATTTTACTACCATTGCTGGTGTAGAAATATTAAATAATAAGATATGTACAATCATGCAAATCAGAACTATGTAGGTACTTACATTGTAAGAATATTACTTATATAAAGTTATGAAATTTTGTATTATGTTTATGAATTTATAATTTTAATGACAAATTAACAGACAGGTTAAGTTTAATCAAAAATGCATTATTTATAATGTCAAAATATGAATAGTACAATCAAAATAAAAATCATAACGTCGAAAATATAAATCCTGATGTCAAAAAATAGATCACAATGTCAAAATATAAATCATAACGTCAAAAAAAATTAAAAATGTCCAAGAATTCATAATAATGTTAAAGTACTTATGTCTTATAATAATCTTATTTACAATATCAAAAGGTATGGTTTAAAAATTATTTGACGGAATAAAAACACATGACAGAATGTCTAAGAGCCAATCAAACATTTTACATTTAAACTTATTAATTGGTAACCTCAGATTATAAAAAAGAAGCAGATGGACCGCGCGGAACACCGAGAGTGCGGCCAACAAAGCAAATACAAATTCAAAAGCGAATACACTCTCGATTCAGTACAGCACGAAGCGTCGCATCGTTAGTACGTCACGGGCTTTAACAGATAATTTCAGAATGATGCCGTCTTGTATTTTTAAACATTGTAAAAACTGTTCCCAAAAACAAAAGAAATAAGATGGAGTATCTTTCATAAGTAAAATATTGATTATTTGTCTATTTGGATTTATTTTACGGGTTTATTGTTAGTGACATCTTGAAACACAAAACCTTAACAAAAATCATTCGGTGTTGCTAGTTTATATTGAAACATTTACCCCTAAGTTAGGAAATAAGTATAGGATACAGGAGTATCGATTTACAAAAATATTTATGTCGATAATAGTGTTATAATTATCGCCTTTTCTGGTTATTACGTTGATAAATAAATAAGTATGTATGTGTCTTCGTAAGTGTAACTAGTTAATGGATTTTATAATACTTATTACATCAGTCGATTTGCTATATCATGGGTTATATGACGTCACCATAAAGTTAGTATTGCTACCAAAAACAATAAAATGTTGGTGTCGGTGTGTGGTGACCAAAAAAATATATCGCAAATGTATCGTTTATATGGGTATTGTTAATTTGACGTACCTATACTGTTAATAAAAACAACTGATTTAAGAAAAAAAAAACTTTTTTTTTTCATGTAATGAAATATTGTGGCTAATTTTTTCATTCTCCTGGCAACCGTACACACACATAGAGGCACCTGTTCTTATAGTGCTGTCACGTGGCTGTAACGCACACATGTCTACAAACGGGCCTCACTTTATTGTTCCGCGCGGTCTATCTGCTTCTTTTCTATAATCTGAGTTGGTAACATTCTCAGGGTAGGTGGTAATTTATAAGATTTTGATTGTCATACAACTGGCATTTCTACTGTACAATTGCAATCTCTGAGCAGGGTAGGTACTAGTAATTGCACGGCATTTTTTTTTGTTCACTCTTTCGGAGACTTGTTCATTTAATAGAAATAAATAAGGTTATTTTTTACAAATGGACAAACTTCAAAAAGGTAGCTGATGGTTAGGTAGTAAGTAGATAAACAATATGCATCTCTTAGCGGTTTTCCCTAGTAAGCAATTCGAGAGTATCTGCATCTTTAAATATCCAGTATTTAAACCAATTGAATACAAACAGACAGACAGAAAACTCTATGACTAAATTGACAGCCAATTTATGCATGTAGTGAATTTAAATGTTAACCTATTAAACTTTTATTAACTAGCTGTAGACAGTGTTTACAACCACTAAAATAAAAAGTTTCTTCTTCGAAAGAGCCTTCGATGTCGCTTCAGTAGGCCTCTTCGAGAGCATAAACAAGGGAAAATTATGGAAGGACATCAAGCACAAGTACGAGCAGTGAATGAAACAGATCTCCATTAATTAAGATGATTTAATTTATTAGTTAATTTTACTTGTTTAAATTGATAAAAAAAAAAAAAACGGAAAACTTTTATGGGTTTACGTTACAGAAAACTTAGAACTGTAATCCCGCTATCGTATCATCTATTCTGTTAATTGAGCTTCTGTCTCTAGGTTTCCGTTTTTTTTTAATGTAACATACATTAAAAAAGAAAAATCGGATGACGGTGGCAAAAAAAGAAAATACAGAACCAATGACACCGACTTCCAAAATTTAATTAAATATAATATTAAATGTGGGTGTACTACAGGTACACCTCTGCCCAACCCTTCGGGGAAACATGCGTGATGTTATGTGCTTCCGAAAATTAAAGTTATTTTTACTTTTTAGTGTTATTTTTTGGAAGTCGGTTGTTTTTTTTTTGTAAAAAGTTTTTTCATAAACTTTTTTCTTCAAACCTTGCTCGTAATTTTTGAGTCGAGGTGATCTCAGAAAGTCTCATTTCCTTCTTACAAGATATAAAATATGAATAACAAATGCTCTCAAAGAAGCCGGATATTAGTCAGCGTGCAATACCTGAGGGAAACGCAACGCATATTCGATTGAGGACACGATTCTCATTTCCCTTAGTATGCCCTTTCACTTCTTCAAACCCTTTACTTGTCAGAGGAAGCACTTACGATTGCATTAAGATTTACTATTTTATAGTACCATCAAAACACCTGTTCCTATCATCAAGCCGAGATGAACACTTATAATGACGTAGCACGTATTGATTTGTTTAGTCTCACTTCTAGATCTAGTGATATAGTGTCAACGCCTTCCTCAACCCTTTGGTGGCGCGATAAAGCGAACTAAGTACACTTCGCACGCTCTCTGTTTACCTACGGCTACATTGTCGCGATAACGCGAACTCCACTTCGCGCGCTCTCTCTCGCACACCTGTCGATGTCTCGCTGTACAACATTCTACGGCTACATTGTCGCGATAACGCGAACTCCACTTCGCGCGCTCTTGTTCGCACCTATCGATGTCTCGGTGTAAAAAAAATTAAAATATTACTGTTCCCGAGAAAAACAACGATAACATTCTTATGATAATATATGGCACCACGTGTCTTTCGAATCATGATTGAATTATATTATGGGATGTAAATATTAAATAACACTTTAAATTTTATTAAAACAGCTATAAAATTGTATATCAGCACATTCAGCACTTTAAAAAATAATACCTTACTAATAATACATGTACCATTTAATATTATTACAACCCCTATAATATTACAAGCAGAGTACAACCCGAAATGATTGTCAAATTTTAAATGAACGCGAGCGAAGCCGTGGGCAAAAGCTAGTGTACATAAATTAATGACTTATTATGGTGTCTGTTTATGTGGAGGTACGTATCGATATCATGGGCATGGTTCTTACGAGAATAACCATTGTTGTAGTGACCTAGACCTTGATTCTTGACAGCCGTAGGAAGATGACTGATGATCTAAATTATAATTTTATTACCTTGCTCGTAATTTAGATGCTGGTAGTTTAATATTTTGCAAGTCTCGTTCTAAAAAGGTTTGTCTTAGGTAGAGATTCATCGGCATTCATATATTTTACTAGATTCTCGGAATTTAAAAAAAGCATTTTGTAAAGTTTATAATTGTTATTGAAATCCAATATGGAACACTTTAAGCAGATGTGTATTATTAGTTTCTACGACAGACTGTTTACTTTCTGCGTCTGGTGTCTGTAAAATAATCGGTTTCATGCTTATTATGAATCATTAAACCGTAATAACTCATAATTGAATTTCTCAAATATTGTTGCTATGTTCTGAACAGCTTCTTCACTGACTGAAAATAAAAGAAAATATATCGTGGATTAATTTGCTCGCGTCATGCTGCTCATAATAGGAAGTCGACTCATAAGTTGAATGGTTAGTCTACTGGTCGGTATTTCTGATAACTTTTCTAAGAATAATCTATTCTGCCGAGTCTGTCAAATCTAGTCTTGTGATAGAAGTATGACCAGCACACTATTTAATTTAATAATTCCAATGAATATGTCGTACCTTGCGCAGATATACAAGATGTAACATAAAATAACACACAACGTCTTAAGGGGTCATTGTACTCATAATTATGAACAACTTTTACTATGGGACCAAACCTGAAATTGTGAAAAAAAATCAGCTGTTCCCTACATTTGACGAGTTATGAAAACACATTAGGGAACAGCTGATTTTTTTTCGCGTTTTCTTGTTTGGCCCTATAGTAAAAGTTGTTCATAATGATGAGTGTTGTGCGTTATTTATGTTACATCTTGTACAAAGGTATTCCTGAACACTTGTTTCATATATTTCATTACATTTCCTTCTATTGCTATTAAATCTAAACGCTCGTACTTCATCAAATCAATAATGAATGGCATCTCTTTTGGCATGAGTACCATCTGCTACTACTAAATCAAAATAAACATTACTTATTCTAAATATTCGACATTCCTGAACCATTTTGCTATACGAGAATACTCTAAGACATATAAATAATGTAAGTATAGATATTTAAATCTATAGGGACGGGGTGATTGATAGCCTTCAATTCCCATTACCCCCATAAGATGGATACATGCACTCAGGAAGAAAAACCCTTCATAATATGTGTAATGTACTACTTTATGTACCTACTCCTATAGATAGAGTAACCTCTATGGGGCTTAGCGTTCAAAGGTGTGGGGAATGTGCACATTATCAGGTATGAACTGTTTCAATTATATTGCAATTTAATTGAGGACATTCTAAGGTTTCCATTTTCAATTAATGAACTATAATTTCAAATGATATTTCGAAAATTTTGTGTTAGGGCTGTCCGTATGGAGGAAAGTTATAAATTCTTTGGATTTTTTTTAACGTCCGTAATTAAATAAACCGTGTCTTCTGCTTGAACCCCTAACTTGAATAAAGAACTAAGAAAACCTTATATCATTAATAGTTAAGAGTAAAGCAGATGCTATTTTTAATCAGGGTTATATCCTAGCATGCTTTAAGACTCTACCGTGAGTAACGGATTACGTTATGCCCCTAGTGCAAATTAGCAATGGCTAGTAACAAATTGTATTTTATTGCATTCATTTATGTCATCTCCAAACGCCTATCCACGTTTACGTTCATACTGGTTTATTTCAGTAGGTACAGCCCGATTCAAATTTAATGGCGGCTGGGAACATGAGGCCAGTCGCTGCGCAGTAATGAATTCAAGTGTCAGCGGGGGTGAGGGGAGTGGGGGAAAGGACAATGATATAAAGACGAGATATGAGGCATTTAAAATTTCTATAGAAAACTTATTTTCCCATAACTCTTGTTTAAATCAGTGTCCATTCAAAATATATGTTTGGGAAACTAGATATTTTGTATTCCAATCGGAATAAAGACACACTACCTTAAGAATATGGTTGTTTCACAAATTATTTTGGTATTAAGTATACGTTTGTATGAACTACGCATCCATCGCCAGCCTCTTAAGTTGGACGCGTAGGTACTATAGCGGCATGTACCTACTTATTTACTTTGTATGTTAAATTCTTATCTTCAAACAAAATGTTTGTAAGTAAATGACAACTGGCTAGATCTAATATCTATGCTACACCTATTCATACTAGTTAACTTAACTACTAGTACTAGGAGTTTATGGTCAGTTTTAGTTGGTCGCCGTGAGTTTCATTACACCAAGTGGAAATGTGCTAAAGCTTTGACTGCTCTGCATTTGAAAGTCCGATGTCTAAAGCTGACATTTCGCACATGATCGACGTATGCAATTCTGATTCTGGATTTTGAACTAAGTACTGCCACAGTTCCATCCACAATGTCGGTCCTGAGTACAGCTAAAGCCATGCCATCTGCTAGCCATCTAATCAATAACATAATCGTACAAATCATTAAACAGGGAACATTGGGGACCTACAATTCATTTAGAAAGAAAGAAAAGAAAGAAAATACGTTTATTTGCAGTAAAAATGACGCAAAGAAAGAAAATAGATACAAAAAGACCAAGTTGGGGGAATTTGAGTCTGTTGAATCCTGGAGCTTATAGGTTATATGACTGCATAGTAGATACTGAACAGTGTGACCATTAGCCCAAGATCGAATCAATCACCTAATCGTACAAATCCTATCATTTAACAAAATACATGTAACATCTCAATGGCATTCAGTTTGGACGTTCGACACCGATAATTAATGCAAGCCCACACTCGCTTCACGCTGTCATCGGCTCCATTCACTCGTTCAATGGAGGTAGGCACAACACGGCTGTCAAAGGCTGGGTATAGAAAGCCGTCTACGCACCGACGCTGAATAGAGTCTGAAGTGGCTAGCTATAGGTCCGTTTACACTTCCGACGCACGACCGACGTGAGCTGTTGCAACGTAGTATTTATGCTCTTTTGCGATGGCTGAAATGTGTCGTATCACTTGAGTTGCTATACGGTTAAGCATAAAACTATCATTGAAAATTGCCAGACATCAATAATAATTCTTCAACGTGGTTTGGAATAGTTACTGTCGAAGATTTAAAATCGAATCGAATTTGTGTGTGTGAATCGTAGTGGCTGAAAATAAATGATTCTAGGTTGATCTTAGAATCTGAATTGAAGAATGACACAAATATTGCTTGATTCATAAATCATTTAAAATTACTACAGAGATTAGGATTCTTCAAAGATTTTCTTGTAAAATACTTGTCTTATTTTTTTTTTGTTTCAGATATTATGGATCTCATTAGTGCAGTATCTTTATTATGATACATTTATTTATTATAATATTGGACAGCAGTTTTATTATTTAAGAAGGATATTAGGGGTGAGTTTTTAATCATTTACAAAATTTGCTAACGGGACAACCCTACTTTGTAAAACCGGCCAAGTGCGTGTCGGACCACGCACAATGAAGGGTTCCGTAGTTAGGATGAATTTATCCCAAAAACAAACTTAACATTGTAGTTGAAAAACATGCTCTCCCCTACATCGATATACGTTACGGTCAATTTTTCAACTGCAAATTTAAGTTGGTCGACTTATTACTCGAAGACCCTACTTAGCTGTGATAGTTTTCCTTTTAATTTCGTCATATACACCACTGCCATAATTTTTTTCACATATCCTAAACCAACCATTTAGCTGGCAGGGGGGGGACACACATACTTGACTTTAACAAAAAAAAGCACTTTAAAGCTTAATATTACGCAAACGGATTTCAGGATTGAAAAATGGCTTTCACAGACCCACAATATTTTTAAACGGCCTATCCAACGATACCCCATACCATGTATTAGATGAGAAAAAAAATATCATCCCCGTTTTACGTGCAAGGGAGGTACCCTAAAGAAAAATGTTTTTCATGGTTTTATTTTACGACTTTCTCGGTGTGATTAATGTGTACACCCATGCCAAATTACAGCTTTCTAGGACTAAGCGTCTCTGAGCTAAGTTGGGGACAGACGGACGGACGGACAGACAGACGGACAGACAGACAGACAGACAGATAGACGGACATGGCGAAAGTATAAGGGTTCCTTGTTTACTACGGAACCAGAAGGAACTAGAACTAAAAATGAAGCATGAGTTAAAAAAAAAGAACATGTTATTTCATAAAACGCAGTTTTTCTCACCTGCCAGCATTCAGCATACGGGCTGAAAAAAGGTTGAATAAACCTCGTCGACGATATTTTTTATATTTTTTAATTTTCAGTTAGGACTATGCATCTCCCGTGGCACGGCGACTGTTATAAATTTATGTTGCGCCCTGGTGTTACTTCCTCTGTGCAAGAAGTTGAATCAATTGCTGTACAGAGTCTTATCAAGATTATGGCCTGGATTATTCTTTTTCTGGCTAGAAAAAGCGAAGAGTTTTCACATGACTGTTGCAATAACGCTATTAATTTTTGCCGGTAAGTGTGCTTGATATGCTTCAACAGTACCTAACTATTAGATTTGTAGCTTTGATAGACAGATGTTACTGGTCCTATGGGTTCATAACGAAGCAGAAACAGTCACGTTTTTCCAATGAAATACTTACTAAAAAAGTGCCATGCTTTATGCTTTCCTAGAAACTTGGAATTTCAATATACTAAGTAGGATTTCTTTTCTTTTTAAATTGTGCGTGGATTGTACTTAAAAACAGTTTGCGTTGCTGAGTCAAAGAGGAGTTTTATAAACGTGGTCTGAAAATATGTTGAATAAAAGTAGGCAATTAATAAAAGAATTACAGAACGGTTATTGTATACTAAGAAGTCTTTAAACAGTTCCAGCCAGCTATGTTATAAAAAAATTTTACGTTCGAAAAACAAACTTCTCGTAAACAATTTGGCTTCTTTTTCATATTTTGGAAGCTATTTCCAGTCAGTCTCTACACAGGAACTGAAAAAAAGAGGTATTCAATAGGTTCCATTTTTAAAATATTCACAAAGCGAATTGGAAATGGTGGAAGGCTCGTTAAAGCCCTCGGCGTATGTAGAGCACCATTAAGTTGTTGAGACGAAGGCTTGAGGCGAATGGCTGTGAACACCACTGTTAGGATTTCTAGCTTTTGTTCGTGAACTAGGACGTGGGTTTAAGTTTTACCTGTACTTATTTAAATAAAACTGAAAGAATTTTGTCCTTTAATTTTCATTAAAATTTCATCGAGCTTTTTTAAAGCCACTGTTTCTGTGAAGCTCCTTTGTGGCCGTCTTGCAACTAGTTCGAAAAAAGAAATAATGTTATATAGGAATTTAGGTTTATGCTAAAGTTAAATAACTCATTCTAATAAAAATACTTTACACCAGTACCGCAAACACTGCCCATTATTTACTTCAAAACTTCCTCAACAATTTCCGTACCAGGATTTACAGCTAGCTTCGTAACACCGGCTATATCTTACCAACCTACCAACAAGCAGTATAATACAGGTACATTATTGTTTCCAGTTGTACATTCCATTTCCCACCTGGTAAACTTGTGGAATTTCTCCAGAGGGTACGACCAACAACACGCCGAGATTAACTTCGCAAGGTACAGAAACGAGGTTAGTTTAACAAACTTTAGACTATCTGCGTTAAGTAAAAACCGTTCAGGTGATTTAGCGGGGCGGGGAATTATTCTGGGATTAACGTAAGTTGTTAGTGGTTATGTAAGAAAGTATGTGGAAATATCGTGAGGGAGTAGATAAGATTAGGAGTGAATGTGGTGCTTGATTCAGTGTCATTATTTTCATCAGCCCATAGCAGTCCATTGCTGGACAACTCTCGTCCAGCAGCTACCAGCCACCCTGCGAAGATCGTCGCTCCACCTAGCCTGAGGGCGTCCTACCTTACGTTTGCCGTTTCGCGGTCTCCACTCGAGAACACTACTCCAACGGTCATTAGTTTTACGGCTAATATGGCCGGTCCATTGCCACTTCAGCTTGCTTATCCTGTGAGCTATGTCGACAACTTTGGTTCTTTGCCGGATCACCTCGTCCCGGATTCGATCCCTCAGAGAGACTCCAAGCATAGCCCGTTCCAAACCAGCCATACCGTGAGTGTCCACGTTTCGGCTCCGTAAGGCATATCAGGCAGGACGCACTGATTGATTCAGTCTGGTGTAGTTTTATCTGAGGCAAAGGCTTCTAGATAATGTTAAGGAAGAAGAAGGACGGGTTAGGCAAATTTAAGACTTAGGTCTGTACAATCCTCAAAAAAACACTTATGTACAAACAGAAATTAGTTTGGAAGTAGAAAGACTTTTAGGAGTAAAATGATTTTAGACACAGGAGAGTCATTTAAATGGAAACGCAACGATCATTGAAATTGAATAGATTTAGCTGACTTGTGCATTCGTTCCTTGTCGCCATAATACCTTAGTAAAGTTACTCCAGGCTCCAGGTGACGATGCAAATGCAGAAATTCTTTTAGATCAGGATTCTTGCTGCATCGGTTACCTAAGTCTTTCGTAACTCTATTGAGAATTTAGTTTTCCATTTTACCCTTATATAACTTTCATGGCAAATAAATAGAATGTAGTCGAACAAATGAATCTATTATTCGTGATAGAATTGCAGATAAATTAAACTGCATAATGCCATTAATTTACATTCTACTGTCTATCGGTTATGTTCGTGCAATTTCCGATGAATAGTTTATGGTACCCAGCTAATTGTAGCCAGTTACCTAATTGTATGTTATTTGTATGAGGTAAATAGACGCGTATAATGTGTATATATTAAGTATAGGTCTTACTAGGATCTATACATGATTTTAGTTACCTATACAACATATCCCAGAATTAACGCACAACTTCTTAAGGGGTCATTGTACTCATCATTATGAACAACTTTTAATATGGGACCAAACCTGAAATCGCGGAAAAAAAATCAGCTGTTCCCTACATTTTGACGAGTTTTTCGAACATAAATGTAGGGAAGAGCTGATTCTTTTTTCACTACATATTTCAAGTTTGGTGGCGGCACACTTACCCGCTAATTTCTTACGTCGCACTTTACACTATTTAATTGTTTTTTTATTTTTACCTGCTGTACTTATATTATATTGTGTGCCTTTAGTCTGTGCTAAATAAATGTATTTTTTTTTTTTTCTTCTTTCTATCTAAACTCTTTGTTTTATTTTGTTTTAAAAAACAAAGTTCTTGTTGAAAAACCCTGTACATATGAAATGGATAGATTCGTTTCCTACTATAGATTTTGGGTTTGATATTATTTACGTACATAGATTTGTCAGGAGTGCCTCGTTGGTCTAGTGGTCACAAGCGCTACTGCTGAGCTATAGGTCCTGGGTACGATTTTGGGTCGGGCAAAATGTTATTGGTTTTTTCCATCTAGAATTTCTCAGTATTAGCCTAGATCAGTCTTAGCAGTCTGGATTTGTGCGAGGTTGATGGCAATAGGCTCGCCCTCTGTTACATGGGACCTTACATAACTGGGGAAATGTGGATGTACTATAGGTACACCTCTGCCTAACCCTTCGGGGATTACAAGAGTAATGTTATGTTACTTCTCAGGTTTACATGAGTCAAGGCTAAAGACACTTTGCCCTATATACAGCGTTATTTTTAAAACGTCAATAACCTCTTAAGGGGTAATTTTACCCATCATTATGAACAACTTTTAAGAAAAAGACAGACCAAACCTGACATCGTGAAAAAAAAAATTCAGCTGTTCCCTACATTTTAACGAATTATTCGAACATAAATGTAGGGAACAACTGGTTTTTTTTAGGTCCCATAGTAAAAGTTGTTCATAATGATGAGTACAATGACCCCTTAAGAGGTTATTGACGTTTTAAAAATAACCCTGTATACAACTGAACTAGTTACTATTCTCACTATGGAATGATATAGGTATCTGAAACACAAAAAATGGTGAATGTTTAAATCTTTAAATTAAATTCTTTTAAATTCCTAAGTTGCTACGGTCTCAACATATAAAAAAAAAAACATGTATTCAGCTAACAATTCCAGATTGCTATCATTTTGACTAGCAACCATAGATATTACGTCATCTACATCCTGTAGCTCATAATAATGATGACGCGAGGTTGCGTTTCGAATAGGAATATAATAGACTATACTTGTCAAAAAATAATAGGCCCGTTTTGACATTTAACTTCTTTTTTTTTTCTTCTTTGGCAATTAACTTGAATCGATTCTTCGTAGTTGTCGCGATGGTCAATCGTGACGTAACTAGTGAAGTAACCATACGACTCGGTACTCGATACTCACGATAAATCGATTCAAGTTAAATTTCAAAACGGACCTATTATTTTTTGACAAGTATAATGATAAAATAATGACTTGACGTCCTGGAATCCCTCTGCCCCTCTGCAATAAATATTTGTATCAAGCCATCGTAGATGTATGTTTTTCTGAATGATTTCATTGTGGGTTCCAAGACAGATTATTTCTCTTGGACAAGCTTCATTGTTTCGACATGTTTCTGTTTGAGATTCTGAAGTCAAGTCAAGCCAGAATCACCTGCACACAGGTGCAGGTTAAAATATAGTCACAGGCTTGTTCCAAAAAAGCTCTGTGTCCACTCTGTGCCAATTTATGACAAAATGCGCTCTTCAGACATTGTCCGTGCTTAGGTGATTGTTTGAATTTGTTTTTATTGTCATATGATTGTCATTTACACTTTAACCATCTGAGGGATATTAGGCGTTAATAATTTGTTTAATTTCAGAATCCTCTATGCCTGTTACTAAGTACGGCTGGTCTGACTGGCGTGTCCATGCTTATCATCACTGTATGCATGGGGCTGACGTCCATGAGAATTGTCCGTAGAAGGGTTTACAACGCTTTCTGGTATACCCACCAGCTGTATGTACTATTCATCGTGCTTCTTATTATACATCCATTGAGGTAAGTTCGTTATTCATTTTGAAGTTTATTTAGTGTTTTTTCTCCAGTTCCTAATTTTCTTATGTAGTTTACGACAGGTTTATTCGATTTTTGTTGTCATGATTGACTAAGCGGTCTATGAAAATGGGTTATTCCCAAAGTACTCCATTCTTTTGTTCTAAAAAGATAAGAATCTCATACATTAATTCCTGAGTTATTCCAAGGAATTATTATTATTTAAAAATACTTAGTATTTTGTTCCCATTCTGCTCCATTATTATCTGGAATTATTTTCAAAGTAGGTCCACAGATTATTCGTTATCAATTCTCAAACTGCTCCATCTACATAATCTTATACAGGGTGTAAGGGACAGTCCTCCGCAGACTGATGGGGCGAATTCAGTATATCGTACTAAGGTACATGAAATTATTTCAGGAACGTTATGGGAATCCCATGAACCTGATTTGTCGCGGCGGGGTAGACGGCCGCATTCGCTGATTTCAGGCGTCGTTCGTTAGAGAATTTCAACATCCATTGCTGTTTTTTTTTATTTTAGCTGTGTTATTTACCATAATGGAGTACTGCGTACAGAGAATGTGATTTTACATTGAAATAAAGGAATAGTAACTGAAATTACGATAAAAAAAAAATACAATTTTCCTGAGAAAATTTTCAGTGGAATATGATTCAAAATAAGGAGCTGAATGCACCCTGTTAATTTGCGGAGGGCTGTCCCTTACACCCTGTATATAAAATTCTCGTGTCACAATGTTAGTTACCATACTCCTCCGAAACGGCTTGACAGATTTTTATGAAATTTTATAGGCATATTCAGTAGGTCTGAGAATCGGCTACTATCTATTTTTTGTACTCCTAAGTGCTAAGATCGAGACTTACGCGGGTGAAATCGCGGGGTGTAGCTAGTTACCTATAAAATACATATATTTCATTACAGTCAGTCACAAAAATTCTTAAAAGAAATATTAAAGTTTAGCATTATGTTATAAGTTATAACGTCATAAATTTACTGTTTGATTAAAATGGAGTGATGATGATGATTTGAATGGAGTACGTACTTTGAGAACATTTTAATATTATCATGGAGTAGAATGAAACCTAATTAAAAATATTATATTTTTCATGGAGTAGTTTGGTTTGGGAACTCTTTTTGGAGTACTTTGGGAATAACCATGAAAATAAAGTTTTAAGTAGTTATGCTTCTTTGTGTTTCCCATATTAAATTATGAGCTTGTATTTTACGACCTAACGGTTAAAACAAACATAGAAAGCTACCATTTTATGGCTATTCTGAAGTTAATGCAACAGCTGCAGAAATACAAGACCTTTCTTAAGCGCTTTACGCACGTGCAACAAAGTTTAGGCTTTAAAATATGATTTAAACAAGCTTTAACGTGCCTAGAGTGTTAAAAAGGAACATTAAAAAATATGTTGTGATATTGACAATCATAATTGAGGTATCAATCTCCCTAGCCTTTTCCGTACTATAATAATAATAATAAAAAAAAACATTTATTTCAGGTAAATTATACCCATTGCCAAACAAAAATTTATAGAAATAGGCCATACAAACTATCCAAACAGACAAAAAGTCAAAATAAAATTGCAACTAAATAAATTTAAACATTATAGAACTCATTAAATTAAAATAAACAATCATTAATACATTACCATAATAAAATATGTCAGAATCTACAAAAATTAAAATGTCAAATATAAAAAGTAAAAGTAAACTGTTTATACGTTACATAAATATCACGCCATTATTTTTTTTTATAAATGTCTGTTGCAATTACTTCAAATTTCTACCTGCCCCAAGCCCGATATACGGGTGGTCGGCTACAATCATAATTGACGAGGTAGAAAAATCCTGGCAAAAAACATAACATAAATACGTTAAACAAAAAAAAAACAGATTAAATATCATTTAAATACGTAATGTCTTGTTTGTCTATCTTGTCTGTATTGTATCTATTCTATCTTGTGACCTTATTGGATCATTCTATTCATACATCGTAATTTCTACTACGAGTACCCACCAAAATAAAGCTTTAGGTTGCTTTATTATGACTCCAAGGTCCAGTCCGAACATGTCAAAAGGTTTGAATATGAATGGTGGTTTAAAGTTTCAAAAGCGAATACAATAATTGTATGAGCAGTTGAGCAGCAAGTCAAAATGCGTGTGAGTCAGATGAAAATAATGAATCATGTTCATGTCGAACTGCTTTGGCCATATTTCTTTGCGAACCTACAGCTTATTTATTGCAAAAAGTGTCAAGGTTTGATGTTAATGGAATTAAACATTTTTTTTTTATTTTTTTTATTCAAAAATAAAGGGCTTTGTCGCACATGTGATTATGCCGCCCTGGTTGGTTTAACAAAATCATACTACTATTATAACCTTAGCATAGCTAATTTGTAAAGTACTCTAGCTGCATCAGAAAGTGGCACAGCTAGAGCACTATTACAGTAGCCCTGATAAGTTATGACAAGGAAAAGGTTTTAGTTATATTTTTGTGGTGACTGTAAGAAAGTTTTCGCCGTTTGGGAGAGCTCCAAACGACCAAAACTTTCTTTTACCAGCCTGAAACAGTCCCTGTACTTTCTTTTAAAGTAAAATAATGTCGTCCTTGCCTCATGAAATTTGATTAAATTCAGTAAAGAACTTTATTTCAGCGGGGTCCTGAAAGAAGAAGTCATAGAAACAGAACCTAGTCCAAATTTTAGTCAAAACGAAAATACTCCGAAATTCGTCGCCATCAAATCAAAGGTGAGTCGTACATTTTTACATGTTATCATATTTAGATTAAAATGTTATCGTAGTAATCATCAATTATTATAATATGATAAAAATCATCTCATATTGATAATGAATATACTAAAATAAAAATAATTTATTTGATTGATTTAGATTGATTAACTTTTCACCTGAAAGCATTCAGGTGAAAAGTTACGAGTACGTCTTGAAGAGATTTATCCATTAGAAGTGTATGGTGAACATTGATTATATTACAGGGTGATCGGTAATCCGACCTATTCCATGATACGGTTATACTAGAGGTAATTTCCAACAAATTAGGTAAGCTCCGCCAACTCACACATTTTTTTCAAGTAAAACACGTATCACTCGAAGACCTTTTATTTCTGCAAGTATGGGAAATTAGGGAATGTATTTTTTGAAGTGAAAACTTCATTAAGCGCGTTGAGCACTTTTTGGGTGAACAAAAATCATGGAACTCGCGTCATCGTCACCGAACGCTTTCCATGAGCTTTATGTAAGTTGTATACTGTTTTCACTTCTATCGGCAGTCCCCAAAAACTACCCCGCATGTTTTTTTTTTATAAATGAGCACTCGTTTATCACCAGTCAGAAAAATAAGTGTAACAAATAAGTGTCGAGAGAGAAGTAGTTATTTTTAAATTATTTGTTTTTGGTTACCAGTCTGAAAACTTGAACAATAAAGGCTTCTACAGACCAGCGCGACTCGCGAAGCGACACAAAGGCACCGCTCGTCGCGCGACACGCGGGGCCTTTGTGTCGCGCCAGTATGTAGAAGTCTTAATCTAAAAACCTCCGGGAACCGTAAATTTTTGACCCCTAGTTGGCGGGGTTTAATTTGTTGGAAATTACCTCTAGTATAACCCCCTTTTAAGGAATATGTCGAATTACCGAGCACCCTATACAGGGTGTTAAAGAAATTGCGTGCCATAGTTTAGTACGTTAGGGTACTGGGTAGGTTCTGTATCGGTAAAGGAACCCAGGAAAAATAAAGAAAACAAAATAAAGAAAAATATTGCAAGATCAACCTAATTTTGTACCTAGTTACTAACTTAAAATAGCAATCGTTTAGAATAAAAAATATTTTATTTGTTTAAATGCTTTAATTACTAAGTTAGTTTAGGTACTAAATTAGGTTGATCTTGCAATATTTTTTTACGTTTTAATTTTTAATTTTATTTATTTGTTTTTTTTTAATTTTTCTGGGGTACCTTTATCGAAACTGAACCTACCCCTAAGCTAAGGCACGCAATTTTTTTAACACCCTGTAAAGGTACACCTAGACCATTACAACAGCGTCTGTGTCTGACGTTAACCCTTTTCATACGCCACTCTCGTGGGAGGACACCTATTATATTGTACCTTGAGTAAACTCTCATTCAGACGTGAAATGAAACCGCCTCGGAGGGTACCTAATCTAATAAGTATATTAATGTCCCTAATTGATGTTCCCGCACTCTCGTCTAATGTATTCCGGAGTAGTGGAGTGGTCCTTGTGCTTTCAAGTGTCGGGTAGTCTGACGATAATTAAGGCGCTGACAAGAGCCAAATGATAAACGTAGGCTTGTCTTAAAAAAAATGCCTAATCTATATAGTTTGTGGTAGCGGAAAAAATATATATGTTATTCCTGAACATATTTCCCAGAACTTGGTTGTTATCAAAACATGTTTAGAAAAAAAAATCTCGATACAAATTAACGGTAAACTAACTTACTTACTTTGACTTTCAATCCAAAATATCTGTATTAAATATCAACGCGCGCGAATTCACACGTCTTTTTATCTAGTTTAAAATATGTGCATTACGTTGTAGAGATAAGGGTGAATTTGCTTTGTCGTGTTTTAGATTGACACTTCGCTGCGCTTCGACTCTGCGCGCTAGTATCAATCGACCTTAAATGGTTGGCCAATGATATAAAAAATCTTTAGATCCAATACTTACCGCTAATTTATGGCTCTATTTTATAAATATTCATGTAAATAAATTTATTATTTCAATAAACAATATTTCAATTACAACTATAGACCTATTGCGACGATTTGGTCCAAAAGTAATAAAAAAAAATGAGTAAAGGCTTTTACATACCGGGGCGACTTGTCGCGCGACGCGACGCGACTCAAAGGCACCGGTCGTCCCGCGAGACGCGGGGCCTTTGTGCCGCGTCGCGTCGCGCGACAAGTCGCGCCGGTATGTAGAAGCCTTTACTGCGAGAGCTGTAGGTTGAAGTCGGTTAAAAACTATTAAATATTTCCGTCCTGGGTTTCACAATCAATCTTAAAATTGTTTTGATATTTACAAAACTATTCTGAATATTGTTTAGCTTACTGCGGTTCTTAGTAGAAATATATTATTTAGTACAATAACCTCTAAGCTAGCAACTAGATTAGATTAGTCAGACGTGCTTCAAGGTAGACACAGAAATTGTTATGTACTCATCATAATTTGTCGTCTTTTTGTACGCGAGTTTAGTTCTCGCAGTTGCATAGATGGGACCAAATTCGACAAACGCGGCAACGTTTTCTACTAAAGTTATTTTTTTATAATCCCAGATAGTAATTTTTGTCATTTCAAATCTTTGTTGTTTGTTTTTTACCCGACTGACAAGGAAGGATTATGTTTTTCGCGCGTATCTGTATAATTGTTTGTAAATTTCTTAATACCTCGTATCTTCCAAACGGCTATATTTTAAGGATATCGGTTTTAGGTATCGATAAATTCGTCTTAAAAACCCAAGTGTCCATAAACAGGTGTTTGAAAAAAAAGTGATGGTGTTTGACATTTACACCTGTCACTTTACTAATTAAGTATCTGGGACATAGCTGATATCATTGATTTTACGTACCTAACTTCTTTTATTTACGTACTTACTGGATCGTGAATATACCTAGGTACTTTTTATTACTATCTCATGTATCACCTCCTGTTAGTAGTTTTATGGTGACAATACCAATAGCTTCATTCTTTAAATATTAATAGCTATAAAGACCCGAACTGGTGCCATTGAGCCTGAAAACCTATCTATGTATAGATAGATAGATAGATCATTTATTTGTCCGAAACATGAGTATGCACACACAAAGCATGCAAGATGTTAACTACATACATTGCAGAAAGGATCACAGTCATGTTTTACCAAATATGAATACCACGGAATGATGATGTGTGTGTCTATCACGAAATGTATGGGTTCACCTAGTTCCTGAATTACCTATAGCCGAAGCTCTATTTTGAGACTTTAATACCACACAATAGTACTGTGCACATAATGTTTATTGTAGGGACTCAAATTGATATCGCAGGCGCGGCTAATTTTCGTTGACCAGCTGTGGCCGGTCAAAGTGGATTTATAATAGATTTACGATCTAAAACGTTTTAGTTAAGCCTCATTAAACATGTTATATGTATCTGTCTGTGATTTGATATAAAGCCTTTGTATGGGATAATTGTAATTACACTGTTATAAAGTCCAGAATCGTCCTGTCCTATATTATTTTGATGATAAGACACAGAACACACAATTGTATTTTTTCAGAGATTTTCGCCTCTATTTCTAAATTCAGTTTGTTTATTTAATACATTGAAAACGATGTAGAACAAATCCACTGATGTTTTTGCTAAGCTTTTCATAATAATACAAAAATAAAATATAACGTGCAAGAAAGTTTACTTTGAAGCAAAGTGCGTGAGTCAACTTCGAAAATCAGACCATTATTTAATCGTAGGCGCAGGTTAGCAACCCAGTAGAAGTACGTAATTAGCGTTCGACATTCGTGTTAACATAATACGATATTTTTCGCTAACGACATGGGATTTTAACACATTGTGGATCAATAAAAAGGGTCTTCAAAGGCTGCATTCCCTATGTCCCCCCCTCTTAATCCTTATTCTAAGACGCTTTATAAGTGTCTTCTTATTGTTTTGTCCCAATTAACCTTTTGGCAGTTCTGAGATCTAGTTTTCTTCACGATTTATTAAACAAGTATCCTGAGATCATTGAACTGCTATCCATCATCATCACATTATATGGTTAAACACAACATTCGATCGTAACCATTAGTCAGCTTTCTGACGAATCTTGTTGTAAAAGTTGTAATTATGTGACTCATGTGACCTAATTTTGATGTGACATCAACCTGTCTAGAATGAACAATATTCATTTTAATGCGTGACCAACAGTTTAGTCACCGCTATTGAACCGGCCGATACATTTTTTTTCGTGGGAAGGTACCCACGCTAAACGGTGGCAAATGGAGTATCATTAATAGATACTTTAATTAAGCAATTGGCATCATTGTGATCATTTTAAAAACGTTCGACTGGTAATCTCGTTGATTTAAAAGTAAACAAGTTGCAGATAACTACGAATTAAGTGTATCCTGTTTATCTAATTTAGCCATTCATGTTTGTGGACATCTTATTTATCTTATTTTACGTAACTTTATCCACAAGTCTTCTATTGATGTTGAAAATTTGGATAATAGACTTTTATACATATAATACTTCTTTGTTTTTCGTATGATTGTTAGATATTCTATCTTGCTGCACTGCTTGACCTACATCATCGCCTTATGCAATTTAAACGCAATAATTTCAAATGATTCCGTTCATTTAATTTTATATCATAACTCCTCTCGGTATATTCTACTATGTTAATTGTTCTATTATTTCTGTTTATGTGCAAGCTGAATAGTTTTTTTTATTCGAAGCTAAACCTATGAAGGTTTAATGGTCTATGAAGACCATTACTTTTTTGCGGGATCGGGACTAAAATTAGAAGTTTAATTATCTACCTGCCGTCTTATCTGTTTTTTGTACTTTCTTTCTTGACGAGCAACTAATTTCAAGGTATTTAATCCGGTGTTTATTTTCAGACTTGGCTGTGGATGTCTTTGCCATTGACTTGCTACGTCTTGGATCTTTTGTGGCGAATCTGTACTAGGAATAGAGCAACAGTTAATATATTGGAGGTAAGTTTAGTAATTTAGACAAGGCTAGCATTTTGATATATATTTCTAATTCTAGAGCATAATCGGTAATGTAGAATTGTAGACTATGAATAAAACATTGCAACAACAATATGAGTAAGATGTTGTCAATGAGTTCCAATATTTTCGCTGCTAACATCAATTTCACAAAAAACATTCGCCAGTTACTGTCCTATGTAATAGCTAGCTTAAAAGTATTTTAGAAAATTAATTAGTTAGGTAGGTATTGTTTGTTTAATCGCGGCTATAAACAATGTTCATTAAAGTAGATAAACCTCAAACATACGAGGTTAATACAGTTTTATGTTCTCATTTAGCTGAAGATAATCGCGAAAATAGTTACGTGGGATGGGCAGCTTTAATCCAATAACCGATCAAGCTTTGCATAATCCTCTTATTGGGTAACGGTCTATTGGATTCGATAGAATTCATTGCATATTTTAGATTTGTATCATATTTTAATTGCATTATCTCTTTTATTATGCTTTTATCGGCTGCTACTATGTTGGCTATCTAGGATCTCTAATTATTTCGTGTACCTACACAGTTTGCTTTTTACATTAATTTTCTGACTATTTTTCTGTTCTTATATTCCCAATTTATTTGGGCTCAATACAGCCCATATTTTTCTTCCATATCTCTATGAGCCGTTATCTCAGAGTTCGCTTTCTTCCAAGTCATATCGATGGCCATATACGTTGACAACTCGTAACCCACATTTTTGATTATTTCATGAAAAACCTACTTTGGGCATTTAATTTTTTTTTATTATCAATAATAAATTCGATAACCTACCAACTACTTTTTTTTTCCAAATTATTCCGTTTTTCCTCTCTCTTGTAAAATTTAAGACATTGCAGTTACATGTTGGCAATCTTTGACCATCGATATCATGTTTCACAACATGATCCATATTTTATTTTCAAATCCGTTATTACCTTTATCTCACTTTCATACCTAGTTTCCTAATAAACTCATGATATGCTCCTCCGTTTTACAATTTAATATTTTTATAAATTCCTCTTGCCCTAGATTGAATATTGCCAACCCCATTATTCCTTGCTCAGCAGGCTGCTAACAGGTTATGGTCCCATGGGTAATTCCGCATTGATAGGATTAGCGGTTTGGGTTGAATGAGTAAACCTTCCCCTTGGCTTGTATAATTTTCGATGGGATGATGTAATATTGTATGATGGTGGTAATGGATGATGGTAATGGGATTACGAGCTAAAAAGTGTAATTTTCATTCATAAAGGATCACTGCTCTTGCTGTAGGTAAGTACCTATGTAGGTTTAGTAATTATAACATGAAATAATGATTAGGATAATAATGTAATGATCGTCAATGTAAGAACAATGAATGCCTTAGATAGCGAAAAGTTGTATTGTTTGGGTAACAAAATAGATAGTCACAGATTTCAATCGTAATGCGCTCTTCAAGTAATGATCGCTACCGTACTATCATCAATCGATAGAACTATACATAACTGCACATAACTAAAACAGTTTTTATAGGCATGAGGAACATGGTGTAAAGTTCACTTATCCCCTATAGAAAAGGGAGGATCCTCCGACCAGACGGGTGTTGTGTCTGGTGGGCAACTGCCCGTCTGGTCGGAGGATCCTCCCTTTTCTATAGAGGATGAGTGAACTTTACACCCTGTTCCTCATGTCTCTAAACTGGTGACCCCAACGTGATTGTATGCTGATTCTCCTTCTGACTATGTTCTGTGTTGTGTGTGTTGTTGTTGCTCAATAAACCTTGAGTACTAGAATAGCAGATTGACTTTAACTACCTATGCCTTCTACACACACCCTAAACAACTATATTGGTGACCCCGACGTGATTTCTACATTCAATGAGTAAAAACAAAGAAAGTCCCCAATATAGTTGGTTAAACCATTCACATTATAGGTGCATCACATGGCGGGGCGCACCATAAGCTTGACAGTGAGCTGCCCGCACGAGCTGCAGTGTCGCATGGGGCAGTATGTGCTGCTGCAGTGTTTGGACGTCTCTCTCATTGAGTGGCATCCCTTCACTGTCGTCAAGGTAATCGTATACGCATTATATTATAGAGAAGTCACAACATTAGTGCCATATCACGTTTGCATCGTCTTTTTGCGTCTGCACTACTGATCATCATAGTTTTGGGCTGCTAAATGGAGAATCTTTCTGGCCTATGCATTGATGTATTAAATAGGAAGATAGGTCACTCTCTAACATCACGTTAATATTAAATGGATCCGATGTCGTGCCTCATGTGCTCGACAACGAAATAGATAGACATATTACGCGGGTTATAGCGGGAACGAGATCGCAATAATGGTCACTGTTACGTACCCATAACAACTCGCAAACAAACTACGATTCGGGTATTCCCCGTAAACCGGGAGTAATCTAGGTCGATTGTGTCTTTTCCCCTAATTTATGTGGTATACCCATATCTTCCTATTTAATACATCAATGGGCCTATGTTCAGTTTTGGAGTGCGGGCTGGACTGATTGACTTTACTGGTTATCTGTTGCTAAGTGCCATCCCATCTGTTGCTAAGTGGGGTCCCCGAAACGATCAATCGCAATTGATCAATTGTCATCAATTTCTATTGTAGTAATATTGTTGTATTAAATTTACGCATCAATCAATGTGTATCAATCGCGTAAAAATTGACAATTGCAATTGATCGTTTCGGGGACCCCTAAGTTGTTTGTTAGAAGATGTCAATTCACATGTGACGAGTAAAAGGCAGAAATCTTAACGATTTATTAAAATAGTGGGTAGAGTGCCAATAGCCGCCTTATAATCCAAATTAACAGTCGCAACCTGTCAAGTCGCTATAACATTCACAACATAAACTACTTTAGACAATGGAGTAAATTGAGATTTTTTATTATTTACTTATTTATTAAAAACGTTTACAAAAAATCTGTACTTAAGGACTTTGCTCCGCAAAACCGTTCTCACGGTTTGTCTGTGGGAAACTGGGAACAGAAGGGCATAGAATTTATTTCCTACCCTATGTATGACAGTTTCATTTACGTACCTACTTCGACTTAACCTGTCGTGAATTATATAAGTTCAAGAAAATTTAAAAAAATGTAATTTAGGTTACGGTTTAAGAAAAATTGATTTCACTCAAAAAGAATACAATTATTCACTTCTATGAGGAAAAACAAATAATTAAGATAAGCGACGGTTTCGCTGGGTAATGAACTAAAAACTTACAATTCAAACACCATTCAGAACATGGTGCTTTAATAGCCTTTTAAAAGTTGGAAGTGATTTCGATTCCCTAATTACTTTAGGTAAAGAGTTATAGAGTTGAGCCCCCTCATATACAACAGTCCTTCTACCGTAGTTTGTCCTCGGTGCTCCTAAAATTATATGGTTAGCCTGCCCTCGTCCTACGCTTTTGAATTTGCATTCTTTTTGTAAATGTAATTTGTGTGTCTCTATTCATTATTTTACGTACAAGTATACAAGTGTTATATTTATAGATTTGATCAATATTCATTATTTTTGTTTCTTTTAAAACCAAATATGTATATATGTTAACAAGAAAAACGATATTCGGTTACGTCACTATTTTAATTATAGTTAAAATATATTATGGATGTGCTCCATTTATGGTTGTTGACAATCACGATAACCGTATTTGGTTATTAACAATGGCTTTTGTGGCATCTCAAAATGGTAGATAGTAATTGTAATGTTAAATCTGATGGTTTTATAACGGCTTCTATGAGAGATCTCATCTCATCAAATTATTTTATAGTTTAAAAGAAATAGTTATTAAAAACTAGTTATTTGTTGATCACGTAGTCCGATGTTTTTCTTTAATTTGGTCTTTATGTGGAAAATGTCGCCTCACCTTGTGTATCCTTCTTCAAGGTGTCCTAATTTTTGTATACCGTCAGATGCTTTTGCCAAACCATCTGGAGCTGAGGTATACAGGGTGTTAAAGAAATTACGTGCCGTAGCTTAGGGGTAGGTTCAGTATCGAAAAAGGAACCCAGGAAAAATAATCAACAAAAAAAAAAATATATAAGTCTCTTCGTCTGTAACGGGCATAGGACCGTCAAATAAAATAATTTTTATTCTAAACGATTGCTACTTTATGTTAGTAGGTACTAAATTAGGTTGATCATGCAATTTCTTTCTTTTTGTTTTTCTGGGTTCCTTTATCGGTACTGAACCTACCCCTAAGCGGTTACCCCTTAACGCAGTTTCTTTAACACCCTGTATATCCCCTAGGCATATAGCCTTTTGGTGAAACGACTGAGAGGAGATTATGATCTCAGCTAACCCTGTTTGTCTCATTGATTCGTTTCAGGTTCCTACATCATACCAAAGAAGCTTCGTCGTATGGATAAGAGTAAAGGGAGATTGGACTGAATCGTTGGAAAAATTGTTATTAGAAAGAAGGCCCAGTGAATTAAGGTAATCTACATTTAAAAAAAAAAAATTGTTTGCTTTAGACCCACAGACATATAAAGAGAAGTTTAGACCACGTTTTACTTCCATATTAATAGTAATTATACTTCCGTAACGCTCTCGTCACTTCCGTAAAGCTCTCGTCATGGATTCCTACCTTTAAAAAAAAAAATTGTTTGCTTTAGACCCACAGACATATAAAGAGAAGTTTAGACCACGTTTTACTTCAATATTAATAGTAATTATACTTCCGTAACGCTCTCGTCACTTCCGTAAAGCTCTCGTCATGGATTCACCAGCTTACTCCCCAAGTCAAGTGTGCCTAAAGATCACACTTTAGAAGATCATTACTTCAATAACTCTTCTTTTAATATGAGTCTGAATTTTATCATATTTATTTATTTAAATATAGGTAAGTACTCCAACGACTTATTCACTATATTTAATAAGATTCTTCATCATCATTATTATCATGCCTCCTTCACTTTTTTAAATACCTTTCTTCTGTTAAGCTAACCTCTCTGGTAGGGTCTCTATACTTGCTCTCGTATTTTAAACTTTATTTTGATTCTGTAATTAAATTGCATTTTCTTACTTTATTCTCAGTGTACTGGTAGACGGACCATTCTCAAGTCCTATGGAGGGCGTCGGTCGCAGTGATGTGGCAATCTGCGTGGCTGCTGGAGTCGGGATTACGCCGTTTGTAGCCATGTTGCATGACATGTTGCTGTAAGTGTTTCTCTTAGTACTTTTTCCCAGGAAATTAATTATCTGTTAGTTAGTTGGTCTCCGCTTGAGTCATCCCACAGGGATAAAACTTATCAACATCTTAAGTAACTGTACTATACTCGACCTACCTCTATTGTTCCATGATAAACTGATATACGTATGAGAGATTATCGTTCCGTTTTACATTTGGGTATCTGACGCCTCTAGAAAAAGTTAATCTCATTCTAATGATCGATATTGTTACGTTTCAGGAGCCCACGCAACCGCCTGCCTGGTAGAATCCATCTTCTCTGGATAGTAAGACACGAAAAAGAGCTAACATGGCTCGCAGATTTAGCGAACAAAACTATACTACAATTAAGAAACGCAAATCGCCCAGACAGACTGCACATAGAATTTTACGTCACTAACACACAAAATGGACTTAACAATGATAGTACTAAAGAACATAACCCTGTAGCACACATGGTTGTGATTAACGAGAAAGGACTTAGTCATGTTTTGAGCAGAGATAGAGATGATGAAAGAGTGACTTTGCTGACTCCGAATCTTAACAGGAATAATGAAGTGAAGTCACGAGGAGACGAAGACAATAATTATAATATAGGGAAACAGTATCCTCTGATTGGATGTAGAGTTCGACGGGGGAGGCCGCATTGGGATCGAGTTTTTGGATATTGGGTGCACTTATATCCCGAGTAAGTTAATTGATTATGAATATATTTATTTTGTTTTTAACTTCTATAGAAAAATCTGAAATATTTATTTCAGATTTTGTGTGACAGCAATAAAGCCTTTGAGTGTGTTCATGTTGGCCCATTTACTGATAAACTTAGTAGTTATAGTTTTAAGGGATGAATATTCAAAATGTCTTTCTTAAATCTTTAGACTAGGTAAACCTCACTCACGGATGCTTTTTACCCAATTTATGAGTTGTACGAGTTCTGGAAAACCTAGGAGTGCCACAAGGTTCAATATTAGGTCTCTTTATAAATAATAATTGCAGTATTACGATATTCCGCAAACATTACAAGTTACTTCAATACAATGTATTAACAAATTCTTTTGATTTTTTTTGTTTCAGGGACCATCTAAACCTATATTGCTGTGGACCAAAAAAATTAGTGAAATTATTGAGAAGCAACTGTAAAAATGCTTCAAAGACTAGTAAAACTAAGTTTACGTTTGTACACGAAGGTTTCTCTTGATCAGTGATATTGTAACTACTCATTATTATAAATACAATGCATTTATTAAGGTGTTGTTTTTTTATTTTCATACAAAATAGTTCAAGTTACAGTGGACGTCTAGTGGGAACTTGTAAACTGATGAGGATTTTTGTCTATTTATTCTCAAAACCTAAATTGGATAATCTAGCGGGAAGCATATATTATAGAATAAAACGCAGTGCGAATGGGTTTTCGTTTACTGCTGTGATATAGTCATCATGTACCGTGTGGTGCTGGACGTAAAGAATAGCATCATCCTATTTCTTCCCGTGGGTGTCGTAAAAGGCGATTAAGGGACTTAACTACTAGAGAAGAGCAGCAGCGTTCTCTATGCATTTTAACACCATACTGCGATCGCCAACCCGCTTGCCAAGCGTGGCGATTATGGCAAACCCCCCCCTTTGGGGGAGGCCTCTGTCCAGCAGTGGACGTTTTTCGGCTGAAATGATGATGATAGTCATCAATATCATCTACCTACAGCGGTCCACTGCTGACATACTTTGGCCTCGCCATTATGGGCAACCCAGCTAGCTAGCAACCTGCCACCCTGCGAAGACTATCGCTCCACATATGAGACGGAGTCTCCGATACTGGGACAGTATAAATTAGACGGTTGTTTTTGGTTAGGCAACATTTTCGTTATTTAAAAATGAAAAGCACACACAAGCAGCTGTTCTATTCATTTTTTTAAATAATGAAATAGGGAAACCAAAATCAGGTATTGCTGATCTCCTTTCAACGTAGGTATCGAAGAAATAGACAAGAGCTTCTTTTATTTTCTCATGAGAGACTGTCAGATGTTATGTCAAAATAATGTCTGACAAATCAAATTATTTGTAAAATGATTTTACATTACCAATGAAATTAATTATTATTTAAGACAACACAATATCAGCACGAAGGAATGACGCCTGGAATACCTCAAGCCAAGGAGAAAACAGTAAAAGAGAAAAAAACAAAAAAACAAAAGACCAAAGTAAGATAGTTTTAAAATCTTCTTGATTATCAAAGATATTAAATTATTAACTTATCAATAGACGGGACATAGCGAACAAAATCGTAATCCGATACATTTGTCCTAGTGGGCAAAAGTCGCGCAGTCTAGTGTGGTATGGTACGCCTGCATGTAGTACCTATACAATGCCTAACTTAGAATAATAACGCTGCCTAATTAAAATTATGCATGCTGAGATTATCGGAGCTACAAAAAGTCGCTCGCGACCACCCAGAAACCTCATACCATCTTTGTGTACATATCAGTCTCAAGTTTGTAAGTAAAAGCGTGTTACATTTTAACAGCAAGAGAGAAAAAAGAGGGTGTACCTACACGATATTGTTTAATAACTTAAAATTGAAAAGTATTTTTTTATTAACAACCAATAGAAGCATGATTTGATAAATGGTTTTCTTTTATTTATTATTTGAAAGCAAGCGTACGTAGGTACATGCAAAAATGATTATGAAATAAAAGAAAATAATGTAAAGGTAAACGAACAACGCATGCAACAAATTCTTAATACCCTCCCTATCCCACCCCAACCTATTTTTTAAACAGTAGCAAGTGGTTTAAAGAGCTTGGTTGAGTAAAAAGAGCAACAAACATAACAACAGACAAATTTTACACTAGAACATCACCTTTTAGCACTTGCCATAGCCAAATTTCCTGAATTTTTGCATGTCCCTATTTTTCCTAAAAAAATAGCTTGGTTTTATATCCCATGTATGTACTATAAAAATATTGTCATTTGTCGGTCATCAAAAATAAAATATTTTACTTACCAAAGTACTAAGATTTGGTGATCATACTATACTCGTGCAAAGTTCAACGGCGGTCAGGCAGAGCGCCCAGCGACATGTTCACTCTGCGCGGCGGCGCGGCGGCGAACTAATTTCAAACGAGACATACCCTAGCACTAGCAGTTTTACAATATTTCTTGAAAAATAATAGAACTAATTTAATTTAGTTAATATTTTAAATTGTAAGTTTTAAAGTAGGCAGATATTCTTCTAATAAAGTAAGCCATTATTTTTAACCGACTGCCAAAAAGGAGGTTATATGTTCGGCTGTTTCTTTTTTTTTTCTTTTTATGTTTGTTCACCGATTTCTCCGTCAATTATGGACCGATTTTAAAAATATTTTTTTTGTTTGAAAGGGTATACTCCCGAGGAGGTCCCATTGCCACCAAATCAGAATCTGATGAGGGGTTCCCATGGCAATCGAAGGAAACCCTCGAATTTTATAGGCAAACTTATAGCAATTTGGGTATTTTTTAATGTAATTCGTGCATTTGCTCTCGGAAAGCACCATTTGTGAAGTGCAACTGATGATGGAGACCACAGATGGCCACCGGAACAAAATAATAATAAGTATTTAACGGGTTGCGATTCGATTAGGTACTTTAATTTGGTTCTAAGCAATTCATGCTCGTCCCTATGCGGTGAGTGGCAGTCAAAAATCCTTAAAAATCAACGTCCCAGCATCGGCAAAAGCAATATTTTGTAGAAGGTGATGAGCAGTTAACATTAGGCTATTGTAACTTAGATAAATTAAAAACTGAACCACTAAAAAGAGGAAAAAAAATGTTAAAAAAAAACGACTTCCAAAAATAACACACTACTTACAAAGTGAAAAATAACTTTAACTTCGGAAGTCGGTGCCAAAAAACTAAAATACAGATCCAAAGACACCGACTTACGAAATTAAAGTTATACTCGTGCTTCGTCCTCAAGATTAGTAAGAGAGATATATTATTGAACACAATGTAGTAACGCTTAGGTGTTACCACTGCAGCACTATAGTTTAGAGGGCATTTTTTATACCCCCTATGGCAACACAATTTATTACCCTAATATTTCCCTGCCTGCATAGACACCCAGTCGGTCGAGCTTCATTCGCTTTTCAGTGCTCAACCACTTCGCAACCTTAGTTACCGCACAAATTAATTTTATAATAAGTTACCGTTACAAGAAATCATGCCAAAACGCGCTAACGAAAATAATTTTAAATTCATAGTAAAAAATTTGAAAAAAATAGAAAATTAAATAGAACGTTCGCGCCGCGATAGACGTAATTGTTTTCGGTTAAGTTCCTCATCTTCAAGCCAGTCTTCAAGTTCGTCCTCATGCTCATCGAGGGCTTCTACACCCGCGCCGGCGGCGCCACCTGAGAACGCAGACAGTAAGTACCCACACATTGCAAATTATTAATTGGATTATAACAACGGCAAAATAAATTGCCCTGATCTCTAACGATCACGTAAAATGCAACAGATTAGTCTGCAGGACTATATCGCCGCATAAATACGTAATTAAAGGAAGTAATTAGTTGAAGACTACCCACCTTCTATGCATCAGATTAGTCTGAGGGACTATATTGCCGCATATAATAATAACCAGAGTCTGCTCGTAATTTACCTACTATTATGCTTCAGATTAGTTTGTGGGACTACATTGCCGCATAATTAAAATAAGTGCAAGTTATCTATTTGTAGGTATATCAGTTTCATGCATCACATTAGTCTATGGGACTACATCGCCGCATTGATAATCACTATAACGTGATTTCCGAATGCTAGATTCTGCCGATTTGCATTTCCATGTAGGTATACATATTCGTTTCGTCAAATAGTCTGATTACTATCCTCTCTTCACAGACCAGGAAGCAACGATAAACCCTGACGAGCATGTAGACACCATCATTGTAGACCCACCAGTGGTGGATGATGACGTACCACCGATAGCCCTGTCTGCCCCGGCAGAAGATGTGATCATCCCAAACGACCACGAAGACTGCAATACCGAAATCCTGGACATATTAGGAGCAGATCCTTCAATAACGGTTGAATACGGCCCGGATATAAACAAGGATGTCGCATCCAGATTTGCTTATATCGCAACACGCGGTTTGGACAAAGATGTTCGTAAAGATCTTGTCAGTAAGTTTTCAGTGCCTGGAAACTGCTCTACAATAGCTGCACCACTCCTGAATGCAGAAATTAAAGCCGCCACAACCGATCAAGTACATAAAAGAGACAAAGCTATAGAATCAAGACAGAAGCAATTGGCAGCAGGGATTTCATCCTTAGGCAAGATTATATCCGAACAGCTTGACGCCAAAGAGAGAAACCATGGTCTGCTAAAAGATCTTATGGATGTTGGTCGAATACTATGTGATATTCAACATTCAGAATCTCAAGCTAGGCGTAATTTTGCGCTATATTCACTCAAAAAAGAGTTAAAGGACCAGCTGGATACCACCAAGATCGACAAGTTCCTCTTTGGTAACGATCTCGCTGATACCCTCAAAACAGCGAAGGCTGTCTCAAAATCCAGCTCCGAAATGAAACCAGAAACAACTAAACCTAAAGCTTCGACTTCGGCGAACAAAACGTACAACCAGAACCACAGGCATTTAAACTGGAAGGCGAGGATCCCGGCTCGCAGGCAGGTGAGGGGTCCGCCGCCGCAGCAACCTCCACCTGCTGCTCGGAACGCGCAACCGCACAGAAACTCGCTGCAAGCATTCTCGCAGCGACCCAAGCGGAACCGCCCTCAATAGATCCGGTACGTTACGCGGGCAGACTTGCCCACTTTTATAAACAATGGTTCTTATTAACCCAAGACCGTACCATATTGTCGTGGATAAACGGTTACAAAATTAAGTTCAATCACCCGGTACATCAACGTTGTGTACCAACACCAACTAATTTTTCTGACTCTGAGAAAGCTCAGTTAACAAACATAATTGATAACCTGTTATCCATTGGCGCCTTATCCGAAAGCAAACCATGTTTTGATCAATATGTGTCACGTGTGTTTTTAGTACCGAAACCAAATGGCAAGACGAGGTTTATTCTTAATTAAAAAAATTAAATAATTTCAATAATTCAGAACATTTTAAATTAGAGGACATACGTACTGCGCTGAAACTTGTATCACGAGAATGTTACATCGCAACATTAGATTTAAAAGATGCATATTTTCTTATCAATATTCATTCCGATTCAAGGAGATACCTTCGGTTCATTATTGATGAAAAGTTGTATGAATTTAACGTCCTGCCCTTCGGTATCCGTACGGCTCCATTCATATTTACGAAATTGATGAAACCTGTCATTAAGTTGTTACGATCGTGTGGTTTTATATCATCTATTTATTTAGACGATTTCTTTCTTGCTGGTTATACCTACCATGAATGTTTGCAAAACATTGAGTCGACTCAAACGCTATTACAAGCACTAGGTTTTGTTATTAACGAAGAAAAGAGTAATAAAATTCCCTCAAAGTCTTGTAAATATTTAGGTTTCGTAATAGACACTCATAAATGGGAATTAAGTCTACCCTCTGAGAAAAGAATCCGAATCAAAACAGAGCTGCAAAATTTCAAAAGATTGAAACGTTGTAAGATTAGGAAATTCGCTCAGTTAACGCTTTCCTAGCGAATATACCAAAAATAATGAAAAACAAAGTTTGTGATTCAGTATGGATAAGGGGTAGTAAAGAAATCTAATTTATTTTTTTCAGTTTTTTTTATTATTTCTAGGTACTATTTTTATAACCTAGACTTACAAGTACCGTCAGGAACTTTGGGTCACAAAATGACTAATAAAATAGGAACATTAAGTACTTATTTTTAGTTCGAATTAATAACTAAATTAAAAAGTAATTAAACATTAGCATCGTGGTATTCTGAAAAAAAAAACTTTTTTTCATTTATGCACAAAAATATATTGCAGTATGAACATTTTGAGTGAGGCTTTGATTGCACTTTCTTCATGCTGCATACTTCACACCTCCCTTCTATTTGGCACTAACGTAGGCCAATGTACGCCGCGGTTTCCTAAACGAACGTCTTTCAACGTTGAGAAGCCAGTTTTGCTCCTCTTAGATGGCCCAGGGCTAGGCACAGAGTCTCTTGATAAACGTTTCTTCTTGTTGTTATCTTTGATGTTCTTCATTGACATCAACCCTTGCGCAATGGATCTCCTAAAGTCTTTTACAGGTATCTTTTCCATTATGAGTCCATGAATAATATACGCATTTACAAATTTCATATCTAAAATACCCCAAAACAACCTGTGCCACCATTTTGGGGACTTCCTATCCACGCAGTACAGTGCTCTCAATCTGTCTGCTGTATCAATACCCCCCATGTAAGAGTTGTAGTCTTTGGTGGCCTTTGGACAGGTGATTGTAGAACCACCCATTGAATCTGACCCAAAATGATCTGAGAAATTAATGATCAATTGAAGGTGAAGAATTTATGATCTAATAAAGACTAAAAAAATATCAGTTGGCGTAGTGCCTTCAGCAAAATATTCGTCAACTATCCCCGTGTTTGCAGAATATTCTGGTAAATACGTTTCTACATCACGTCTCTTCCATTTACGATTAGGCTCAATAGTTTTTTTTTTGTATTGTGCATGTGTTGACGTAACAGTTTCCTCAGTCTGTAAATCATCTGGAACAGTGTTGGGAACAGAATATACAATTACCTTTTGGTCAATTTACGCACTAGGATCTTCTGCCTCATGTCTTGTATAAGGCTCAGCTTGTTGCTTGCTTAATTCTTCTAATGCTGCTTCAAAATTTTCGTCAAAATTGCTAGTTGAGGGTAGTTGTTCTTGGGGAATGTTTTCTTTGTCAGACAATTCCACATCTGACGTTTCAGAACAATCTGGAAGATCTTCCATAAGTAAGGCTGCTATCAAAGCCGTATTCATTGAAATATTCATTATAAATATCTGTAATATAAGATAAACAAATATAATAATATATTCGGTCTAATTAACAAAAAATCAACCAAAGTCACTGACGGTACCCATAAATAAGTCCTTGTACATTTTTATCGTTATTTTAGCACAAAAATTTAAAACTATAATGTAAAACCATATTAATTGTATAGTTAAAATTACAATGCTACATAATAATATAAAACAATAACACTTACCTCGTTTATTCTACTTTTAAATATTTTCTAAAACAAAAGCAATCCGCAGTTCTCAAATCCGAAACTGGGCGGTACTTGAAAGTGTCACTTGCTGGCGGTTTATAGGCAAAATTTAAATAAATCACTGTGATTGGCTAGCGTAGTGGTACTCGAAAGGAACGTCAGTGTCCAATACGTAATTGGCGATCGTATTGTCGAAATAATGAACGGGAAATCACCCGATACAAATTGGTACCGTCAGTTAGGAAAGGGTTAATAGGTTTGTAAGTGTCCGCGTGCCCTGCCATAGAGTACGGGTGGTTATACACAAAGGAACTTGAACGCTGCAAGTTTCTTAACTTACGAAATGACGATGATTATGAAAGACTCATGACAATACCGCAGGCATTGTTACCAGATATAAACTGGTGGTCTAAGGTCATAGATCATTCCGTACATAGGATTAGGAACGATACTTACGTGTTAGAAATTTACTCTGACGCCTCAACAACGGGGTGGGGTGCCGCATGTAATGGGCAAACAGCTAGTGGTAGTTGGTCTAACAACGAGGCTATGCTGCATATAAATAACCTTGAGCTCTTAGCAGCCTATTTTGCACTCAAAATATTTGCAAAAAATTATGAGAATTGCCAAATATTACTAAGAATTGACAACACCACTGCGGTAAGCTATATTAATCGCATGGGAGGTATCCAATATCCCCATCTTACCAAAATCACAAAAAATATATGGCATTGTTGTGAAGACCGTAAAATTATCATATTTGCTTCTTATATTAAATCATCAGAAAATGTTAATGCTGATAGGGAATCCCGACGAACCCATCCAGACACAGAGTGGGTACTGTCTCACACTGGTTATCAAAAAATAATAGATCGTTTGTTAGTAGTTCCACAAGTTGATCTATTTGCTACTCGCATTAACAAAATATGTGAAACATATATCTCTTGGCACAAAGATCCAGAGGCATTTACGATTGATGCTTTCACCTTAAATTGGTCCAACTATCTATTTTATGCCTTCCCACCAGTAGCAATCATTCTTAAGGCTTTAAGGAAAGTTATAACAGATAATGCTGAAGGTATCATGGTTGTTCTCGATTGGCCTACACAACCATGGTATCCATTATTTCAGCGATTACTTATCTCCAATATGATAAAATTAGAATCTAATGACGTCATTATTCCCAATTCCAGCAACCGAAACATCCAAGCTCACGTTACCCTGGTTGCCGGTTTGTTGTCCGGACGGCCATGCAGCAGCGATGCATCCCGGCCTCAGCCCTAGACATTGTGCCAGCTTCGCTGTCGGACAACACTTTCAAACAATACGACGTTTGCCTCAAACGCTGGTATAATTTTTGTTCTGCAAATGTAATTGACATGTACCAACCATCCATTCCATTCATTTTAGAATTTCTTACACAGATCTTTAATGATGGTGCCCAATACGCGATAATTAATAGCCATAGAGCTGCACTTTCCTTAATTATTGGTGATATTTCTGACGACGATCGAATCATAAGGTTTTGTAAGGGTGTATATAAATTAAGACCGCCATTACCGCGGTATAACGTAATATGGGATGCAAATGTCGTTTTAGATTATCTAAACCACATTATTTCCTAACGAAAGCCTATCACTAGAGCAGCTTTCGAAGAAGTGTTCTACCCTTCTTGCTCTCGTTACAGTCCATCGGGTACAGACACTGACTAAAATTGATACTGATCAAATAGTTACCCTAAATGATAAAATTATAATAAGAATTAAAGACATAATTAAAACCTCAAAAGTAGGTACAAACCAACCGACTCTTTATTTGCCATTCTTTAGCGAGCGACCCGAAATATGTCCGGCAAGAACTCTCATAGCTTATTTAGATAAGACTATAAATCTAAGAAAATCCAATCAACTGTTTATTACCACCGTAAACCTTTCAATCATGTTACGAGTCAAACTCTTAGTCGATGGATTAAGTCTACCTTGAAAGATAGTGGAATTGACGTAACCGTGTTTTCCTCCCATAGCACACGACATGCTGCAACATCTATGGCATATAGACAAGGAGTAAGCCTTGACACCATACTACAGACTGCTGGATGGAGCGGCAATTCTACTACCTTTGCTAAATTCTATAACAGAACAATTATTGACAAAGAGGATAGTGTTGCTGTAGCAAGGGCAGTGTTTTTCCCTTCTACATATGATACTTAAATAAATATGGTTGATTTATATAATGATAGGTACTTACGTGGATTATAGAACTTCAGTTTTGTTATGTATCTCATTGTTTTGTTGACTATAAATATAGTTAATAACCACAATTTTATTACGCATCAATATCTGTTTTTGTTGTAGTAAGAAAGTTTAAAATAAATGTTTTCATGAAAATATATTTTAATTAATTTCATATTTCCTCCACTCTCTCTCTCTCAACATCTACATTAAGCACGAGTATAATTAATGATTAAACGAACTTACCTGTACGTGAAGTTCGATCATAATTATACCAAGTGCTTCGTCCGAAGAGATTAGTAAGTCCCGCCCGCCCTAGATATCCCAGAAGTTCCGGAAATATGTTTAAGTCTCTAAACTAATGAAGCTCGACCGACTGGGTGTCTATGCAGGCAGGGAAATATTAGGGTAATAAATTGTGTTGCCATATGGGGTATAAAAAATACCCTCTAAACTATAGTGCTGAAGTGGTAACACCTAAGCGTTACTACATTGTGTTCAATAATATATCTCTCTTACTAATCTCTTCGGACGAAGCACTTCGTATAATTATGATCGAACTTCACGTACAGGTAAGTTCGTTTAATCATTAATTATTTTTCACTTTCTAGTGTTATTTTTGGAAGTCGGTTATTTTTTTTTGTAAATGATTTTTATTTTTCACTTTTTAGTGGGTCAGTTTTTTTATTAAAGTAAGATATATTGCTGCAAAAAATCAATTTGTTGACCAATATTTCTTGATAGTTTCGCATTGTTTGGATTTTAATTTCTCATGTAGGTAACCTAAAACGAAAATTCCTTTCTACTAACTATTTTCGTAAGGATTTTTGCAGTTAGATAAAACATATTGTTTGTTAGGTTGTTCAGTCATTTAGGATATCTTGAGCTTCGAAATTGACGCTCGAAGTGAAATTATGAAAACCTCTGTTCAGTAATATTGATAGGAATCTCAAATACGTACTCTATTAATCTAAATTAAATCTCTTTGTTGATTATCAACTAGGCCTATCGCAATCCATGGTTTGACAAATGCCTCGCCTCAGAAATCCTACTAATATTATAAACGCGAAAGTTTGTAAAGTATGGATGGATGGATGGATGGATCGATGTTTGTTACTCTTTCACGTAAAAACGGCTGGACCAATTTTGATAAAACTTTGTATCGAGGTAGCTCACACCCTGGATTAACATATAGGCTACTTTTTATCCCTATATTCCCACGGGATCGAGACTTACGTGGGTGAAACCGCGGGGCACAGCTAGTTATTTTTAATAATGAATTTCAATAAAATATTGGTATGGCACCTTAGTTTGCTACAGCTTCGTATGAAGGTATCTATTGACATTTGAATTAATGTTATTTACAGACAAAATCAAAACGTAAACAACTTCTGCGAATCCGTTGCCCTATATGTTTCAACAACTTGGGGAAACAGTCAGTTGTTTCGACGAAGTGCGGCCATGTATTTTGCAGAAATTGTCTGCAGAAGGCGTTGTTACTAAATCCTATATGTCCCGTATGTCGGAGAAAGTTGACAGGCTTTCAGGGCTATCATACTTTGTACCTGGACGACAATGTATATGACGACTTTATGGACGATATCACTATCGGCCAATAAAATCAATTCAAACAGCTTGTATTTTAAGTGTGGTGTGACTATTTAAAACAGGACTAACAAATTATTTTGTGGTTCATTTTTAGATTGTTAATATTTTTAGTTTATGTAAATATATGTTTTGTTTTTGTATTTAACAATGAATGTCACTACAGTTTTTATCTAAATTATATCTATATTTAACTGAAAATAAACTAATTTAAAACGGTCTACTTTTGTATTTGCAATCCTGTTAGGTAGAATTTAAGTCATGATGATGGAACTAAGACGGTTGTTGTGGCGATTCTTGAGAGAAGCTTGGCCCTTATGAGCCTATACTACCTCAAATGGCTTAGCATGATCCTCCGTTATGTCGAAAATACTGCAGCATTCATTTTGAAATAAATTTATAGTAAAGTTGAGGATAATGTTATGTTGTATGTTTGACGAAAACACGATTCCATTAATTTTTCTCTATAGAAAAAAATTCCAAAGTTACCTCCAAACCGAACAATAAACGGCTGGTATTAAAAAAATACTTCAACTTAGATAATTAAAGCATACTAACTGAACTAACTATAGCAGTACTCCAAGTAGATCATAATGCTAAGAATATAAGGGTGGGAATAAAAATCTTAACGCAAACGCGCTAGTTACGTTTACTCACTAGCAAACTTACACTCGGAGTACAGGTCTTATGTTTTTTTTTTTAAATTACCGTTATTTTTACTGTAAAAAGAAATAAACTAAACTATCGATGCCTTGGAGTCTTCTCCCTGCCACCCTGTCTCGTTTGCTCACGTGACCGCCAGCAGTAGGTGCGAGCGAGATAAAGAGTGAGGTAGCGCTGACTCTTAATAAAAATAAAAGCTTCACCTTCTCAGAAATGCAGTGTGTTGTAGGTGTAAGGATGCAAGTGTCCTGTGTCGGTAGAATAGTACCTAATAGAATCTTTGGTCGTGTGTAAGAGTCATAACTCATGTCATTTGTAACGTCAATAATTCTACGTCACATTGCGTCAATGTCGCACGAAGTCAGTGCGTCACACTGACAGCTGAGTGAACAGATCACCAGTCAGATGTCACTGTCAGTGTGACAGTGGTCCGTCAGTGACGACCGTCACAAAAGTTTTCAAAATAAAAACTCTTGCTCTCTTTACTGTTTTATTAAACTGCAATTATCGCCATGAATATGAGAGCAGAGAGAGAATTGAGTACTAATGCGTACAGCAAGCTATTTCTCCAGAAATTAGACAGCCCGGACGCAATATTTCAGAATTATGTGAAAGTTCTAGCCAAGCATTATTTTACTGTGAAAAACATAATTCAGGTAATTATGAATGATAAATAAAATGATAACAATTTATTGATGTACCAATGTTTAGCCCAGTGTTGGTTCAATTGTCTTGAACATCGGAGGCAACAAAACACTTGCACATTCACTGGTATTTCAACAAAATATTTCTCCTTCCTTTTGGATATCTGATGACGTGATTCTTAGACTAGCTCCTATTGTTGTAAATTTCTAGAGTCCCCTACATCATTAAAAACAACATATAGAAGGAACACCACAAATCATTAATAAGAAATGAAAAAACAATGAGATCATTTTAAGATCTTTTGATAATTGGGTTGTCTTAGGGGTTTTGTAATGTTGTCAAAATAAATTTACAGGAAATATTAGCATGCCGGGACTCAATGGAAAGTCTAAACAAGCTAAACGAAAAAGGAAGGGCAGCTATATCAGTATTGAGGGATGAGATGGAAAATTTTGAACTGTATGGAAAAGATACCGGGGACATGAAATATGCAAGCGAAGTTGACTCACAGAGGCATCAGCTAGCTTGGTAAGTGGTACATTAATTTACCTTTTTCCAACGGTCTTCATTCTGAGCTTTCATTAAGCATTCACCATTCATTCAATATACACATGACCGTAACAATCAAGTTCAGTCCTTCCATTTTGTATTTACATAACTAAAAAGCCTTAGTGTTGGATAGCACTATTGTCAATTTATTTAAAGTGTTGACTACTGTTTTTCTGCTTTTAACAGCTCACACTGCTGGCTTTCCCAGCAAACTCAGGGCTGATGGTGTATGTTATTTTGTTGAATTTTATAAAACTAGTTTTAAATTTTAAATAAAAAAAACGATCTTGGTAGCCTTTTTATTAGCATATTGTATTGTATTTTCAGTCTTCTAAAGGAATTCAAGGATGCCAACATAACAAGTATGTTTGCCATAGAGAAGGCTCAAAGGGATGAATTGTTAAAATCTGGTGAAGGAGATGATTCTGGTATCAGGAACAGAAAGACTAAAGTTGAGAGAGATGGACTGTTTAAAATGTCTTCAGGTAGTGTTTGGACCTAGTTTTATAACATTTTGTTTGGTAACTTTATTTAATTAATCAATGCACCATCCACCAAATAAGCTTGTATCATTCCTCCTCTTGATAACCTTTTAAGATAGCATTCAAATTAATTTCCTAAGTGCATAAAATATATTTTACTACTGTCTTTGTCACTGTAACATGTGGAAACTTAGAACATAATGGCTATTCATTTGGAATATGTTGTGTTATTTGTGCCTATGTCTTGAATAAATATCTCAAGTAAATCAATAAATAACTCATTAATTCAAGTACCGTAAAACAGGGTTAATAGAAATGCAGGGGTGAATCGAGACAAACTTTAAAATGGATTTTAACCTTGAATTAATATAGTTTGTGGTCAACAAGGACACTTAATTGTTAATTATAGTACAGGTAACACATTATAGTCTTTTTTGGCAACAAAAGATATTATATCAACGTTAAAATCCATGTTTAAGTTGCGTCTCAATTCACCCCTGCATTTCTATTCACCCTGTTTTACCCAGTACATGTTAGTGAGTACTGAGTGAGCCTATTAACAGTTGACAGTAATTTGTTTCTTTAAATAAGCAGCATGACTTGTGTCCTGGCATTTTGCCAATAATAAGTAGAACAAAGAAGATGAATTGTTACAGGCTTCGGGGTGTTTAAATTAGGACAGCTATGTTTATGCTTTGTTTACATCTAACTTTGTTATATTATGTAGTGCCCAAAGTTAGGAAAAGGCTGGGACAATAATTACTGCTCAGTAATAGCAAATTGGCATTTACTGATGGGATTTAAGGGGCTTCTTGCTAAAATTGGTGGCAAGGACCCACAGCCGGGACGGTCATTAAGGGTCTGAAAAATTTGTGTTTTGATCTAAGGGTCTATACTACCTCAGCGCCACCTCACTCATTGTCTCGCTCGCACAAGTAGCTGGCGGTCACGCGAGCAAGCGAGTCAGGGCAGGGAGAAGACTCCAAAGCACCAATATTTTAGTTTATTTCTTCTTACCGTGAAAATAAAGGTAATTAAAAAAAAAATTACATAAGACCTTCTTTATAGTTAGTTCGGTTAATATGTAAAGTTTCATTATTTAATTTGAAGTATTTTTTGAATACCAGTGGTTTATTGTTCGGTTTGGAGGTAACTTTGGATTTTTTTTCTATGAAGAAAATTTTATGGAATCGTATTTTCGTCAAACATAATACATTAACATTAATCCTCAACATTACCATATATTTATTTCAAAATTAATGCTGCAGTATTTTCGCCTTAACGGAGGATCATGCTAAGCCATTTGAGGTAGTATAGGCTCATAACTAGATTATTAGGTGCATACGTGGAAGGAGGACATAATATATAATTAGACTTGTATAAATAATAAACTAAACTCTATGCACATGACAACAACATACTCTTGTCTGTCATTTAATTATAACATGTTTCAGTCCATGTCCTTTATTTTATCAATTGTTTATTGTTTCTTTTAATACAGGTGTGACTGAACAGTTGCTATCCATAAGCAGACAGCTAGCAGACACAGCACAGAGGAGTCAAGATACACTGGACAGCCTGGTGTCATCCAGTTCTACTGTGCATGTAAGTTCTTTTTGTTCACATTTATATATATTTATTATTTACTAACTGATGTCCGCGACTTCGTCTGCGTGTATATGTTAATTTTTTGGGTTCCGTACCTCAAAAGAGAAATTCGGGACCTTTATAGAATTACTCATGTGTCTGTCTGTCTGTCCAATTAAGTTGAAATTTGGTACACATAATGAACTTCTGTGACTCAAACACGAATGTGTAACGTAAATAAATGAATTTGAATATGGGGTTCACTATTAGAGGAAAAAATAAAAAAAATAAGAATTTATGAGGATTTCAAATAAATATTTTTTTTATAATTTTAAAATAGTTTATTTTAAGACCATAGAGTTCTTATAAGTTTTCCTATAAGATTATAGGAAAACTTATAAGAACTCTATGGTCTTAAAATAACATGGTAAATCACTCAATATTGAGCGTACAAACTTACATTTGCAGTTGGAATGTATGGGAGAACATAATCGTTTGTTCTTGGGATAAATTCATCGCAACTACGGAACCCTACATTGTGCATGGTCCGACACGGACTTGGCCGGTTTTTAATATCCTTTTTAATAACCTTGGATGAAATATAGCTCCAGTAAACTCCCACGATTTTCGCATTTGCAATATTATAATATATTTATTATTTATTCAATTATAATGAGTAATAATGACACCCTATGAATGAGAATAGTTGTGCGTGGATTGATTGGCATTCACATTCCTTTGCTGATTCAGATGCAATTGTTCATTGTTGAACATCTAAATAAACTTGTTCCATTGCTCCTCATCTTGTGTAACTACTTATTTATTTGCAAAATACTTATCCAAAATAATATTGTGTTTCAGGGTACTAAATCGGAGCTACAGAATACAGCCAGCACAATATCAGAATCTGGCAAACTTCTAAAGAAATACGGCCGACGAGAGTTTACCGATAAAGTCATCATGTTCTTCGCATTCCTATTCTTTTTAGCAGTCTGCCTGTACATTGTACAAAAAAGATTTTAAATATTATAATATCCATTTAATCATTTTATTTATAGGACAATATTTATAATGGATTATGATAATAATGAATTGTAAGTAATATATAATAAAATTACTTCGAATTGCATTGAGTATTTTTTATTAATCTTCACGTGACACCCGCGTTTAAAAAAAAAAATAACAACGCCATCTGTTGGCAATGTTGATTAAGTGTAAGCCAAAGTATGTTTCATTAGTTGCATCTTTGCTGTGATAGATGTCGTTACTATCTTAAGCGCGGGCCACACCGCCAGCTGGCGGGCGGACGGGCTGAGCGGGCGAACGTCGTTTCAAGTTATTCGCTCGCGGTGTGAACCGAAGTATGTAAAGAGGTGAAACGATGTTCGCCCGCCCGACCGCTAGCTGGTGGTGTGGCCTGCGCTTCGCTTGTTATCCTCCAAAGGGTTGGCAGAGGTACTCCGGCACGCCATTGATGTGTTATATTTGGCACGATTAAGTAAAGGGTGAAACCAGGCAGTCTGAAAATTTCCTAACAAACGCGAAAAAACCGTTATGTGGGAAAGATTGGGGAGAACCGGATAAGTATTTTTCAATACACTTCCTCGAAAACTGGTTCATATCGCACTACGATAAGGTTCACAATGCAATGTATTTCACACGTGCGATTTTTTATTTTCTAACACGTATGCGGGAATAAAAATTGCCACAGATAACTTATATACTTAGTCCAAATTAGATCAATGCCTCTATTCACACCGTCTCGCACCAGAGACGGTTCTCTGTATTCGGAGGTGATTTTTTTTTTAATCTCGGCAAAGATGCGTCTTTACGGGGTTAATATTTAAATAATGATTTAAATAGAATACCATGATTATTACAATAAAAAAAAAACGTTTATGAACAAATTAACATTTATTTGTGTTCTAAACTCAAAAATATTTGAATTTTAAATTTTTCTTATTAGGCTGTTTATCGACTTTATACCTTTGCTTCTCCTTCAACCTGGCGAAAGCAAAGCGCGGAAAAAAAAGAAAATTAAATCATAGTTTCCTAATAATTCATGACAAAAATATTTTTCGTTATTTTATTTTATTTCTTCAAAAGTGTATTGAAAAACGTCGTTTGATATACGTGGACATTTGTTATTGCAGTTCTCGGCTCAAAAACAACCTCGCCTACGGCTCGGTTGTTAATTCCGCCTCGAATGCATTATCAAACATTCTCCACTTGTATCAAAATGTACTATAATTATGTATCTTCTACTAAGGACCTCACGTTTGGCTGTCGAGGCTGGCAACTAAGACAAAAAGACAATGGGATCGTATAATCGATGCCTTTATTGTTTTGGGTCGTAGATTAACAGATATAATTAATTTTGTAGATATGTTTTTCTTAGGTACTCTGTAACTATTTCTGAGCAACAGATAAGAACTATGCGGAATAAAAGGTCAAGTCCGGTTCGAGGTCAGTTTTCTGTCCACAACCTAACCTTAGCTCCCAGTTAGTTTTCAGGGTTTCTATCTCACTTAGCACCGTTTGTTCTATTGTTTGTTCCTGTTCCCTTCGCCTGGGAATACGGTGGACGTATAGTAACATATTAATATTGATTGCGAAGTGACGTGTTGGGAAGGCCGTCTGGTCGTGTGGCCGTGGACAGCGACCCGTGGCGTACTACTGGAGTACTGACATAGATACTTGTGTACTGCAGTCTAGTATATAAAATGTACTTTTATAACTAAAAGAGCGTAATAGGGCTGTTCGCTCATACCGTGGCATTTTTCTTACAGTTAGTATTGATTTATCCGTCGTAACTTCTAAAAGTAAGGTCCGATTCGAATAATTTAAAGTGGAATTTACATTACCAACCTTGATTATGAAACTATTTGGTTGGTTATGGATTAATAATATCATGTCATCATCTTTTGATTCTACCCGTGTTTTGATTGACCAATCTTCCATACGGACCGCGACAGTCATTTAATCTTTTTTTAAACGGACCCCCAACGAAACTAATTTGTGATCCCTGCTCTATAAGTACGAGTATAATTGCCGATTAGGTATACTTATTGATAACGTTGGGTGCTTTTAGGCTCTCGCAGACGGGCGCGACAGGACAGCGCGACACGACACTAGTAGCACAATAATAGTACATTTTGATACAAGTGGAGAATGTTTGTTATTGCATTCGAGGCAGAATTAACACCCGAGCCGTAGGCGAGGTTGTTTTTGATCCGAGAACTGCAATAACAAATGTCCACGTGTATCAAACGACGTTTTCAATACACTTTTGAAGAAATAAAATTAAATAACGAAAAATAGTTTTGTCATGAATTATTAGGAAACTATGATTTAATTTTCTTTTTTTTCCGCGCTTTGCTTTCGCCAGGTTGAAGGAGAAGCAAATGTTTATAGCCGATAAACAGCCTAACATGAAAAATAGAAAAATCAAATATTTTTGAGTTTAGAACACAAATAAATATTAATTTGTTCATAAACGTTTTTTTATTGTAATAATCATGGTACTTATTCTATTTATAAACATTATTTAAATATTCCAAAAATCATTTAATCTTTACCAAGATTTCAAAAAAAATCACCTCCGAACAGTAGGACCGTCTCTGCCGCGAGACGGTGTGAATAGAGGCATTGAACCAATTTTGACTAAGTATAGGTATAAGTTATCTGTGGCAATTTTTATTTCCGCACACGTGTTGGAAAATAAAAAATCGCACGCGTGTGAAATACATTGCATTGTGAACCTAATCGTAGTGCGATATGAACCAGTTTTCGAGGAAGTGTATTGAAAAATGTCTATGAAAACTTATGGAAAGTGTCGCGCTGCACGTCGCGTTGCCTGTCGCACCCGTGATATCGCACCAGTCTGCAAAAGCCTTTATGGTATTAGGCCTTACTCTCAGAATATTGACGCCTGCATAATTTTCCTTATTCGGTAATAAGCAGTGCCAGGTGCAAAGGTTCCAATAGTGCACAAGGTCGATTTCCTTTCACGTACATTTTCGATAACCCCATATACCTACAGAGGGAAGCATACTTACGTACATTATAATCGTGATAGGTCATCACTGTATTGCCTTTAAAGCATTGGAAATCACACTTGGAGCTTTCGAGTTTCGTAAGATGTTAGTAGGTAGGTATCTTTTATTTATCTGATAATAATATAATGAGGAAGCGATCTTATCTTATGTAAATCTGAGAGTGATTTCTACCGAGATGACTATTAGACAAGTGTGAATGGGAGGTAGCATTGAGCAATATTTTTTAGGACGTCTTTACTAGTTACGTTACATGCTCTGTGGTTTTTCGGGTGCCGATCCGTACCCGAAGGGTGCCTAACTGAATCCTATTACTAAGCCTCGGTTGTCCGTCCGTCTGTCTGTCAGCGGGCTGTATCTCATGAACCGTAATGTAGACAGTTGAAATTTTCACAGAATATGTAGATATTTCTATTGCCGCTATAACAAAAAAAACTTAATAAAAATAAAATAAATACCTACAAGTAAAGTCTGTTTTTGCGTTTTTTGCTCAATATTGGACGGTAGTACGGAACCTTTCATGTGCGAGTCCGATTCGCACTTGGCCGGTATTTTATTTTTGTCTAAGAATTTGCACAGATTCATTGACTAATGTAGTTAGTAACTCTAGTAGGTACCTACCTAGTTATGGATTCGGTTATCTAGGTTGTGTCCTAAATATAAGTTTAATTTAGAACATTTTCTATTTGTTTAATGCTCCATTTGAAATAAGATTAGAAATTTAAATAAACTTTTTTACAGTCCATTCAACCGATTTTGAATTCTATTCCATAGGCATAAGGATGACATTAAAAGCAAAAACGTAGTTACAATAACCAACTGTTTATTACAGCTGCCATTTGTTATGCCACTTACGCAATAGAAGTCAAAATAGGTTGAACGGACTGTAAAAAAGGTTTATTTGAATGTCTAATCTTATTTCAAACGGAGTATAGTAGCCTTTACTGTATATACTTACCTACCTATACTTAACACAGGCGTAGTACTATTACTTATTCTGTAACACAGGATGCTCGTTTAAATATTCCTGGAATTAACTATGAATAGTAGGTAATTATAATATAACGAGAACAACTAATTAACTAATAGATTTAATGAATTGATTTAAGAGTAATAGATGCAGGAAAATTAAAATAATACTTAGTTCAATTTTATACTTCATATTACGTTCAATAAAGGCTTCCACATACCAGCGCGACTTGTCGCGCGACGCGACACGGCACAAAGGCCCCGCGTGTCGCGGGACGAGCGGTGCGTTTGTGTCGCGTCGCGTCGCGCGACAAGTCGCCCCGGTATGTAGAAGCCTTGAAGCTCCGATAGCAATATAATTATTTAAGTACTTACAGCATAAATTCTGCGTATTTAAATACATAATCCTTCAGTAATTGGAACGCAATGATAACTTGAACAGTTCAAGGGTAATTCAAGGAATTGATAAAATGGAACTGCAGCATGTTTGAGCAAGAAGACTACATCATTCTGGGAATTTCTAAATTGCAGCAGCTTATAGGCTACACTCTCTCTGATTGCCGCGTAGCCTTAGGCGGTAGATAGATATACCTATCAGTGGCGAAAGCACCGTATAACACGATTCCTACCGGCTTCCCTTCGGAAATTTGGAACGCAAGCACTCTATCGTTATTTAAAAATGGTACACAGTCAGTAGTGTTTAATAATGCCAAATAATATAATAATCACATTGTAGGTATTTAATACTACATACAATTAAAACACCACAAAACGCCTACATTACATTTTTTGTCTTTATATCCCAACAACAAAACATTTTGCTCTAAAATAACTCAGTGAGTACAATTTCTATACCAAATCGACGTCATGACGAGTTTATTTTGTGTAGAAAAGATTTTTTTTTGCTCTGGCTTAACTCTCTTATAAAATCACCCTTCGCCACTGATACCTATGTATCTACCTATCTGTATTGTAGGAACGTATGCGTTCTCATTTACGCCAGGTATAGATAGTAGAAATAATAATTATTAATAATAATGATTTATTATCAATTATTCTATAATAATTTATAGACTTGTAGAATTACAAATAAAACACAGATCACTCTGCTAACACAGAATTTAATAATCGACTTCTCTAAATGTTTTACACTTGTCAAACTCAAACCATTTATTTCAATAAACTTAATACAGTCACTTTTGAATTGTTAGTCAGAATGTTGAAGCTATTTGCGCATTCCAAAACGTAGTTCTCTACGGAGAAGAACAGGCAAGAAACTCCTTTAAAACAAAATCCTGGGTACCTACATTGTTCTTGTCGCTTCTATATGCGAGAACAATATAAAAAAAAAATATATTCTAAAACAATTCAAAATATAAGATTAAAAAATTACAAATAAGCCGTGGCAGTTAAGAGATGACTTCTCAACTGACGGCGCCCGTTCACGAACATGACCCGTGGATCAGCACCATCCAGCTCAACCATTTTGTAGGGAACGGAATGATCTAACACACGCGCAACCATTATTGAAATATCCATAGAAACCATTTAGGATCTGAGACGCATGGCTCTACGACGCACCGTTTCCAAGATATAGGCCCCCGATTTTATTTTTTTTAAAACGATTTATATTTCCAAAAAAATAACCGACTTCCAAAAAAACACTACAAAGTGAAAAATAACTTTAATTTCGGAAGTCGGTGTCTTTGTATCTGTATTTCAGTTTTTTGCCACCGATTTCCGAAATTAAAGTTATTTTTCACTTTGTAGTGTTTTTTGGAAGTCGGTGATTTCTTTTTGAAAAAAGTTTTTATTTTTCACTTTTTAGTGGGTCAGTTTTTAATTTATCTAAGTTACAATAGCCTAATGTTAACTGCTCATCACCTTTTACAAAATATTGCTTTTCCCGATGCTGAGACGTTGATTGTTGAGGAGTTCTCCTGGTCAGAACCAGGAGAACTGCCACTCACTATATGCATAGTGACGAGCATAAATTGCCTAGCAACCACATTAAAATACCTAATCGAATCGCAACCCGTTAAATAATTATTATTATCTATATTGTTCCGATTGCCATCTGTGGTCTCCATCATTAGTTCCACTTCACCAAATGGTGCTTTCCGAGAGCGAGTTACTATAAAAAATATCCAAATCACTATATGTGTGCTTATAAAATTTGAGGATTTCCCTCGATTTCTATGAAATCCCTTCGTCAGATTCAGATTTGGTGGCAATGGGACTACCTCGGGAGCATACCCTTTCAAACGAAAAAAATAATTTTCAAAAGCGGTAATCACCGCTTTTGAAAATTATTTTCAAAAAACACGTTTCCGGCAATTGCCGGAGCAATCAGTGAACAAACATAACAGCCGAACATAATATAACTTTATAACCTTTTTGGAAGTCGGTTAAAAATGGTAGCTCGGATAAAAATCTTTTCAAGAAATTGTTGCTCCAGTTTAAAACCATGATATGATGAAAAGAAATCCACGAAAAATAGTTTTTAGGGTTCCGTACCAAAATGGTAAAAAGGAACCCTTATGGTGAGACTAAGTCTGTCTGTCTGTCTGTTACACCTGGATATCTCAAGAACTACTAATGCTATCAACTTGAAATTCAGAATAGTTTTGGATGACGTTTGCAACAAACAAGAAAGAAATTTAAAAAACATATCTTTTTTGCAAAAGGGACTGAAAGGGGTCTTAAAAATTTGAAGTGGGGCTACTAGGGCATGTGGGGTATCATATGAAAGATCGCTGTTTGCACATTCCCAAACATTTTTTTTTGGCAGTATAGTTTCCGACTTTTGATGAAAAATGTAAAAAAAATACCGTTCGCCCCCCCCCCCCCCCTTATCTCCGAAGTTTGCATACATAAAAATCTGAAATTATTCTATGTGATAGAAGTTTATGTAAAGATTACAGGAAAAATAAAACGATGTCTCTAAATAGCACAGTTTTTCAGAAATTATCAACATCATATATACGTACCGAACCCTCGGTGCGCGAGTCCGACTCGCTCTTGACTGGTTTTTATTCTTCAATATTCTAATAATATGTTCTTATTAATATTTAAATTAAAATACTTCGAAAACGGTGCGTCCTAGGCAAAAAATAACCAAAATTTGACCCCCTTTGTGCCACCCCCATGTAAGCAGCATCCCAACATGAATTGAAGGTTTTTTTTTTGTAATAAAAAAAATAGTAATCGAAGGAAACGCCATTGAAGTTTTTGCAGAACGCCAAATTTACAACAGTGGCAAAATAATGTCTGTAGTGTGTCGATAGAGTGTCAATGGCGTGTTGCTTAACTCAAAGTTACAGAATTGGGGCCCAGCAGTTCGTTACAAATCGTCATCATTGGTGAAGTTTTGAGGTGGGGGCATCAGGGATTTAGGGCTATAACCGCAAGTATGATAAATAACAGTATATTTTGGAAACAGCTCGATTTTGGTGAAAACTGAATCTGTAGCTATTGCTATTTAAAAAAAAAATACTAGATACATAGATCATAAAGTATTTAAGTATTTGTTCCGTGCAACACAGAAAAAGAATCACAAAAGCACAATAAATGGTATAATTACACTAAGTACCTATTATACCTTCATAAATTAAAAAAATACATGCAAAATTAACCGAGATGGTTGCCCACAACATATTTAAAAAAACACATTATTTAAAAAGAAAGAACATGGCCTATGAAATAGAAAATTCAAATAAAGAACAACCCAGAGTGCGGTATGCGCACGGATTAGACTCTAATCTGTGGGTGTGCGTTTTCAGGGTGCAATAGACTAAATGGGAGTCCAGCTCAGCTTGTCATGTGTCTGGCAAATACATAAAACCTACTTAATAACGCAGAATTTCTGCTGGATCTCTGCAGTGAAATACGGACGTCGAGTAGACGACATAAATACGCGAATTATTGCAACAGCAATAATTAACAGCACATACCTAACACTTCTTCGCAACAGTGAAGAAGTGTTAGGTATGTGCGGAGTAAAATTATGTAAGTACTCGTATAGCCGCAATTTAAATGATCCTATTCTACAGAAGTTTTGCATTGAGAAACGTTCTTAAAAGTTCGATGATGTATTATTTTGATTAATTGATTATTTGTGTAGATACGCGCCTCAAATAGATATCAGCAACAACTGACGGGGTCCGGTAGGGCCAATGCCTGCCAGGGTTGCGAGTTTATCCGAAAGGGATATCGCGGCCCTGGCACACAGGCATCTGAAGGAACACGGGTGGATTTTAGTCAGTAAAAGTCTGACACGCCCACCCGCTCCGCCCACAGCGGGAGAAGTTATTTGACAATTTCCCAGCCAAAAAAAAAAGGAGACGAATCAGAATTTAGCGAGGTTACTAACCTGAAACACCAACCTATTTATCTTACAGCTTATTGATCGTAAAGTTGCGGATGAAGATCAAATACAACAAGGAAATTGTTACGTCTAAAATAAACGCGGTAGTGTCATCGGTATCATAAATATCAAACGCGGTAGTGGTCCGGATCAGGGACTAACCAGCGGGGTAATATTGCGTAACACACCAGTAGCAATGGCTTTCATTTTGACAGATCAACAACATTCATTGCGTTAATTACGTTGTTGAGCAGACAATTTTTTCGAACATTAGTCAAAGTCAAAGACAATTTTTTAATTTCTAATAGGCACTTCTACGGCACTTTTGAACGTCTAAATATACAAAAAAAATTGAATTGATTCTATAATCGCCCCTTCCAAAAGGTAGTTTCGTATGGAGAAGCATGGGTAAGAAACTCCACCGTTACTCTTTTAAAATGTTTACAATATTTTGTTTAGGTAGGTACTTATATTAAATATATGTGAACACGATGCACCTAGAATAAAATTGTGTAGTAATTTTATTACACAATATGTAAAAAGAATTAAACATGAAGCAATGACACATAAATTAATTATGTGATAGATAAAAATGGTGCTCACTTAATAACAAATATTGTAAAAATATAGGTACCTACGTTTTCCTAAAAAAAAAAGTAATAGGTCAGTGTGTGAGCTAAGGTAATCATAATCAGAATCACAGAATGTAAAATAAATGTCATAAAAATAATAAATTATACAATTAAAATAGCAACCAGTTTGATTTTACCTGGAATCTAGATTGCTATGAATTGTTTGTTATGAAGCAATGGATTAGCAATATCCGTCAAAATCATTCAGACTGTGATTGAAATTTTGTTACATACCTAATTAGGGTGCAGTCTGAACGGGTTTGTTGTTATTGAATCTGCATGACGATTGACGAGTCAATGAGTCATTGAGTCAGTGTTACGCGAATTTCGGCCTCCACCTCTGGCAGGGTTGCCAAGTCCCTCCTTTCGTTCTATTACTTAAATATTAAAAAAAGTCTTGCGGTCAATGTCAGTTACCCGAGAATTTGCCTCGTAATACCTACTTACCTAATGAATTATATCTACGTTTGTCTGGAGAGTATAAAGTAAGACTCAAGAGTCATACTTTATAAAGGTTACTTGTGAATGAATTTATGAATGAACCTACTGAAGAGTTTTCAAGAAGAGGCATGCAGAGGTTGCTTTTCCAATTTCTCCGTTTACGTGAAATTAAAAATTGAAAAGTTACAGGGAAGGAACGAGCATGAATGAAAAGCGGTTTGCCGATTTTTTCTTTCGATTTTAAACCAAAAGGTCACTTTACCTAAGTATTAGGTACTTGTTAGCTACATCATTAACAAACAACTAGGTACCTATAGTCTCGTTTGGCGAAGTGACTCCTCCAACCTCTGTCTGAACCGTCTTGAAATTGCTCGTTTTCTGGTTTCCTGGTAGGCCAGGAAAAAGCTAAATCAGACTGTTCCATCCCACCCAGTAACCCAGACAGCCCTACCCGTTAGACGACATTGAGTTGCATTAACAAATAATTTGTCAGCGGCTCGGAGGTCGCCCCATTAGCTCTGAATTCGGCACATGATAGTTTTAAGGCCGTTTCGCGAAATGATTGACGCTACAATAACTTTGGCAATGATTGGGTCCCGTTTCGTTGACTTACGTAAGAGGTTTGTATAGTATCTCACAGATTTATTAGATTATACGATTAGACGGTTTACATCTTTTTGGGACACTGAATCTTCTTTTGAAGTGTTTGTTCTAGAGTGTGAACTGCATTTTTAGGAAAGAGAATGATTATGCTTGCACCACGAATCACTAAATTCGTGAAAGTAGTGCTAGACATAATTAAAACATCATTTTGTCTCTGTCATCTGCAAATGATTTGACAGAAACAGAACGATGTTTGAATTAGGTACGTTTAGCACTAAACAAGTGTTAAACGTACCTGCAAGCGGGCCTTAATGAAGAGTTAAGGGGACGATTACTGACTTTTATTGATTTTATACTGAAGATCACGTCTAAATGAGTAGTGTTAATTATTTGAGAAAAATATATGATAAATTATAGCATTTTCTGAATAGCTTAATATGTGAATATTTTAGATTATGTTTATATATTACATAGTGAAATTAATTTGTAAAGTTATGTCTAACGCGGATAAAAAACTGAGAATGGCGCAAAATCTACCAAGCGTATTTTTCTGAAACCTTCACCAATTTAAAGATAATTTAATTATTGATCTTTTAGTATACGCGATTTATTAAAATATCTTTTGTTTTATGTATAATAAATTAATAATGAGTCAAATTGGGGACAGCGCTCCTTGATGGGCGAGTCCTATTACTGGCTGAACGTATGACACGTTGCGTGAGCTCTGTACAGAACACGTAAACTAACCACTCAAGGTCACTGGCATATATCTGCGTCTTTAGAGGTTCTGCGAATTTCATCCTTATAACTTAGATATACTAATTTCCAATTCTGCGCAATGTGCAATCGCAACAATCATGGTTTGATAACTGTAATGTTATGAAGCCATAACGTAGAAACCTCAGAATTCTAAACGGGCTTATTATTTAGATTTCTGTGATAGCATAAGTCAATCATTTTATTCATTATTTCTTTAGGATCTCTAACGAAAGATAATTACTTACACAAGACATGACACAAATAATGGGCAGCATTAGGTAGTAGTAAGTAGTTATACTTCTTGCACATAAAGGAGGACACTAAATGCACAATCAAGTTATAAACTAAACTAACAATGTTATAATAATAAATAATAGTTTAAAATATTTAAGAGGTTTTACAACAAGTTTTTGGTAAAATTTTAAATCGTTAATAAATTACTTTGAGCAAAAGAAAAAATAACATTTTCAGATACTTAAATAAAAAAAAAACAGTTCTTATATTTTAAAAGAGAATCGCAGATCTATATCTAAATTCGTAGTTTTAGCTTCGAGCATTTTTCTTCGGTGTTTCCCGACAAAGAATATTTCATCGGTTTTTTGTCGTCGCCTACTAGCCTTACAGTTCATGTACAAATGTGAACCCATAACTCACAAGACGGCCTGCCAGTTGGCCCTGTACCGTTGAACACATGTGGCCTCAACCTTACACGTTAAGCGTAGTCTGGCAGCCGGCTCTCCGGCAAGATGGCCCGCCGCGCCGCGTCTACACTCTGGCAATGAACTTGACTAAGGTCAGTTCAATCGCTTGATTCGTGAGATCGCTTTCTGAACGATAATAGACGTGTTTCAGGAAATATTAAAACTTGCGATCAAACTTAAAATCGTGCATTTTTTTTACAGAAATGTACATTTTTGTTCGCATAAATAAATTTAGAAAATGTAATAGTAAGTTGTAAGTAAGTAAACACCAGATTTTTCACGACTGGGTTGGTCCAATAGTAACAATTGTTCAACACAAACTAAGCTTCTATAAGTATTTCCCTGGGGCTTTGTAGAGTTATCTATGTCATCAGATTGCATTCGTTACATGGGGGTTTAAAATAACTGGCGAAATGTGAATGTATCATAAACCTCTGCCTGCCCCTTCGGGAAATAGGCGTGATATTCGTGGTATAATGCTTTATGCTGTAATTGTATCTTGCTGCAGACAGGCGCGAGCATAGAAATGGTTCTACCAGACTCTGGTAGAACAATTTCTATGCAGTTTTAATGAGAGAGCAGTACAATGAGAGGTTAGCTTAGTTTATGCTGGAAATGTATAGCTTGATGTGTAGCCGTGTGTAAATTAAATATAATATGTGAAGACGAGGCACCTACAATAAAATTGTATAGTCGCAATTATTACACAATATGTAAAAATAATTAAAAATGAAGCAATGACAGATTAATTTATTATGTGATAGATACATACATACATGGTGCTCACATATTTACAAATACCTATTGTAAAAAATATACGTTCCCCTAAAAAAATTAAACTAATAGGTCTAGTGTGTGAGGCTAAGCATCACAGAATGTAAAAGTTAAGGCAATACGTATCACAGAATGTAAAAGAAAAAGCTTTTAGATCTTAAGTTTTAAGCTTTACCCAAGAACCTATCGTTAACTAAAAACCACAAATTGGCAGCTCTTTGTTTTAACTGTAAAATATTGTGGTATCTAATCTAAAATGGAAATTTTGAAAAGCAATAGAGTCGACATCACTCACGACTCACGATATTTGACTATGCAAAATTTCAAGTTTATCATTCTGTGCTCCACCGAAGAACTACAGAGAAGTAAAAATTATCTATGGTTTGGAATTTTGTATAGCTCAATTTCATCAATGGATGGATCGACAAAGGTTCAGGCACAGTCAAATCTAAACACACAATGTTGGTTGGAGAAAGCTCATTTATTGCATTTAAGACATGGCATGAATAAGGCTGTATTTTAGAAGCATATCCCGTCTTCAAGAATCTTGAATATCTAACTCAATCTCCTGTATATTTTCACTAGCAATCCGCTGCGACTTTGCACGGGTAGCAGAGCATATATGCCTACATTTTTTAAGTGAAAACTTCTACAGACTGGTGCGATATCGCGGGCGCGACAGGCAGCGTGATCCTTGTCGCGGCCGCAATATCGCACCAGTCTGTAGGAGCCTTTATGCGCGTTGAGCGATTTTTGGTAGGGGAAAAACTTATGAGTTCGCGTCACTGGCATGCTAACAGCGACCTGTGTACAATGTACATGTTACGTATTATACAACATGTCCCAGAATTAGCGCACAACCTCTTAAGGGGTCATTACACTCATCAGGGAACAGCTGATTTGTTTTCCGCGATTTCAGGTTTGGTCGCAAAGTAAAAGTTGATCATAATGATGAGTACAATGACCCCTTAAGAGGTTGTGCGTTAATTCTGGGACATGTAGATGTTATTCCAAAGTTTTAAGTTTTCATTTCTGTTTTTTTATGCAGTCATGGGGACTGTTCCCCATGACTGCATAACAAAAAATACCAAAAAATAGAATAAAATAAATATTTAAGGGGGCTCCCATACAACAAACGTGATTTTTTTTGCTCTATATTGATAACGGCAACAGGTAGACGCTTGAAATATTCACAGAATATGTAGATATATATTGACTTTAAAAATAAATAATTAAATTAAAATAAAACAAATATTTAAGGGGGGCTCCCATACAACAATCGTGTTTTTTTTGCAATTTTTATATATAATGGTACGGAACCCTTCGTGCGCGAGTCCGACTCGCACTTTGCCGGTTTTTTTTTCTGGTTTCATGTCGTATCAGCCTATTGCTTCGAGCGACAATACTCCAAGTAGGATGAACATCAGTTACATTTTAATCAAACCCACAAGGTTATATTAAATTATCACTGCATGATGATCATCCTACTTGGAGTATTTTACATCGTCATATTATTGTCGTGTTATTGTTGTCGTTGTTGATGTTTGTCAGTTATTGTTTTTTACTGTCATCGTTATATATTTCAGCTAATATACACAAAATCTTAATGAATTATATACACTTAAACCTTCATTGGTGAAGACCGTATGAAAATCCATTCAGTAGTTTTTTGAGTTTATTGCGTTCAGACAGACAGAAAGACGCGACTTGTTTTTTTGGGTTATTGTACATTCGCCACAAAGTAAGTTCGCCACGGAAAAAAGTATGTGTAAATTTGCCACAGTTCTATTTTCATGAAATAAATTCGTCACAGTATATTAATTTTGATTACTGTTAATTCCTAATTTTTTTTATTTCCGCATAGACAGCAGAAAAATCAATCACTAAGTAGAATAAAAACGTTATTTATTTATATAAAAACCAATAACTTTGCTTGCTACCAGTATTTTATGCAAAAATGATTTACGTACCTAAAATGAAGACTTGTGGTTGTGACGAATTTACACATATTTTTAATGCAAGTGGCGAATACACTTTCAATGTATGGAGTGTACAAAAATGTGACGAATTTACTTTGTGGCGAATGTACAATAACCCGTTTTTTTTTAATAAAATGTGTGTGATATTTATCGGGTGATACGATACTCATTGTTCCTTATTGTCACATAATATTTTTATATTGCATTCTTCGATTGAATCTTTAAGTTTACACGAAAAATCCCGGAAGATTATATAATATGTGACCGTATAATTCTGAATTTCGTTAGAACTTTATAAATCTATCTTTATTTTGTGTAAATTATTTCATCAGCGCTGCTCTCAAAACGGTGAAGGAAAATATCGTAAGGAAATCGGGATGTCCTAGAAGCAAAAGGTCGAAGAGATGTGTCATCTTCCAACCCGCCCTGGGTCTACGTGGTGGATTACTGCCCACTCCCTCTCACAGAGAGGAGGCCTGAGTCCCAGCAGTGGAAACATTATAGGCTGAATATGTAAGGTATTCGTGACTATACTGTGCATTTTGGCGAGGAAACAGGCTTCTCAAAAATAAATTAAATCACCCTCTCCATTCCACTTCTGTCTGATAATATTACCTCTCTCCATGTAATTTGACACCGTCCGTTCGGGTTGTACGTATCAGCAGACGGGCGACGACGTTTTCATTGCGAATAACAAGGTAGAATAATTGGTATCAGCCATTGATTGGTAACTAATTACTTTATCTACAAGGCTTTTATGTCTGGCTGTGTTTGTGTAGATGTAAAGACCTATTTCGTAAATGTAAAGACATCGAGAGAGATATTTTTCTATTTATTGGATTTTAACAAGTTTAATATTGGCACAACACCTTCTGCATGCCCTGGTCCTATGCTACTTGGGAAAGGTTCAGTCAGCCAGTAGGAGCCGTATTACCTAAGGCGATTCGTACACTGCACCGGATTACGCAGCGTATCGCGGGAGTGCGTGTTCTTACGTTGCTTGAAAGTATCTCTCTTTGCATTGAAAACACGCGTAGTGCAACACACAGAAAACGCATTCACACGCTGTGTTGCAGGTCACGTGCATACATGCAGAGAAACACCCGCAAGGTATTGGCCACAATAGGCGCGGGCCTGCGGACGGTGAGCGATGGGTAGCTCGCCGTCCGATAAGGACCAGGCCTGGGTCGACGGCGCGTTGTATTCCACGCGCGCCTCAATGAGTTGTCAGCACCAACTGACGGGGTCCGTTAGGGCAATGCCTGCCAGGGTTGCGAGTTTGTCCGAAAGGGATATCGTGGCCCTGGCACACAGGCAAATGAAGGAATACGGGTGGGTTTTAGTCAGTAAAAGTCTGACACGCCCTCCCACTCCGCCCAGAGCGGTAGAAGATTTTTGATGATTTTCCACCCAAAACAAAAAAAAGGTATTGCACACCGAGTTCTCAGAATAGTGCGTGATTTTGACAGAACTAGAGGTGAAGTAATATTTTGAAATGGATCTCGCTGTGAAATGAGGCCTTTGGGCCACCCTTATACTATACTGCAGCTCCGCGCGTTTGCATTATTATTGTTATTATTTATTTATTTTATTAAAAACAACGTCTACAAAAATCTTAACTTAAAAACTTTGCCCCCCAAAACCGTTTTCACGGTTTGTCTGTGGGAACAGAACATACAGTTTTACAATTTAGGTTTATAGTGCGGACACTTACTTACTTACTTTTCACTAATTGCACTTATAAAGTAACTAACAATTATGTTATCACTTGACATGATGGTGCAAATCTGCACTCCCGCAACCACGCGCGTGTCCTCGTCGTCAAGTATCCCGCAGCTTATAGCGGGCCAGTGTGTGAATGAAGGAAGCCTACTACTGATAACTTACTGCTGTAAAATGCTGAAAATGCAGTGCCTGTATCCGGCAACCTGGGTACTGACTACATGATAATTATTTAAATAAGGTGTTGAAATGAAATGAAATGAAATTTATTTATTGCAAGAATTGTAGTACATTACAGATGGTCGGGTTTTTTATGTTTCTAAAACAATTCACTAAAACTAGCATGCAAAATAATTCATTACATAATAATTGATACAAATATAATTAAATCAATGATAATAAATTAACAATAGAAATGTCAAACATTTGTCAAATTATAATAGTTAAATGTCAGTGTAAATATTTTCCCCCTTATTACAAAACAAGGTTTATCTTCAGACCCAGGTTTCAAACATGGAGCCATTATTGAAATTCGAACATTATTCCGACTATGGTAAAGTTCCTAAACACAAAACTGACAACTTAGTACTGAACTAAGTTTTCAGTTTTGTATAAAGAACAGTATTTCCATCACGGTTACGTTCTTATTACAAAAACTAGCTCCATGGTTTAAGCCATGTCAAAATATAAATCTTGTTTTGTAATAAGGCGGTTAAAGTTTAGGTACTCATTCACAGAATATTATACATATATATTTTTCTATAAGCCATTTGAATAGCACTGTTTTAAACAGATTGATTGGTAATTCCTTATATGATTTTGGTAATTTATTATATATCCTTATAACCATTGGAAAGCAACTTCTGTGATATAAGTGGCTTTTCATTGGAGGAATAATTAGCCTATCAGGAAATCTTGTGTTAAACGTAACCGTGTCTCCAAGACGTTGAAATAATTCGGAGTGCATTTTCACAAATTTACAGCATTCAAATATGTACATACAGGGAACAGTTAATATGTTGCGACAAACTTTAAGGAGTGCTTACCATCGAACTGAATAACTTTTACTATGGGACCAACTTTGAAATTGGGATAAAACAACAGCTGTCCCATGTCGGCAAACGTAAGGTAGGACGCCCTCAGGGTATGTGGAGCGACGATCTTCGCAGGTGGCTGGTGGCAGCTGGATGAGAGTTGTCGAGAATCGAGCTGAATGGCGTGCAATTGGAGAGGCCTATGTCCAGCAGTGGACTGCTATGGGCTGATGATGTTAATGATGACATGGAGCGACTGCCTATCTGACCTCCACAACCCAGTAACTGGGTAATACGATACGCCTTGGCAAGACGTGGTTGTCAGACTTTCGAGCTTCAGACGACCCGTAACGACTGTCAAAGATCCACTAATGACAGCCGGGACCAACGGCTTAACGTGCTTTCCGAGGCACGGAGAAGTCTCGGTATGTAAAGATGGTCACCCATCCGCGGACCAACCCCGGCAAGCGTAGCTTAACCTGATGGATCCCCCCATGCGGGTGTTATGATTTTGCCCTTTTATAGCATGAACATATTAGCATCTAAAACGGAAAGGCAACTAAAGTTAGGATAAAACACTAAAGACAAAGGAATCTTAAATGCAAAGTTTCCGAGCAGGGTTGTTGCTGATGCATATTTTTTTCACATCAGCGGAAGCTGATGCTGATGCTGATTTTTTATCATTAACATCAGCGGATGCTGGCTGATGCTGATGATGATTTTAATTATTTTCTTAAAAATGCAGGGAATAAGTAGTGACCATTATGAATTTATACCTAAAAGTTGCACAGTATTCCTTGGTATTGAAATAAAATATTGTTTCAATAATTTTGTGAGTTTCAATAGCAAAAAAAACCGGTCAAGAGCAAGTCAGACTCGCGCACCGAGGGTTCCGTACATACAGGGTTACTGGTAATTCGACGTATATCCGGCAGGGGCTGATAAGGGGGCCAAAATGCAACAAATTGAACCCCCCATATGTATGGCCGAAATTCAATAGTTTTCGAGATATTAGAATTTTAAGGGTTTTTCGATATTTACCCAAAATTTGACATTTCATTCCAAATAAAAAAAAAAATACATATTTGAATGGGTACCATTAAAAATGATGTTGTAGCTGGCACTTCAATTAAGCTATGGACATAATTAAAACTACTTAATTTAACAAAATAATGAAAATAATGAGCGATATAAGAATAATATCTTACCAATATTTTCATTTTACGCTTCAAAAATGTTGTCTCGTCACAAAAATTTATATGACATTAATCGTACAAATAACTAAAACAACTTGCTTATCCTGTAAGCTTTCCAGAAAGGTATAAAAGTCAATTTTAAAATACATAATTCGTGGCATGGCATGTGTTTGAATCGGCGCGGGGAGAGAAAGGGTCATTTGTATTAGTATGAAATAAAATGCATAAAAAAATGTACATCAAATTTTATTACAAATTTTACACATCTTGTTCAAAATGAGCCCCTCGATTACGAATGCAGGTTCGAATTCTCTTCCTAACTTCGGTTTTCGTCACTCTTGATGTGAACGTTGTTCTCATCTGTTGCGCCGCGTTTATTATTCGCTGTCGAAACGCTGACGCTGACCAGGAACATTTCCTAAAAAATATTTTGTGGACTGACGAGTCAAAGTTTGACCGGGATGGAATAACGAATTACCATTACTTACATTTTTGGGCACCTCAAGCAGGCAGGAATCCAAAAAAACTAAAAGAAACTGCGTCGCAAATGAGATTTTCCCTAAACGTATGGATGGGTGTCGTTGATAATTATTTGGTGGGCCCTCATTTCTTGCCCCAAAATTTGAACGGCGAAAATTACGAGGAGTTTTTGAGAAACAACCTAGACGATTTGTTGGCGGATGTTCCCGAAGAAATAAAAAACAACCTCATGTTTCAACATGATGGTTGCCCAGCACATTACCGGATTACTGTCCGACAGTGGCTAGACGAGAGATATCCAAACCGATGGATTGGGAGGGGAGGGCCAATTCCGTGGCCAGCACGAAGCCCTGATATCACACCACTTGATTTTTACGTTTGGGGTCATATGAAGGCATTAGTTTATGTGACCCCAATAAATTCAGTCGAAGAACTTCGACAGCGAATAATAAACGCGGCGCAACAGATGAGAACAACGTTCACATCAAGAGTGACGAAAACCGAAGTTAGGAAGAGAATTCGAACCTGCATTCGTAATCGAGGGGCTCATTTTGAACAAGATGTGTAAAATTTGTAATAAAATTTGATGTACATTTTTTTATGCATTTTATTTCATACAAATACAAATGACCCTTTCTCTCCCCGCGCCGATTCAAACACATGCCTTGGCACGAATTATGTATTTTAAAATTGACTTTTATAGCTTTCTGGAAAGCTTACAGAATAAGCAAGTTGTTTTAGTTATTTTTACGATTAATGTCATGTAAATTTTTGTGATGAGACAACATTTTTGAAGCGTAAAATGAAAATATTGGTAAGATATTATTCTTATATCGCTCATTATTTTCATTATTTTGTTAAATTAAGTAGTTTTAATTATGTCCATAGCTTAATTGAAGTGTCAGCTACAACATCATTTTTAATGGTACCCATTCAAATATGTAGTTTTTTTTTAATTTGGAATGAAATGTCAAATTATGGGTAAATATCGAAAAACCCTTAAAATTCTAATATCTCGAAAACTATTGAATTTCGGCCATACATATGGGGGGTTCAATTTGTTGCATTTTGGCCCCCTTATCAGCCCCTGACGGATATACGTCGAATTACCAGTAACCCTGTATATATGATGTTGATGATTTCTGAAAAACTAAGCTATTTAGAGACATCGTTTTATTTTTTCTGTAATCTTTATATAAGCTTCTATCACAAAGAATAATTTCAGATTTTTATCTATGCAAACTTCGGAGATAAGGGGGGAACGGTATTTTTACATTTTTCATCAAAAGTCGGAAACTATGCTGCCGAAAAAAAAATGTTTGAGAATGTGCAAATAGCGCTCTTTCATATGATATCCCACATGACCTAGTTAGTAGCCCCACTTCAAATAAATTTTAATACCCCCTTTCAGTCCCTTTTGCAAAAAATATATTTTTTTTAAATTCTTTCTTGTTTGTAAAATAGTTGGGCAAACGTCATCTAAAACTATTCTAAATTTCAAGTTGATAGCATTAGTAGTTCTTGAGATATCCAGTTGTTACAGACAGTCTTAGTCTCACCATAAGGGTTCCTGTTATCATTTTGGTACGGAACCCTAATAGAATCAAATTAAGTACCTAGTTTAGTAATAATTAGTACTAGATTAGTAATCAGCATCGATCAATGCGAATGCTGATGTTGAAAATGATGCTGAAGTTCCGCGGATGCTGATGCTGATGTTCGCAACAACCCTGCTTCCCAGTATACATCACTTGAGACCTAATTAAACAGGACAATAGGAATTTTTCGTTCCCTACAATTTACATATATGTGCTAAGAGCATGCTCTGTTCATATAATTGAGTTTGCTCACATTATTGTTATGTAAATGTGACTTTAAATATGATCTGCATGCCTACCTTGTAAGTTGTACAGTACGTGGAAAACAGGGATTGTAATGGGGGGTACTTTTGAGAAAATTCAAGGAACCTACTGCCTATGGATATAATAAGTCAGGAAATAAAAGGTAAATTTGCCAAGTTACTTAGGAGTTTGTAACCGATATTCTTAGGAAAATGGTTTGCAGAGTGTTGGGGAAGAGCTGATAAGTGATTAGGTATATTTTATAAGATTAGATAATTGTTAGTAACTATAAAGGTACAATTAGTGAAATTTAAGTGCCCGCACTAATAAAGCAAAATTGTAAAACTGTGTTCTGTTCCCGCAGACAAACCGTGAAAACGGTTTTGCGGGGCAAAGTCCATATGTAAAGATTTTGGAAACGGTTTTAATAAATAATAATAATAATCAGCATACGTTTTTTTTTCTTTATTATTATTAATACCGACTTAATCGTGTGGATGCCTTCTGCGTGGTGCCGGACGTAAAGAATAGCACCACCCCATTTCTTCCCGTGGGTGACGTAAAAGGCGACTAAGAGACTTAATAGAAAATGGGCAAAAGCGTTCTCTATGCATTTTAACACCTTACTGCGATCGCCAACCCGCCTGCCAAGCGTGGCGATTATGGCAAATCCCCCCTTTAGGGGAGGCCTATAGGCCTATGTCCAGCAGTGCACGTCTTTCGGCTGTAATGATGATGATGAACCGTGTGGATAAAAACCCCATAAGGGCGTCAACCCCATTGTACCTTATAAGTACTCTATTTACACACAACTATACACTTGTAATTATACTATATTTTACAACTCTACTATCCACCACCACTATACATAAATACTATGAAAATAGAAGTCAAAGTCAAAGTCAAATCGTTTATTTCAAATAGGCACTTTTGAACGTCAATATTTACAAAAAAATTGAATTGACCACCTACATACCAGCCTGACTTGTCGCGCGACGCGACACGGCACAAAGGCCCCGCGTGTCGCGGGACGAGTGGTGCCTTTGGGTCGCGTCGCGCCGCGCGGCAAGTCGCCCCGGTATGTAGAAGCCTTTACTCTTTTAAAATCTTGTACAATATTTTTTATAGGTATATTAATTATATAATTTTATGTGAAGACGATGCACCTAGAATAAAATTACTATACCACAATAGGTAATAAAAAGAGAATCACTGCCTAGACTTCTGCATTAAACAACAAATTATGTAAGATCCCATTAGCGACTTGAGTGAACCCTCCAGCGGGGCTTGCACGGCCGTACCCAAGACGTTAGTGACAAGATATGATATAATGTACGAGTATCATGTCAAACAAATTATGCGTTTAGTTCTTTCTTGATTTAGGGTATGCCAAAATATTTTGCATAAGTCCAACATCCTACGTGTTCGGTTTAAACTCCCTAGCCAAAGATTCCCTTTCATTCATGTTCTTAGCACATTCCATCAGCAAATGTTGCACATCTTCAATTTTATCAGCATTTAAGTGCATAATACATTGATATTGATATTAACTACCTAAATAATATAATGCTACCTAAACTTATTATTATTAAGCAAATACCTACCGTTTTCCAATATTAGACTTATTTTTTATGTTATTGTTATTGAATTCTATGTGAATGTAAGTGATGTTTTCATGTATAGTTCTATTTTGATTTTCATAAATTTTGATTTTTAAATTTGTTTTAATTTTTCTTTTATTTAATTTAATTTTGATTTTTTTTAATTTTGTTTACTTTTTAATTTTGTTTTTTTTTTTTAATTTTATGTTGACTTCTTTATTTTATTTTGATTTTTTAATTATATTTTATTATTTTGATTTTAGCTATATAATTTTTGCTGTGCCCTGACAGGGTCTACAACGGATCTTAGCTGTAAGCCTTTTGTTAACACCTTTTTTACCTTGTGGAACGCAAATAAATGAATATGAATATGAATATGAAATTCTGGGGTTATTACGAGCAGAAACAAGTAAATATTTTTCTACGGAGAAGTTAGCTAAGTCAGCTTTGATCAGCACGTTTGCCTGCACTGCGTTAGCTATGTCCTTCCATAGATTCACGTTGTTTTTCTTACCCTCAGCAGCACCGGTCACGATACCTATTTGAGTTGGGAGAATTGTGAATTTTGTGTCATTGAAGATAACAACTCAAACATAAAGCATTGATTTCAATTAAACCTATTACATATACTTTTGGATTGTCAAAGAGTCGGTCAGTTAGTCAGAAAATTGAAGCTATTTGTCCATTCCAAAACGTAGATCTTTAAGGAGAAGAACAGCAGGCAAGAAAATCCAAGGACACTCTTTTAAATCAAGATAGTACAAAATCCTCGGTAAGTACATTATTTTGGTCGCTTCAATATGTGAGGACAACGTAAAAAATATTTTATTTAAAAACAATTCAAAATATAAGATTAAAAGATTACACATAAGTCCTGACAGTTAAGAGATGACCAGTCTCAACTGACGGCGCCCATTTACGAACACACGCGCCACCATCAGCGAGACATTTAAGTGAGCATGATATACTCTCAAACTGCCAAGCTTTTTTAAGCCAACATACATCATAACAAAATAAACGGCTCCTTGCCTCCTGGTTTTAATTAAATTATACAAAAATATAGCTTAGCAACATTACACCACCACCCTCAACGCTGACACCTTCGTTGTAGGTGCTGCTTATCTTCAATGGCATGAACGGCTTTCATTCACATTTTCGCCGTCACATTTTTTTTTTCTATATTATTTTTTTTATATTGTGTGATACTGATTACCTTAACTCACTCACTGACCTATTATATTTTTTTTTTTGGAAATCGTATGTTTTTACAATATTTGTAAATATGTGAGTACCATTTATCTATCACATAATTAATTTATCTGTCATTGTTTCATTTTGAATTCTTTTTGCTTATTGTGTATTAATAAAATACAATTTTATTTTAGGTGCATCGTCTTCACTTAAAATAAGTGTACTTATACAAAATATTGTAAAAAAAATTAAAAGAGTAACGGTGGAGTTTTTTTGCACATTCTTCTCCATACGAAACTACCTTTTGGAAGGGGCGACTATAGTGCGCGCGGAACTAGTTGGCCGCGCGCGCCTTAGGGCTCAAACACATAAAGACGTTACGACGACGCAACGTGCCACGGCACGGCAAATTGTACCAAATTGTACGTGCAAACGTGCAACGTGCAACTCTTAGGTATGTGAGCGGTGGGTTTCAGGTTTACAGCGGTTCCGCGCGCACTATAGATTCAATTCTATTTTTTTTTATAATATTGACGTTCAAAAGTGCCTTTTATGTGCCTATTTGAAATAAACAATTTGACTTTGACTTTGATAAAAACAAATCTTGCCACACCAAGCATTTCCACAGGGAACAAAAAAATCATGCCTTAAATCTCGCTTTCCGTTTTCAGACTCATCTCATCTGCCCGCCCTTTCGCAACTGTGTTGGGGTCAGCTTCCAGTCTAACCAGATGCAGATGAATACCAGTATTTTACATGGAGCGACTGCCTATCTGACCTCCACCACGATACCTCTTGGTAAGACTGTGTCAGACTTTCGAGCTTCTGACGACCCGTAACGACTGTCAAAGATCCACGAATGACAGCCGGGACCAACGGCTTAACATGCTTTCCGAAGCACGGAGGGGTCTCGGTATGTAAAGATGGTCACTCATCCATGGACCAACCACAGCGAGCGAAGCTTAACCAGCTGGCCGATTGCGTATATCTGTTGACATTGACAGTTCATAATGATGATCACTTGGCGAAGTGTTTAACGATTATCTGTCAAACAGTTAGTTTCGTATTGGGTAACTTCAGTGACTAACTAGGATGACGTCATACGCACCCAGTATCGCTGATAGTCACCGTAACACATTTTTAATCGTCTTCCAAAAACGAGGAGGTTATATATTCGGCTGTATGTTTGTTTTTTTTTATTAATTTTTTTATGTTTGTTCACCGATTGCTCCGTCCATTGTAGACCGATTTTGAAAATCATTTTTCAATACAGTTCCTGGAAAACTGGTTCTTAACGCACTACGATTAGGTTCTAAACTCAAAAATATTTGAATTTTCTATTTTCATATTAGGCTGTATAACGGCTTTATACCTTTGCTTCTCCTTCAACCTGGCGAAAGCAAAGCGCGGAAAAGAAGAAAATTAAATCATAGTTTAATGTGAATAATGAAGTAAATGTTAATTCAAAACTAAAATATTTTTCGTAATTTTTTTTTTATTTCTTCAAAAGTGTATTGAAAAACGTCGTTTGATATTGATACACGTGGACATTTGTTATTGCAATTCTGGGCTCAAAAACGATCTCGTGCTCGGGATCTCGTGATCTGAGCTCGGGTGTTAATTCCGCCTCGAATAACGTTTTGCAATAGCAAAACAATCTCCACTTGTGCCAAAATGTACTATTTTGTTTGAATTTAGTGACAATGGGACCACTTCGAGAGCATACCCTGCTCTGGAAGTGGTCCCATTGTCACTAAATCAGAATCTGATGAGGGGATCCCATGGAAATCGAGAGTAATCCTCACAATTTATAGGCACACCTATATCGATTTCAGTATTTTTTATAGTAACTCATGCTCTTGCACTCGAAAAGTACCTTTGGTGAAGTGGAACTGATGATGAAGACCTCAGATAGCCACCGGAATGACTTTATAATGATTTTACGGGTTGCGATTCGATTAGACACTTAAATATGGTTGCTAAGCAATTTATGCTCGTCATAATGCATATGGTGAAGTCACCATCAGTTCTAGTTCATCTGGTTCTTATCAAGAGAACTCCTCAGAAGTGAAAAATAAAAAACATTTTAACAAAAAAAACAACCGACTTCCAAAAAAAAACACTCCCAAGTCAATAATAACTTTAATTTTGGAAGTTGGGGGATAAAAACTAAGATACAGATCCAAAGAAACCTTCACCAGACTTCCGAAATTAAAGTTATTATTCACTTTGTAGTGTTTTTTTTGGAAGTCGGTTGTTTTTTTTGTTTAGTAAAAAGTTTTTTTGATAGGTGTTTTTGTATCGATACTTTTAAGATTGCGATTCACGAAAGCCACCAAAAACTAAATGATTATCAATTTGATTTAGTTTTTGGTGGCTTTCGTGAAAGACACTACTCAAAGGTAGTGCTGATCAATCGACCCCTTGTGGCTGTTATTAAACTTATATTAGCCACAGGCCCGTTTCCAGACTCTCAACATTAAATACATAAAGACCGACAAATAAATTTTGTTTATTTTATTTTTGAGGAAAATTCGGAAAATTCGCTTTCCCTGATTTTTTAATTAGAATTGATTTTTTTTTTTTTTTATTTTTTTTTTATTGTTGATTTGATTTGATTGTTGGTTTGTTATTACAAGGCAAAACTGTGCTAATCCATTTTTAACGTGTTAGCTTATTTCATAGCGATTCCAATGCCGTAAGTTTTATATACACCTTCCATACAAAACTTTACAGTTATCTTTACTCTAATCACAAATTTCCGATTTCCGCGACACCACTCACGACGTAGTTTCAGTTGACAAATGTTTGCAAAAATGGACGTGCCATACGAGAGGATAAGCTATGTATCGTTTGAGACCGTAGATAGCAATAGAGTGGACATCAAAAGGCCAGTTAACGTTCAAGCGCACATTATGACGTGTACTTAAAACGATAATGCATCCCTGCAGGTAAACTATATGGCTTTTAACTTCATAGCCTTCTTCAGAGGAAGTTAGTTTATTGGCTGGTCGTATGTAGTGTAATATTATTTGTTTGTGTTTCTATCTGGCCTGTCTAGAGCTTTGAGTGTTTGTGATTTCTTGAAGTAAAACTTCATGGAACACTTCATGGAAAGTGTCGCGCTGCGCGTGGCGCTGCCTGTCGCGCCAGTCTGCATGAACCCGCGACACATCGCGAGGCAAGTCGCGCCAGTCTACACGAGCCCGTATTACACCATCGAACTGAATAACTATTACTATGGGACCAACTTTGAAATCGCGAAATAATACAGCTGTCACAATCAGTTAAGAATAGGAGGTAAACTTTATTAAGGAACAGCTGATTATTTTTTCCCGACTGCCCCAGAAGGAGGGTAATGTTTTTCGAGAGTATGTATGTACGAGTATGGTTATTTCTTTTGCACGCTCTGTAGTCCAAACTCCAAACGGCTTGATGGATTTTAACATATTATGAGGTGTAGTTAGATTCGTCTTAATTATGGGAGTGACATTATACAATACTTTTTTTTTTTTTTTTTTTTCCTTCTGGCTTCGCACGGTTTGTGCATTTAGCCAATGTCAAGTTTTAGTTCTTGTTTAATATTGATGAAATGAATAATAAATGCATGATGATGATATCCCCGCCCACTCCCCTTGAGTTTCAGTAAAGATGTGGCAATTTACTGAGACCTCACGCGGACTTCTTGAGAGAACTTGAAGCGAAGTTGCACTGTTTTGTTTCATTTGCCTACACTAATGCACGTTCACAAACACTTAATGGTTAATAATCCACCATTATTACACATTAATATTCGGCTAAACACAAATTTTGGAAAATTAAACAAACTGCTGAACATGACGCTTCACTTTCCCGCCAAGAACGACCTATACAATACTTATTAGTTTTAGTTTATGCGAAATCCGAAACACATGTCTAGCATTTTTATGTAAAGAATCTATGTACAAAATTTTAAAATTGTATCATGAAGAATCACAAAGTTAGAAGGTTATTATGTTACTTTACTTTATTATGTTAACGTACAAAAACATGCTAACGGCATCCCCGCGCCTCCAGGGTCGTCATGCGCTCATTGATAATAATTTGGCAGTAGGTACCTAACCGTACGGCGATTGTATTGTAAGTAATTAAATGTATCACCATTTAATTACTTACAATACAATCGCTGTTGATAACACTTTCCATCACACTTAAATATTTCTGGGACAAAATATAACATGGTGTAAAAATGATTGAAATCGATTCAGTACCTCAATCTGAACAAACTATATATTCAGGTTTCGCATAAACTAAACATAATGTTGTATATAATATAATATTATACATTTATAATATAATATTAATATTTATATATTGCATTTGCAAATACAAACAAAAGGAAAAAGAAGGTTTTTTATTCTTAAAATAAATAAATTACAACAATATTGGTAAGTATCAAATAAAAGTTAGTGAGTCGATTCCAAATATATTTATTAATAAAATCAAAAAGCTTGAAATAAAGCAAATTATTAAAAAAAAAAAACTCGAATAAACACATATCTAACTGAAAAAGCAAAAATAATAATTTGTGATTTGTTTGTGATTGGTTTGCCTCCTGAGTGCTTGTTTTTCTCTTTTCACGCTGGTAGCACACCTCCGCCACTCCGCCAGTAGTTCAATTCAACTGGCTCGCGTCATGTTCAGCTACTCGCATCCGATTCGAAAAGCGAAACATGACGCGAGCCAGTTGAATTGAATACTGCGGTTTCGCTGCTATGGTTTCGTGGCGGAGGTGTGCTACCAGCGTTAGTTAAGTGTTTTTGCAATCGGGTTTTTTATTGTTTTAATAGTTTGCTTTTTTCGAGAGTATCCGATTCGCAATCTCATCTCTTCGTTGATGGCTGCTTTTAATTCCAACATTGCTTATTGAACGTAGCAGCCACAGATATGCGCAAGCAGTTTCAATTTTTTGTGTACGTAAAGCCACCTTGGTTCTTCTTCATCATGAATAACCTTAATGCATGAGTTCTATCAAGTTACATAAAATATCGAGTTGAATTTATAGAAACTTCTTTTTTTCTTATAAAACATGTGCTACTTTTTCTAAGATTTATGTTTCTTTAATAGAAAGTTGTTGGAAGATTTATAAGTTATGTTGGTTGCGCCAGATGTTAGTAAGTAGCGTGTTAACAGCTCCAATAAAGGTGCACAACTGAGCAACTGACTGACGTGATAATTCAGTTGGCGTAACTTTTAAACTTAGTTCAGTTATCCCCCTCTTTTAAGTACCGCAGAATTTCATGGATTTCGTTCAACTACATGCGGTTTTTGGTTTTGATAGTCATCTCATGTACGAGGAAAAAAAGGTAAACAAAATACCTACATACTAAATTATGAAATGTTTATGTAGGCAATTTGAGAAGTAGTTGTCAAGATTTGAAGGTGTAATAATAAATTTTTCAATACACTTCCTCGAAAACTAGTTCATATCGCACTACGATTAGGTTTACAATGCAATGTATTTCACACGCGTGCGATTTTTTATTTTCCAACACGTGTGCGGGAATAAAAATTGCCACAGATAACTTATACCTATACTTAGTCCAAATTGGTTCAATGCCTCTATTCACACCGTCTCGCGCCAGAGACGGTCCTCTCTATTCGGAGGTGTTTTTTTTTTATCTTGGCAAAGGTGCTTCTTTACGGCGTAAATATTTTTGGAATATTTAAGTAATGTTTATAAATAGAATATCTACCAATGATTATTACAATAAAAAAACGTTTATTAACGAATTAACATTTATTGTTGTTCTAAACTCAACAATAATAGAATTTTCTATTTTTCATATTAGGCTGTTATCGGCTTTATATCTTTGCTTCTCCTGAATTATTGATTTGCTTGAATATTCAAGCAAATAAATAATTTGATTTGATTACACCAGTCTATTGTACGTTTCTTGAGCGAAAAAATAGTCGATAGCTAGTCGCTTCCTCGCGGTGAGTGAGCCAGGTGCCTTACACAATGAGGCAACTAAATATGCATATATTCTCAGTAGGTACTCGCACAAATGTACCGGTTTACGACTTCAATGTTAGCAGACGTAAATATTGTATCATTGATGATACGATTACACTGATATCTATCAAATAGCATGTAATATGCATATGAATGAAGTCTCAGCACTTTTTAGGGTACCGTACCCAGAGGGTGCCAACGGGACCCTATTACTAAGGCTTCGCTGTCCGTCCATCTGTCACAGGGCTGCATCTTTTGAACAAGAGACACTTGAAAATTTTCTCAGAATGTATACTATGGCCGCTATAACAACAAATAATAAAAATAAAATAAAGTTAATTTGTTTGTATTCATATTTTAATTTATGTAATAATTTGCACGCTGTAAGGTAGACTGTAGCCGATCTCATTAATTTATGTACAACATCTTATCTGTATCCTGTACCTACATTCATAGCAAATAAAGTACTGATTCTGATTAAAAATTAAAAGAACACACCATCCAGGAAACTTTTTTTTTCAAAAATATTTTTTTGAATATCTAGTGTTCAATATTGTACGGTGGTACGGAACCCTTAGTGTGCAAGTCTGACTCGCACTGGGCCGCTTTTATGACTGCATTATGACTCTATTATGACTTCTGGATGTGTAATAGCTTTATGAATAGCAAACAGGTGGGACAAAGAAGTCAGGGATTAAATCTATGTATCATCGTGTAATCGTAAAAATGGTAATGCTAATAAAGAATTAAATAATGAAAATGGAAATTCTCTGCGATAGTTATAAAGTAAAAATATAAAAAGATGCGTTCTTTGTTTATGGCACTTTGTATGTAGTTTGCTATGTAACATACCTAGATATAACTACGGATAGTAAATTAAATAGGTAGTGTGTCTGGATTGGACCTTAGGCCGTAGTATAAGTATAATAGATCCTCAAGCTGAAGCATTTATGGGTCAGCACCAAATTATTGACGGTATTGCACAACAATCACAACAACAATTAAACAGGGTGTTAAAGTTGCTGCGTGCCATAGCTTAGGGGTAGGTTCAGTATCGATAAAGAAACCCAGGAAAAAAAATACAAAAAAAAAAACATAAACAAAAAATTTAATTAAGTAAACATAAAAAAAAAAAAAATTGTTTCTTTGTACTTTAACGGGCTTAGGACCGTCAAATAAAATAATTTTTAATTCTAAACGATTGCTATTTTAAGTTAGTAGGTACTAAATTAGGTTGATCTTGCAATATTTTTTTTTTTTTATATTTTTTTTTCCTGGGTTTTAGTATCGATACTGAACCTAAGCTATGGCACGCAGTTACTTTAACATCTTGTATATGTATGAGTGAATATATTTATGTAGAATACCTAGGTACTTTATAAAATTATTTCAGGACGTAATGTCTTCTCAAAGCATAAAAAAACGATATTACTTTCAAACTACCTAAGATATTTTCATGTTTTTTTTTGTATTTTCAAATATTCATATTTCCTTTACTAAAAATAATTATTCCCTATGCAACCGAACGCGAACGTGAGTGCGACGCGCCTTTTGCATGGCCAAGGTCAACGCCGATTACCCGACCCTTAAACAATAAAAATCAAGTAAGTAGCTTGAATCAACTTTAATACACGACTACGGTATAATGTTCGATGAGATATGTCTAACATTCAGAAACTGTGGACACACCCTGTGTTATCGGCTGTAGCACACTCGCGTTCAAAACTACGTAAACTTTTGATGTAACTGCACCGTGAAGTTTTGAAGTTAGGAAGCTTATAGACACATCTAGCTTAGGTATGTTATGTTATGAGGCTACTAAGTGTTACGTATTTTACGATTTTATCATAAGTTAGCTGATGTTGACAATACAACTAAACATATAGGAAGCAACCGACACTAAAGGCGACGATACCCGACTTTTAATGATTTTATACTGAAGATCACGTCTAAACGAGTAGTGTTAATGATTTAAAAAAAATATATGTTGAATTAGAGAATTTTCTCAATAACGTAATATGTGAATATTTTAGATTATGTTTATATTACATAGTGAAATTAATTTGTAATGTTATGTCTAACGCGGATAAAAAACTGAGAATGGCGCAAAGTCTACCAAGCGTATTTTTCTGAAACCTTCATCAATTTAAAGATAATTTAATTATTGATCTTTTAGTATACGCGTTTTATTAAAATACCTTTTGGTTTGTGTATAATAAATTAATAATGCGTCAAATTGGGGACAGCGCTCCTTGATGGGCGAGTCCTATTACTGGCTGAACGTACGACGAGTTGCGTGAGCTCAGTACAGAACACGCAAGCTAACCACTCAAGGTCACTGGCATATATCTGCGTCTTTAGATCTTGCAGTTGGTTACATAAAATATGGCGGTCTGATACTACCAACAAAAAATCTGGTTGTTTTTTCGGTGGAGGAAAGGCGTTCTTTGGTTTAATTAACCATAATGATTGACTGCGCCGAACTACCTACCCAACCTGCCTACCCTACCTACCTACCTACCCTACCTACCTACCCTACCTACCTACCCTACCTACCTACTCTACCTACCCTACCTACCTACCCTACCTACCTACCCTACCTACCTACCCTACCTACCTACCCTACCTACCTACCCTACCTACCTACCCTACCTACCTACCCTACCTACCTACCCTACCTACCTACCCTACCTACCTACCCTACCTACCTACCCTACCTACCTACCCTACCTACCTACCCTACCTACCTACCCTACCTACCTACCCTACCTACCTACCCTACCTACCTACCCTACCTACCTACCCTACCTACCTACCCTACCTACCTACCCTACCTACCAACCCTACCTACCAACCCTACCTACCTACCCTACCTACCTACCCTACCTACCTACCCTACCTACCAAAAAAAAAAAAAAAACTTCACATAAACCATCTACTAAATAGTCCGAACAAAGCCTAAACCTTTTTTTTTTGTTAGGTGAGCCCGTTCTTGAGTTATTATAACATTACAACGAAAAGTGGCATTGATTTTTATAGTTATAGATAATTATATAAGTTTAAGTTATAAGTTTTATCAAGTAAAAGTTGCATATCGAAAAGCTTCGAGATGGTATTGCTCCAAATAAATTGAATCGTGAGTAATGCCCCAAGAATGGAGATCGGTAGGTAATCGATTCATATGATAAACAAACTCGATACTTACCTGCCATATACAACTGATTGACGATCGATTAATTTATAGACAAGTGGGTCAAATAAGTAAGATATTTTCTTACTCAATGGAAGCATTTTAATACAACTAAAAATATTTATTTATTAAAACTAAAAAATACAATGTAGGTACAAAGGCGGTGCCTGAGGCATTTTCTACCAGTCAACCTTAGGGTGATGCAGAGACAAAACATGGCAGGTGCAACGTACAGGATAGCTCGGAAATAACTATAAAATACAAGCATAAATATAAATACATAGATAGATACATAGATACATACTTAATATACCATAATAAACTTTGTCAAGAGAAATAACGACCAGTAGCGAAGAAAACGACTCCAGCAGATCATCGCTGGGATGTTTCGGCCAACTTCTGACGAATATGTTCACGTGCCTTCACTTTAAAACATAACCGGCTGGCTAAAATTAGGTACGTCATTTCTATTTCAAATACATTAACATGCCATCGTACAAACGGCACTAGCTTATAAACTTAGTTTAGAAGTTAGGGTTTTTCACTCTACATAACATAATCAGCCTATAATGTTCCCACTGCTGGGATACAGGCCTCTGTGAGAGGGAGCGGGCCGTAATCCACCACGCGGGCCAAGTGCGGGTTGGTAGATGTCACATGTCTTCGAATTTTTAGTTCTAGGACATGCCGGTTTCGTCACGATGTTTTCCTGACCGTTTTGAGAGCAGATGGAGATATATATATATATTTATTTATTTGATTCCCAGGTCGCAAAGGTGAAAAAAAACCGGCCAAGTGCGAGTCGCACTCGCGCACGAAGGGTTCCGTACCATTATCTATAAAAACGGCAAAATAATCACGTTTGTTGTATGGGAGCCCCCCTTAAATATTTGTTTTATTTTAATTTAATGATTTTTTTTTAAAGTAAAACTAAAGATTCTGTGAATATTTCAAGCGTTTACCTGTTGCCGTTATCAATATCTAGCAAACACAAGCAAAAAATGTTGTATGGAAGCCCCCTTAAATATTTATTTTATTCTGTTTTTAGTATTTGTTGTTATAGTGACAACAGAAATACATCATCTGTGAAAATTTCAACTGTCTAACTTTCACGGTTCATGAGATACAGTCTGGTGACAGACGGACAGACAGACAGACAGACGGCGGAGCCTTAGTAATTTAAGGGTTCCCGTTTTAGCCTTTGGGTACGGAACGATAAAAACAAGAAAACTGAACTGTTTTTAGTAGGCATCTGTTAATTAATTAATCTATAAATTAGAGCTTTATTTCAGAGGCACAAAACAATAATGCATTAGGAAACGCTATTCATTGCAAGCTCAGTTTTAAATGCAGCTATTTAACCTAACATGTCATCGGAAACCATAGACAATGCACCAACCTTATTTGTTGTACATTTCAAATTGAACTATTGACGAAATACGTAGGTTGGACCACGCATCGCGAATTAACGCTACATTTCGCGACTAACCGTTGGTGAGTGGACCAAAATTATTCGTTTGCTTTGGTACGCGGTCGCATTGCATTGGAGCCTATAATTGCAAAATTCCCGTTTGTGAATTCTATGGTGCAACCGTTCTATTGATTTTACAACGTGTATTAGAACGGTAACTAAAGTGCCTTGTTCAGTTGGCTATTAGTTTATAATTAGCATTCAATCAATGGAAATTGCAGGGATCAGAATACTACAGTTTGAACTATGTATTTAGCTATTAATCACTGTTTAATAGGACTGAATAGTAAGTTTGTTATATTGAAAAGTTTCTAGGGAAACTGAAGAAAATAATCCTGCCACTTTGACTAGTGTGAGCGTGCGAAAATGATTGTTAAGACGCAGATATATGACCTTGAGTGAGAAAGTGCCTGTAATTGGTTTAATTGAAATAAATGCAATCCGTCTCATTACAAAACAAGATTTATATTTGACATGGCTTAAACCATGGAGCCAGTTTTTGTAATAAGAACGTAACAGTGATTGAAATACCGTTCTTTTTACAAAACTGAAAACTTAGTTCGGTACTAAGTTGTCAGTTTTGTGTATATGAACTTTACCACAGTCGGAATAAAGTTCGAAATTCAATAATAGCTCCATGTTTTAAACCCGGGTCTGAAGATAAACCTTGTTTTGTAATAAGGGGGTTTGAGTTTGAGTTGATATCTTCAAGGACACAAAATTAACAATTCTCTCAACTTAAGTAGGTATCGTGTACCTACACGTAACCGGTGCAGCTGAGGGTAAGAAAAACAACGTCAACCTCTGGAAGGACAAAGCTAACGCAGTGCAGGCAAACGTGGTGATCAAAGCTGACTTAGCTAACTTCTCCGTAGAAAAATATTTACTTCTTTCTGCTCGTAATAAGCCCAGAATTTCAATGTATCAGGCACTTATGCTGATAAAATTGAAGATGTGCAACATTTGCTGATGGAATGTGCTAAGAACAAGGATGACAGGGAATCTTTGGTTAAGACGCATATATATGCCAGTGACCAGTGAGAGTGGTTAAGCTTGCGTGTTCTGTACTGAGCTCACGCAACGCGTCGTACGTTCAGCGAGTAATGGGATTCGCCCATCAAGGAGCGCTGTCCCCAATTTGTTATACACAAAACAAAAGGTATTTTAATAAAACGCGTATACTAAAAGATAAATAATTAAATTATCTTTAAATTGGTGAAGGTTTCAGAAAAAGACGCTTGGTAGATTTTGCGCCATTCTCAGTTTTTTATCCGCGTTAGACATAGCTTTACAAATTAATTTCACTATGTTATATAAATACAATCTAAAATATTCGCATATTAAGTTATTGAGAAAATGCTCTAATTTATCATATATTTTTTTCAAATCATTAACACTACTCGTTTAGACGGGATCTTCAGTATAAAATCATTAAAAGTCGGTTATCGTTAACAGGACCGACTGTCGTATACAACGGCACTGGGTGGAAATAGCTATAGGTACCGAAGATAGGTACACATAGATAAATTGTTTCATCACATAACGTCATGTCTGTGATTCCCGAAGAGTTGGTCAGAAGCGTAGATGTACCTATGGTGCTACCACACTGAGCCTCGTAGGCGGGCTTAGGCATTTTATCTGTGTTTGTATCCCTACTAACAAAACTATTATATACTATAAGTACTTTCTGTTACTAACCCATCACTAAACAACCTATGGACAGCAGTGCTATTCTGTGACACCGTGAAACCTTAGGTGAAGTGAGCGTGGAGTCAGCTGTCAGTGTCATCGATGCTAGGGATTGACACTATTGAATGCTCACTTCACCTAAGATAGCACGGTGAGATTTTAACAGAATAGGTCGAATGTTCATCATGTGTTCATGTATGAAATAAAGTTTTTTTTTATGTCAAAGTAAAAAGAAAGTCTGTGCAAAACACAGATATTTCTTATTTCTGTGGTGAAGAATTATGTAAAACCGCAAAAAAGATTAGACGAATCAAATTTGCGGTAACAGTAATAATGCATTTTTATTTCTTCAAAAAATAACCCTAACTGCCTGTAAATTAAATGAAACTGTAAAGTGTGATTTACACGGTGCGATTTAATCGCCGGTGGCATACTATAAGTTAAAAAAAACTATAAAACTTGCACCATCTAAAGTTCTAAACAGTGTTTATGCGATGCAAGTCATTTGTTGCTTTAATTTTATTGTATGCCACAGGCAATGATTTCAAAAGGAAGGATACGCCCATCAGAACATTTTACTTACAACTTTTTCATACAAGCAAAAAGTAGCGCCATCTGTGACAACTCACATGAACTACGTGAGTGTCACGTTGCATAGGTCGACGACGTAACCTTGTACGTACGACATGTACGTGCGTAAATGTTATTTTAATCACATTTTATCGGAAATAAGTTAACCACTGAGGCGTCCATACTTTGACAGAAAACGTAATAAAACAAATTAATCTCGATCAGCTTTATTTGAAATTGAAAACAATTTAATAATAATTATTATTAATTTATTAATTATTAAATAAAACACAAATAAAAAATGACGTCCGTACAAGGTTACTTCGTTACCGTCGCGGGCGCTGCCGGCAGCGCGTGACATGGCCGCCATTGTGGATTTCGAATGTGGATTCAAATGTGTTTATTGAATAATTTTATTGGAACAAAGGCAATATATGGTTACTTATCGATGTTATGATATCCCATGTTCCTTTTTAACCTTTGTATTATTTACTACGCAACTAGGCATTTTAATGACTGAACTGTACTGATTAACTCCTCCGCGCGTGGACCGCGTTCGACTGAGTCGCATTGGCCCTAAACTGTCATTTTAGGGCCAGCGCGCTGGTGCCATTTCGTAGCGCGGTTAGCCTGGTCCTTACTATCTATGTCAATGGCCACAGGCAAGAAATTTACATTGTGTTTAAGGAAAGGAAAAAAAAAAAATACTTTTTCTCAAACATGCTTGGAAATTCGAGCATTATTTTGACAACCTTCTTCGAGATAAATCGAAATTGCTGTACTGGTCAAATACATGCCACCTGGCCGCCAATGTTAGTATGAAAATCCATGTCTGTCGTGTTTAGCGGCCGAATAAATTACTAACTGTCTTGTAATTTAATAATGGAACGAACTTTTTACGCCGGCACATGGCAACCAAGGAGGTAGTTTATCAAAGATTTTATTTAAATTTCGAACTGGCTTGCAAATATTGGCGCGTGAAAAATGATCATTGTTCCTCACTGAATCTGGAATTTATAAATATTTTCTTAGTTTGAATTTCCGCGCATTATTTGAGAAATGCACAATACAAGCCTTGGCCGCAACCAGGCATAGACGTAGGAGTGCCTCGGCCCACATTTTCGCGTTCGTCCATCAATGCCCCCGTTGCAGGCCGCTGCAGTAATGTACCTACTATTTACAAAAAAAAACAACAACCGACTTCCAAAAAAACACTACAAAGTGAAAAATAACTTTAATTTTGAAAGTTGGTGTCTGGATCTATATTTTAGTTTTTTGACACAGAGTTCCGACTTTTTTATTTTTCACTTTGTAGTGGGTCAGTTTGTAATTAACTAATTCACTTTTTACAAAATATTGCTTTTCCCGATGCAGGGACGTTAATTGTTGAGCATTTCTCTTGGTAAGAACCAGGAGAACTGAAGCTGATGGTGGAATCGCCTTCAGCTCCACTTCACCATATGCATTGTGACGAGCTAAATTGCTTAGCAACTAATAGCAACCATACGAGTATTAAAGTTCTTAACCGAATGGCAACCCGTGAAATACTTATTATTAAGTAGTTCCGGTGGCCATCTGTGGTCTTCATCATCAATTCCACTTCACCAAATGGTGCTTTCCGAGAGCAAATACACGCACTGAAAAAAAAAAGTGTTTGCTTTTGTAACTACTAACACTAGTAATAAGTTATATTATTGTTTATTAACACGTTGGATCATTGTTGTCCGAAAAATAAAGAATATAATAATAATAATTAACAAAAATCTTGTTTATTGTGATCACGCATCTTGACTCCATACGAGCCTAACAAGATCTTGACTTCTGAAGCTAGGAGAACTTTGTTAAATTATCCTAGTTCCGTCTACTAAGTAATTAGTTAGTTTAATTACGTGTAGTTATTTAATTTAACTCATGTTAGTCAGTTTAAAAATGATATAATGCTAACAAGTTGCTTGTTACCATCGACTAAAATTATTATTTGATTTAAACAAGTGAAGAAGTAAAATCAAACAAAGCAAGTATGAAGTAACAAAGACCGGTGATTATTCTGTACATGTCACATTGTCGATATAAATAAAATGAGTTTGTTCTGGCAAATATAACATAATCAGCCTATAATGTTCCCACTGCTGGGACACAGACCTCCTATCTTCGAGAGGGAAATAGTAAATAAATAAATAATGATTCCAAACATTTTAATGCCAACTAAGAGAAAATGTATCTTAGTTAGCTCGCATTTTTTTCAGTGCGAGTTAAGGCTTCTACATACCGGGGCGACTTGTCGCGCGACGCGACGCGACACAAAGGCACCGCTCGTCCCGCGACACGCGGGGCCTTTGTGGTATGTAGAAGCCTTAACTATAAAAAATACCCAAATCGCTCTATTAGGTGTTGCCTTTCAGACAAAAAAAAAAACAAAATCGGTCCACAAGTGACGGAGAAGTCGGTGAAATTACATTAAAAATAAAGATAATAAACATACAGACGATCATGTCGTTATACAACCCCCTCCTTTTTGGAAGTCTGTTAAAAACATGATTGCATTCCAAATTCAAATAGCCGATCAGCCATTCAGCTTGTCAAACAGTTGATTGTTTTAGCCTGAGGTTTTAGCTAAACAATGTAAGAGAATGTAACGATGTCCCAGCTTTTTTCGTGTTTACTTTTCGTTGATTGGTCGATTTAGTTGGTTGCTGCGTGACTTGTATTTGCAAGTTGCAACGTTGCACGTGACAGGCAATATTTACCCGATAATTATTAATGTAAACGTACCTTCACTAGTTCCATTTGCAAGATTAATAATGAAGCTTTAGACAGTTTGCAAATAATAATATATTATTAAATAGTGGGTAAGTATTCATTTTATGTAATGGTCTGGGCATTGGGTCAAAGGCTCCCTTAGTAGAAAGGGGTTATCGTCGCTTATTGACACCTGTAGATAACACACAGGGATTTACCGATGCCATACCATTAGTATCAAGAGCGTCTGCTGTCATGCGTCTGTAATTGTACCTGCACTCATCTCCTTCAAACCGGAATACAGCGGCTTTGTTGCATTCCAGTCCACTTGCCAACAGAAATAGGACAGTAGTGTAGTTTCCCGGTTCTTCCTTTACAGGGAATTCTATTACCCACTGCTAAGAAGTTGTATACTGTCATTAACTTCAGTTTTACTTTTTTAAACAAGCTCGTGAAGGGCATCCTAAAAGAATTTATTGAGAAAAAATTAAATAATAAAGCCAATCGATTTAGCTTAATACACTATCAATCTGCCTAGCCTCAATACTCAATATCTTTCTTTTTTTCTTTCTTTATCTTTTTTTTTTTTTTTGCCTTTTCCCAACTATGTTGGGGTCGGCTTTCAGTCTAACTATGCAGCTGAATACCGGTATTTCACATGGAGTGACTGCCTATATGAACTCCACAACCCAGTTACTGGGTTACACGATACCCCTTGGTAAAACTGGTTGTCAGAGTTTTTGGGTTTCTGACTACTTAGTAAACTAAAATATCTAGACGAAAAAGAAAACAAAAATAACGAATACGAAAGGAAATACCTTCACACGGTTCTTTTAGGTCCAACTACATCTAATTATAGCCTTGCAGTCTATTAATACGAAACTCGATTTTATAGCGCTATCGATGACTTATAAGGCAAGTAATCGAATTTATAGTCTAAGCTAGTTAGTCACAAAACACACATATCCTGGCCACATGTGTTTTCATTATCCGCGAATTAGGCTAGTGAATGGTCGTGTAATTTACTTAGAGACTACGTGGTTAGCATACGTTAGTGGCCAGTACTTGTACGCTAGTGAATTTATAATGTCCATTAAACGCAGCATGATGTGAATATTTTTTCTTTATTTTTATGGCAGGCTGTTATTTGGTCGAAGTTATTGGCCAGAGAGAATTTACTTTTTTCGATCGCTGTTGTTTCCGCAATTTGTGAATGTGATCTATGGTTATCTCTGAGTCTTTGTGTACAGGTAAAATTTTATTGAAGTAGTAAGGAAGTGGTATTTGTTCGACAAATTCTTTATTTCGTCGATAGGCTTCCCGAGAAAAGCTCTAGGTCTGGACTCTCATTTTATGGCCAGTTAAGATTTCATAGTTTCTTAACAGTCCAATGGCTGCACATTCGTTCTTATTTAAAATGTTAAACATTCAAAGAGTCCAATAAAACCTCTTTAGGCCAAACTAAAGAACAGGCAGAGAGAAAACTTCAGCCAGCCAATGCAGAATACGAGTGGTGAAGCGTCGTGCTGAACCGTAAATTGCGGACAGAGGTGAACGCTCGCACCACCCGTTGAACTTGACTCGCGGCTACCTTAACATTGCCTGCATACCGTGAAGATATTATATAAGGAAACGATCTAATCATACCGCATGCGTTCTTTGCCGCCGTTTTAGTTGCGGGTTCTATGAAAGATTTTTGATTGCGTTCCTATTTCAAATGTGTATTTTTTTTTAATTTAGTTTTTCTCTCTTTGCTGCTTTTGATGATTTTCGGGAAAGGAGTCTGGATGGTTTTAGATTCAATTCTTAAACTTTTGTTATCATTGTAAGGTCTTCGGTTATATGTTTGTAACACTATTCATTATTTTAAGCGTAAGTCGTTATTAATTTAAGTATTTTCTTAGAATCCTATTATTCATATGATTGTTTGCAGATATTGAACAAGCGTTTATCATTGGAATTTAATGTTTAACTGTGTCATTGAACGTTGACATAAGTTAATACTACACAAATGTTAAATGACTTATTATGAGTGTTATTAGCAATAGATGTCTATTATTAAATTGTTTATCAATGAGGAAATTGTAACGCTGCACAAAACTATACCGGTATACGAATAGATTACCCCACTTTGATATTTAAGTGCAAAACCCACTTACAATCCAGTTGAAGCGAACAAAGTGTCTCGACAGAACGCTTCCTGTTTATGAAACGTATTACAAAACGTACCCTTCGAATATTCCGCAGCAATCAGTGGTCGAATGCGATTCCAGGGTACGGACCGTGAACCCTGCGCGCACGCACCCGTGTTTGTCCGCCGTCGGATGATCCGAGGCCGATATATAAGCCGTCGGCATGAACACTCGACACCATTCGCGATTAAACGCCACCGGAGTGAGCTTCCGCAGACAGAGGCCAGTCTGACCGTCAACTGAATTGATACAATTGCTTGCCACCCTTCCGCGATGTCTGCGCTCCGTGTTCTCCTGGTCGCCGTGCTGTGCTTCGCCGTGACCGTCGAGTGCAAGCCCTTCTTCGACGCGATATACGATGCTATCAACGGTAACGCGCGAAGATCTTACGGCTACAGCGGTTATGGGAACTACGGCTACGACGGCTACGGTTATGGAGGCGGCTACCAACAACCTAACTACGGATATAAGCCGAGGAACGTAGAGCGTGCACCGAGACAGGGAAAGACGTACAAGGAGATCTGCAGGGTCCACTTCCCTGATTCCATAGCGGTGCCGGGCGCGGGGGGCATCGTGTGCCCCTACTGAGGGTCAGATCGCGTGTTCTACGCAGTGGAGCGCCTGCTCCGAAGACGTAACATCATGAGGATGGGTTGAACTGGTTCAAAGCACCAACAATTCACAGATGATCTCTACTAGAAAAGTTAAAATCACAGCATTTCTTTGATTACCGTTTTGATATTAAACAATGTGAAGATCGCCTTCAATAGTGTGTGCTCTGATATTTAATTTTGTAGCAGTGATTGTACTGAACGTCTAGATTATCGTAATCTGTCTCAAGTTTACGAAGTGCAAGTGTCAAGTGTCTTATTATCAATCCACGATGTTTACAATGCTAGCTCGACCTGTCCTACAGTGTGATAAGTTACTTTTATTAGTCTCATTGTAATATAATGTGTGATATATAGGTTATCATTGCCGTGATAACCTATTGATAATTCCTCTATTAGTAATTATTAGGTACTTTAGTTTCTCTCGACACCGGACGCTTAGAACACGCGATAATAATTTTAAAAATTGATTTGTAAATACGTAATGTGGCAAATTTATGATTGGCTTTTTGTACTTATAGATGAAAAAATTGTCTTTTAGATCCCACTGTCTTTGAACTTCCATAATTTTTCAACCAAAGCGTTTCTTTTAATATAATGTTTAGTACAAGTTAATTTTAAGTATTGTAAATATATTTTAAGTTTTAAAATAAATGTTATGAACTTATGAACGTGTTTCAAGTCTGTTTCGCGACGTGTTGTTGTGAATTAGGTCACTTTCGGGAGTGCGTATCGTTACAATGATTTATCTGGGACACAACTCAATCAACAACCGTTTCTTTAGTTATGTACCACTTGACAGATTGCTTTTTATTTCCTTAGCCGTGATTATCTGTGCTAATTGCAAAGGTATTTCCTGTGCAGCCTTATTTGTTTGGCGCCTGCACCCACTTTGAACTTTTTGAGTAAAAAATACAAATAATTTAGTCTATGTACAAATCTGTAATTAAAAATAGAATTAGGTACTTGGACGTTGACGAGGCGGTGCCATGCCGGTAAAATGTTGCGTTTTCCCAAATTAAGAGATACCTACCTAATTCTTGCACTAAATGAAAACTGGTTAGGTACTTGTTAAGCAACTGTTAAAAAACCATTCATATTTAGTCATGAATGAGATCATAATTTGAATGAAACGATCCCTATATTGATTATCATTTTAAAAGTAAACCAATAAGTACCCGTACAAAAATAATAACCGCATAATTAAAATTTATAGGTCACCCAAAATAGTTGAGGCCTAAGAACCTTTGTACATGTTCAGCATCCAGGGGCCCAAGTCTGATATTTTTATAAATTCAGTCATTCCAACACGATCCCATTGTCATGCCATTGTCATTTTGCTTAAAGTTCGTAATCTGCTAAATTCATAATGGTCGATCATTGGTCGGTTAATGTTCTCGTAATAGAATTGTGTTATTATAATGGCATTGTCGTATTGCCATTATTATAAAAACCATTAGTAGAAATGTCATTCATTTGTCATTATGTACGAGATTACCAATAAATGCAATTTGTTTCAATGTAGTGTCAGTGGCCGACCATTGGAAACTCATAATGACGCCATTATAATAGTAGATTACCAAACTTGTCAAAATCGACAATTAGGTCATTATCAGGAGACTCATTATTTGGTTGACTTCGGTGCCAATTTTTTTTTTATTATTTAGGCATTACTAACATGAAATATCAAAACTAGAGTTAATTTAAAACATATTAGTAGTAGAGGGAATCATATAGACCGAATGGATATGAAGGGATTGATTTTTTTTTAAATGGTGTGCACCGAATTCAATATTCTTACCACCGAAATCAAATTTATCAAATAATTTATATTTCAAACACTGTTTTTTTTATATATATTAGCTGCCTAAGTAATACTATGGACATAAATGGCCTGTAAGAAATTGCAGGTTAATTTTACAATAAAACATTTTATTTTATCAAGACTTATGTCCCATTTATTAATTAAAGGAAAATGTACAAAAATCGACTTTCGTTCAATTATTACATTAAATGTAATTAAAAATAGTAGGTAGTCTTAAACTAACAATACAGGAACTTAAAAAAAAACAGAAATCTTAGTTGAAATCTAGCTTAATCATAATCACAGACAATTTACTTATTGATAAAAGAACACTACAAAAATCACTCGAAAATCAGTCAGTGATGTCACCAAAGAATGGTCAGCTTCGTTGGTTACTTCTGGTACGAGTGTACGACTATTAAATCCTCTTCAATTCTTCCTTTTAAAATAGCGTTGCCTACCTTTCTCCTTTCAGCTCTGGATCACTCTTGATGCGAGCTTTCCGACGTCGTTCAGCCAATCCCTTTATAACCAATCGATCTTCTTTTGAATCTGCCATAATCACAATACTGAAACAAAATGAGAAATGATGAGAAAGTTAAATAAACGATCTTAAATGTAAATAAATGACTATTGATTGATTTCGGTGACTTTAAAATTGATTTCGGTGCACCTATTTCCACCGAAAACACCGAAATCAATGCCACTAAAATCAAAATAATAAGCAAAATCCTAGATATTTTTAAAAGTAACCCGAATTTTTTATATTATTCTCTTTAATTGAAATCGAGTACTTAGAAGACATACTTTTATTATAATTTAAAAATATTAATTTTCTTATTTGTGGATAAAATGGATTGACCGAAATCAATTTTAAGGGTATACCAAGCCACCGAAAACGATTACGTACCTTAATAAAAGAGTGGAACTGAGACGCACAGACGTGTCATGCTTACCTCCGATGCAGCACGGCTGACAGTTTGTGGTACTCGAACAACTATTCTCGCAGTCACTAAAATAAAGGATTTATGAACGGATTGGTGCGCGCCACGGATATCAATTCTAAACGTCGGACGTGAAGACAACCAGTTGTAACTCGTCTACTAAAGCCTATTATGGCTTAGAAATATTATAAATTGAGTTAATAACTACCTAGTTATTTGTGAACACATACAAAATAGCGCCATGTATTGTAAAAAAAAAGATAAAAAATAATTTCCGCCGCCAAACGGGGCCGGACGCGGCACGGAGGTCAATATTTTGGAGGTTTTAATTTTTTTAAACTACCTTATATTTAATTTATTTAAAAAAGAACACAGGCCCCTCCTAATATTTTGGTCGTACCTGTTAAAGAAAAAAATATCAAGTTGTTAGTTATCCATTTCGTACTAGATTTCGACCTGGACACGTGTATTTGAGCCGTCTGAGAATGACCGAATTATGAAATGAATGATCGACCATTCTGACACTATTGTAATAGCAGACTTGAGGCCCTGGTCATGCAGCCCCATGGTTGGAAGGTAACATTTCAAACTGGTCAATATTTTCCCCGAAATAAGCCATTGTTGAAGCAAAACAAGATGCAAAATAAAGTACAAGTTCTAAAAATATTTTTGTAACCTACCTATAAATATACTACTTTTACGATCAGAATACATAATATTTTGCTAATTATTGGTTATGCATTACGATACTAATAAATGTAAATAAGGAAGAACACAATTCAACCCTATTTAATAATATAATTATTTATGTGCACTCATAAAGCATAGTCGTAACAGTCTTTATTTGTTGGTAAAGTTGCGTTGCGTTCAGTTTCGATCGTTTACGAGCGCAGGCGCAGGTGTAGCGCTGACCTAAAATACGAGGGCACTGATTTATATGCGTGTTAGTTATCTATCTATACAAATAAATAAAATTAAAGTTTCTGTTTGTAATGACAAAATAAAAGGGTTTTACTAAATGCATGTTATGAAAGAATATACGGATTTTTTTTTTCTTTGATTTATAAGACCTCCCACAAGGTGGACCGATGACCTTGTGAAGGCTGCAGGTATCCGCTGGATGCGGGAAGCACAGAACCGGTCGAAGTGGAGGTGCTTGGGGGAGCCCTATGTTCAGCAGTAGACGTCTTTCGGCTGAGATGATGATGATTTATAAGAAGTAAAGTACTTAATAATTCATTACAATCTAGCCTAATAGACTAATAAGCAAATTAACTATAACTTATTATTTTACGTGACAGATTACGTTTTAACTAAGAATAGTGTCAATTTGCACTTTTACACAATTCCGTAGCACTTTCTTAGAGTCTGATAATTAATAAAAACACTTTGTTCAAGTGTTATATGTATAGCACAGCATTGTTACTATTATTATTTTACTATTTATAATAAAAACAAATTTTAACATTTTTGTCTGTGTGTCTGTTTGTTTGTTTCGGTTAATCTCCGAAACGGTTGGACCGATTTTGACGGGACTTTCATTGGAAGATAGCTGTTGTAATATCAGTATAAGGAGTAATTAGTTACTTTTATTAAAAAAGCCACGCTGCACGCAGCTGTCGCGGGCATTAACTAGTTTATAATAGATAATATTATACCTTATGTTAGTTATTATCGATTTAAGGCTCTTACAGACTCACGCGAAATCGCGGGCGCGACAGGCACCGACTAAGAAATTGTGCTACTAGTGTCAGGTCGCGCCCGCGATATCGCACCAGTCTGTACGAGCCTTTATTATCCACACATACTATGCATACTAGTATATTAATGCGATAATAGCTCTGTCTGTCAGTTACTGTCTCACCTGAACTACTGAACCGATTGTTATGAAATTTGACCGCCTTGATAGTCTGGGACCGGAGAAAGACAGGCTATTTTCCACACTGGTTACTTGTATTAAAAGAAAAATATGCTATGCTATAATGCTAATACAAAATCGACAAATTCGCGGGGCAACAGCTCGTTTTTACCATATTTTGCCTACTTATCAAGAAAAGATCAGACTGCCCAGCATAGTATTTCGTTCGGTTCGTTTGATTCCATTAAGGCGCAACTAGTCGATACTTTTTCCATACAAATTTCGGGGGGGTTTTACTCCACTGTTACACATTATACATCTAAAGTAAAACATGATATCGTTTTGTCTTATTATTAATTTTGTCTGTACAGAAGCAGAACAGTAAAAAACAAAGGCATTAAAAAGTTATGAGCCAACAAAGATTCGTTTTTCCAGCTAATTTTAACGCAACTTTGGGCGTAAATAAGTAATAAAAGAAGTATAAAATCTCAAAAACAAAGCTCGTTCCGACAAAGCTCAATTATCGAAGATTATAATAAACTTTATTCGTAATTGATTTATGCAGTAGTTTTTTCATAAAACCTCACCTTCCAAAGGAGTGTTCGTATATTTTTACGTGCGCGGTTTAGTATGAATCGTCGTGCACTGTGTTTGTGTGCGTGCGACTAGACGTTATGCGTGTAGACTAGCTTCTAACTGCTCATCACTGGTGCTATCTCTGTCGGACACGATGCTAGGTGAGACAGCGTGCTTTTTGGCCGCGCCCGCCAGTGAGTTCGAGCCCGCGACTAGTTGGCTCTTAAGAACCAATTTTTCAGACTTGTCTTAACTCCCTTCCTTCATCTTAATTGACTCAACGTTCCAGCACAGCATTTGTTTTTGTTGCCGTGGGAAATTATCAAATAACTTCTCCCGCTCTGGGAGACTTTTAATGAATATTTTTTTTTTTTAAATTTCAAACGGCACATAAATGGCACTTTTGAACGTCAAACATTACAAATAAAATAGAATTGATTCTAGTCGCCCCTTCCAAAAGGTAGCTTCGTATGGAGAAGAATGGGTAAGAAACTCCACCGTTACTCTTTTAAAAATGTTTTACAATATTTTGTATAGGTACATCAATTATATAATTATATGTGAAGACGATGCACCTAGAATAAAATTACTAACAATAGTTAAAAAGAATTAATAATGAAGCAATGACAAATTCCCTCTCGTGTTCCTTTAGTTGCCACTTGCCTGTGTGCCAGAATATGATGATATCCATGATATCCCTTCCAGAGAAACCCGCAACCCTGGCGCAACACGGCATAAAGATAGACTTCGCCTGCCACCAATAAAACTAAAATTCAATCAACTAAGCCTATCGCAGTCCACTGCTGGACATAGGCCTCTCCCAGGCTGCGCCACAACACCCTGTCCTCCGCCTTTCGCATCCAGTCTGACCCAGCCATCTTCTTAAGGTCGTCGGTCGATCTAGCTGGGGGGCGTCCCACACTACGCTTGCCGATACGCGGTCTCCACTCCAGGACTCGTCTGCTCCATCGGCCATCGGTCCTTCGACAAACATGGCAGCCCACTGCCACTTCAGTTTGGTTGCTTGTTTGAAGACTAAGGTCTTTAACCAGTGCGTCCTGCCCGTCATGACATACGGTGCCGAAACGTGGACACTGACAGTCGGGCTGGTCCACAAATTCAAATTCAAACTAAAATTATTTAAGAAAAATGTATACTGCATGTCGATTATGATTTACAATCATTTACCAAATAGTTTTCAAGAGATTACCGCTGACAATATTTAAAAAAATACTTTTCAAACTATTACTATTTAAATGGTATTATACCATTTCTATACTACCACTACTTAGAAGACAAATCAATAGAATATGTAATTTGTAAGTTAGATTAATTGACATCGCTGATTGTGAATACATAAGTTATGGCAGGATATGCTGAAACAAATTTACTGTAACACCTGTAAATATTTTTGCTTTGATTCTGTTTTTTTATTTGAATTTGATCCCCCAAAGCTGTTTCCGATGACAATGGTGTCAAATAGTGCCGAATAGAATATAATAACTGTTTATGTTCCAATTTTATTATCTTCATTTATTTCAATTATTTTGCATGCTAGTTTTAGCGAATTGTTTTAGAAACTGTTAAAATTCCCAACCATCTGTACTTAGTAAAATTTTTGCAAATTTTCGTTTCATTTCGAAGTGTCCATCTGTTTCAACCTAAAAACCTAAAGAAGATATACCAGAACGCGTGTCATTACAAAACGAGTCCTAACCAAACCTACCAGCCAGTTATTACATTTGGAACTTTATTCCAACAGAAGTAAAGTTTTTATAACTTTAACATTGCCGGAATAAAGTTCGGAATTCAAAAATGGCTTGATGGTTTTAATCCGGCTCTAAAGTAAAATCTTGTTTTTTTTATAAGGCCGTAAATGTTGTACGATTCCGTTCTTTCCGCACTAAGACGATAGATAGATCAGCTGATGGAAATAGGTCAAATGACGATGATTTATGGGTCAGTGGTCACACTGGGTACGCACGTTGGACTACATGTGATGTGACCTTTTGTTGTGAACAGTGATTTGATTAAATTTCCGCTACTGAAGGTTCGGAGGTTCGAAAACAACTTAAGACTTTATGACATAATAGCTGATAGGAAAATACAGCATTCGTTTTTGTTTACACTAAACCCGAAAAGGGGTCATTGTACTCATCATTATGAACAACTTTTTCTATGGGACCAACCTTGGCGGTGGTAGTCGGCCTCTTAAGTAAACACAAATGTATGGAACTGCTGAGTTTTTTTTCGCGATTTCTAGGTTTATCCCATAGAAAAAGTTGTTCATAATGATGAGTACAATGACCCCTTTTCGGGTTTAGGGTAAACAAAAACTAATGTGGAACACTGTTCTGTGGAACACTTTTTAATGTAAGAGGTCCCCCGACTGCAATGATAAGTTTATTTATCTGTTTAGTCAGCGAGTAAATGAGTAACCTTTCGCCTTGTTTTTTACTTATTAGTTCGTTTTTTGGCAGGGCTGACGTGTTTTAATGTTTTTAAATGATTTATTAGTGATAAGTTTTATTTTAAAATATGTAGATAATGCTAAGTGGTGGTATTTATATTTTATGCACAAAAGGTGGTTTCATACTCTCAATGCGAGGCGAGGCGTGGCTGGCGTGACGTGGGGATGAGATGTTTGTTTTAAGGCTTCTACAGACCGGCGTGACTAGCGATGCGACACAAAGGCACCGCTCGTTGCGCGACTGGCGGGGCCTTAATATAGAAGCCTTTACATGTACATCATACTTACCTATGTAAAAGTATGCCAATACATTTCGGTTTGGCATGTGCTCATCAATGCCTTCAATTTAATATACCCATATTGTAATAATTATATCTGTGATATAATCTATCATCTCATCACACATACAACATTAGTTTTTGTTAACCCTAAACCCGAAAAGGGGTCATTGTACTCATCATCTCACAACTTTTTCTATGGGACCAACCTTGAAATCACCAAAATAAAACAGCTGTTCCATACATTTTGTCGATTTAAGTGAACACAAATGTATGGAAATGCTGAGTTTTTTTTCGCGATTTCTAGGTTTGTCTCATAGAAAAAGTTGTTCAAAATGATTAGTACAATGACCCCTTTTCGAGTTTTCTGTAAACAAAAACTAATGTTGTAAGTACTTATATTTTGTTTATTTGTTATTTTTCTGACATTGATTTTACATTCTGTGATTATCTAAACTCACACACTGACTTATTATTTTAATTTTTTTAGGAAAACACATACTTTTAAAATGTTTGTAAATATATGAGCACCATGTATCCATCTCATAATTAAGTAATTTTTCGGTGCATCGTCTTCACACATAATCTTATAATTAATGTACTTAAACAAAATATTGTAAAACATTTTTAAAAGAGTAACGGTGGAGTTTCTTACCCATTCTTCTCCATACGAAACTACCTTTTAGAAGGGGTAACTAGAATCAATATAGTTTTTTTTGGAAATTTTGACGTTCAAAACTGCCGCCTATTTGAAATAAATATTTTGACTTTGACTTTGACTTTATAATTATTACATTAAGGATTCTAACGATACCCCATAAATCTGTTCAGGCTTTTCAAAGTTATGGTGGCACACAAAAACTCACATAGATACAAAGATCACCCCTAAACATTATTTATTAATTTTGGAAGTCGGTGTCGTTGGTTTTGTATTTTCGTTTTTTGCCACCGACTTCCGAAATTAAAATTATTTTACACTTTGTAGTGTTTTTTTAGGAAGTTGGTTTTTTTTGTAAAAAAAAAATATGTTCACTTTTTTGCTGTGGTACCTACCTGCTATGTTAATAACAGCGACAGGAAGTTATTATAACATATACAAGTCAGTAAAATACGATTATTGATGCTAACTCAAAAACTATCCAAGAAAAGTTAATCAAATATATATGGGACCACCGCGCAAGCCGTCTCTACCAAATGAAAACAGAATTTCCAAAATCGGTTCACAATTGACGAAAATATCGAAAAACATTAACAAAAAAATAATAAAAATACACGGCGAACGTAGAACCTTCTCCTTTTTTGAAGTTGGTTAAAAATCGCTTTCCATTTATTTTACTTTGTAAATTACTTTTGCTGTTCAGGATCACCAAAACTCGCAAAGTCAGAAAGTAAACTTTTTCGCCAAAATATCTGCTTTACGTATGCTTTACGTACAATGAAGAGTAGGTTCTATTAGATTTAATTAATTTGCAATCATAGGTGGATACCTATATACCTACAGCACTTCCTCTCTATCCAACGCTTTTATAACATTCAAGGAACCTGCAGTCTGTACGCAAACGTACCTTTTACAAATTAACTTCTCAACTAGTTCAAACGTGTTTCGTCAAATATCACAATTAGACAAAAAGAAAGAAGAATTAAAGAAAATAGTACAATAGAAAGAAAAAAAAATATACAGGGTTATTTTTAAAACGTCAATAATCTCTTATTTATATATTTAATAGATATTTAATAAATTAATATCGCAGCGCTGGTATTCTGATAGGGCCCGCTGGGATTTGTGTTTAGGTATACAAACTTAATTAACAGCAAATTTCAGCAGGTGGTGATGGCAACTTTGGACCGGAGTCGATGGAGGCAGATTGTCTGCTTAAGAAGGTCCAGTGACCATGATCCTCCATAATGAGGGACCGATTGAAGAAGATACAAACTTAAGAATAACAAATGCAGATGGGTAAGAGGTGTCCGTTCTACTAAAGAGTTGGGCTATACGTCATTGGGGGAATACTCCAAACCTCATCCATGCTAAGGGAATGGTACATCCCGCGGGAACCAACAGCATCTTCGGCTGATGTCATCACAGTCCGTTTACTGATCATTTATTCAAAGACGATACTCCATATCTACCATGACATAACATACCAAGGAAAACGAACAATGCCAAAACATTATAATAATTATAAATGCGTCCGTCCACGTTCATTGATGCGCAGGAGTCTACCACCCCCCAAATCTTGGAATAACAATATGGCCACGCATACAAATTGTCCTAAAATATGTTAAAATCATACTCACCGTCCTTGGACCGTGCAAAATGTAGTTTATGGCACTTACCCGTCTATTTATTAGACTTATAAATATTAAACTGGTGTCTATATGAACACGTTAGAATTTAATATCGTTTTGTAATTTTTATTATTCTTATTTGTCATCCAATAGGATTAAGGCGTTTTGTCAAACATTTTACACCAGCAGCCTGTGGGCTAATCATACCCAAAAAACTGACAACACCCTGCGCATTCAATACAACAATGCCTTCAGGGTGCTCTTGAGGTTTCCTCCGTACTGTAGTGCGTCACAGATGTTCGTTGATGCGCACACGGATGATTATTACGTGATCATGCGCAAGAAGTGGAGTGTAGTAGTGAAGTGGCGTCAAAAATACGCAGAGTGAGAGGAACCAACATACAGTATTCTGAAGGTATTTTCTGTAATACTACTAACATTTTCTGAAATAATACTGGCTTGGATCCCCAGCCACTCTGGAATTGTTGATGATGAAAATGCGGATTCGATTGCCAAGCTGGCTACTCGGAATGAGATCGAATGTCATCCGTCTTGTTATCCCCGAGATCTGCGCTGTCTTGTTAAGCCCGAGATGATGAAGAATTGGAATGATCATCGGCAAAAAACTCGATATTTGAAGGGAAGATTGTATGGCTCTATCCAACCATTCATTCCATCTAAGTGTTGGTTCAGCAAACTCAAATTTTCTAGTAAAATAGCCACCTCTGTCATAGTTATAGACTCCGACTTGGGTTCGTTTGCACTCGCAGTTTATATTTGCCAAAATACGTGTGAGGGACTCTTCTTTGTGTGAATGCGGTCTGGACGAGGGCACTCTAGAGCACTTGTTTTTTTCCTGTCCTCAAATCAAATCAAATTATTTATTGGTAGCAAACATGGGTAATTAGTACATAGATGTTTTATTATAATAGTCCTCCATATTCTGCCGTCACATGGGCATGCAAATCATATTTATTATTAATTAATTTACACAAATTTAAAGGTATTATAATTATAAGAATAAAATCCACTCCTCTTTACGACATACTCCCTTCTGATGTTCCCCGCCCAATTAACATTCCTTTCCTATTATCTTTAGCCCCTGCAGTTAAATCCTTTATAAATTCATTAGCATTAATAAAATCCTGTTATAGTTGATATTTTCTATTTATTTATAATATAGGTACCTACTGAATGTTCTAACATTTATTTTGTGACGCTTTACATGTTCTAACCAAAAATGTTTTGTCCTTTTTTAGCATAGGGATCCATGGATGTCACCACTACAAACACTGATCAATAGTTAAAGCAATAGTTTTTATAGTTTACTTTCTCATACCTTGACAGTGGCAAAATCATCGAACGTTATCGATGGAGCCAGAACCTTCAAAAAATTGAATCTCACTTCAAACTCACTTCACCTAAGTTTTCACGGTGAGATATTTCAACAACATGCAGAATAGCACTACAGGTGGCCTTAGCTTCACTTACTGAGGAACAAGATAAATCAGCATACTATCATTTTCTTCGTTCGAATATCTTCACGTCTTGGAGAAAGCAAAGAGCTATGCCTTTATTCCTGTTTAACTAACCCTAGGTGATATCTATGAATGCTTTTATTTGGTCATTAATTTAGGTAGGTGACAGGTACTGGTGGTAGGTACTTTAGGTGGGTGGTTTGCCTATAGTGGCCATTCTCAGCACATTGTGGCGGATATATGGATCTCCGCGGAAAAGCATCGGTAACAAGTCTCTTATTTATTTTATTATTTATGTAATTAAACACAGTAAAATACAGAGAGATACGACATAATTATAATTTTAGTACAAAGGTACTGTTTATTTCTTAAGAGGCCGGCGATGGATGCGTAGTTCATACAAACGTAATAACAAAATAATTTGTAAATCAAATGTGTTCTTTAGGTACTGTGTCTTTATTCCAATTGGAGTACAGAATATCTAGGTTCCCAAATATATATTTTGAATGGACACTGATTTTAACAAGAGTTATGAGAAAAATAAGTTTTGTATAGAATTTTTAAATTCCTCATATCTCGTCTTCATATCATTGTCCTAGCAAAATATCTATGTGGGAACATAGATATTCTGTAATCCAATCGAAATAAATACACACTACCGTAAGAATATGTTTGATTTACAAATTATTTTGGTATTACGTTTGTATGAACTACGCATGCTACGCCGCTTAAGAAATTTCTTCCAGCAAACCTGCGAAAGGAGAGATAAAAAATAAATATAGACAATAGTGTGTGAGAACAAGAAGAGAAGAATAGGAATATGACTTTCATTATTCTTTATGTCTCTTACCCCTGAGCTGAAGTTTTTCCCGAATTTTCCAATTTTCCGAGCAACTATTCCAATTTTTCTTCATTCAAATATTATATTAAATAAAATAAATGTAGGCAGTCATGTGGGCTGGACATGCACATGTACATTTATTATACATGCACCTAATGCGCCATAATGGTGCAACATGGCTTATCGTTATCACTGATGACCTTCAGATTAGATCATTTTTGTATTTTTTTTTGTATGTTAAGTTCTGCTTACCAAGGAATATCATTTAATTTTATTATACCTGTAACATATGTTTTTTTTTGTAGGAAGTATGGGTAATGCGTTAGTCATACCGACTGCATTTAGTTAGGTAAAGAACCGTGTCCTTATTAAGTACTAATATACTACTGACAGGTATTGCGTAGAATATTTATAAAGATGAGTTGATGTTAATGAGGTGACAGCATACAAGGTGTAACTTAAATAACGCACAACCTCTTAAGGGGTCATTGTACTCATACAACAACGAACAACGTTTACTGTGGGACCAAACCAGAAATAGCGAAAAAAAATCTGGTGCTCATAATCATTTATTAGCAATAAGTATTGATACAGTGTTGGTCTTACAGTATTAGGTACTTAATACCTACTGTATTAAGTACCTAATACATAGTCAGACCTTCGACATTACAATAAACAACATTATTTTTAGTATAAGCGAAACCTGAATATAGTTTGTTCAGAATAAGGAACTGTGTAGATTTCAATAATTTTTACACCATGTTTTTTTTTTCCTAAAAATATTTATGTGTGATGGAAAATGTTATCACCATTTAATTACTTACAATAAATTCGCCGTACGGTTAGGTACCTACTGCCAAATTATTAATTATCAATGAGCGCAAGAGGACCCTGGAGGCGCGGGGGCGGGCGCCCGCCGTAAGCATGTTTTTGTACGGGCAACCCGGTAACATAACAACCTTATAACTTTGTGATTTTTCATGATGTGACTAACTAGAATAAAATAAATATAGCTAATGTATTCAACAAGTGTTTTGATTACCTATGGCATAATAATATCAGCAAATTACAGTTTTTAAATTTTGTACATAGATTCTTTACATAAAAATACTAGACACATGTTTTGGGTTTCGCATATACCTACTAAAAATAATGTTGTATTAAAAATACAAAAAATATTTATTGACATAAAACATATATTACAATAAAATAGAATTCTCTGACTCCTGCGCTAGTTAAAACTGTGTTGCAGGAGCCAGCGTCCTCCCGTAATAAAAGACACAATTTTGTTGTTTTATGACAAGACAATGAAAAACAAATATAAAGAAAGGAAACAAAAGAGACTTCACTTTATATGAACACATCTAAACTAAAAACAAAAAAAAAAATTTGAAATACCTAAACAATAATTATGGTGCTTCATTTGCGCGAAAGTATGTTTTTAGTGTATGTGTGTGTGTGTGTGTATAATGTGTAGTATTGAATGTTAGAGTATAATATTTATGTCCAATGGCTAGATTTAAATGTTATTATACTATTATTCATTAATTTTATTCTCTCCATTTATGTTCGCATAACTCGTCAATATCTAGGAAACAGCAGATTTTTTTTCGCGATTTCAGGTTATGTCCCATAGTAAAAGTTGTATAACATTATTTAGTTTATATAAAAAGTTACAGACACAAGTATTAATAAAATAAAATAATCGGTCTTGAATAGGTATTCATTGTGGAATTCTAATAAGGAAGGGAATAGCAGGAAACTGCTCACAATTAAACATTTAATTAATGTTGAATTAAACACTTGTTAGAAACGACACATGTTGTATACAAATAAATGCATTATTTAATTGTTATCATTCCATTAATTTATTCACAGCAGCAGCAGTAGCTGGCGCAGCTGGTGGCATTCTACAGTATCTGCCTACCCCCTTGGGAAGAAGGCGTGAGTTTATGTAACACTGTATTGTATGCTACGCTATGTTCTTGTAATGTGGGGTAATCGTACCGATCTGAATAGAGCATTTGTCGCTCAAAAAAAGTGCTTAAGAGCAATAAGTGGCCTTCAACCTGCAGGCCTAAAATGGACGCTTTGGCAGAATCATAATATGATCTGCGTACAATTCATACATCCCGCAATTCATCTGTTTGACAGCTACTATTTGACATTAGGCTTCACTATAGCAATTCATAGTTTGTGGACCATTCTACGAAACTCCATACAAAACTGTCAAACAGATGAATTGCGGGATATGAATTGTACTTATGATTCTGCCAAATCGTCCATTTTAGGCCCTCTGATGACTCATGTCAACCAGTGTTTAAAAAGCTTGGTTTGTTACCGTTGCCATCTCTGTATATTTATGAAATTTGTGTTCGTAGTTATGAATAAATAATTATTTAGGACAGCTAATGATGTAAATCCTCGGAATAGACGAGATCCTTATAAATTGGTGCTGAATGATTTGCCAAGACTTGCCATATACAACAAAAATTGCCTAGCAATATGCGTGCGTATTTATAACGGGATGCCAGGTCAATTCAAAACATTAAATTCTAAATTATTTAAGATTAAGTTGTACAAGTGGTTGATTGAGTGTAGCTTCTATAGTGTAAAAGAATTCATGGATAAAAAAAAATATTATAAGGTTGTTTCAAAAACCCCGAAATTTTGCACGCTATGTTATATATTAGCTAGACATGTTTCTGCCATTGTAATTTATTTTAACACCATTTTATGTATAAGTACCGTGTCTTATGCAAATAAATGATTTGATTGGGTTTGATATATCATCATCATTCCAGCCGAAAGACGTCCACTGCTGGACATAGGCCTCCCCATTTGGATGGGTTTGCCATAATCGCCACGCTTGGCAAGCAGGTTGGCGATCGCTGTATGATGTTAAAATGCATAGAGAACACTGCTGCCCATTCTATTGTAAGTCCCTTAGTCGCCTTTTACGACACCCACGGGAAGAAATGTGTATTGTTTGTACACGGCTACACCACATCAAGCTATACATTTCCAGTATACGCTGATCTCTCATTATACGGAAATCTTACACAATGCGAGATCAGTTATACTGGAAATGTATATAGCTTGATGTATAGCCGTGTGTACGTGTCATTTATTAACAAACAATAATTTAACAGTAGGTAACTATGTGATTAATACATATCTACACAACCTAATTATAAAATAAAAACAATATCATAAGAGTTTAGAGAGCATGTAACAATTAATTACTTGTAAATAAAGACGAACAACATGCCCTGTTGACCAGATGTCATTCAGTATCTATTCATTACTTAAGACGCTTCCAACAGATAAACCGCTGTCACTGATAGACTGCATATAAAAGAAAGAGAAGCGCGATGACACAATGCTCGTAATTTATTGCAAAGTATGAAGCAATTATTTATTTACTAAAAAATGAGTTAGTAATCGAAAATAAAAAAAACAACCAAGTTCTGCATACAAATAAGATGTTCTTGTTATTAATTAAATACCACCCGTACGTTTATATTTAATACAGATATTTTGGATTGAAACTCAAAGTAAAGGGTTAGTTTAATTTGTATCGAGTTTTTTTTACTAAAGGTGTTTTGGTAACAACCAATTTGAGAGAAATATGTCCATGAATAACATATATTTTTTCCGCTACCACAAACTATATAGATTTGGCAATTTTTTTGTTTAAGACAAGCCTACTTTTATGAGTTGCATCTTGTCAGCGCCTTAAGGGGACGATAACCGACTTTTAATGATTTTATACTGAAGATCACATCTAAACGAGTAGTGTTAATGATTTGAAAAAAATATATGATAAATTAGAGCAATTTCTCAATAACTTAGTATGTGAATATTTTAGATTATGTTTATATTACATAGTGAAATTAATTTGTAAAATTATGTCTAACGCGGACCAAAAACTGAGAATGGCGCAAAATATACCAAGCGTATTTTTCTGAAACCTTCACCAATTTAAAGATATTTTGTTTTATTAAAATAACTTTTGGTTTTTGTATAATAAATTAATAATGCGTCAAATTGGGGACAAACAAGTTTTAAAGCCTGTATGGACCTATGGTATTCAGCTGTGGGGTTGCATCAGCCAAAGCAATCGTCAAATTATACAACGATTCCAAAACAAAGTACTCAGAGATATAGTCAACGCGCCCTGGTACATTAGAAACAGTGACCTCCACCGAGACCTCAAGATGGATGTCGTAAACATAGTAATAAAATATAGCGAATAGGCTAGATTGTAATGTGAATAAGGTATCACCAGCTGTGATACTTTATATATAAAAAAAAAAATAAAAAAATTGGGGACAGCGCTCCTTGACGGGCGAGTCCCATTACTGGCTGAACGTACGACGCGTTGCGTGAGCTCAGTACAGAACACGCAAGCTAACCACTCAAGGTCACTGGCATATATCTGCGTCTTAACTCATGAATATTAATAAAATACATACATAACTACCTATACCTAATATGAATCAACAATATATTCTTCGAATAGTAGATAAGTACCTATATTCTTGTGGAATAAATAAAACAATGGCATCGCATTGTTTTATTTTCAACTAGCTGCGCCCCGCGGTTTCACCCGCATAATTAAACGATCCCGTGGAAATATCGGAATAAAAAGTATCCTATAACCTAACCCAGATCATGGTCTACCCATGTGCCAAATTTCATCCAAATCTGTTGCGCCGTTTTAGCGTGAAATCGTAAGAAACCAATAAACTCACTTTCGCATTTATAATACTAGTTGGATACAATCAAGGACTATATTATATCCTCAATAGATTAAATAATAGTACATTTTCATACAAGTGGAGAATGTTTGTTATTGCATTCGAGGCGGAATTAACACCCGAGCCGTAGGCGAGGTTGTTTTTGAGCCGAGAACTGCAATAACAAATGTCCACGTGTATCAGACGACGTTTTTCAATATACTTTTGAAGAAATAAAATAAAATAACGATAAATATTTATGGCATGTACTTTTTTTTTTTTTTCTTTTCCTTCTGGCTTCGCACGGTTTGTGCATTTAGCCAATGTCAAGTTTTAGTTCTTGTCTAATATTGATGAAATGAATTATAAATGCATGATGATGATATCCCCGCCCACTCCCCTTGAGTTTCAGTAAAGATGTGGCACTTTACTGAGTCCTCACGCGGACTTCTTGAGAGAACTTGAAGCGAAGTTGCACTGTTTTGTTTCATTTGCCTACACTAATGCACGTTCACAAACACTTAATGGTTAATAATCCACCATTATTACACATTAGTATTCGGCTAAACACAAATTTTGGAAAATAAAACAAACTGCTGAACATGACGCTTCACTTTCCCGCCAAGAAGAAGCATGGCATGTACTTATTATGAAACTATGATTTCATTTAATTTTTGTTTCCGCGGTTTGCTTTCGCCAGGTTGAAAGGAGAAGCAAAGGTATACAGCCGATAAACAGCCTAATATGAAAAATTTAAAATAAAAATATTTTTAAAATTTAGAACATAAATAAATGTTAATGTGTTCATAAACGATTTTTTTATTGTAATAATCATGGTATTATATATTTATAAACAATAATTAAATATTTCAAAAATATTAACGCCATAAAGACGCATGTTTGCCGAGATTAAAAAAAAAGATCACCTCCGAATAGAGAGGACTGTCTCTGGCGCGAGACGGTGTGAACCAAGGCATTGAACCAATTTGGACTAAGTATAGGTCTGTGTATAGGTATAAGTTATCTGTGGCAATTTTTATTCCCGCACACGTGTTGGAAAATAAAAAATTGCACGAGTGTGAAATATATTGCATTGTGAACCTAATCGTAGTGCAATATGAACCAGTTTTCGAGGAAGTATTGAAAATTATTTTTCTCAAACATGCTTGGAAATTCGAGATAAATCGAAATTGCTGTACTGCGAGCAGCGGCCACCAAAACTATGTGAAAATCCATGTGTCGTGGTTTAGCGGCCAAATAAATTACATAGTAAACTCATAACTATCGTGTTATTTAAAAATGGAACGATCTTTTACTCCGAAACATGGCAACCAAGGAGGTAACTTATCAAAGATTTTATTTAAATTTCGAACTGGCTTGCAATTAAAAAAGCTGTTTATTATATTATAATATCATTGAGTTTATTGAAAAAAAAAAACAAATGAACACATTGGCGCGTGAAAAATTATCGTTGTTCGCTTGTTCGTCATTGAAACTCGAATTTATAAATAATTTACTTTGTTTGAATTTCCGCGCATTATTTGAGAAAAGCACTTTATTAGCCTTGGCCGTAACCAGAGGGCTAATTGCGTAACACACTATCAGTAGGCATCGGTTTCAATTTGACAGTTCAAGAACATTCATTGCGTTATTTACGTTGTTGAGCAGACATTTTTTTCTACCATTTTTATGGATTAGCAATATACTTCAAAATCATTCCGATTCTGATTCAAACTATGTTACGTAATTACAGGTACGGGTACAGGCATTGATGGACTCACGTATGAGTACCTCGGCTTCGCCTCGGCCCACATTTTCACCATCGACGTTCGTCCATCAATGCCCCTGTTGCAGGCCGCTGCAGTAATTTACTATAAATTTAACTTCCAGAGTAACTAAAACTGTAGGTAGGTGGTACATTGTCCTCCGTGGGAAATGTTGGGTAAGCTAAGGATTGTTTGTTAGGTAGATATTATGATTTGTGAGTAAAAGTCACACAGGTAAACGTAGAAGAAACTTGTTATGATAAATGATAAATTATTTTTATTTCTGTAAGTAGGTTTGTACAAACACTTTTACACGTCAATCATATTTTTAAAAAAAACTAGATGACGTCGGCGTTTCCTATCTGACTACTCTGAGAAGAAAGGCCGAAACAAACTTAGAGGTCACAGTCCAGACATAATCTTGGTCAGATCATATGGAGGCCATGTAGATTGGTGTCTGAAATGGTCTTTTGAGGAAAGAACCACACATATTGAGTGGACCTGACCAATCAGTGCACGCGCATTTGTCAGTAATCGTGCAGCTCAACTCAGAACTTATGGAGCTCAACGATGCGACTACTTTTATGATTACTTTTAACGAACAAGGGATGTAAATTATAATCTACTTGCAAAGTTGATGATCATTTTAAGATCTATCTTTGGTAAAAATCAAATCAAATAACCGGAAGTACCTACTAAGGCTTAAAAAGTAAAATAAAGAAGAAAATCATAATGCAACCGTTTAATGCACGACATGTTAAAACTAAAGGTTCGTAAAGATTGGCGCGATGTCGCGGGCGCGACAGGCAGCGCGACACTTGTCGCGTCCGTGATATCACACCAGTCTGTACGAGCCTTAATCGTGTAATCCTATAGGTATATTGCGTTTTCACATTTTAATTTATATTTTTAATTTATAATCCTATATTGTATTGCATGTGCTAACTTTAATTATATCCACTTAATCCCACCATTTTAAAACAATGGCAGACTTTCATATTTCTTGTATTCTCACAGTTTACGTTTAGAGTAAATTCAAATAATGAAGTACGAGTACCTTTGAAATAACCAATCAATCAATCAACTCAGCCTATCGCAGTCCACTGCTGGACATAGGGCTCTCCCAGGCTGCGCCACAACACTCTGTCCTCCACCTTCCGCATCCAGTCTTACCCAGCCATCTTCTTAAGGTCGTCGGACCATCTAGCTGGGGGGCGTCCCACACTACGCTTGCCGATACGCGGTCTCCACTCCAGGACTCGTCTGCTCCATCGGCCATCGGTCCTTCGACAAACATGGCCAGCCCACTGCCACTTCAGTTTGCTTACTCTGCCAGCTATGTCGGTAACTCCGGTTCTTTTCCGGATAATTTTATTCCTGATTTTCAAATAACCAACATTTTTAAATGTTATACAAAACATGTCCGACATATCTACAAAGTAGATCTTAAAGAAAGAAAGAAAGAAATTATTTATTTGCTGATAATGTAGGTATACATATAAGTTGGAATATTTATTAAGTGTCCCGGTACATTCTACCTTACGGCATGCAAAATATTGGGTTTGAATTAATAATATAGATACAGCTCTTACAATTATTATTATTAGCCATAGCCGAATTGAACAGATCAAACTAAAAAAATAAATAAAAATGAAGCAGAAGCTATTATCTGTGGCAGAAGTAAAGTAGGTAAAGTTCAAGGTAGCTTGTAAGACGACTGGGTGCTGCGCGCCGACCTCCCTAGCGGCGTCAGCGTAGTCTGCTACGCTGACGACACGCTGGTCCTGGCGCAGGGGAGGTCGCATGAGGCGGCGACCGAACTGGCGGCACGTGGCGTTGCGACAATCGTCGATAGGATCCGGCAATTGGGACTCGAGGTGGCTTTGCACAAGTCCGAGGCCATGTGTTTTTATGGTCCTCGGAACGCGCCACTGTCGGGTTCTCAGATAACGGCGGGAGGAGTTCACATCGGTGTCGAGTCGACGATTAAGTACTTGGGACTCGTCCTCGACAGCCGGTGGAACTTCGTGGAGCACTTCCGACGTTTGGCTCCCAGACTGGAGAGGGCCGGGGCTGCTTTGAAGCGGCTTCTGCCCAATCTAGGGGGTCCAAACGCCTCCTGCCGGAGGCTCTACGCGGGGATCGTGCGGTCCATGGCCCTTTACGGGGCACCGGTGTGGGCGCGTTCTCTGAGGCTGCGACCAGCCCAGCGGTTGAACGCGTCCCAAAGGGTCATGGCCATCAGGCTGGTACGGGGTTACCGCACGGTCTCCCGTGAGGCGGCGAGCCTCCTTGCCGGACTGCCGCCGTGGGATCTGGAGGCAAAAGTCCTCGCGCACATCTGGGAGTGGCGCGAGGAGGTGAAAGGCCGGGGTGAAACTCCGCTGCCGCGAGAAATCGTGGCACAGCGGCTGGAGCTCCGGCGGGATCTCATAGCGGCATGGAGAGTGCGATTATCGCAACCCAGCGCAGGGCACGCCACAATTGTGGCGATAAGTCCCCTCTTTGAGGAGTGGCTAGAGAGGCGCCACGGCGTCCTCACCTTCCACCTGACGCAGGTCCTCACCGGACACGGTTGTTTCGGGAGGTTCCTGTTCAGGATAAAGCGGGAGGAAACGCCCGGGTGTCACCACTGTGTGGATCGCCCGGAGGACACGGTGGAGCATACGGTGGAGGTCTGCCCTGCTTGGGCGGAGCACCGCCGTGTCCTCACGGAGGCGATCGGCGGCGGCGATCTCTCGCGTCCGGCCCTCGTTCAGGCCATGGTTCGGAGCGAGAGTGCATGGGAGGCCGTCCCCTCCTTCTGCGAAGCAGTAATGCTCGCGAAGGAGGAGGCGGAACGCGTCAGGGTGAGGCAGGGTTCGCGCCCTCACGCCCTTAGCCGCCGCAGGAGACGCCCCGGGCGTCGGGAGTCACAAGCTGATTTCCGGCCACCGTAGGCGCGGGCCTGCGGACGGTGAGCGATGGGTAGCTCGCCGTCCGATAAGGACCAGGCCCGGGTCGACGGCGCGTTGTGTTTCACGCGCGCCTCAAAGAGATGTCAGCACCAACTGACGGGGTCCGTTAGGGCCAATGCCCTGCCGGGGTTGCGAGTTTGTCCGAAAGGGATACCGTGGCCCCGGCACACAGGCAACGGAAGGAACACGGGTGGGTTTTAGTCAGTAAAAGTCTGACACGCCCTCCCGCTCAGCCCAGAGCGGGAGAAGTTATTTGATAATTTCCCACCCAAAAAAAAAAAAGGTAGCTTGTAAGAGTTCATATAATACCTCAGCGGCACCTCACTCAGCATTCACTCGCTTGCAGTGTGCGAGCTAGCGAGACTGGGTGGCAGTAGACATGAGCGAAATAGCTCACTGAAAAGAAAAAGAGCGATTAGCTCTTTTTCTTTAAAGAGTTATATCACTCTTCTAGCTCTCTAGCTCTTCTATAGCTCAGTGACTCAGACGCCTACTGTTAGCCCATGCCGCACGCGCGTCGAAGGAGACGGCTCGGCTCGCTCAATAGTCAATAGCTCTTTAGAAGTTTGGACTCTCTGTTACTCACTAGCTCTTCTATAGCTCAGTGACTCAGACACCGATTGATAGCTCATTTGACTCACGCCTCACGCGCGTCGAAGAACGGCTCGGCTCGCTCAATAGTCATTGTCAAATTCTGAGTGAGCTAACTGAGCCAGTGAGCTATTTAGCGAGCAAGTGAGTGAGCGGGAGCGACGTCAATTGAAAAGAGCTAGCTCTTTTCTATCACTCGCTCACGAGTTACCCATGTCTAAGCGGCAGAGAGATTAAGGCTCCAAGACACCGATAGTTTCAGTAATTTCTCGTTACGGTGAAAATAATGTTAATAAAAAAAAGGCATAGTATCTGCTTTATATTTAGTTCAGTTATAATGTAAAGTTTCATGATCTAATTTGAAGTATTTTTTTAATCATCATTTCATCCGAAAGACGTCCACTGCTGGACATAGGCCTCCCCCAAAAGGGGTTTGCCATAATCACCACGCTTGGCAGGTGGATTGGCGATCGCAGTATGGTGCTAAAATGCATAGCGAACGCTTCTGTCCATTCTCTAGTAAGTCCCTTAGTCGCCTTTTACGAAACCCACGGGAAGAAATAGGATGGTGGTATTCTTTACGTCCGGCACCACACGGCCAAAGAGTACCTAATAAATCGTAACAGGTGGTCTTTGTAAACCGTCTCAGGGACAGTTTGCAAAGACGTGGACGTAGTACCTAGGTTTCATAATAAAAGCAAGTATATACCGTTAGACCGTCAGGAATGCCCTTTCTAAAAATGTCTATAGGTACCTAGATATGATTCTAGTTTATTTATAGATGAGATTGTCAATAAATCTATTATTAGATTGTATCTTATTTATGCCGAATATCTACATAATTTAAGGGCACAGTCTATTGACACATAACTTCGCTTTAAGGCGACGATAACCGACTTTTAATGATTTTATACTGAAGATCACGTCTAGACGAGTAGTGTTAATGCTTTGAAAAAAAAATATAATAAACTAGAGCATTTTATCAATAAGTTAATATGTGAATATTTTAGATTATGTTTATATTACATAGTGAAATTAATTTGTAAAGTTATGTCTTACGCGGATAAAAAACTGAAAATGGCGCAAAATCTACCAAGCGTATTTTTCTGAAACCTTCACTTATTTAAAGATAATTTAATTATTGGTCTTTTAGTATACGCGTTTTATTAAAATACCTTTTGTTTTGTGTATAATAAATTAATAATGCGTCAAATTAGAGACAGCGCTCCTTGATGGGCGAGTCCTATTACTGGCTGAACGTACGACGCGTTGCGTGAGCTCAGTTCAGAACACGCAAGCTAACCACTCAAGGTCACTGGCATATATCTGCGTCTTAAGTTGGAATAGGAGCTTTTCTATGCGAAATATGTAGTTTATGTCCTAAAGTTCGTGGAATAACAGCCGCTCAGGGCCTCAAGTCTGCTATTACAATAGTGTCAGAATGGTCGATCATTGATTTCATAATTGTTGATTTTGAAGTTTGGTAATCTACTATTATAATGGCGTCATTATGACTTTCCAATGGTCGCCCACTGACACTACATTGAAAGAAATTGCATTTATTGGTAATCTCGTACATAATGACAAATGAATGACATTTCTATTAATGGGTTTTATAATAATGGCAATACGACCATGCCATTATAAGTAACACAATTCTATTGCGAGAACATTGACCGACCAATGATCGACTACTCGTATTATGAATTTAGCAGATTATGAAGTTTTAGCAAAATGACAATGGGATCGTGTTGGAATGACTGAATTTATAAAAATATCAGACTTGGAGCCCAGGTCGATCCATCAGGTTAAGCTACGATTGCCAGGGTTGGCCCGTGGATGGGTGACCATCTTTACATACCAAGACCCCTCCGTGCCTAGGAAAGAACGTTAAGCCGTGGTCCTGGCTGTCATTCGTGGATCTTTGACAGTCGATACGGGTCGTCAGAAGCCCGAAAGTCTGACAACCAGCCTTACCAAGGGGTATCGTATTACCCAGTAACTGGGTTGTGGAGGACAGATAGGCAGTCGCTCCATATAAAATACTGGAATTCAACTGCCTCCGGTTAGACTACCCAACATAGATGGGAAAAGGTTAGGCAGATTGATTGATGTTCTAAAGTACATATTACAACAGAACTTAGAAGAGAATTAAAGCAACATTTCACGCAAACGCGAACAGTTATTCATGGGTGCTTCAACAAAGCTCGCCGTCCGATAAGGACCAGGCCCGGGTCGACGGCGCGTTGTGTTCCACGCGCGCCTCAAAGAGATGTCTGCACGAATTGACGGGGTCCATTAGGGCCAATGCCTACCAGGGTTGCGAGTTTGTCCGAAAGGGATATCGTGGCCCTGGCACACAGGCAAATGAAACACGGGTGGGTTTTAGTCAGTAAAAGTCTGACACGCCCTCCCACTCCACCCAGAGCGGGAGAAGATATTTGATAATTTACCACCCAGAAAAAAAAAAGAAAATGGGTGCTTCAAAAATAAATCTGACATTTTTATACAAACACGCATTTGCAACTTTTGCGAGCGCATAAAGACCTGAAGCGTGTAAAGAAGAACGTATTTTGAGTGCCAGGTACGTACGTACCTGGCGAAATGTGGGTATTGCTATATACTTCTGCCCTACTCTTAGGGAATTGCAGGCGTGACGTTATGTGTAGAAAGATACTGTATCGTCTCAACAGTCCATCCCCTGTTAACTATGACCAGTTTTCCAAACGCCTGCGAGCCGCGTAACGTCTCACATACAGGCCTATATATGCGGCCCGAGAAAAGTTTGAGTACCGCAGTTTTCGAGCAAACAGGCCTGAAACAGTTCCAGAAGATAAGACATGTTCGACAGCCGGCTCCAGTTCGACGTAGATCTTTGTCGTACTTTGTTGTTTTCATTACTTGCCCACTTTAAACAAAGTGTTTGAGATGGAATCGTATAGAGCTGATGAATCCCTCTGAAAGTATGAGAAAAAATTAGAAAAATATATAGTTATAAATTTCATTTCATTTATTTTTATTCTTTAACAATTAACATTGTGTTGAACATTACATACTAATAAAATTATCACATGCAGAAACAATACATATATAAAGGCCTAATTAAAATTGATGTTAAATGTTCAAGAGTCAATTAATTTAAAGTTAGTCAATAACTTCGCAAGTCAATAATGTCAAATTAATAGCAGGTATAATGTCAAAATTTTATGTCAAAAATATTGAGCTCGTACAACTTTACTTAAATTCTGATACCGAGTATAAACATTTTTCCAACAAGAAGGCTTTTAATTTAATTTTAAAAGAGTAAGAGCTATAAATGCTTTATAATATTTAGGTACTTTTAACAGAAATAATTATGTTAAATGATACATGATTTATTTCTGTAAGCAGGTTTGTATAAACACTTTTACACGTCAATCATATTTTCAACACTAGATGAGGTCGGCGTTTCCTATCTGACTACTCTGAGAAGAAAGGCTGAAACAAACTCAGAGGTCATTTGTCTCTTTTAAAGTCCAGAGATCATGTGAATACCATGTAGATTGGTGCCTGAAACGATCTTTTAAGGATAGAACCACACAGATAGACCTGCAGTAGTATTGTGGTGTAGGTGAATACTTGAGTGAAGTGAGCTGTCAACAGTATCACTCCCGCCATTTGGTGAAATGACAGTTCACTTCACCTGACTTCACCATCATGCCACTTCTTGTTCATACACGGTGAATTTTTAACAGAATAGACCGTCTGTCCAGTCAGTGTACGCATTTGTCAGTAGTCGTGAAGCTCAACTCAGAACTTAAGGAGCTCAACAATTCAACGAACAAGACCAAAGAAAAAACATTTGGATAAAAACTAAGAAAAAAAAATACTATTACCCACATTATAGTCCTCACATTCATAATAATTAAAATAGTATAATACTTTACAAAGTAAATTTAAATGTTGTTTATGGGTTTCACTTTCATTTATAATTATTAGACATTTTTAATTTCTGCAACACACAAACGGGGATTTTTGTGATAATCATTACCAGAAACATCTTGTTAGTTGACATTGATTATACTTAAATAATGATCAACTCACTCCCCCTTATTACAAAACAAGGTTTATCTTCAGACCCGGTTTAAAACATGGAGCCATTATTAAATTTCGAATTTTATTCCGACTATGGTAAAGTTTCTAAACACAAAACTGACAACTTAGTACCGAACTAAGTTTTCAGTTTTGTATAAAGAACGGTATTTCAATCACTGTTACGTTCTTATTACAAAAACTGGCTGCATGGTTTAAGCCATGTCAAAATATAAATCTTGTTTTGTAATAAGGCCCACTATGTTGAAATATACGAGGTCAATAAATTAATTCTCTTTTGTTATCATTTACAGTTCCACACAATGATGACGCATTGAGTAATTACACATATATTAATTGGAATTAGTAGAGCTACATACGTAAATACTTACGATAACGTATTGTTTATTCCTCAATACAAAACATAAATGGCAAAATGTCATTATTAAATACGACGAAGTAATCAAGGGTAACCGCATCTTTATTTAATAATACAATATTATATTCATTATTTATGTACTTTTTCCTACTCTCCGGAAATAATAAAGTTAAATTCAGACGAGTCAAAAATTAACCCGTTTGAACCCGGAACACTTCTACAAATGGAAGTAGTGGTCAACGAGTACGGCCACTTAACGCATATTTTGGGTAAATTACATTGACCTCTGGTAACCCCGGATTTTCAAGTAAGTACGAGTATCTTTACATGAATCAGTTGCATCGCCGGTTCTTATTTAGCGGCTTCAAAATATTGTACCTATACGAATGAAGTTCGGGACGTAAATGACAACAAAGGGGAGGTGAATGTGGTTTCATAAAAAAAAAAAAAATACAGACGACTTGAGAACCTCCTCCTTTTTATGAAGTCGGTTAAAAATGACAAAAAGGGGTTGTTTAAGAGTCCATAATACATCAGCGCCACCTCACTCTTTATTTTGCTCGCACACTACTGCTCCGCGGTGACGTGCGTAACCGAAACAGCAGGCAAGGAGGTCTCCAAGGCGCCGATAGTTTAGATAATTTCTTTTTACGGTGAAAATGTTAGAATATTGTATACTTGTGAATCTGTAGCCTTGTTTACATGACATTAGAACGTACTAGTCTAATCTGTGGTCATCGTTATATAGCCAATTCTTTCTGTATGTCGCTCTTTTATTTTTATTATTATTAAATCAACCACTGTTATTTTATCAAAACCTCTTTTTAACCGACTTCCAAAAAGGAGGAGGTTCTCAATTCGGCTGTATGTTTTTTTTTTTTTTTTTTTTTATGTTTGTTACGCGATTACTCCGTCAATTATAAACCGATTTTAAAAATTCTTTTTTTTGTTTGAAAGGGTATACTCCCGAGGTGGTCCCATTGCCACCAAATCAGAATCTGATGAGGGAATCCCATGGAAATCGAGGGAAACCCTCAAATTTTATATGCAAACCTATAGCGATTTGGGTATTTTTTATAGTAACTCGTGTATTTGCTATCCGAAAGCACCATTTGGTGAAGTGGAACTGATGATGGAGACCACAGATGGCCACAGGAATAATAATGAGTACCTATTTAACGGGTTGCGATTAAGCAATTTATGCTCGTCACTATGCATAATGGTGAGTGGCTGTTCTCCTGGTTCTTACCAGGAGAACTCCTCAACAATCAACGTCCCAGCATCGGGAAATGCAATATTTTGTAAAAGGTGATGAGCAGTTAACATTAGGCTATTGTAACTTAGATAAATTCAAAACTGACCCACTAAAAAGTGAAAAATAAAAAAACTTTTTACAAAAAAATAATAACCGACTACCAAACATAACACTACAAAGTGAAAAATAACTTTAATTTCGGAAGTCGGTGGCCAAAAACTCAAATACAGATCCAAAGACACCGACTTCCAAAATTAATGTTATTTTTCACTTTGTAGTGTTATGTTTGGTAGTCGGTTATTATTTTTTTGTAAAAAGTTTTAATTTAACAGAAAATAATGGTAATTAATGTTTGGTTCGGAGGTAACTATGTAACTTTTTTGTATAGAGAAAATTTTATGGAATCGTGTTTTCGTCAAACAAAGTACTTAACATTAACATTCTAATTTTCTTACGTTTTGTGCTGTTTCCAGGTCAGTGTCAGGTTGTATGACACACACAGTTGTGATCAAATCAAAAAATCAAATCAAATCAGTTTATTGCAAACATGTTGTACAGAGGTTGGAATAAGAAATAAAAGTTTCAAACATGCACCCTGTAAGGGCACTGCAAAACAAAACGAAAACAAAATAAAAAAATAATAAATTACATTACAATACTTACAATACAATACATTTTTTATCATTTGTGTCAATTAACAATTTCAAATCAATAAAATAGAATAATTACTGTTTATTGTTACTGTAGCTTTCAAATTATATTATTTATTTGAGAATTAAATAAGATAAAATAATTATTCCTGTAGCTTTCAAATTATATTATTTATTATGAGAATTAAAAAATAAAACATTAAAATTAAGTTACTTCAAATCAAAATAAAATGAATCAATAGAAATAAATTAAATATGTGGGTATGTATAGATGTTATTTATATGATTCGACTGTACCAGATATTTATTTACAGAATTATAATCATTACAATCATTAATACATCTCTCTAAGTTAGATTTGTTCCATTGGATGACTTTTTAACCGACTTCCAAAAAGGAGGAGGTTCTCAATTCGGCTGTATGTTTTTTATTTTTATTTTATTTTTTGTATGTTTGTTACGCGATTACTCCGTCAATTATGAACCGATTTTGAAAATTCTTTTTTTGTTTAAAAGGGTATACTCCCGAGGTGGTCTCATTGCCACCAAATCAGAATCTGATGAGGGAATCCCATGGAAATCTAGGGAAACCCTCAAATTTTATATGCAAACTTATAGCGATTTGGGAACTTTTTATAGTAACTCGTGCATTTGCTCTCGGAAAGCACCATTTGGTGAAGTGGAACTGATGAAGAAGACTACAGATGGCCACCAGAACAATATAATAATGTGTACCTACCTATTTAACGGGTTGCGCTTAAGCAATGTATGCTCGTCACTATGCATATGGTGAGTGGCAGTTCTCCTGGTTCTTACCAGGAGAACTCCTCAACAATCAACGTCCCAGAATCGGGAAAAGCAATATTTTATAAAAGGTGATGACCAGTTAACATTAGGCTATTGTAACTTAAATAAATTCAAAACTGACCCACTAAAAAGTGAAAAATTAAAAACTTTTTACAAAAAAATAGTAACCGACTACCAAAAATAACACTACAAAGTGAAAAATAACTTTAATTTCGGAAGTCGGTGGCAAAAAACTCAAATACAGATCCAAAGACACCGACTTCCGAAATTAAAGTTATTTTTCACTTTGTAGTGTTATTTTTGGTAGTCGGTTACTATTTTTTTGTAAAAAGTTTTTTTTCATGAAATCATGACATTGGGGAACAAATCTAGCTGTCGCGCCTGTCTGCGGTAGACTAAGTAAGTAAGATTTATTATTTTGTAAAAAAATTGAGTTGCTTAGTCCGAATGTAAAGCGACCGATTTAAATAATAAATCTTGTCGAACTACTCGTAGCATGTTTTAAATCGTGACACGAATGTGTAAGTTTAATTTTATGATCCTACTAATTTTAGGTTTATCCCCCACGTTCGTGCAAATAATTTGATAGTAGGTATTTACACTCATACACCACAACCATATTAAATATAGGTACCCATACAACCATTATGTAATTTTCTTAAAACAATCGGTTTAAAGTGTCTCGAATAAATATGAAATACGAGGAGTGAACTTCCTCCCTCAACTAAATGGTGGAACTTTCGTTCCTCCCTTTTCAATAGTGGAAATGTCGTTCCTCCACTTCCAAAGTCATTCAATATTATGAAAATTGTTAACCAGCTTCATTAATTTTAATTGATGATGTTAAAATAAAATCTTAATAAATAAATAAAAAATAAAAAAGTCTATTTAAAACAAGCATCTAATGTACTAAAAAGTGCTAAATAAAACTAACGTTAACATAGAACTTTGAGATTTTCATAAAAGCTTGAGGTTTATCATAGAGTGCAAGAAGTTCACGCCTCAAGCCTTTATGAAAATATTGTAGTTTTATGTTTAAGTTTAATTTAGTACTTTTTAGTTATTTAAATGCTTGTTTTTAAAAGGGTTTTAGCTTAAATTTTAGTTAAAAATCTATTCTATCACCTTAACTTGAAAGCTACTTGTAAAGACACATTCAAAGAACTCAAACACGCGTTTACACGAGTCTAAACAAGTTCAATAATCAATTATAATCGTTTATTTGCTTCGAAAGTAGATACGTAAAATAAAGGGCTTTACAAAATTTGTGATCCTTGTACAATCTACTCTAAATTAGGCATGCAAACAATGAAAATATTCCGACTCGTCAATCAAATTAAAAACCAGTCAAGAGCGAGTCGGACTCGCACACCGAGGGTTCCGTACGTATATATGATGTTGATGATTTCCGAAAAACTGTGCTATTTAGAGACATCGTTTTATTAGATAGAGATAGAGATGGGGGGGGAGGTATTTTTTTTTACATTTTTCGTCTAAAGTCGGAATTCGCGAAAAAAAAAAAGATGCTATACAAGATAAGAATGCTTGGAAACATGCTGGTCCTGCTCCATAGGACAATCTAGAGTCTAGACAAAATCAAACAGGTTGCTATTTTAATTGTATAATTTATTATTTTTATGACATTTATTTTAAATTCTGTGATTACCTTAACTCACACTGATATTGTTATTTTTTAGGAAATCGTACCTAAATATTTTTTAAAATTTTTGTAAATATGTGAGCACCATGTATCTACGAGTATCACATAATTAATTTATCTGTCATTGCTTAATTCTTAACTCTTTTTATTACCTATTTGTGGTATAGTAATTTTAATCTAGGTGCATCGTCTTCACATATAATTATATAATTAATGTACCTATAAAAATATTGTACTAGATTTTAAAAGAGTACCGGTGGTGTTTCTTGCCCATTCTTATCCATACGAAACTACCTTTTGGAAGGGGCGACTAGAATCAATTCTATTTTTTTGTAAATATTGACGTTCAAAAGTGCCTTTTATGTGCCTATTTGAAATAAACATTTTGACTTTGAACCCTAAAAATGGCAAAAAAAGATAAAAAGGGTGGAATTAAAGCGAGCATAATAAGGAAAAACACAATATCAAATATTAAATCTAAAGTTGACGTGTCATTTGAATAATGACACTTATGAAGTAAGGGCTGTCAGTGTCTTTTAAAACATTTTCATTTTAAACCTTTTATAACGTCTGGTATTTTGTTAAATTTGGTGGGACCCATGCCGAAAACACTTTTCTGAAGTAAAGCTGTATTGTAACTACCATTTTGTAATAGGTACTGTAGAGGTTATATGATGATGCATCATCCTGGCCGCTAGTTAGCACTGGCAGCTTAGTAAAAATAAATATAAAAATTAGAACGAAGAATTATCTAAATTACACATTTTTTTCTTTTTAGAATTCGAAGGATGGATTGTCACAGAGAGACAGACTTAGCTTACGAACGAATATGTATTGAATTATAAAAAGATAAAAATATAAATCTATTTATCAAAAGGATTATTGTTTAATAGTGTAGCACGCGGCCTTCACAAGGTCATCGGTCCACTTTGTAGGAGGCCTTCCAACGCTACGCAGGCCGTAGGTATCCGCTGGATGCGGAAGCACAGAACCTGTCGAAGTGGCGGTGCTTGGGGGAGGCCTATGTCCAGCAGTGGAAGTCCAACGGCTGAAATGATGATGATGATGATGAGTGTAGCATGTCCCGCAAACTAAAATTGGTGGTCAAATTCCGGTAACTAAAAAATACCTATCAGCAGAAATCGCGAGTACGCTCTCATCGGCCGCGAGAGGAATCTTTGGAGGAGGATACATTATAATGAAGAAACAAAAAAATGGATCGTGTGAATACGTGTTTTTCTGGTCATTTTGATGAATCGACTGAGGAGTTCTTGGAGCAATTCCAAGCTATAACTATATAAAGGATGTAATAAACCGGAGGAGAAATTATTGTTATTACCAGCGTTTCTAAAAGGCAGTGCCTTGTATTACTACAGAACAATTAAAAAATTCCTGTAATACCTTCGAGGAGGTGATAGATATAAACTAAAAGAAGAAGAACTCGTATGGAGCCAATCCTGGGTCAACAGACAGGTCATGGTGTATAAATGCGTATATGAAACTTAGTATCTGTGCTGTTGACCGTTTAGGAGTTCTCTCGTCTGGAGTCATTCCTGGGTGCAGCACCTAGGTCCATGGTGGACTTTAAAACGAGCTATTATAATTGAACGCGTATATATAACATTTTGTGTCTATGCTGTTGACTGCTGAGGAGTTGCTTCGTATGGAGCCAATCCTGGGTGCAGAAGCCAGGTCATGAACTTTAGAACGGACTATCATAATTAAATGCGTATATTAAATTTCGTTTATGTACCGTTGACCGTTAAGGAGTTGCTTCGTCTGGAGCCAATCCTGGGTGTAGAATCTGGTCATGCATCTTTAAATGCATTGTCTTCGAAACAGAATCAACATGTAAAATTCTAAAAATTGAACTCCGTAGCCGTTAGGACAAGAGGAAGTGGTTTTAAATCTGCTTGCAAGATTTGACCAATACATACTAAAGTCCGGTCTCGAAGCAGAAAGAATTTCGTACAATGACTCTTCACTACTTATCTCCATCGCTCCCGCACAATTGTATTGCCGTCGCGCTCGCACATTTAAGACGCAGATATATGCCAGTGACCTTGAGTGGTTAGCTTGCGTGTTCTCTACTAAGCTCACGCAACGAGTCGTACGTTCTGCCCGTAATAGGACTCGCCCATCAAGGAGCGCGGTCCCCAATTTGACGCATTATTAATTTATTATACACAAAACAAAAGGTATTTTAATAAAACGCGTATACTAAAAGATCAATTATTTTTAAATTTGTGAAGGTTTCAGAAAAATACGCTTGGTAGATTTTGCGCCATTCTCAGTTTTTTATCCGCGTTAGACATAACTTTACAAATTAATTTCACTATGTAATATAAATATAATCTAAAATATTCACGTATTAAGTTATTGTGAAAATGCTCTAATTTATCATATATTTTTTTCAAATCAATAACACTACTCTTTCAGACGTGATCTTCAGTATAAAATCATTAAAAGTCGGTTATCGTCCCCTTATGATCCTTCTAATGTGCGAGCGCGACAGCAATACAATTGCGCGCGAGAGATAGAGATAAGTAATGAGGGGTCACCGTACGAAATTGTTTCTGCTTCGCGACCGGACTTTAACAAATTAACAAGGCAAGTTAAATAAAAGCTTGTAATAATCACATTCGACAAACTTCAGTGAGGTATCATCATCTCTATGTATCGCCGAACAGTCGAAGTAACATATCGTAACGACTTATAGAGAGAGGGACAGCTTCATCAATCACAGTGCCGGACTTACTTAGCTATCTGTAGGCTCAGCAACTTGACGGCTCCACTAACTTAGTTCGGAACAAGGTTCGATGATATTTTAGAGGAATTTTGTGAATAAAATTTGGCTCCGGGAAATGTGTGAGAAGGTAAGTATTGTATTTCAGTAACTTGAGTCCTACAATTTTAATTATTATTATTTAATAATATTTTATATCCTTTTTTTTAATATTTTGTTATGGCTTAATAGACTGTAGATTTGTAGAACATTTTCTGTTTTGTTAAGTACCTGGTACTTTTGACGGGCCTACACTGTCCTCCCATACCTATTAACACTGTAATTTTAAAACATTGTAAAAGCCAATTATTTTTAAAAGAGTAACCGTGGAGTTTCTTGCCGGCTCTTCTCCATAGGAAACGACCAATTGGAACCGTGCACCTAGCTTCTGACGTTTCATAAATGCCCATGTAGGTTTATATAAAATATTTTGAAATTGTATCTATCTATATATATAAAATTCAAAGTCCTGACTGACTGACTGACTGAATGACTGATATATCAACGCACAGCCTAAACCGCTGGTCCTAGAGACATGAAATTTGGAGGGTCTGTTCTTTGTAAAGAGTAGGTATCCACTAAGAAAGGGTTTTTTGAAATTCTACCCCTAAGCGGGTGAAATAGGGGATGGAAGTTTATATGAAAGTCCGTCATTTTTGAAGTTAGGATCTTCAAATTTGGTGTATAGGCTGACGATTGAAAATTAATTTATACGTGTCTCAGCGTTTTTGATCATTCCACCCCGAAGGGTTAAAAAGGGGGATTAAGTTGTGTATCAAAGTCCTTAATTTTCGAAGTAAAAAACACTAAATATATTATCTTGGGTTATGGTTGGAAGCTAATGCAACGGTGTTGTTAGAATTTCAACCCTTAAGGGGTAAAAAAGGGGATAACATTTTATTTTTAATGAAAGTTCTTTTTAAGTTAAAATCACTAATATTTCGGCTTATGGTTGGAAACTATAGGCAGGCATCCGCTAAGAAAGGATTCTTCGAAATTCGACATTTAAGGGGTGAAAAAGGGGAATAAATGTTATTCCTTGAGTTAATAAACCTGAAACTTGGCACGAATACTAACCTAAGTAAATTATAAAGTGTGACATTTTTGTTTTTGTGTTCCGTACCAAAATGGTAAAAAGGAACCCTTAAGGTGAGACTAAGTCTGTCTGTCTGTCTGTCAGTCACAGCTGGATATCTCAAGAACTTTGAAAAAATTAAAAAAATGAAAATTAACTTATTAATTCATTTAACTTTGAAATGCTATCAACTTGAAATTTAGAATAGTTTTAGATGACGTTTGTCCAACTATTTTGCAAACATAGAAAAATATCCCTTTTTTGCAAAAGGGACTGAAAGGTGGTCTTAAATATTTGAAGTGGGGCTACTAGGGCATGTTATTGCACGCTGTTATTTGCACATTCTCAAACATTTTTTTTTCTTTTTTAGGCAGCATAATTATCGACTTTTGATAAAAAATTCAAAAAAAATACGCCCCCCCCCCCCTTACTTCCGAAGTTTGCATAGATAAAAATCTAAAATTATTGTGTTATAGTGATAGAAATTTATGTACAGATTACAGGAAAAATAAAACGATGTCTCTAAATAGCACAGTTTTTCAGAAATCATCAATATCATATATATACGTACGGAACCCTCGGTGTGCGAGTCTGACTCGCTCTTGACCGGTTTTTTTTTAAACTACTCTTTAAGGCAGAGATTTCTAAAAATGGTCAAAAATGTGGTTTTTAAAGCAGTGTATGTATCTCTTAAACCGTAAATATTTTTTCCAAAACAAAAACACTATGATTTTTTCAAGTCTTTTGTGCATAAGGTGATGGAACTCAAAATATAATTGAACATAATTTAATACTTCAAAAAAATCTTCAAAGACAACTCTTAATTATTTTAAAAGCCTTTTTATTCCAGTTTATACCTTCGTTAACAGTTATAATTATAAGTATACCATAAAATTGCAAATGCCCAACTGCATTCGGTGATGAATCAATTTAGAGACTTGCACATGGGCCCATCACTTCAGAGGTAGAAGAAATAGCTCAGGAATTTGAAAACTTTTTTGCTAATATTCCCCTTAAAACGACCGAAAATTTAAGTTCCTCACCCGCGCTTTCTGTTGCCTTGCTTAGAAACAATGTAAGTCTCCCTTTGGAGTTAAGGTTTCAGCATACAAACCCCCAGGCTGTTATAAAACTTTTAAAGATCTTAAAATTAAATCAACAGAAGATCTATGGGGCATGTCTGTAAAAGTCTGTAGATCTGTCGTCGAAACCATTGCGCTCTATTTAGCTTTCATATTTAACACCAGTGTGGACCAAGGAGTCTTTCTGGATCTCATGAAACACAGTAAAGTAGTTCCTTTGTTCAAATCCGGAGATAGTAAAGAACCCAAAATATTATAGGCCCGTGTCAATTCTGCCAGTTCTCAGTTAGGTGTTTGAAAAGTTGACGCTCAATCAAATGTTACGTCACTTCAATAAAAAATCCATCTTTCATGAACAACAGTACGGTTTCACTAAAGGTACCACTGACGCCGGTGTCACCCTAATAAAGAACATTTATAACGCCTGGGAGGAAGCACAAGATGCCATTGGATTTTTTTGTGACCTCTCTAAGGCTTTCGATTGCGTTAACCATGAGACACTTCTGCTGAAACTAGAACACTGTGGGATTAGGAATACAGCTCTTGATTTACTTAGATCATACCTGAAAGATAGAAAGGTTAGAGTTCAAGTAAACAGCGAACTCTTTGGGGTCTGAAAAAGCAATGGGCATTCCTCAAGGTTCGATATTGGGTCCATTCCTCTTTTTAGTTTACATTAACGATTTACCCCGATTACTTCAAAATCAACCGGAGATGGTGTTATTTGCAGATGACACGTCATTGATCTTTAAAATAGACCGATGGTCACAAAACCTTGACGACGTGAATAATTCTATTTTCAGGTCTAAGACTGGTTTACGATAAATAATTTGGTTATAACTTATAAACTAATAAATAAGAAATAAGCGGGTAAATAAGTTTTCGGGAGAATTTTACTGCGTACCTTGAATAACTCAAAAGTTGGTATACATCAATTATTATTTAAGAACAAAAACAGTAGAAAAAATAAAGCAATGAAATGGAGGACACGTATATGTATTGAACAAGTATGTACAAAACCAAGTTGGTATTTATATGCTATCTATATTATTATCCTCCGTAAAGTTGTAAATCAAACTGCACTCCTATATGCTTACCACGCTTACGTTGGTTCCAACTAAGATATGGTATAATGTTTTGGGAGAATACTGCTGATAGAGAAGCTGTTTTTTTTTTCGACATCCACGCAGGCGAAGCCGCGGGCGAAAGCTAGTAATTAATAGAAAACCGGCCACAGAAGTAAAAAAAATACCTATTTAAAAACGGAACCTCACAAAGATAAGAAAAATAATGATAAGCAATGAACTCGAACAGGTTGCTCCACATTGTGGAAACTTTTCAACTGCATGGTTGTTTCGAAACACAACTTTAGCAGAACTTACCTCAACACTAAGACATTGCGCACACTTTGCGACATACGACTGCGACTAGACGCAACGACAGGGTGCAGCCGACAATTTTCATATATTTTGTACAGTCTGTCTACTCCGAAGCGATAATCAGAAGTATCGGCCGTTTCTTGACTTCCAAAGTTTCCTTTTTTGACTTTGAATACTTATGCGACTTCAAGTCACATTTTTGACTTTGACTGTCGTTTTCTTTTTCCGTAGTCAGTCATCGTCAGCCGTAGCCATAAAATGGCCGAACACTCGACCGATACTTCGGATTTATCTTCAGAGTAGACCCCCAGGCTAGGGGAGTCGCACGGTCTCGCTACTAGTCGCAGCGACCAGGCGCACGGTACACGCGTACACCCGATGACAGTCTGTCATGACACTCAGATTCCACTCCGCATTATAATCACCAAGGCAATTGCAACTAGAGGCTCCATGTTCACACACAAGACAAACAACACGACCGTCACAAATACTCAAAGAAAATGATCGCTTCCTGCACGACGTCTGTCGTAACGACTAGTCGCAGATGCAGACTCCAGAGGGGCAATTCTACTAATTTTAAGAACGTTCACAGTCTGATCTCAGTCTCAATTTGTCAAAAATACCTCTTATTTCCCTATATTTTGTCAATTTTTTGACGTTTGTTTGTGTTAAATGTTGTTGATTATAAAATAAAGAAATACATTATTTCGGTTAAGACAGACACAGTATTTTATTATATGTGACAACAACAAAGAATAACAGTATCGTAGCAACTACAATGATGTACCATAGATACTTCACATCCTCTGAACTTTTTAGAAGAATATTATGGTGATATATTCTTTAATCCCAATGCTGAAGTCTCCGTTGCTAACACATTCTCTAACAAAAAAATGCTTCAGCTTGATGTGTTTGGTGCGCTTGTGATATTCATACTTTGGGTTGTGCGCAAGTTTTACAGCCGATTCATTGTCTAGGTTCAGAACCGGTTTCTCAATTTTAATCAAATTGTTAATAAGGCGATTCAACCATAAAATCTCTTGTGCAGATTCGCTTGCTGCTATAATCTCCGCTTCAGTCGAGGAGATGGAGACTGTCGTTTGCTTCTGGCTTCTCCAGCTAATAGCAGCTCCAGAGAATAAGCACACCATTCCAGATGTCGACCTTCCAGTAGTTTGGTCTCCTGCATGATCTGCGTCGCTGTAGCAGACTAAGCGTGGAGGCGACTTTTTCGTATAGGTTAGCCCATTCTGTTGGGTCCCTTTCAAGTACCGGAAGATTCGTTTTACCAGCATGATATCTTTCTTAGTAGGTGCTCCGAGGTTTCGAGATGCAACACCCAGAGCATATGAAATATCAGGCCTTGTGCCTACTGATAAATATGCCAAAGCACCCACAGCTTTTCTATATGGGAAATTCGCGTTGACATCTCCTTCATCTGCCGTCTCATTTTCTTTGATGATTGGCGTTGGTGCTGGTTTGCAATTAGACATTCTATATTTTTCTAACACTTTCTTTGTATAGGCCTTTTGACATAGTGAAATGGTTTTGTCCTTACGGACATTAATTTCCATTCCAAGGAAGTATGACGCAGGTTTCGTAGTTATCTTAAACCTTGTTTTCAATTCCTTGATAAATTCGTCTCCTGCTCCGGTTGTATTATATGATACAAGTCCGTCGTCAACATAAAGACCAATAAAGACTTTAGATTGTCCTCTGATTCGAACATATAAGCATGGATCCGCTTCACTCTGTTGGAAATCAGAATTTATTAAGAATTCGGCAATGCAGGTGTTCCAGCAGCGCGGTGCCTGCTTCAGACCATAGAGGCTGCGTTTCAGCTTGCAGACTCGTTTGGTGCCATCCTGATAGCCATCAGGCTGTTTCATGTAAATATCTTCCTTTACTGTGCCGTTTAGAAAGGCGGTTGTAACATCGAACTGATGTAGTTTTAGATTTTCTCGAGCAGCTATAGCAAGCAATGCTCGTACGGTGCTCAGACGAACCACCGGACTAAATGTTTTATCATAATCAACTCCAGGTCGCTGGGAGTAACCCTTGATAACCATTCTGGCTTTAAACTTATCGACGGTACCATCAGGATTCATTTTTACTTTAAACACCCATTTGCAAGAGAGGGCTTTTCGTCCTTTGGGTAAATCAACCAGATCCCAGGTTTGGTTGTCATGCAGTGAAGTTATTTCATTATGCATGGCATCTTGCCATTTCGCTTTGTAAGGAGATTCCATCGCTTCTTTGAAGGTCTCAGGCTCTTTAGGCTTGTGAAGGTTTTCAATTTCTTCAGCTGCTGCCAAAATAAAATCATCATAGCGCTTAGGAGCTGTGATTTTTGACCTGTCTCTCAAAATCCTCGTTTGAACGATCGCATTTTCTTCAGCATCAGTATCTGGTTCATCATCATGCAAAGATTCGGAAAAAGATTCGTATTCACTTTCATTATTCGCTGGTTCCACTTGTCGAACGTTTTCAGTGCTGTCGACCAAACTTTGTTGCGTTTCATCTTGATCATCTGCGTCACTCTCATGCTGCTGATCATCTCTTTCATGATTGTCAAGCTTAATATCCACTTGCTTGCGTTTTGTTTGCTGCGATGACGTTTCATTAGGTTGTTGTTCGTGTGAGAACTCTAGATCGGTTAGAAGTCTGGAGATTGCATTTTTATTCAATTCATCGTAGAACATAGTCTTCAATACCCTAATGTCTTTTGAAATTATGATGCTGTTCTTCGAGGGTATAAAGATCCTGAAAGCTTTAGATGTTTCAGAGTATCCCGCAAACATGCCAGGAATTGCCTTTGGTGCAACTTTGTGACCATTAGTGCCTTTCATCAGAACGTAAGTCTTGCAACCGAACACGTATAAATGATTAATACATGGCTTTCTCCCAACCCATCGTTCGAATGGCGTTTGGTTCTGAACGGCGCTGTTTATACTCCTGTTTGATAGGTAGTTTGCAGTGAATACTGCTTCGCCCCAGAATTTTAATGGTGCCTGTGCGTCAATCATTATTGCTCTGGCTTTCTCTACAAGGGTACGATTCTTCCGTTCAGCAACTCCGTTTTGGTTCGGGGTGTAGGGTGCGGTGAGACGTCTCTGTATCCCGCAACGTTTCAAATAAGTGTTGAACTCTTTGTTCACATACTCAGTACCATTATCTGATTGTAAGAATTTGATTTTGGTCCCAGTGTGCGTTTCCGCTAACTCCTTGAACTCTTTAAATTTTTCTAAGACTTCATTCTTGCTTTTAATCATGTAAACTCGACTGTATCGGCTATAGTCATCTATGAAAGTAACGAAGTACTTGTTTCCGCTTACTGTGGGCGTTCTGATAGGTCCACACACATCGCTATGAACGATTTCTAAGCGTTCTGTTGTTCGTTGAGCTGTTTTCTCACGGGGGGCAGGCACTCGATGGAGTTTTGCTTGGATACATATTTCACACTCTGGCAAGGTTTCAGATGCATCAAAGTTCAAGCCAAGCAAATTCTCGTTTTTAAGTGCATATTTCAAATCTATGGCATTCATGTGACCAAGTTTTCTGTGCCAGTCGTAGATGTTTGCTGAATTCGCTTTATTTTTAGCAATTGGAATCGAAACAGTGTCATCATTATGATTGGCCAGATTGTTGCGCTCGTGTTTATTTGGTTTGATGTAATAAAGACCATCTCCTTGTTTAAATGCGGTGAGAGTAATTCCATCTTTTGGATTGTTGACCGTCGCTTTAGTGTTTGTGAAGAGGACAGAACCGCCAGCATCAGTCATCTTACTGACAGACATCAAGTTAGTGCACAGATTAGGTACATAAAGAGTGTTTTTTAGCTGTGTAAGGGCTATGCCATTACCATTTTTTGTTACAAAGGAGACTGTACCTTTTCCTTTAATCTCTGCAGTTTGTTCTTTAGTTGCAAAGTTCAGTTTTCCGGATGTTCTTTCTATAGTCTTAAATAAGTCTCGTTGATAAGCCATATGAGACGTACAACCGCTATCCAAAACCCAAATGCAGTTTTCAGATTTTTCGTTATGTGTAAGGAGGCACTGCATAGCAAAATTGTTCTTATGAGAACCATTAGTATGTTTATTAGGCTTCTCATTGTTTTTATTCCAGCAATTGGTACAAATTTTGTGAGTCTTGCGTTTGAAGATATTTCCACTACGTTTGCAAATTTTACAGGACGTGTATAGGGCTTCTTCTTGGAAAGAGGATTCAGGTTCGTCGTTATTAGTCATGTTTTGGCTATGACGTGCTTCACATTCTTCTATTATTTTAGTTTTAAGCTCCTCTGGCTTCGGAAGAGTGTCTCGCGATTCTATAGCGACTCTGAAATTCTCAAATTCATTTGAGAGACTGTACAACATCATAATTGTTAACAAGTCCTCATTAATACCTACGTCCATGTCTGCCAATTTGTCAACTATATCCATGAACTTGTTTAGATGAGTTCTTACATCGTGGCCCTCTAATTAAGTTAGGATCAGTTGCTTTAATAGGGATGCCTTTCGCGCAGGTCCCTTACTGGCGTACGTGTCTTTCAATTTTTCCCATAATGCTTTAGCAGTAGTGCAATTTTTAATTTGTTTAAGCTCAGAAGGAGCGATTATAAGTATGAGTTCAGATCTCGCCTGTCTATCGCCTTCTTTATCAACCACTGCAGTATCAGTCTCAATGTATTTCCATAGTTTGTTTCGCACGAGAACAGCTTCAGCCTGTATCACCCAAGTGTCATAGTTCTCTCTAGTTAGAGGGAAAATTTTAGTGCTCGACATTTTGGGTAGGTACTCAAAACTTATTACTCCGTACACGCTTTGCTACCATGTTAAATGTTGTTGATTATAAAATAAAGAAATACATTATTTCGGTTAAGACAGACACAGTATTTTATTATATGTGACAACAACAAAGAATAACAGTATCGTAGCAACTACAATGATGTACCATAGATACTTCACAGTTTGTCGCCAAGATGAGATTGCGACTAGATTTTGAACGTTTTAAATTACGAGAATTGGCCTTCTGATCTACGTCTAATCGCAGTGACAACGCGCTGATGTAGACGACAACCCTGCGTATGTTTGCAGCGTCTAGACGGAGCGACATGTCGCACAGTTTGTGCTGGCATTTACTTAGCTTGTACTAGTAATTCAAATGCACTTTATAAAAATATTTTAGCACGTGCATACAACACTTGGCAATGTCTGTCGTACTTGTAAGACGTGTTTAAAACTAGATTTTTTGTGTGAGATTTAAATAAAACCAGGTGTAATTAAGAACATGGATTAATTGCTAGTATAATAAGGATGCAAGTTTTTTTATCGTAATGTAAATCGAGAGAGTTTATGTATGTATGTGTGTAAACACATAACAGTTTTCCCCGATGGGTTAGGCAGAGGTGCACCTTTAGTACATCCTCATTTCTCCAGTTATGTTTAATTCCCTTGTAATAGGGGGCGAGCCTATTCCCATCAATCGCGCGCCCACTGCTGGGACACAAGCCTCCTCTCTGTGAGAGGGCCGGGCCACCACGCGGGCCCAGTGCGGGTCGGTAGATGTCACATGTCTTTCAATGTTTGGTTCTTGGACATGTCGGTCCTCACGATGTTTTCCTTCACCGCTTTGAAAGCAGTGGTGAAGAAATAATTTACCGAAAGCAAAGCGCTTGTCAAGGTTCGAACCTATAGCTCACCGTCCGATAAGGACCAATACCCTAATTGCGTAACACAGTTTTGAATCGGAATCAGAATGATTTTGAAGATATTGCAAATCCATTGCTTCTTAAGTTAGAAAATTCTGTCTGCTCAACAACTTAAATAACGCAATGAATTTTGTTAAACTGTCAAATTGAAACCGATTCCTACTGATAGTGTGTTACGCAATTAGCCTGCTGGCCCGGGTCGACGGCGCGTTGTATTCCACACGCGCCTCAAAGAGTTGTCAGCACCAACTGACGGGGTCCGTTAGGGCCAATGCCTGCAAGGGTTGCGAGTTTGTCCGAAAGGGATATCGTGGCCCTGGCACACAGGTAAATGAAGGAATACGGGTGGGTTTTAGTCAGTAAAAGTCTGACATCCCGCTCCGCCCAGAGCGGGAGAAGTAATTTGATAATTTCCCACCCAAAAAAAAAGGGTTCGAACCTACGTCCTACAACTCGTTGCGGTCGTTACCACTGGGGCTCCGCTGCTCAGCTATGTGTGTGTGTTAAATCGCTGGTTAATCTGTGTGGTTGCAAAGTTTGATTAGTTACCATTTTAAAACAGAATTATTTAAATACGTTCGTGTTTTTAATTAGCTCCGTCTAGTTCAGAGTCTACCATTATGATTTTCGACAAAATTCTGTGTGAAATCATTAAATATCTCGTAAAAAACAAATAATCAGGGGCACGCATATAGGTGCATAAATTACCCACACGTATCAGATCAAGGGCCAAGTTATTCACTATACCTATAGTGAATAGTGAATAACTAAAATAATAATAACCCGGCTACTGATTTCTCAAAACTCTATCTAGATAGTTTTTCGAGACCATTATTTCCTTCGGGTGTCATATACAGGATTATTTAATTGCCCATTCCCATTTAATTTAATTTTTGAATTGTTTTTTTCTCAATTCCCATTTAATTAAATTTTTGCATTGTTTTTAGGGTTCCGTAAACCGAAAACTGTAAAAAGGAACCCTTATGGTGAGACTAAGTCTGTCTGTCTGTCACACCTGGATATCTCAAGAACTACTAATGCTATCAACTTGAAATTTAGAATAGTTTTAGATGACGTTTGCCTAACTATTTTGCAAGCACGAAAGAAATTTAAAAAAAATATATCTTTTTTGGAAAAGGGACTGAAATGGGGTCTGAAAAATTTGAAGTGGAGCTACTAGGGCAGATCATATGAAAGAGCGCTGTTTGCACATTCGCAAACATATTTTTTTTTTAGGCAGCACAGTTTCTCAGTTGTGATGAAAATGTAAAAAAAATACCGTTCTCCCCTTATCTCCGAAGTTTGCTGAGATACAAATCTGAAATTATTCTATATGATAGAAGCCTAAGTAAAGATTACAGGAAAAATAAAACGATGTCTCTAAATAGCACAGTTTTTCAGAAATCATCAACATCATATATTCGTACGGAACCCTCGGTGCGCGAGTCCGACTCGCTCTTGACCGGTTTTTTTATCTTTTTATTAGGGACGCTTTTGACGTTTTGCGTCGTTCTCACATGTATAATTTCAACATGAATGATGTAACCAAAGGATGTAACCAATATTTTGTAACCATTATGTTAATTTAAAAAAGAGTGTCTGTGAAGTTTCTTGCCCGTTCTTCTCCATAGGTACCTACTAACCTTTGGAATGGGCAACTAGCTTCATATTTCTGACTGACCGACCCTTTGACAATTCAATAGTGCCAGTAATTGGTTTTTCAAATCAAATTAGCTAGCGAAACTCCGCAAACATGGTGGGTGGCGATATCTTAACATGATAAAAAAATAAAATATAAATTAATTTGATGAGTTTTTTTTTTGGATCAACAACCGCAGCTAGTGTAGACACTGGAACGATCAGTTTATGCATCAGTTTTTGTTTTTTAAACTTCATAGACGTGATGGATATCGATATCTAAACACGATAATACAAAAAAAAAAAAAGCTCATTTTCTTTATTTCAAGTTTAGTAACAACACGGTGTTTCTCGGCATTTGTTGGTAAAAAGCTTCTTTACGATAATGTAATTGTTTGAGTCTAAACGATTTTTAGTTTCATCATCATCATTTCAGCGGAAAGACGTCCACTGCTGGACATAGGCCTCCCCCAAGCACCTCCACTTCGACCGGTTCTGTGCTTCCCGCATCCAGCGGATACCTGCAGCACAAGGTCATCGGTCCACCTTGTGGGAGGCCTTCCAACGCTACGTTTTCCGGTACGCGGTCGCCACTCCAGAACCTTTCAGCCCCATCGGTGATCAGTTCTGCGAGCAATGTGCCCTGCCCACTGCCACTTAAGCTTGGCAATTCTTCGGTCTATGTCGGTTACCTTGGTTCACCTGCGGATCTCTTCATTTCTGATTCGATCACGTAGGGAAACTCCAAGCATAGCCCTCTCCATTGCCCTTTGGGTGACTTTTAGCCTTCTGATAAGGCCCATTGTGAGCGACCACGTTTCTGTACCATAAGTCATCACTGGCAACACGCACTGGTCAAAGACTTTCGTCTTGAGACACTGCGGTATGTGGGACGAGAAGATATTACGTAGCTTCCCGAACGCTGCCCACCGGAGTCGGATTCGACGATTGACCTCTTTCTCGAAGTTGGACCTACCTAGCTGGACAGTTTGTCCGAGGTAAACATACTCGTCCACAACTTCGAGTGTAGCGTCTCCGATCTTCATGAGAGTGGGTATTACATGGGCACTCGACATGACCTTTGTCTTATCCATGTTCATTTTAAGACCCACTCTTTCGGAAGCTCTACTGAGGTCATCAAGCATTGTACTGAGGTCTTCCATAGTCTCAGCCATGACAACTATATCGTCGGCAAACCGAAGGTGAGTGATGTACTCGCCATTTATGTTGATGCCTAGCCCTTTCCAGTCCAGAACCTTGAAGACATCCTCCAGTGCAGCGGTAAACAGTTTCGGAGAGATAACGTTTCCCTGCCTCACACCTCGCTGCAGAAGAATAGGTTTCGAGGTCCGGTCCTGGAGTCGGACTGACATAGTGGCGTTTTTGTACAGACACTTCAGCACCTCGATGTACCGATAGTCGATCTGGCACCGTTGAAGAGACTGTGTAGCGTAGTACAGCCCATATCTCGATCGAATCGAAGGCTTTCTCGTAGTCCACAAACGCTAAGCAGAGAGGCAGGTTATACTCTTCGGTCTTCTGTATAACCTGCCGCAGCGTATGTATGTAGCCTACTGTGCTAAAGCCTTTACGGAATTTTTAGTTTGTATTAGCTAAATTTTGTACCGATCGTTTTTTTGTCGTTTTTATGTTTAGGGCCTTATAGCTTCATACTAGCGGATTGCGAACGTCCTCAAAGCGGAGCGGGCGTGCAACGAATAGGTTACGGGCGCGCAACGAACACGCCGCGGCTGCGCAGCGAATTCGTTGCGGACGCGCAACAAGATCGCAGTGAGTACTGTCTCGTACAAACGCCAGCCCGGCCGCCCCGCCTCACTTTCTTCTTCCTCACATCCGCGACGTCCTCGCTGCGCAGCCGCGGCGTGTTCGCGGCGCATGCGCTGACCTTGTTTGTAAAAATACCTTATAAGACGAGTAGTCTAGGAGTTATGAGGGAACAGATGTGCATACATAAATATCCTGCTAATACCATAACCCTCCTTTGGCTTTACGTCAGTGAAAATAGCATCCTGAAAACAGTGGTGGAGAGCCCTTACTCCCCTTTTCAGAGGCACTATGTGGGGAGAATGGTCAGGTAGCATATTCCTTGCTTTATGGTTCTCTGCACAAGTTGCCGCAGTCACCAGCTAATCATATTGTTTTGTGGACTACTAACACTAGTGATAAGGTGTTTACTAACAAATTGGACTATATGTCTGAACATTGCCATTGGTCTGAACTGAATAAATATGACGGCGCAGCAAGTAGCACCGTCTATTTTTGTTACAAAGTTACTGGAATCACCGAAAAGGCAGGGACCGTACAACCCCGGTTAAGAGTTAAGCCTTTCGAATGGGTTACCTTTATAGTGATGTAACCCATTGAAAGGGTTACATGATAACCCATTGAATGGGTTTTATACTTAAAACCCAGTGAAAGGGTTACATGATAACCCATTCAATGGGTTCTATACCTACTTGAAACCCAGTAACATGACCAATTCTATCTCTATTCTACCCAGGGACCGTTTTGGTTACCATTTTAGAAAAACCCATACGGTGTGGGTAAGTTTGAATGGCTTAATTAAGCCGTTCAAAAGGGTTACCCACACCTTATGGGTTTTTATCGAAAACCCTTTCAATGGGTTACCAAAATTTAATTTAAGCCGTTCATATGGGTTACCCATATCGTATGGGTTTTTGTTTAACAGCTTAGAAAAACCCTATCGAAAACCCTTTCAATGGGTAACCAAAATGGTCCCTGCGAAAAGGACGGATAAGAGTGACACTGGCTGGTGACAGTCACTCTAGCAGAGCGTCGCTGTCTAGGGATGACAGAAGAAGATGTGATGAAGATGAGAAGGGAGCCGCTGTTTGTACCACGTCCACGACGAACTGCTATATTCCGGCACAATCCTGATGATATTGAAGCTGCTGAACCACTAATACGATGATCACTTCTGGAAAAGGCTATCCTGAGCCGTTAAATATATAAAACAATAAATTGACCGTAATCGGGTAAATGGTCAAAAGTTCATTTTCTTCTCCGATATTTACAAAATATTTTTTCTTTGTCTACGCTTATATATGGAAGTGAATGTTGGGTAAAAAATGAGGCTAGGCTGAAAAACGAGGTGATAAGGCAACGGCGCAATTTAAAAGATGTAGTGACAAAGATTGAAAAGAGTATGCTTAGATGGTTTGGTCATGTGGAGAGGATGAGTGATAACAACTAACAAAAGGTATTTATAAAGCAGAGGTGAGTGGAAACGCCGGGAGGGGACGCCCTAGAAGGACATATAGTGACCAAATTGGTGATGTTCTTCAGAAAGGTCAGGTGCGTAGTACTCGCAACCGGCGTGCGTGTATGACCAGATTGATGAACGTAGGCGAAGCAAAAGGAGTATGTAAGAAGCGTAGTAAGTGGCGTTCTATAGTTTCTGCCTACCCCCATGGGATGAAGGCGTGAGTTTATGTATGTATGTATATTTACAAAACAAAACACGACTAAATAACTAAGGACATGAAATTACTGTATAGACGGGACTTAATACTCCCGCAGCGATGTCCTGATTAGTCCCGGAGTGCAGGATTAGCTCCGAATCCCGTTGCATGAGGATTTACATCATATTTGTTTATTAGCCGCTTCATACTGCAAGCATTGCTTTAGAGGATTTCGTACTGAAAACTGACGTACTTTCAGGATTTTCGAGAGAGCTTTGCTGTTTTCTTCTTTGAATATCTGGTCATTTGTAGAGCTTGTGGTTTGTGAGTTTTAATTAAAATGTGGAATGGCTAGAATTCTCGCTAAGGCGAACCAAGTTTACTGATTAGGGATGAAATTTGGTTCCAGGTCATAACGCTGTCCCGCCCTAGGTATCTCGAATTCATCAGAAAAATAAAACACAGGTCTGCTTTGGTCTGGGTGTCTTATACTGGGAGTCGAACCTCGGACTTTAAGCTAGGCCAATTGGACTTAACGATAGTACCTTCAACCAACATCAATTAGTATCATAGTTATAAAGAAAAAAATCAGTCAAGAGCGAGTCGGACTCGCGCACTGAGGGTTCCGTACGTATATATGATGTTGATGATTTCTGAAAAACTGTGCTATTTAGAGACATTGTTTTATTTTTCCTGTAATCTTTACATAAACTTTTATCACACAGAATAATTTTAGATTTTTATCTATGCAAACTTCGGAGATAGTAGGGGGGAACGGTATTTTTTTTACATTTTTCATCATAAGTCGGAAACTATGCTGCCTAAAAAAAAATATATTTGAGAATGTGCAAACAGCGTTCTTTCATATGATACCCCACATACTCTAGTAGCCCAACTTCAAATTTTTAAGACACCCTTTCAGTCCCTTTTGCAAAAAAAAAAAAACATTTCTTTCTTGTTTGCAAAATAGTTAAGAAAACGTCATCTAAAACTATTCCTAAATTTCAAGTTGATAGCATTAGCAGTTCTTGAGATATCCAGGTGTGACAGACAGACAGACAGACTTAGTCTCACCATAAGGGTTCCTTTTTACCATTTTGGTACGGAACCCTAAAAATGATTATGATTATATCTAAATTAAAATGGAGAACGAATAAAAATCTTTAAATATTCTATCTGACATCACTAGTTTGTGGTTCACTGAAAACTCCTGAAAACCTTTTCAGGTAAGTTTATTTTCGACGGAGTTTCAGCTTTCAACGCTATTATTTTTCGTAATATCGTTTGAAAATGTAGAGATGAAGCTGTTGTATTCAGCATTGGTCGAATGTGAGGTAAATACAACACAGGTAGGGTACATTAGTGGTTGGATGAAGTGGGTGAGCTCGTTCAAATGGAACTATACCTACCTATACAACATGTCCCGGAATTATCGCACATCCTCTTAAGAGGTCATTGTACTCATCATTATAAACAACTTTTACGATGGGACCGAACCAGAAATCGCGAAAAAAAATCAGTTGTGCCCTACATTTTGACGAGTTATACAACATTATTTTTAGTATATGCAAAACCTGAATGTAGTTTGTTCAGAATAAGGAACTGAATCGATTTCAATAATTTTTACACCATGTTATATTTTGTCCCAAAAATATTTAAATGTGATGGAAAATGTTATCACCATTTAATTAATTACAATACAATCGCCGTACGATTAGGTTCCGAGTGAGATTACGCTCTGGGCGGAGCGAGAGGGAGTGTCAGACTTTTACTGACTAAAACCCACCGTGTTCCTTCAGATGCCTGTGTGCCAGAGCCACGATATCCCTTTCGGACAGGCTCGTAACCCTGGCAGGCATTGGCCCTTTCGGACCCCGTCAATTGGTGCTGACATCTCTTTGAGGCGCGCGTGGAACACAACGCGCCGTCGACCCGGGCCTGGTCCTTATCGGACGGCGAGCTACCCATCGCTCACCGTCCGCAAGCCCGCGCCTATGGTGGCCGGGAATCCGCCTGCGATTCCCGACGCCCAGGGCGTCTCCTGCGGCGACTTAGGGCGGAAGGGCGGGCACCCTGCCTCACCCTCATGCGCTCCGCCTCCTCCTTCGCGAGCATTACTGTTTCGCAGAAGGAGATGACGGCCTCCCATGCACTCTCGCTCCGAACCATGGCCTGAACCAGGGCCGGACGCGAGAGATCGTCGCCGCCGATCGCCTCCGTGAGGACACGGCGGTGCTCCGCCCAAGCAGGGCAGACCTCCACCGTATGCTCCACCGTGTCATCCGGGCGATCCACACAGTGGTGACACCCGGGGGTTTCCTCCCGCTTTATCCTGAACAGGAACCTCCCGAAACAACCGTGTCCGGTGAGGACCTGCGTCAGGCGGAAGGTGAGGACGCCGTGGCGCCTCTCTAGCCACTCCTCAAAGAGGGGACTTACCGCCGCAATCGTGGCGTGCCCAGCACTGGGTTGCGACAGTCGTACTTTCCATGTCGCCATGAGATCCTGCCGGAGCTCCGTCCGCTGTGCCGCGATTTGTTGCGGCAGCGGAGTTTCACCCCGGCGTTTCACCTCTTCGCGCCACACCCACATGTGCGCGAGGACTTTCGCCTCCAGATCCCATGGCGGCAGTCCGGCAAGGAGGCTCGCCGCCTCACGGGAGACCGTGCGGTAACCCCGTACCAGCCTGATGGCCATGACCCTTTGGGACGCGTTCAATCGCTGGGCTGGTCGCAGCCTCAGTGAACGCGCCCACACCGGTGCCCCGTAAAGGGCCATGGAACGCACGATCCCCGCGTAGAGCCTCCGGCAGGAGGCGTTTGGACCCCCCAGATTGGGCAGGAGCCGCTTCAAGGCAGCCCCGGCCCGCTCCAGTCTGGGAGCCAAACGTCGGAAGTGCTCGACGAAGTTCCACCGGCTGTCGAGGACGAGTCCCAGGTACTTCATCGTCACCTCGACGCCGATGTGAACCCCTCCCGCCGTTATCTGGGAACCCGACAGTGGCGCGTTCCGAGGACCATAAAAACACATGGCCTCGGACTTGTGCAATGCCACCTCGAGTCCCAATTGCCGGATCCTATCGACGATTGTCGCAACCCCACGTTCCGCCAGTTCGGCCGCCGCCTGATGTGAACTCCCCTGTGCCAGGACCAGCGTGTCGTCAGCGTAGCAGACTACGCTGACGCCACTGGGGAGGTCAGCGCGCAGCACCCAGTCGTACCCGATGTCCCACAGATGCGGCCCCAGAACCGATCCCTGTGGGACACCGCACGACATCTCTCGCCGGTTCCCTGGAGGCGCGGTGGCGCCTTTAGCATCTTTTTGTACGGACAACCCGGTAACATAACAACCTTATAATTTTGAGATTTTTCATGATACAGTTTTGAAATTTTGTACATAGATTCTTTACATAAAAATACTAGACACGTGTTTCGGGTTTCGCATATACTAAAACTAATATTGTATATCGAACATAAAATATGTATGTAACAGCTGATTTTTTTTCACGATTTCCGGCTTAGTCCCATAGTAAAAGTTGTTCATAGTGATGAGTACAAGGACCCCTTAAGAGGTTGTGCGTTAATTCTGGGACATGAGAACTTTTCAGTCCCCGGTGTCACTTTTAGACTTCCTCTTATATTATACTCATTTCTTATTCTATCATAATCAAAATCAAAAGTCATTTATTCAAACTAGGCTGAGAATCAGCACTTTTCGAACGTCAAAAATTACATGAGACAGTCCCCCAAAAACGCCCAACCTTCACCACTTCCTAGTGCTTTAGCTGGGAAGAAGAAGTGGCGCAACAAACTCCCCAGCAGCACAGCTGTCTGTTCGCATAAAAAACTAGGAGCTATACAATACAATATAAAATAATTTGCGTTACGCAACACAAAACGTTAAATTAAATTATTTGCCTTATGTTAGCTAGCACACACCATTATACAAATATATATATACAACATTAGTTCTTGTTTATACTAAACCCGAAAAGGGGTCATTGTACTCATCATTTTGAACAATTTTTTCTATGGGATCAACCTTGAAATCGCGAAAAAAATCAGCTGTTCCCTACATTTGTGTTCACGTAAGTCGACAAAATGTATGGAACAGTTGATTTTTATTTCGCGATTTCAAGGTTGATCCCATAGAAAAAATTGTTCAAAATGATGAGTACAATGACCCCATATTGGTGTCACACCACACATCCCTCTTATTATTCTCATCTCAGCTGCATGCAAATGCCTTTCGTTCATCCCTTTTGTGGCCCAACATTCTAATCCATACAAGACAGCAGGTCTAACCATTGTTTTATAAATCTTCCCCTTAAGTTTAAGGCGAATGCGGGAGTTGTAGATTAATTTTGATTAATCTATCGAATAATATTACATACTTATATACACCGAAGGGAGGTCAGAGGTACATGCACATTTTGCCAGTTCTGTTATTAAACCCATGTCGCCGCCTTTCCCGTTTGGTGCCGGACGTAAAGAATAGCACCATCCCATTTCTTCCCGTGGGTGTCGTAAAAGGCGACTAAGGGACTTACTAGAGAATGGGCAGCAGCGTTCTCTATGCGTTTTTAAAACCATACTGCGATCGCCAACCCGCCTGCCAAGCGTGGCGATTATGGCAAATCCCCCCCTTTTTGGGGGAGGCCTATGTCCAGCAGTGGACGTCTTTCGGCTGAAATGATGATGAATGATGATGATGAACAGGTGCCGTGTGGTGCCGGACGTAAAGAATAGCACCATCCTATTTCTTCCCGTGGGTGTCGTAAACGGCGACTAAGGGACGTACTAGAGTATGGGCAGCGGCGTTCTCTATGCATTTTAACACCGTACTGCGACCCCCCCTTTTGCGGGAGACCTATGTCAAGCAGTGGACGTCTTCCGGCTGTAATGATGATGATGATGAACAGATCAAACTCAAACTCAAATCATTTAATTCAATTAAACCATTTACCGGCGGCACTTTTGAATTGTCAAGAAGTCGGTCAGTTACAAATATGAAGCTAGTTGCCCATTCCAAATAGTAGGTTCCTATGGAGAAGAACGGGCAAAAAACTCCACGGACACTGTTTTAAATTAAAATATTGATACAAAGTATAGGCTACATAATTCATATTGAAATTATTTAAGTGAGAACGATGCAAAACGTCAGAAGAGTCCGTGATAAAAATATTAAAAAAAAATAATACTAAAATAATTAAAAATAAGCCGTGGCAGCTAAGAGATGACCAGTCCCAACTGGCAGCGCCCGTTCACGAACATGACGCATGGATCAGCACTATTCAGCTCAACGAGAGATGGCGAGCCTGATGCCAACATGCAGACTCCATGTTGCTACTGAGGATTCTCTAATGGAAAATATCAATAAGACTGCCCGATTCTAAGATCGAAACCATGACCGTTACGCTCAGCAGTCGTGCTTGCTACGAGTATCCACAAGACAGTCAATGAGGACCGTGATAAATTAGATGTAAAAACACATTTTATTGATACTTATGACGCTGTAATTTTGTAATTATTTGCTGCGTGAGCGATTTAGTTTGATTATGTAGAACTAGTTACCTATTTAAATGATTGATATCAATGATAATTATGCAAATAGCAGCGGAAACGTTACACTGGGCACGAATTCATTATTTAAATTAAATGGGCAACTAATTAAGTATATTATGCAGCTAAACCAATGTTTATGATAAAATAATATGTTTATCAACACTAATATGATAAAACTAAAGAGTTTGTTTGTTTGAGCGCACTAATCTCTGCAACTAGCTGTGGCGAAGGGTGATTTTATGAGAGAGGTGGCTGGAGCAAGAAATAATCGTTTCTATTACAAATTAAACTCGTCATGACGTCGACGAAATTGAACTCATGGCAAGCCGGATACGCCTACGAGTTAAGGCTCCCGCAGGCAGGCGTGACGCGACTGCGCGACGTGATAGCGCGACGCGAGAATAGTTGCACAATTTCTATGAAAACTTAATAGAAAGTGTCGCGCAGCCCGTGGCGCAGCCTGTCACGCCCGCGATATCGCACACCAGTATGCTCGAGCCTATATTTTAGAGCAAAATGTTTTGTTGTTGGGATAAAGACAAACAATGTTATGTATTCATTTTGTAATATTTTAAGCCTCGTACAGACTGACGCGATATCGCGGGTGCGACAAGGGTCACTAAGCCTCTCGCGCTCGCAATATCGCACCAGTCTGTGCGATATTGCGGGCGACAATAAATACCTACAGTGTGATTATATTATTTGGTGTTATTAAACCATCGGCATTTCAACTATACCATTTTTCAATGACGATAGAGTGGTTGTATTCCGAATTTTCGAAGGGAAGCCGGTAGGAATCGTGTTATATGGTGCTTTCGGCCCTGGCAACTACCAATCGGATTTGAAAAATTCTGAAATATAACATCACGCTACGACCCTAAAAGGAGTATCATGATTATTATTGTTATCGCTATTTGTTTTAATTTCATTGTACTATCATATTTTAATTTATAAATGGAAATAATCATCAATTAATTGTTTTTACCATAACCTTTATTATATTATGACAGTTTATTTAAATGAGAAGTGATGAAAATCTGATATGCATGTTGAAATTAGTATTTTTTAGCACAGTGCTTTTAATGTTGTGACACTGTAATATGTAAATTCAACTTTTTATATTGCTGTGCCCTAGCAGGGTTCATGTATGAAACCTGTACCTAAACTTGTAACAACTTGTAAACTACATGGATGCAATAAATGATGAATATGAATAAATATGAATATGAATATGAGCCGAGCAAAAAGAAAGAAAAGTCATAAAGAATGCTATGCGAAAACGAAGTACAGACGCCAGCAGTTCAAGGTACCCGAAACTGTCAAATTTTCCCAATCAACCTTGAATCTTATGTTGTAGGGATAAAGTTGAAAATCTATTAAAGAAATTTGACAGATTATAGTAGCTTGATGTGCTGGCGTCTGTACCTAATAGAGCGGGCAGGAAATGAGGCTGTCATTGTACTGTATATTATGGTGTCTTACGAATTCTACGCGAAAGAAGTCGCGGGCAGAAGCTAGTTATAGATACCTATAATAGAATTTTGTGTGATCCTATTCGAAATTCCCGAAAATCAAAGCTGGAATCTGGACTGAATACCTGTAACCCAAAATAGTTAAGGGCTAAAGTTATTCGGGATAACGATATTTAGAGGCACTGATCGGGTAAATGAGTATCTCATATCTTGAGACCAAGAAGCCAAAGCGAAAACTTGCTAGTACATAACTAAGTTATAACCTATACCAAATTATTGAATTTTGTTTATTAATTTTTAAGGAATTGGGCAGGACTTTGCCCAGGACTGAAATATTTCAATATAAACACCTAAATAAAACAATGCTACACTTACTACTTTTTAGGGTGTACCCTATCCAAAGTGTAAAATGGGAACCCTATTACTAAGGCTCCGCCGTCTGTCTGTCTGTCCGTCTTTCACCAGGCTGTATCTCATGAACCGTGATAGTTAGACAGTTGAAATTTTCACAGATGATGTATTTCTGTTGCCGCTATAACAACAATACTAAAAAACAGAATAAAATAAATATTTAAGGGGGCTTACATACAACAAACGGGAATTTTTTTCCGTTTTTATAGATAATGGTACGGAACCCTTCGTGCACGAATCCGACTCGCACTTGGCCGGTTTTATTATTTCAGGATTATTAAATCATCAGCATCAGCCCGTGGACAAGGAACATCATCAGCTGGAAGACACGTTTATGTCAACCGCAAAAGCTTATACATTATTAATTAGATACCAAATAATAACGTTACTGACTTTGTACCTATCTAGTACCTACCGTTTTACCTTATGATAGAACAGGCTTCAAAGGAAATTAATGATCTGCTGCGGGTATTCAATAAACTAAGACATACGTGAATAGATTCATATAATGATAGACGGTTGACAATGAAGAGGAATCGGTAAATGAAAGAGAATACAGATGTTATAACAAATACTTAGCGTAATTACCCGCTTGAAAGCGCCTACTCAAAGTGTTTGAGCAATGTGTTGTGGAATGAGGAATTGCTGTAATATAATTATATACGTGGTAATTTTTTTACAGTAAGGTAGAGTTTTTGATGTTTGGTAAGCTCTATTTAGGAAGAAAACCCTGCTTTTTTTTTTTTTTTTGACAAGAAAACCCTGTCAAGGTTGATACATTATTGCAATCAAATCTAGGTATATTATAAGAATCCATACCTGTTCATTGCTAAGCATAAGTTGTGGTATTTTGCTATTCAAAGCCACATCTTTATTATATTTATACCTATATTTACTTTATAAAGGGCTGTTGTTTCCATCAATTCTTGATAAATTCTATTCATTGTTTTCAAACATGAAATCATGTTATAACATTCACCTATTAGGTACCTACTCTTTACATATTCTTGGAACACTATTAACGCTGAAAAATAGAAGCTTTAGTCACCTTTTAACTGTTTTTGCATACACATACTGTATTTTATAGTATTCATTCTCATAATTCGAAGACACAGTTTTCATTCGACGACAAGGTTGGCGCAGTGGTTAAGCGATTGACTGCTGCGCTGCGTGTCGCGGGTTCGATTCCCGCTCAGAACAAATATTTGTATGACCTACAAGTAGTTGTTCCGGATCTGGCTGTTTGTGTATGTGTGCTTAAATGTTTGTAAACGCACCCACAATACAGGAGAAATTCCTAGGGTGGGGCAAGGTGTTAAAAACAAAAATGTAAAATAACTTAGAATATTTGTGACTTTGACATAAGTACTTCATTATAAATGTCACCTGTCTCTATAATGCATAGGCAGTGTGTTTAGCTTTCTTGGTTAGACCCAGGTCTACACTAGTGTTGTACGGCTAGGTTCAATTTGTAATCCGTTTTTATTGATTCTGGCTGACAATCACACAAGAAGTAATTTTTAAATTGTCGGGTCCTTTCGAAGCTTCCAGAACGATAGCCCAGAATCTATTAAAGCGGTCATTAGACCTGACAAAGTTTTAGTCGGTTTTAAGTCCACCTTCGGTAGAGATTACCTGAGCTTTCCTGCCTTTAATAAACGATCTTGAATTTTATCTCAGTTTAAGTTCAGTGCTAACTACTAGAGAGGAATCTGTGTTTACTTGAAATAATGTTGCTTTAAATAGACATATAAAAATCACTAATTTAACGAACTGTTTGTGAAACTGAATACATCTATTCTAAAGTAAGTAAGTAAGTAAGTAATTATTTATTTGTTAGAATATTGTTGATAAACAGGTGTTACACGTAATATAATGTCCATAATATTCTGCTGTTTCCAGCGTACAAATATTTCAAAGAATTAAAATTAGGAGTAAATTAGAACAATATGTCGAAATTAAACCATACAATGGCAAGGTCAAGGAAAACGTTAACTACCGTCAAATACAATGTCAAGGATTATTAATTATAATGTCAAGAATGATTAAATACAATGTGGAAAATTATTATAAAATACAAATAAAATTTTTCATACAAATTAAACTCCATTCAATTAATAAGAGCACAGAGACGAGTCATCGTCTAATTTAAATTTTGAATCATATTTTTCATTTAAAAACTCATTTGTTGAGTAGTAACACTTATGCAATAGGAAGTTAAATAATTTCGTTTTAAATGCAGTTAAGTTAAGACTTTTAAAAACATTAGGTAATTTATTATAAATACTAATTGCCATACAGTAAACATTATTGGAAAATAGTTTAATTCTTTGTTGGGCTACACATAATTTGTGGATATTTCGACTTTTTCTTATTACAACATCATTATTTACTTGAAATAAGGCCAAACTTTTTGGAGTCCGAAGAAAAGAGTGGAACTCTCTACCTGCGTCTGTGTTTCCGAACGCATACAACCCTAATCTCTTCAAAGTTAGAGTGAACAGGCTTCTTCTGGGTAAGCTCACTCCATCGTCGACTTTGTCTCTGTCACCTCTGCCCTAGACTAAGGTCAAGAGCAAACCCATCCTAAATAAAAAAAGAAATAAAAAGAAAGTCCCTCCACTCCTCCCTTATCGCTGCCTCCTCTCACATGCGCCTCTTGGAGGCCTCTGATGTCTGCGGCACACCGGCTACTGTTCCAGAATTCGTAGTTGATCCTGGCTGTCTACTGAGCGCTCCCTCGCTCACAGAGAGGCCAGGATTCACCTCCTGCTGAGCGTGAGGCAGTGCCTCCGCTCTCCTTAAACGACGGCGTGTCACAAACCCTCATCATAGCTCGCTCCCAGTCATCAAACTTAGACTTACATCCATCATGTTCACTCCTGAACAGAATTGCCTCCTCAGCCCATTCAATTCAAGACTCTGCAGCCCCGTCCCGTTCCTGTCCTGAAGCCGGCTGGAGAACCTGATCCCGTTCCTGTGTACTTGGTCCGTTCCTGTTTTCTCGAGCACGAGCCGTTGAAGACTATATTTCTTTTTTTTTGTATTACTTTTTTAACTTGTGACCTACGACTGGACCTCGGGCCATTCGTAACCTTACAATGTACCTACTTGATAGAAATGATTTTTTTTCAATGAAACCTCATTATGGGAAACCCTAAAGCATTTGAATATTTTCTTATCTTGAATTTCTGCTTTTCCAATAAGTTTTGTAAGGATTTTTTTTAAACGTTGCCCTACACTAGAAATTTCTCCTGTATCGTGGGTGCGTTTACAAACATATAAACTCACATTCACAAACAGCCAGACCCGGAACAACTACTTGTAGGTCATACAAATATATGTTCCGTGCGGGAATCGAACCCGCGACACGCAGCGCAGTAGTCAATCGCTTAACCTCTGCACCAACCGTGCCGTCATGTTTTTTTGGCTTACTATTAATTGGCTTACTATTGATTGAGTTTCTTTTTATCGTTTACTAGCTTTTGCCAGCGGTTTCGCTCGCGTTAATTTAGAATTTGACAATCGATTCGGGTTTTACACTGTTATTGTTTGGCGTTTGACGGCAAACAACTCTTAACACACTATTCAAGCTTCTATAATAATATAATTCAATCATGATTCGAAAGACACGTGGCGCCATCTGTTATCATAAGAACGTTATTGTTGTTTTCCTCGGGAACAGTACTTTTTTTCGGGATAAAAGTTACCCTATGTCCGTTTCTGTACACCTGACAACGCATATGCAAAATTTCAGGATGATCGGTTCAGTGGTATAGGCGTGAAAAGGTAACAAACAAGCAAACAAACTTACTTTCGCATTTATAATGTAAGTTAGGATTAGGATGTACTTTTATTTTAATTAGGATTAGGAGGTAATCAGCTACGTACGTCAATCTACGTACGTAGCTGATTACCTGCAGTTTATCACGTAGGTACCTATGTACCTATAGACTTCCTGAAATACTTCAGTGGCAATTATTTAACGCCAATAAATTCTTCGGCAAATATTTATTTTCTGTACCAGACGAGGGTACATTTTATCACAGACCATAACTGGAGGAAACGTGAGTACTTGAAATTCTTACCCATTTTACTGCTTGACATCTTTGAGGCAGACTGTTTGGAACTTTGTATTGAGTTTGTATATACAAAATGTATAATTAAAGGTTCCTGGAGGACCTTTAATTATACACTTTGTAATCTAATGTTCCTAGTGGTGCCATAAACTAACCAACACCACAACAACTAATAGCACCATCCTATTTCTTCCCGTGAGTTTCGTAAAAAGCGACTAAGGGACTTACTAGAGAATGGGCAGCAGCGTTCTCTATGTATTTTAACACCATACTGCGATCGCCAACCTACCTGTCAAGCGTGGCGATTATGGCACCCCCCTCCTTTCGAGGGAGGCCTATGTGGCTTTATACTTATGGGGACGATAACCGACTTTTAATGATTTTATACTGAAGATCACGTCTTAACGAGTAGTGTTAATGATTTGAAAAAAATATATGTTAAATGAGAGCATTTTTTCAATAACTTAATATGTGAATATTTTAGATTATGTTTATATTACATAGTGAAATTATCTAATATGTCTAACGCGGATAAAAAACCGAGAATGGCGCAAAATCTACCAAGCGTATTTTTCTGAACCATCACCAATTTAAAGATAATTGAATTATTGATACGCGTTTTATTATAATACCTTTTGTTTTGTGTATAATAAATTAATAATGCGTCAAATTGGGGACAGCGCTCCTTGATGGGCGACTCCTATTACTGGCTGAACGTTCGACGCGTTGCGTGGGCTTAGTATAGAACACGCAAGCTAACCACTCAAGGTCACTGGCATATATCTGCGTCTTAAGAGAGAATTGTATGAGATTAATCAAGAAGCCGGCTAGAGAAAAAACAGGGTAACATTGAGTATAAACCAGCTTCTTTTCAGTAAAAAGCACAAATGTTTTGTACAGACGCCTGCATTTCAGTTTGCTTAGGGTCAATTAATACTAGCGCAGATTCGAAACGCATCGAAGCGTCAATTCTTAACAATTAGGGCCAGCGCAGACGACAGACTTTTTGTGCGAAGGAGTCTGCGGCACAAACCAATCTGCGCCTAATGAAGGCTTGTGAGCGACGAAAATGTAATCACATTGGTGTGTGCCGCAGACTCCTTCGCACAAAAAGTCTGTCGTCTGCGCTGGCCCTTAAAAGCGAAGTTGCACGAATGCGCGCGTATTCTCGTGGGTTCGCGCGTTTTTACGTTTACGAGTAGTATCTAGTGATGGACTTGCAGTTAGTTGACTGTGTGTAGTTAAATGAAACTCAATATTGGTTGACATTGATCTTGCTGTGGATTTTACTGATATCTGGGCCTCAAGTCTGCTATTACAATAGTGTCAGAATGGTTGGTCATTGATTTCATAATTGTTGATTTTGACAAGTTTGGTAATCTACTATTATAATGGTGTCATTATGACTTTCCAATGGTCGGCCGCTGACACTACATTGAAAGAAATTGCATTTATTGGTAATCTCGTACATAATGACAAATTAATGACATTTCTAGTAATGGGTTTTATAATAATGGCATTATGACAATGCCATTATAATAACACAATTCTATTACGAGAACATTGACCGACCAATGATCGACCATTATGAATTTAGCAGATTACGAACTTTTAGCAAAATGAAAATGGCATGACAATGAGATCGTGTTGGATTGACTGAATTTATTAAAATAACAGACTTGGGTCCCTGAAGTTGAAGAAGAGGAAAGAAGAAACAACACAGAAAGTTTTGTGCTTACAACTTGTGACAGGCAACGCTTTGGTTCGCGTGGTTGCGCTGGTAGATTGTGCGCAAATTCGCGTCTTTTTATCTAGAGATAAGGGTGAACTTGCTAAACTGTTTAATTTGCTAGACCAGAATTACAGCTGCGATCGACTTTTGGAGTTTACTCCTTATGAATCGATCTTCATATTTATAAGGCGTTATGAAAAAATTTTAAGAGGAGTGAAATTAATACAAGCCGTTAAGTACTTGGTACTTTTTTCTGCGCAACGTACCTTGCGCACCTGTCAAGGGGTAAACTCCAGTCGTGCATCGGAGCTGACACATACATATTTTTTTTTTTTTTTCACGAGAGGCGACACGACAACAGTGAAGTTCCACCTGCAGGTAATGATTGAGTGGTCCTTGTGAGAGTCACTTGGTAATAGTACATTTTGATAAGTTTCATAAGTTTATTCAAAAAAAATAATGTAGTACCTACAGTAAAAACATTTTTCGTAATTCTATGTAATAGTTCACAAGTGTTACATGCCTGAACTAGGACATCCTGTGTTTCAGGCGAGTGGAAAAATTGCATTCAAGGCGGGATTAACCCGAGCCGTAGGCGAGGTTGTTTTTGAGCCGAGAACTGCAACAAATGTCCACGTGTATCATATCAAACGACGTTTTTCAATACACTTTTGAAGAAATAAAATAAAATAACGAAAAATATTTATGTCATGAATTATTTGGAAACAATGATTAAATTTTCTTCTTTTTTTCCGCGCTTTGCTTCCGCCAGTTTGAAGGAGAAGCAAAGGTATAAAGCCGATAAACAGCCTAATATGAAAAATAGAAAATTCAAATATTTTTAAGTTTAGAACACAAATAAATGTTAATTTGTTCATAAACGTTTTTTTTAATTGTAATATAATCATGTTATTCTATATAAAAACATTATTTAAATATTCCAAAAATATTAACGTCGTAAAGACGCATCTTTGCCGAGATTAAAAAAAAACTCACATCCGAATAGAGAGGACCGTCTGTGGCACGGTGTGAATAAAGGCATTGAACCAATTTGGACTAATTATAGGTATAAGTTATCTGTGACAATTTTTACTCCCGCACACGTGTTGGAAAATAAAAAATCGCACGCGTGTGAAATACATTGCATTGTGAACCTAATCGTAGGGCGATATGAACCAGTTTTCGAGGAAGTGTATTGAAAATAGATTATTTACTAGGCTATTATTATTTCAATTTTTTTAAATGTCGACACCAAATGTCATTTTTGTCTAGCAATATAAAATTCAGAGTTTAAGCACATTATAATTGACGTTTCGTTGTAGTTCGACTCTGTGCTAGTATAAGTCGACCCTTATAAAGGTATTTCAAACACCAAAGGGTTTCCAATTAACACCTATAGAAAACCAAATCCATCCCTATCACTCGATCAGTTCCATTAACGACCAACCAATGGTACAAAAGATAACGCATAATGAATAGTTAACCAACACAATATACGCCATTTTATTGTTCAATTACATTCGCTTTCCGCCTGGAAGATTTAATCGGAAACGATAATATACACCCAGCGGAACCATTGCTATATTTGCCATAAATCTTATGATATTATTGGAGGTAAATATTGGTATTCTGGTTATGAAAATCAATGTAAGTGAACGAGGCTTTCATAAGCTTGTGTATTCTGTGGACTGCAAAGAAAGAAAGAAGAAAGAAAAATATTTTATTTGGGACACGCACAAGAAATTTTCTATTCTATTTTCATTACTCTGTCACCAGAGACATCTCTTCCTACTTCCATCTCTATGCTGACGATCTGCAGCTTTACAATAAATGCGGCAGCAGCCGTGTCTGTCATGATCAGGGACCTAGATTCGATTTGCGAGTGGTCTCGGTCCTTTAGACTGCAAATCAATACTAGGAAATCCCAGGCCATGATTATTTACAGCAGGTATATGCGGAATAAGCTCAATGTTGCGTCGCTGTCTCCACTCTCTTTGAATGGAGTTCAGATTGAATAAGCAAATACGGTTAAAAACCTGGGGGTGACCATGGATTCCTACTTATCGTGGACTGGCCATGTTGCTCAAGTCAGTCGCAAAGTGCACTACACGTTCCATTCGTTGAAATGTCTCCATAGCTTCTTGCTCTTGAACACCAAAATCTTCCTAGCTCAAACTCTCATTCAGCCCATTATTGATTACGCCGATGCCTGTTAATTGGATGCCACCGAAGAGCTTTTAAATAAACTTGAGCGTTTGCAAAACATCTGTATTCGTTTTATTTTCAACCTTAAAAAGTATGACCACGTTTCTAACTTTCGCAAGATACTCAAGTGGCTCCCTATCCTGCCAGGGTTGCGAGTTTGTCCGAAAGGGATATCATGGCCCTGGCACACAGGCAAATGAAGGAATACAGGTGGGTTTTAGTCAGTAAAAGTCTGACACGCCCTCCCGCTCCGCCCAGAGCGGGAGAAGTTATTTGATAATTTCCCACCAAAAAAAAAAAAAGAAAAGTTGCTCTATTCGACTTCGCAGGAACTCTCGGATTATGTGTCTGCTATTTAACCTCCTTCACAATCCTAATCCTAATCTAATCCTATCTGCGGGAACGTTTTTCCTACGTCTTTGTGATGCGCCTTGCAGGTCGCATCTTAGAAACCTTAAGTCCCATCCCCACTCCACCGACTTCTACTCCTACTCCTTCACTGTGCACGCGGTGCGGTTGTGGAATTCACTTCCACCTGATATTAGGGACTGCCAAACTGTTGCAGTATTTAAAAGAAGAGCGAAAGAACACTATCTTTCCACTTCGTCACAGTTGCGTATGTATTTATTATTTTAATTGAATTATGATTATTAATATTCTAGTGACATTTATTTTAGAAGTAACGTAGTAAATTTTCATATTATTTGTTTATTCTAATTAGTGTATTGTTTTTGATTTTATATATTCTCTTTTCTCACACACGTTGTCATCATCTCTTTATCTACTTTCCTATCGCAATATGCTGGAAGAGATTTCTTTAGAAATAAGCATTTTCTTTGTACGGATTTTTCTGTTCCTTTTTTCTTGTATGTTTATACGTATATGTATACATAAATGGTTAAATAAATAAAATAAGAAATACAAAAAGTAGCATTTAAAACTAACAATATACAAAAATAAATGTTTATTCCAAAATCATCTTCATATTCATAAAGATCATATTCATCATCTTCATATCTTCATATTGATAAAGAGCTGTTAAATTTAACAGTAAAAACAAAAAACCGGCCATGTGCGAGTCGGACTCGCGCACGAAGGGTTCCGTACCATTGTCTATAAAAACGGCAAAAAAATCATGTCTGTTATATGGAAGCCCCTTAAATATTTATTTTATTCTGATTTTAGTATTTATTGTTATAGCGACAACAGAAATACATCATCTGTGAAAATTTCAACTGTCTTACTATCACGGTTCATGAGATACATCCTAGTGACAGACGGACAGCGGAGTCTTAGTAATAGGGTCCCGTTTTACTCTTTGGGTACGGAACCCTAAAAACGAGCGACTACCTTTCAGTAGTCGCATATGATGTGTATCTTACTAGAGAATGGGCAGCAGCGTTCTCTATGCATTTTAACACCATACTGCGATCGCCAATCCGCCTGCCAAGCGTGGCGATTATGGCAACCCCCCCCCTATAGGGGAGGCCTATGTCCAGCAGTAGATGTCTTTTGGCTAAAATGATGATGACGATATGATGTGTAACATCTGACATCTTACTCACATAGTCTTCACATTGACAATTATTAAAAAAATATATAATACTTTACAAAGTAAATATTCTTGTCATTGTATATATAAAAAAATCACCAATGTCAATGAGTGTATAAAAATCCAGAAATAATCTTGATCAGATCATTTGAGGACCATGTAGATTGGTGTCTGAAATGGTCTTTTGAGGAAATAACCGTACAGATTTGAGTGGGCCTGTCCATTCAGTGTATGCATTTGTCAGTAATCGTGTAGCTTAGTATTTTTTTCAAAATTCATCCTTAATAAATTGTTACAAGTTTGTAACAATTGTGTTTGTGTAATTGTACGTGTATCTAGTAGTAACATTAAAAAGTATGAAGCTTTCATAGAAATAAAACTCGTGAATTGATATAAGTACTTGGTTGTACAGTCGGGTCACCCCCAGGTCGGGAGCTTTCACTCTATTAAAAGTACTTAGTTGTACAGTCGGCTCACCAGAGCTTTCACTAAATGCCTGCCATTTTTTGAGGAATAAGAAATAACTTTTCAATACACTTCCTCGAAAACTGGTTCATATCGCACTACGATTAGGTTCACAATGCAATGTATTTCACACGCGTGCGATTTTTTATTTTCCAACACGTGTGCGTGAATAAAAATTGCCACAGATAACTTATACCTATACTTAGTCCGAATTGGTGCAATGCCTCTATTCACACCGTCTCGCAACAAAGACGGTCCTCTATTCGGAGGTGATTTTTTTTTAAATCTCGGCAAAGATGCGTCTTTACGGCGTTATTTTTTTTGGAATATTTAAATAATGTTTATTTATAAATATAATGCCATCATTATTACAATACAAAAAAAAAACGTTTATGAACAAATTAACATTTATTTGTGTTCTAAACTCAAAAATATTTGAATTTTCTATTTTTCATAGTAGGCTGTTTATCGGCTTTATACCTTTGCTTCTCCTTCAACCTGGCGAAAGCAAAGCGCAGAAAAAAGAAAATTACTTAAATCATAGTTCATGACGAAAATATTTTGTGTTATTTTATTTTATTTCTTCAAAAGTGTATTGAAAAATTTCGTTTGATACACGTGGACATTTGTTATTGCAGTTATCGGCTCAAAAACAACCTCGCCTACGGCTCGGGTGTTAATTCCGCCTCGAATGTAATGACAAACATTCTCCACTTGTATCAAAATGTACTATTTCATTAAAAGACGCATTGGCAAAGACAATGCCAAGCAATTTTTCCGTCGTAGATATCAAGATTTCCATTTGCATAAATTAACAATATCAGATATTTGTAAAATAAAAACTAGATATTTTTATTTTAGTCGAGTAAATCCTGGTAAAACCTCCCAGAGGTTTCACAAACAAGCCCTGTTTTTAAGCATGATATAGCGGGAGAATGCTGCAGCGGGACAATTTTCCACTACGTTCATCAAAGCAGACGCCATTTTTCTTTTAGTATCTCTTTGTACAGCTTTATGGAATGAAGAACCGCTTTTAAGTTTAAATTCTAGGAAAAATTGATGGCCTCGAGCTTTGTGATGATAAGAAAACTGTATGTAGCACTAGCACTAGTTTAGTACATAACATCACGCCTGTAATCCCCGAAGAGTTAGGCTGAGGAGTGCCTATGGTACACCCACGTTTCGCCAGTTATGTTTAAGGCCCATGTAATAGGGAGTAAGCCTATTGCTTTCAACCGGGCACAAGTCCAGACTCCGGGCTGCTACTGAGAAATTCCTGGAGGAAAACCCCAATAACACTATGCCCGACCTGCGGGGCGAGCACGGCCTACTGTGACATGACTTGAGTCACACATTTTATCAGAGTTTGAGCGATAAAACCGTTTTGTATTAAAATGCTAGTACAAATTGACATGACATAATTTATCATGTCTTGTTACAAACGTCTTGGCACGCCTGTGCTCGGCCCGCTGGGAATTGAAACCCGGATCCTATTTTGTAACCGACTTCCAAAAAGGAGGAGGTTATATATTATGTTCGGCTGTATGTTTGTTTTTTAGGGTTCCGTACCAAAATGGTAAAAAGGAACCCTTATGGTGAGACTAAGTCTGTCTGTCTGTCACACCTGGATATCTCAAGAACTACTAATGCTATCAACTTGAAATTTAGAATAGTTTTAGATGACGTTTGCCCAACTATTTTGCAAGCAAGAAAGAAATTTAAAAAAATATATCTTTTTTGCAAAAGGGACTGAAGAGGTCTCAAAAATTTGAAGTGGGGCTACTAGGGCATGTGGGGTATTATAATTATGAAAGAACGCTGTTTGCACATTCTCAAACATTTTTTTTTTAGGCAGCGCCGTTTTTGACTTTTGATGAAAAACTAAAAAAAAATACCGTTCCCCCCCCACCCTTATCTCCGAAGTTTGCAGCGATAAAAATCTGAAATTATTCTATATGATAGAAGCTTAATGTAAAGATTACAGGAAAAATAAAACGATGTCTCTAAATAGCACAGTTTTTCAGAAATCATCAACATCATATATTCGTACGGAACCCTCGGTGCGCGAGTCCGACTCGCTCATGTCCGGTTTTTTTATGTTTGTTAACCGATTGCTCCGTCAATTGCGGACCGATTTTGAAAATTCAATCTTTGTTTGAAAGGGTATGCTCCCGAGGTAGTCCCATTGTCATCAAGTCAGAATCTAATGAGGGGTTCCCATGGAAATCGAGGGCATTCCTCAAATTTTATATCCATTTCAGTATTTTTTATAGTAACTCATGCATTTGCACTCGGAAAGCACTATTTGGTGAAGTGGAACTGATGATGAAGACCACAGATGGCCACCGGAACTACTTAATAATAAGTATTTCACTGTTGCGATTCGATTAGACACTTTAATATGGATGCTAAGCAATTTATGCTCGTCACAATGCATAAGGTGAAGTCACCATCAGTTCTTCTGGTTCTTATCAGGAGAAATCCTTAACTATTAACGCCCCTGCATAGGGAAAAGCAATATTTTGTAAAAGGTGATGAGCAGTTGACATTAGGATATTGTTACTTAGATAACTAGCAAACTGACCAACTAAAAAGTGAAAAAAAAAATAAAAAAAATACACCCCACTTCCAAAACAAAACACTACCTACAAAGTGAAAAATAAGACACCGACTTCTGAAATGAAGGTTATTTCACATTGTCGTGTTTTTTTTTTAAGTCAGTTGTTTTTTTAGCCTTTGTGATGCAGTACACTTTTTAAAACTAAAAAAGAGAAGCCGAAATATTGTTCCATCATCTGACTCATCTATTTGTAGAAATCATCATCATTTTCCTGCCCTTAGCATAATTGACCTATAATGTTCGGGAACTGCTGGGACACAGGCCTCCTCTCTGTGAGAGGGAGTGGGCTGTAATCCACCACGCGGGCCCAGTGCGGGTTGGTGGATGTCACATGTTTTCGATTTTTTTGTTCTACGACATGCCGGTTTCCTCACGATGTTTTCCTTCACCGTTTTGAAAGCAGTGGTGATGAAATAATTTAAACAAAGTAAAGCGCCACTGTTTTCAAATTCAAATATTTTTCGATGCTTCCAATCAAGGTTGTCAAAACCTAGTAAGTATCCAGTTGAGTCGAAAAAAATATTTGAATTTGAAAACTATCGAATTTAAAAATGAATTGCCCAATAATAATTGACAAAGAGTTTATATGAGGTTCGCGGGTAAAAAGTTTGTATGTAGGAATTTAAACTGCAATACCTACATTTCGTGAAGATGATATTTAGCGCTAAAAAGGGGGAGATGACAACTAATAGAGAAGCATGTATACTGCAGTACCAACCCTAAAAAATATGGTATATATTTTATTTACTTGAAAGTTACCTATGTAGTTCATAAAATCCTCGTATTTTACTTTAGTTTTAAAGTTTATGTACTTTTCTTACATAAAGTTTAAAAGTTGTATCGAGAAGATTACATTTTATAACAAGTTTTTTATTTCTTAAACGTACAATAAAGTGAAGTAAGTAACTACAGTCTGTAGTTCTGGGATTAAAAAACATAAAACAAACTTGTTGCAAGGTGAATTAAGTTCTGAATTAAGAGCGAGTGATGCAGTTTTTAAACAAAATACTAAAAAAAATATGCCTCACAACTGATGGAGTGTGTCCGGAATGAAAATACTAGAATTAATGTTTTTGTACAATATAAAAGGTATGATATTGGCTTTTGTAATGCCATCCTTGCTTTTCCAGTGTCCGATAAGGCTAAACAATTGTACAAGTTAGTGTTATGGTAGATAATAATCAATAATTTTGTGTTTTTCTGCACTGGGTGATGTGGTCGCTAGGCGACAAAGCCCTTTAAATAAATTTAAAAAAACCGGCCAACTGCGAGTCGGACTCACGCACGAAGGGTTCTGTACCATTATCTATAAAAATGGCAAAAAAATTAAGTTTGTTGTATGGGAGCCCCCTTAAATAATTATTTTATTTTAATTTAATTATTTATTTTTGAAGTCCATATATATCTACATATTCTGAGAATATTTTAAGCGTCTAACTGTTACCGTTATCAATAAAGAGCAAAAACGAGCAAAAAAATCACGTTTGTTGTATGGGAGCCCCCTTAAATATTTATTTTATTCAATTTTTTTGTATTTGTTGTTATAGCGGCAACAGAAATACATCATCTGTGAAAATTTCAACTGTCTAGCTATCACGGTTCATGAGATACAGCCTGGTGACAGACGGACAGACGGACAGACAGACAGACAGACGGCGTAGCCTTAGTAATAGGGTTCCCCAATAGTGTAAAATTGACTGGCTAACTCTAGTTTGACAGTTCATTAGTCCCCCTGTTTCCAGCCATGTACATTTTTAGAATTCTCCCTTTACTTAGTATTATTCCCGAGTTCATCCATCTGACCACCGCATTTTGACCTTTTTTTTCCAGAATTTGCTTTACACACGAGATAAATAACGCGAATTATTCAAAATAACAACTTATTGAATCATCCCAACAAAATCTTCGCGAACCAAATTCGTGAATAGAATAATAAAAACATAAAGTAAAACCGTTTTCTTTTTTACACACTACATAACTCATAGATAAAAAGGGTTGACAGAAGCGCAGAGACAAATTGGAGCTTTTCTCTTGACATAGACAATAAGGTGTTTGGTTGTTCCCTCGGGCGGCAGGTACCTCCAACGTGCGTGTTTACAGTGTAGGGCTCGAGTAGGTACCTAATCGGGTGGTAAAGGCCTTTGGGAAAGGATTATTGGTACTATGTTGTTATAGTGTTAATTGGGTGGCGGAGTTTAGAAGTTTTGTGTATGAAAGGGATTGTTGTTAGAATCAAAGCAAAATTAATTGTTGTTACATTCAAAGTTAAGTTGTGTTTTCATAAAGTTTTCGTGTTTTCATTTAGCGAATCGTTTTTGTTAATGTGATGCAGGCTTCAGCTTCTTTTGAACAAATAAACTCCTGGAGGTTTTCCAAAATCGGAAATCCATTTAAAAATTCAATTATTTTTGAAGTGAAAACATCTTTAGGCGCGATTTTTGGTAAGGAAAAAACTTAGGGGATCGCGTCACCGCCTTGCCCGCGCGACATGCTATAGTAGCAGTAAGTGAAGTTAAATTGACCACGTGAAAAGTTTAATTTGTGTATACTAGGCTGTGCATTGTTTAAATTATGTTTTAGATAATCATTATTTTAAGGAAGTGAAAACTTATTTAGGAGCGTTGAGCGATAAGTGTTCACTTGTGTTGGCAGTCCCTATGACTGCCTGAGTTTTTGATACCCAAGAACAGAAAGAATACTTGATTAGCTCAAGGTTCTTTTTTGCTCTAAGGCCTCATATAATTCTCCCGTCTACAGTATCACAGAAAATCAATCTCGATTTAAATGTACTTTGTTTGTACCAGTTGCCAATTCGGGCCATTCAGAAGTTGCGAACATTTTGGTGTTTTATTCCAGTTTCCGTTTCATAGGCGACTCAATTGGTACAGCAAGGGTCGATTCATACTAGCGCAGAGTCGAAGCGCAGCGAAGCGTCAATCTAAAACATAACATAGCAAATTCACCCTTATATCTAACTGTGACCGACCTGCGCACCAATCAGCGCTGGCCGCTCGCAGACGCGCGTATTCCGTCGAATGCGCGCGTCTTCTTTTTATGTTGATAAAAATAATTATGTGCATTACGTTTTAGAGATAAGGGTGAATTTGCTTATGTTTTAGATTGACGCTTCGCTGCGCTTTGACTCTGCGCTAGTATGAATCGACCCTTGCTGTACCAATTGAGCCGTCTTCAACTTCGGAATGGCCCAAATTGGCAACTGGTACGAACAAAGTACATCTAAATCGAGAGCGTTTTAGTGGTACTTTATTTATGGTTCCTCTGAGAAATATACTCGGCCGTCCATCGCCGACAGCTTGGAAATGATAAATAAAATAAAAAATGTATTTCTGTAAGTAGGTTTCTACAAACACTTTTTACACGCCAATCATATTTTAATAAAAACTATATCGGTCGGCGTTTCCTATCCGACCGCTCTGAGAAGAAAGACCGAAACAAACTCAGAAGTCCCAGTCACTTTTAAAATCCAGACATAATTTTGGTCAGATTATGTGTGGGCCATGTAGATTAGTTTCTGAAATGGTCTTTTGAGGAAAGAACCACATAGATTTGAGAGGACTTATTCAGTAGAGGAGTAAGATTCGTAAACTAGGACCATCTATTATATTATAATATCGTATAAATACAAAATACCTATTAAATTTCGTCATGTATCCAAAATAAGCGGTATATTGTAGACTCAACCATTTCGCTTATACATCGACTCCATATATACATACAATCGTTAAATCACTTGCTATTTCTAACAAATACATTCATTAATTCATCTTTATGTATATTATAGTATAAATATAGTATAAACGCTGCTAGCGAGATTTACAAGAAATCTGAAACGGATAGTGACATCCCAGACGAAGACATTGGAATCAGCAACGTGTAATACAGCATAGCAGTGACACAGACAGAGCCGAGAGGAACTGAGCCAATCTGGCTGCGATGCTATTAAAAGATGCCCCCCCTCCCATAGATAAATATAACCCGTCTCTCCAATATCCAATGCTTGCTCAAGGATGCATATCCGGCTCTAATAATCCTTCCATATCCTAGGGTCACGTCTTCCCTACCATTATCACGCCCCCCGGTCTACTCTTTGATATAGAATGGTCTCTGTAGTCTCATGAAACATGAGGCTTCAGGGGCTAGTGTGAATCTCTGGGTTCATTCGAGCAATCGAGTCACGCTGGGATCGGTGCATTTCATTAATTCATTCATTCATAATTCATCTTTATGTATATTATATGTATAATATTATCTATCTTCTTCTATCTGTTTAAATAAAAATCAATGTTTGTTTGTTTGTCGTCTATGGACTTCAAAAGGGCTGGACTGATTTTGATGAAGCTTTGACGAGTTTATCTGCATACGCGCGAAGGTTAGGGGTAGGGTAGAACACCACGCAAACGAAGTCGCGCCAAGCAGCTACCTCTACATAAAAAAAAGTTTTGAATAGAAATAAAATTGCTCCAAACACTAGGAGAACGGGTTATTGGCCAAATGCTTCATTTACACGATGCATCATACATTTTCACATCGAGCGAATCCAATCGGAGTTCCACTGATGAGAAATTATTCCCAATTGTCCCAATTAATGGGAATGCAGACAAAAGCACAAAAGTTGGAGTTTTTATATGTTTTTCTATTATCCTATCAAAAATGAACATACCATAATAACATCACTCCTATATTCCCCGATGGGATGGGCAGGGGTGTACCGATAGTACGATCACATTTCGCCAGTTCGCCAAGAATGGTTGGTTATAAATGCATAGGTTTTTTAAGGGTTCAATGGGAAAGCAATTACATCAAGTGCGGAAGCAATCATGCGTTATTTACCGTTTGTTTGCTATGTAGGTCGTGAACGGAATATTTTCTTTGTGAAGGCACCAGCTGATAACCACTGCTAATGTAAATGATAGCGTCGGTGCGACCGTTCATTTCTAGCCGTAGGGTATCGTTTTTTCCCAGTAATTGGGTTGCAGATATCCGATGGCAGTTGCCACGTGCAATATTGATGTTCTGCCGCATTTGTTTGGTTTTGTTAAAGTTGTAGTTGTTTTATTGTATTTTTTTTGTTTTTTAGGGTTCCGTACCAAAATGGTAAAAAGGAACCCTTATGGTGAGACTAAGTCTGTCTGTCTGTCTGTCAGTCTGTCACATCTGGCTATCAACTTGAAATTTAGAATAGTTTTAGATGACGTTTGCCCAACTATTTTGCAAACAAGAAAGAAATTAAAAAAAAATACCTTTTTTGCAAAAGGGAATGAAAGGGGGTCTTAAAAATTTGAAGTGGGGCTACTAGGGCATGTGGGTTATCATATGAAAGCACGCTGTTTGCAGATTCTCAAGCATTTTTTTAGGCAGCACAGTTTCCGACTTTTGATGAAAAATGTAAAAAAAAATACCGTCCCCCCCCCCTTATCTCCGCAGTTTGCATAGATGAAAAATAAAACGATGTCCCTAAATAGCACAGTTTTTCAGAAATAATCAACATCATATATACGTACGGAATCCTCGGTGCACGAGTCCGACTCGCTCTCGACCAGTTTTTATACTATAGCAGTTGATGATTCACATTCTAGCCTATTTAGCTAATAAGTAGTTTACATAATCAGCCTGTATTGTTCCCACTGCTGGGACACAAGCCTCTCTATGAAAGGGAGTGGGCCGTATCCACCACGCGGGCCCAGTGCGGGTTGGTAGATTTCACGGAAAACATTTTAAGGAAAAATCTACATCTTTTTAATAAAATAAGTGATAGACATAATTTTAATACTAGAAATAAAGACAAAATAGATCAACCATTTTTCAGATTATCTAAAGTACATATTACATCTTTTATGGGGTACTGTGTTAAATTTTACAACAAAATACCTTGTGATTTATTGCAACTGAATGAAAGAAAATTTAAAACTCATATTAAAAGAACACTTTGTAAACAACCATATTACAAATTAGAGGATTATATCCAAAATAAAAATGCTTGAAAACATGCTCGTCCAGCTCCATAGGACAATCTACGTAGAGTCTAGACAAAATCAAACAGGCTGCTATTTTAATTGTATAATTTATTATTTTTATGACATTTATTTTAAATTCTGTAATTACCTTAACTCACACTGATATTGTTATTTTTTAGGAAAGGGTAGTTTTTAAAATTATTTTTGTAAATATGTGAGCACCATGTATCTATCACATAATTAATTTATTTGTCATTGCTTCATTCTTAACTCTTTTTATTACCTATTGTGGTATAGTAATTTTATTCTAGGTGCATCGTCTTCACATATAATTCTATAACTAATGTACCTATAAAAAATATTGTAAAAGATTTTAAAAGAGTAGCGGTGGAGTTTCTTGCCCATTCTTCTCCATACGAAACTACCTTTTGGAAGGGGCGAATAGAATCAATTCTATTTTTTTGTAAATATTGACGTTCAAAAGTGCCTTATATGTGCCTATTTGAATTAAACAATTTGACTTTGACTTTCACGTTTTTAAATTGTTGGTTGTTGTTCTAGGATATGCCGGTTTCCTCACGATGTTTTCTTTCACCATTTTAAGAGCAGTGGTGATGAAACAATCTACACAAAGTAAATTAGTACATGACTCATACACATAATAATCACATCACACTAATATTATAAAGGCGAAAGTTTGTGAGTGTGTGTGTGTGTGTGTTTGAAAGAAAAGAAAGAAAGAAAAATGCGTTTATTGGCATTACAGCAAAAAAAAATACACCTTAAAAACTATAAATAACACAGAAAACAATTAATTATAATGCCAAAAGGGCCTCAGCTCAGCATAATGTCAGATGACAACACAAGGTGTACCACCTGACGCTGATTTTTAGCTGCAACCCACGAGTGCCATACGCTAGAATAATAAACACATAGGGAAGTGTGTGTCCGTTAATTAATCGTTAGCTGACATCCTGGATTACCATATAGGCTATTTTTTATCCCGATATTCCTACTACGAGATCGAGACGTACGCGGGTGAAACCACGGGGTGCAGCTAGTAAATTATACAATACAAAACAAAAAAAAACTCACTTCTGACGTACTGCGGTACTACAATGTCCCCATCATGCCTTCAGAGGCATTGTTATATTGGATACGGAGGGTTTCGTATGCTTTTTGGGAGTGATTCACCCACAGTACACAATATAACTTGAAACTAATAAACACAGTGATTTTTAATTCACTATTAACCTTTCAGGAGGTGAAAGTACTCATGATTATGAGCAACTTTCAAAAAATCAGCTGTTCTCTACATTTTGTCGAGTTATGCGAACATAAATAAATGTAGGGAACAGCTGATTTTTTTTTCGTGATTTCAAGTTTGGTCCCATAGTAAAAGTTGTTCATAATGATGAGTACAATGACCCCTTAAGAGATTTCGTGTATGAATAGATACATCTTATCTATTAGAGATCGTTGCTTCATTCTTAACTCTTTTTATTACCTATTGTGGTATAGTAATTTTATTCTAGGTGCATCGTCTTCACATATACAAGGTGTTACAGAACGATTGACATTCCTATAAACCACGTAAAGAGTATCTTGTTTTTTACCCGTATACAAAAAATAAATCAAATCCAATGAATACTTTAGCCACAGGAAATTATTTTCCGTTTTGTTATTTTTCAACATGATGTAGATCTGAATCCGTAATAATAGGTAAACATTGTAAGGCGCGCCTAACGCGCCGCGCAAGGTCAGTAACTTTTCGTAGTTAGAGAGTGTTTACTTTTTATGCAGTTGATTCTGCTATTTATTTTGTTTGAAAATTGCAATTTTAAAATTTTCCATTAGCTACTAATCTTCGTGTTTTAAAATGTTTTGATGGACTAGTACTGTGCTCGTTTTACTTTAATGTCGTACATCCAGAGCCAGATTGTATTTATATAATTAATGTACCTATAAACAATATTGTACAAGATTTTAAAAGAGTTAACGGTGGAGTTTCTTGCCCATTCTTCTCTCTTTTTGTAAATATTGATGTTCAAAAGTGCCTTATATGTGCCTATTTGAAATAAACAATTTGACTTTGACTTCGTCTAATTTAAAACTGCACGCCCCTCCACTGTTTGTTGCATACATATTATTTTAAATGTTTGTATATAAATTTTAGTGGAGGGGCGTGCAGTTTTAAATTGGACGAACTCTACTTTGTTTTGTTAACGTTGTGATTTAATGATTGCTTTGGCTGGTGCAGCGCCACGTCTGTATACCGTAGGTCCATACAGGCTTTAAAACTTGTGTTCTTTTTTGTGCTATCAATGCTTATTAACAGAAAGATAGACTTGAGGGTGATTGATGACGCCCTGATGTGGGCTGTAGTCGAGACTAAGTTCCAGTAGGAAAACATTTCTAGCAGAAAGAGATGATGGGTATAGAAGTCAAATAAAGTTTAATTTCTAAGTGTCGCCTACAACAGGGGAAGAGCACTGATGTCTGTAATACAAATATTTTTAAGTCAAATTCGGACATATAGATGTTCAATACTGATGATAGAATAAAGTGTATCACCTTAATATTTAAATGTCTTTGATGTTTTTGAACAAATAAATTATTATTATTAAAGGCGATTACGATCCAGCACCTGGGAATATTGATATAATTTATTTTTCTAAGAAATAATCTTACAATAAACAGAAACCCAGGAATAATGGAGCAGGAATCTATTCACAACATTATTTTTAGTATATGCGAAACCCGAAACACGTGTCTAGTATTTTTATGTAAAGAATCTATGTACAAAATTACAAAACTGTGTCATGAAAAATCACAAAGTTATAACGGCGTCGTTATGTTACCGGGTTGTCCGTACAAAAACATGCTAACGGCGCCCCCGCGCCTCCAGGGTCGTCTTGCGCCCATTGATAATAATTTGGCAGTAGGTACCTAATCGCACGGCGATTGTATTGTAAGTAATTAAATAGTGATCTGATAACATTTTCCATCACACTTAAATATTTTTGGGAAAAAAAACATGGTGTAAAAATGATTGAAATCGATTCAGTTCCTTATTCTGAACAAACTATATTCAGGTTTCGCATATATTAAAAATAATGTTGTATATAATAAAATAGTAACGAAGTCAAAACGTGTACATTGAATATTTTTGGGAAACAGTAATTGCTACGAGGTGTGGGAACGATTCTGATGCCGAAAATACGGTTATTAGTTTTTTTTGTTTGTCTGGATGTACCTATGTTCCGGATTGGCGCAAAAGGTACTGAATAGATTCTGATAATTTGTTTCACAAATATTCTTATAGGTCTGGTCATCGAATAGGCCTTAAATGATTACGCTATTTGCTATGGGAGATTAGCAATATTGCATTATGTCCATATTCCTCAACAGTTTACGGGCACAGCAAGTGCTCAATAAAAACTAACCTAAAAATAATAATAAAAAGAAAGAAAGAAATAAAGAAAATACATTTATTTAGCACAGATTAAAAGGCACACAATATAATATACAGCAGGTAAAAAAAATATAAAAATAAGAGAGCGGAGGTAAGCTTATATCAAACAAGAAAATAATTCCCTGGCGCGCCATTGCAGTAAATTGAATAGAAAATATTTTACTGGTAAACAGAACCTTTTGTATTTGTATTCGAAGTTCTTTTAAATTTTACGATCACTACGTCCATAATAATTCTTGATTTGTATACCTGACTGTGTAATACAAGCTAACTGCATCCAATATTTATTTTTATACCGTGTGGTGTTATATCAGTCTTTACTGACTGAAAACTTACCCCTATTATTTAAATGTATTTATTTATGATGGTGCCATATTATTCACTTTCACGCCAATATTATAGGATATTTCTACTTAAACGGTAATACGAGTAAAACTGATCTGGGGGCCTAAAATGGACGCTTTAGCAGAATCATATTATGATCTGCGTACAATTCATACATCCCGCAATTCATCTGTTTGACAGCTGATATTTGACATTAGACTTCAGTATAGCACTTAATAATTTGTGGACCATTTTACAAAACTCCATACAAACTGTCTAACAGATGAATTGCGGGATATGAATTGTACGCAGTTTTATATTATGATTCTGCCAAAGCGTAAAATATATTAATTTGATGGATTCACATCAGGGGGCCCCTGATGTGAATCCATCAAATTAATATATTTATTGAAAGTGGATATAGAAGCTATTTGGTGAAAATAGCTAATATATCCACTTTCAATAAATTTAAGAATTTGAGAATTTGCAAGATTTCAGAAGCGACGAATATTTCACGACCCTGTGACGTCATTCAATCAATTCGGACTATCACCGTCTAGCCTCCTAGCGTCTAACATAGGTATCCAACGCTTTGCCTTTTCCGTGCGTGATTTATTAATTTAGGAATGACTTCAAAAATTAAAATTTAAATAGTTTATTTTACATAAGCCATGGGCACTTAAGAAACATCAGAATTTAAGCTAGGTGCACGGTTCCAATTGGTCGTTTCCTATGGAGAAGAGCCGGCAAGAAACTCCACGGTCACTGTTTTAAAAATAATTAGCTTTTATAATGTTATCAAACTACAGTGTTAATTTTAATTAACAGTGGCCACAGTTAATATCTGTATTATTATTAATTATTAATATTATTACTTACTTATTTATTATTTGCCATTTGCTGTGTTATTCTTTATAGCAATAAAATAGATTGAATTATTTCTTATCTTTTTTTTAGTTTTCAATTCTGTTTTCATGTAGTTTTTTTTAGCCTTTTGGAACTCTATGTAATATTATAAAACTTGAAATATGTTAGTGCTGTGCAGACCTGTAAGTGACTTATTCACTCTAGATTTTAAGTTTAATTGTTACAGTACCCCAAAAGATGTATTTGTGAATAAGTCGTTGGAGTGCCATAATTAAATAAATTAAATAAAAAATTACAATGTTATATAAGGAAGCGTTATAGTAAACACACAGATTGTGTGCCCCTTAGCTGAAAGTGTAGATTATGTGATTATGTGCATCTACAACGCCACATGCGAATTACGCATCAAAGACGTGACGTCACACAAATTCTGCATCGCGCAAGTAAACTTTACCGCGTGACTGGCGTATTTAAACAACATCCCGACATCAACCGTCGGGCAGTAGCCCACCAGACACAAAACCCATCTGGTCAGAGGATCCTCCCTTTTTTATGGAGGATGAGTGAACTTTGCACCCTCTTCCTCGTACCTCTATAATTACAGTGTATTTTCCCTAGCAACTTTTAATATAAAGAAGCACGTGCGTAGCAGTGAATGTTTGTAGACTGACAGTGGTGGTTCTTATTTTCTATCGGTCACTTTCTTTCTTCGTCAAGTTCGAGCAAGACCTTCCTTGCTTTCCAATTATTAAGCCTGATTTACACAGTACGTTTTAATTGCCTTTGGGATACTTACCATAAGACAAGTTGAAGCAACAAGTTTTAGAAGATGCATCGTATAAATGGGGTTCTGTGGCATGAGATAATTTAAGTGAAGAAGAACTACACACAACCAAATACTGAATGATTGAATGAATGAAAAAAGTCCACTTAACTTGTTCATTGTCGATTCCGTGCGGCGACTATGTATCCGTTCGTCAATATTGATTGTAAATAGAACACAAATTGCTCGTATCCGTTTGAAAAGCAATCAAGCACACGCATGCTCGCTATTTTGCGTGGCGTGGGTGATCGCTCATGCTCACGGTGAGCGAAACTTTCAATGTGTGCGGTACGGGCGTGATTGCTGGACGCGAAGGGTGTGTAGGGAGGGTGTATGCCTATCCAGGTTTATCACAGTCTAGGCTGACGTCCTGCACCTATAGATTCCAGTTATCTTCAAGACGGCTACGTGCAGCTTCTATGTACTAGTGTTTTTGACAGGGAAGAGTTTGGACATCTGTTTAATGAGAAGGTTTAAGACATAATTAGTACCTTGTCGATCACTCCGAATTAAAGTGTTTTACACGTTTGCTTAGGTACAGACCTACTTTACCTTAACGAGAGCCGCTAATTCCGCTGCTTCCTGTTTTAAAGTTTTATTTAAACTATTTTTCATCAAGTTTACATCACTTTAATGCTTATTTTTATGCACATTAACTATAAGAATACATAAGGCATGTTACATAACATTAGATTTCCTATAAAAACCTTATATCCTGAGGTAGCTGGTATAGGTATCTTATAGGTATCCCTATATCAGCTATATCTGTTTTCACTGAAAGGGTATTTCAGCGGAAACAGTTTTTTTTTAAATAATTTTTAATTAAAACTGTTTTACTTGTTGATTTTCTTAAAAACTACTGAACCAATTTTCAAACTAGTTATATAATATTTAAAATGTCACAACTATATTTTTCAGGGCGTGAAGCACCCTGAGAAGGTGATTGGCAAAACCAAAATTACAAGATTAACAATCTAAAGTAACATGACATACCAACTCAGTTGAATGGGCTTTTCTAAGGGACTAGATACATAAAAGTTAGGTGCAGGGCTAGGTCTCAGTCTAGGTTACCTGGACGCACTAAAAAAACTATAAATAACGGCTATATAGCCCACTTAATTGAGGTTTGTAAGGTTTTAAGTACTAAACACTGTTTCACAACTGTTTTTGGGTTCCGATTACTAAGGCTCCGCTGTCCGTCCGTCTGTCTGTCTGTCTCTCTGTCCGTCTGTCACCAGGTTGTATCTCATAAACCGTGATAGTTAGACAGTAGAAATTTTCACAAATTATGTATTTCTGTTGCCGCTATAACAAAAAATATTTAAGTGCTCCCTGCACTTAAATATTTTTTCAACAAACGTGATTTTTTTTCCGTTTTTATAGATAATGGTCCCGTGTGGTGCCAGACGTAAAGAATAGCACTACCCTATTTCTTCCCGTGGGTGTCGTAAAAGGCGACTAAGTGACTTACTAGAGAATGGGCAGCAGCGTTCTCTATGCATTTTAACACCATACTGTGATCGCCAACCCACCTGCCAAGCATAGCGATTACGGCAAACCGCCCCCCCTTTGGGGAAGGCCTATGTCCAGCAGTGGACGTCTTTCGGTTGAAATGATGATGATGATGATAGATAATGGTACGGAACCCTTCATGCGCGAGCCCAATTCGCACTTGGCCGGTTTTTTTATTTTTAAGTAGCACTGTTATCAATGCTGAACTTCAAGGCTTCTACATACCAGCGCGACTTGTCACGGCACAAAGGCCCCGCGCGTCGCGGGACGAGCGGTGCCTTTGTGTCGCGTCGCGTCGCGTGACAAGTCGCCCCGGTATGTAGAAGCCTTAAGTTAATAATATCAAAAACACTAAAAACACTATTTGGTGATGCATCGTCGCAAACATATTGGTTTATTATTAATGGTTTATATTTATATGTTTTACAGTACACTGACTTGTAAGAATTTAGTATTTAGTTTTTAATCACACTTTTTGTTTGGTAATCTTTATGGCTGCTCATAAATTACGCTTATTAATGTTAAATCTGTTACTTATTATTAAGTACGAATAAACTCCTTATTTGTACTTAATAATTGTTATTAATTTCATCCATTCCATCACGTAATTATATTTTTATTTAAACTTCCTAATTTTAGTTATTATATTATATTAGTTTCATAGTTTAGTGCTTGTGGCACACCTAATATGTTTATGGGGCATGCGGTGCTAACCTGTAAGAAATTGTTACACTTACCTTAGATTACATTAGATATTACTTTAACTATTTACAGTGTAAACAATTGTTGGTTGGCCAATAAAGGAAAAAAAAAAAAAAAATAGTAAGTAACAGATTATTTTAGGATTAGTAAGCCCATTATTTTTCAAGTTGAAATGTAACATCAGTTTTGTTATGCCATAACCATTCTTAGTTTTTGTTTTCGCTAAATCGAAAGGGCTGTGCTTGGAGTTTCCCTAGGTGATCGAATCAGAAATGAAGAGATCCATAGGAGGACCAAGGTAACCGACATAGCCCGCAGAATAGCCAAACTTAAGTGGCAGTGGGCAGGGCACATTGTTCGCAGAACAGATGGCCGATGGGGCCGAAAGGTTCTGGAGTGAAAGACGTAGCGTTGGAAGGCCTCCCATAAGATGGACCTATGACTTGGTTCAGGAATCCGCTGGATGTGAGAAGCACAGAACCGGTGGCGATGCTGGGGGGCCTATGTCCAGTAGTGGCAATCTTTTGGCTAAAATGATGATGAAACCTCTTTTAAGCGAGTCATTGTAATCTTCATTATGAATAACTTTTATAACGGGAGCAATCCTGAAACCGCGAAAAAGTCAGCTGTCAACACAAATTAAATCTTCAGCTGATTTTTTTCGCTGTACGGTTGTACACACATCAAAAATGTCTTATCAAGTACATTTTTAACTATAAAAAAATATCTAATTAATATTTACCAAATCTACTACAGTTCCAGACTAGCTTCTTACTTTAATTCCTACGTTTGTAAAAAAATAAGAAAAATTGAATTTTTTGCAAATTGTGGGAAATTAAGCTAAGTTAATGTTGTCAATTACCTAAATGGCAAAAACGGCAAAAATGTGAATTTTTTAATTGTTATTGTAAAGATAAAAACATCATAATCTGTGTTTCTTTTCTTGACACGAATCACACAATCACAGGCATGAATCAGTTCATCAAAATCACTTTGAGGAATGGCCGCCCACGTTCTTTCTAACAAGTCAAAAAGTTGTTGTGGGATAAGCACGATATCCATTCTCGGCAAAACTCTTCTTTGGAGCATATTCCATGCGTGCTTAATGGGGTTGGGTCTGACGATTGAGCAGGCTACGGTAGAACGTTGATGCAAGCATAGGCAAGACTGTCGAAACGAATCACCCAACCGGCTTCGCAAAGGGATGATCACGTCTGAAACAATCCTCTCCGCATAAGTCTGAGGATTGAGGTTGCCCCTGATCCAAATGTGATCGGTTTTTCCACTGATCTAAATACCGGCCCAAAGTCGTGCCATGTCCATGTCTCTCGGTCACGCTGTCCGTGATACGATAGCGTGTCCAGAGGCGGCTTATGATGCTTTGTATAGTGCGAAGAGCCAGAGCCACAGTACGTTGCCTGGAACCAGCTTGCAACATTCCAACGGCTCTCATTATCAATTTTTTTCAGTTTCGATGCAGTAATTGTAAAGGTTTTGTAAAAAGTTATTACATAATTTTCTAGGAAACCTGATTGACAGTTGATTTTCTATTTTTAATGAAAATTTATAGAAAATTCTTTATTCAAATAGCCAAATTCCCTAAAAAGAATCTATAACGATCCAAAAAAGTTAAAATAATAAACCTCAATTGCGGCGATACTCTAAAACGTACTTGATCCCTACACACTTTTGATGTGTGTCCGCCTTATTACAAAACAAGAATTATATTTTGACATGTCATAAACCATGGAGCCAGTTTTTGTAATAAGAACGTAACTGTGATTGAAATACCGTTCTTTTTACAAAACTGAAAACTTAATTTCGGTACTAAGTTGTCAGTTTTGTGTTTAGGAACTTTACCATTCTCGGAATAAAGTTCGGAATTCAATAATGGCTCCATGTTTTTAACCTGGGTCTGAAGATAAACCTTGTTTTGTAATAAGGGGGTGTATGTTTCTAAAATTAGAAAAATAAGTACTGACTTACCTTTTACGTTACCCTACCTACAGACCGAACCAAACACGATGGTCTACCTATCTATTAGTAATGCTATTAAGTAAGTAAGTGTACTTGAGTACTTGCATCTCATTAATGCCTCCCAGAGCCATGTTGGATCGTCTCTTATCTTTCTTTAGAAAATTCCGACAATTCGACAAATTTAATAGAGATTGATTAGATTTTCATTGGTCTGGAATCTAGACCAATGAAAATCTAATCATTAAGGATCAATCAATCTTAAGGAATAAATTGGCAATTAAGTATCTAGAGTCTAGATACTTAATTGTCAAATTATTCCTTAAGTTTTAACAAACGCTGTCTTCATTGCTTAGGTAGTTAACGTAAGAAACATGTAATTTACTAGAAAAAATATTATTAGGAACTTTAATAGGTATAAAGGGATTGCGGATAAGTTGCTGATATAAGAGGCTACACTTGTATAAATGTCGCAGGCAGATTGTATGATTCGTCATTATACATACGGCATCATCCGTTAAAAACGCTCGCAGTTCTGAAATATGCCGAAGGCAAATTGGCAAATCGTTAAATTGATATAATTTCGACATCCAGGGCACCCCGGCCAAATGTTGGTTCATCATCATCAGCCCATAGCAGTCCACTGCTGCCTTTCCAATTGCACGCCATTCAGCTCGATTCTCGGCAACTCTCATCCAGCTGCCACCAGCCATCCTGCGAAGATCGTCGCTCCACCTAGCCTGAGAGCATCCTACCTTACGTGGTAGTTCTGTTTTTTAAAAAAGGTGATAAATGGGTTAGGTTAGGTCAGAACTGTGAACGACCGCGCGCGAGCAGAGCGAGCCTCATATGAAATAGATTTTACATTTTGCCTTCGGCATATTTCATAATTCCGAGCGTTTTTAAACGGACGACGCCATTTGTAAAAAGCGGAATCATAGAAATTGCCTGCGATATTTACAAAACCTGTATTTCCACTTAATCAACTATCTACTTAAGCATTATGTAGTCTAAGTTGATTTTTGATTGCTCATATTTGTAATAAAAAGGTACTTAATTTTGCACTTGTGCTCCCAAAACTTGACAATTATCTAAGATTCTGAATTCAAATAAACGAGAAAAATCTCATGTGCCAGTTGAGACTTCATTTGCTATTTTGAGCAAATATGCATAAAAAATGCTAGGTAATAGGTAGGTACAGGTGATGACAACACAAGCAGCTCAATTGCTAATAGAAATAAAGATTTGATCAATGATCTTCACAAACATTGACTTTCATATTCTTTTCCCTATAAATGTTTGTTTCTCAAGAAACTTTAAAATACTAAAACAAGCTTGTTTGTAATGCTTTGCAGAAAGTTGTAAGACAATACATGACGCGCTCCATGTTGCTACTTCCAGAGGATTTGCGTTCTAGGTCAGTTTATAGGCTAATAGTTCGTGCCGGTTACGTGAAAAATTATAGGAGTGGAGAAAAGACTGCTTGATGTCGCTTTTTTGATAGTTACCTTCCTTATTATTTGTTCAGTAATTACAGTACAAAATGAATATTATGCTTTTTGCTTTTATGAACTTTGGCTGTGAAGTTATGAGATATTTATTGTTTTGTTAAGTCAGGAAAATGGATTGTCAAGCTTTACTACCAAGTTATATTGTCAGTGACATACTTATTTAACTTACACTTTTCACCCTTTGACTGGTAGTAGGATAAACAGCTGTAACACGGCAAATTGACGTAGGGTGTCAATTTGCTTAACAATTAGTTTTACTGACTGTGTTATTTATTTATTACGTTCATTTCACACTTATTACGTTTTACGTACTGTGTGGTGCCGGACGTAAAGAATAGGACCAACCTAGTTCTTCCCGTGGGTGTCGTAAAAGGCGACTAAGGGTCTTACTAGAGAATGGGCAGCAGCGTTCTCTATGCATTTTAACACCATGCCAAGCGTGGCAATTATGGCAACCCTCCTCAAAGGGGAGGCCTATGTCCAGCAGTCGACGTTTTTCGGCTGAAATGATGATACGTTCTAATAAAAAACGGGCAATACATGTGTTATTCAACCTTTGTCGTAAAAGGTATCAATAGGCACCCATTTTAACGATCCATCAGGTTATGCTACGCTTGCCGGGGTTGGTCCGTGGATGGGTGACTATCTTTACATAGCGAGACTCCTCCGTGCCTAGAAAAGCACGTTACGCCGTTCGTAGATCTTTGACAGTCGTTTGGGGTCGTCAGAAGTCTGACAACCAGTCTTACCAAGGGGTATCGTATTACCCAGTTACTGGGTTGTGAGAGTCAGATAGGCCGTCACTCCATTTAAAATACTGGTATTCAGCTGCATCCGGTTAGACTGGAAGCAGACCGCAACAAAATTGGGAAAAAACTAGGCAGATTGAAGCAGCCATTTTATTATATATTTCAAATATAATGATTACCTTTGACACTCCTTTCTTCTCCCCTGTCTCCTTTAATCATTCATATAAGAAATCACAAAAAAAAAAAAAAATCAGTTCAAAAACAAGGTACATCATAAAAAAAATAGTAATAAGTTACTTATGAGCCATAAATGCTAGATTTCACAAATTCCCTGAACCAGACACTAGGATTCCCTGTGCTGTGGGGTCCAGTGTCTTCCCAAGTAATGCAAACATTTTTAAATAAATTTAGTTGAAGTAAATAATTTAAAAAATAAAAACAAGGCAAAAATAATAATTCAAACAATAAGTACAGCGTAAATGTATAAAAAAGTTGACTAACAATAACTGTTATGTTGTAGAGAGACGGTTTTGGTGATAAAATATTTAGTTGCTTTTGCAATTTATCCCACACCTAGTTAACAAAATCTTCAAATCAAATAGAATCCAACTCACAAACTAATTTACTTCTCCCCACTTTCCTTACTCCACTCCACAAACTATTTCAATAACTTCAAACTTACATTTGCAAATCGTATATCGTAGGTCAATTTTCCGGCAAGTACCCACGTGGTTACTGAAGCGTCCGTGGTGAACCGATCGTAGCGATTGCATCTATTGCACCAGCCGTTAACCGGGCAACCGGGCAACTTAGCAACCGGGACGAACCCAATCGCAAATTGAAAATTGCTTTATATGCATACGGAACAGCTGTGTTCTTTCAAAGTGGATTTTCATCGACGTTTATATTCGTTTTTACTGGCCTGATGGAGTAGGCAGAATTATATGCGCGCCTTAATAGACGTGGAGTCAGGACTTAAGATCCCTCTCATACTTTGAAAATATTGTAAAAGCAATTTTTTTTATTTTTTAAAGAGTAACCGTGGAGTTTCTTGCCGGCTCTTCTCCATAGGAAACGACCAATTGGAACCGTGCACCTAGCTTCTGACGTTTCATAAGTGCCCATGTATGCTTATGTGAAATAAAAATATTTTTGATTTGATTTTGATTTGATTTGAAGAGGACGACGTGCGATCTCGGTGATGGGGCCCGCTAGGCATGGCGGGCTGATATCAGTCGGGGGTGCGGCGAATGTAAATCCCGGGCCCCCGAATCATGGTACTAGAAGGAACAGTGGGATTTTAGTCGGTAGGAGTCCGACATAGCCCTCTGTTCTTTTTTCCCAGACGGAGGGTATTCCATGAGGATTTCACACGGTAAACAAATCGTCTTCACATAAACATAATCAGCCTAAGAACCCACTGCTGGGACACAGGCCTCCTCGTTCTGTGAGAGGGAGTGGGCCGTAATCCACCACGCGGGTCCAATGCTAGTTGGTAGATGTCACATGTCTTCAAATTATATAATAAATAAATAAATAATTAATGTAAGTACTTATTATATTGTAAAAAAAATTAAAAGAACAACGGTGGAGTTTATTGTTAATTCTTCTCCATACGAAACTACTTTTTGGAAGGGGCGACTGGAATCAATTCAATTTTTTTTGTAAATGTTGACGTTCAAAATTGTTTTTTATATGCCTATTGAAATAATTTGACATTGACATTGAAAAAATGTTTTGTTTATTGATAAATATGGTGTAACAGCTTATGGTTCTACTAAGATTAAGGCCCACTTGCACCAAAAATCACTAAATTCGTTTAGCGCTAAACGCATTTAAAACATCGTTCTGTTTTTATCAATCGTTTGAAGAAGACAGAGCCGGAATGATGTTTCAAATATATTTAGCGCTGCGTTATTTGGCGTTAGTTATATTTAGCGTTATTTAGCGTGTTTAGCGTTTATGTTTAGCATTGAACGCATTAAGTGATTTGTCAAGTCGCTAACCATTATACTTATCAGCTGAAAGTTCTGGACAATATCCAAGCTTCGCCTAAAAGACATTAATGTGGTCTGTTGAGATAATTTGCCAGAATAACAACAACAAGAAGGCTATATGTTGACGATATAATTAACAACGGATTAGGTTGTATTCCCTGGTGGATTGTCCAGAGATGCTCTTGTTCACCAATGTATGATGGACATGTATTAAATTGATGTCTGTATAAAGTCGCAAGTAATACGATGGTAATGATAATAATGATAATGATAATAAGTAATAATGATAATAATTATCAGGCACATTTCAGGACCTGGTCTGTGTGGTGCCGGACGTAAAGAATAGCACTCCCTCATTTCTTCCCGTGGGTGTCGTAAAAGGCGACTAAGGGACTTACTAGAGCATGGGCAGCAGCGTTCTCTATGCATTTTAACACCATACTGCGATCGCCAACCCGCCTGCCAAGCGTGACGATTATGGCAAACCCCCCCTTTGGGGGAGGCCTATGTCCAGCAGTGGACTTCTTTTGGCTGAAATGATGATAATGGTGATATTTCAGGACTCCTGCATTGTCTTACATTATGATTTCAATAATACTTTTGCTTACAGTCTCATTCCATTTATTTTAAAGTCAAAATTAAATTATTTATTTCAAATAGGCACATAGGAGGCACTTTTGAACATCAAAAAACGTTTACAACACGAGACCAATTGAAACATAAAACTCCTCCTATTTAATTCCAAAAAGAATAGAACGAGCTCTTACTCGATTTTCCTTTGACTTTTACCATTTCATACAAGCAAAGAAAGTACCGGTATAGTGTAATTCCAAAGTATATTAAATACAAAAACGTGTATTTTCAATGGAATCGTAGAAGCGTAGACGTTAGCGTAGCGGTGTCAAAGCGGAGACCGAAGACCGCGTAGCCTTTATCGCTCGTAGTATCAATTTCGTAGCGTCTTTCTATCTTAGAATCAAACAGGCGTAAAAACTTACACAGTTGACTTAATACATTACAGTCCATATAATGTGAATTTATCGTATAGAAATGGATTTACATATTATAAAGAAACTTCCCTTGCTTTATGCAACATGAATCCATTTAACGAATAAATCAATTTTTTCAATAGTAAGTAATAAGTTTTCGTCAATGTATCCGTTGAATATAATTTCCGATAGAAAGCATATCTGCTATTGACCGCTTTCTTTAGTTTGTGCTTACTTTCAATAAACCGGATAGAATAGGTTCTTTTTATACAGCCTATACTTTTCGTATTGGCAAGCTTAGAGTGGTTTACGTTGTTACTTTTTGTAATGTAATGCCTAATGCCCTTTTTATTATTTCGTAGAATAAATATATTTATCGTTAAATATTTTCGGAGTATATTTGCTGACTAGTTTGGTTTTCATAATTTTTAAGTTAAAAGCTATTATATAGTTGTATTTGTATATACAGTGTGAGTCTTCATAATGTGCACATATCGAAAAGAGTGAAACTAAGCTTAATTTTATCGACGGAAAAAAAAAAAAAAAAAATATTAAACAATTTTTTTTTTACAAAAAAGGGTCTCTACCTGCTAAAGTAAAGTACGTAGTCGAGTGCAAGGCCTTTCTTTAACAGTTGATAGGAAACGTTGTGATTGAGTTATAAACATGGTATTTATACTTTTGGAAAGCTGATACGATGGAAAATAATTTAAAGTAATAAAAAAGGGTAGGTAATCAGGACTTTTACTGAGAAATTTTACAATTATTATAAAAATTTATGAAAAAATATCAGATGTTTGTTATAAAATCACCCTAATACTCAATTGAGGGCGAGTTTTTCGTTAGTTTTTTATTTTATGAAGACGCCCTATTATTTCCAGTCATTACTGAGTTTGTTTCATCGTGACAGATCGTTTAGTTTAAAAGTTATACCGATTTGTTTACACAGGGGTCACAGCAGCGAACAAAATTAAAAAAATGCTATAAAAATTAAATTAAATTTTTAGATTTTTTTAAACTATTTTTTCCGTCGATAAAATTAAGCTAAGTTTCCCTCATTTCGATATGTGCACATTATGAAGACTCACACTGTATACAAGACTAGCTGCACTCCACGGTTTTACCCGCGTAAGTCTCGAACATGTGGGAATATCGGGATAGCCTTTATGTTATAATCCAGGATGTCAGCTACCTCCATACAAAATTTTATCAAAATCAAAATTTTATCATGTCACACTCACAAACTTTCGCCTTTATAATATTAGTGTAACGTGATAGTGTGATGACATTAAATGTCATTTTGTATACAAATAAACGTCGTTTTAACTGTTTTCGAACGATGCTATGATTTATGTTAACTTCTTTCAAAATAAAAGCGTTGCATTGCGTGTTGGTTTACGACACGTATTTTAACCGAGTTTCATTTATCTGTGTCGTGAGTTATCTCCTTGATACCTTGGCAGCTTTAGTAAAAGGGAGGACCAGTACTGGACAGACAGAGGTTTTGCATTTTACGGGGTGTAACTATGTTGGGTGGTGGAGTTTCTTGCCCATTCTTCTCCATACGAAACTACCTTTTGGAAGGGGCGACTAGAATCAATTCTATTTTTTTGTAAATATTGACGTTCAAAAGTGCCTTTTATGTGCCTATTTGAAATAAACAATTTGACTTTGACTTTGACATGTTCCGTGCATACCATAAACTAATACAAGAGATTATACTATAATCATTTTTAAAATTCTCTTGTTCTATTTTTGTAATTGTACCTATACTTTGTTAAAATTCTGTTATTAACAGGTTTTGTATGTTGTACACATAGATATGGAAGAAGGAGGTCTTCTGTTACAGGTATCTCTATCTTACGGCCGAAACCAATAACTTATATTCAGTTAAAGACAGATCGCTATTGATGATAGACAGTATAATTATATCTATGCTCGGATGGCGTCTCACAATCATTGATAAAGGCTATCTATCTAACGAAAACAATAAGTAGGTTTCTCTACTTCGCTCTCCCGTGCGTTCATTACAAGCAACATCACTTTAAAAAACAACATGTGTAATTAGGGTTATATTAAAACTTCTTTGTTTCTTACTTCTAAATAGGTTACTGGATTAGATATAATTCTGTAGAGCCATATTTGTTATGACCGCGAATCAAAATACAACCTGTTACTGACCTGCAAATTGCAACAAACGTAATAAAATTTGATTTTAGCGGGCTACCTTAGCGCATTAATGTAATTTTTCTTTTAAGTTAAATTCATGTTGGAATGGTGCTTGCACGGGGGGTGTTAGTAAGGGGGGGGGTTCAATTTCTGTTATTTTTTGCCTAGGGCACACCGTTTACGAGATATTTGAATTTCATTTTTTTTATTACTTTAAATAAAAAAATCATCTATGATCATTATTGCAAGTACTAAAGAGTTCATTTTAGCTTGGCTAGTTTACGTTTATCCCTGCAATTCGGGAAATAGCCAAATCTGCCATCTGTAGTACTGTCCTGTCTAACAGACGATAAGACCATTACATATATTTTAAGAGCTCCTATATTAAGGCGAGCATGCCCCAAGGGCGGGATAAACTGAATGAACAGCCATTTACTCAGATTTACAGAGATGTACCAGACTTTTGTGAAGACAGTTTTTGTTATCTTAACAGCTAGTATGATTGCCATCGTCATTTAAGCGAGAGTGAATGATCTGAATAGATAAGCGTTTTGATACAAAGAAGTTTCGCTATCGAACGTGTAAACAGGCTCTTATGCCGCGTTGACACAATCAAAGTACTTTTGTACAAAGTAGATTTGCCAAAGCAGCTTTTGGAAAAGTTGTACGCGGTCCTAGTCCACTTTGATTGGACGCCGTCATCCAAGTGCGCTTTGATCAGTGTTGCCACCATCAAAAAAGCGTCAAATCTACTTTTTGCAAGAGTACTTTGATTGTGTCAATGTGGCTTTAGGTTTTTGGAAGCAGTGTATCAAAACATAAACCTACATGGACACTTATGAAACGTCACAAGCTAGAGGTGCACGGTTCCAATTGGTCGTTTCGAAGAGCCAGCAAGAAACTCCACGGTCAATCTTTTAAAAATAAATGGTTTTCCATATGGTATGGGAGGACAGTGTAGGCCTGTCAATAGGTACCAAGTACTTGACAAAATAGAAAATGGTCTACAAATCTACAGACTATTAGGTGCAGCGCAGACGACAGACTTTTTGTGCGAAGAAGTGATTAATGAAGGCTTGTGAGCGAAGAAAATGTAATCACATTGGTGTGTGCCGCAGACTCCTTCGCACAAAAAGTCTGTCGTCTGCGCAGCCCCTAAGGTGCAGCGTCGACCACAGACTTTTTGTGCGAAGGAGTCTGCGGCACACACCAATGTGATTACATTTTCTTCGCTCACAAGCCTTCATTAGGCGCAGATTGGTTTGTGCCGCAGACTCCTTCGCACAAAAAGTCTGTCGTCTGCGCAGCCCCTTAAGCCTACAACGTTCTCACAGTCACAAAATATAAAAAAAGAATCTGAAGATAAATAAAATAATAAAAATAAAACCTGTTCAAACCAAATGACATGATTGCCATATCTAACAAATCTGAATTAATATCCTCTCCACAAAAGTTACTCCTAATTGGTAATTATAATTGTAGGTATATAATGGAGCCCTGCCAGGGTTGTGGTGGGTTTGTCTGAAAGGGCGTGGCCCTGGCACACAGGCAACTGAAAGAACACGGGTGGGTTTTAGTCAGTAAAAGTCTGACACGACTTCCCCGCTCCGCCCCGAGCGGGCGAAGTTATTTCATAATTAACCATACAAAAAAAAAAAGGTGTTTAAGGAGCGAATGAAAACCTTGTCAAATGCAATCAATCAATCTGACTAGCCTTTTCCCAACCATGTTGGGTTCGGCTACTAGTCTAACCGGTACCAGTATTTTAGATAAACCGACTGCTTGTCTGACCTCCGCAATATCTATGTATTTTATCAAAAGCCGTATTGAATTTCAATAGGGTGTCAGTGTAGTACGTTTAGATGGTTTAGTCCATGTTCAACCACCTTAATCTTTACCCCTGACCATGTTGAACCCCTAAATGTTTCCATGTTCAACCCCACAGGGGTTGAATATGGATTTCAATATATTGGTCATCTTTTCTTTGTCCATATTCAATCCTTTGTTGTTATGTAACTAATAATGACATTAAAGTAATACTGAAAGCAGAAGTGTATTTATTTTCTTTCAGCTTAATCTTTTGCAGGTATTTGTAGATATTGGGTAAAAGAAAAACATGGCATTTTGATAAACATTGATGAATGATGCTACTGAGGACCTGAGGGAACTCCTTAAATATTAAAGACATAAATATGGCGATTTTGGTATTTTCTGTATGAAATCGGGTCTTTGCATTCAGAAAATATCATTTGGTGAAGTGGATCTGATGAGGAAGGCCAGAGATGGCCACCAGAAGTTTTTCATGATAAGTATTGCAATTATATGAAAGAAAATTTAAAACACATATTAAAACTACCTACACTTTGTAAACAAGCAGGATTATATCCAGGATAGGAATGGTTGCTATTTTAATTGTATAATTTGTTATTTTTCTGACATTGATTTTACATTCTGTGATAACCTAGACTCATACACTGACTTATTTTTATTTTTTTTAGGAAAACATACTTTGACGATGTTTGTAAATATGTGAGCACCATGTATATATCGCTATCTATCTATTAAGTTATTTTTCATTGCTTCTTTTTTCATTATTTTTTATTGTGATAAAGTAATTTTATTTTATTCTAGGTGCATCGTCTTCACATATAATCTTATAATTAATGTACCTAAACAAAATATTATAAAACAGTTTTAGAAGAGTAACGGTGGAGTTTCTTTCCCATTCTTCTCTCCGTTGCTCTTTTGAGATCTTGTACGAATAATATTCTTTTTATATTTTTCACTACAATACTAATACAAGGCTGCTGACAACACTACCCTCTCATGAACCAGCAGCACTTTGCATTTCAAAAATAAGCTGTAGCTAATAGCAATAAATGCAGGGTAGATGAGAACAACTTTTGTGTTTTACTGTCCATTGAGGGTTGAAAGTGGATTAAAGACATTCAAAAATAAAAGTCCATGTTCAACCCCTGGGGGGTTGAACATGGAAACATTTAGGGGTTCAACATGGTCAGGGGTAAAGATTGAGGTGGTTGAACATGGACTATACCGTTTAGATTTTCGATAACGATCACTTCGTGGTCTGTAATTAAATTATGTCTGAACTGAACAATGTGCTACTTGCGTACGCATAACTAGTTAAATGATTTTAAACATAGTTAAAACATCTGACCACGCACAACGAAGGGTTCCGAAGTTCGGATGAATTTATCCCAAGAACAAACTTAACATTTTAGTTAAAAAACATGTTCTCTCATACATTCCAACTGCAAATGTAAGTTGGTCGACTATTACTAGTTAACTTGTAAAGCCTACTTAGTTGTGATAGTTTTCCTTTTAACTTCGTTATACAGCCTGCCACAACGATGGCGACATTCATTTAAGACGCAGATATATGCCAGTGACCTTGAGTGGTTAGCTTGCTTGTTCTGTACTGAGCTCACGCAACGCGTCGGTCGTACGTTCAGCCAGTAATAGGACTCGCCCATCAAGGAGCACTGTCCCCAATTTGACACATTATTAATTTATTATACACAAAAAAAAAGGTATTTTAATAAAACGCGTATACTAAAGGATCAATAATTAAATAATCTTTAAATTGGTGAAGGTTTCAGAAAAATACGGTTGGTAGATTTTGCGCCATTCTCAGTTTTTTATCCGCGTTAGACATAATTTTACAAATTAATTTCACTATGTAATATAAACATAATCTAAAATATTCACATATTAAGTTATTGAGAAAACTCTAATTTATCATATATTTTTTTCAAATCATTAACACTATCTACTCGTTTAAACGTCATCTTCAGTATAAAATAATTAAAAGTCGGTTATCGTCCCCTTAAGACACGGTAATCAGAAAAATCCATAAACTACCATTTAGCTGGCACACACTTGACTCTAACAAAAAATAGCACTTTAATGCTTAATATTTCGCAAACGGATCCCTGAATCGAAAAATGGTTTTCACACACTCGCAATATTTTTGAACGACCTTTCCAACCAATGGGAAAGACGAAAAAAAATGTCATCCCCACTTTACGGTAAAAATATTTTAAGATTACATTTTACCACTTTGTTGGCGTATTAAAGGTAAGCGTTCACAGGCCCGCATCGCACGTATCGGACGCATGGCACGTAACGGATTTTAGTTTGCCTTGTATAAAAATTCATACAACAGCGTCCACTGATCCGCACCGTACGGACCGCTCATCGGCAATGCCTACTGCGATGCGTACCGATGACGTCATACGGAATGCCGATCAGTGGACGCGCCCAGCGCGCTCGCTCCGCATCGTCGGCCCTATGCTTCCTTTTTCTAGATTTTTTTCTTGTTATTCCTCTTCTGCTAATAAACAAGCAATAACGAATTCTTCATCGCTTTTCTCCATTCTCACAAACACTTTCCGCACGTACGATCACTACAAAAATCCGAAGGAAGGTGGCATCGGCAATCCGATTGCTGATACTCGCGTCGGCAATTCGATCGCTGCCGATACAGTGGACGCAGTCTAATTAATCCGTTTGATGCGATGCGTCCGATACGTGCGATGCGGGCCTGTGGACGCTTACCTTTAGTACCCATGCCAAATTACAGCTTTCTAGTACTAAGAGTCTTTGAGCTAAGCCGCGGACTGACAGACAGATGGACATGGTGAAACTATAATGGTTTCTTTTTGACTACGGAACCTTAAAAAGCTTCAGGAAACTTTATTTCTTCCCATTCTACTTATTCAATCAACTTGAACCAGTAGCCATTTTTCTTACGCATTGGCCCGTGGCGGGACGTGTACTGGAAAAGTGGAAAATAGTCGCGATGGCCGGATGCATGCTGCATCCTTGTGGCATACGATAGGAAGGATGTAAGTTATGTGTGTCATTTATTTTGTTTAAGCTACATAACAGGAAAGTAGGAGGTTGAAGGACTAAGTCATTTTGGAAATAGGAAAAAAAAATTAAACTTAGCTGTTGGTTTTTTTTTGTGTGAATTTGTTGTGGTAAATCATCTTATTTTTGGATGGGAAATTATCAAATAACTTCCCCCGCTCTGGGCAGAGCTGGGCGTCTCAGACTTTTACTGACAAAAACCCACCCATGTTTCTTCCGTTGTCTGTGTGCCAGGGCCACGATATCCCTTTCGGACCAACTCGCAACCCTGACAGGGTGGTAAATATATGACGTTGCAGCAAGTGGCGCCGCCCCTTTTTGTAACGATAAGTTACTGGAATCACTGGCCACAAGACACTGGCTGCTGACAGTCACTCTAGCAGAGCGTCGCATCGAAGTTTGCGTGGCGGATGTCTTCTGATGACAGAAGAAGATATCAGGGAATGCCGCTGTCGTATGGTCGCTGCCCAACTGCTATATTCCGGCACAATTGATGATATTGAAGCTGCTGAACTACTAATACGATAATCACTTCTGGTAAAGGCTATCCTGCGCCGTTATATATAGATATTTAATAGAATAGATTATAGATTAAAGATATAGAGAAAAAGAGAGAGAGAGATAGAGAGAGATTATAGATTTTATTATTATGGATAGATTTCTGTTTTATATAGAATAAGTTATTTAAGTTGATGCAATAAACATTTTATTATTTATTTAATAACCAAAACAATGCAGTTTCAGTAACCAAAATTACTTGCGAAAAGTTCTAAAGTTATGTGTGTTTACCTACTATAGGTGCACCCCTGCCTATACCTTCTAGGAATACAGTCGTGATGTTATGTTTAAGTTAAATTTTCAACTTAAAGGCTTCTACAGACCAGCGCGACACCAAGGGTCCGCGAGTCGCGCGACGTACGGTGCCTTTGTGTCGCGTCGCTAGTCGCGCCGGTCTGTAGAAGCCTTAAATTGTATTTACCAAATATCAAAGCAAGGAACAGGCATTAAATATTTTATGCTAACCGTACTTATAATAAAGATTTCTGTTGTTAAATGAAAACACTTCGGAAACTACATTGTGCCATGGCAGCTGCAGAGTCATTCAATTTACAAACCCTAGTGAAGAGCTGGCATTGACTGGATGTGACACTTAAAGGCTTCAAGAATATCTTAGAGGCTTAAGACGCAAATATATGCCAGTGACCTTGAGTGGTTAGCTTGCTGTTCTGTACTGAGCTCACGCAACGCGTCGTACGTTCAGCCAGTAATAGGACTCGCCCATCAAGGAGCGCTGTCCCCAATTTTACACAAAACAAAAGGTATTTTAATAAAATGCGTATACTAAAAGATTAATAATTAAATTATCTTTAAATTGGTGAAGGTTGCAGAAAAATACGCTTGGTAGATTTTGCGCCATTCTCAGTTTTTTATCCGCGTTAGACATAACTTTACAAATTAATTTCACTATGTTAAATAAACATAATCCAAAATATTCACATATTTCGTTATTGAGAAAATGCTCTTATTTATCATATATTTTTTCAAATCATTAACACTACTCGTTTAGACGTGATCTTCAGTCTAAAATTATTAAAAGTCGGTTATCGTCCCCTTAATATGCAATGCGCTCATAGAAACATATTCGGTATGCGTTCATGGCGTGGATTTACAAAAGTTATATAAATATAAAAGCACCTACATATCCTTAATTATTACACTCCATTGGTTTAGGTAATTAAATAAAGGTAAACAAATCGTAAAAAGGGTTTTTATAAACGACACTTTCTTGTTTAAAAATACATTAACTTAACTTACTTAACCAAATTAAATGTATTTTTTGGTTTAAAAGAAAGTTTCCTCTTTCATTAATAATGTGTGTTAAACTTTATATTTTTTTAAAACTACTATTCGTAGATGTAACTGCTTGATGATTTATAATAATACTATAATATTTTGTAATCTGTCTATTGTAAAGAGCCCAAAAAAGACAGGTTCTCTAAACGTCAACGAAATAAAACGTTGTTAAATTAAAGAGTACAACTATGATGTAGCATGACAACTGAAGTGACAGTTATTACGTTTAGTCGGTTACTTGACAGCTCTTTCATCACGTGGTTTTTTTTGTTTACCTTTATTTAACTACCTAAACCAACGGAGATATATATATAGACTTTGATTGGCAATTATCACACCTTTCAAGCAAGACCAACATTGATTTGTTGACTGTCTGTAAGTTTGCACGAGGTGTGTCAATATTCTTGTAGTCTTTATGTAATCACAATAATAGGAAATTGTAACGCAAAATCGGTTAAACCATTGTCAATGAACTATGACAGGTAAACCGGTCACTGGTTCCTACATCATTGTTCTTTTGTCTAAGTAATATCGCATCCAGTATCCGGATACAATTTCTACATCCTATCAAGCAATCTGTTAGAGCAACACGTTGGCGTTGTACAATTTTGTTTGCTTTTCAGTCGGATAGCTGATCGCGTGTATGACGAATATGGCCAATAATCTGTCCGACATAATACAGCCAACATTGTTGGCATTGGCTGATTATGTTGGCGATTGATTAGTGTCCAAGTGTCGTGTTTATTATGTTTGATATGGTTTGGTTTCTGGGTGTTGATTAGTGATCCTTTATTAGTGGCTTTGTGGACAGGATATTAATTCAGTTTTGTTACAGTTGTAATGGCAATTATATGTGTTGATTTAAATAGGTTTTTATTTTTATTATTTTATTAATCTTTTTATAGATCCTTTTATATTTTGTGAATTTGAGAACGTTGTAGGGATATTAGACTGTCGACTCATTGACCATTTTCTATTTTGTCAAGTACCTGGTTGGTACTCGTTGACAGGCCTACACTGCAGTGGCGAAAGCACCATATAACACGATTCCTACCGGCTTCCCGTCGGAGGTTCGCATCAGCAACTCTACCGCGATTGAAAAATGGCACAGTCAATAGTGTCAGCGTCAGAAAAAATGCGTCAGCGATAGTGAGATGGAGGATTTGTTTTCACCAGTTCAAGTGTTCAAGTCCAGTTCAAAGTTGTTATAGTAATAAATAAAATATAATATAATAAAATAAAAATAATTCCTATAATAATTTTAGTATGATAGTAGATACCTAATAATAGTTTATTTCTGTAAAACATTGAAAGTTTTGTTTGTGTAGTGATAGCGCCGTTTTGGTTCTGCTACTTGACGATAGATGGTGTTAAATTCAGTAAAAGTTTACTTTATTGATAAGTAAGTCAATTAAAGCCGGTTTCACTTCGGCTTCTCTCTTACACAAATTGACACCTCGCCGCTGCTACACTGTCCTTTCATACCTTTCAAAACTGCAATTTGAAAACATTGTAAAAGCCATTATTTTTAAAAGAGTTACCGTCTAGTTTCTTGCCGGTTCTTCTCCATAGGAAACGACCAAATATTGGAACCGTGCCCTTGTAGGTTTCATTATTTTAGCCGAAAGACATCCACTGCTGGACATAGGCCTCCCCAAAAAGGGGAGGATTTGCCATAATCGCCACGCTTGGCAGGCGGGTTGGCTATCGCAGTATGGGTTTAAAAATGCATAGAGAACGCTGCTGCCCATTCTCTAGTAAATCCCTTAGTCACCTTTTACGACACCCACGGGAAGAAATGGGATGGTGCTATTCTTTACGTCCGGCACCAAACGGAACTTGTAGGTTTATGTGAAATAAAATATTTTGATTGTTATTATCATCTAGCTAGAGGATAGTGATAGTACTAATTTACGGTTTGTCCTGTATTCGATTTAAGTTCTTGCATGTGAGATTTGAGTCTGTGAGCACACCCACTTCTACGATTTTTTTTCTTATTTAAGTTTCTTACTTTTATGGACTTACAAAAAACAATATTGTTTCAGGAGCCAAGTAAACATTTTGTGGAGGTATGTAAGCAGCAGCTGTAGTGGTCCCGGAATTTCACCAGGGACTGTAGTGTAAGGTGTTTGAGCGATGCAGGCGATAATGAGCGTTAAGATGATAGGCGGAAAGGTGATTTTACTGTGCACTGATTAAGATGAAAGAACAAAAACAAACTACTTTAATACACTTTTAAAACTCAGGAATTTATTATTTACTTTGAACACTAATATAATCTACATGCAAATACAAAATCGTAACGAAACTAAAGCGGGCGAGAATGAATACAAAAACTAGCTAAAAAGCGCGTGCGCGTGTCGACAACCAACTGAAGAGTGCCGGCCGGCCGCGGGCTGCCGTGCGCCCGCGCCTCGGTGTGGATTTCTCCGGTACATTCTCGAAGGACGGCGGAGCTAGCGCGTCGAGACAAAGGATCACGCCATTTGACGTCACATGTAGGACGCGGTCCAAGATTTACAAGCGGAGCGGACAATGTAGGGGTTTGATAGTCACTACAGTAATCCCCCGCTGAGATCGTGACTGTTACGATCGATAGTACTCCGGGAACCGGACCACTCGTCCCAACCTCGTCTTCTTGGCCGGAGTCTGGTTCGTGTCCCCCTCTGTTGTTGGCACTGGTGTGTTGTCACAGGTTGGTTCGGGTGGATCATTTCGGGCCATGTATGCTGGTTTTAATCGATTTAACGATACGGTTGCTGTTTTTCCTTGCACGTCTATGTCGTATGACTTCGTCCCCCGTCGTATGACCTTGTAAGGGCCTAGATAAGAAGCTTGCAGAGGTCTGTGTGCAGGCCCCTGCCGAAGGAATACGTGAGTGCACGTGGCGAGATCTTTTGGTATGTAGAATGTGCGTGCGGTGTGCCAAGTGGTTGGGTGAGGTGTGAGTTTTGTGATGTGATCGCGGAGTCTGCTGATAAAATTTTCATAGTTTACGGGAACTAGTGGACAGGCTGAGAAGAACTGTCCAGGCAAGCATAGTGGCTCGCCGTAGACTAGTTCTGCTGCTGAGGTCTGGAGATCTTCTTTCCACGCACTGCGGATGCCCAGGAGAACCAGGGGCAGTGCCTCCGTCCAACGCGTGTTGTTGTGGCAGGTGATAGCAGCCTTAAGCTGCCGGTGAAGCCTTTCAACAAGGCCATTGGCCTCGGGATGATAGGCCGTGGTGGTGTGGTGTGTGGCGCCTATGAGCACCGTCATTGCTTTAAATAGCGACGACTCAAATTGCCGCCCTCGATCGGTCGTGATGAGCTCGGGGCAGCCGAACCTGGCTACCCAGCCCGACACGAAGGCGGTAGCACATGTCTCTGCCGTGATGTCTTGGAGTGGGTATGCCTCAGGCCAACGTGTGAAGCGATCAATGGCAGTCAGGCAGTACCTGTAACCAGAGGAAAGTGGTAAAGGGCCGACAATGTCCATGTGGACATGCCGAAAACGAGCAGAAGGTAAGCTAAATGTTTGTAGTGGTGCTTTGGTATGACGATGTATTTTGGCTCGCTGACACTGTAGACATTCTTGCGCCCACTGTCGACAGTCCTTTTTAACGCCAGGCCAAACAAATCCCTGAGTGATTAATCGTATTGAAGCCTTTGCGCCTGGGTGGCTAAGGTTGTGTAGGGCCTCGAATGCTTGTCGACGGTATTTTTGCGTGAGAAACGGTCTTGGTTGCAACGTGGTAGGGTCGCAATACACAGACATGTAAGAATCTGGAACCTTGATTTGTTCTAGTCTCAAAGACGTCCCGTTTTCTAGTAGATCTTGCAGTTCCTCATATGTTGCCTGGTCCTGAGCGAGACCCTGGTAATCCAAATTGTTTGATGATAGCTCTTCGATGCGCGATAACGAGTCCGCCACGACGTTGTCCTTACCTGGAATGTATTTGATGTCCACACTAAATTGACTGATGTAATCTAAATACCTGAACTGTCGTGGGGTACAGTTATCTCTTCTTGTACTGAAAGCAAACGTGAGTGGCTTGTGGTCAGTAAATATTGTAAATATTCGTGCTTCTACCATTATGTCTGAAATAGCGAACGGCTTTATAAATGGCTAGTAACTCCCGATCATACGGACTGTACTTTGTTTGTGGGGAGCTTAGCTTCTTTGAGTAGTATGCTAGTGGTTGCCACGCGTCACCTTGACGTTGCTGCAGTACCGCACCGATGGCCTTGTCCGAGGCGTCGGTGTGGATAGCCAATTCCGCGTTAACGTCTGGGTGGGCTAAGAGAGCTGCTTGAGCCAGGCCAGATTTACATTCCTGGAACGATGTCAGCTGCTCTGCTGTCAGTATTATGTTTTGTGAGCGTTTTTTCTTTGGTCCTGCTAATAGTTCGTTTAGGGGCGCCTGTAATTCTGCTGCCCGTGGGACAAAACGTCGATAAAAGTTTACCATTCCCAGGAACCGTCTGAGCTCCTTCAAAGTAGTGGGTGGCTGGTAGTCATTGATCGCTTGGACCTTAGTTTTCATTGGACTTACCCCTGCTTCTGAGACCTTATAGCCTAAAAAAGTTACCTCCGACTGCCCAAAGATGCACTTGGACGCGTTGATAAGAAGTCCATACTCTTGAAGGCGATTAAAGAGCGTCCCTAGGTGCTGCTCATGTTGTTCTGGTGTCGTTGAATGCACTAAAATGTCATCTATGTATCCATAACAAAAGTCTAATTCCCTGAGGACTTCATCCATGAAGCGTTGGAATGTTTGTGCTGCGTTTCTAAGTCCAAAAGTCATATATGGAAACTCGAACATTCCGAATGGCGTTGTGATCGCCGTCTTGGGTATGTCTTCACTGGCGACCGGTATTTGATTATACGCTTTAATTAGGTCTATGGTGCTGAAAGAAAGAAAAGAAAGAAAGAAAGAAAAATAATTTTATTCGTCACAGAAACACGTGTCTAGGAAAACACTAACTCGAGCAAGTAAACATTAAAAAAAAAAAACCTATCTACATTATAATCACGAGCACAAAAATAACAAATAGTCGGCAACTGCACGTCATGACTGTGACAAAAAGGCTTGCACTCAGCATGATGCTGTGCTATGGGGGACTCACAACACAGCGCTGATTTTCAGTGAAGACTTTTTTACCTGACAACTGATGGGCAAAGTCCTGAATGTGGCGGACAGGGTACCTGTCGGGTATCGTGCGTGCGATCGATCACGTCGGGGTCACCACTGTGGAGGTATGTAAGCAGCAGCTGTAGTGGTCCCGGAATTTCACCAGGGACTGTAGTGTAAGGTGTTTGAGCGATGCAGGCGATAATGAGCGTTAAGATGATAGGCGGAAAGGTGATTTTACTGTGCACTGATTAAGATGAAAGAACAAAAACAAACTACTTTAATACACTTTTAAAACTCAGGAATTTATTATTTACTTTGAACACTAATATAATCTACATGCAAATACAAAATCGTAACGAAACTAAAGCGGGCGAGAATGAATACAAAAACTAGCTAAAAAGCGCGTGCGCGTGTCGACAACCAACTGAAGAGTGCCGGCCGGCCGCGGGCTGCCGTGCGCCCGCGCCTCGGTGTGGATTTCTCCGGTACATTCTCGAAGGAAGGCGGAGCTAGCGCGTCGAGACAAAGGATCACGCCATTTGACGTCACATGTAGGACGCGGTCCAAGATTTACAAGCGGAGCGGACAATGTAGGGGTTTGATAGTCACTACAATTTAATCGAGTCTTATTTAAAAAAAAAAAGAAATGAACAAAAAGTTGCCAGTGATTTGATGAATAGGTTTGCAACCACTTCAGCACGTTTCCTCGTATTACTTCCTATACCGACAAGTTTGGACAGGAGAAGATTTACGTACCGATATTGTGTCAAACGCCTTGGCTAGGTCAACGAAAACTGCCATGACGTATCCACCCTTTAGCATAATCGGCCTATAATGTTCCCACTGCTGGGACACAGGCCTTCTCTCGTCGAGAGGGAGTGGGCTGTAATCCACCACGCGGGCCCAGTGCGGGTTGGTAGATGTCACAAATGTCTTCGATTTTTTAGTTTTAGGACATGCCGGTTTCCTCACGATGTTTTTCTTTACCGTTTTGAGAGCAATGGTGATGAAATTATTTACACAAAGTAAAGGTCCTGACTGGGTTCGAACACAAGACTACTCGTAAGTCGTTACCACTGGGCTACTACTGCTCTCCACCACAACAATTAAATCTAATAAATATTTTGGGACCCAACATGCTAATATCGCCAGAAATTCATAATAATAATTATGAAAATCGTAAAAGCAGATTCAGGTTCATTCAGAATTCTGACATCAGCAAGTCTCAAGAAAATTATGCAGAATCATGCATAGGTACTCGTGTATGCTGTTTGCATGCATATCTATAGTGACTATGATATATCAGGAACTATAATACCCGGTGAATTTACAAGCGAAGGAGATATTCCAACTTTGTTTCAAAGGGCAACGCATCGACAAAAACTTTTGTTGTAAGTAAACTAAGTTCAACTTTTTGAACAGAACGACTTCCGATCGTCATCACTAAATGAGAACCTTATAGCTAATTCATTGCTTCACGTGTTCGAAAAAAATTCTGCTATAACGAGCAGATTTTTTTTAATATAACGCAGTGAACTGTCAAAATGAAAGCCAGTTCTGGTCCAGGAGGACGGTCATGCTGTCAGAGATGTGACTAAGATGGCCAAATGCCACTATACTACATAAATAGGTAAAAATATAGTTTACTTCAGGTACCTACATGTTCCATAGAACAAATGGGACCTACCGATAATATATCTTAAGGCGACGATAACCGAATTTAATGATTTTATACTGAAGATCACGTCTAAACGAGTAGTTTTAATGATTTGAAAAAAATAAATATGTTAAATTAGAGCATTTTCTCAATAATTTAATATGTGAATATTTAAGATTATGTTTATAATACATAGTGAAATTAACTTGTAAAATTATGTCTAACGCGGATAAAAAACTGAGAATGGCGCAAAATCTACCAAGCGTATTTTTCTGAAACCTTCACAAATTTAAGGATAATGTAATTATAGATCTTTTAATATACGTGTTTTATTAAAACACCTTTTTTTTTGTGTATAATAAATTAATAATGCGTCAAATTGGGGACAGCGCTCCTTGATGGGCGAGTCCTATTACTGGCTGAACGTACGCCGCGTTGCGTGAGCTCAGTACAGAACACGCAAGCTAACTACTCAAGGTCACTGGCATATATCTCCGTCTTAAAACAATGTTTTCAACCATGCAACCTACCGCGCGCAGGTGTGACTTCAATCATCCCGATTATCTCTTCTACTTGAATGAACCCGGGACAATGCGCTGTATATCTTACACTCAATGTTGGACTCACTCGACATCATGCTATGTGATTCAATGCAAGACTGAAGTTTCAAGTTGGGTCATTTTGGCTTGCACTGAGGATAGATTTTGCAGAGTAGTTCATTTATTTATCCTCTCACTGAACCGCCATATAGCAATTACACCAGCGGAGCAAAAAATACTTAGGCCCGTATTAATTAACGTTACTCAGCCCAAGAGCTCGCACTTGTTAACAGTCTTGAGGTCGTGATGGTATTAATAAACATAATAATTGATGTACTCAAGTTACGGCTTGGGTTTACGTTATCAGCCGAGTGATGGACTGATTAATAAACGAAAATCGACACTTAAGTATACGAATAGGTATGTGTACTCGAGATGCTTAAATCTGAGTGTAGGCAGTCCGTGACTTGAGGTCGTGATTAGTGGCGCGAAATATGGAGTTTGAAAATATTTTGGGTGAAATTAATTATTATGATGAATTAGAGTACTATCACGATATTTGATGGCCTTTGCGATATCGTTTTCCTACCAAAAATTTATAATATAAGGGATGCCTCGAATCCTTTTGAATTACAAAATTTAAAAAAACGATTCAGATTTGTTCAAGAGTCAGTGTTGTATATTATTATAGTAACATTAATAAAATACTCATTGTTGAAATACAGTAACAGAGGTCTTCCAATTTCCCCAGGAATACCTGTCCTATTAACTTTAAGCACATACACACTACTACAGCATCATTTCATGTTAGTAACCTACCTAGATAGATACGTCAATATTGTAGGTAAATACATTTAACAATTTATTAAATGACTACTTTTATGTATAACGTACATATTATTATGTACTTCTTTAGTTGCATAAAGTTTAATAAATAAACATTAAAATTAGGTATCTAATAAATCCAATTAAATTACCTAATCTAATAATAATGTTCTTCTAGTTTTAACAAAATAAAAGTATTTCAATAAATCTAACGACTTATCAAGAACGAAATGTGATGAATGTCATTCTAAACTTCGGTCACTGTGGCGTAATCCTTCATCAAGTACAGCTCCTTGAGGAGCTGATCTTGGTAACTGATATACTGTTTTCATGTGTTTATTAATTAGTTATGATCTTGAGATGCTGATATCGTAATAATGTCGTATCAAATAAATACGCACTTGAGTACGTCATTGGGGAACGTTTATTAATACGGGCCTTAATGAGCTGCTATCCATCCATCCTGTGCGTGGTGGACATCAAGCGGGCTGCGATGAATCATGCACACTCACGCAGAGTCAAGATACTTCTCCATATTTCTGCATGCCTAGATGTCGTACCAACTTAAGGCAATACTGTCCACAATGTAGGATCTATGCTGCATACAAAGAGCACGAACTGGACATTGACCTCTTTCACTCGTCAGTACCTGCTCTAAAAAAAGCCGTGCTTGACATTGAATGGGTGTTTCTGGTGTAAAATCAAATATTAACCTAATCTTAAACAAAAATTATCAAAAATAAAATCTAATTAATTTTAATTTCATTTATTGTAATCAATTTAGCTTTTAATATTTTTTTTATTTTTACCTTAACTATGTATAATGTGCTGGTTTTAATTATTTAATTGTGTTATTCAATTGTGTAATGTAGTGCTTTTCTATAGGTAATGAGGCGCTTAGACCTAAGTTTGAAATGAACACATTTTAAGAAGAAAGAAAGAAAAAACATTTATTGGGACTCGCACAGATCACAAATTAAATAAAACACACTCATAGAAACAAAAGAAAAAAACCAAAAATAAAACAAAGTAAACAAAAAGAAAATAAAAACAAAGTCCTGTACGAGGCCAAAAGGCCCGTATCTCAGCATGATGCCGCGGCACTTAAAAATAAATGTCGCAGCGCTGGTATTCTGATAGGGCCCGGTCCGGGTAAAGTAATAGTGTACTCATTGTTGAAGAGCCTAATAATTTAATTAATTTCCAATACTCCATCCATATTGCGCACATTCTTTCCAATTTTTTGAGACTCAAAGATTGTTTTAAAATAAAAACCTTAAAAGTAAAAAAAAAAAACTGAAAATATTAATGTGTCCTGCCTGATGACAGGATATAGCTTTAAGGGATTTAAAAATGAAATTGCCGTTTTGTTCTAAAAAATTAAAAACAATATTCTATGATTATTTCTGGACTTTACGAGTAAATGAGACTGTGAACTCTGAGTTTGTTTCGGCCTTTCTTCTGAGAGTAGTCAGATAGGAAACGCCGACCTCATCAAGTTTTTAAAATATGATTGACGTGTAAAAGTGTTTGTACAAACCTACTTATAGAAATAAAATCATTTATCAAATGTTGTGTAAAGAAAATTCATGATTTATTCAACGTTTATGGTTTTTTCTACTTTGAAGGACTGTTTACCAGAAATTCAAGTTTATTTAAGTAACTAAACTTTCCTTCTTCAAGTTAGAAATAAAGCGAAAATAGCAAATTGATTGATTTTTGATTAACAACAGATAAAGTTATCGAATTGATTAAATAAATTGATTCAAGACTATAAAATAAATTACTAACTGACGATAAGACCACTCGACAGCGATTGTATTATTTTATTATAACCACTTTGTTGATTATGATCCATTTTAATTTCTTCTTTAAACAAAAGTTAGAACAGATTTTTTTGTTTCTTCCACTTCGGGTAAGTTCTTGGCCTGCATCTCACCTGATGGCAAGTGATGATAAGGCCGAAGATGGAAGCGAGCTTCACCCGGAATTCTCAACCACAGAGGAACTGGCTGTCTTACCTCTAATTGCCGAAACACAACAATGCTGTTAATATTGTTGCCATGGCGACAGACTTAGATAAGATGGTGGTAGCTAGCCAGGCGGGCATAGAACAAGCCAGTAACCAACAAAACCGAGCAGAAAATTTTGCTTCCGCTGGGAATCGAACCCGGGACCTCTGGTTCTGAGACAGGTGGTCTTACCACTAGACCTCTATTTCCTCTATTAATATATTTTTACAAGAACCTATCTACCCAGTTGTTGAAGAGTACACTGAGTCCCATAAATCAATCAAATCATAATGATTTAAAACAACACTAGCTGCACCCGCGGTTTCACTCGCATAAGTCTCAATCACGTGGGAATATCGGGATAAAAGGTATCCTATATCCTAACCCAAGTCATGGTCTACCCATGTGACAAATTTCATCTAAATCCGTTCTGCCGTTTAGCGTGAAAGCGTAACAAAGGAACAAACTAACAAAATCACATTCGCATTGTAACATTAGTTAGGATTCTGTCAGATCTCCATTTATAATTCTCAAACGATAGTATTTTTGAAATAAATATACAGCATGCCGCTACAGTGGCGACATTAATTTAACACACGTACCTATACAGTTTCGCCTTTACGTTTTATGAAAATATTTTAATTTAATTATACATTATCATTTATTGATTTATTTACAATTTTCTAAAATAGCATCTTGAAGCAACCTGTACTTAAAGAACTGTAGCACAGAGGTAATTGGCCGGGGTCGTGGATCATAACATCGAATCAATGAAATTAAAACAAATAACGTGCAAGTAGTAGGCGAATTGAAGGAAAGAGAGAGCTTTATTATATTTATTTTTTATTTTTTTATTTCTCAATGTATAATTTTTGTGTGTGTGTGTATGTGTGTGTGTTGTTGTTTTCTTAATATAATATATAAAAAAAATACATAAAATATAGGTTTCATTTTTTATGATTACTGGCCACTAGCCCTACCAGTGTGTCAAACTAATGTCGCCACTGTAGCGGCACGCTGTATAGTAAAATTGAGGATTAATGTTAAATACTATGTTGACGAATACACATTCCATAAAATAAAGTTACCCCCAAACTGAACAATAAACCGTGTTAAAAATACTTCAAATTAGATCATAAAACTTTTTTTTAAACGTTGCCCCACACTAGGAATTTCTCCTGTATTGTGCGTGCGTTTACAAACATTTAAATTCACATACACAAACAGCCAGACCCGAAACAACTACTTGTAGGTCATAAAAATATTTGTTTCGTGCGGGAATCGAACCCGCGACACGCAGCATAATAACTGAATTGAATATAAATCAGATACTAAGTTTTTTATTAAAATTCTTTTCAAAGTAAATATAAATTACCTGATTTATCGGCGCCTTGGAACCTTGTCAATGCCGCTTGATCGCGTCGTGAGCAGTAGTGTGTGAGGGATATAAAGAATGAGGTGGCGCTGAGGTATTATGGGCTCTTAATTAACGAGCGCGGCTTGATTACGCTATCAATTGTTAATTTCAGCGACAATTAGCATTATACATCACTTCCAATACATCGAGTTCTAATCACGTATGTTGTTGATATTCCACCGACTCAATTTACTAAGCAACGGTCTAAGTTGGATATTAATGTGCGTGAAACAGATGATGATTATCTCACGTTAATTTGGTTATCTGCTAGGTAAACCCTTGCATACCGCAGCAATTTGGGGAGCGAATGAGAACTAGGCAATTTGATACAAGATACCAATTCTCGTACCTACTAAAACCGTTCAAATCCAAACGACAATCAAACTAAAATACTTGTCAAAAAAATTAGGTAAATTAAAGGTTTGTCAAATGAGGTGGAAGTAGAGTAGGATGCGAACGTTTTTTAAATTATTTTTTTCCAGTTTTGAGGCTTTGATGCAAAAGCATTTTAATGTCCATCGCTATTCTATTTTTGAAAAGGACTGCAGTCCCAAAAGTGGTTATAATAATTTCTATGACGGAACCCTAAAATAGCCAGGTAAATAAAAGGCTTTCATTAGGCAGTTGTAGATATCAAGGATTTCATTCAGAAAGTGATTACAGGAACATGAAACGTTATGTAAGGAGGTTCCTCTTTCTGAGGGCATATAATATATTTCTAAGTAGCCTGAAATACACTTTACAAAAAAAAAAAAGAAAAAAAGTCATAACATAGATCTGCGTTTATCAAAAAATGTGGTAGCATATTTTACGATTCTATAATTCTGAAACAATCATTCAGTAGGATTTTTTGAACTTAGACCACCTTATTACAAAACAGGATTTATATTTTGACATGGCTTAAACCATGCAGCCAGTTTTTGTAATAAGAACGTAACAGTGATTGAAATGGGTGCGCCAAAGTTCACCTAAATTTTCAACTCCGATAATTGGAAATCCGAAAATGTTCTTCCTAACATCTTTTATCCTAACAATCACAATTCCTAACTACTCTGTCTCTAATGTTCATAATTCCGAAGCATTTAACTTCATAATGTCAGTAGCAATAAACATCTAATAGACTTTTATTTGTTTTCCTATATTTTCTCAACATAACCATCTTTTACAATATTATTCAAAGTCATATTTTAATTTTATTTATAGCGGTGTGTACCTGCAAAGATATCCATAGGTTAGGTTAGGTTAGAACTGTGACCAACTACGCGCGAGCCGAGCGAGCGGAGCGAGCGGTGCCGCGACAGCGGCCGGCGAGCGCTACCTCGAAATTGGTCGCGAAATTTTTAAGTATTAATATTAAGTATTTTTTTATAGTGCCCCCAATACGACATTCTGACCTGAATTTCATTCATTTAAGACAAAAATCTGTGAAACGACCTTAAATCATTCTAAACAGTTGGTTTTTTAGACATAATTATCTCATGTATAGTTATAGTTTTAGGGATAAAAGCGTTATGATAAAAAACAGTAGGAGTTTAAATATATTTACATTAATTATATTATTAATTACAATTTTCGGAAACATGAGTGTTATGAACATCGCCGGTAGCACTACAAATAGTATGAATGAAAACTTTAGGATGAAAAATTTTAGGAAGAGTGATCATTCGGATTACAAATCGTTAGGAAGAACAATTTCGGGTAAAGAACTTTAGTTGAGCCAATATGGACCCATTGAAATACCGTTCTTTATACAAAACTGAAAAGTTTTAGCTTAGTTTGGTACTAATTTGACAGTTTTGTGTTTAAGAACTTTACCATAGTCGGAATAAAGTTCGAAATTCAATAATGGCTCCATGTTTTAAGTCTGGGTCTGAAAATAAACCTTGTTTTGTAATAAGGGGGAATGAGTTGTAATGCTGATTTTAATGATTATAATTCTCTAGAGCCTTATTTGTTACGTCCGCTGGTGTCCCATTAAAATTAAATTACTTATTCTTAAGAGCCTTTTTTTTCAAATGTTTTTAAAAAGTAAAGTCGCATTTCATTGTCGTTACGTTGCCAATCGAAGTCTGTCTCGTTTATTTGACATAGCTGTCAATTGGAACGCAGTGAACATTATTTGAAAGATTCTAAATTACAAATATATTGAATAAGATTAAATAAGTGTACCTATCTACATTTTATTACATTATTTAATTTATAAGTATTGTTTAATATAGATTACTATAATATTGCTGCGACCGGTGTTTAAACTTTTACGAAGTAAAAACTGCTATTATTTAACATTAATAAGTAATAATCCTAACATTATAAAATATGCGAAAGTGAGTTTGTTTATTTGTTTGCTTTTTTCTTAAATATTAAATAGAAGTTAAATAGAACGTTTAATAAATACAATACAAAATAATCTATATCTATAGTAGTGTCTATACTATCTATGGCTTTTACAACTGGCTGAACATAGCTCAGTTTGGTGTTGATAGGTTGGAGGTGCGAAGGGACTGTTTCCCCAGTTTCTTGTGGTAATTTTTTTGTTTTTAAATACCCATATTGTTGGTCGGTTGGTTCTAAAATAGCGGTCTTTACTGGAAACTACACGAGAATCTTAGTGCCAATAACAAATATTCTCTTGATTTTTGTGCAAACACGAAAATGGTTCTAAAACAAAAAATTGTTCATTCACTATAATGTCTAGCTCAGCTCAACGTTATTAGAAATAGGGAGGTCTGCCAAAAAGTATAACATTAAATAATATGGACAATACATTGTAGTTACAAAGCTACGTGGCTCGACAGCCATTTTAATTTGTTATCAAGATGGCGCCGAACGTATAACGGATATTATTTTAGGAAACATTACGAGAGTTTGGGCAGCTTTATGTCCTATTTTAAAATGTTATTGCTGATTAGAGGAAATATGTTTGCAGTTTTTAAATATAATGTTAGCTTGGGCAGGTGTCAGTTAGAGCCATAAAAACGTGCAGGCTCGTTTTACAGGCGGCTATTAATTGTGCACAAACCTTCACCCTCTCTAGAACAAGTGCGACTACACTGCTCCAAAAAACTATTATTATTAAAGTAAAATGAATAGCATATTAAAGAATTTCAACTAGGCTGCACGCCTGTGGTCAAAAAACCAGTATAAGCTGACCTCTTATTATATAACTCCGTACTATGCTGACCAGCTCAAATTCAAAGTGCTACCAACCGACGTACCGTCAACTTTACAGTACATACAATACAGCGCGTCGCAGCGCATCGCAGCGAAAAAATAGCAGTATGTGCATAGCAACGATACGTTTAAAGAGTTACTTATCCACTCATAGAGCGCATCAGAGCATAATATATCTCGCGCGAAAGCGAAACCTCGCTCGTTCTCTCGCACTCTAGCGGATTCTTCCAATCGACAGCAGTACGAGGGGAGCCAAATAAGATGTGAAAAATATTCGAAATTATTTATTTATTTAAACTTTTCGCACACAATAATGTACAAAGGCGGACTTAATGCCTTAGGCATTCTCTACCAGTCAACCAAGGGTGGTGAAGAGATATGATGAGCGGGTGTTCTGATTGAGAGGAAATAATAATATTAAAAAATACTAAATTATAACATACTTAACTAATTATTAATAAAATAGGTGCAGAAATACCTACATAAATAGAAACTAAATACTTACATAGATATAAACTTATAAAACACATACATATTTACTATAATAGATCCCTACAATTAATTTGTTAAGTAGGTAAAAATTAAAAAAAAATATATATATAAAAATTAATAGCTTTTGCTCGTGGCTTCGCCTCTGTGGAGGTTGGAAATTATACCACCGAAACGTACTACCGGAATAAATTTTTATCTTTTTTCCTAACCCAAGTCATGGTCTACACATGTGCCAAATTTCATCCAAATCCGTTCAACCGTTTTAGCGTGAAAGCGTAACAAACAAACTCACTTCCGCATTTATAAAATTTGTTAGAATAATAACAGAATGGAATAGAATAGAATAGAATACTCTTAATTATGTACACCATAAAAGTTACAGATATTAATGTTTAAATTTTACATAGGGTGACACAATGGGCGGTCTTATCGCTAAAAGCGATCTTTAACAGACAACCTTTCTATTAATAGTATAAATCTAAAGTACCTATATTCCAATAAAGGTACTACAGATAACATAATACTAGCATAGGTACTAACTAACTCACATTAAAAGGGGATGCGCAAATAGAGCTCGCGAAATAAATGCTCTTAAGTTTTTTGCAATTTGCAGTTCTGTGTCACCCTTTGTATGTATGTATGTTGATTAAAATATGCTTCGCGGCCATTGATGTATTAAATAGGAAGATATGGTAAGCGCTCCTCGATGTGGACCGCATAAATTAGGGGAAAGAACACAATCGACCTACATTACTCTCGGTTTGCAGGGAATACCAGAATCGTAGTTTGTTTGCGAGTTGTTATGGGTACGTAACAGTGACAATAATAGCTATCTCGTTCCCGCTATAGCCAGCGTAATATGTCTCTTTATTTCGTTTGTCGAGCACGACATCGGGTCCATTTAATATTTACGTGATGTTAGAGAGTGGCCTATCTTCCTATTTAATACATCATGTTCGCGGCCTGACTTGCAAATTTCAGAAAATTTAAGAAAATTTGGGTCTGTCAGACTCTTACTAACTAAAAACCACCCCAGTGTTCACTTGCACCGGGGATCTTGGGATCTGTTATTACTTCCACAATCCCCGGAAATACCCTAACCTAACTAAACCTAACAAAAAACTAAAATATGGCGTCGATAAACTCGAGAAATTATAATCTTGTAGTTGCTGAAATTAATCGAGCTATTACTAATTTCATGTCACACTATTCAGTAATATTTATCAGGAGCTCGTGGCTAAGTAAAAAAACAACCGCACCGGTCGATCCATCAGGTTAAGCGACGCTTGTCGGGGTTGGTCCGTAGATGGGAGACCATCTTTACATACCGAGACTCCTCCATGCCTCGGAAAGCACGATAGGCCGTTGGTCCCGGCTGTCATTCGGGGTTCTTTGTTAGACAGTCGTTAGGGGTCGTCAGAAGCCCAAAAATCTGACAACCAGTACCAAGGGGTATCGTATTACCCAGTAACTGGGTTGTGGTGGTCAGATAGGCAGTCACTCCATTTAAAATACTGGTATTCTGCTGCATCTGAATAGACTGGAAGCCGATCCCAACGTAGTTTGTAAAAGGCACACACACATTATACATACCTACAAAATTAATTTATTTCAACTGATTAATTTTATTTTCATTTAACTTATTTTTTCATTCTTTAAATCTTATAATAAATAATATCATTTGAAAGCTACAGTAACAATAAACAATAATTATTCTATTCTATTGATTTGAAATTGTAAATTGACACAAATGATATAAAATGTATTGTATTGTAATGTAATTTATTATTTTTGTTTTCGTTTTGTTTTGCAATGCCCTTACACTCTGTGACAAACGAGTACTCACCGGCGGCGCGGCAGAGTGAACAGTCAGCGATCAACTATTAATATGTGGGCGTCCAAGCAAAAAGGGTCCAGTTCTGGGCATGCAGAAAGAAAGAAAGAGAGAAATAATAAAGTTTATTTGGACACAGTTCATGAAACACAAAATACAAACAATAAAAAACAGTGAAAATAATGTTTTAACAACAATGATATGTGCCTCACGGCTGCGCCAATAAGGTTCATTTCAGCATTAATGCCCGACAGATGCTGTCTGCCGCTGGTTTTCTAATGAACCTTTAGGGACAAGTGACTACTACTAGTACAACAGTTTCAACATACTTACCTAATACATATTTTTATACTTAATAGATTAAAAAAAATATATATTTAAAAATCAAACAAATATAATTACGAAACCAAAAATACAATAATAATAATAAAAACTATGATAAGAAAAAATATATATAATATATACATTGACTTAAATAGTTCATTTTATCAACGTAGATCATATTGACATAAAAAGTTAATTTATTACCTATTCGAAGAATTTAGTTTCCGAGATATAAACAGTTTTAATTGATTATTAATTAATGCTCCATTATCTACAAGTTCATATAGTAAATTACTCTATATGATGTTTCTAAGTACTCTAAATATTAAGAGAAAAGTTTAGAAAAAAGGTACCAATGGTCAAATTTGAAAAATGCTTTTTCTCAAATCAAGCTTTTCCAGAGTTTCAACTTCAAATGTCTGATAATAAAAATGTGCCGGTATTTGAATATATTTTTATTGAATCCCTATTATCATCTAGTCTTAACTAAATACCCCACTACTGGACCCTTTTTGCTTGGACGCCCACATATTGTATGTATCTCCGGGACCTACAATCTTTTATACGTTACTCGAGCAATAAATTAATATGATATAAAGCAATAAATCGTTGATAGCTGTCGCTTCCTCGTCGACGCGCGACGGTGGGACAGTTGCCTTAGTCAGCTTTTCACTTTGGCCAACAGGAAAAACATTTCCGATTGCTTTGTCCGTCGCTTGCTATTTCCTGAACTGATGCATTCACTTTACCATTAAACTATAAACAAAATACATTCTGTTTTGTGAACAACAAATATTTAATGTATATATACCCTCATACACATACATATAAACTCACGCTCTTTCTCCATGGGGGTAGGCAGAAACTACCTGCTACGATCCTTACATACTCCGTTTGCCGCGTTTACGTTCATACATCTGGTCATACGTACTACGCAACTGACCTTTCTGAAGGAAATCACCAATAAGGTCACTATATGTCCTCCTAGGGAGTTCTCTCTCGGCGATTCCATTCACATCTGCCTTGTAAATATATTTTATTAGTAGCCTTTCAACTTCTTTTAAACTGCGCCGTTGCTTTATCACATCATACCTCAGCCTATTTAGAGCCACACTACACATTCTTCGTTAGGAACGCATTTCCACAGCATTTATTCCAATTTCATGCTTCTTTTGCCACACCCAACATTCACTTTCATACATAAGCGTAGGCACCAGCACACTATTGTGAACGACCAGTCGAGCGTTTTTAGAAATCAACTGGTTCATTACAATCGCATATATAACCATTCGCTTTATTTCCCGCATTTACTCTCCTTTCTACATCTTCATCAATCTTTCCATCCCTTGTAAACAGACTCCCCAAATATATAAGCTCACTTACTTGCTCCACACTATTATTTATCATTTATTTTCACATCACACCCCGATATATCCTCTTCTCTTTCAAATGCCATGAATATGTCACGTAGTTTTTAGTTTTTATTTTCAGGTAATTCTCTGTTCCAGCTATAGCATAAATATTGTCAATGATTTTACTTTATTTGGGTATTTATGAGTATTTAGTCAAGCAGACCATCGGTGGTGTGGGTTAAACAGACCATGACCTGGGTTAGGATAATATAGGGTACTTTTTATCCCGGTAGTACATTTTCGTAGAATAATTTTCGATCTCCACGCGGGCGAAGCGCAGGGCAAAAGCTAGTAGATAATAATTTGCTAATACACTAGTTTCTCTTCAGAGCATCCCATTTTGGATCCTCCAAATATGCTAGACTAAATACCACAAAGATACTCCGTCTACACTAAATACCAGAATATTAAGTATTAAATCGTACTAGAACAATCTCATGTCAACAAATATCATGCTTACCCTAAAATAAACGGTGAAAAGTTCAAATATTAACCCGTCGCAGTCGGGGTCATTGTTGCCTTTATATCTATTCGTAAACACTTTACAACTCACGATTTGGTATCGTTGTTCAACATTTACAGCCCGTGCCGACTGTGCCGGCGGCGGAGAAGGGTTAACTATGCAATAATGTTGGCTAACAAACGCTTGAAGGTGCTCGGGGGGTTAACGAATGAACCCTAGTTTAGTGAGCAGTGTTAACTTGCGTGTTGGTTTTCTTATTTTCTTGCTGGCTGCTTAAAGTTTTGCTTAAATATGGTAAGTTAATATCTTCTTTGTTTATTTAACGATGTAAACGTACTGACAGAGGATGTAAACATGCAATCATTGATGCAAAATAAGGAAAGATAGGCCAGTCTCTAACATCACGTAAATATTAAATGGACTAGAAACACTTACATGTAAACACACCCACACAACTACATTTCCCGATGTCGTGCGTCATGTGCTCGACAACCGAAATAGAGAGACATATTACGCGGGCTATAGCGGGAACGAGATAGCAATAATTGTCACTGTTACGTACCCATAACAGCTCGGAAACAAACTAGGATTCGGGTATTCCTGAATTGTGTCCTTTTCCCCTAATTTATGCGGTCCCCGTCGAGGAGCGCGTACCATATCTTCCTATTAAATACATCAATGCATGCAATAGATTTAATTTAATAGCAATGTTATAATTTCTATGTAATTCCCTCAGAATAAATGCCAAAATGCAATGTTACTAGCTCTAAGATGTTCCTCGTAATACAAAAACATGCTTCTCCAATATTGTTTGGTAACTTTTTTATACAATCTCGTGTCCAGATTCGCAACTCGGGATCTAGCGTGCTAAGTCAGGTGTCGAGATTGGCCTCGTTTTCGAGATTTTCGAGATCGAGATTTCGCGTACATGTTGAAATAATGCTATGTTATCATCAGAAATTCATATACTGAATTAAACTGAAAACTGCACTTAATTAAGGTACTCATATATTTTTATTTGGAAAAAAAAAATTAATAGAATCTCGAACCAAAAAAATCAAGGATTATTTATTTATTTAATAATTATGTGCACTACATATAATCCAACAAATCAGCACGCACACTATGTATTAGTCCATTAAATATTATATTGACATTGGCTTTTCAAGAAGCATAGTTTACAGTCGCCAGCACATCAGGTTATGCCAAACTGTCAAATTTCTCCAAATGATTTTAAACCTTAAAAAGTTATCGGTTAAGTTCAAAATCGAATGAGAAAATTTGACAGTTTGGGCTAACTTGATATGTTGGCGACTGTACAAAGGCACGCACGTTGTCTCGAAATCTCGATCTCATCTCGACCAATACGATTGCGGTCGAGATTTCAAGAACGAGATTATCTTCCCACGAGCTTGAATTTAGAAAAGAAGTCGAGATTGCATTCTCTCGGCTTTGGTAAGTCGTGATGGCTCTTTCAATACACCCGGCTTATACCAACATAGTCATTGATACGAGTACCCTCTTAATATTTGGCATAGTCACTTAGATAGTATACTAGTTACTTACATGTCGTTTACTTTACAGACCGACTAAATAATTCTAACATTATGCCTAGGGTTACCAATTTTTTTATATCAGATTTAGTATTTTCAATTCAATTGAAAAGATTGATTGAATTGGATTGAGTTGTTTCGGGTCTGGCTGTTTGTGTATGTGAATTTAAATGTTTGTAAACGCACTCACAATACAGGAGAAATTCCTAGTGTGGCGCAACGTTTAAAAAAAAAAAAAAAAAAAATAATAATAATAAATAAATTGACTATAAGTTTGAAAGTGGCGTCAATAACAGAAAAATCATCTAGAGATCATCTAGGCTTTCGCCTTAAAGGAAATCGTTTGGCTCATGTGACTAAAAGAGTCATGAATATAAATGTTGATGGATGGGGAGGGAGAGGAAGGCCAAAGAAAATGTGGATGGATTGTGTGAGGAATGTTATGAGATAGAAGGGAGTGAATGATAGCATGACGGTTGACAGGGGGGGGGGGTGAACCAAGGGATGGAGGAGAAAGGAGATGCGAGACAAGGGTAGGTAGATGATGGTGATGATGATAGTTTTGATGTAAGTTTTATTTATTAACGCAATTGTTAATATGTACCTATACTTAGGTTAAGGTATAAAGTTTTCGATCGCAATAGTGCCAGCCCTATTGCGATCTACTCGCCATTTAGTATTGAAATAAAAATATAGTAGTTTCACCTATTTTATTTTTTCTTTAGAAATATAGGGCTTCTATAGCAGGAAACTATATTAAATAGTGAGGTTGGCAACCTTGGTTATGCCTCGCAATTATGTAAGAGGTACTTACTAATGGCTAATCATATCTACCACAGAGAACCGTCTCTATATTCATCAATTCAATATGTTAATCATAATGAATGAACACTTCGTTATGTGCTTCCTCATTAGGTAAGCGTTTAGCTAATTATAGTGTCGATTGTGTTAGGTTTGGGACCTGCTCTGTCATCATTACAGTATGGATTAATTGTTTATCACAGACCGTTGATAGAACCCACGCTTTTAATTAGTCGATACCGGAAATCTAATGTTCTAGTGACAAACCTAGAAATCGAATTTTCTAGAATCCATTCTAGAAAATTCGATTTCTAGGTTTTTCCTCACGCACTGAAAGAAAGGATAATAGTTTGTCTCGTTGTGGCCGCAGTGAATTCGAACTCATTTATTTTCATTACATTATAAGAAGCTCTACGTATGTTATAGTCTAAAAACAATGTAAAATACTTGTTTCAACTGTTGAGTTAAAACCTTAATTTATTTTTTTGAAAATCTAAAACCTTGATTTCGTTACTTCTGTTTTTGTTACTTACTCGTGGTTTCTATAGGTCAAAAATTTGGGAAATGCTCAGATTTCACATGTCTTCGAATTTTCTAGGCAGGGACCGTACAACCCCGGTTAAGAATTAAGCCTTTCGAAGGGGTAACCCATTCAATGGGTTACCTTTATCATGATATAACCCATTGAAAGGGTTTTATACTAAAACCCCATTGAAAGGGTTACATGATAACCCATTGAATGGGTTTTATACTTGAAACCCAGTGAAAGGGTTACATGATAACCCATTCAATGGGTTCTATACCTACTTGAAACCCAGTAACATGAAAAAATCATAATATTAAATATGTTATTTCGATATCCGCCCAGCACGCGTAGCATGACCAATTCTATCTCTATTCTACCCAGGGACCATATTGGTTAAATTTTAAAAAAACCTTATCGAAAACCCTTTCAATGGGTAACCAAAATGGTCCCTGGTTCTAGGACATGTGTCCTCACGATGTTTTCCTTCACCGTTTTGAGAGCAGTGGTGATTAAATTATTTACACAAAGTAAAGCGCCTGTCTGGGTTCGAACCTAAGACCTACAACTCGTAAGTCGCAGCCGTTACCACTGGGCCACCACTGAAAAGTGAGTAGGTACCATCGCGTAAGTTCCAGGTCGACTACTTTTCGCCCTTATTACTATGGACATAAAGGCGAAAAGGGGTCGACCGGGAATTTACGCGGTGGTACATCCAATTTAACACCATTGCCTGCCTCTTTGAGGAATACAGTCGTGAATGTATGTAGGTAGTTAGGTAACGGTACTTCTATACTCAGGCCAACGATATGAGATAAATACATAAAATTGCAACTTATACAAATATCAACTTTAAACTCAAGTTATCTAAGTCGATTTTTTAATGAAAAAACTATCGCTAATAGTCATAAAAAGAATTTTTGTTGCAATGTAAACTGAACCATACGCAATTAAGTTGAAGTTTTCAATCCCAAAGCATGAAATTTATTTCGTATCGTTGGTTTTTGTATACATAAGTTATTGTAATAGTGTTCTGATGCAGAAAATTCTACCAGGTAAGTACTATGATAAATGATTACACATTACGGGTCATTTAATCTCATTTTATTTGGGCAGAATAATACAGATCATCGGAAACAAAAACGAATAATTAATTAAAATGTCAACGAACATTATTTAACTGATCATATTACACTCATCTTGTCATTAACAAAACAAAAATAGCTTAACATGAAAGCAATTAATTATAACTTTTTAATATCCCTTCTGTTCAAAGGGGAAATAAAAGAAAAGTTCCGAAAAAAAGATCGTATACTTTTCACTGAAAAAGTTTGAGGAGGCGGGGCTTACTCGCGCATGCGCGGTACGGCCGCTGAAGAAATGCTTGGCTGACGTCCCCATCAACGACGACGGACGCTGGGCAGCAAAGCAGTCGCCGCGATACCTCAGTGCTATGCGGACGCGAACCAAATGCACCTCTGCATAACTTAACGCATGTCGTAGTGAATAATTACGCCGAAAGTACTTTCCGACTACCGGACATAACATACAAATTACTTTCTACAAAGTTTAAAAACTTTTCAAGTTCGTAAAAGTTTCGCGAAGCATCAAAAAGTTTTTTGTTGAATGAAAATTCGTCTTATATAATATAGGTAAATAGTTTGATAAGGATATTGATACGTTTTATTACTTTTTATCATTACAATATTGAGCTATATAGGATGGTAGGAAAATCGACGCGTAAACTTTTAAAATTATGGTTAATAATTTCATATGATCCTAGACCCCCTAGTGTAGAAAGTCTTCTTCGGTTATGAAAAAGAAATCTGCTGTTTCGTAGCAAAGCGCAATCAATCAAAACCTACGCGGCCAACATTTATGTAACAGCATTTTTTTTTTTTAAATAACCTACTTTAAATTTCAACGCAGTGAGTTTCAGAATTATGTACTGAATCCATTGTAACTGATTGCCCGTCGATGTCACTGCCACCCTATATAGTTAGCTATAAGTTAAACTGCCTTTCAAAAAAAAAAAATTAAAAACTTATCTACCAAAAATTATTAAAATAATAATAACAACAAACACAACACGTAAGTAAAACATTTTTTTTTTAATACACAATGCACATCCTGCACTTACACCTACATATAATATTTTGAGAAGAAATAATGTTTAAGACGCAGATATATGCCAGTGACCTTGAGTGGTTAGCTTGCGTGTTCTGTACTGAGCTCACGCAACTCGTCGTACGTTCAGCCAGTAATAGGAATCGCCCATCAAGGAGCGCTATCCCCAATTTGACGCATTATTAATTTATTATACACAAAACAAAAGGAATTTTAATAAAACACGTATTCAAATATCAATAATAAAATTATATTTAAATTGGTGAAGGTTTCAGAAAAATACGCTTGGTAGTGTTTGCGCCATTCTCAGTTTTTTATCCGTGTTAGACATAACTTTACAAATAAATTTCACTAACATAATCTAAAATATGCACATATTAAGTTACTGAGAAAATACTCTAATTTAGAATATATTTTTTTCAAATCATTAACACTACTCGTTTAGACTTGATCTTCAGTATAAAATCATTAAAAGTCGATTATCGTCCCCTTAACACGTTATTTTCCGTGTAATATAATACTTTCGTTATTTTCAACTTCACCTACCAAACTTTAAACTGGATGTCGCACGTCTATTTAAACTTTCAGGATCTGCTCAATCTTATTCAAAGTGCACAAAACACCTACCCCCTTATTACAAAACAAGGTTTATCTTCAGACCCAGGTTTAAAACATGGAGCCATATTGAATTTCGAACTTTATTCCGACTATAGTAAAGTTTCTAAACACATAACAGACAACTTAGTACCGAACAAAGTTAACAGTTTTGTATAAAGAACGGTATTTCAATCACTGTTACGTTCTTATTACAAAAACTGGCTCCATGGTTTATGTCATGTCAAAATATAAATCTTGTTTTGTAATAAGGCGGCTATAGTTTGTGTTTGTAAAAGAAAATAACCATTCGTTTAAGGGGGATGCGCTAAGGTAGCCCGAGAACTTCAAGTTTTCTTACATTTTTTGCAATTTGCAGGTCAGTAACAGGTTGTATGTTGATCTAAATAAGATTCGCGGCCTTATCAAATATGGCTTTACAGAATTATAATCATTAGAATCAGCATTACAACTCTCTAAGTTCAAAAAATCCTACTGATTGATTATATAATCATTAAACACACTAAACCTAAACCTTTATCTAAACTTTTCCAAGATTTTATAATTCTAGAAGGTGCACATAAAACAAATGAAGTACCTATCACAGTTCGAGCAGTTTCTTTAAATAAAAAGCAAATGAGTTTCATCGTCCCGAAACATCTTTACCTCTAAAGGAGGTTAATTAAGAAATAAATTCAAGTAAAACAGATGCCATTTAATTCCCAAGTCTACTTATTTACGCCTGGTGGTCACGAAAAAGCCAAATATACTCGTAATTAAAACGCTTACAAAACATAGCGATCAGTGATTCGAAACTCATTTATTCTAAAATAGCTTACTACGTTACCTACCCTTAAAATTATATTTTAGAACAAATGCCGTCGGTACCCCAATAATGTCCCCAAATGGGGCCCGAACACCGAAAACGAACCGCAATTAGGTGACGTAAGGACCCCATTGACGTCATAATACCCCTGACCATAATAGTTAGCCAATGGTTAGCAATATTATCATAAGAAACAATACAAAATTAAATATTCAATGTCTGCGTCCTTTTTTGAGGCAGTCTATTAGAAGCGATGTTTATATTCGCATTGTTACGGTGAGTCGGCAATTTTCTTCGATGCAAACTGTACAGAATATGACTTGAATACAAATTGTAAGGAGAAAAACTGTCTTTTTTACACGAATGCCCAAAGAGAATAGAAGTATTATTATGTAGGTATAATCATAACATGGCTATTTATGCATGACGACTCTAAATAGTAATTCTTTGGACAATGTCAATGTCACTTTAATTTTGTATTATTATTTTAATATTAACTTATTGACATTACTTATAAATATCTAGATTATCGCAATTGGTCAAATATTGACATTAATTACCTAACATGAACTATCTATTGGCTTCTATTAAATTACATTTATTTTTTTATTTTTTTAATTGACATCGATTTCACTCCTGAATTATTATAAATTAATTTACTTAATGGCCCAAGCCTAATAATTGTATGTTTGTACGCCAAATGGCAAAGCATAGAGAAATTTTGTATTAAGACTTGTAACATCTTGCACATTGTTGTAACCTATGTTTACAAATAAAGATTATTGATTGATTGATTAATTGAAAGAAGTATTAATTTTTTTTTACCCGATTGCTCAAAAAGGAGTATATTATATTTTTACACTATTGCCCAAAAAGGAGTGTAATGTGTTTAGAGTTCATGTGTATATAAGTGAGTTTATTTGTGCCAACATAACTTTTAAATGCCCGAACAGATTTAGATGTATGGGGTAACGTTAGAACCCTTACATCATCCCGAGTGACATAGGCTAGGGGGACCTCTTAGATTAAAAATTGTTCGAAATGAAATGAAATGAAAAAAAACGTTCCACAGAACGGTCCCCCGACAGCAATGACAATTTTATTTATCTGTCTAGTCAGCGAGTAAATGAGTGACCTTGCGCTTTGTACATACATATCAAGTAACACAACTTGTTTTTTACTTTCTAGTTCGTTTTTTGGCAGAGCAATCAGGTTTTTTTTTTTTACTTCTTTCATTTCTTCGTACGTTTTCTGTTAAATTTTGAAGCTCCCTATTAACTACTTTTTTGCACTTTTGCCCCAGATCGTATATTCACAGAAAAACCTGCCTATGATATCATTGGCCTACATTTTCATTGGGTAATATTATACTAGACTTATTAGAAAAGTTTTTTTTAAGTAATGGTCTCCTTTAAGTTCAGAAAAATTTAAACGATTGAGTGGTTATTGAAACGAAAACAATAATAAAGAAAAATCCAAAAAAAAATAGGCATGGTATTTAAATGATGGTACGTACGTACCTGCCGTCCGTAGTCCGTGTGGTGCCGGACGTAAAGAATAGCACCTCCCTATTTCAACCCGTGGGTGTCGTAAAAGGCGACTAAGTGACTTACTTACTAGAGAATGGGCAGCAGCGTTCTCTATGCATTTTAACACCATACTGCGATCGCCAACCCACCTGCCAAGCGTGGCGATTATGGCAAACCCCCTCTTTGTGGGGGGAGGCCTATGTCCAGTAGTGTCCAGAATGATGATGATGACGTACCTGCTGTTAATTTTTTGATTAAAATGGGTCACCATGATAAGCTATAACCTACTAAGAGTTCACCGCACTCAGTAAACAGATTGCAGAAAACATTACTAACATATATGAAAAGATGCAGAACTGTGGGGTAATTGCGTCGCACACTCACAGTTTTTAGTTTTTTTACGTTGTTGAGCAGACAAATCTTTCGAACATATCAAGCAATGGATTAGCAATTTATGTATTTCAAAATCATTCAGATTATGATTGAGAGTGTTTAACGCAATTAAGGTACTGGTTGTACTTCTCTATTAAAACTCTGAAACTTTGAACATTTAACTACTGTTTTTATTGCACTAATCTTATTCCTAGTTTCCCACTTTCCCAAAGTTAAATCATGGGGGCTCCTATAGTCCACATAAACTTTTACGGCATGTTCTAATATTAAAAACAACATTTGCAAAAAGCTTTTGTTCCCATAAAACTAAAAAAAGTAAAATTAAAATTAAAATTCCTTTATATCAGGTCCTTGACCCATATTAAATACAAAAAAAAATACACAATTTTGACAATTATATAAGTGTCATTATTGTGCAATAAAATAAGTAATATTTGATTGATAAATATGTAAATAAATACAATTATTTAAGTGTCGTAAAAATATGAGTAACAAATAAATGTCAAATCAAGCAAAATAATAATTAATAAAACTACATAGAAACATAACATTTTCTCTAGAAATCGGTTCCGTGAATAATTAATGTGTAACTTTAACCCAAAAAGGGAATATGTAATATTTTTTATCGAAAGAATCGTAATAGTGGGACGTAAGCACTTTGAATAAATTGCTTATCAAAAAGCGTGTGTTCGGCTGATATTGTTGCTTAATATCGGCCGTCCGATATTCAGTACTGGAGCCAATATGTACCTACGTTATTACGTTTTTGATATATAGAGTTTTTAACGAATTCTGCACTTTTGTAGTCATCTATTGATCTGGCATTTAATTTAGTCCAAATTCTGTTCCATTTTTAGGGCCCCTGTCAGCTAAATGGTTGTTTTTGGATATGTGAAAAAAACCATGGTATGTAGTACATTTGCAGACCAACTTACATTTGCAGTGACCATATCGATGTACTTACCTTATCGATTTAAAAGAGTGTCCGTGGAGTTTCTTGCCCGTACCTCTCCATAGGAACCTACTACGCTTTGGAATGGGCAACTAGCTTCACCTCTCTGACTGACCGACCCCTTGACAATTCAAAACTTGCCTGTAGTTGGTTTATTTGAAATAAATGCTTTGAGTTTGAGTTTATATGGGAGAACATTTTTTTCAACTACAATGTTAAGTTTGTTTTTGGGATAAATTCACCCCAACTACGGAACCGTACATTGTGCGTGGTCCGACACGGACTTGGCCGGTTTTTCAAGTAATTTCATGAAAAGTGACTATCCGGAAGTGGACAAGCTTGTCAGACGTTATATTTGGTTATTACAAAATATTGTTGTTTGGTCCTAAAAGTGTAGGCAGGTTGACTATCGATAATATTTTCTAAAGGCTGGCAATAAGAGCTGTAGATAACTAGTACAGACAGATAAGTAATACAGAGTAGCTGATAAGTATTATGAATAGAGATCGGATATTCGGATGCATATTTACTTACGGTACGTTTTTTCCCGGCAAAGGATACAAAGTATGGAAACAGCTTCTTAAAATTTATTTTTATTCCGGGATCGAAATATTTCTTCAAAACCTTTTATTCTAAAATGAAATATATTTATTCGGGGATACACAGTACAAAAGAGTCGTTCTTAAAAACTTGTCAGTCCTGGAAACCGACACTTTCCCGTACCGAAGCGCACTCCATACTAGTCAACTCTCAAACTTTATGCATCCGAATATCCGATCTCTAATTATGAATGATGAATTTATAAATTAACTCGATTTTTCTAGAAAGCTTTTTAATAAAATGTACCTCTATATGAATTTGATCACTGGCGTCCAATTAAAGATCTGAGACTCCTATTGAAAATAATCACAATATTTTATAAAATAAACGGGGTTGTAAAGTAGGTACTTAATTCCCAATGCGCCTACTGGTTTCTGCAAAAGCTTTCATGTAATAATAACTGCAAAGCTGTTTCTCTGTGTGTAAATACTTGAATATGGATGAATAAACATGAATATAATCCAAAGAATGAATAAAATAAATATGAAAATACACGTTTATGCAAAGTGTTAAACTGCAGCACCACCGAATGATTAAAATAATAGTTTTTTTTTGGGTTTCTCTTAACATATATCGTTTATAAAAAAAAAGCTATTTTTTTTTACCATTCCATCCCTTTTCCTTTAACCGCTATGCGGGTACGTCCGGTATGCCCGATGTGGCTTGCATCTGCATCTGCGGTTTCTGTAGTTGCACCCGCACTTCGACTGCACAGAAAATATCACATCATGCAGGAATAGAATCAAGTTTTTCTAATTGAACAGACAGCTGTGCTGCTGGGGAGTTTGTTGCGCCACTTCTTCTTCCCAGCTAAAGCAGCACTAGGAAGTGGTAAGGGCGGGCGTTTTTGGGCAACTGTTTCTGTAGTTTTGACGTTCGTAAAGAGCTGATTCTCAGCCTAGTTGAATACATTTTTTTTTTTTGCATAACATATTATATTATGACGCATTTAATAAATTCCACCTGTAATTTCTCAGTTGTAGTCTGTATTTGTGCCCAGTTGATGGTAATTGGGTCGCCACCTGTTACGTGGGACTTCAACTACTGGTGAAATGTGGGTGTACTATAGATGCACCTCTGCTTAACCTTTCGAGGACCTTAGGCCGATTCCCGGCCACCGTAGGCGCGGGCTTGCGGATGGTGAGCGATGGGTAGCTCACCGTCCGATAAGGATCAGGCCCGGGTCGACGGCGCGTTGTGTTCCACGCGTAAATCAAAGAGATGTCAGCACCAAAGTACAAAGTCAAAGTCAAATTGTTTATTTCAAATAGGCACATAAAAGGCACTTTTGAACGTCAATATTTACAAAAAAATAGAATTGATTCTAGTCGCCCCGTCCAAAAGGCCAATCACCAACCAACCAACGGGGTCCGGTGAGCCAATGCCTGCCAGGGTTGCGACTTTGTCCGAAAGGGATATCGTGGCCCTGGCACACAGGCATCTGAAGGAGCACGGGTGGGTTTTAGTCAGTAAAAGTCTGACACGCCCTCCTTCTCCGCCCAGAGCGGGAGAAGTTATTTGATAATTTTCTACACAAAAAAAAGGCGTGTTGTTATGTTCATCATCTTTAGCATCTTTCTGCCCTTCTTCCATGTTACTTGGGGTCAGCGCTACACGTTTTCTTCATCCATTCTCCCCTGTCAGATGCTATGCTATGTAATAAATGATAACAATGAAATACGAAGAAACTCTATCCAAAAACCCCCAGACGAAGCCCAAAAGAGTATTTTAGGTTTCATATGAAACCAAAAATATTGCTCATATTGGAACGAGATACGGCAATTATTATTCGGAACCGTATAATTTGGTATTCAGAGAACTGTTCTCGGACGTGTGTCTGCCCATCCGCATGTCGGGGATTGCAGTTCATTAAATTGATTTCATTGATTTATTGGAATTTTCATAATAAATATTTCATGTGCATTCTCGCAGAATATTAATCAGAATAAGGAGGACGTTGTTTTTTTATCTTGAAAGTATCAAAGTATAACTATTGCAACTACAGAAAGATGCAAAGAAAAAATGCGAAATAAGACTTAACCCTAGGTTTTTCAGTTTCTTATAGAATACATTCTTAGGCTTACCCATCAAAAACAGCCACAAAACCGCTACAAAAATTGTATTTGCTACAGAAATCGAACCTGCTGGATTAGCGCCGCAGCCAATGACTCAGCCACTACGCTGCCAAAGATAGTCAGGTTTCCATATGTTGAACTATCTATATTTACACTGTCTCTGGCTTTTTTTACTGATTTCAACATTAAATCAATACACTGGCTCACTCCCACACCAAGCCTCTCATGCAGGCCTGTCTGTCCGTTTGTACTTTCTCCCGCCATTCTTGGTGACTGACAGATGACATTAGTGACAGCAGCTACCTCACTACTTGTGTGAATGAGACATTCTATAAATATCTATTAAATAGATTCACTTTTTTTTTTTTAGGGTGGTAAATTATCAAATAACTTCTCCCGCTCTGGGCGGAGCGGGAGGGCATGTCAGACTTTTACTGATTAAAACCCACCCGTGTTCATTCCGTTGCCTGTGTGCCTGGGCCACGATATCCTTTTCGGACAAACTCGCAACCCTGGCAGGCATTGGCCCTAATGGACCCCGTAAATTCGTGCTGACATCTCTTTGAGGCGCGCGTGGAACACAACGCGCCGTCAACCCGGGCCTGGTCCTTATCGGGCGGCGAGCTACCCATCGCTCACCGTCCGCAGGCCCGCACCTTCGTTGGCTGAAAATCGGCTTGCGACTCTCGACGCCCGGGGCGTCTCCTGCGGCGACTAGGGGCGTGAGGGCGCGAACCATGCCTCTCCCTCCCTCAAATAGATAAACTACAGTAACGATCATATTTATTTTGTACAAGCTGACCGCATAGACGTTCTGTCCAAACAAAATTCCCATAGAAAACGAACTTTCAGTTTTCCCGAATTCTCCAATTTTACCTGAATCTTTTAAATTTTTACTCTCCATAAGAAGCTACCTCGAGAATATTTGAAAAAAAAATTGCCTTGATTTGGTCCAGCCGTTCTCGAGTTTTGCGCTTAGCAATTCATTCAATCAGCAATTTTTAAATTTAGCCATGAATTTTTCATTTATATATTACTAGCTGCGCCCCGCGGTTTCACCCGCGTAAGTCTCGATCCCGAGGGGAAAGGGGTATAAAAATAGATAGTAACGGATTCTCATACCTACTGAATATACATATAAAATTTAATCAAAATCGGTCAAGCCGTTTCGGAGGAGTATGGTAACTAACATTGTGACACGAGAATTTTATATTTAAGATGTAGATTACGAATGTTACTACTAAATACCGACGCAATCCACTTCAGTTTCCTCTTTACTATCTAGCTATTGGATACTACGAGGAACTTACTACTGCTAACATTTGCATCTTTCAAAAGGAATGAAATAACTTTTCCTTCAATATCTGCTTAATCTCAATATTTGCATTTATCCAATGCAGTATATTTTCTATCAACGTGTAAGTTTACTGAGTGTAACTAAAGTTGCTGAAATGTTCTATTTTATCTTGACTTTTTATCAATCATGGATTTTCATATGCTTATTTTTTTGTTGATTTTTAACTTTAAATGTACACTCATAAAAAAACCTTATTTATTACGCCTCTTGCTCCTCTGTTTATGTTCACGTCTCTAGAGGTTAAAGTTGTCTGTGAGTTTTATAGGGAATCTCCGAAAATACAATTCCTATTACTACATATTAAATAATTTCTTCTTATACCTTTGTTCTTGAGATTTTTTTATGCCTTATAAGCGCGGTTCCTGTGAGAAACTACACGCGGGCGCTGCTATTTAACAAAAGTAATAGTAAAAAAAAACTAAAAACACGCTTTAATAGAAAACTTAACTAAAAAGTTGAAAATAATTTTAAATAAGTTTGAAATAATAATAGTGATTAACAAGAAATTTATTTTATCGCAAAAAAACTATTTATTTCAACGAACATTACATTTTCAATAGTGGATTAGAAGCGAGCGATTCAATTATCGATTATATTATTATAGACGATGATACTAACGCAATTCAATTTATAGTCCATTAACGTTGATTCAATATATCACGCTTATTAAAGGTAATGGCGGTATAATGATCTGTTTATGTAGCTAACTGTAATTATTAATATTATTTTTTCAATTCATTTTATTCTGTAACAATTCACATTGCGTTCGAATATAATCCAGCATGAATATATAAGTATCTAATACTGTTTTTTTTATTGATAGGTATTTACACTAGCTCACCCGTACCTCGTTTATGTATACCTACCATTTTTATTTCCATCACTGTCAGATTTACGAGTATGGTATCAGCGGGGTAATTCCCGTTTTAAGGATGTTTCCATCCTAATCTGCCTCAACCTGTCAAAAACACTCTAATTTCCCTACCTTTTTGACATTGATTGTCTCTGAATTGAGATACACCTAGATTTTGGACGTTCTTTAGAGGCTCGCACAGACTGGTGCAATATCGCGCCAGTCTGTACGAGCCTTAATAAGGGAATTGGCTTTCACATTATTTATTTATTTAATTTTTAGGAAAACTCACAGCTAAACAGATAAAGAATGTAATAGTTTATACAAAATATGGCCAATTAAAAGTTTCCACATGTAGTATATAAATCATATGAACTAAACAGAAAATTGATAATAGACTATATAAATAAAACACAAAACAGAAAATTTACTATTTACGCTCGAAAACACCATTAGATAAAATTTTCTTCAATTTAGCAACACCAGTATTTAAAATTTCAATATCAGCTTCCTGGCTGGTTGCGTTGTACAGACGCCAGCACATCAAGCTACTACAATATGTCAAATTTCTTTAAAAGATTTTCAACTTTATCGTTAAAGCAAAAGGTTCAAGGTTGATTGGGAAAATTTTACAGTGTAGGGTAGCTTGACCTGCTGTCTGTACATACGACTCGCTCTCACCATGTAAGAGTTCCAATTATCATCATTTTATATTTTTGTTTATTTTTAATATCCATATAAGCTTCCTTCATAGATTTCCACGACGCTCTCATGAGGGCCAGTTGCAACCAATGGCTACTCGCTTTGCTATGATATTTGTCTTGTTTAAGGTTCTTAATTTCGTCTCTTTTCGAGTTGGCACGGGAATAGTCCTTGCGAGGGCAAGGTTATTTCCAAATATATTATTTTGGTCATTTTGTCACTGAAAATGCATTTTGCAACCCATTTTCAGTCCCTTGATACGGCTGAATGTCACTACTTTGATCTTCACTACGAACAGATTTACTGTTGATACTAAGAACGAATTGTCTGACCAATTAACTTTGGCTTTGGGTTTAAACTACCTGTAACGATTGTCAAATGAGCCTGAACGATCGATCTGAGCTTATTTACCCATGAAACTCATGCAGCTGTACCTAATATTAGGTTTACACATAAATAGTAACAGGTTTCTAGGTCATTGCCTTCAAGCGTCGCAATAACCCACTTACTTCAGTCGACTTCTATAACTGTCGGGCCTAGCCTAGAATATGCTTCGATTCTTGCCGTAACTATCAGAGATCTTTGATTATTTATTTATTATTTACTAATAGGTTAGCCTACAATTGTTTACACTTTTCCTTTCATTTAAAAGTACACACTATACATTTATAAGTGCAACAATTACTTAGAGGCTAACACCACATGCACTATATATTAAGATTGAAAAAAAAAACAATGAAAAAAGAAAGCACAAATCTAGCAATTCAAAAACAAAAATCAATAATCGAATTAAATTAATTTAAATAATAAAAAATAAGTGTACATTATTTAAAAAAAAATAGAATATTAAATAGATTGGTAATGTTAGAGAATTTGAAATTAAACTAAGATTAAATATTATGATTAGAAAATGTTTTTATTAGATCATATGATTTGATTCAGTAACAAAGTAGTTAGAGGTTTTCAAAGCTGGGTACTCTCTTATTTAGAATTTTTGGGTTTTATGTCTTTATCAAAGCCTTTCCTGTTTGAAGCAATTTCGGAATCACACATTTAGTTAAACACTCCATACAAAATCAAGCAACGCAAACGTGCTAATATTTGACTTTCAAAAACAATTAATCCAGCTATTCTCCAAAGAAAACGGAGTGTTGTGTTTTAGACGTCATTGTCAAGGGAGAGGTACACGATGAATTTAATATTCAACGCAAACTTAGTTAACGCGATGCACGCTTGATTAGTTGGCTCGGTAGCCGCAGGGTTAGATCCCATATTGCAGTGTAAAGTTGAGGTCATGTCGTTAATGGAGATTATCTTACGTGAATTTCTGGGGTGGATATTAACAGTGTTAAGGACCTCCTTGGTATGCTAGTCTTGTATACATGTTAGTTCAAAACCATTACAAACTAACTTATAAAAAAGTATCTCTGTTTGGAAGGTTCCTACCCTATGTATAGAATAGGAATGCTGTGTCGTTTTTCCAAAATTCATCGTATTCAGTTTTATGTTTTGGATTGGTTGTAAAATATTTATAGTTATACCGGCCCGTAAACTTCAGCAACATTTCTGCAATGTGAGAGTACCTAACTGATTAGAATGATAAAAAAACACAACTCTTCACATATCTACACGAGTTTCTATAAGCTTTGAAAATCAGTTTTTAGAGAACATAACACAATAATAAGCTTTTGAAAAAATACAGGTAAAATACAAACCACGTGTATCACACACACTGGAACTACGCTAAGACTATCACCATCTTTATATCTCTCACTTACATTTGAATCCACACCTTATCCTCAGACAACACGTATACACGTACCGATCCCAATGATCCAGCGGTCGTTTATTATCCTCGAGGAGCAGGGGTTTAGCACCGACATACGTGTTTCTAAAATATGCCTTTATATTTATTTATTTAGACGACATCTTTACGTTTGACGGTAACGTATGAGAGGAAATTATTTTGTGGGAATTGGGGAAAGTTATATATGTCTCTTTAGTTACTCTTTTTGATGGTATATGTAATTAGTTTTCCTATGAATCATTTTTGACGGGTCAGCTTCATCAATAAAAACTTTTCCATGTCTATGGTAAAGTTTTATTCAGTAGTTGCTACTTCATCATCATTATCATCTACTGCCCGACTATATACCTCTTTTTTATTGTGCCAATCGTCAAGCGCCTGTAATAGTCTGGTACTTATTTCAATATGTGGCAAATATAACATATCTACCAAATTTGTATTACTATCGGATTAACTTCAAAAATATGTTAGCCATAGAAACTGGATTGTAGTTGTGTGAGACCTTAATGGTCCTATTAAGTTACCAGAACAACCCAATTATAAATGTAGTCCTCCAAGTTGTCGTTAGCCGATTTTGTAGTTCAAAAGGTAAGGCATAAAAGGGAGGTCTTATTTCATACTGTTATGTTTAAATGTATGCTGACTAAACGGGCGAGTATTATGCTCGAAAAGGCCCCAATTATAATGTTGCTGTAGAATCAGAAACTTATTTAATTTAATAAGTATTGTTCATTTCCTTCCCTTGGTCGTAAATATTTTCTGAAAATTTATTTCAAGCTTGTTTATAAAATATGCAAGTTTAAAAACATCTCAACCCATAGTTTCTAATCGGGTTCGATCTTGAGCTTGTTTTCATTCAATTTTTCAACTTTTCTTCGAAGTAAAGTCTCCTGGGTGTTTTGATATATTAATGAGTCTCTGATCCAAGCTGCCGTACTAAACCCACGAGATGGTCTTCACTTCAGGTGATTTTTTTACGACGTTTTCCAGTCTTGTAACCAAAACACGTACGTTATAACATATTCATGTGTCTTGCATAACGCAACTGCACATAAAGTATTCATACTAGTACTCTGGTTATTATAAACCGCACAAGACAGTTTGCTTTAAGATTACGCATAACAATCTAAATGCCAAATACTTTATTTTGACGTATATCAATTTTAATCAATTTATTTAATAAATCAATCAAATAACAATGTTTACATTATTTAGTATCATCTGTAGGTACACTTGACTTATGCTAGTTAACTTTGCTTTTCTTTCAGACTTTAAGAACGTTGGCTATTCCCATATATTTTATCACAAGTTGAGTTATAGTTGAAGATTTCCAGCTGATTTGTTCATACTGTCGTAGCTGATAGAGCTGATTCGATTTTATTGACGTACTTTGCTTTTTTATCGAACTAATCTTGTAAATGTTCATATTCTGTACGTCATATCTTGTAAGTCTTCTTAAGGAACCGGCCAAGTGCGTGTCGGATCACGCACAATGAAGGGTTCCGTAGTTGGGATGAATTTATCCCAAGAACAAACTTAACATTGTAGTTGAGAAACATGATCCACCATACATTCCAACTGCAAATGTAAGTTTGTACGCACAATATTGAGTGATTTACTATGTTATTTTAAGATCACAGACTTCTTATAGGTTTTTCTGTAATCTATAAGTAAAGAACTATTTTCTGTATTTTTTCAACATTTTAGTCTGAGTAGTTTCGAAGATAAGGGGGGAATGGTAATTTTTCATCTAATTTCTTAAATAATTTCAAAGGTATTTATTTTAAAATTATAAAAAATATTGGTACATGAAATCCTTAAAACAAGCCCTTTCATTTGATATGTCACACGAAACAGGCAGCAAAACTTTTTTTTTAATTTTCTAATTTGCCATCAAAAGTCACCTCCATATTTAAAATTAATTTATTTACGTAACACGTCCGTGTTTGGGTCACAGAAGAACCAAATTTCAACTTAATCGGTCCAGTTGATTCGGTGCAAATGAGCTGTGACAGACGGACAGACAAACACACGAGTGATCCTATAAGGGGTTCCTTTTTCCTTTTGAGGTACGGAACCCTAAAAAAGGACCGCTTATCTGAACCACACTATAATCGTTAATTGACGCTAAACTCATACGTAAATAATTATCGAATCCAACGTGTCTGAGGTAAGAAAGCTCAGTAAAAGTCTGTTTTGCTACCAAATCTGTTTACAATCGTGAGCTTAAGTTGTACTTAAGCAGTATTCATTTCCATTTTAAACCATCTCAAGTAATTAAAATTAACCGCCTCTTAAATCTGGATAAGAATTATTAAAAGCAAACATTAATCTCAATTTCGTCGTTCTTTATGTTTTCACAAGATTTTTTTTTTCATATGACCGATCTGTCATCAGAAAATGCCGTTTTGTGCCTAAAACCAATCCGTAAAATAGGCTAAGTGTTTTAGAAATAAATAAATAATAATAATTTTTATTTTGACTAGCTTTTGCCCGCGGCTTTCCCTGCATGGGGATCGGAAATTATCCCACGGGAAAGTACTACAGGAATAAAAAGGACAGGACATGGCCTATCCGTGTGCCTCATCCAAATCCGTTCAGCCGTTTAGCTGTGTAGGCTCAGCGCAGACAGAGAGGAATAATCCCCGCGCGGTCTCGGGCATTTTCTTTACGGATCGCGTATGCGTGTGCGTGTATCTTCGAGGACGCGCGAGCATTTTTTGTCAGGTTCAAGCATTTATGCACTTTATTGTAATACATTTTAAGTTTATTTTCAAGTGCGTTAATAAAATCCTCTCCGCTGCGCTCCGTTCTGTCTGCGCTGAGCCGTCGCCTTTTACGACACCCATGGGAAGAAATGGGATGGTTCTATTCTTTACATCCGGCACCAAACGGACATTATTATATAATTATTATTATAGTATAGAAGTATATACAAAGGTATTGAAGCAGTAGGATTAAGAAGATTAGGCTCAGCGCAGACAGAACGGAGCGCAGCGGAGAGACAGACATACAGAGCTACTTTCTTTATGATATTAATATGGAAGTCATCATCATCTGCCCAGCCTTTTTCCCAATGTTGTGGTCGGCTTCCAGTCTAACCGAACGCAGCTGAATACCAGTATTTTACATGGAGCGACTGCCTAACTGACTACCACAACCCAGTTACTGGGTAACACGATACCCCTTGGTAAGACTGGTTGTCAGACTTTCAGGCGTCTGACAATCCGTAACAACTGTCAAAGGTCTACAAATAACAATAACTAATATAATGCTTCTTGGCGGGAAAGTGAAGCGTCATGTTCAGCAGTTTGTTTAATTTTCCAAAATTTGTGTTTAGCCGAATATTAATGTGTAATAATGGTGGATTATTAACCATTAAGTGTTTGTGAACGTGCATTAGTGTAGGCAAATGAAACAAAACAGTGCAACTTCGCTTCAAGTTCTCTCAAGAAGTCCGCGTGAGGTCTCAGTAAAGTGCCACATCTTTACTGAAACTCAAGGGGAGTGGGCGGGGATATCATCATCATGCATTTACGAGTATAATTCATTTCATAAATACTATACAAGAGCTAAAACGTGACATTGGCTAAATGCACAAACCGTGCGAAGCGAGAAGGAAAAAAAAAAAAACTGATATAATAATATTTGTATGGAAGTATGGATGGGTAATGTTATAGAATGGAACCAAGAGTCTCGAGATAATAAACGCTTTGTATTGCCATACAATAATCAAAGCACTAAATTCCAATCAATATGGAGGGTAGATAAGTGTGATTCGATGAAACTTTGCCGAGATAAGGTAACTTTGCCCACGAGGCGGCTCTCTTTGACGCAACTTTCTGCTCTTCTATTATTATGACGAGCCTCTTTGTTTAGTCCGAGACGCTTCCTTTTTTGAAAAACGTTGCCTCGAATATTTTTTTCACAATTTCCTTTTGGAAGGATTTTAAAAGAATAGTTGAGTAGGAGTAGGAAATACGTTAATTTCGGTCGAACGATTATGACGGCATCGTTTTTCAATCCTCTTGCTCACCCTAATATAAAAATACATTCCCGAATTCGAACCCAATTTTCATGTTGCAACAGTAAGTTAAACAGATTCTATATTGAAGTGCGATTGTAACTAAATAACGGAGCTGACGGTTAACTTAGCATTAAGTGCTAGAACTCAGCAGAGCTCACTGACTTGTTGATTCACAAGTTGTTGAGCTCAACCAAGTAACGAAGTTGGGCATTAAAATATTGTAGCACCCTGTAACAGTTTATGATGCTACCATTTCTTAATAACTTTGTTTAATTTACTACGGTTTGTTTTAAAATGTGAGTATGTGTAAATTAAGGAAATTATCGCCTTGTACTTACGGTAATGGCAAATGTTAGCTTATTAATAGATTTCTCGTATATTGTAGACATTTCATAAGCAATACATCATACCTACTTACGTAAATCGGATTAGCTTTAGGTTTAATTTTTGTTAGTTTTTTTTTAAATCTTTTATGATGATAATGACCATAAGGGAAACTGGTGTGATGCTGGAAACAGAGCACAATGATAATAATTATGCTTACAAAATGACGCAAATGTAACTTTAGACTTCTGTTATTGATTTACCTACAGTCAAACGAGATGCTCATAACGGTTCGAAGCTGATGTTTATACATATTATTGTTACAAAGAAACGAAACTTTACCAAACCATCACACTTCATTACATAGAAAACGTCTCCAATGTACCTATAGGTTGGTTTCAAGACAAGTTGCCTCGGAGAGCTCGCTCCGGAATCAAAGTGACAGTATCGGAGTCTGTGACGTCATTGTTTTACACGTCGACCCCGTTCGAACATGCTGCGAACATGGCGTAGCTTATTTAGGAAAGTTTTCGAGTAAAACGTGCTATGTACGAGGCGCTAGTAATTATAAGTACAATGGTACTGTCAGATACACCGAGTTTTGTTCAGTAAGGAATGAGGTCGGCGTGGCTAGACAGAACGGAAGTATTTCGGCGTTCTGTTTCGTATGAGACTATGGTAAAATATGGTTTTCTAGAAGATAACTCAAACTCAAACCGTCTTAATACAAAACAAGATTTATATTTTGACATGGCTTAAACCATGGAGCCAGTTTTTGTAATTAGAACGTAACTGTGATTGAAATACCGTTTTTTATACAAAACTGAAAACTTAGTTCGGTACTAAGTTGTCAGTTTTGTGTTTAGGAACTTTACCATAGTCGGAATAAAGTTCAAAATTCAATAATGGCTTCATGTTTTAAACCTGGGTCTGAAGATGAACCTTGTTTTGGAATAAGGGCGAAAGCATTTATGTCAATTAAACCAGTTACAGGCACTTTAGAATTGTCAAGAAGTCGGTTAGTTACAAATATGAAGCTAGTTGCCCATTCCGAATAGTAGGTTCCTATGGAGAAGAACGAGCAAGAAACTCCACGGACACTTTTTTAAATTATTATATTGATACAAAGTATTGCTTGCATCATTCATATTGAAATTATACATGTGAGAACGACGCAAAACGTCAGAAGCGTCGTTAATAAAAAGATTAAAAACAAAAAAAGACAATTCAAAACTAAAATAATTAAAAATAAGCCGTGGCAGCTAAGAGATGACCAGTCCCAAATGACAGCGCCCGTTCACGAACATGACGCATGGATCAGCACCATTCAGCTCACAGAATTAGAATCTCTCTTTCCACAAATAATATTTTCGTAATAATAGTATAGAATACTCTTTGTTATGTTACAGATATAAATGTAGGAATTTTACATAGGGTGACACAATGGGCGGTCTTATCACTAAAAGCGATTTTTAAAGACAACCTTTGGATGGATTTAGGGGGAAAGAGAGACAATACTGCAGGTGATCTGTGGTGTACTATTTACATATAAAATATACAAAAAATACATAGATATCACATATTAAGCTTATCTATATAAATACATTCAATAATAATCATGAAACAAGTGCAAAGAACAAAATAAAAAATATTTTTAAGGAGAGAGATAGTGTGTTTTTACCATAATAAAATATCTCGAAGTTGAGATAGGGCTGAAAGGTAAATAATAAAGACAGTTCAGGTTCCATTTTCATAATATGAAATAATTAATATAAATCTCTGTTCAATGATTTACCGGAAGACAAAGAAGTGTAATAATATTAACTTATTTAAGAGTAAACTCAAAAAATACGTATGTACCCTATAACTTCACCATCGCCCCAGAGGCAAATATTGTATAAGAAGAAGCTTTGTATCTCATTAAAAGTGAACTGTTCATAAGTTCTTATGAGAAATAAATATCTTTAAACCTAAATATTCAACTGGAAACGGATGCTGGAAATACCTCTGCTTTAACTTAAATAAAAATATAACGATACAAAAACTAGCGGCGTTGGCGTGTATAGTTTTAAGTTATCAACACTTTTTTATACTACATAAAAGACGAATCTTCATTCACAACCAATATAACTTTAAACCATGTGAAATAACCCACATAGACCAGTGCTGATAGAAATGTACAAAACTCAAACGTGCAGTAGCTGAGTAGAAAACATAACATCACATCTCTAAAACCACCCAAGATGATGTCCCAACACCTGACGAGCATGTTCGAGCAGCTCGGAAACTTCACGAAGAACAACTTGACGCATAACAGCAAGATAGTGAAAGAGAAGGAGAATAAAGTGAATTCGAACCATGTTGGTGCTGGTGGAGGGGGAGGGGGGAACCAGCAGCCGTCTCCCTCACACAAGCATGGGCAGCCACCACCGCCGCTGAAGAAACCTTACAAGCTTCGGAACGTATCGTCGAGAGCTGAGTCGTACGACACGCTGTATGGAAACGGAAGTATGGTAAGTGTTAATTTTGTAATTTGCTGTATTTTTGACGGATGTGGTGTGACATCACAATAGCGTAATGGTGATTTATGGCTCTAAGCGGCGTGTGACGTCATATTTGTGACGTCATTGTAACACCTTTGCCTATACTCATTGATGTATTAAATAGGAAGATAGGGCACTCTCTAACATCACGTAAATATAAAATGGACTAGAAACACTCACATGTAAACACACCCACACAACTACATTTCCCGATGTAGTGCGTCTTGTGCTCGACAACCGAAATAGAGAGACATATATGCGGGTTATAGTGGGAACGAGATAGCAATAATTGTCACTGTTACGTACCCATAACTGTTGTGCAAGTGAAATCGCGTTAGCAGCCGAATGGTTTACGATTATGAACGACTTATGACGGAGCAGACATGAAATATTATTATAATTTTCAACTAATTAACATTTTTGGCTGTACTTACGAGTAAAAACTAATCCCGTGGGACTCGTTTTTAGTTTTTGCACTATTTGTGTACATTTTATAAACACAGGAAGGCATTGTTGCTGCTTATTTAGACGATTACTGTAATTTTACTTAACGTGCTACGCAAACGCCAGTTCGATTGTGACTGAGGTCGATTGTGTTCTTGCACCTAATTTATGCGGTTCACGTCGAGGAACGCGGACCATATCTTCCCTTATTTTACATCAATGCCTATACATTATGAAGTGCAAATAAATATATGAGAATATTTCAGTAGTGATAAGTGATGCTCTTAGGCATTTTTGTAGCTTCGCATCGATACAACGGTTCTGATTTAAACACTTGTGTTTGATGATATCGGCATGATTGTAGATCTGTAGGTAGATAAGGTTTGTGAACAAACTCATTGGTTCGAAAAGGGCAATAAGTTATTAAGTAAATAGGGCATTGCTAAAAGGAAAATATGAATAAACAACGTGTTATTCTTTCAATGTCATTAGTACCGTCCTAGACTTTCTGAATCTAATTGAGCATCCCATTAAATGTTGACAGCTCAAGTGCGGCTCGATTAACACTGGCTGCTCCAGCTGACTATGTTAAGCCTGTAGAAACGTTCCCAGGAAGTGGGCCATCAACTGCCATTACCCATCTGGAAATCTCTTAAGGCGCAGATATATGATTTTAGTGAGTTTTAAATCTGTTATTACGCCTTCATATCAATAAATTATGCAAAAAATGAATGATAAACTAAAACGCATACACATCAATTTTTTATGTGAATATTTAAGTACTGTAGTAAAATACTTATTGAAATTAATTCAGGAAGTAATGTCTACCCAAAGCATAAAATACAATATTACTTTCAAACTACTTAAGATATTTTCATGTTTTTTTTTTTGTATGAACAGAATATCTTATTATCTTTATTTCTATCTGTGATTTTTTTCAAATATTCACATTTTCGGTACTAAAAATAAATATTCCCTATGAATCTGAACGGCAGCGCGGCGTATATGCGACGCGCATTTTTATGGCCAAGGTCAACGGCGATTAAACGACTCTTAACCGACTAAGAAGCCAGGACGGCCGTTGCAGGTATCACTTAGTCAGTTGGGGGTAGTCTGATGAACCACAGTGCAACTGGGAGCTACATCATAAACGATGCCTAACCTTGTCGTGCTCGCTGTGCATAGCACCTAAACTTTGGAAAACTTTGGCAAGGCCAACTGGCCAACGCCAACGCTGTCAAAGTGGCCGAATTCTCGTCGAAGCTCATTTAAAATATACGTAAGTATAAATGGAATCATCAATACGACGAAGTCACCTGAAACTTTTGTTCCACTTATTTCAAATAGGATTTCATTATGACCAGTATCTGATTTGATATTATGCGACCGTAACTATTGCTGTGTGCTAACCAAACACATTAAATTATTTACTTGACAATAGACGGGACATAGCGAACAAAATTGTAATCCGATACATTTGTCCTAGTGGGCAAAAGTCGCTCAGTCTAGTATGCCTGCATGTCAAGTCGCAATTCGCATTCATGTCCACCAAAAGAAAATGCCTAATTGTGCAATATGGTATTGCAAGCAAATGTCGTAATGATAAAACGACTCGACGAACTTGACCACGATTTATTTTCGCTGAGACATGGATTACAATTTTTCTATGACATTCAAAAAAAGAAAAAAAGTTTTTTATTTTATGCTACATTTGACATTATATTGAATAGTGTTTGGAGACGCCTTTTAAGCAAACAAAAAAAACATTACTTCTATAGTCTCTCTATAGTATCTATCTGATAATTATCTCTTTGGTGCTAACCTACATCACTTTATTCTTGCCTGAGCAACCGGCAGCAAGTTCGTCATGCTCCCTTAGATGTCACTGCTTGCGGTAGCGTCGGGGGTCGGGTTGCCTCCTTCCCTCAAATATGGCGAGGGGGGTGATGGCTGATCTTTGCGTTATGCTCGTGAACGGGTGCTGCTTGTGGTGACTGGTCGTCTTGCTGACCATGGTTTTGTTATTGTTATTAATAATTAACTGTTTTTATTTTACTTCGATGGTGCTAGTTTATCATTTGTGACTTCGAGTTATAGCTGTAGCTTTATTTAAGCGGGCACGCCTATTATGTCTGGAGGCTTTTATTTAGATACCTTTTGTTTACGTTATTTCTGCTTGAGTATAGTTTTCGACGATTATTATATATATATATATATATATATATATGTATATTTGTATAATGGTGTGTGCTAGCTAACATAAGGCAAATAATTTAATTTAACGTTTTGTGTTGCGTAATGCAAATTATTTTATATTGTATTGTATAGCTTCAAGTTTTTTATGCGAACAGACAGGTGTGCTGCTGGGGAGTTTGTTGCGCCACTTCTTCTTCCCAGCTAAAGCTCTAGGAAGTGGTGAAGGGTGGGCGTTTTTGGGGGACTGTCTCATGTAATTTTTGACGTTCGAAAAGTGCTGATTCTCAGCCTAGTTTGAATAAATGACTTTTGATTTAACATAATTATTATTACTTTTTATTATACATCCTATTGCCTATCATTTCAGTGTCAAGTTAGTTTGACTGCTAGAAAATCACAATAATATGGCAAAAAAACAAATACATTTTCGCTAGAGCTCACTTCAAGTAACAAATATTTCAGTAAACGGCTTGAATAAGTTGAAATAGTATTTTATTGAACTGCTGTCAATTAAAATCAAAATTAAGAAGAAATCCCAGTCTTAATTAAGATATCCTAATTAGCATAAGATAGAGATACAAAGAGATACGGAGTTGCTTCTGTCTTTTTATTACAATTCGCACCTTACGTTCGCAATATTAATGAAGTTTCAATTAAGTAATAAAGTTATTAAGAACTTAGCAAATTAATTAAGAATAAACTCTGCTTTTAAGTTAATCAGCGTTTCATAAAACACCGTTTGAATGGACTGGTGTTTCAAAAATTAAAAAGAAAATTTCAATTCAGGTAGAAATATTATTTCCTATTTTAATTACCTAATATGAAAATTAGTAATGGCTTGTTTTAATGTTAATTAATGTAAAATTATCAGTGATTGATTCAATAAACATTTGGTATTGGAATAATTATTATGGGTAGACTACAAACATATTATTGCAAGAGTGATCTTTATAAAAAAAAACCTTACCAGCTTTCCCGTGTCTTAACTTTATAAATACGACAAAAATATTTAAAAACCATACAGTAAAAATCGCCTGGTAGAATACATTTTTTTTCTGGTTATATGGTACTATAGAGGTATAAGGAACAGGGTGTAAAAATATTGTATTCCTGTTGTCCCTGTATGCCATATACTCGTCACGGGGACAGGGGGACGTGTTTAAATTTATTTCCCGTTGTCACCATAACGTACGAAGTAAACCTTTTTTTAATAGAAATAGCTAGGTTAGGTTAGGTTAGAACTGTGACCACACAACGCGTGCCTGAAAAATATTTTGGAATGTAAAACCAAACCACGGGGACAACGGGAAGTATTTTTAAATATTTAATTGAAGTACCGCTGTCCCCGTAGGACGGGGGCACGGCGCCGCGGCGTACGGGGCAACGGGAATAAACGGTAAAATTCACTCATCCTCCATAGAAACGGTGTGTCGCGCCAGTATGTAGAAGTTTAGTGTAGTATGTGTGTGAATAATAATAATAATAAGTGAATAATAGTAACAATGCTGTGCTATATATATAACACATGAACAAAATGTTTTTATTAATTATCAGACTCTAAGAAAGTGCTACGGAATTGTGTAAAAGTGCAAATTGACACTATTCTTAATTATAACGTAATCTATTACGTAAAATAATTAGTTATAGTTAAATTGCTTATTAGTCTATTAGGCTAGATTGTAATAAATTATTAAGAACTTTAGATCTTTTTAACAAAATTAAATAAAAGTTGGATTTCGACTCACGCCGCTAAGCTGAGGGTTCAAAATACAGTGCGCGGCAAAAAACCTCGCTTTAAAAAGAGCGCCCATGCGCACGTAGGCTTAGACCGATTCCTTTCACGTCTTGCTGAAACAAAGGTCCACAACACGTCCTCAGAACTATAAAACGAGACTATCCCTCAGTTAGGAGTCACGTGAGGATCACAAAATGGCGTCATACCCCGCGGACAAGGCTGTAAAACCCGCCGTAGATTGGAACGCAGTTTGCCGCCTTTTCGATACTCTACGACACGTATTTTGTGTATTGGACGGATATTTAAGTGCTGTCACAAGATTTGGGTTTATTTTTGATATCAGAAACGGCATACGTAAAGAAAAGACAGTGGATACCTTTATTGGATGAATTGAAATGAAACCTACCTCTCATATATTATATGTGGAATGTTCTTAAGGCCCGCCTGCACCAGAATTTTTTTCATAATTTTTACTGTCTCTGCCATCTTCAAACGCGCGACTGACAGAAACAAAACGTTTTAAATACTTTTAGCATTAAACAGCTGATTTTTTTCGCGATTTAAGGTTTGGTCGCATAGTAAAAGTTGTTCATAATGATGAGTACAATGACCCCTTAAGAGGTTGTGCGTTAATTCTGGGACATGTTGTATACTGTAACTGAAATTGAATCACTGACTAGGCATCATCTTCACCAGGCCACACAACCTCTGTGCAATCGCCGATCTAGGGTTTGCTAAAATGTTATGAATTAGCCGTCTTTCTTTGATATTTGCATGAAATAGCTATAACACGACAAATTAACGTAGGGAGTCAATTTGCTTAATTAATTATTTCCTTGTCTGTAACTTTTTTCAATTGAATATAGGCGCACAAATGCAAATTGTTTCTTGGAAAAGTCACGTTTAAAGTTGTGATGTCTTACCTTTCTAGAAGCGAATATTATACAAAAATAAAACGTAAAAATTAAAAATAAAGCTTAATTATAATTGTTGCGTGGTGAACAGCAATAAATAAACCGCTGGAATAAGTTATTTGCGTTTAATTGGAGAGCGCAAACTATGGCAATCAATTACCTACAACCACCAAAAACATTTCATGTGAAGTAGGTTGCCAAGACTTATTAATGCTTATTCTGTTAAAAAGTTATTAGATTGAATGTAGAGCCAAACCCCTGACTCTGCAAGGCCTAACTCTACAAACTCTTGGTCAAAATGTACGTTTTAATTTTTACCGGATTTTAGTATTCTTATGGGCATTTTTATTATCCATTGTATCGGGGTGGGAAAGTCAGGGAAATAATTTTTTTAGAGAATTGACTACCAACTTAAATTGTCTGTACCTATAAAAAAACACAACTGTAATTTTTTCACAGTTGTATGAAATGGATATAACGCGGCAAATTGATGTAGTGTCATAAACAATTAATTTACCTTACTCATCATCATAATTTCAGCCGAAAGACGTCCACTGCTGGACATAGACCTCCCCCAAAAGGATTGCTATAATCGCCACGCTTGGCAAGCGGGTTGACGATCGCAGTATGGTGTTAAAATGCATAGAGAACGCTGCTGCCCATTCTCTAGTAAGTGCCTTAGTCGCTTTACCTGACAGTAATTAATAGCGATGCCAATAATGCAAGTCCCTGAAATAACAGATAAGACAAGGCTTCTTTTGTAAATTAAAGAAGAAAAATATAACCTAACTAGTGGAACGAAATACAAAATGCAGAAAATTTTATGTCCTATTATTATATGTATATTATACTATTGAAGATTTTATTTTATTTTTTATCCACTACGCGGAAGCTCTTGGCCTTCATCTAACCTGATGGTAAGTAATGATAAGACCGAAGGTGGAAGCGAGCTTCATCCGGAAACCTCAACCACAGAGGAATGACAAAATTCACAAGGATTTACAAGAAAACTAGAATCTTTAAAATGTAAGTACCAATGTATATTTTTGACACTACTTGTTACAGCTAATAAAGACTTGTTATAAGGATTTGAAATATTTTTTTTAAATCATTTTACTATAATTAATTATTTTAAAAGTTATTAAAAAAAATAGATAAAAATTTACCCATTATATTATTAATAATAATTTAATGTCTATTTCTTTCTTTTTTTATGTTTTTTATAAAAATATAATCAATAAGTAGGTATGTATACTTACGTAATAATTGAAAATTAATTATAATAATATTAAGGTTTGCATTATATTTTTAGTACTTTAAACTTATAATTTTAACGTTACTCTTAATAAGAATTGATTACTTACTAGATTTTCGTTCTAACGACAGTCATCAACTTATTTTTAAGCATTTTGAACCGTAGCTCAATGTAACAATCGGAAATAAACCTTATTCCACACAGACAACGTTCCTTCAAGAAACCACATTACATCATCATTCTCCCCCTTATCCCAATTTATTTGTGGTCGGCGCAACATGTCCCTTTCTTCCACACTTCTCTATTAGTCGTCATCTCGGCAGTCACTACCTTTCTATCCTCATAGTTTCTTTGGTCTTCCCCTACTTATATAGCCCTCCACATTCATATTAAAAACTTTCCTCATGACATTTTTCTCATTCCTTAAAGCGCTGATAAGAGGCACATGATATAGGCTTGTCTTAAACAAAAACATAGCCAAATCTATGTAGTTTGTGGTAGTGGAAAAAATATATGTTATTCTTGAACATATTTCTCCGAACTTGCTTGTTACCAAAACACGTTTAGAAAAACAAAATATACAAATTAACGGTAAACTAACCCTTTACTTTGAGTTTCTATCCAAAATATCCGTATTAAATATCAACGTACGGTTGATATTTAATTAATAACAAGAACGTCTGATTTGTATGCAGAACTTGGTTGTTTTTAATTTTCGATTACGCAACTAATTTTTGAGTAAATAAATAATTGCTTCTTATTTTGCAATAAATTACAAGCGTTGTATCATCGCGCTTCTCTTTCTTTTGTATGCAGTCTGACAGTCACAGCGGTTTACCTGCTGTCAGTGTCTTAAAAGCATTCACAAATAGGGTTAGTGTCATGCTGACTGTAAAACTGTGCCAAAATCTCTAACCACATTACATCACTACTTTTTTTCACAAACTTTAATCAACCATTATCTACAATAGTACGTTTTTACCGTTTCCCCCTGCCAATTACATAAACAGGGTTAAGTCCCAGTGTCGGGACATTCCTTTTCATCCGATACAATCCTGAAAACGGATTGCTTGTAGCGATAATAAAGCCAGTGCTACACCGTTAGATAACACAATAAGCTTAGCAAAATGCTGGCAAGTTAAGGCTATTTATTACACAGACGACATGTGTTCATTCTTGAGGACCTGTGCTATTGTATTTGAAGATTTTGTTCTTGTATTTTCATTGTAGGTTTTGTTGTAAGTTGAGGTGAAGTTTATTTGTCATGTATTTTCTTCAATTCTGTAATACTTTCTTTTGTTAAATTTTACGGTCTCAGTTTTGTGTTAAGCTATTCTGTATGTACTGAACTGAAACTTCAAGTTATGGGATTTGTATACGCTGTTGAATGGGTCGCACACACCTTGGATGCTAGTTTGAATGATAAGTCACGGATAGCCAAAGATGATGGTTTATTGAATATATTTAACTACCACGTAACTAATGCTATATGAATGAGTACAGCTGAATATGAACGCTGGTCGTGTACTGTCGCGTTACACTATATTTTGTGCAAGGTGACGGAAAAGTGCTAATCTATCAATGCACGCGTGCCATGTACGATACATGACTCGATGTCTATTAATTTGTAAAAACTGAGAATAGCGCAAAAACTACCAAGCATATTTTTCTGGAACCTTCACCAATTTAAAGATAATTTAATTATTGTTCTTTTAGTATACGCGTTTTATTAAAATACCTTTTGCTTTGTGTATAATAAATTAATAATGCGTTAAATTGGGGACAGCGCTCCTTGATGGGCGATTACTGGCTGAACGTACGACACGTTGCGTGAGCTCAGTACAGAACACGCAAGCTAACCATTCAAGGTCACTGGCATATATCTGCGTCTTAAGTGGACATTTGAATACGGAAACTGGCATGAGTAACATACATCCTCATTTTAGATTTGCTAAACATGTAGAGCTGGTTTGATTTAAAACTGCACGCTCGAAATGTGTATGCAACAGGCAGTGCAGGGGCGTGCAATAAAATTAGAATAGAATAGAATAGAATACTCTTTATTATGTACACCATAAAAGTTACAGATAAAAATGTTTAAATTTTACATAGGGTGACACAATGGGCGGTCTTATCGTTAAAAGCGATCTTTTACAGACAACCTTTGGATGGATTAAAGGGAGCAGGAGTGACAATACTGCAGGTAGTCAGTGGTGTACCAATTAACATATACAATAAATACATATATACACAAAGCATACACTTATCTAATAAATATATACATTTAAACAATAATACACATGAAACAAGAGCTGTATTGGAACAAGAGCTGGATGACCTGTATTATGTAATGATGATGTTTAAGGAGAGAGGAAGTGTTTTTTTACCTGAAACTTAAAAGTGGACAAAGATTGAGCACGCCTTACCGACACGGGCAAGGCATTCCATAACCGCACTGCTTGAACTGTAAAAGAATTGTCATAAAAGCTAGTGGAATGCATCGGCATCTCTAGTCTCAAGTTTTCCGAAAATTAAACGATCTGTACCATATTTAGCTAATCTGACATCCATTAGGAGCAGTGGTAGCCTAGTGGTAACGGCCGCAACTTGTAATAATTGTAGGTCATAAAGCGATTTACTTTGTATAAATAATTTCATCACCACTGCTCTCAAAACGGTGAAGGAAACGGAGGAAATCGGCATGTCCTTGAACCAAAAAATTCGAAGGCATGTGACATCTACCAACTGGGCCCGCGTGGTGGTTTATGGCCCGCTCCCTCTCACCAAGAGGAGGCCTGTGTCCCAGCAGTTGGAGCATTATAGGCTGATTATGCAGCATTCAGATGGGCAAGTCACGTATTTTCAAGAACTTTCTTATTCAAATGTTTGCTTTAGTCTGTGAAAATACCTCAAATGTCAAAGATTAGTCAAAAAAGTAGGAATCATTTTTGACTAGTCAATGTTAAAGGTGTCGCTGGGGGCGCCAAACTTCACCTAAATTTTCAACTCCGATAATTGGAAATCCGAAAATGTTCTTCCTAACATTTTTTATCCTAACAATCACAATTCCTAACTACTCTGTCTCTAATGTTCATAATTCCGAAGCATTTAACTTCATAATGTCAGTAGCAATAAACATCTAATAGATTTTATTTGTTTTCCTATATTTTCTCAACATAACCATCTTTTACAATATTATTCAAAGTCATATTTTAATTTTATTTATAGCGGTGTGTACCTGCAAAGATATCCATAGGTTAGGTTAGGTTAGAACTGTGACCAACTACGCGCGAGCCGAGCGAGCGAAGCGAGCGGTGCCGCGGCAGCGGCCGGCGAGCGCTACCTCGAAATTGGTCGCGAAATTTTTATAAGTATTTTTTTATAGTGCCCCCAAGACGACATTCTGACCTGAATTTCATTCATTTAAGACAAAAATCTGTGAAACGACCTTAAATCATTCTAAACAGTTGGTTTTTTAGACATAATTATCTCGGAAGAACAATTTCGGGTAAAGAACTTTAGTTGAGCCAATATGGACCCGTGTCGCTGAGATGAGATTCCGTCTAGATTCTGAACGATTCAATTACGAGAAATGGCTGTTAGTGTTGTTACCAACTTTGTTCACAGGATGATTTTTTTATCCCAGCATGGGATATTCTAGATTGTTCTAGAAGGTTAACCTCGCAAGAGTAGATGTAGGATAAGCATGCAAAAGTTTTACGTTTCGAAGTACAAATAATAATTCTCTCTCCTTTTGTTATATCAATGCCTTTTTGCATGGACTTAGTAAGTTTACTAAGATGTCTTTGACTTCCATAATTCAAAGATATTATGAACGCTACCCATGATTCTTACGGCTAGAATACGACCCATTATGAAAAGGGAAAATGGCGTGAATATAAACTGAATACAATATAATACTTTCCTTATATTATAACCAGCTTCGAATACAAGTTAATCTGGTCATTCTTAGATATGCCTTGGATTTCTTATTTATTGTGAACCTTTCCGGACGGTTATGATATCCTAGTAACCGTTAAAGATATTTAAAGGAAATAGTTTTGGAATATAATATATATATATGGTAATGGGTCCTTTAGATAGTTTTATGGCTTTCCAAAAATATAGTAAATAAATCATATTTTTTTTAGAATTAAAAAAACATGGTTTGACTATTACCGTCTTATTACAAAACAAGATTTATATTTTGACATGGCTTAAACCATGGAGCTAGTTTTTGTAATGAGAACGTAACTCTGATTGAAATACTGTTCTTTATACAAAACTGAAAACATACAATAATTTAACAACATAGAATAATTTCAGATTTTTATCTATGCAAACTTCGGAGATAAAGGGGGTGGAACGGTATTTTTTTTACAGTTTTCATCAAAAGTCGGAAACTATGCTGCCTAAAAAAAATGTTTGGGAATGTGAATACAGCGCTCTTTCATATGATACCCCACATGCCCTAGTAGCCCCATTTCAAATTTTTAAGATCCCCTTTCAGTCCCTTTTGCAAAAAAGATTTTTTTTTTAATTCCTTGTTTGTTTGCAAAATAGTTGGGCAAACGTCATCACTATTCTAAATTTCAAGTTGATAGCATTAGTAGTTCTTGAGATATCGAGATGTGTCAGACAGACAGACATAATCTCACCATAAGGGTTCCTTTTTACCATTTTGGAACCCTAAAAATGAGGAACTATTTATAATTTTTATAAGAGCTAGCTCGGTCTTTTTTTAAGACCGCCCATTGTGTCACCTTATGTAAAATGTCTAAATTTAAATCTGTAATTTTTATGGTATACATAATAAAGAGTATTCTATGTATCCAACTTCAATAAATATTATAAAAAATAATGTTAGTAAAAAAAATAATTATGTTCGCGGTTAATGATTATCGCGATAAATGATTTTCAATCAAAGTTCTTTAGAAAACATGAGTTTTTCTTATTTTCACCACTAATACTTAGAAGTATATTTTTTTAACAAAGAACCAGCCCACATAATATATTAGCTTTTTTGCAACGAAGAACCAGAGACAATACAAAAAAATAGACATCATTTACATAAAAAACTACCCTTTTTAGGGTTACGTACCAAAATGGTAAAAAGGAACCCTAATGGTGAGACTAAGTCTGTCTGTCTGTCTGTCACCCCCTGGTCAGATAAAAATCTGAAATTATTCTATGTGATAGAAGTTTATGTAAAGATTACAGGAAAAATAAAACGATGTCTGTAAATAGCACAGTTTTTCAGAAATCATCAACATCATATATACGTACGGAACCCTCGGTGCGCCAGTCCGACTCGCTTTTGACCGTTTTTTTACATATGATTAAGAGCAGTATTAAGCTTACACTATATTGCAAAATACTCCTATTATAACAGTTTACTTTCTACACAATTTTATTAAAAATGGTTTTTTTTTTCGAAACTGTAATTGTGTGGGTTGGTTCCCTTTTGCATAGGTACGTACAATCTAGTAGTCGCTTTTTAAAAGACCCTTGTTTGTTAGGAATCAAAAACAACTATAAAAAGTACCAAAAGATCGTGTATTAACAAATGGTCTACAACAATACAGTTACTTTGTTCTGGGGGTAGCACAAATTGTTGTCATGCTATTTAATCAAGATACCACTAAATGAATATGCCGTTCAACCAGTATTCAATATTATTGAAACGATAAATAGTTTCAAGACAACATTGAAACTGTACGCAACGAACATAGCTGAAGTAGTTCTAATGAAGTTTCAGCATTATTGGCAGCTTAATCTTAGACCGAATATGGAAATTGCTGAACATTATGCTGGAGAGATACCTAATATACCTACCACGCTTATTTTATAGTAGAAAGGTATTTAGATAAATTGATATCCTTACACTATTTTTACATCATAAAAATTACATTACCTATTTAAAAAAAAATTACATTACACAAACTTAGGTATGGCGTAAAGGCAAATATTACACGGTTCAACCAAATTGGTTCACCTTGTTGACAAAATTTGTCCACGCAGAAATGAAAGGTATGGCTGAGATTGGATGAAAGAAAGAAAGAATAACATTTAATTGGCAACAGTTCGTGAAACACAAAATACAAATGAATAAAACAAAGTGAAAATAATGTTTTATTAAAAACAGTGTGGTCCTTCATGACTGCGCCAAAAAGGTCCATTTCAGCATTTATATGATTAACAAACAGTTTCAACATACCTAATACATATTTTTATACTAATTATAAATAAACGAGTAATCAAATATAATTAAGTATTGTGATGATTCACACCCATGCTTCAAACACCATTCAATTTGGTTGTTGTTTCATCCAAATTGAAACACAAAGGTGAACCATGTAATATAGGCACAACCACAGAAGAAGGAGACGCTTCGGTAGCCGCTGCTTAAGACGGCATTGCAACACTTTCCATACAAACCAAGCGCGTCACTGTTTACTCGGACTATGACACTAATCGCATAGAGAAAATGACGGCTTTGAATGGTGATTCGGACAGGAGTTGTGCGCTCAACGCACTTTCGGCACCGCGTATTAAATTAGTACTGCCATCTCTAAATGTTTCCGTGCTATGTGGGCATAACGAACAAGATCCAAGCTAACAATGTATGTCATGTATTATAATAAATGTATGTTTTGACATGGAATACCAATGAGTTAGTCAAAGTGGATACGTAATTGATTTTCCCTTGTATACATTTTCAGCACTAGAGCAAAGTTTGGGCATGTCTTTCCTTCCCCTCAAAATCTCACACAGGGCCTAAACCAGTTATCGGTGAAATGCGGTCAAAAGTCACAGAGTAACAGGAATTAAGGGGAAGAATTGGATCTATCCCTGGATTGATTCTGGAGTTTCTTGCACTTCTTTTCCACAAGGATCTTTTTTTTAAATTCTTTTAAATATTTTATTTCAAATAAACCTACATGGGCACTTATGAACGTCAGAAGCTCACACGTTTTTAATTGGTAATTTTCTATGGAGAAGATCTGGCAAAAACTCCAGTTACCTACTCTTTTAAAAATAATTGGCCTTTACAATGATTTATAATTACACTGTAAATTGGTATAGGACAGGGTAGGCCTATCAACAAGTGCTTGGTACATCTAACAAAATAGGAATGAGCAATTAGCAACCTTGTGACTAACTGACCGACTCCTTGGCAATGTTTAAAAGTACCAGTAAATACTTTAATTAAAATAAATGCTTCTTAAGTTTAACTGCCTCGTTGGTCCACTGATCGCAAGTGCTACTGTTGAGCATGAGGTCCTGGATTCGATTCCCAGGTCGGGCAAAGTGTTATTGGGGTTTTCCATAAGTAATTTCTCAGTAGCAGAACAGAGTCTGAAGAATTAAATAAACTTACGAGTGACGGAAACTGACCAGTGATACGCGGAGTCGGTATTATTGTCAAAGTAGAATGAAAAAGGAAAATATCTAAGACAGTGAAACATCAAATCAGCTTTCTCTGTAAGTCCGATGTACAGTGTAAAGTATATCTTATCGTGACATATTTCCAGCTACTTCCGCCGCTCCTTTGTCGTTGAAACAAAAAGATTTATCTTACGATCTTCCGACGGCCACTGTTCTAACGGGGGTCAGCTTGTTGGCTTTTACTTGTCATGATCTCTGTGAGGGAGGGTGTTTAGTTTTGTTTTATTTTTAATCAAATGAATATTACAAAACGTAAACAAAATACTATTAACATAGGAAAAAATAGGATTCTTTGTTTGGTCTGTAATAATTGCTCGATACCAGTCAGTTATAACCACTGTAGGTCGAGGGGTTTTCTCCATAAATAAATAGGGAATATATTTCCAGCGCTTTTATTTTTATCCATATTTTAGTTTAGTATTAGTTTTCTTCTCATACTCAGATTTAGCTTTGACTAAACTCAATCAGTAGATACTATAGAGGTATGAGGAACAGGGTGTAAAGTTCACTCATCCTCCATAGAGAAGAGAGGATCTTCCGACCAGACGGGTGTCGTGTCTGGTGGGCAACTGACCGACAGTTGATGTCGGGATGTTGTATAATAATATGCCAGTCGCACGGTAAACTCTGCTTGCGCGATGCAGGATTTGCCTGAAGTCAGGTCATTGATGCGTAGTAAATTTAAAGACATAATATTTACTTCTGCCAAACTGCACAGCAGTTTGTTGGCAGACATAGCTCCTTTTTATATTGTAAGTAAAATATATAATTTGGTTTTTATAATTACACATTTTCACATAAGTAAAGGTTAAAACTATCTTGCATTCTAATTTCTAAACATACAAACAATTGATTTTTTTCCTTTTAAGTACAGTAGCACCCAATTGATATGGCTTACCGATGTACCTGCGCAGAAGGTGAATTTTAAAAGTGCGGGAAATGTTATTAACCAATCGGCATGCTCCACGCACCGCGGTTCTTTTTCCTGTACCGCTATTGGTCGGCAGCTGCCGCCATGTTAGCGCGCGCCGCGTGGCATGTTTGTCAGCCGCCATACTTCTGATCGAGTGCACGCTAGCAGCTCCAGTGTATTATGACCCTTATAGTAGTGACCTAAGGTTGATTGTAAGTTTTAAGCATTCTTTCGTTAATCTTCGGGGCCATACTTTCTTTTCTGTGCGAACGAAGATTCACGACGCGCCTTATCAATTGGGTACCACTGTACGCATGTGGTGTTGTAGATGCCACCACAATACTCTATGAACTCCGCGCCCTTATATTATCCGGTTGACTAAATAAAAGAGGTATTTTTGTATTAATACAGGGTGTCAAAAGACCCATCTCGAAGCCGTCATCAACGCATTCTGTACATCAAACTAAGAAATTCTGTGCAAAAATAATTGCAGGGAAACAACTTTTGGTGTTAAATTCACTGTTTACGGTAGGGGCGCAATGTAACGCACTTAAAAAATTGTGCTTATGGGTACGTACAATGGTAAAGGGATTGTGGATTTAATTATAGTATTTATAACTAGAGATCGGATATTCGGATGCATATTCACCTAAAGTTTGAGAGTTGACTAGTATGGAGTGTGCTTCGGTACGGGCAAAAGTGTGGATTTTCAGGACTGATTTTTTTTAAAGAAATACTCTTTTGTACTGTGTATCCTCGAATAAATATATTTAATTTTAGAATAAAAGGTTTTAAAGAAATATTAATAGTATTTTTTAAACGTGTTATATTTTCCACAAAGTTCTTGCCTAGTTCTAAATAGATAAGAAATATTTGTTATACTTCAGAATACAAAATTGTATACCTACACACTGTTCTTAATGAAACCCCGCGATCCCAGAATAAAGATATATTTTAAGAAGCCGTTTCCATACTTTGACCTTTGCTGGAAAAAAAACGTACTTTAGGTAAATATGCATCCGAATATCCGATCTCTAGTTATAACACTTAAAACTTGTTTCCGTTAAAAAATTAAAAAGGTTGAAACCTGGACCTTCAATATCTTTGTAACCAGAAAGTTCCCAGATATGGTTCAGTACATAAAACATATATTATTATCATAATACCGGGAAGAACAAGTGACTCTCGGTTTCACTAAAGGTATTTTTACACCACTTGTATTAATTATTCCTAAAAACGAAGCTACGCTTGCTATGCTTTTTGCGAATTCTAATTTGGTCCTATAGTTAAAGTTGTTTATATTGATGGGTAGAACACCCCCTTAAATTTTGTCGAATGTTTTCAAAGTCAGTCTGTATAATTAGATTACCATTATACTTTTAACTAAAACATACTTTTTTTTTTTTCTTTTTTTTTATATAATCTATCACAGCTGGTGATACCTTATTCACATTACAATCTAGCCTATTCGCTAATAAGTAATTTAAATATAACCTAAACTGCTAAGTAAATATAAAATTAAGAAATCGTCCAATAACGTCTTTCTTATTCACTTTATGTTAAGGGGAAGACACTTAATTCACGTGTACTTTAGTCAGCACTTGCACTATAGTTTAAGTTCACTCACACTGCACTAAACTAACTCAAAAGGTTTTACCCTTTTTAGTCTTCGCACTAATTCAGTGATGTCAAGGAGCTGGATCGCCTCGACATTCACGTGATGATGAAGTCTGTGTTCGTGAGCTTCTGCATATTTTTTTATTACTATGTTTACGACATCCATCTTGAGGTCCCGGTGGAGGTCGCTGTTTCTAATGTACCAGGGCGCGTTGACTATATCCCTGAGTACTTTGTTTTGGAATCGTTGTATAATTTGACGATTGTTTTGGCTGGTGCAACCCCACAGCTGAATACCATAGGTCCATACAGGCTTTAAAACTTGTTTGTACAATAACAATTTGTTAGATATTGACAATGGCGACTGCCTACCAAGTAGCCAATACATTTTTTTGTATCTAATATCTAGTTCGGCTCTTTTCTTTTTGACATTCTCTTTCCAGCGCAATTTAGCATCCAGAGTCATGCCGAGATATTTAGCAGTATTCGCGTATGGTATTGGTTGATTATTCATGAACACCGGAAAGTATTGTGGCTTTTTATTGGTGAAGTCAATGTGGATAGACTTGCTTTCATTGAGTTTGATACGCCATGTTGCAGTCCACTCGTAGACACGGTTTATGGACTCTTGAACCTTTTCTACGGCTTCCTCGTGACTATTTCCAACAGCCATGATAGCTGTGTCGTCAGCAAAAGTTGCAATGAAATTATTTTCTAGCTCAGGAATATCGCAGGTGTATAGTAAGTACAGTACAGGACCAAGTACACTCCCTTGCGGTACTCCAGCTTTTATCTGCCTAAGATCTGAATACGCGTTTCTTTGTCGTATCCTAAACAATCTGTTTGATATATAGGACTCTAAGATGTCTGAAAATTGTTGAGGCAACATTGTTTTTAGTTTATAAATAAGGCCATCATGCCATACTTTATCGAAAACATACTGAAAACAGTATTTTTCAAACTCGTATAACCTCGCAGGGAATGGCCCTACAGGTTTGGTCCCATAGTGAAAAGTGAAGAAAATAATTTTAATATGTTCTAACGGAATATAACTTTTTTTTGTTTGGATAATACTTTCATAATTTAGCCCAAAATGAATGTTCTCCTTTCATCTATAACTAATGTCGGAAAATTTCAATGAAAATGGGCAAGTTACTCGTTAAGTTGTCAAGAAACGCAACTTGAGGCTTACAGATTATGCATTTGATATAACTAAGCCTCTTCCAGACGATTTTGGGTTACATAATTGCTTGTGATACCTATCAGTTTTAATTAATTTTAAGGATCCTTTCAGATGATTAATATCGGATGATTAATAAATCTAGATTTCCACACGAAATTTATTATTTCACCATTTTCACTTCTTCTTGGCAACTTCAAGATTTACTGAGAATATAAAATCGGTGCTTATCTGGTTCGAATCTGCAACTTAGTGCTCAAAAATCGGGCCCTCTAATCACATGGCCATCAAGACATGAATAAGGGTCACGAAACTAATCGTCACTAAAGTTCATTGACATACATACATAAACTCAGAAAGAGCACAAAGAGCAATACCTTAAGTAATGACTAGAAAACCCTACAGATTCTCAACAAATGAACTATACTCTAACTGCGAAGTCCGTACGGTACGTCAGCTTTTTGTGCTTCGATCCATTTTAAGAATTCATGCTAAGTTGCCGCCGCCAAATCTAAATAAGCGATTACATCTCATCACTGGTGCTCAACATAAAACCACTTTCACAACGCATCAATTGTATACAGGGTTGAATTAAATTAGCTAGTGAAACTCCACAGACGTGATTGGTATCGATATCTAAACATGATCAAACAAAAAACAAAATTAATTTGAGAAGTTTTTTTTTTTTGGGTCTGGACTTTGGGAGGACGTTGGGGTCACATGAAAAATAAGTTTTTTTGTGTCCTATACTTCACAGACATGATGGGTACCAATATTTAAACATGATAAAAACAAAAGAAAACAAGTTTCATCAACGTAACAACACTTAAGAGGCAGCGGTCCGTTGACACCAAAAAAAAAATCGACAACTTTTTTAAATTTATATTTGACGTGTTTAGATATCGATACCCATCATGTCTGCGGAGTTTCGCTAGCTAATTTAATTTGACTTTGAAGTGCCACTAACATAGTTTTAAGCTATATTTATTAACACGAGTTTTTGTTTTATACTTTATATATGTTAGTTTGTAAGGTATATGTCTATGGGCCATTGTAGCCTGCAATAAATGTTTTATTATTATTATTATTTATTTACTCAGTAATTATATTTACAATAAAATTAATAAATAATTAAAAATCCTAAAACTCAAAACCCAAGCCGTAAAAACTAAAGTAACTGAGCGACTACTAGAGAGGGACTTTGCCTACACGGAGTCTCTACTTACATACATCACCTAATCTTTCAAGCACCCCACCTTATCACACACACACACACACTTCCACACAATATTTACCCTCCACCACATGCACACACACCCTCACGCGCATATATACGTACAATCACATAAATGATTGCAGTGGTAGAACAACTCCGTTCATTAATTGTTGTACTCGTAACAGTCATAGTGTATAGGAATTTTGTGGCCGTACACTGTTTCTCAAAATACAGGTACCTAGACTCAGAGCCAGGGTGTTAAAAATGTTACTACAGATTTTAAAACAAACGTATAACTAAATGTATAACTCTCTACCCACTGATCTGTATTTTTTGATGAATAAACATTATTACTTTAAGCAGTAAACAAGCAATCAACAACCAACAAGCAATTATAAGTGGCTGTTGAACTGATCCATTTGAAACCATTTGCCTATTCATCAGGTTTCCGAAGTAAGCACGGATCCCCTTGTTAGAGCCTCGATGCCTCATTTCAATAAAGAACCTCCAAGAGCTTAGGTATGTATTTTACGATCTTTGACGACAAAGTGGAGATGAAACAGAAGGGCAAGTCAAAAATTAAGGAAGAGATTATTTACATCAATCATAACATCACGTCTGTTGCGGCTAAGGGTTAGGCAGAGGTTTACCTATGTACACCCTATATCGCCAGTTATGGTTAAGTCCCAAGAGATAAGGGGCGAGCCTATTGCCATCAAACCGGACACAACACCAGGATGCTTTTGAGAAATTCCACATGGAAAAACACAATAACACTTTGCCCGACCCGGGAATTGAATCCAGGACCTCATGCTCAGCTTAATCGCTTGCGACCACTAGACCGTTGTTCTAGGCAGTCGGAAAATGCGAATTTAGTAGTGATATGTTCTATCAAGGTAGGTACACATGAACTCAAAGATCTCTAGTTTATAAAGCTATAGGAAAACATTAGTTATGTCTCCGTGTAAAACCATGATCGTTTTACTCATAATTTATATATAGTTTTCTCCTAATAAATTTAATAAACAATTTTTTTGTAGCACTTGGCAAACGATCTTAGAAGACTGTACTTAACTTTTTGAGTTTGATCTGCATTTACAGATATTGAAAAAAAAATACAGTCAAGCAAGCAAGCAAAATGGGCAATTTTGGCAAAAACATTTTTGATTTGATAATCGATCGTGTGTCGTTTGGGATCAAAAATAGTTTTTGTTATTAAGGATCTAAAAACTCTATTGAACCAACTCCGGTTTGAGTATTTATTAGAAAAGTCAGAAATCGCTAAAAACTTTTCCCATACATTTTGTAGGAAATGAGAATCAAACCTACTTTTTTATTACTGACTGGCCGCTACAATGAAAACTGGCCGAAAATGAACAAAATAATTAACACTTCGAATTTGGAACGACTCGCGTTATAATTTTATTTGCTTTAAGACCCTCATTCACAGACACAGAGTAGGTACCTACATTTATATAATGCCCTCATTTTCATAGTTTGCTGATTGTGATTTCAGCAATTCTGCAAAAAAAATTCCTTAAAATAATTTAGAGCGTATATACTTGTATTTGAAAAGTTTTTTTTTGAGATTTCTGACATTTGTAACGGACAGCCAAAAAAAAAACGGCAATCTTAAAAAAGTAAGTTGAAGTCTTAACTCGGGTGCGTAGTCCTTGCAACCGGTGTGCGTGTATAACCAGATGTATGAACGTAAACGAAGCAAAAAGAGCGTATAGTAGCAGGTAAGCCTGCATGGCGCTTTCTATTTCTACTTTACTGTAGAATAGAAATCTCTTGTCTACCGAAAATGTTCTACTGTCTACACGGAAACGTCATTTTTGTCTATTCTTCCGTCGACAAAACGCTTTTCTACGGTTCTCGAGCTAAGTCGGTGTAGTCTTCTGTTGTTATTCTGTCTTGTGTCCAGTCCTGAGGTTGACACTGTATTTATACATTATATGACGGCTATAAAGCCTCTGTTACATAGATAGTGAGGTGAAGGCAAAGTGGTGTGTCAAGCAAACACATCCAGGAACAAAATATTGTAAAGTTAAATTAGGAAAAAAATATTTGCATGATCAGAATATTCAGCATCTTTCTGGGTTAAAGAAAAAATTGCGATCACATACCACTTGATCAAACGTGGTGTTAGTCACGACAAGTTTCTGGCCATGTGGAGATAAGAAAGAAAGAAAAATTCGTAATTTGTTAACATATTACTTATAAAAATAAAAATTGTTACCTAACTAAAATTATTAACAAACTAAAATATGGCGTCGAAAAACTCCTCCGTATCGCTGTCGACTGGTAATGTACAAGAGACTGGAGGCATTGCAACGTTGTATGGCAATGCTTACCCTCTGACCAAGGTAAAAGCCAGCCCTTGGGTCCCGGGAAGTGTCAAACAGAAAGAAAAAATGGTTTATTTGCCACAAAAATATATATAGCTGACACGATTGACGTTGCCCTTCAATTTGTGCGAAAAATCACTTTCAGTTTTCCAGAATTTTTCAATTTCCCCGGCAACTTTTAAAATTTCTTTCCGTATGAACCTAATTTCTAATATTTTAAAACAAAAATTTGCCAATTCAGTCCAGCCGTTCTGAAGTGATGTGCTTACCATTGTCAAATTTGGTCAACAAACAACATTTCGTCTATACTAATATTTTAAAGAGGTAAAGTTTATTTGTATGTAGGGAGTTATCTCTGGAACTACCGAGAGAAAAAGAGTCAGAAAGAACGCTACGAAAAAATAGCGCGGGGTAAAAAAAAAAAACACGCGGACGAATTCGCGGGCAGAAGCTCGTTTTTATTATACTTAAAAATAGCAGATTTAAACATATAGAAAAAAAAAAACGAGCGAGCGCATAATGTATAACATCTGAAATCTCACCTTGGTAATAAGCAACTTACCAGTGACAGAAATGACCCCCTCTACTTACAATCTATATTATAGTACTTACTAATTCCATGCTATTAAAAAGTACTTACTTATTCCATGCTCAAGCTGTCACTTCCTGTTACACACTTCCGTCCCATTTCACGAAATCACTTCCAAATAATGCGGGAGGAAAATTGTTACACATCAACAAAATAGATAGATCCGCCACTGGTTCGCTTTGAATGTGTCTGAGCTTTATGCATACAGCGTCTTTTATGAAGCGGCATTACTTCAGTAATTAAATGGACCGTGGTTATTGACAGTGGAGATTTTTTGACAATAGGTACACACAATAATAAGGAAATCTTTGCTGGACACAGCCACAAAGGATCCCTGGGAGGCTTTCATTACAAGAAAAAGGGAGACGTAACCACCATGTGTCATTATTCGGAAACAGTTGACTTAGGTACACAATCGGCCGAAAATGAGGTGCTCGTGGCTAAATCATAAAAGTTAACGTCAAGGTCAAAATCAAATTATTTATTTCATAGAGGCACATAAAAGGCACTTTAGAAAGTCAAAATTTTCAAAAAAATTGAATTGATGCTAGGCGCTCCTTCTAAAAGATAGCTGAGTATGGAGAAGAATGGGCAAGAAACTCCACCGTTACTCGTTTAAAATGTTTTACAATTTATATAGGTACATTAATTATATACATATTATAATTATATGTGAAGACGATGCACCTAGAATAAAATTACTATACCACAAATAGGTAAAAAGAATTAAGAATGAAGCAATGACAGATAAATTAATTATGTGATAGATACATGGTGCTCACATATTTACAAACATTTAAAAAAAAATACGTTTCCCTTAAAAAAAATATATCAATGTGTGAGTTAAGGTAACCACAGAATGTAAAATAAATGTCATAAAAATAATAAATTATGCAATTAAAATAGCAACCAGTTTGATTATGTCTAGAGCTTGTCACATTAGCTGCACGAGTCAATTGAATGTTAAGCTCCGCTTGGTGAGGTCGGTCCCTGGATGGGTTCATTACATGGGTCTCGATCGTTAAACAGTTGGTCCCGGCTGTAATTTTTAGATCTTTGACAGTCGACAAGCCCGGAAGTCTGACAACCAGGGTTTCGTGTTACCCAGTAACTGGGTTGTGGAGGTCAGGTAGGCAGTTGTATTAATTAGTTATATTGGTATATTTATCTGTAAATAAAAGGCAATATTAAATAAACCCGGCAATGCTAATGCATAGGAGTATTTTGAAACTATCAAATAAATTCTAACATCAAAATTTAATAAAGTGATTTTTCGAAACAAAATAGTGGCTGACTATGGGTTTTGCCGATCTTTGACTAGCTATAGTAACTAAACTATTGTAATTGATTGAATTTTTGTATGCAGACTGGATACGTCATTAAATATAATTATATTTAATGACGTCATTAAATATAAGTTTTTTTTTTTCAACAAAATGCCGTTTATACGTAACTACAACTACTTATTTATGTATTTATAACGATTTAATAAACTGTAACGAAAAGTGAATCACTGACTAGGTATCATCTTCACCAGGCTAAAGAGGTTGTGTCTCTTTGCAACCGCCTATCTAGGGTATGCTAAAATGTTCAATTTAAATGCTCTGATCTTAGATTTCATTCTTGTTCTTAACACACTCCATCAACAAATGCTGCACATCTTTGAAGTTTAATTTAGTGTCGTATTGTCCTCCCCACGCCAAATGTATATATAGTATTATTTTGTTGTTTTTGTGTTGATAACGGTCACATACCTTACCAAGATGTAGGTGTGTGACCGTTTATTTATGCAAAAGAAAATTTTCACCTCTGTCTTAAACGAGACTAAATTCTGTTGTACAAAAGTAATTATTTGAATAAACAATTTTTAATTTAAGTTGCCTGACATTTTGTTTAAGGTGACATAATAATTTAAGACGAAAGTTCTGTCAGGAGTTACAATGATAAACTTTTCTTATTAGAAGACCAGTTTGAATTTAATTATGAAAAGCATTAAATTTAATTATCTTATGAGTATGACCCATAGCGAAAATAGCTATTTTGGTAGAACTGTTTAAGAGGCGATGGATGCGTAGTTCATACAAACGTAATACCAAAATAATTTGTAAATCAAACATATTCTTAAGGTAGTGTGTCTTTATTCCGATTGGTATACAGAATATCTAGGTTCCCAAATATATATTATATTGAATGGACATGATTTAAACAAGAGTTATGAGAAAAAAAAGTATAAAAATTTAAAATTCCTCATTATCTCTGCTTTTTAGGATTGTCCTTTCAAAATATATATTTGGGAACTTAGATATTCTGTAGTCCAATCGAAATAAATACACACTACCTTAAGAATTTATGTTTGATTTACAAATTATTTTGGTATTACGGTTGTATGAACTACGCATGCTATCTACACTTAATATTTAAAGATAGCTCCCGCAGACATATTACCTATTTTATTTCGGTCCCGCATAACATGAAATAGAACAAAGGAATAATAATTAGGCTAATCTAATCTAACAATGAGTCTAGTGTAGGTAATTAGTAGGATGTGAATGGCATAAAATATTCGCTCCGTAGAAAATAGGTACTCGTCCCCTCATCTAGTTTGTCAGGCCGGACACGATCATACCAACGGCGCTGAAGATCACGTAATTTTTGTCCTTTTTAGAAATCTGAAAGTGGAGCACGGGGCTCGTATCTGAAACTTTTCAAATATATTTTCGGTGTTGTCCCATGATGCTGTACTCAGCTATCAACTTTTCGCCCTCGCGTGCTCAAAAACGCTCTGGGCCTGCAGTCGCGACATAGATAGCGATCGCTTTACGACCGAATTCGGTCGCAAAGTCCTAATGGGGTCCAGACAGTCAAAATTGCTTGACTAGCACGAAAAAATCACAATCTTGTCAAGCAATTTTGACCGTCTAGAGACCCCATTAGGACTTTGCGACCGAATCCGGTCGTAGAGCGAACGCTATCCATGTCGAGACTGCAGCCCTTGGTAAAGATGGGTAGCACACTTTTTTAAAATGAGGATCGTGCGAGGCACTATTTTTACAAAGTTTGGTAGCACACTGTGCTACCACGAATGAGACGAGGCTGCGGTGGCCTGTGAGCACGTACGTGCTGTGAGTCTGCGAGTGTGTCAGTGAGTCGCATGACTCGCCGCGAGTGTCGCGAGTTGTGTCGTGTCGCGTTGTCGTCACTACACACCAGTGGCGAAGGGTGGTTTTATGAGAGAGTTAAGCCGGAGCAAAAAAAAATATTATCTGTAAAAAAAAAACTAGCCATGACGTCGATTTTGAATAGAAATTGAACTCACTGGGTTATTTTAGAGCAAAATGTTTTGTTGTTGGAATATAAAGACAAAAAATTGTATGTAGGTGTTTTGTAATGTTTTAATTGTATGGTGTATTAAATACCTACAATGTGATTATTATATTATATGGCATTATTAAACACTACTGACTGTGTGCCATTTTTAAATAACGATAGAGTGGTTGTGTTCCGAATTTCCGAAGGGAAGCCGGTAGGAATCGTGTTATACGGTACTTTCGCCACTGCTACACACCACCCTCACGGCCTCACAGTCGCGAATGTGCGAGGTGTGCAGTGCCGACAACGCGACATGGCACACATACTCAGTCGAGTAGGCACAAGGTGACTAGTCCGTTAAGCGCGTCACACAGCTCGCACGAGTGATGATGAGGAAAGAGAAATGAGAATGGTTACAAAAATATTCTGTTAAGCTAATCTGTGCCCTGTGGTATTTGCTAGCACATCAAAATAAAAAGAGTGAGTGACTCTTTTCATCCAAGTGAGTAGCTACAACTGTGCTAGCACATGTGCTGAGTTACCCAACAGTGGCCCTTGGGCTCCCGCTACCAATTAAGTGGCAGGTGATAACAAAGTGGGACTAAACAGACCAGTTCCAAAATGACTTGAAAATTACAGCAGTTACTTCTCCGATTTCTTCATCAAATTAAATGAAGAAATCGGAGAAGTAACTTCTATTGCCTGCGATTAAATATTAATATTTGGCTGTAGGCTGTAGATAATTACTGTAAGGTAATATTTCTAATTTGTATAGGTATCTAACTGATATAGAATTGATCACAAAGTCCATAGTTTTCGGTTCCAACGATTAAAATAATTAGTATCAGCCTTCATTTTCATGAATACCTCGTTATGTTCCATCTGTAGTTTAAACCACACTAGATATAATGGGAACAGTCAGTAAGATACAACCGTAAGCTTCAGGCTCAGCCCGGCTGAATAGGCTTGCGGTTACTCAATGAAATGGCAGACCGATAGCGCCGTGAATGCAAACCAAGGGCATACACAAACAATGCCCTATAGAAATAAGATATGCTGAATATTCATATAATAAGCAAATGCAAAGTCGAGTTTGTCCGAAAGGGATATCGTGGCCCTGGCACACAGGCACGGAAGGAACACGGGTGGGTTTTAGTAAGTAAAAGTCTGACACGCCTTCCCTCCCGCTCCGCCCAGAGCGGGAGAAGTTATTTGATAATTCCCCACCCAAAAAAAAAAGTGTAATAAGCATCCCCTTTGTACGTATTTTCTGTTCCTGTCTTCTTCTATGTTTATATGCAACATGTAACATTTTTAATGCACAACCTCTTAAAGGGTCATTGTACCCATTATTATGACCAACTATTACTATGGGACCAAATAGAAATCGCGAAAAAAAATCTGCTACACGTACGCGTCCTTTGTGAAATGGTTCGTAAGTGTTGCTCACTTTGAATTTTATCTACCACACACACACACACACATCGTATGGTACGAAATGAATTTCGAATGGTACCTGCAAATGGTTTGCATTGGTTTTTCACTAATGCGAGAATTGATTCGAGTTTATAAAAAAAAGTAATTAATTTTATCTTTACTAATCAATAGTGTTTCATGTACCGGATCGACCCTCCACGGGATTAAGACGGTCAAAATTGAACAGTGTTATGTTAGTTTGTAAGGTATATACAGGGTTATTGGTAAAACACCAACAACCTCTAAAGGGGTCATTTTACTCATCATTATGAACAACTTTTACGAGTACTGTGGGACCAAAGTTGAAATCGCGAAAAAAACTAGCTGTTCCCTTAAGTTCGCTGAACTCGTCAAAATGTCGGGAACGGCAGATTTTTTTTTCGCGATTTCAACTTTCGTTCCATAGTAAAATTTGTTCATAATGATGAGTACAATGGCCCCTTAAGAGGTTGTTGGTATTTTACCAATAACCCTGTATATGTCTATGGGTCATTGTAGCCTGAAATAAATGTTTTTTTTTTTCAAAATTCATATCTTTATTGTGGGCATGTTTGATACAGGTCTTAACTATAAATTAGTGTTCCAATAGGTCCGGCTTAAGACATACAATAATTATTATGTATTGTCATTATATTTAAAATTATTTTACATGTCAAATTTAGTTAGGTATTATAAATATCAAAATATCAAGATACAGTATAATTATTATATGGTCATCAAATCAATCAATAATTCAAGAAATATAAGCTTTATCAATTAACAAGTTTCGTAATTTATTTTTAAATATTGGTAGTGCCTTAGTGCTCAGAATGCCAATAGGTATTTTGTTGTATATTTTTGATGCAATGCCAAAGAACCTTTTGTTAAATAGAGCCGTTTTATGCGGTATATTAGAAATTTTTAACATATATCTTTTCGATTTTAGTTTATCAAATAGATTTTCATTGGTTTTTATAAATACGGCTACTTCATAAATGTAAATTGCAGGAAAGGTCAATATTTTAAATTCTTTAAAATATGGTTCACATGAATCAGGAACACGGCCACCGCACGTACACATCTTTTTGCACTTTAAAGACTAAATCCTTATTAGTGGCATTGGCCCAATATATGACTGCATATCTCAGTGTCGACGAAACATAAGCATGGTATCAAAATCAAAAATATTTTTATTTCACATAAGCCTAAATGGGCACTTATGAAACGTCAGAAGCTAGGTGCACGGTTCCAATTGGTCGTTTCCTATGGAGAAGAGCCGGCAAGAAACTCCACGCTTACTCTTTAAAAAAAAATGGCTTTTACAATGTTTTCAAATACGTAATGTTTCCAAAAATAATAGGTATGCGGTCAAAAGAACTGATTGATTAACAATTTTGGATAATTTATATAAAGCATACGAGTACTGATTAAGTTTATTGCATATTGCGTCAATGTGTGTTTGCCAAGTCAAATCGTTATCAAATCGTTTTACAAAACTTGCCTGTATACTACGTTTGTAGTTACGGTCTCAGCAGCCAAAATATATAGAGAGTCAGTACAGCCCCTCGATTGCGGTAATTTAAAATATGTTTAATACGTGGGCGTTTCATCTCTGTTTGGGTTCCAGTACCAGTCCAATCGGTGCGGAATTTGGTATCGCGGTAAAGTTCACGTGTTAACAAAGATGAAACAAAGCTGGAACGCAATTGGGCTGTAAGCAAATATAAAATTTTAGAGATGTGACTCTGGTATTGATAAGTAATGTGCTTTTTAAGTATAATCGACAGTCGATTTGACGATTTATGGGCTAGCTCTACTGGGTTTGACAGTGACAGCTTTGACAGATGCTTGCTCGATCGATGTTTTATTGTTTGTTTTCTTTAAGCAACTCAGAAGCAAGTGTTTTTATTGATATAAATGATGAGGAATCTAATGAAGGAATTTTGTGCCAGTTCTATAGTGGATTTCAACAGCTAGAAAACATTTAGAGAGTAGTGCCCTTTTCTATTCATGAATCTCTGTTCATTATGCTGAGGGCACACTATGGCCACATTCGGTAGTTGTTCCGGGTCTGACTGTTTGTGTACGTGAGTTTAAATGTTTGTAAACGCACCCACAATACAGGAGAAATTCCTAGTGAGGGGAAAAAAAAAAAAAAACATGGGTCCCATCGACACAGGCCAGCAGTCCCATCATTGTATAACGCCTGTAAACCCTAAAAAACAATTTCAATCAATATTTTCCTTCAAAATGTTCATTGATAAATTCAAAGTAGGTATTATTTATACTTAACTCTCTTTTATCTTGTTCCCTTTCTTGTCGTTGAAAGGGGAAAGAAACATATTTGTTTAAAATAGAGGGCTTGTTTAAAGTCATTACCACCTGCCGGATTGTTTTGGAAACACTGGCTTGAGAAACGCAGTGTTTCCGGTTATCTCCTACAAGAAGCAAACAATGCTAGTGCAACCGAAACCTATAAGAAAAATACTTATGTAGGTAATGGAAGTTTAGTATCATAGTTGAGTGGATTAAAAAAACCTAACCTAACTCTTCTCGTCTTTATGAGGAGCATTTCTTACACTCTCTCTTTGTGAGGAGTGAACTCGGAAATCAGCTCCCGAGTAAGGTCTTTGGACAGCCGGTATATTTTTACAAACTTTCGATCACTGAGATCGAAAGCCGGATCACTCTTCCTCGCAAATATATTCAGCCGCCTAGCCCCCGCGCGAGCTACGGCTACGTCGTACGCGTAAGCTCATTCTAATAGGTCTAAACATAACATTTTTACAGCAAACACAATAAAATAAACAAATATCACTCAAAAACACAGCGAATGTTCGTGAAATGTTTGAGAAAAAGTAGCTTCATGTCAAGTATTCCACAAACGCAGCAGTTGCATTCTGTTTGTGTTCTATCTTCGTTTGAAGTAAATGTCAAAACGACACCGCGAAATCATGTAAAGTTTGAACTTCGTACATTTACGTTTTATTTGAAAAAAAATACCGCAATTCGGGCCCTGGTGACGGCAAGCGACGGAGAAGCAGCTCGTCCTGAGGTGCATTCAGTAGTAATTTCCCATTGCTTGCGAAATTTTTCTTTTATACTATTTAAATAGAAATAATATAAATAGTATAATGGTATAATAAAAGTAAATTTTATAAAAGTAGAGAGTACTATTATATTATTTTATTGATAGCTGTTCGTCAGGAATAATCTGTGAGAATGCATTAGTCAGTATGTATCAGTGTAGTGCCATTAAGTAGCATAATTATGCAGGAACTCAGGTCTTCATTAATTCAATAAAAACGAAAAACTTAGCAAGCAATGGGAAATTGTTACAGAAGCCTGCGGGTCGACTAAAGGACGACCTGATTCTCACACGGACATCTGTAAGTCGCTCGCTCCCTCTTCACCAGTCCTGACTCTCTTCATATTTTGGCTGTTTAGACGAAAACTACAAATGTAGTATAGAGGGAAGTTTTACAAAAATGTGACTATTATTTTAGAATTTTGTGGTGTCTTACGACTTCCACGCGAACGAAGTCGTGGGCAGAAGCTAGTCTTTAGTATATATTTGTCATTCGGCTATAGGAAAATAATCTGAACACAGAGTAGGTACCGTTTAACTGTAGCTACTGACGTAGGCAGTCCGTGTAAGCTGAATATTTTAAAAGATTTGCAAAGCAAGCTTGTCCCCAGTGCATGTTTGCACCGAGAGCTCTCAAATATACTTCTATTTGATCTGGCAGTGAATCAGGCTATTTGTTGGAGCTGGGACCGGCTTGTGTTTGCCAACGCTTAGGACCTCTGATGCCTCTCGTTCAACTACTTATTGCAGTAACAAGGGATTTTGTTTGGAAGAAATATTTCTTGCGAGGGGTGAGTCGTTTGTGTGGGTCTAAATCTCGTTTGTTTCCAACACCTGTCTTTATAGTTTCAATATTAGATTGGAACTTTCACCTCTGGAATAGAAGTCCCAAAAAAAAACTATTTACAAACAAAATAAATCGGACCGATGCAGGCTTAGCATGGCGCTTTTTATTTCTACTCTACTGTAAATAGAAATCGCTTGTTTACTCTTCTCGGTAGAAAACTGTCAACTGCCTACACGTAAACGTCATCTTTTTCTACTCTTCCATAGACAAAACGCTTCTCTACGGTTATCGTGCTAAGTTCACTGGGTGTCATAAAAAGAGAAGAATTGAAATCTCCAGTTGCAGCCAAAGTTTCATATAGATTGCCTTATATACGTCTCTCCTAGCACATCAGTCCACTCTATTGCCTTACATACATCTCTCCTAGTACAACAGTCCAACTCTATTTTCGGCAATCACAATCCAGCTGCTACCAGCTAAAGACAGATATACCTAGGTATGTTGTTTTAATTGCAAATACAAAATATGCCAAAAATGTGGCAACAGCGAGAAAAATTCTTGAGTAGGTTGGAGTAAAGGTTCACTGAAAAAAAATGCAAACTAACTAAGATACATTTTCTCTTAGTTGGCATTAAAATGTTTGAAATCATTATTTATCTATTTACTCACTACAATACTACTATAGTAACAAGATAGCATATTTTCCAGAACAAATTCATTTTATTTATATCGACAATGTGACATGTTCAGAATAGTCACCGGTCTTTGTTACATCATACATGCTTTGTTTGATTTTACTTCTTCACTTTTGTATAGCAAATAATAATTTAAGTTCATGGTAACAAGCAATTTGTTAGCATTATATAATTCTTAAACTGGTCAACATTTGAGCTAAATTAAATAACTACCCGTAATTAAACTAATTCATTACTTAGTTGACGGAATTATGATAATAATCTAACAAAGTTCTCCTAGCTTCAGAAGTCAAGATCTTGTTAGGCTCGTATGGAGTCAAGATGCGTGATCACATTTAACAAAATTTCTGTTAAAGCAAACACTTTTTTTTTCAGTGATCATTCTCTAGATATAGCAATATACGTCCATGTAACACGTGCTATATTCTGCCATACAGCCTGTTATGATATAAAAATAAAGAACCATGAATATGTTAGTGCATTATGCAAACACATGTTATCGGGTCGACGAGGGTTGAGCAAAGAAATAGGTATATATTATTATATACATAAGCAAAGTAAGGTCAACTCTCTAACTTGGTTCAGGGCACATATAATAAAATATTACCATTTTTCTTGATGTGTTATTTTACCAATATCTGCCTTTATCCTTATTTGGGGACGGTGCAGCATGTTAATAAATATAAATATTATATTATTATTTGTATGTATTATTCTGTCTAACCCTTTGAGGATTGCAGGCGTGATGTTATGCTATTTTTTATTATTATTACTTATATTATATTAAAATATTTTCTTCCATATATCAAAAGTCATTTATTCAAAGTAAGCTAAGAATCAGCACTTTTCAAACGTCAAAACTACATTAGACAGTCCCTTAAAAACGTTCGCCCTTCACCACTTCCTAGTGCTTTAGCTGGGAAAAAGAAGTGGCGCAACAAACTCCCCAGCAGCACAGCCGTCTGTTACATTAGACAAGCCCTCAAAAACGTCCGCCCTTCACCACTTCCTAGTGCTTTAGCTGAGAAAAAGAAGTGGCGTAACAAACTCCTCAGCAGCACAGCTGTCTGCTAGAAAAATAAAGCTCAGCTGTCAGTTAAAAAAACTTGATTCTATACAACAATATGTAAAATAATTTACATTACGCAACACAAAACGTTAAATAAAATTATTTGACATAATTATGTTAGCTAGCACACGCCACTTAAAAACAAAAATATAATAATCATCGTCGAAAACTATACCTACTCAAGCAGAATTAAAAAAAATAAACAAAAACGTAAACAGACCGTACCTAAATAAAAGCCTCCAGCCATAATGGGCACGCCCGCTTACATAAACCTATCATACATCTTTATTAGCAGATATTTTACCAATAGGTGCCTTTAAGATTGCTTATTCGTAGCCGTTTCCTATTCCATACCATAATAATTGTCAGACACACGCGTGGCTTGACCGCCGTAGAAACCGAAGAAATGAAAGTTATAAATATAAAAATAAAACAAAATACGCAACTGCTTATTCACAACTGAAAATAGAAAAGCAATACGGGTGTTTTTTTTTTATTTGCTTTATTTCAAGTTTTTTTTCTTAATTTGTGTATTTGGAATTAACTTATTAATAGATTTTATTTGACAGCAATATTGTTGTAATTATTTTGTTTTTAATAACGTCCTCCCTTTTATTGTATTTGCAGATAAAACATAAATATTATATTAGTTTATGCCACTCCCACTCCCTCAATTAAGACGAATCTAACGATACCACATAAATGTTAAGATCCATCAATCCGTTTAGACTACAGAGCGTGCTGAAGAAATATACATAGGTACATACATACTCTCGAAAAACATTACCCTCCTTCTGGGGCAGTCGGGTGGGTATAAATGAAAGATATTAGAAATTTTTCTACGGCGCGATGTCATATATTATAAAGAAAATAAATGTCACTTTGTCATTGTCTTGCTACGCGTCCTGGTAGATGTACTCAGTATATAGTTATCTGTGGACTTCTAGAAACATCTTACGTAGAAGCTACAGATTTTCCCACATTTTCTAAATAAACAGACTTCAATTTTGTTTACTACTAAAAAGTAATGTTAAAGTCTCGTTATTCTTTATCGTTGTAACTAATGTTGTTTTAGAAAGTACCTACGTCTATGCATATCTACAAGTTTTGGCAGTTTATACCACAAAGATTTATTATTATTTATTTTATTTAAATAAATCGTTGCCCCACACCAGAAATTTCTCCTGTAATGTGAGTGCGTTTACAAATATTTAAACTCACATACACAAACAGCCACACCCGGAACAACTACATGTAGGTCATACAAATATTTGTTCCGTGCGAGAATCGAACCCGCGACACGCAGCGCAGCAGTCAATCGCTTAATCACTGCGTCAACCGTGTCGTCGTGTCGTGTCGTTTGTTTGCAATATTTGTAAAACTGTCAGTCAAAATGTTATTGAAAATGTTTTCATACAAAACTAAAACTAAAACTATCTCAAATGTTACTGAACATAAAAATCTTGCATAAAAAAATCCCCTGGCAGAAATAAACCACGTTTCAACGGATGAGTAGAACTCAAACGAGTAGAAAATAGATATTTTCTACTGAGTCGACGATGTCAACCGGCTCAGTTGCGAACGGGGCTGCAATTTTACGCATTGATTGGTGCATACAGATCGTTTGCAGCTTTTATAAGGCTAGATTGAAATCACTCCGGCTAGATTCGTAGAAAGAAGAAACGTTCACGGGATTTTTGTATCTTTGAACCAGTTTGAACGGTGAACCAATTGAAGTCGCTTTTTCGACTTTGATTTATTTCTTGCTGTTTGTGTAAAGGAAAATATAATACTGTTTAATTTTTAAAATAAAATCTTTCTTTGCGTCATGTTCAAATACACTTATGTTCGTTCTTTCTTTTTTAGAGTTCCGTACCAAAATGGTAAAAAGAAACCCTTATGGTGAGACTAAGTCTGTCTGTCTGTCTGTCACACCTGGATATCTCAAGAAATACTCATGCTATCAACTTGAAATTTAGAATAGTTTTAGATGATGTTTGTCCAACTATTTTGCAAACAAGAAAGAATAAAAAAAAAAAAAATTTTTTGCAAAAGGGACTGTGAAAGGGGGAAAAAAATGAAGTGGGAATACTAGGGCATGTATTCCATACGTTCTTTTATAGGGTATCATATAAAAGAACGCTATTTGCACATTCTCAAACATTTTTTTTTAGGCATCATAGTTTCCGACTTTTGATGAAAAATGTAAAAAAAAATACCGTCCCCCCCTATCTCCGAAGTTTGCATATATAAAAATCTGAAATTATTCTGTGTATTAGAAGTGTATGTAAAGATTACAGGAAAAATTTAACGATGTCTCTAAATAGCACAGTTTTTCAGAAATCATCAACATCATATATACGTACGGAACCCTCGGTGCACGTGTCCGACTCGCTCTTGACCAGTTTTTTTCTTTCTATTAGCGACCCGCCCCTGCTTCTCACGGGCGCATTGTACTGCTGTGATTTCTGCGCTATATCTAAGATAAATATTAATGCCATACACGCCACAACCTTCCGGAATACATTCTCTAAAAGATGGTGAAAATCGCATCAATATATAGATAAGAAGAATTAAGGCGCCTATACAACATTATTTTTAGTATATGCGAAACCCGAAACATGTGTCTAGTATTTTTATGTTGTAAAGAACAAAATTTGTACAAAATTTCAAATCTGTATCATGAAAAATCACAAAGTTATAAGGTTGTTATGTTACCGGGTTGTCCGTATAAAAACATGCTAACGGCGCCCCCGCGCCTCCAGGGTTGTCTTGCGTTCATTGATAATAATTTGGCAGTAGGCACCTAACCGTACGGCGATTGTATTGTAAGTAATTAAATGGTGATAACATTTTCCATCACATTTAAATATTGTTGGGACAAATTATAACATGGTGTAAAAATTATTGAAATCGATTCAGTTCCTTATTCTGAACAAACTATAATCAGGTTTCGCATATACTAAAAATAATGTTGTATATGATTTAAGTGACTTTTAAATCTGTTATTACGCCTTCATATAATACAAGGAAGCTATGCAAAAAAGAAGTGTTAAACTAAAACGCATCCACAGCGATTCTTTATGTGAATATTTAAGAATTTTAGTAAAATACTTTATGAAATAAATTCAGGAAATAATGTCTACCCAAAGCATAAAAAAACGATATTACTTTCAAACTACTTTCTTGTATCAACAGACTTTATTATCTATAATTATATCTGTGATTTTTTTCAAATATTCATATATTCGTTACTAAAAATACCCCCCCTATGGAACCGAACGGCGGGCGGCGGCGCGGAGTGAGCGCGACGCGCATTTGTATCGCCAAGGTCAACAGCGATTACCCGACCCTTAAGTGGTACATAGCAGTACAGACATGAAAAGCAACATAATTTGTATACCTCTAGAATTAAATTCAGTACAAAAATTCATTAGTTATTATTGAGTGTCCAAGGTTTTATCGCATATTTGGGTATTTTTAAAGCCATAGCCGCCTGATTACCCTCGATCACCTCAGAAAGTATGTCGCTCAGATTAAAACAAGGAGGGAATGGAGCGGCATTTGTTTGTTTCTGTAGAAAATAATAAAAGTCACTGCGTCGTCGTGCGGACAATGGCGCGATGGCGTTGACTACATTCATTGTCTCACTTGGTGTTACGACCTCGTGTCTTTGTTACGTTCGTTTGATTTCATGAAATTATTGTGTTTATTTTTACCACGCTTTTTTTTTAAATAGTCATTTCCTACTCTTTTGAAATGCGTCCTACTATCTATTAATATAAAAAGTTTATGTTGGAAAACTGCTTCCAGCACTTTTATTTATTTGCCTATCGACACATAGGCATTATTTATTTTCTTTACGACGTTCGGAATTTCATACAAACTTTTAAGCCCTTGTTTTTCGAAATGCCGGAACCGATTTTAATGAAACTTCATACACTTAAGCAGAATACAAAGGTCTAAAAAGTTAGTTAAGAACATTTTCAAAATGTCTTATTTAAAAACAGGTAACTGGAAATCTCTGTTTCTATGGAAAATTTAAAATCGATCTAATTTGGCTGTTACACCATTTTTCGAAAATATTCTTAACTAAGTTTTTAGATCTTTGTATCTTGCTTATGCGTATGAAGTTTCATTAAAATCGGTTCAGTCATTTCGAAAAACAAGGGCTTGATAGTTTGTATGAAATGCCGTAAGTCGTAAACGCTCTTAAGAAAAACCTTCGGTTTACAAAAATATTGTAACGTTTCAAGAATGTTAATGTAGGACGGTTTGATAGGTTTCTGTGAACTGTTGGTCTATGTCACATTTTGTCACTGTTTGGTAAATGTAACCTAGTTAAATAAAAAACGAGCGAGCCATACAGTAGTAGCTTATGACGTGTAACATTTGACATCTCACCTTGGTAATAAGCAACAGAGCTGCGACAGAAATAAACCTCAAAATTTAAAAAAGCTAAATACTAAAATATTTATTTGAATAATTATTTATTGCTAGTGGTCGCCCACTGGTCGAAATTCGACCCCTTACTTACAATTTATACAACATTATTTTTAGTATATGCGAAACACGAAACACGTGTCTAGTATTTTTATGTAAAGAATCTATAGGCTATGATAATAGGCACTGACAAGTAACTGAAGTTACGTCGGGTTCTCGTGTTCGTTTACAATACAGTCATTTTATTATAATTATCGTTTATTTATTTTTATTAAATATGTTATTTCACTATCTAATATTTCATTTTATTTAATTCCGGATGATCTTTCCGTGACATCACAGCGGGCCCTATCAGAATACCAGCGCTGCGAAACTTTTTTTAAGTGCTGCAGCATCATGCTGAGATACGGGCCTTTTGGCCTCGTACAGGACTTTCTGTTTGTATTTTAATTTTTACTTTGTTTTAATTTTAGTTTTGTTCTTTATGTTTCTGAGTGTGTTTTCTTTTTTTAATTTGTGATCTGTGAGAGTCGCAATAAATGCTTTTTCTTTCTTTCTTTATTTCTTTCTATGTACAAAATTTTAAAATTGTATCATGAAAAATCACAAAGTTAGAAGGTTATTATGTTACCGGGTTGTCCGTACAAAAACATGCTAACGGCATCCCCGCGCCTCCAGGGTCTCTTGCGCTCATTGATAATAACTTGGCAGTAGGTACCTAACCGTACGGCGATTGTATTGTAAGTAATTAAATGGTGATAACATTTTCCATCACACTAAATACTTTTGTGACAAAATATAACATGGTGTAAAAATGATTGAAATCGATTCAGTTCCTTATTCTGAACAAACTACTCGTATATTCACGTTTCGCGTATACTAAAAATAATGTTGTATCACAGAATAAGTAATTTGTATAATACCTACTTACTAATTCCATGAGTATAGTAATTCCATGCTATTAAAAAGTACTTAAAGATTATCACTATCCTATTTTATAGAGTACGTAAAGACCATCCTATTTCTTCCCGTGGGTGTCGTAAAAGGCGACTAAGGGACTTACTAGAAAATGGGCAGCAGCGTTCTCTATGCATTTTAACACCATACTGCGATCACGAACCTACCTGCCAAGCGTGGCGATTATGGCAAACTACCCCTTGCGGGAGCCCTATGCCCAGCAGTGGACGTCTTTCAGCTGAAATGATAATGATAATAAAGTAGGTACATACTAATTCCATGCTAATAAAAAGTACTTATTCCGTGCTTAAGCTGTCACTACCTGTTACATACCTATTAACACTGTAATTTGTAAACATTGTAAAAGCCATTTTTTTTTAAAAGAGTATCCGAGGAGTTTCTCGCCGGCTCTTCTCCATAGGAAACGACCAATTGGAAACGTGCACCTAGCTTCTGACGTTCATAAGTGCCCGTGTAGGCATATGTGAAATAAAAATATTTTTGATTTTGATTGATTGATTGACACACTTTCGTCCCTTATCACGAAATCACTTCCACAGAAAACGAGAGGACGGATGTTACACATCAATAAAATGGTCAACAGAACAGACAAGCCAATCTGAATTAGTTTTTGAAGTGGAAATTTATTTAGGCCCGTTGAGCGATTTCTAGTAGGAGAACACCTTATCCGTCTTATTACAAAACATCTTCAGACCCGGTTTAAACCATGGAGCCATTATTGAATTTCATTCAAACTATATTCCGGGAAAGTTCCTAATACAAATCTGACAACTTCGTACCGAATTAAGTTTTCAGTTTTGTCTCTCTTATTACAAAAACTGGTTCCATGGCTTAAACCATGTCAAAATATAAATCTTGTTTTGTAATAAGACGGAAAGGGTTTGCGTCACCGACATGCTAATGTTAACAGCTTGGTCAAATGGTCAACACTGAAAGCATAAACAATACTACAATTAAATTGAAAAAAAAAAAACTTATTTTTTAATTTCAAGTTTTTACTTCTGCTGGCTGTCCTCATGACTGACTTTGTTGTTAGGGTTCCGTATCTGAAAAGGTAAAAACGAAACCTTTTAGGATCGTTCGTGTGTCTGTCCGTCTGTCACAGCCGATTTTAGAGAAGAATCGGAACTTTATTTGCTTTATTTGCATGGTAGATAACATATTCATTGTACGGAACCCTCACCACGCGACTTCAACTCGCACTTGTCCGGTTTTTTTTATTCGACGAAGATATGTAAGGGGGTGATAATCCCTAATCTCGAAAAACTTCTTACCATTTACCAACTGAGAAAGAAAGAAAGAAAAAAAAAAGAAGAAAAATAATTTTATTCGTCACAGAAACAAGCTTAGGAAAACATAAACACGAGCAAGTAAACATTTAAAAAAACCTATCTACATTATAATCACGAGCACAAAAATAACAAATAGTCGGCAGCTGCACGTCATGACTGTGACAAAAAGGCTTGCACTCAGCATGATGCTGTGCTATGGGGAACCCACAACACAGCGCTGATTTTCAGTGGTTACCCGAAAAATACGTACGGAACTCAAGTCAGGTACTTACTTGCAAGAGTCAATAGTTGAGAGTGACCTGCATGCTTCCTAGTTTCAGTAAATAAATACTGGTACCTTACCTATGTAACCTAGGTATATACCGTGTCACAGTAACGAACTTCCGCAGTCGGGTCTGAAGAGCGAGGGAACTGCACTCGATCGTCATCCGGTGCTTTTACCTTAACTAAATGAATCATAAATACAAGTACCAGCTTGTATTTATTAATTAGACGGAGATATATGGACCTTGAGAAGTTAGCTTGCGTGTTCTGTACTGAGCTCACGCAACGCATCGTAAGTTCAGCCAGTAATAGAACTCGCCCATCAAGGAGCGCTGTCCCCAATTTGACGCATTATTAATTTATTATACACAAAACAAAAGGTATTTTAATAAAACGCGTATGCTAAAAGATCAATAATTCAATTATCTTTAAATTGGTGAAGGTTTCAGAAAAATACGCTTGGTAGATTTTGCGCCATTCTCAGTTTTTTTATCCGCGTTAGACAAAAATTTACAAATTAATTTCACTATGCAATATAAACTTAATCTAAAATATTCACATATTAAATTATTGAGAAAATGCTCTTATTTAACATATATTTTTTTCAAATCATTAACACTACTTGTTTAGACGTGATCTTCAGTACAAAAGCATTAAAAGTCGGTTATCGTCGCCTTAAGAGGACATAATAGTGACTTAATTGATCATGTTCTTCAAAAAAGTCAAATGAGTAGTACTCGCAACCGGCGTGCGCGTATGATCAGGAGTAATAACACAAATACGCAAGAACATGTTGGGGGAAAATATGCATTACATCTACACAAAACGGCCATCGGTCAGCATAATGCTGCGACCCTATGCGAGATAGAGCCCCAGTGCTGGTTTTCAGCGACAGGTTTTTTTTTTTGGGTGGGAAATTATCAAATAACTTCTCCCTTGGGCGGAACGGGAGGGAGTGTCAGACTTTTACTGACTAAAACCCACCGTGTCCCTTCAAATGCCTGTGTGCCAGGATATCCCTTTCGGACAGACTCATAACCCTGGCAGGCATTGGCCCTTTCGGGCGCGGCGTTGACGTGTGATTTGATTGTGTGTTTTCTTAAGAACTGTAAATGCTCAGTAACGATCCTCGTTAATTAAGTTTTCAACTACTTAAAGTTTCAAGTAAGTCTCAATAAGAAATCTGTGTAATTTCTTTTAACTCGAATTACTTTTCTTAAGTTTAGGTCCACTTTACTTACTCAGCTTTTTTAAACAAAAGAGCATTTATTTATCTTTTCCGAATATTAGATATCTTATTAATATTTACTATCGTAAAGTCAATTTCAATCCAAATCAAAGTTAGTTATAAAGTTATAAACAAAGTCGTTCAACTTTAAACTTTAAAATTATCAACAAATTGACTGGATCTAACTTAATAACTTGAGTTTAACGGATTACTAAGTTAGTTAATAATTAATTTCCCGAAACTACGGGACATTCGGGTGCAAAATATTAATTTTAGATGGCAATATTGGTTCTACCAGTATGGACAAGGGTTGTCACTTGCTACGATAAAATTATTAGTTGGATAACATATTGTCGAAATTGCAATGTCATACAATCGTATGTTAGCAGTTATTATTTCTAGTGACTTGTGACCACATAGAGTCAGACCATGACACGTATGAACATTATTAAGGCGACGATAACCGACTTTTAATGATTTTATACTGAAGATCACGTCTAAACGAGTAGTGTTAATGATTTGCAAAAAATATATGTTAAATAAGAGCATTTTCTCAATAACTTAATATGTGAATATTTTAGATTATGTTTATATAACATAGTGAAATTAATTTGTAAAGTTATGTCTAACGCGGATAAAAAACTGAGAATGGCGCAAAATCTACCAGCGTATTTTTCTGAAACCTTCACCAATTTAAAGATAATTTAATTATTGATCTTTTAGTATACGCGTTTTATTAAAATACCATTTGTTTTGTGTTTATTAAATTAATAATGCGTTAAATTGGGGACAGAGCTCTTTGATGGGCGAGGCCTATTACTGGCTGAACGTACGACGCGTTGCGTGAGTTCAGTACAGAACACGCAAGCTAACCACTCAAGGTCACTGGCATATATCTGCGTCTTAAACCTATAAATTGGTATGAGTCTGTCCACCTGGAATGTTATACATTTTAGCATATTTACAAAGCAAATCAGCAATGCAATTGCTAATAGGTATGTGTGCATAGGTATGTCTCGGTATGCATTCATAAAAGTACTCATCTATATTAGTTTTTTTGTTAGTGAAAGTTATTATAGAGCAGAGCAGTGGTAGCCCAGTGGTAATGGCCACGACTTTTAACGAGTTGTAGGTCATATGTTCGAACCCCGACTGACGCTATACTTTGTATAAATTATTACATCACCACTGCTCTCAAACTGGTGAAGGAAAACATCATGAAGAAACTTTCATGTTCTTGAACCAAAAAATTCGAAGAAATTTATAAAAATAAAAAATAAAATACATTTATTTCAGACCTAATTTTGGTCCATATTTTTTTAGTATTACAATAATATCTTAAAACTATGTTAGTCATGACACGTTCAATTAATGCGCTAATATAAAAAAATCCAAATAATTAATTAAAAACAAGTTAAAATGAAAACACAATTGAAATAAATAATTGCAATTAAATTAAAATCTAAAATAAATTAAAATAAGTAATTGAAAATAAATTAAAATTAAATTGACATAAAAAACATAATAATTTAAAATAAATTAAAGTACATGAATTCATCAGGCGACATGCAGCCTGATGAGCCTTCCCACTGCTGCCGATATTGGCCTGTCTGCAATCATTTTTAGGATTCCATTCCGTTTTAGGTTTCGGTTTCCGTTTTATGTGACATCTACCAACCTACATTGGACCCGCATGGTGGATTACGGCCCACTCCCTCTCATAGAGAGCAGACGTGTGCAGTGGGAATATTATATTATGCTAAGTTATTATTGAAGCTCTAAATGTCAAGCATCTATTAATAAACTCCATGTTTTCCTCCACACCTCACACAACTAGATTACCGGCATTACTTCACCAGAAGGCTTGCTTCTATATCAAACGCAAAGTTGAAGGGAACGCTGATTACTTACGCAATTTCACAGCTTATTGAAAGTTGAAAAGTGCTAAGTCTTTAATCCGGTGTTTGACAACCCTAGCAAGAGTGTAGGCGAGTGGGGAGGTAGGTGAATCTATTAGTTTGTTGGTGTAAACTGGACTGACGGATTATTTCAAAGTATTTTAGTATAGCAGTGTATTTGTGGCGTATGGTGTTTTAAAGTACGAGGCAGTGGTATGTTGTTCAATCATTGCTGTTATTTGGTCGGGATGTTTGTGTTTTGAGTTATTGAAGTGGTCTGGTTTGATTTTGGTAATTTTGAAATGCATTTGATGTTTTAGGACGGTGATGACTAGAAAATGGGGGTCATAAACTGCATTTTTAATTTTGTATGTAATGTATTTTCAATTCAACTATCCTTGATTATTATAGATGGTCGAGCATTTTGCAACATTCAAGTGTCGCTTGACCTAATTTACCTCTTCACAATTAATACTTAGAATATTTTTTCATGAAGGGATTCGTGAAAATATTTTATCTGGAAATATTTTTAGATCTAAAGTCTTACTAATGACCTGTCGACATTTCGGTCTGAAAGAGGTGATTAAGCAGAACTAGCTGTCGAAGCTACATCAAAGTGAGCCATAAGGGTCATTATAATAGCTATTTCTTTAAGTTTTCGTAACTTTTTGGTCCTAACGACATCGAAAATAACACGGAGATTTGTTGACGTCACTTGTTAGTAGAAATAGCGATTACGTAGGGCTTATTACTATAAGTTTTGTTTAGTAAGTAGGTTTATTTTGATTTTTGCACATCAAAGAATATAGAATATACTAGCTTTTGCCCGTGGCTTCGCCTGCGAGGATATCGGAAAATATCCCAGGGAACTGCCGGGATTAAAAGTACCATAAGTGCCAATCCAGGTTATATGGAGCCAAATTTCATCCAAATCAACCTACATAAATCCAAACAAACAGGCAAATGGACAAAAATTCTAAACACTATATTTTCGGCATCAGACTCGTTCGCACACCTCGTAGCAATTACTTTTTTTTAAATATTCAGGTTACAGTTTTGACTTCCTTACTATTTTGTTATATGAATAGATTACCAAACTTGAAATTGCCTCTTCTTTGCTAGAAGGGTAAACCTAACTATTTTAATATTATATACAGGAACAGTAAAATTATCTCAAACATTCGAGGGAATATCCCTTAATATTCTTAAGCTACTAAGAAATTCAGAAGTTAAGTTACGCTTATTTTTATGAAGATACCTTTTACCCCAGCCGTACCTTTTTAGTAAAATAGTTAAGACAACTATTTATGTGAAAAGGGCCATTTTATAACCTAACTTTTACTTAATTAAATTAAAGGAAGCTCCAGGGATTGTTTCTATACATACACGCTGCTAATTATATTCAAAGTGAGAGTCAAACCATTTATTTCAAATAGGCATATAAAAGTCACTTTTGAACGTCAAAATTTATAAAAAAATTATTGATTATGGTAGTTAACCCTTCCAAAAGTTAGTTTCGTATTTTAAACACGGGCAATTTTTTTTTTATTATGTTTTACAATATTTTGGTTACATTAAATAAATAATTTAATGTGAAGACGATGCACCTATAATAAAATTAATATAAACAAATATGCAAAAAAAAAGTATACAAATAAAACATTGACAGGTAAATTAATTATGTGATATGTAGTGCTCACATATTTACAAACATTGTAAAGACGATTTTCCTAAAATTTTAACAAGTATAGTAAGTCTGTGTGTGAGTTAAATACATCAAATAATGTAAAATGAGTGTCATAAAAATAATAAATTACATTAAATTTATACAATTAAATAAGCAACCAGTTTGATGTTGTTCGATTCATACGATAACTAAGTTTAAATGGGTACCAAGACTTGAAATTGTTAAAGTAGGGAGGTAGGTAGGTACTCATTCTCTAAAAGTTTTTGGATTCGTTTAGTTTAGCAGAGAGCAGCGGGGCGAGCACAGGCTTACCCAGACTTCTGTGACAAGACATGATAAATTATGTCATGTCCCAGCAAAACATGTTAGCACGGGTCAACCACGTGACATAATCTAGAGGCATGACATGCCTTTCTTGTTGCTGACTTTATAGTGTGACATATATAAACGGGTTTTTGTGTAAATTATCTACTAAAAGCCTTTCTCAGATAGGTATTTTTTACGTGTTATCGACAAATTTCTCTACAGAGACATAGATTTTTTTTTTCAATGATTAAATCTTATCACCACCTCCAAAAGAACGTGATAATTTGTTCTTCGTCTGCCAAAATGTGACATTTGTGACAGAATTCGTGCGCCCTTATTAGCAATTATAAGACATAATGACTCCCAACTAAACTTCAAGAAGTTATGTCACATGTCAAGAAATTATCTCACGTCACCGTGCTAGCATTTAAGACACAACGGTTTTATCGCCCAATCTGTGATAAAATGTGTGACTCAAGCCATGTCACAGTAGGCTGTGCTAGCCCCACAGCAAACCCTTTTGTGCTGGTGACGGTGGCGGTGCAGTCGGGGAACAAAAATGACAGATTTTGGGTCAGTTTCTAAAATTATGGCGAAATTAATGTTACAAATTGTCAATTTGTCAAGCGCGCGTAAACTGCTGTGATTGGTTGAATGATTTACTAGCAGCCAATCGCGGCAGTTTACGCGCGCTTGACAATTTGCCACATTAATTTTACGATAATTTTGTTATGAGAAACTGGCCCTTAGTCACTTTTCATGATGATTTCGTTAGTTTCAATTAAAGCCACGGGATCAGATAAGCTTGCTGCAGTATGAAAGTTCCTGTTTTCAAATATCTTTTTCAATACAGTTGTTAAATATGGCGTACTTAAACGTAACTTAAACGTAAATTAAATCTTTTGCATAGGCATCTTTCTGTTACGCGGTCGTGACTTTTGTTTACGAGCTCTATCATTAGTTTTGCAGTTGAGTTTTAAATTTTTAAGGCAATTTAAGTTTTAGTTTAGTAGCAAGGAGTTTTCATACATAGAATAAAATGGGATAGATTTTATACGAGGAAAAATGAATGAGTCTGTACGCCATCATTGAATTCTCAAAAGTCTTTTAAATGGTTCTTTAATATATTTAATTACTAGTTTTAATTTAATTATTTTCACATTAACATTTGTTAAAAATCGAATAGCCTGTATACGTATAGGCTGTTTTCGTTGTAAAAAAAAATATGTCCAGTTGCAAAAACGCGCCATTTTATGAAAAATTTAATTTTACTAATTGCTGATAAATACTTACCTAATATTATTTAGAGGCAGTTGCACATAAGCGCACTGTATTGTTGTGTTTATGGCAAATCAATGTGATGTTGAGTCTTATAAAGAGTAGGTGAAGGTGAACCCTTGTTCCTAAACCATTACCCACGTTTCGGGTTTATGAGGCAATTCTATGGGGTTTTTCACCATGTTTTCCTTCACTGGTGCGGCAGTATTACTTATTTTTCTTTTACTTGTCTGCGGCGAAGGGAAAGTAAAGGGTCGGGTAAGTAAGTATCGAGTAGTGTTAGTGTGTACCTATCAATGAGGAGATGTATTTCAAATTCTTACCAGTTTTACGTCACGGGATGCCTGGCAGATGTGAAACTTCGAAATCAAACAAACAAACATCGAAAAAAAGGTATGGGTCGCGCGCGCGGAGTGAGCAGTGAATCGCCACGCGGCATGAGTCGCCCCGCCAGCAATCAGTTTTACGTGCGCCTATAGATGTTTCACATCAATAATCATTCAACTCAGCCTATCGCAGTCCACTGCTGGACATAGGCCTCTCCAAGACTGCGCTACAACACCCTGTCCCCCCGCCTTCCGAATCCAGTCTAATCCAGCCACCTTCTTAAAGTCGTCGGTTCATCTAGCTGGGGGGCATCCCACACTTCACTTACCGATACGCGGTCTCCACTCCGGAACTCATCTGTTCCATCGGCCATTGGTCCTTCGACAAACATGGCCAGCCTACGGCCACTTCAGTTTGCTTACTCTGCTAGCTATTTCGGTAACTCTGGTTCTAGTATAAGGACTTCAACCAGTGCGTCCTGCCCATCATGACATACGGTGCCGAAACGTGGACACTGACAGTCGGGCTTGGTCCACAAGTTCACCAGGTCGCCCAGCGCGCTATGGAGCGGGCTATGCTTGGGGTCTCTTTGAAGGATAAAATCTGGAATTATTATAAAAATAAGCCCTTTTAATTCGGGACATCTTTGCGGTGTGGTATTTTCAGTAGTTTACAGAATGTCTGTTAGTTCAGTGTGCCTTTTGGCAAAGGCTTCCTCTACTTCCACTGAGTCCTATCTCTCGCAAGTCTTCTCCAATTTGGACTCGCTGTGAGCTTCAATTCGTTTTTCCGTCTTTTATATTGTGTTCCCCTGTTCCTTTTGCCATATCTGGGGTACCATTCTGTTACAACTCTACTCCACTTGTCTTTAATACCTCTTAACATGTAGCTCCAGTCCAGCTCCACTTTTGTTGGTCTATTTTGGTAGTTTTATGAAGGTTCTGTCAAAGATATGGTAACTTTTTCCCACGCGTAGAGGTCATAATGTACAACATTATTTTTAGTATATGCGAAACCTCAATATAGTTTGTTCAGAATAAGGAACAAAATCGATTTCAATAATTTTTACACCATGTTATATTTTGTCCCAAAAATATTTAAAGTGTGATGGAAAATGTTATCACCATTTAATTACTTACAATACAATTGCCGTACGGTTAGGTACCTACTGCCAAATTATTATCAATGAGCGCAAGGCGACCATGGCGGCGCGGGGGCGCCCGTGGCATGTTTTTGTACGGACAACCTAATAACTTTGTGATTTTTCATGATACAGCTTTGATATTTTGTACATAGATTCTTTACATAAAAATACTAGATACGTGTTTCGGGTTTCGCATATACTAAACCTAATATTGTATAGGGCGACTAATAGATAATGATGACGGAATTTGTACTTGGTTGTAAAATTTTGTTTGGAGGTAACCAAGCATCAATTTCTTATCAGCAAATAGGTAACAAAACAATAATCTGCAATCATAAATCCGTTTGTTAACCCTATGCTTTCCTTTTGTTTTATCGTGACATTAAATACAAAAGCGGTAATGATAAAAGCACCCATAATGTTCAGTTCAATCTCACGCCAAATGCTGCCTAATTTAAATTCTGTCCGAAAATCAAATCTCCTCAAAAGTGATTACACGAAAACGTATGAACATGTCGAACAATCTATTTAAATAATTTCCTAATTAATTTTGACTGAAATTTGAAACACACTGAACTTTCAATGCAGTTGGTACTTTAATGTGTGTTCATCTCGAACGCCACCTTAACTAAAATAGGGTGGGCAGTGTGGCCAGTCCATTACTGATGCTTAAGTCGACTGGTAACAAGACTTTATAGTAAGCTCCGGATCACAATTAGAGTACCTAGGAGATATGCGGGATACTACAACTCAGAGGATTAATAGAGTTATGAGTGGGAAGTGCGAGACTTGAGAATAACTTATCGTCTATTTTGTTTGAAGTAGTTATAGGTTCTCAATTATCATAGCATCGTTTTTTAAACAGGTTTTTTGTTTGACTTGTTTTGAAGGGGTTATTTATTAACATGTTAACGAAGACCCTGATGTGTCCTTCTCATTTATTTATCAGTATATTTTTGGTTTTGTATTTTTCAATTTTTACTAAAATTACACTATATTATTTTTATCTGACACACATTTATTTTATTTATTTATTTATGTATGCAGTATAAAAATGATTTACACCTCACACTTCAGGTCCAGTTGAAATTCAGCGTCAGGCACTAGTTGTCTGGCATTTTTGCTGAACTGGGCCTTTTTGGCGCAGTCGTGAGGCACACTTACCCGCTAATTTATTACGTCGCACTTTACACTATTTACTTGTTTTTTTATTTTTGTCTGCTGTACTTATATTAAATATTGTGTGCTAAAATAATAATAGTCTGTGCTAAATAAATGTATTTTCTTTCTTTCTTTCTTTCTATTAGTCACGAGTGCAACTGTCAATCGTGAAGCTTCACGCTCTATATCGGGTGAAGGTTGATGCAAAGATAAGTAGTTCCAACTGTCACTGAGCATGTCAATGCTCATGCTCTGTGTGAGGGAGTGGGCTATAATCCGCCACGCGGGCCCAGTGCGTGTTGGTTGATGTCTCATTATATTAGTTTTTAGGGTTTAATAGTCAACGAGAAACCCGCCATGTCCGTATGTCTGTCCCCGGCTTAGCTCACAGACTTTTAGTACTAGAAACCTGTAATTTGGCATGGGTATACATATAAATCACACCGACAAAGTGGTCAAAACAAATCTCCAAAAAAACATTTTTTTAGGGTACCTCCCTTACTTACGTAAGGTGGGGATGAAATCAAAATCAATATTTCACATAAACCTACATGGGCACTTATGAAACGTCAGAAGCTAGGTGCACGGTTCCAATTGGTCGTTTCCTATGGAGAAGAGCCGGCAAGAAACTCCACGGTTACTCTTTAAAAAAAAAATGGCTTTTACAATGTTTTCAATTACAATTACAGTGTTAATAGGCATGAGAGGACAGCATAGGCCCGTCAAAAGTACCAGGTACTTAACAAAATAGAAAATGGTCTACAAATCTACAGTCTATTAAGCCGACAACGTCCTCACATTGACAAAAGAAACAATATAAAATATGATGTTGAATATGATGATATTTTTATTCTCGTCTGTCCCACGACGTAGGGTATCGTTGGATAGGCCGTTCAAAAATATTGCGGGTCTGCAAAAACCATTAAGTGCTAGTTTTTGTTTATATTTAAGTGAAAAACTATCACAGCTAAGTAAGCTTTGTAAGTTGAAGAACGAGTAATAGTCAACCATTTGTAATGTAAGGGAGAACATGTTTTTCAACAACAATGATTGTTACATTGTAGTTGAAAAACATGTTGTCCCTTGAGATAAATTCATCCCAATTACGGAACCCTTCATTGTGCGCTGTCCGACACTGCACTTGGCCGGTTTATATTTTCTTTCAATGTTTGAGGCGGTTTTCAGAAATTGGCTCAAAAATCATGTTTGGTGCTGTTCTTGTCTATGACCAAACCAGCTGATTTGTGCTATGGCAAAGTTTCTCGTCCAGCCATCAAATTAGCCAGTTCCGGCGAACCATGACATCGGCTTCAATCTTGGTATCGGCCAGCCATCCAACATTATTTTCACTGTTTTTTTATTGTGTTTCATGAACTGTGTCCAAATAAACTTTATTATTTCATTCTTTTATCCATTCTTTGTACCGTTATTCGGTGGAACGTCATCATTCATCATCATTTCAGCCGAAAGACGTCCACTGCTGGACATAGGCCTCTCCTAAAGGTGGGGTTTGCCATAATTTTCGATGGAACGTGCTGTCGCTAAATAATGGTATCGACTAGTAGTTTTTTCGTATTAGGTATAGTTCAACGGTGAACCATGCTTTCCGTAGACAATTATATCGTTCAAAGGTAATTCTATATACCGTACGGGACTTTTTCGCCCTTATTACAAAACCAGGTTTAACTTCAGACCCAGGTTACATGGAGCCATTATTGAATTTCGAACTTTATTGCGACTATGGTAAAGTTCTTAAACATAAAACTGACAACTTAGTACCGAAGTAAGTTTTCAGTTTTGTATAAAGAACGGTATTTCAATCACAGTTACGTTCTTATTACAAAAACTGGCTCCATGGTTTAAACCATGTCCAAATATAAATCTTGTTTTGTAATAAGGCGATTAGTACTTAAGTGCCCAGTACAAACGTTCTGTCTACCCTTTTTGGCATTAAAAGCGTGATTGAAACGTCATGCGCGTATGAAACGTCAAAGTTGTTATAAATTTAATCTAACATAATACGTAGTAAACATTTTGTATGAGCAGTTCCCTGTTTTAAACTTTCTCATTTAGCGACAAACGAGTTAATGTAGGGGACCGCTTTTAAATGACTGCCATACGATGGAAGTACCTACTCTGCATTTCAAAGTGAAATTTAGGTATGTACTTAAATAGTAAACATACATACACAAGAATTTTTTGGTCTGTTGTTGCCTCTTGAGTTTTTTGTGATGTGTAGTTATTACGATTCGAAAGTTTTCGTGCTAGATTTCGAGCGAAAGAAATAACAATAAAGATTGATTTATAGCTAGTAGATATATTTAGAACAAGAATGTATCAGCTGGTACCAATGATGTATAAAACTATAGATACGTTGTCCGCACTCTAAAATGGCAACATGAAATGAAGCCAATTGGCCACATTGCGCTCAGTCACGCACTAACCTGTCGCGCGACGCTGTTTGTTTTTAATTTATATCGTGTGTGAAAACCTGTGCAAAACATAAAGAAAACATGCCGTCGTGTGTTTTCAGAGGATGTACAAATTATACCCCAAAAGTTAAAGACAAAAATGTGTCATTTCACGCGTAAGTTTACAAAACTACATTATTTTATTTTATTTTGTACGACGCTGCGTCTAATGGCGGCCGGCGCATGAAGTTAGTAGTCACGTGACGTTAGGGGAGGTTGGGACACTATTATTATCTCCCTCTAGCAACAGGCATCCCGCCGTACGGTGTCATATTTTCTTTCCCTTTCTTTACGCGTATAAGTAGGTAGTTATCTAGTATTTTCGCCGTTTTTAAGCGCCGAGATGTTGGTTGATAACGTGTCTATATATAATACGTCATTGGCTGGTACAAGTTTTCCAGATACTCTATTAGAACATCATTTTGGCAATAAATCTTCAAGAAATCGAATCATGGTATATATTCCAGGCTTTAAGCACATTAACAGTATTTCATACATAACCTACAACGTAAAAGATTCCACTATCCAAAGAAGCTGAGGACTTATTGACATGAGACCTAATTACGTTCGATTTACCATACAAACCTTCGTCATGACCAAATAACCCTTTTTACGTCCCCTAACGATTCAATAAAATGTCTCAGCGCTTACAGAGTTAACTTCGGGGTCATTACTGAGCTATTCGCCATTGAACCCGTTTGTAGGTTAAGAATATTTTTCTGTATTCCTTATGTTGATTTAATTTGGAGAAAGTATTTAGAATACGTGGTTTTAAAATATAGGGTTGTTGTAAATCAGGACTGAGCGCAGACTAGTGGCAATTGCTTTCATCAATTGCCACTAGTCTGCCATTTCACATGTCACTTTTATCAATTGCCACTACTCTGTCATTTCACATCTCACTGTCATCAATTGCCACTAGTCTGTCACCTCATATCTCTCTTTCATCTATTGCCACTAGCCTGTCATCACACATCTTACATTCCTCAATTGGCCCTAGTCTATCATCTTACAACTCACTATCATTAATTGCCACTTGATCACATGTCACTTTCATCTATTGCCACTAGTCTTTCATCTCACATCTCACTTTCATCAATTGCCACTAGTCTGTCATCTGACATCTCACTTTTACCAATTGCCACTAGTCTGTCATTTCACATCTCACTGTCATCAATTGCCACTAGTCTGTCATCTCACATCTCACTTTCATCAATTGCCACTAGTCTGTCATCTGACATCTCACTTTTACCAATTGCCACTAGTCTGTCATTTCACATCTCACTGTCATCAATTGCCACTAGTCTGTCATTTCACATCTCACTGTCATCAATTGCCACTAGTCTGTCATCTCACATTTCACTGTCATCAATTGCCACTAGTCTGTCATCTGACATCTCACTTTTACCAATTGCCACTAGTCTGTCATTTCACATCTCACTGTCATCAATTGCCACTAGTCTGTCATCTCACATCTCACTGTCATCAATTGCCACTAGTCTGTCATCTGACATCTCACTTTTACCAATTGCCACTAGTCTGTCATTTCACATCTCACTGTCATCGATTGCCACTAGTCTGTCATCTCACATCTCACTGTCATCAATTGCCACTAGTCTGTCATCTCACATCTCACTGTCATCAATTGCCACTAGTGTTACATCTCACTTCTCACTTTCATCAATTGCCACTAGTCTGTCATCTCACATGTCACTTGATCCCGATAATCTGACGGGATCACGACTTAAGTGGGTGAAACCGCAGGATGCAGCTAGCATGTATATATTTTTATTGCGATAATAGATTTACATAAACACTAAACAGTATCTAATACGAAAAGGGTTGTATACACAAAGTAATCTTGACTAGAGATAGTGATTACTTTACTCCTAAATATGTCGCTTTTATATCCCCAAGAAGATGTAGAACGGTCTGTGACTTTACCTTCCTTTTGTCTTTGTTTTATTTTATTATGACGTGAACGTAAATAGCACTGTTAATCGGTTTAGTTTAATAATGGCTGAACAGGTTGAACCAAAGACATTTAATTATTTACTTAACAATAGACAGGATATAGCGAACAAAATCGTAATCATGATCATCATCGTCATCATGCTGAGTGCAAGACTTCTTGTCACAGTCATGACGTGTAGCTTTCGACTATTGGTTTTTTGTGCTCGTGATTATTATATGTAGATCTGGTTTTTTGTAATGTTTACCACTTTACCTTCGAGTTTATTACATATGTTTTCGTATGCACGTTTTTCTGTGACAATTAAAATTATTTTTGGTTTGTGGACCATCCACTACATATCGAGACCTCTCCGTTGGTCCTGGCTGTCATTCGTAAATCTTTGACTAGCTACAAGAAGCCCAAAAAGTCTGACAACCAGTCTTATCAAAAAGAAAGAAAATACATTTATTTAGCACAGATTAAAAGGCACACAACACAACATATTATACTGCAAGAAAACAAAAATAGAAAAGGGGTATCGTGTTACCCTGTAACTGGTTTGTGGAGGTCAGTAAATAGTTAGGCAGTCACTTCATGTAAAATGCTGGTATTCAGCTGCATCTGGTTAGACTGTAAACCGACCCCAACATAGTTTGGAAAAAGCTATACTTGGTTATACTACACTAGCTATACTCCATTTGTAAACTTTTTTACAGTCCGTTCAACCGATTTTGAGTTCAATTCCGTGGGCATAAGAATGGCATTAAAAGCAAAAACGTGGTTACAATACCAACTGTTTATTACAGTTACCATTTGTCATGCCACCAACGCAATAGAAGTCAAAATCGGTTGAAAGGACTGTAAAAAAGGGTAATTTAAATGTCTGTTCTTATTTCAAACGAAGTATAGGCAGATTGATTGTATCGGTCATTTTTATCCCAATATTCCCACAGGATTGAGATTTATGCGGGTGAAACCGCGGGGCGCAACTAGTGTATTATAAACCAACGATTTCATCATCATCATTCATCATTTCAGCCGAAAGACGTCCACTGCTGGACATAGGCCTCCCCCAAAAAAGGGGGGGATTTGCCATAATCGCCACGCTTGGCAGGCGGGTGCGATCGCAGTATGGTTTTAAAAATGCATAGAGAACGCTGCTGCCCATTCTCTAGTAAGTCCCTTAGTCGCCTTTTACGACACCCATGGGAAGAAATGGAACGATTTAAATAATAAAAACTGATGCAAAACATTTCAGATTACTGTAAATATGAAAATCACGAAACAGTCCAACATCTAATTTACAAAACCAGAAAATCCACGGAATTTAATTCGAACGATTTCAAAGAATAAAATTAAAGCACGAACAGGATCTGAACCCGTGCTTTGCAGCCCATGAATGATGCATGCCGCACACAAGTTGAATCAGACATATTTGATTAATATATATATTTATTCATTGTATATTTTACGGTATCAGAATATATGCTTTCTGTGGACTTCGCTTTGCATTATGAGGTCTGACGTTGACGTATCAAAAGTGGGTTTTCCTGAATCAATGTATGTATGGCTAACTATGTAAATGTAGTGTGTATAAGTATGTATGCTGTTTAGCATAGCTAGAAAACACTATAATTATTGATGTACCAAGTGGTATTTGACTGCTATCAAAAATATACAACATTATTTTTAGTACATGCGAAACCTGAATATAGTTTGTTCAGAATAAGGAACTGAATCGATTTAAATAATTTTTACACCATATTATATTTTGTCCCAAAAATATTTAAGTGTGATGGAAAATTTTATCATCATTTAATTACTTAAAATGCAATCGCCGTACGGTTAAGTACCTACTGCCAAATTATTATCAATGAGCGCAAGACGACCCTGCAGGCGCGGGGACGCCGTTAGCATGTTTTTGTACGGACAACCCGGTAACATAATTTAACCTTATAACTTTGTGATTTTTCATGATACAGTTTTGAAATTTTGTACATAGATTCTATACATAAAAATACTAGACACGTGTTTCGGGTTCGCCTATAGTAAAACTGATATTGTATGAAATAATGGTAATGCTTATTTTTATCGGTGTTACTAAAAAAGATGATTTGTGAAAACAAAAAAAGAATCGGTGGAAAAATGGAGAAGTTACACGCTTTTGAAATTATTCTACTATCCTTGTCACGCAAAACGATCATTGTATTGAATGGCGCGAAGTTAGTATGGCGTTCGTGTTGTGACGTCAGATCGCAGCAACGCAGTCTTTGCCTACAATAAACTTTAAAACGCATACAACTACGGCATTTTTTGAGACATTAAAACTATTTTTAAAACAAGAGTCATGATCACTTGCATATCTTATGCGATGATTAATAAAGGTGCTCGTCCGAAAGCGACCGTAACCGCAAAGCACGCAGTGGCAACTCCGCCTAATCGAAATGGCAAACCGCGGCACCACAACTGGATTCTATACGTTATAACTCTACGGAAAATCGGGACACATTCCAATGAACAGTTTTGCGTTTCTCATGGGTTAAATTGCTTCACCAAATTTTCCGGAGTGTAATTATAGTGGAAGACGCTTACCATATACTGATGGAGTGCGTCCGGAACGAGGCCGAAATAATCACATTGTTATCCAAGTCACTGGATGTTCGAAGGTGTAATACCATTCTTGCGTCCCCATTGTCAAAGGATGCAGGACTTTTTTATACAACATGACCCAGAATTAACGCACAACCTCTTAAGGGGTCATTGTACTCATCAATATGAACAACTTGAAAAAAAATATGATTACTGGCCACTAGCCCTACCAGTGCAGTATGTCAAATTAATGTCGCCACTGTAGCGGCACGCTTTATAAAAATCTAATCCAGAAGGCACATAAATTATGCTATCTATTCTTTACAGGCGTAGGTAATACTAATTACTTAGGTCCATAATGAGCGGCTCCCTTGTGGGCATTACTCGTAAGGTATGGAAATATTAACATATGCTTACCCTAATTAGCGTAAGACTGTAACTTATAACAGACAAACAAGTCCAGTGGGTGTAATAGAGAGAATACATCCGACTAGCTGATGCCCTCGACTCAAATTGTTGATTTTACTTCACGGCGATCTGAATTATAATTAATTAAACAGAAGACTTCGCTTAAAAGGTAAGCTCGTTTGATTCAATTTTTTATGTTTCGAGATAAAAAACTAAACCTATTTTCCGGTTTCTTACTAGAGAATGGGCAGTATTCTCTATGCATTTTAAAACCATACAGCGATCGCAAACCCGCCTGCCAAGCGAGGCGATTATCGCAAACCCTCCCTTGGGGAAGGCCTATGTCCAGCAGTGGACGTCTTTCGGCTGAATGCCTATAGCAGTCCACTGCTGGACATAGGCCTCTCCCAGGCTGCGCCACAACACCCTGTCCTCCGCCTTCCGCATCCAGTCTGTCCCAGCCACCTTTTTAAGGTCGTCGGTCCATCTAGCTGGGGGGCGTCCCACACTACGCTTGCCGATACGCGGTCTCCACTCCAGGACTCGTCTGCTCCACCGGCCATAGGTCCTTCGACAAACATGGCCAGCCCACTGCCACTTCGGCTTGCTTAATCTGCAGGCTATGGCGGTAACTCCGGTTCTCTTCCGGATAACTTCATTTCTGATCTTATCCATCAGAGAAACTCCGAGCATAGCCCGCTCCATAGCACGCTGAGTGACTTTTAATTTGTGCACCAGCCCGACTGTCAGTGTCCACGTTTCGGCACCGTATGTCATAACGGGCAGGACGCACTGGTTGAAGACCTTAGTCTTCAAACACTGCGGGATTGGCGACGAGAAGACTATTAACATTACCAGCCTATATTGCCTCACTGCACAAGCCAGGTACAAGCCCCTTCTCATACAAAGAAGGGATGAACATTATCTAATCACTACGCTTAAGGAGGATTGTGGCACGTGTGTTGGATCATTCGATTCCCTACAAAATGGTTGAGCTGGGTGGTGCTGATCCACGCGTCATATTCGTGAACGGGCGCCGTCAGTTGATATTGGTCATCTCTTAACTGCCAGTGCTTATTTTTAATCTTTTAATCGTATATTTTTAATTAATTAACTTTTTACATTGCTCCTACATATTGAGCACCAAAAATAATGTACCCAGGATTTTGTAATATATTGATTTAAAAGAGTGTTCTTGGTTTTTGAGGTTCTTGGTTAGGAGTTTCTTACCTGTTCTTCTCGATAGAGATCTACATTTTGGAATGGGCAACTAGCTTCAACTTTCAGACTAACTGACCGACTCTTTGACAATTCAAAAGTGCCTGTAATTGGTTTAATTGAAATAAAAGATTTGAGTTTGAGTTTTATTGGCGATTTCAGACTTAATTGAATTATAAGTCGAAGTTGAAAATAAAACTTGAAAACGTACTATACCTTTTGAAAAAGGTATTTTATCAACGTGGATATAGTAAAAATTAAAAACAGTTTTGTAACATGGCACTGAATAAAAAAAATTAAACTAATCGACGCGAAGCGACGTGCTTTGAATGCATAGAAAAATAATTAAATTAATATAATCTCTTAGAGCTAACGTGGTTTCCTTTACAAGAAAACTAGTTTCCGAGGAAAGTAGCAAATTAACTGAGCGTTGTTGTGTACCATGTTTTTTATAACCACTTAGCCAGGTTACATTTCTGTTTCTTTGAAAATGAAAATATTGCCCGTTCGTCAGCGCAGAGTTGAGGGCTCTGTCTATGTTGTTTTCCATACTCGACAAACCCACTACTCCTTCTTACCTAATTTCTCATGTTCAATACTTGTGCTCTGCCCATAATAAAAATCTTCGTTCCACCAACAATCGTCTTCTACGATGTCCTTCTCACCGCTCTGGTTTCATACACTCTTCATTCTTTGTCCAGGTGGTTTTTCTTTGGAATGCGCTCCCTCTGAGCATCAGGATTGCAACTAGTAGGTTAACATTTAAAGTGAAGGCACGGGAATATATTCGTAAGAAGTTGGCAGAATCTTCCCAGCGCTGATCGTTTTCTCCTCCACCAATCGTTATTTCTCCTGACACTTTTTATTTTGTTTAAAAGTATGTATGTATCTATGTATATATTGTTGTTTTTGGAGTTATCTATCCCCATATTGCACCTACCATGTTTTGTCTCTGCATCACCCTAAGGTTGACTGGTAGATAATGCCTCAGGCATTAAATCCGCCTTTGTACAGTAGTTTTTTTTACTTGTGCATAAAGTTTTAATAAATAAATAAAATATTTGCCTGACCCGATGTAAGATGAACAGAAGATATTGTCAAAAATGTCAGGGTCTGATAGTTTTATCGTTTGATTAGCACAGGATCGATCCGAATTAAGTGCTCATTTACACGAGCCGCACGTTGTCGACGGCTGCAGTTGGATTCTCTGCCGTTGGCAAGGTGTCACTCGTGTATTAACGAGCTAAATGTTTTTTTTAAACTTAAGTTTTTAATGCTTACCAAAATAAAGAGCGATAACGTTTTTATTCTTAAAGTTTCTAAACACACAACTAAAAACACAAAACCTGTATTATACTCGTAGTTTCACAAAACCTTCTTAAAATATAAAGGGATGTATTTGAGTTGAAATTTATCCAATTTGAAGTTTACACAGTAGGTAAAACTACCACATGTTAGGACTGGTAGTCAACATTGTACTTACAGAGTACGGCGGTGTGGTGTGTACGCACTAAGCAAATTATTTACTCTGTTTCTGCTCAAGGCGCAATTATTGTTTACATTTTAGTTAATTTGTTTGTGTTATTAAAATTACTGTAAAGCAAGCGTTTGTCTAGCTAGCATTATATTAAGTCAGTGTTTTAGGCATTATGATATGCACATCGTGTAAGAAATTGTGTCAATACGACGTCTTTTTCTTAAAAAAAATATAATCAACAAAGTCATACCGACCTAGTTAGGGTTCCGTACCAAAATGGTAAAAAGGAACCCTTATGGTGAGACTAAGTCTGTCTGTCTGTCTGTCACACCTCGATATCTCAAGAACTACTAATGCTATTAACTTGAAATTTAGAATGGTTTTAGATGCCTTTTGTCCAACTATTTTGCAAATAAGAAAAAAATTTTTTTTTTGCGAAAGGGACTGAAAGGGATAAATTTAAGTGGGGCTCTAAGGCATGTGGGGTATCATATGAAAGAACGCTGTTTGCACATTCCCAAACATTTACTATTTTTATTTGAGTCAGCATATTTTCCGACTTTGATGAAAAATGAAAAAAGAAATACTCTGAAGTTTGCATTGATAAAAATCTGAATTTATTCTATGTGATAGAAGTGTATGTAAAGATTACAGGAAAAATAAAACAATGTCTCTAAATAGCACAGTTTTTCAGAAATCATCAACATCATATATACGTACCGGAACCCTCGGTGCGCGAGTCCGACTCGCTCTTGACCGGTTTTTTTAGATCTTCTATCAGTCTTTCGGCTATAAGCAAATGTGCTGTCTGGGTCATGGCGTGGTTTATGCAGGGTTTTCGCATCATATCTACTTTAATTCCTTTTTCTCACAGTTTTTAATAGGCAAACCGCTACAGCCTTTTCCTAGCCAAATCCCACGGTCTACTTTGCCTAAAATAATTCCGCTTGCGACTGCAACTCCAAAAACCACGTCTTATGTAACACAATTCATCAACTCATAATATGAAACATCCTCAGAACGTATGTAAACTTGTGGACATTGTCATACAAATCCAATAAAAGCCAAATTGTAATGTAACGTCTAACCCTGTGGCCACGAGCTGCACGCTCAAGCGACACGCGTCTAGCGACCGCAACTGCTGAGAAAACAAATGGAAGAACTTTGTTTAGAGCATGCCACGAGTTAGATCCGATCCAGCTTGTCCCATGCTGCACTTCCCCAGCGATGCCCTAAGCCGAAGTCCGATGCTAAGAGCACCCTATGTGGAAGCAAATAGCTTCAACTTTCTGACTAACTGACCGACTCTTTGACAATTCAAAAGTGCCTGTAATTGGTTTAATTGAAATAAATGCTTTGAGTTTGAGTTTCAGTTCATGGGGTGCCCTTAGCGTCCCTTAGTTTATAAATGTGATGCCCTGGCCGGAGGCCTTTATTTATTAAGGCATTCAAAGGCTGGCATCCCCCTCAAACAACCAAAAACCTCTTAGGTTGACATGCGAGGCCGTTAAGGTAGATGCGCTAACGTAGCTCGCGAAATATTTTTTTTTTGCAATTTGCAAGTCTGTGTCAAGTTGTATGTTGATCTAAATATGATTCGTGGCCGTAACAAATATGGCTTTATAAAAGTATCATCATTATAATCACCAATACTCTCGAAGTTCATAGGATTCTACAAAAAGAGTTGTATTGCTAATTGCATATTTGTTACGGCCGCGAATCATATTTAGATCAACATACAAGCTGTTACGGACCTGAAAATTGTGAAAAAAAAAAAAAATCGTGGGCTACTGATGCTTTCACCATATCGAAAAAAAGCATGCCACGAGTCACCGCGACGCGATGGACAAAAATGCGTCACAAGTCGCTCGAAGCCATGAACGGGGCCTGTGGGACGCCTCCTTACTGTATAGTCGTGCATAGTGATGCGACAACTTGCTCCATATCGCTGGAGGGACGCCCACACGACTGCAAACACTGCAATATGTCTTTGAGATACTAAATATATGATAATATCGTTATTATAGTCTGTTCAAGAAAGGATAGGACCAAGAGCTTATTTTAAAACTTTTGTATGACATAAATCGAAATTTTGTTTTCCGATAGTAGTTTATTTTTCAGTTTTTAGTTGTGGAAGGTACTCCGCACAAATTCGTGGAGGTTTTCACTTTTTGCGATATGATATTTTAACAATTCCACGTGGCAATGGCCCATTTCTTCCCGTGGGTGTCGTAAAAGGCCACTAAGGGATTGACTAGAGAATGGGCAGCAGCGTTCTCTATGCATTTTTAAAACCATACTGCGATCGCCAATCCGCCTGCCAAGCGTGGCGATTATGGCAAATCCCCCCTATTTTTGGGGAGGCCTAAGTCCAGCAGTGGACATCTTTTTGCTGAAATGATGATGAATGATGACGTGGCAATGCTGCCAGTCTTCTGGGCACGTTTCCGGGTGACAGCGTTGCGGAAAAGTACTTCGACGCTTAAGTGGCCATTTTTTTTGTATTTTTTTGTTTATTTCGTTAGTACCTAGTTTAAATAGTTCATTGTGTGATTTATTGTATATTAATGTATTTGTATTCAAAATGTAAATTCCAATTAAAAATATTAAATATATAAATGTGAACACAAAAATAATAAATATTATAACAGCATTAACATAGATGGCGTGGATTAAAAACGTATTATTGAAGCTAACTCATAAACTACTCAATCAAAGTTAATAAATTTTAAAGGACCACCGTGTGGGCTCCACGCGGTCTCCACCAAATGAAAAAGAATCACGTAAACCAGCCCAGTAATCACGAAGAAATCGGTGTGCATACATGAACAAAAAAAAAACTCACCGAATGCATAGCCCTCCTTTTTTTGAAGTCTGTTAGTGAACAGAGTATGGTTTACAAAATGAACATTTGCTTTAAAGGCATATGCATTGTGAATTCTGTTGTACACATCACAGTTTGGTGTTAAGCTGTCAGTCAGGGTGTTTAGACCCATGTCATGGCAGCGTACAGCCACATGTTCGGTACAAAAGTCAAGCATGAAAATTGTGCAGATAATGACTGTGCTTTAAATCATCAGTTTTTTTTTTATAATTTCTAGCTTTACAACCTAACACAATAGTAACACAAATCAATTATATAGAATAAATAGTTTGAATCTGATTTATTAGAAGGTTAATGATTTATTTAAAAAAAATGCTTAGAATAGTCCATTACTGCAATCGATGGACGAACATGAAAATGTGGGCCGAGGCGAAGCCGAGGCACTCATACGTGAGTCCATCAATGCCTGGTTGCGGCCAAGGCTTGTATAGTGCTATTCTCAAATAATGCATGGAAATTTAAACAGAGTAAATTATTTATAAATTCCAAATTCAATGACGATCAACGATAATTTTTCACGCGCCAAATTGTGTTCATTTGTTTTTTTTTACAACAAACAGCTTCCTATGTGCAAGCCAGTTCGAAATTTAAATAAAACCTTTGATATGTTACCTCCTTGGTTGCCATGCTTCGGAGTAAAAAAAAGATCGTTCCATTTTTAAATTACACGATATGTAATTTATTTGGCCGCTAAACCACGACACATAATTATGGATTTTCATACAACTTTTGGTAGGCGCTGCTTGTATGTATTTGACCAGTACAGCAATTTTGATTCATCTCGAAGAAGGTTGTCAAAATAATGCTCCAATTTCCAAGCATGTTTGAGAAAAATAACTTTTATTTTCAACACACTCATACACGCTTCGATTTTTATAAGTAATAATAATTCCAACTACACAAAAAATTCAAATACAAAATATAATAATACAAAAACTATAAGGGTTCCTTATTGACTACGGAACCATAAAAAGACGTGTGATATTTATATACTCCCATACAAAGAAGTGACTGGCGTTTGTAGCTCGTAGCAAAGTGCTACGGTGTAGCGCTACGGCTACGGTCCGCTACCTCGCGCGTAGCCGGAGGGCACGGAATATTGTGTAGATTCCGACACGCCGTACTGCATCATGGATGAATGACGATTCTTCTATCATTTATATTTCTGAACTGACATTCTTTCAATATAAAATAAGTAAAAAAATATTGAAAGATTAATATTTTTTTACTTATTTTTCATGGCTAAATGATAACAGCTCCATCTTTGACATTCGCTACGGGTAGTCAGAAGCCCAAAAGTCTGACAACCAGTTACCAATGGGTATCTTGTTAACCAGTAACTGGGTTCTGGAGGTCAGAAAGGTAGTCGCTCCATGTAAAATACTGGTATTCAGCTGCATCCGCGTAGATACTCGTAATAATATCAATTTAATGTTTTACTCGTGCGGAAAATTGTCATTATTGTTAAATTAACTATGTACTAATTATTCTTATGTCAATCTTCTTCAAGGAGGAGGCCATCTGTCTTCATTTTAAATCAATATCCCGTTTCTAAAATATTATATTACAGCAACTTTTGTTTGACACAGAAAGCAAACAAAAACCTAATCAATATTTAAATAATTTATGTAACTGTTGGGGAGGTTTGCAGAGATAAAACACAGGAAATAGTGTAAAGCATATAATAGGTGTAAAGGTACTCAGAACAAATGTAACAATGGAATCTCGTACAAAACCATATGTCAACTATTAGCTAGATAGCTTTCTATCTAGCCAGTCTAAGTATTTACATGAAGGTGATATATCTTCAACACACCACCTCAACTCATGTACGATACGATTCACAAAAATAAACCTATCGTTACTTTCGCACACACAATCCTAACGCACTTATTAGTAACTCGTGTCTTACGCGAGGCAAAGGTTTGGTGAGGACATCTGCCAACATCTTATCAGTCGACAAATATTCCAAAGTTATATCTTTATTGTCACGTAGCACATCCCTTATAAAGAAATGTCTAATGTCAATGTGCTTACTTTTCGCATGATGTATACCATGATCCTCAGCAAGGCAAATAGCACTTAAATTATCAGCATGCATTCTTACCTTACAAAGTTGATGTAAATCTAGTTCTTTCAACAGGCTATTCAAATATACAGCTTCTTTCATAGCTTCTGCCAAACTTACAAACTCAGCCTCACAAGTAGAAGTTGCAACGATGCGTTGCTTTTGTGAAGTCCATGATATGCTTGCGCCACCTAGAACGAATACATAACCCGTAAAAGATCGTCTATCAATGATGCAGCTACCCCAATCTGCATCTGCATACCCTTGTATGCATAACCCTGTCGGCTTAAACGCCAAACCGTGAGTTATCGTACCTTTTAAGTATCGAAGAACTCGCTTCGCAGCCCTCCAATGAGTTTCCTGCGGGTTTTCTGCAAACTGCGCAAGTTTTGCCGTAGCGTTAGCGATATCAGGTCTAGTCGCTACACTTAAATACATGAGCGCTCCAATTAGTTCTCTATACGGAAATTGTTTCCCTTTTATTACTTCTTTTTCACTAATAACAGGATTTCCAATTTCCATCGGAGTCCGTATAGGATTGCAAGTATCCATAGCATATTTCTTCAAAATATCTTTTATATACTTTTCTTGTGATAAGAAATATTCATTACCTCTTTTCTTTATATCTATCCCGAGACAGAAGGTTGCTTGACCAAAGTCCTTAAGCTCAAACCTCTTCGCTAATTCCTGCTTGAATTTATCTATATACAATCTCTTTTGTGATGCAATCAATATGTCATCCACGTACACAACAACAAAAAGATCTGATCCACCTTTATTGTGTTTGTGATACAAACAAGGTTCATTTATCGTTGGTCTCAATCCCATTTTTCTTAGCTTCTCGTCCAGTTTAATATTCCACTGTTTTCCAGCTTGTTTGAGACCATATAGAGATTTCTTTAGACGACAGGTGTCACCACCTGCTTTCATATCTTCAAGCATTTTTGCTGCTTTTTTACCTACTGCAGAATTAACGCCATCTGCATTTTTCAGTTTCTCTAAACCTTCTTTTAGCAGTTCTGGGATCTTCATATAAATATCTTCATTCAGATCACCGTTTAAATAGGCTGTATTTATATCTATCTGGTCAATGTCCATGCCCATTTCGACAGCTAAGGCGACCAACAAACGTACAGTTGCAATTCTCGCAACTGGGGCGAATGTTTTATTATAATCTAGGCCATGTTGCTGACTGTATCCTTTTGCTACCAGTCTGGCCTTCTTTTTCTCAGTATTGTCAACATTTAGCTTTGTCGTCAGCACGTATCGACATCCTACGATATTACGATCTGAAGGTTACTTCACAATTTCCCAAGTGTCGTTATTTACTAGACTTATTATTTCTGAAAGAATCGCTTCCTCCCATTTACCTTTTCGTCAGATGCCAAAGCTTCCTTCAACATGGTTTCAATAGCTCCAGCAAAATCATCAGTGTCGACGTATTCTTCCGTAATTTAAAAAAATAACGTTTCTATCACCAATTCCAGTAGATTCTGTATTATCTGTACTTCCTTCATCAATCACTGGCACATTCGGTTGAATATCTAATGGAATTTCTTCTCTTGAAGATTCATCACTAAATGGCACATCCGACTGTTCTTTAGTTTGGATTTCTATATCAACGGTCTTTCTCACAACACTCTTTTCACATTGTGGTTCAATTAGTGATTCATTTGAGACCTTACACTCAGTTTCAGTTAGTTTACCTTCCTGAAATTTTACATCTCTCGACACTACGATTCTTCTACTCTCAGGTATCCATATTTTGTAGCCTTTACAATCAGCTGGATAACCCACAAAAATGCCGAGTGAACTTCGTGCTGCAAACTTATCCTTACCTGGTTCCTTTTCCAAGACATGTACTTTCGTGCCAAATGTTTTTAAATATTTGAAATTCACAGGTCTCTCAAACCATTTTTCGTATGGAATTTCACCATTCAGACTGCTAGTTGGGCACCTATTACGCAAATAGCATGCAGTAGCTACAGCTTCTGCCCAAAAACTTGGTGAAATACCTGACGATAAGATCATGCACCTTGCCATCTCAATTAACGTACGGTTTATCCGTTCCGCGATGCCGTTACTTTGAGGTGAGTATGGCGTCGTAAAACGACTCTTAATCCTTTCATTGTCTAAAAATTCATCAAAAAACTTATTTTTGTATTCAGTTCCGTTATCCGTATGTAAACATTGTATTTTTCGGCCTGTCAAATTTTCGACATGACATTTAAAAATTTTAAACTTTGACAAAACGTCACTTTTATTTTTCAACATAAAGACTTCACACCAACGAGTACAGTCGTCAATAAAAGTAACAAACTATTTATTTCCGCCATTCGATTGAACTCTCATTGGACCTACCACATCAGAGTATATTATTTGCAACTTTTCATTGCAGCGTGAACTGGATTTCACAAAAGGCAACGACACCATTTTCCCTTTAGCACACACATCCCAATCATGCAAGTTACTATCGATCTTTATTGGATCAATATCCGATTTCTTCAGTACTTTCATAAGATCCCTAGCATTCAGATGTCCCATACGCTCATGCCATCGATACAGATCAACTGTTTCACTACATACCACAGACGCTGAAGCGTCCAGCTCCCTCAAGTAATATAAATCACCTTGTCGATCGGCGGTCAGTTTTACCTCACCCTTTTTAACAGCATAGGCAACGTCTTGCTTGAACGTGACTTCACAGCCTCGTTCAGTAAGTTGGGCGATGGAAATTAAATTACTACGTAAATCGGGAACCAATAGGGTATTTTCAAGTTGAATTTTACGCGTTCGATCATCATTGCATGCTAATAACTTAACTGTACCTTTACCTTGCACGGTTGTCAAAGAATCTGTGGCTAATTTTAATTTTTCACTCGCAGGGAGTATCTCAGCAAACCTTTTCGCGTCATTGCACATGTGAGAAGTGCAACCACTATCAAAAATCCATTCCTGACGGCGCTTCGCATTAACAGCGATGCGGCAGTCATCTGAAACATGATTTATGGTTAAAGCTTCACAACTTTCATGACTAGTGCATGACTCCACACATTGGGTTTCTTGAGTCTTCTCCCTTTTCTTTGTGCAGTCCGATGCCTTATGGCCGAAATTGTGGCATTTAAAACATTTAAACTTAAATGTTTTTCCAGTCGTTTTCTTCTGATGTTTGTCCAAATACATGGCGCCTTCTATCTTGTTAATTTGAGCGTTTCCTCTTGAACTATCCTCTTCGATGATTTTAACTCTTAGTTGTTCTGGCTTTGGGAGTACATCTCTAGACTCTATGGCACATCTAAAGTTTTCGTAACTTCCCGGAAGACTATACAACAACATGATCGTTAACAAATCATCATGGATTTTTATATCCATTTCTTCTAATTTGTCGACAGCTTCAAAAAAAGAATCGAGGTGCTCACATACCTTTTGGTTTTCACTCATGCTTTGTAACATGAGCCTTTTCATTAAATTCGCTTTCTTTGCAGGTCCTCTTGACGCAAACAAGCTCTCTAATTTTAACCATACCTCTCGTGCAGTCTCCACCCTTTTTACATGACGAACTACACTCGGATCTAATGCCAATATCAACTCAGACTTTGCTTTTCTGTCAGCCGTCTTCCATGTCGATATAGCAGCATCGGTCGTAGGTTTTTGCTTTTCTCCACTTACATACTCCCAGAAGTCATTTTTTATTAACAATGCTTCCACCTGTACCTTCCAACTGTCGTAGTTGTCCTTCGTCAATAATTCTATTCGTACATTCGAAGTCATTTTTCTTCCCACATGTACTTTACCAATTTCGAATTATTTTCACAACATACAACAAATACACTTTACTGCTCTGGGCTTTACTGCTCTGGGCCCATAACCTTTGTTGGGGAGGTTTGCAGAGATAAAACACAGGAAATAGTGTAAAGCATATAATAGGTGTAAAGGTACTCAGAACAAATGTAACAATGGAATCTCGTACAAAACCATATGTCAACTATTAGCTAGATAGATTTCTATCTAGCCAGTCTAAGTATTTACATGAAGGTTCATCTTCAACAGTAACACTAGCTGCGCCCCACGGTTTCACACGCGTAAGTCTCGATCCCGTGGGAATATAGGGATAAAAAATAGCCTAACAAAAACCTAATCAATATTTAAATAATTTATGTAACACTAGCTGCACCCCGCGGTTTCACCCGCGTAAGTTTCGATCCCGTGGGAATATAGGGATAAAAAATAGCCTATATGTTAATCCAGGGTGTCAGCTATCTCGATACAAAATTTAATCAAAATTGGTGCAGCCGTTTTTAGGTGAAAGAGTAACAAACATCCATCCATCCATCCATCCATACTTACAAACTTTCGCGTTTATAATATTAGTAGGACTAGTCTCATAATAAAATCCCGCTCGTACATCAGCATATACAGCATGATTAATTAATGCACATGCATGCATACATTCATCTCTCATACAACAACTAAGCCGAGCAAGGATACAGCGCTCGCTAAAACAACCACCTGTTTATAATTGATTAAGTGCGACAATATACTTGTCCTAAATAAACTCCTGAAGTTACAGTCCACACATACAGAAGTACAATCGAGGACATAAATACACAGTCAGTATTTATAATGCCGCCGTATGTTTGTGCACCTGTGCCCGGAGAAACATCGGCGATTTTTGAACACAACGGTCTCGTTTGAAACGCTTTTTTGTGCGACTGTACGGTGTTGTCCTAAACAATGCTGTGAGCGTTATGTGAGTGACTGTACGGCCTGTTTGTGTTTCCATTTGTTTGTTTTGTTTGTGGAAAGTTGGTGGCAGTTTATTAATAAATGTTTATTGGTTTTAAGTGGTTGTTTTTCTGACTTATTCTACTGGATAGTGAAGATTAAATATCTGTTTAGCCTAGTATAATGAAAGAAAAAATGTTTATTTGCGGTAAACATAACGCAAAGACAAAAAACACAAATAAGAAAGAACAAGTTGAGGGAAAATATGCGTCATATCCACGCAAAACGGTCATCGCTCAGCATAATGCTGCGACCTTATGCGAGACAGAGCCCCAGCGCTGGTTTTCAGCGACAGCCGGTTGACGTGATGACCAGAGGTCGGAATTAGATAGAGTTATCACTTGCATCGAAATGTTGATATTAATATGGATCTTCCCGGGATTTCTAATAGACAAAATCCCGTGTGACCAACAATATTACAAATAAATAATAATAAAAACCTCAGAGATAGATAAGACAAATAAAATTTATCCCGGGATTTGGAGCATATCCACTTTATTCTTTCGTTGTATGTAATCAGTGTAAGTACATAAATAACTCTACCTAATTCCGACCTGTGGTGATGACGTCAACCGGTGCAGCAATTAATGAGATAAAAATAACAAAATAAGAAATAAATAAATACAATACTCTAATTCTAAATGTTAGAATATAATATTTAAAATGGCAACGTTCAATAATCATAATACGCACGTAAAGAATAGCACCATCCTATTTCTTCCCGTGGGTGTCGTAAAAGGCGACTAAGGGACTTACTAGAGAATGGGCAGCAGCGTTCTCTACGCATTTTAACACCATACTGCGATCGCCAACCCGCCTGCCAAGCGTGGCGATTATGGCAACCTACATTGGGGGAGGCCTTATATGTCCAGCAGTGGACGTCTTTCGGCTAAAATGATGATAAGTGATGATTATGATTTCACAATATACCTAGTCATAGGCAACTTACGAACCTACCTTACATATCTTAGCTTAAGACGCAGATATATGCCAGTGACCTTGAATGGTTAGCTTGCGTGTTCTGTACTGAGCTCACGCAACGCGTCGTACGTTCAGCTAGTAATAGGACTCGCCCATCAAGGAGCGCTGTCCCCAATTTGACGCATTATTATTTTTTTATACACAAAACAAAAGGCATTTTAATAAAATGCGTATACTAAAATATCAATAATTAAATTATCTTTAAATTGGTGAAGGTTTCAGAAAAATACGCTTGGTAGATTTTGCGCCATTCTCAGTTTTTTATCCGCGTTAGACATAACTTTACAAATTAATTTCGCTATGTAATATATTATAAACATAATCTAAAATATTAAGTTATCGAAAAAATGCTCTTATTCAACATATATTTTTTTTCAAATCATTAACACTACTCGTTTAGACGTGATCTTCAGTATAAAATCATAAAAAGTCGGTTATCATCCCCTTAATATTTGTAATACTTACTTTATATGAACAAAGTCCCTTCTGAAATTACCTATTTAAAATCCAAAAACAACTTTCTCAGAACAATTAAAAATGCGCTTAAAATGAAATAACCTCCTTTACACAATAAAATATCATTTTTGGCGCGAAACTTGACGTCGCTATAAACTTTTGATGCCCGTACAATTCGCCGAATTAACCCTGTCGATGGCTTAGCTCGGGCAGAGTCTGTGCTATATAACGAACAAGTTAACTGCTGTGTCTGAATGTTCCGCTTTATTATTTGTTTTATTGAGCTTGTGCGTTTATTTTGACTCAATTTAGTAGCGGTGGTCGGCAGTGGAAGAGGTTTGTTTTGTAAAATAATTGATGGACGAGAAAATATCCTAAATAACCTAACTAATAATATAAATCCGAAAGTGAGTTTGTAAGTTTGTTTGTTACACTTTCGCGTTTTAACTCCTCAACCGATCATCATGAAATTTTGCATACACGTTGTCAGGGGTACTGAAAAGGATATAATAATACCTTACATCTAGAAAAACTGGCCAAGTGCGTGTCGGACCACGCACAATGAAGGGTTCCGTAGTTAGGATGAATTTATTCTAAAATCAAAGTTAACATTATAGTTGAAAAACATGTTCTCCCATACATCGATATACATCACAGCCAATTCTCTAACTGCAAATATAAGTTGGTAATCGCAAAAAACATTTTTTTTTATGTGATAAAACTACAAATTTACAATTTTTTGACTTTTTCCTATACTTGTGCTGTGAAACCTTGCTTCTTGTCAAATTTCATGATTCTAGGTCAACGGAAAGTGCCATATAGGTTTTGATTTATTTGAGAGTATCGAAATATGTCGCATATAAATCGCCGTAGTTTTTTATTGCGTTAACTTAAAAGCTTGTTTTTTTTAGAGCTCCAAGGGACCATGGACTTACGTATTTGATATTAATTTCAACTTGATATCTACACGCAAACAGTACTTTATAAGGGTTCAGTTTTTTCCTCTTGAAGTACGGAACCCTAAAAACTCCTGTTTCCGAAATATAGTCACTGAACGTGATCGAAGCGGGCAAAAGCTATTCCTACCTAATATTGTAAATGAGAAAGTGAGTATATTTCTTACGCTTTTACGCTAAAACAGCTGAACGTATTTAAATAAAATTTGGTACACAGATAGACCATGAACTGAGTAAAGACATACAATACTTTTTATCCCGATATTCCCATGCGATCGAGACTTATGCGGGTGAAACCGTGGGGCGTAGCTAGTTAAGAAATCAAACTATAACTAGCAGTGGGATGAAAGCGCTGGATTTGGTAGTTTTTATTTAACTTGACAATAAACTGACAACAAAGCTGAACTTATTGGTTACGGTTAAATAAATTTTACAACGTCTGGGTACGTACGAAAATTTCACGGCATAAAAAATATGAAATAAAAGATACTGCACGAACAAGTTTACAACAGTCTTATCGTGGTAATTCACAGCAATCCGCTCCTAATCTCGTAACCATGACACCGGCCACTAAACAGCAATGAAATCAGACAAGCGAAAAAAAAATACGCCATAATTCCCACAAGATTCGTAAAACGGAAGGGACTAACGTTCAGAATAACCCTTCCCCTGCACACGCAAAAAACTTCACCAAAACATATATTTAAATAAGTACCATTGTGTTTCTTTTGTACATTTAAAAAAGGGTTGAATCATAATGAAAGTGTACCGCATTATTTTCACTGCTGTCATTTCGTTTTTTTTTAGGTAAAGGTTAGGCAATTTCGACCGTACCATTGTTGGTTTCGTCTCCATTAATATTCGGAAACAAAACGATCTATATACTCTGTTTCATGAGTAACCTATTTGATGTAAACAAACAAATCAGAAAATGTACTTGTGGATGCCAATTTGTGGTGCCACTTACAAATTCAGTGCTTTGATTTGATTATTTGAATACTTAAACCCGAAATTCTAATTTCAAATCTCTTTAAAGGGGATGCGCTAAGGTAGCCCGTGAAATTCAAATTTTCCTAAAAAAAACCTGCTAAAAACCCTACTGATGATTTTTTCAGAAATAATCATTCAGTAGGATTTTCTGAACTTAGAAAGTTGTAATGCTGATTCTAATGATTATAATTCTGTAAAGCCATAGTTGTTATGGCCGCGAATCATAATTATCTAGATTATTCTAGATCAACATACAACCTGTTACTGACCTGCAAATTGCAAAAAACTAAAGAAATTTTTAATTTCACGGGCTATCTTAGCGCATTCTCCATAAAGATGTGTTTCATTCGACAATTGGGGTACATTTTTTTACCAAAATTTTTAAAGTTTCGGGTCGTCAGAAGTCCGAAAGTCTGACAACCAGTCTTACCAAGGGGTATACTATTACCCTGTTACTGGGTTGGGGAGGTCAGATAGGCAGCCGCTCCTTGTTAAATACTGTTATTCAACTGTATCCGGTTATACTGGAAGCCGACTCCAACATAATTGGGAAGAGACTAGGCAGATTGATTGATTTTATAAGCTCAATTTTCGACGATGATTTTTCATTTACAATTGAATATACGTATTGTTATTCAAACAAACTTTATATGTATCTCATGATAGAAAATTGAAAACTTCTAAATACAGATGAATGTGTTACTACTTCCCTTTAGTGAGTGATTGCGTCAGAATTTAATCTGAACAGGGTTTGTTTACATTTTTATCACATACTTTTGAAACATACTATAGGTGGGAGGATAAGTAGGCTCGCCATTACACGACTTAATTCAAAGCGCTGTTTAGTTAAATAATTCCTTTAAAATCATGCCTTTTCGTTTGCAAAGTTTAGAGTTTGTTAAGTGTTTGTAAGAGTTTTGTTTGGGACTAAGTTTAAGTGCTTGTTGGGGACGTGGTAAGTTCATAATTTATAAGGCTTAAGATTCGTCCCGTGTTTGAGCGGCCGGGGGTACTGCGGTCGAGTGTGGCTTCTATTTTGTTACAAAACAATGGGTGTTGCTTATCAAAATTGTCACTGTCACATGATACGCTGCCATTTTGAAAGTAATGCCATCATTCAGCAGTGTAATTTAAAAATCCTTGCACAAATCTGCATTAATTTGTTTATTTATAATAATTTAAAAGAAACTTGTAATTTAAAATTAAAATATTTTGTGCAGAGTATAAGAATATTGCAGGATGTTTAAAAAATATTTTTCAAGTTTTAAATACGTTGAGAGATAAGCCGTAAAGCTGATTACATTTCTGGAATAGTGTAAAAAATAATGTTACACTTGATATTCGTTACACTATTAAAATAACACTGCCTCGTTGGTAAAGTGGTCGCGAGCGCTACACTAACTCCTGAGCATGAGGTCCTGGGTTCAATTCCCAGGTCAAGCAAAGTGTTATTGTGCTTTTCCAGGAATTTCTCAGTACTAGCCTGGAGTCTGGAAATAGGCTCGCCCCTATTACATGGATCTTAAACATAACTGGCGCACCTCTGCCTTACCCTTTGAGGATTGCAGGCGTGATGTTGTGTAACACACTTATAAACTTGTGCGAAATGCGATCTAAACATCTTTGTTAAGTTAACAATATCTGGATTAATTACAATAAATTTCATTATTCGAGCCAATTAATTTCATCGTCTAAGATTATGTCGTAATTAATTAATTAAATTCGTCAAGATTTAAGTAGACTGGAGCAAGGAATATTGTTTCAGAGATTGTTTCAAAGTTATAGATTGAAAATTATTAAATTTATCGACGTGCCTAGACGAGGGACGAAATAGGTTTGATCGTAGTATAAGAACATTCATTTGTAATTGTTTTTTTTAAGTTTATTGTTAATAGATTTGTATTTATTTTAGAGAAGTTAGACTAACGAGGTCAAATATTAGTAGCTTTTAATAGACCAATTATTAAATCAGAGCATCAAGAGCTCTCGGTTGATATTCAAGTAAACATCAACTGTGGAATACTTACAGTTTGTGTAATCCATAATAATATTTATAAATTCAAAAGTAATTAACTCTGTCTGTCTGTCTGTATGGAACCTTTTTACGCCTAAACCACTGAACGGATTTCGATAAAATTTGGCGAGGAAATAGATGGTGGCTTGAGAAAGGACATAGGCTACTTTTTGTCTTAAAAATAATCCTAATGGGGGTGATATAGGGGATGAAAGTATGTTTGGGGAACTTAGCGTTTCATAATTTAGGGATACGAAAATTCTAATTAATGCTTCTGATAAGAAAAAAGAAATTCGTGGTTCAGCATTTTTGTAAAATCATCCCCCAAGGGGGTAAAATAGAGGATGCCTTTAAACTTCACATGATTATTGAAATTTTGTATATAGAGTATTTCAAAATGAATGGTGCTAATATTAAAATTTATAATTATAATTTTTAAGTTAGACATTTCAAATCATAAAAAGAATTTGAATTAAAAAAAAAAGAAGTTTATTTGCATTTATTATCTGTCTGTCTATTAGCCTTTCACGCTTTAACGGCTCAATTGACTTGGATGATAGATATACGGATAGGCCATGACCTGGGTACATAGGATACTTTTATCCCGGTAGTACGTTCCCGTGAAATAATTTCCAACATCCACGTGTTCGAAGCTGCGCGCAGAAAATAGTTGATTATCATTATAGCAAAAATAGGGTTTGGTGTAGAAAAAATACGGCATTTTACATATTTTTCTACGTTTCAAAACAAGCGTTTCACGTGTAATTTTGAAGTACTCTTCTGGGTGGTCTTTTTAATACACACGTTGATTCTAAAATAATGTTCCGACATGGAAAAAAAATAGTTTTACGTAATGTAAGCTATTTTTTTGCGGTTGTAAATGGAAAAAAAGTGTAAGTTAAATTATTATGTTGTGCTGAAAGTGTGTGATTATGAATAATTTTAATAATATTTCAGACGTTACTGTTTTTATTTTTCTTTGTCTCTAACAATTCAAAACATAACCGGATGAAGACAAAAAGTACTTACGTACGTTTATGAATATGCTGAACAAGACTCTTTTACAAATGAAAAACTCATTAAATATACATAGCCTAGACATAAAAAGGAAGTTATCATTTATTCCCGTCTCCATAATAAAAAACCTCAACATATTACTTTGGAGGCTCCTTCAATTTACCTAATGGGATGAGACTAATCCTTTAATTACTCATAAACTCACGCCGTATTCCCATGGGGGTAGGCAGTTACTACATAACGCTACCTGCTACGACTCTCACAATACTCCTGTTGCTTCGGCTATCCCTTATTAAGACGCTGACAACAGCTAAAGCGCGGTCACTGTCAGACTGCATACAAAAGAAAAAGAAGTGCCATGACACAACGCTTGTAATTTATTGCAAAATATGAAGTAATTATCTATTTACTCAAAAAATTGTTGAGTTATTGAAAATAAAAAGCAACCAAGTTCTGCATTCAAATAAGACGTTCTTGTTATTAATTAAATACCAACCGTACGTTGATATTTAATACAGATATTTTGGATTGGAACTCAAAGTAAAACGTTAGTGTACCGTTAATTTGTATCAAGATTTTTTTTCTAAACGTGTTTTGTTAACAACCAAGTTCTGAGAAAAATGTTCAAGAATAACATATATTTTTTCCGCTACCACAAACTAAATAGATTTGGATTTTATTTTGTTTAAGACAAATCTACTTAGATCATTCGCCTCTTGTCATCGCCTTGAAGAAAATATGCCCAGCTTCGTCTCCCAACAGTGCCGACGTATTCGACCAACAATCTTAAATATTTACGACTCCAGCATTGCGTAACACACTATCAACCACAATTTGAATGATTTTGAAGTATATTGCTAATCCATTGCTTCATATGTTCGAAAAATTTGTTTGCTCAACAACGTTAATAACGCAATGAATGTTGTTGAACTGTCAAAAAATATTTTTCACTTTTTAGTGGGTCTGTTTGTAATTTATCTAAGTTACAATAACCTACTGTCACCTTTCTACTGCTGATCACCATTTACAAAATATTTCTATTACCGATGCAGGGGCGTTAATTGTTGAGGAGTTCTCCTGGTAAGAACCAGGAGAACAGGAACTGATGGTGACTTCACCAGTATTGTGAAGAGCATAAATTGCTTAGCAACCATATTAAAATGTCTAATCAAATCGCAACCGTGAAATAGTTATTATTTAGTAGTTCCGGTGGCCATCTGTCGTCTTCATCATCAGTTCCACTTCACCAAATGATGCTTTCTGAGTGCAAATGCATGAGTTACTATAAAAAATAGCCAAATCGCTATAGGTGTGGCTATCAAATTTGAGGAATTCTTTCGATTTCCATGGGTTTCTCTTATTCGATTCTGACTTGGTGACAATGGGACTACCACCAACCAAGCATACCCTTACAAACAAAAAAACTATTTTCAATATCGGTTCTCAATTGACGGAGAAATCGGTGAACAAAGATTAAAAAAAAAAACCAAAAAAAAAACCGACGAACATATTAAAAACGCCTTCTTTTGGAAGTTGGTTAAAAATTAAACCCATTGCTACTGATAGTGTGAAACTCAATTACCCCGCGGGTAGTGAAGGGTTAGATTCGGACGCACAATAAAACGAAACAAAGGTAGAAGATTTATACATAGTTATTTTCTAAATACCTCCTGCGGAATCTACTAAGATTTGTAGTAACCGCATGGAGTACCTAGGACGTAAAATATAGTGTTAATGTTTTACTTTGTATGTTGTAAAGGCACTTCTGATCCGACCTTTTGTTGAAGCGAGTTAATTATCTTTTTAGTATTTTTATTCTTTTTATTACTTCTGTTTTCTTTTGTGCTTTATTACGTAGTGGATTTTAAAACAAACTGCTATTCAATATTAGTACATTTTGATACAAGAGGAGAATGTTTGTTGAACTGCAATAACAAATGTCCACGTGCACAAACGACGTTTTTCAATACACGTTTGAAGAAATAATATAAAATAACGATAAATATTTTTGTCATGAATTATTAGGAAACTATGATTTAATTTTCTTTTTTTTCCGCGCTTTGCTTTCGCCAGGTTGAAGGAGAAGCAAAGGTATAAAGTCGATAAACAGCCTAATATGAAAAATTGAAAATTCAAATATTTTTAAGTTTAGAACACAAATAAATGTTAATTTGTTCATAAACGTTTTTTTTTATTGTAATAATCATGGTATTCTATTTATAAACATTATTTAAATATTAACGCCGTAAAGACGCATCTTTGCCGAGATTTAAAAAAAATCACCTCTGAATACAGAGAACCGTCTCTGGTGCGAGACGGTGTGAATAGAGGCATTGATCCAATTTGGACTAAGTATATAAGTTATCTGTGGCAATTTTTATTCCCGCACACGTGTTGAAAAATAAAAAATCGCACGCGTGTGAAATACATTGCATTGTGAACCTAATCGTAGTGCAATATGAACCAGTTTTCGAGGAAGTGTATTGAAAAACTATTTTCACAATATAAACTACTGTTAATTAAAACTTTTTATCATTTACCGCTACTATGTGAAACATTTATTAATTACTAGCTGCGCCCCGCGGTTTCACGCGCATATGGCTCAATACCGTGGGAATATCGGGATGAAAAGTATCCTTCGTTCTAATCCAGGTTGTGGCTACCCATGTGCTAACTTTCATCCATAATTATTCATGGTTACATTACAGAAAAAAAATCAAAGAAAAGTTAATATTATGATGTAGTCACAGGACTTGCCAGATCATCACAGGGTGTGTCCAATTTATTTTTTGACACTTAAAATTTGAAAAGTACATGATTATTACTTTTTTAAATATATTACTGACAAAAAAAAAACTGCTGTTCCCTACATTTTGACGCGCGAACATAAATGAAGGGAACAGCAAATTTTTTTTCGTCATTTAAGATTTGGTCCCATACTAAAAGTTGTTCACAATGATGAGTACAATGACCTTAAGAGGTTGTGCATTATTTATGTTACATCTTCTTTAAGCCTTTCTAGACCATGTGAACGAATAATATTCTGAAAAAGCTGAGGGCACGCTCTTGGCAGATAGCCGCTTGGCGATGTTTATTATTATAATATTATTAATAATTAATTGTCCGTTTGGTGCCGGACGTAAAGAATAGCATCATCCCATTTCTTCCCGTGGGTGTCGTAAAAGGCAACTAAGAGACTTACTAGAGAATGGGCAGCAGCGTTCTCTATGCATTTTAACACCATACTGTGATCGCCAACCCGCCTGCCAAGCGTGGCGATTATGGCAAACCCCCGCTTTAGGGGAGGCCTATGTCCAGCAGTGGCCATCTTTCGACTGAAATGATGATGATGAATAATAATAGTATAATACTCAAGTGTTAAAATTTTAGGAAAGGTTTCTTTTCCTCCATTTATTTTTTCACCGAATATTTTCGCAGCGTTAACGGTAATTGCATCAGCATCGCTTAAGCCACGGTTATTCATAATTAGAGGCTTAATTAAATGAATTAACTCAACCGTATCGTTAGTCAGGGGTCGCCAAACCGGCTGGCAAGCATGAACTTGTGTTGGATTCGATCGTCCGCAAAAGTTTACAGGGGCAGGGGGTCTGCAGGGGGTTTTATTTTGACAATACTTTAATAATGGTCACGAAAATTGGAGTGTTCTTGGTCAAGAAAAAGAAGAAAGAAAATACGTTTATTTGCGGTAAACATGACGCAAAGAAAGAACAAGGATACAAAAAGAACAAGTAGGGGGAAAATATGTGTCACATCCACGCAAAACGGCCACCGCTCAGCATAATGCTGCGACCCTATTCGAGACAGAGCCCCAGCGCTGGTTTTCAGCGATAGCCGGCGTTGACGTGATGACGTCGACCGGTGCAGCAAATTATTAAAAACCTAAAAAGGCATGTTCCGTGTGGTGCCGGACGTAAAGAATAGCACCATCCGATTTCTTCCCGTGGGTGTCGTAAAAGGCGACTAAGGGACTTACTAGAGAATGGGCAGCAGCGAAAACTGTGCATTTTTTTTTAAACCATACTGTGATCGCCAACCCGCCTGCCAAGCGTGGTGATTATGGCAAATCCCCCCTTTTTTTTTTGGGGGAGGCCTATGTCCAGCAGTGGACGTCTTTCGGCTGAAATATGATGATGAATGAAAAATAAATAATTAACGTCACGTGTTTTAATAAAACAAAAAGTTATTTTTAATCAATCTGTTTGGGTCAGCTTCCAGTCTAACCGGGTGCAGCTGAATACCTGTATTTTACATGGAGCGACTGCCTATCTGACCTCCACAACCCAGTAACCGGGTAATACGATACCCCTTGGTAAGACTGTTTGTCAGACTTCCGGGCTTCTGACGATCCGTAACGACTGTCAAAGATCCACGAATAACAGCCGGGACCAACAGCTTGACATGCTTTCCGAGGCACGGAGGAGTCTCGGTATTTAAAGATGGTCACCCATCCACGGACCAACAACGGCAAGCGTAGCTATTGGTGCTGCTGTTGTGTACTTAGCCACGAACTCCTCAGTTATTTTTAAAATCAATATCAAATCAAAATTTATTCATAAAGACAACAAAGATCCATATTTTATTCTTATTTTTTTTATTTTTATTGTGTTTGGGTGGCTTACAGCTATCGAAACAGAGGTAACAGTGAGGTAAAGCACGACAAGCCATTTACAAGCCTCCACAGTTAGCATTAGAGTATTGTTGTACAAATTTTGAAAATTAAAAAACTATTCATTAAGCATAACACTAACAAGTATGCATGCGCAACCACTATTAGAGAGTATTAGAAACAATAATTATAGTGTTTAGAGATAAAACAGTAGTAATGGACGCTAAGCTGCTTGCAAACAAATCGATTGAAGGGTGTTCATTCTTAACAATTTGACTGAGCGAATCATATAAGAATTGCTACGATAAACTGTGCGAGCGTAAGGAGTATGAAGAAGATCTCTCTTACGAGATTGTCTAGGTGGAACATTCAGAGACACCTTAGAAAGAAGTTCAGGATATTCAATCCGTGATTGAGATAATTTCACCAGAAACCGTATGTCAGATATATTTCTCCGAGTTACAAGTGGAAGTAAGTGGAATCGAGCGCATCGTTCATTGTAACTCAGATAAGGGATTTTAAATTTGTAACCTAAGTATCTCGTGAACTTCCTTTGTATTCGTTCTAATCTGTCTGAATGCACTGCATAATTCGGATTCCAAATTTGACTACCATATTCGAGATGAATGCGGACGTAAGCACAATACAGAATTTTCAATGTTTTCATTTCATTGAATGAACCGGCATTACGGATGATGAATCTCAGGGCTTAGATAGTATAGTATATATTGATAGTAATACCTTATAGCTAATGTTAGTAAGCAAAGTTATATTATTATTATAAGAGTTTGAAGCACTTTGCACAGAAGATGACCAAGCAGGATACAAGTTTCTCACCTGGCCATTCTCTCCACAAAATGCCTCAAAATGGGAGAATAGAAACTCTCTCTCTCTTTAAAACTATTTCAATAATAATAGAAACAAACAAAGAAAGAAAAAATATTTATTGGGACTCAACACAGATCACAAAATTAAACTAAAAACACACTCTTAGAAACATAAAAAACAAAAACAATTTAAAAAAAACAAAGTAAAACGAGTACGACGAGGATAATGAATGATTGTTCCGAAGGTCCAGTCGATAGTTTTGACAGATGACGTAAATTGATCCCAGGCCTGAACATTTTGAGATATTGGACTTGTTGAACGATAAGCGGTTACTGGTCAATTAATTTAACAAACTACACTTCGTTTTCGGATGATCATTTTCAAGGCAGAAGTGGTCTAAACTTTTGAATGAATGTTGATTGATTGGGCAGAATGTACGTGTAATCATATATACGAGTATTATTAGTTGAAACCTGATAAAATAATAAAATCTAGCTGTGTGTGTGGTTCTATTCCTATGAGCCAACTTAAGAATTTTTATAAAATTCTAAGTTAAGGCGCAGATATATGATTTTAGTGACATTTAGATCTGTTATTACGCCTTCATAATAATATAATACAAGTAAGTTATGCAAAAAATGTATGTTAAACTAGAACGCATACACATCAATTATTTATGGGAATATTTAAGTATTGTAGTAATAAAATACTTTATGAATTAAATTCAGGAAGTAATTGTCTACCCAAAGTATCAAAAAGGATATTACTTTCAAACTACTTAAGATATTTTCATGTTTTTTTTGTATGAATAGACTGCTTTATTATCTATAATTCTATCTGTGATTTTCTTCAAATATTCATATTTTCGTTACTAAAAATAAATATTCTCTATGAAAGTGAGATGGGAGAAAATGGTTGCGCGGCTTGAGCGCGACGCACATTTGTATGGCCAAGGTCGACGGCGATTATCAGATCCTTTTTTTTTTTTGGGTGAGGTATTATCAAATAACTTCTCCCGCTCAGGGCGGAGCGGGAGGGCGTGTCAGACTTTTACTGACTAAAACCCACCCGTATTCCTTCATTTGCCTGTGTGCCAGGGCCACGATATCCCTTTCGGACAAACTCGCAACCCTGGCAGGATTATCAGACCCTTAAGCTCCATAAATACAATCCATAATCCTAGGTACTTGCCCATCGTTATGTTCATGTACATAAGGTACAGTGTTAGCTAATTAAGTAATTTAATTAAGAATTTAAAAGATGAAGCTACTTACCAAAATATTGCGTAAATCTACTTTTTCCCAGAGATGATTGATGGCAGTAAGCTCGCCCCCTATTACATGGAACTTAAACATAATTGGCTAAATGTGGGTCTACTATCGGTGCACCCTTGCCTAAGGTGCGGGGATTACAAGCGTGGTATTATGTGTCTACTTTAAAATGGTCGGCGACCAAACAGAAACCAACTATTAAAGCTGGTACAATGTTGACAATTTTAGAGCAATACAGACCGTTGTTAAAGGTAGTAGTAGCCTGTGGTACCGTTTACAATAGATTTACGCAGCAGTTAACAAAGTTTAGGACAGAGACACCTACACGTTTATGTGTTCCGTGTCAACTGCGTAGGTTGCTCTTTGATAGGACAATGTAGGTACGGTCAGCAAAGAAAATCAACACACACTCATTTTTGATTATGTGAAAAAACTCATAGCAGTCTAAATTAAAAGGAAAATGATCACAGTTAAGTAGGCTTTGCAAGTTAACGAGTAATAGTCGACCAACTTACAATTGCAGTTGGAGAATTGACCGTGACGTATATCGATGTATGGGTGAAGAAATTTTCTAACTACAATGTTAAGCTTGTTTTTGGGATATTTCATCCGAACTACGGAACCCATCTTTGTGTGTGGTCCGACACGCACTTGGCCAGTTTTTTTTATTTTTCTATTGAGCTATATATTGGAGATAAAACAAATCGGAACAAATGTTTTTAAGACTATTCAATCTTAGCTATTACATGAAACGCTGAGAAGTGGTGGATTGAGCCACTTTGTTTCAACTGCATTTGCGACTGTAATCTGTCTGCTCAACACACACAGGCAGCTTGTGCAGTTTGTTCCGTTTGGTGCTGGACGTAAAGAATAGCACCATCCCATTTCTTCCCGTGGGTGTCGTAAAGGCGACTAAGGGACTTACTAGAGAATGGGCTGCAGCGTTCTCTATGCATTTTTAAAACAATACTGCGATCGCCAATCCGGTTGCCAAGCGCGGCGATTATGGAAAATCCCCCCCCCCATTTTGGGGGAGGCCTATGTCCAGCAGCAGACGTCTTTCGGCTGGAATGGAACGGCTTATTAAACGTCAGAAGCTAGGTGCACGGTTCCAATTGGTCGTTTCCTATGGAGAAGAGCCGGCAAGAAACTCCACGGTTAATCTTTAAAAAAAAAAAAAAATGGCTTTTACAATATTTAGGCCTGTCAAAAGTACCAGGTACTTAACAAAATAGAAAATGGTCTACAGATCTACAGTACATTAAGCCTACAACGTCCTCACATTAACAAAAAAAAACTATATAAAATATGATTAAGATAATAAAAGTTAGAGCCTTGTTGAAATCAAAAAACATCGATTATGTCAAGGAAGTATGTAAAAAATAAATAACATAAACATCGCATCGCAAATATTTATTGTGGATCATAGGTTCATAAGATGTTGTGTTAGTTACAGGTAAGTCTGCTATGTCCCGCCATTGAGGCATACAAACTTCATATCATAAATTCGGTACATAGATCCAATACAATATCAAATACAATACATCAAATTATCATGCAATTAAGATTAAATTAGTAGATATAACTTATGTCAAATTACAAATTAATCATTTTACAAAATAGTAAATTCAATGTATTGTCATTTAGAAATTCTCTCATAGAGTAAATGAGATTAATTTAATTAATTATTTACTTATCAATAATTCTCGAAGTTTTTTTTTTCTGTATTTATATCGCTCACAGTTCTGAGAAAAGGTGGAAGATTATTATAGATACGTGGGCCCATACACAAGATGCTTTGGTACATTAGTTTTGTTTTACTGGCTACGGTGCGCAGCTTGTCTTACGCCGCGTGCTTGTCGCTTGTGTTAGTTATCCTAAAACAAAATGTCATCGTCAGTTGTTGTCGTTGCAGGACGTCCCATCACGCAGGTTATCAGTCAGATTCCTACGACCACGCTTAAACTCATTGAACCAGTTGTAAACAGTGGCACGTGATGGGGCTTCATCGTGAAAGGCTAATAAATTAAAAAAATATAATAAATGTGTTGTTGACTAAGACTACAACGAAAGTCGTAATAAATCAATGAGCGACAATTTTCTCGCGTTACATTCATTTCAAACATCATCAGGTTACCAAAGAGTTTTAAATTCAAAACTTAAATAAATTTTTCATTGAATTTTTATCTAACCAGCCAGTTCTAAAAATGTTCAGTGTTACCCTTGTAATCTTAGTATCAATCTGTCAAAAATTAGGTTTTTTGGCATTGATTGTCGCTGCGATAAGATTGTCTCTACATTTTAAACGTTTTTATTTACGAAAATTGGTCTTTTAGACACTCTTAAGAAGTTCACAAAAGATTTTCCCCTCTCTCGATTTTATTTTTATTTTAATCGTAACTTTCGATTAAAATATTTAACAAACCATAAAATTACTAAAGATGAAGATGCACACCAAGACATTCATCATTTTTTTCACGTGACCATAAATATTATTCATAGAATGTTTGTCACATACGGAACCGACATTATTTTGAAACTGTTCGTCGATAATAGTGGTAGTTTAGCTAACTATATCGTTAAGCTCTATCAAATCATAACTTAGCATAGAAATGGTCGTGCAAACGCACGCGATTGAGCGATCAACCATTTGCTTTCATGTTGGTGAATATCTAAACAGATGCACAGACTCGTAGACATAATCTTAGCATAGCTATCTGAGATCAGGGGCCGTATAAGGCCGTGTACGAAATCGACTGAATTTGATAAATTTTGGTTCATTGTTTGTGAGAAAGTGAAAAATAATTTATACAAATGATTTGTGATTTGAAAAGTCAAGTTCTTTGTTTTGCATGAAGCTGGAAGGGATTTTACAAATAAATTAAGTATTCATAGAAAATCACTAATATTCGCAACAAGTTTTCCAAAAAATTACGCGAGACTGACGTTTGATCATCTTTTTATAAGAAACTACTCTTGGTTTTGAACATTAAAAAACATCATCATCAACAACATCAACATCATTAATGGTCTACTTGCACGTGACAGAACTACTGTTTTCTACTTCGATATTAAATATCGCAAAAAAATAATGTTAAAAGAACCTTCTTTTTTTAAACCCTGTTTGTAATGTATTTTTTTCTAATATTTAGCAAACCATTCTAAGAAATTTAATAATCACACAGTCTTCAGCTATCCAATAAAACATAAAGTTTTATTTTATGGTAATAAAATTCATTCATCTTTTCATGACGCCAAATGTATAACTATGTTCTTTCCCACATTTTACATCTTCGAGGCACGTAATATATCTACATCGTATAACTAAAGACACAAACTTAACATAATTAAAGACACGCGCAGTACCTATAGTACGTAATGATAAAGGTGTATACGAAATGGCCCCATCAACCCGATATTAATTACCTTTAAAGCCCTTAGTCGACAACACACGAGAGAGATACGAGGTCGTCTATTTTTAGACGTAGACAACATTTTCCTTGCATATTCTGAGTTTAAATACGAGTACTAGGTTTTACTCCCGACCTCGACGCGTGATCAGCACATGACAAAGAACTGCATTTCATGGACAAGATTGTCAAACTTTTACTGTTTGAATAGGAGGCTTTTGGCTACTTTGTATGGGTGTATTTTATTTATGTAATTTTTTTTATAATGTGCGTCTTGTTTGTGCAGAAACAAAACAATTTTTATTAATTTTTTAATTTTATTCTTCGTAATTAATTAAGGGGTTTGGGTGCCGCATTACTAAATGCATACCCAGCAAGTCGTTGGGTTACCAAAGTACCTACAGCTGATTGTCTTCAAGTAAAGCTCACACAGAAGGCGGGTGCAGGACGGGCGCGGGTCGGGACGGCAGTAAGGCGGCGGTTTTTTTTTTTTTTTTTTTTTTTTTTTTTTTTTTTTTTTTTTTTTTTTTTAGGTATGGCATCTCGTAGCAGACCTAGAGAGGTCGTTGCTACTTAACCGGATATTCCTGTGGCTGCCCTAAGGTTTTTAATCTTAAAGCCTCCAGCCAGGGCGCAAATTATATATATTAAAAACTAAACGACAGCGCACTAAGGGCACCCCCTGTGGGGTACGGACCTCGGCTCAGGGCGTCGTTGGGGGATCACAAAATTACTAACAATTTGGGGACGGGCTGGATCAACATTTTGATCATGATTATTATCAGGGGATATTATATTTATTGCTACGGCGCTCTCAGCCTCTAACCGGGCGGCTGGCGCATCGACATTCAAGGGACGGGGGGGAGGACTTTTATTACCATTTACTCGGGAAGTTCGCGTGGTACCTCGGCGGCGAGGACGGAAGGTCGGTTTGTGTATTTTGTGCACTGTACTCGTGGCCCTATTGCTTTCCTGAAGGAGAGTGATGGGGTCATCCGGATCTAAGAGAGTGTGCCTCGGTCGGCGAGTCTGACTAATGGCAGAAGGCCTGTAACTAGCGGCCTGCACAACCAAGGGGTTGCGATGACGTTCCGCGGATTCGAAAAAGCGCTTTGCAAGGCGCTTCATAAACTGTTTGATGGTAGGCATCTTAAGGTCTACGTGAAGTTGTTCGTTCCGAACGAACCAAGGAGCTTTCGTAATTCTACGGAGAAATCGGTTTTGAAGCGTCTGCATCTTATGAATGTGATATGACTTTGCGTGAGCGAAGACTACGCAGGCGTAAGTCATGATCGGTCGAATGCACGCGGTGTAAATACGCAATTTGCACTTAAGGGACAACTTGCTGCGCGGGTTGAGTACGGAGTGTAGTCGGCCGAGAGCAAAACTGGCGCGCGAGCGCACCTGTTTTATGTGCTCGCCGAACGTCATGTGATGGTCTAAGACCACACCGAGATATTTGGCTCGCTTCTCCCAAGGGATAGGCTTGCCGAACATGGTGATCGGTTGGGGCAGGGCGGGTGATCGCCGGGGCCTACAGAATAGGATAAGGCGGCGGGCCGAGTTCCATGTATTTATATGAATGACACCGCACGAAACGCGTGCGCGGGTCGGGCGCGGAGCGGGTCGGGAGCGGGAGCCGCGCACGCGTTTCGTGTGGTGCTACCATAAATTATTTGAATTTGAAAAAGTTCAGTAGTATATCTAACACGGCAGTGGTCATATAACGAAATTGAAAGGAGAACTATCACAGCTAAGTAGGCTTTACAAGTTAACGAGTAATAGTCGGGGGAGGCTTATGTCCAGCAGTGGACGTCTTTCGGCTGAAATGATGAGTAATAGTCGACCTAAAGTCAACGCCATGAGACGAGATAAATTTCATACTTTGGAATTTAAAACTTTAACTGAAATTGCGTATGGTTCAGTTTTCATTGCAACTAAAATTATTTTATGACGTTTAGCGATAATTTCTTCATTCATAAATCAACTTAGATATCTTGAGTTTAAAGTTGATAGTTGTATAATTTGCAATTTTATGTATTTATAGCTTCTCATGACGGTTACTTTACTTACATTTGCAGTTGGAGAATTGACCGTGACCGTGATGTATAGGAGAAACATGTTTTTCAACTACTCTATATTGATAACGGCAACAGGTAGAAATATTCACAGAATATTTAGTTATTTAATCACTTTAAAAATAATTAATTAAATTAAAATAAAACAAATATTTAAGGGGGCTCCCATACAACAAACGTCATTTTTTTGCCATTTTTTATAGATAATGGTACGGAACCCTTCGTGCGCGAGTCCGACACGCACTTGGCCGTTTTTTTTAAAGTAAGTTGGCGTGTTTTCCTAGAGAGCGTCTTTTGATACCGTAAAGTCAAAGCCCGCTGCCATCATTTTCATGATAGCCTTCACTGCGGTCGTTATATGCGGCTCCCGCATGTCTAAGAAACCTCAGCTTTAGATGTCTGTGCAACACGTTGATCGTCATTTCAAACGTGACAGGTCGTATAACTCACTAGTTTCCCAAGAGATTCCCTGTGTTACTAGTTTATGACGTAATGTTATTTTGTTGTTCGTCAACATTACTTAAAATTAAAGCCCATTATTGACATGTTTAGTTTCTGACGCCATGTTTGTGACGTCACTTATAGGTGGTACTGTGTCAGTGTTCAAACGTCTTGCATTGAAGCAGGAAATGTTATTGATATGACAACAATAAGACGTTTAATTATCAAACTAGCTGCGCCCCGCGGTTTCACCCGCGTAAGTCTCGATCCCGTGGGAATATGAGCATAAAAAAAACCGGCAAAGTGCGAGTCAGACTCGCGCACGAAGGGTTCCGTACCATTATGTATAAAAAATGGCAAAAAAATCACGTTTGTTGTATGAGAGCCCCCTTAAATATTGTTATCGAAAATCCACTTTCATTTATATTCTAGTTGGAAACATAAATAGGTATATATTTAGATCCATTTATTGTATTATACTAAACCGTCACAAAATCTTAAGGCTCGTACAGACTGGTGGATACGCGACACTAGTAGCACAATTTCTATGTCGGTGTCTGTCGCGCCCACGATATCGCGTGAGTCTGTAAGAGCCTTTACTAGTAACTCATTACCATAATAGCCAAATAACTCTTGAACATTTTATTGTCAAATTATACAACAATGTGTCTATAGACAGCAGGTTTGCATTCAAACTCCATACAATAAATTGAGATGTTAGCATTTTAAGGGTTCCGCACCCAAAGGATGTCGACGGGAGTCCCGTCACGGGACCCTGTATCTAAGGCTCAGCTGTGCGTCCGTCTGTCACAGGGCTTTATTTTTTTTACCGTAATAGGTAGACTCTAGAAATGTTCACAGAGTATGTACTAGTAGGACTGCTATAACGAAAATTCATAAAAATAAAATAAAGTGTGTGTAAGTGTTTATTTTATTTATACCTACCACACAAACAACGTGTTATTCTCGGCGTTTGAAAAAAAAAATAAGTTTAAAAAAATAAATAGGTATGTACAGTAGTACCCAATTTATATGGCTTACCGATGTACCTGCGCAGGCAGTTTTCCTGTACCGCTATTCGTCGGCAGCTGCCGGCCGCCATGTTAGCGCGCGCCGCGTGGCATGTTTGTCAGCCGCCATACTTCAGATCGAGTGCACGCTAGCGCTCCAGTGTATTATGAACCTTATAATAGTGACCTAAGGTTGATTGTAAGTTTTAAGCATTCTTTCGTTAATCTTCGGGGCCATACTTTATTTTCTGTGCGAACGAAGATTCACGACGCGCCTTATCAATTGGGTACCACTGTATCTTCTATTAAATTTTGTATGGTGGTAGGTACGGAACCCTTCTGGTGAGAGTTAACTTGCACTTAGCCGCTTTTTAGGGTTTCGTAGTCAACAAGGAACCTTACCTTGTCATTTGGTTTAAATAGGTGTTTATTTTTATTATTTTAATAATATTTTATATCGATTCTTTTTTAATTTGTGAATGAGAGAACGTTGTAGGCCTTAAACACTTTAGCTTTGTAAACCATTTTCTATTTTGTTAAGTACCTGGTACTTCTTGACGGGCCTACACTTTCCTCTCATACCTATTAACACTGTAACTTGAAAACATTGTAAAAGCCCATTCTTTTTAAAAGAGTAACCGTGGAGTTTGTTGCCGGCTCTTCTCCATAGGAAACGACCAATTGGAACCGTGCACCTAGCTTCTGACGTTTCATAAGTGCCCATGTAGGTTATGTGAAATAAAATATTTTGATTTTGATTTCAACCAAATTACAGCTTGCTAGTACTAAAATTCTCTAAGGAGACGGGCATAGCGAAACTATATATATTAATCAAGCCGACAAAGTGGTAAAATAAAATCGAGGGTGGGGATGATGTTTTTCTTCTCGTCTATCCCATGGTGTTGGGGTATCGTTGGATAAGCCGTTCAAAACATTTATCTTTTTGCATAATATTAAGCTTTAAAGTGTTAATTTTTGGTAGGGTCAAGTGTCCCCCCCCTCCCTGCCAGCTAAATGGTTGTTTTTGGATATGTGAAAAATTTTACGGCTGTAGTATACAATCATCATTCATTCCATTTCAGCCGAAAGACGTCCACTGCTGGACATAGGCTTCGAAGGGGGTTTGCCATAATCGCCACGCTTGGCAGGGTTGGCAATCGCAGTATGGTGTTAAAATGCATAGAGAACGCTGCTGCCCATTCTCTAGTAAGTCCCTTAGTCGCCTTTTACGCCACCCACGGGAAGAATTGGGATGGTGCTATTCTTTGCATCCAGCACCAAACGGACAATACCAAAGTAAACAATAACAAAGTTAAAAGGAAAACTATTACAGCTAAGTAGGCTTTACAAGGTAACGAGTAATAGTCGAACAATTTAAATTTGCAGTTGGAATATATGGGAGAACATGTTTTACAACTATATTGTTAAGTTTGTTCATGGGATAAATTCAATCCCAACTACGGAACCCTTCATTGTGCGTGGTTCAACACGCACTTGGCCGTATTTTATATTACCATGAATAAATATCACGAGTTTGTTCGCACCGTGAGTAAGCGATGGTACTTTTGTATTAAGGACATGATATATTCATTGTTTTTTGTATTATCTAGGGGAGATTTATCTGTGTGAATGGGACTGTGATTGCTTTTGGGTGTCTGTTGATATTGATCAAAATGAATGGGAAGGTCTTTCGGTCTTCCTAATGCATTATTTACTATCCCTGATCATCATCATCATCATTTCATTCGAAAGACTTCCACTGCTGGACATAGGCCTCCCCCAAAGGGGGGGTTTGCCATAATCGCCACGCTTGGCAGGCGTGTTAAAGTGCATAGAGAACGCTGCTGCCCATTCTCTAGTAATCCCTTAGTCGCCTTTTACGACACCCACGGGAAGAAAAGGGGAGGTGCTATTCTTTACGTCCGGCACCACACAGACACTATCCCTGTTACTATCAATCAATTCCAATACTTGGTGAAATATCACTTGTCTTATTGTGAAAAATAATAATTTATTACCAAAGTAAATTCATGTTACGCATTTTAACTTTAAAAGTGTTTACGTCTTTTTTCCCCAAAAGATTATGCGGAGGTGCATCTATAATACCCATATTTCGCTAGGTCCCATGAAATATGGGGCGAACCTATTGCCATCAACCGGGCACCAGATAGAAAACCTAATAATACTTTGCCCGCCCTGGGAATCGAATCCAATCAAGGACCTTCTGCTTAGCAGTAGCACTTACACCTACATGCAAACACTCTTGAAAGCCTTGAAAAACACTGCCTGAATTAATCACCTATCCATAGATTTTTGCTGCAAGAAAAACCAAAGAGAGAATGCTCAACTTTTTTCCTGTAAAACTTTTCAGGCAATCTTGCGGAAGAAGCCTTTGAGATGAAACTATTTCAAACTTAACTCCTAGATTAATTATTTTCTGTACCCACAAAAACAAAATACTTTACATTCAGCTTTGATAGTTTTCATTCATGCTTTTACAAAAAACTTTTGATGCAAAAATAGTGAGCAGGTAGTGCTCCTTTTCCCAAACAATTTAAAAACTTCATTGCATTTTCCAATTAGACTGAACCAAAAGTTTCTGAACATTCCTGAATTCTCAGAGATGAACTAATTTTTATTATTCATGGCACTGAATTTCAGCGGGAATCCCGGAGTTTCTGCCGACATAATCCCGGATGCCGGGAGGAATACTTCGGTGAATAAATTTAAAACGTCGAAAGAATTATTTATCTTTTTTCTCTCTGGGGAGACTTAAGTGAGCATCTCTCTTTTCCTTTTGTTAAACTTCGTAACAATAATATTGGTTTAACTTGTTTTTTATGATTGTTTCTCGTTGACTAGCTGGAGCCACTCCAGTGTAAAGGGTTAAGTTGAGTAAATAAATAGCGATCCGTAGTTTCTGTTAACTCTTCGGGGAAGAAGGCGTTAGTTTATGGCATGTATAAATTATTGTACAGTAATATTCGTTTGTTACTTTGATAATGAATTTTAAAATAATACTTTGGGACATTCTAGAGGGCTATCACAATTTTTCTTGAATTTGAGCGTTTTACTCGATGGTTGATGTGTGATTATGGTTTAGATAAAGCCATAAAATTAAAAAAAAAAATATGCCCGAGAAATATTGATTATTTCTCTTGGGAGTGTTTTAAATAAATATTTCAATTTGTTAACATAAAGCAGTAAAAACCTTGTATCTTCTAAGGATGTTTTAAAAATACAAAATTTTAAAAATGTCCTACAGTATCTTATACTTTGGAGAGCTTAATTCAATTTATTATATTTCATACAGTAATACACTAAAAATAATGATGTAAAACAGAGTTACTGATCATTTTTCGTCCAAAGTTTTATTTTTTATCTACGAATATATAATCCAAATTCAAACAAAAACTATTTAATAACTAAGGTAACTTTGTTACCTTGGTTGGAAAAAAAAATGACTAATAGTAAAATAACGGGCGTAAATCAACGGCGAAATAGTCTATATTTTCGAGAGCGCAAAAGTGATGAAACTATTAACTGGGTGCTGAGACTGACACGAATGGTTTATCACCACGAAAACTGTACTTTTATAGTTACACAGACTTAATGTTTCGATAATCATAATGTTCCGTGTGGTGCCGGACGTAAAGAATAGCATTACCCCATTTCTTCCTGTGGGTGTCGTAAAAGGCGACCGAGGGACTTACTAGAGAATGAGCAGCAGCGTTCTCTATGCATTTTAACACCATACTGTGATCGCCAACCCGCCTGCCAAGCGTGGCGATTATGGCAAATCCCCCCTTTTGGGTGAGCCCTATGTCCAGCAGTGGACGTCTTTGGGCTGAATTGATTGAATGATTGAATGTTTCGATTATTCCACGCTTTCTCACAATTCGATAAGAAATTAACGAAAAACTTTTTTTTTGTGATAGCACCCTTAACAAAAAAATTCAAGCTGAAACACAAAGCATTTATTTATATAAAACCATTTACAGGCATTTTTCAATCGTCATAGAGTCGGTGAGTCGACAGTCAGAAACATAATAAATTAATAAAAAAAAAACAATATAACACACATCCACACACCCCCACACATACATATACATACACACCCCCGCAAACACACACACACATATACATTAATATTAAATAGTTAGGTAGATGTTCAATTTATCAAAGTCGAAATTTCAATCAAAGAAATCGACCCACACGAAGAACCCGATGACCGAAGTTTTTCTGAAAAACAAGCGTCTGAAGTCCCACGATTATCTTTAATTTTTATACCTCCAAACATACTAAAATAAAACTCACGTAGGCTATCCCGAAGGAATTATTACTTACTAGTTTGTAAGCCTCAAGGATCACGTCACCGAAGGCCTAAATCCTTTACGAGATGCCTGAATTCCTAGTACAAAACACGACACATGTCCTGTCTGTAAATCGGTTTGCGTCAACGCTTGAAAATCCTGAGTAATGCTAGGATTTGTCACAGTTATGTCCCTACTTTGAAAGAGGCGACTATTATATCGCGGGAATCGCGTGTTTCGAGGCGTGAGAGTGTTAGTTATTGTTGTTGTAACTAGATGGCGTTAGTAGTTCATTGAAGTCGTGTTGAAGTTTTTGACTGATAATACTGTAACTTGTTACTATTTATGTTAGTTTTTCAATAGGTTTCTGTGATTTGTTTTTGAACAATAATTAATATTGTTCCAAGCTTGTTTCTAATGGTAGTTTTTCATACAATCTCATCTGTTTCAAGAAGGCACGCCTACCTTAAATTGCATGATGTGTGTAAGCTTTCTTATTTAAAGGAGTCTCCCTTGGGTAATAATTTATTTTATTTATTGCTAATACCTCATTGTTATCAGAACTTTTATGGTTTCTCTTTTATTTCTACTCACCCTAGATATAATATTTTTTATTAACAAGAATTAATTTAGACACACAATCTAAAAGTATTTATTTATTTCATTTTAATGTCAGTTTTGAATATTTTTTTTTGGAAAATTCTGAAAATATTGCGTACTGATTATATTATTTTATTGTATCGAATTATTATGTTATAAATCATCACTTTTTTAATCTATAAAATGTTAACTTCTCTACTTGATAGCTATTTTTACCCGACTTCGGTGAAAAAAAGGAGGGTTATTAAGTGTTTATTAAGTATTTGGGGGGTTTGGTGCTGATATCCTGGCTTTCGCTTAGTTCGGCTACAGAGGGCCTAAAATGGACACTTTGGCAGAATCATAAGTACAATTCATAACCTGCAATTCATCTGTTTGACAGTTTTGTATGGAGTTTCGTAAAATGGTCCACAAACTATGAATTGCTATAGTGAAGTCTAATGTCAAACAGATGAATTGCGGGATGTATGAATTGTACGCAGACCCTATTAGGATTCTGCCAAAGCGTCCATTTTAGGCCTGATGTCTAATTCATTTGTAACAAGAAAATATAGCCTTTATGACATGTGTATCATTGTAAACAGTTATTGAAATAAACTTATTATTGCTTATGTAGACTTAATCTAAATTTAAGTTACAGTCGCTTTTGGATTATATAGCGACTTAGTGTAATCCTTTAAACCGAATAAGTTTTGACTCGCCCGCGTCGAATCTGACAGGTTTATTAAATGTGATACATTTCAGTTTGTGTGTTTAGAATTTGAGAGCTTTAGTTTATGTGGTGTGAGGAAGATTAGACGCGTGTTTTCTTGATAGAGCTCTTTTATTTGTAGTAGGAGTTGTAGAAACACGACTAGTCGGACTAGGGTCAGGGACTTTATATTCTCTTAAAAATCGAGGTTATGCCTCGCCATTACCGCTATACTCGTACCTATGCCTAAATGTTATTTTTATACTTTACTCATAGTAATTACAAGAAATATTAATAGAATAGAATATTCAGTATTTACATCAAGAATCATACCGACTCTTAAGTTTTAGGTAACAAGGGGGACTAGGGGCAGGGACGAAATACCTATGCGTAAATGTTATGTATATATATATATATATACTTTACTCATAGTAATTACAGAAAATATTAATAGAATAGATTATTCAGTATTTACATCAATAATCATACCGATTGTTAAGTTTTAGGTAACAAGGGGAGTAGGGGCAGATACTTATTATATTTTCTTAAAGACCGAGGTTATGATTAGCGATTGTTGATGCAATCTTTGAAATACCTATGCTTAAATGTTATATACCTACTCATAGTAATGACTTACAGGAAATATTAATAGAATAGATTATTCAGTATTTACATCAAGAATCATACCGATGGTTAAGTTTTAGGTAACACGGGGAGTAGGGGCAGAGACTTATTATATTCTCTTAAAGACCGAGGTTATGATTAGCGATTGTTGATGCAATCTTTGAAATACCTATGCTTAAATGTTATATACCTACTCATAGTAATGACTTACAGGAAATATTAATAGAATAGATTATTCAGTATTTACATCAAGAATCATACCGATTGTTAAGTTTTAGGTAACAAGGGGAGTAGGGGCAGAGACTTATTATATTCTCTTAAAGACCGAGGTTATGATTAGGGATTGTTGATGCAATCTTTAAAATACCTATGCCTAAATGTTATATACCTACTTATAGTAATGACTTACAGGAAATATTAATAGAATAGAATATTCCGTATTTACATCAAGAATCATACCGACTCATAAGTGTTGGGTAACAAACAAAGATACAAATAAGTTAACAATAAAGTGAAGTAGTTCTGCGTTCTGATAATTATGATGAGACACTTTCGATCAAGTAACATACATAAAAGTTTAGGTGCAACGATTGTCATGCCTGTAATGTTTATGGTAGATTTTAAATCCTGCCTAATCATAACGTTAGGTGTACCTCGAAGGAACGAAATTACCCTGATCCGTACCAACGTTAGGTTAACTCGATAATCTGCTCCAATTACAGCGACAGCAGGCCTTGTGGTTGGATGCCACCTTCCGCCAATTACATAATTCTCAGATCCTTGGGTTGAACTTATGTGAACTTGGGTGAACCAGTGTGAACTTGGGTGAAATTATGTGAACTTGGTAGAACGTGGTTGGTGTTTCGTTTTTATTGAAAATAAGAGCGTTTTTTGTAAATAGGATAAGGATCGAAGTGCAGTGCGTTGTTTTGTTGCTTTCTTAAGATTCAATTTTCTTTCGGTAAACCGAATATTAGAAATTAAATGAAATGAAATCGTTTATTCTGTAAATAGGATACTAAAATCACTTTTACACGTCATATAAAAAAATATGCTAGATGTAGCCGACATTTCCTATCTGACTACCCCCTGAGAAGAAATGGCGAAACAAACTCAGGGGTCAAAAGTAGAAGCATGTTTGGTTCAAAAGCTGGTTGGTATTAAACGAAAACAAATAGTTTATTTGTGTGTCATGTGTTAGCACTCAAAAGTCTTGTAATTGAGAAAAATTACAAAAGACAGAATGGTAAAAATATTGTTTGCGTAACGATTTCACAAAAATATTTGGAGAATATAATAATGGTGAGTGAAATCATCGCTAATATTGCTTCCGCAAAAAGCTCTATAACCATTCAAACATTATAAAAACCGGCCAAGTGCGAGCCGGACTCGCATACGGAGGGTTCCGTACCACCGCACAAATTTTTAGCAATAAACGCCGAAATTATTAACTTTATTTTATTTTTTATTATTTATTGTGTTGTGTTGTAATTTAAATATCTTGGTCATATATTGACCCCGGACCTCAATGACAGACTCGATGTTGAGCGGGAGCGGAGGGCGTTGTCGGTACGGGCGAACATGCTAGCTCGCAGGTTTGCACGCTGCTCACTTAAAGTGAAAAAGACTCTGTTTCGATCTTATTGCACAACGTTTTACAAGTGCAGCCTGTGGGCTAGATATACCCAACGGTCGTACAACGCCCTTCGAGTCCAATACAACAACGCTTTCAGGGTATTGGTGGGGATGCCCCGTTTCTGTAGCGCATCAGGAATGTTCGCGGACGCACATATAAATTGCTTTTACGCAACGATGCGAATGAGGTGTGCATCCCTGGAGCGCAGAGTGCGGGCCAGCTCCAACAATATCTTGAAAATGATCGCTAGCAGGCTCGATTGCATGTACGTCAATCACTGCAGTGCCGTCTCCCATGGGATGAACTAATTGTTTAGAGAAATAAAATAAACTAACATAGTTCGTAAGTTTACTAACACATTGAGTCCTTGTTACTTTAATAAAGAATTTAATAATAATAATTTTCATAGCGGCAATACAAATACACAATCTGCGAAAATTTCACCTGTAAACTTAGTACGGTTCATGATAGGCTGCTGACAGACAGGTGACCGGACGGATTGACAGCGGAGGCTAGGTAATAGGGTTCAGTTTGGCACACTTCAGGTACGGAACCCTAAAAACGTCCTTCCTTGGAAAGGAATGGAAAGTACAATATTTTTACGTGCCTAATATAAAAATAAATGGAGTAATTCTCACGGTATTTCTTCACTTAGAACACCGCAGTAGGTGATTACTATTCCCATTGAATTTTATGGTAGTTATTATGACAAGATGAAATGTTTACCAGCCTCAATAATGGAATAGATACACGTGGGATAATGCCAAAAAAAATCTTTTACAAGTACTTACCTACTGATTTTTCAGGTAAAAAAACCTTTGTCTTTCAAATACGTAGTAATGTATTGTCGCTTCCGCGGACAAGTACCACAGGGCAGCCCATAATCAAGCTAGTGCAATGTGAAGTTCTACTAACATAATCTTAAGTCTTTTTATTAACACAAGTTTTGTTTTGTTTACAATAAAACATATCTATGTTTAGGTTAAGGTATCTATGGGCCATGTTGCCTGAAAATAAATGGATTTATTATTATTTTCCTTTATTAATAATTAAGAGGAGTTAATAATTAGTTAATATTATTAAGAGTTATTAATCACTAGAAAACCGATCACAAAAGACGTATTTTGTGCTTAGAACCAAAACAGTGCAGAAATGATATAATAAATCTCATAGTTTTTCATTAATGCACTGGTTTTTATTTTTTAAATGTTCCATGTAAAAGTGCAAACACTTTTAATAACTGCACATTTAATCATTGTAAGTTTTAAATGTTTGAGGAGAAGATGAATTAAACTTTGTTTTCATTAAGTTTTGAGTAGGTATATTTTGAGAATGTTTTTTCATTTTGTTTTATTTTCAGTTTTTTGCTTTTGGGTAGGTATATTCAAGAATTACATACTTATATTTTTTTCCGCTGCCACAAACTATATAGATTTGGCATTTTTTTTTGTTTAAGACAAGCCTCCTTTTATCATTTACCTCTTGTTAGCACCTTAACGTGCTTTCCAAGGCATGGAAGAATCTTGGTGTGAAAAGATGGTCACCCATCCACGGGCCAACCGCGGCAAGTGTAGCTTAACCTGATCGATCGACCCGTGTAGCTGTTATTAGTTAGCCATAAGGTAGAGCGCAATGTAAAGCATGCAAAACATTTTGCTCATGGGTGCTTACAACGGTACAGGGATCGTGGGAAGTCTGGGAATATTTAAAGTTAAACTCAAACTCAAATTTAAAACTAGCTGCACCCCGCGGTGTCACCCGCGTAAGTCTCGATCCCGTGGGAATATTGGCATAAAAAATAGCCTATATGTTAATCCAGGTAGTCAGCTACTTCTATACAAAATTTCATCAAAATTGGTCCAGCCGTTTGAGCGTGAAGAAGTAACAAACACACACACTCACAAACTTATAGTGTGATAAACGAATTACAGGCACTTTTGAATTGTCAAGGGGTCGGTCAGTCAGAAAGATGAAGCTAGTTGCCCATTCCAAAGCGTAGAAGGTTCCTACGGAGAAGAACGGGCCAGAAACTTCACGGACATTTTTATGTAAAACAAAATACGATTGCAAAATATTAGTTACATCATTCATGTTGAAATTATACATGAAACAACAATATAGAAAGACGTGCACGTTAAAAGCGTCCGTAATAAAAAGATAAAAACAAAAAAAAACAAAAATTAAATAACCTGTGATGACCAGTCACTACTGACGGCACCCGGTCACGAACATGACGCATGGATTAGCACCATTCAGCTCAACCATTTTAAGGGAACTTAATGATCCGTAAGTTATAAAATATAAAACTTGTTTTTCGTAAAACATCAAAAAAAGCCGGAACTTGGACGTTCTTCGTAACCACAAGGTTCCCAGGTATGGTGCAGTACAAACAAATATCACAATAATGGGAAGAGCAAGTGGCTCTTAGTTTCTTTAAAGGTATTTCTACACTCGTTATAATATTATGGGTACGAGAATTCGCTTTGATTAAACTCTCTTTTATTGAATTCTCTATTTTTTTATAAACTTTAATTACCACTGTAATTTAAATTATTAGTGTAACTCAAAATAATAATAATTAAAAATAACATAATATCCTGATTTTTTTATTTTTATTACAAATTAAGTCCGATTACACCAAAACCAAATATTTCGTTCAATATTTGAACAAGGATTTAACACGGTAGCAGAGGTTTTAACACGGACCTCTTGGCCCTTTTTATTATTCATGAATATTAAACCTGAGTATAACGGCCCTCGACTTTCTTAAATGACGCCTTAAACTTTTTTACTGATTATAAAAAATATTTTTTTTCATGAAAAGACTGAACCGTTGTTGGTAGTGTGCATGGAGAGGGTAAGGATCACTTCCTTTGAAGATGGTACAAAAATAGACTGTTTTCGGTTTGAATGTGATCTGCATAAATCATTCTAATAAGCGTTGGAACCTAACATAACGTAAATTTAAAATTCAGTCCAAAAAGCTCGTCTCGGTCTCGGGCATCGCATTAAAAGTTGAAAGTTTAGTTAAAAACTTATCAATAAACAAAATATTAAACTAAACTGCTTCGTAAAGTTAAAAATCATTTTATCAAAGGCTGATAACATTTAAATATGTATAACTTGGCTAACTTGACGTTAAACGAGGTTTAACTAACAACTCCGCCATCTGATCGAATCAGTAATAAGTAGTCCTTAGGTAATTAAATATACGAGGACCTACTATTAACCATGTTCAGATACCTTAAAAGAGCAGTGGCCACTGGGCCATCACTGCTCTTATAAATACCAACGACTTACGTGTGTAGATTACTTCATCACCACTGCTTCCAAAATGGTGAAGGAAAACATCGTGAACCAAACATTCGAAGACATGTGACATCTACCAACCCGCACTGGGCCCGCGTGGTGGATTACGGCCCACTCCCTCTCACAGAGAGGAGGCCTGTGTCACAGCAGTGGGAACATTATATGCTGATTATGAGATAAATTATGAATTGAGATAGCCTTAGAAAACTTTAAGTTTTAAAATAATTATATTAAATAAAGCTATAAGAGTTGAACAAAATTTTAAAGCAATTTTTACATTCTTTTTAGTTCTAAATTCATTGGATATTTAATTTAGAACAATCTTTGATGATAAACGTTGCAGATACAGCTGGAGTGGGGTTCACGTCAAAAGTTGGCTAAGTAAGTAAAAATTAGTTTATTTAGTAGTAAGTACTATAGAGGTTTTAGTCTGTCTGGCTGCACCATGCAACCTTCCGATTAATTTATAAGTTGATGGCGCATGCATAATGAGATAAACATTGTATCATAATAAGAAGATTAGAATAGAATCATCAGCTGGTAGAGCTGCAACCCGCGTGAAGATACAAAATTAAGTAATTAATTGATTGGAATAATTACGAAGTTAATATAAAGTACGCCTTTTATTGATGATTTCGGTAATATAAGGGCGTAGTAGGACGCATGACATTAAGAATAAAACTAGTATAAACTGGCCTCCTATTGTATTCAAATTCCATAAAACGCTAGGTCAGTTCAAGGTCAAAGTGCTACAATCGACGTGTGGTCGACTGTTCTACCATATAAATAATTTTAATTTTATTTAAGGGTCGGGTAAACGCCGTTGACTTTGGCCATACAAATGCGCGTTGCGCTTACGCCGCGCTGTCGTTGGGTTTGAAAGAGAATATTATATTTGGTAACGAAAATATCAATATTTGAAAAATAAAACACATATAAATTATAGATAATAAAATAGTCCGTTCGTATAAACCAAATCATGAAAATATCTTAAGAGTAGTTTTAAAGTAATATCGTTTTTTATGCTTTGGGGAGACATTACTTCCTGAATTTATTGGATAAAGTATTTTACTACAATACAATAAGTAAATATTCGCCTATAGAATTGATGTGTACGCATTCTAATTTAACATACATTTTTTGCATAACTTACTTATAATAATAATGTTTATTTATTCAAAATAATACATACACACAGGTTGAGCACATTACCAAATACTAAAAATATACAATATTGTTTGTACAAAAGTTCAAAAACTACAAAAAATCTATATAAGTAAACAAAACATGAACTCTGTCTCTTAAACTAAGGAGGCCTGTATTTTAAGAGACAGTGTTCGGCCAGATAGTTGCGTAAATTAAGTTGCATTATTTGTAGGCGTATTAACAAATTTAAATGTCACTAAAATCATATACATGCATCACACACTACATACATTAACGAAACACTCACCACACTAACAATATACTCACCACACCAACATACTCAACATTTATTTTTATTTACCTATTTAAGTCTGTTGAAAAACTGCAATTGTTTTAGATTTTTAGTATTTTTTGTTTTTAAGTAAGCACCTAACTTAGTTTGCTGTTATGATTATTAGATACATTTTAACACATGCGTCATAGGTCCACCATTGACGGGGATCGGAACTGTTTCTCCTAAACCCAGGTTATTTTGTAACCTATCTAGGAGACCAGCACCCACTAACTAGATTGAAACTTTATGCTTGCGCTTTATATCGACGACACGGTTGGCGCAGTTAGTTAAGCGATTGACTGCTGCGCTGCGTGTCGCGGGTTCGATTCCCGCTCGGAACAAATATTTGTAAGACCTACAAGTAGTTGTTCCGGGTCTGGCTGTTTGTGTATGTGAGTTTAAATGTTTGTAAACGCACCCACAATACAGGAGAAATTCCTAGTGTGGGGCAACGTCTTAAAAAAAAAATATAAAAAAATATATATATTACCTTGTCATGTAATCTAGTCCTAGTTGAATAATAAATCTTTATTATTATTTTATTATACAACCTGTTTTTTGATATCCCATAACTCTAGGGTTATATTCTGTAATGTCCTGAAATGTCCAAAAATGCATCGTTTCGGAGATATCATCAATCATAATTAAATTAGGTCAAAAATTGTCACCAGTATGACGAATCTTTACTTTTGCGAGGTTGCCAAACTTCGCAGTAGTGTAGTAAAATAAATAGTAAAATAAAATATGTAGGTATGTTGGTATCGGGGCTTCCCGGCGGCAGCTAGTGAAGGGAAAGCTACCTTGTCGACGTTGTCATATTTCACGTAAGGGTGTTTTACATTAGTAATCGTGACTTTGCCGAATTATTTTGTATGAAAAATGAAAAAAAAAATAACGAATGATTGGAACATAACTCATATGCCAGTTGATTCTTTGATATGGCCTCAATCATACCCTAGAGTTATGGGATATCAAAAAAAACACGTTGTATATCTGCGCTTTAACCTGTTATGTATACACACATAAACAGATAAGAAGAAAGAAACAAAAAAAACATAAAAAGGGATGCTCATTTCTAAATAAATCCCTTTCTGCATATACCTTTTCCTTAGTTACGTCTACGACCGAATGGACCACTTTAGTCATAGCGTAGCGTCCTTTAGCTATTTGGCCTTTCCACTTTAGATATCTCGAGTCTCACTTGTGATTACAGTTGTCTTATTCGGTGTGCTGTGTGAGAGCACTGCAATCGCCCCGTGTTAATTACTCAGACGAATCTGTTTACACTAGGAGCTTAGCGACCCAACAAGGTACTTGGGAATAAGCTGGGCTGATAACAGAGTCAGTATTTAAGCAAGACACTTCAGTCCAGGGTCCTGAGTCTAGTCACATGAACGCTGCAATGGTCTAGGCATTGTCAGTATTTGACAGATTTTGTGTTAAATACAACATTATTTTTAGTATATGCGAAACCTGAATATAGTTTGTTCAGAATAAGGAACTGAATCGATTTCAAAATTTTTTACACCATGTTATATTTTGTCCCAAAAATATTTAAGTGTAATGGAAAATGTTATCACCATTTAATTACTTACAATACAATCACCGTACTGTTAGCTACCTACTGCCAAATTATTATCAATGAGCGCAAGACGACCCTGGAGGGCGCCGTTAACATGTTTTTGTACGGACAACCGGGTAACATAACAACCTTATAACTGTGTGAGATTTCATGATACAGTTTTGAAATTTTGTAAGTACATAGATTCTTTACATAAAAAAATAATAACCGACTTCCGTAAAACACTACAAAGTGAAAAATAACTTTAATTTCGGAAGTCGGTGTCTTTGGATCTGTATTTTATTTTTTTGCCACCGACTTCTGAAATTAAAGTTATTTTTCACTTTGTAGTGTTTTTTGAAGTCGGTTATTTTTTTTTATAAAAAGTTTTTTAGTTTTCACTTTTTAGTAGGTCAGTTTTTAATTTATCTAAGTTACAATAGCCTAAAGTCAACTGCTCATCCCCTTTTAGAAAATATTGCTTTTCTCGATGCTGGGACGTTAATAGTTGAGGTGTTCTCCTGGTAAGAACCAGGAGAACTGCCACTCACCATATGCATTGTGACGAGCATAAATTGCTTAGCAACCATAACCTCATCGAATCGCAACCCGTTAAATACTTATTATTATGTTGTTCCGGTGGCCATCTGTGGTCTCCATCATCAGTTCCACTTCACCAAATAGTGATTTTCGGGAGCAAATGCACAAGTTACTATAAAAAATATCCAAATCGCTATAGGTTTGCCAATAAAATTCGAGTGTTGCCCTCAATTTTCATGAGATTCCTTCATCAGATTTTGATTTGGATTGGAATAGGACCACCTCGGAAGCAAACCCTTTCTAACAAAAAAATAATTTTCAAAATCGGTCCATAATTGACGGAGATATCGGTGAACAAACATAAAGCAAAAAAAAAACATACAGCCGAACATATAACCTCCTCCTTTTGGAAGTTGGTTAAAATTACTAGTAGAGTTGGCCCCAGGCATGTTTATTATGTTCAACCTCAAATAGAAGTGTCGAATTACTATTGAATCTAGAAACATACTAAAAATAAAAACGGAAACATGCATATCGTATAGTTATGTACCAAAACACCAAGTATTGATATTACATTTCATCTGTTTTATAATGTACCAAACGACCAAAAACAAAAGAAACAATACCCACAGAGTGACCTGACATACAAGAGTACAAAATAAGTCCTATCTTTAACATTATGACCTACTCCAAATTTACACCGTCCAGGTGAGGACAATGTGGGAGGCTTCCGGCGACTGGGACCGCAATTAACTAGGACCGCGGTCCCAGTCGCCGGATCCGTAAAAAATAAATATTTTTCTTCCGGCGACTGGGACCACTCATAAATGATAACTGAAATCAAAAAATGTACAGTCAAACGAAATTTTTTTAGATGTATAATTGAAGAAAAATCCTTTTTGATTTAAAAAATCATTTATTGATATAAAAAAACAGCCTCTGACTACAGTTCTGTTATTTAAAACTTTCATAATAAAAACATACACATAAATCATGCTAATAATAATAATCAAAAAATAACATAAATCGTGCTTATAATAATAATCAACAATTTTTAAACAATTAAAAATCAGAAAGTAATTATTTATCACAAAATCAGCCGTACGTAGGTACTATCTATGTCAATCACAATTAGTTTAAAATGGCCGTTATGGCTTCACCCAAAATCAGTCAAGTAAGTAATTATCACAAAATCAGCCTTAACTCTGTTAAAATATAAAAATAATGTTATAAATTTAAAACACCCTTTGACCACTGTTCTGTTATTTAAAATATACTTAACAAAAAGATACTTATAATAATAATCAACAATTTTCAAACAATTAACAATCAGTAAGTAATTATTTATCACAAAATCAGTCTTTAAGTAGTACCGTAAATAAAAAAAATAAAAAAAAAACATAAATCACAATTAGTTTAAAGTGTATAATCTAATCAGTCAAATTATATAATAACTTAAAACCTACATATAGATCAATTACACCCATATCCGGAGTCAATGTTTATCGTAATCTCTCCAAAAAATGGCCGATACTTATTTTACAATTAAGTAAGTCAGTAACAGAATTATATATTTTTTTCATCTTTGCAATCGAAGAATGCTTCCTCTTCGATATTTGGATACCGTTAGGATTTTGTAATGCTCCAGAATAGTATTTCATATCTTTTATGAGGCCTTCCAGCAACTGGGCAATGTTTGGCTTTGGTTTGATGTACTTTCTAATGTGGCTATTCCATTGCTCGACAGCATTATTTGTTTTGTTTAATTCCCCATAAGTAGTAAATGTACCTGCGAGTGTTGAATTTTCTAGCCATGTTTGTACAAAGTAGTCATTAAAGTTTGTAATTTCTGCACTAATTGGCGACTCTTCCATGACATACAACCAGCCATCGTCGACCATATCTAGTGGGAGATGAGAAAGCGCCCAACATAGCTGAACATGGTCTTTTCCTGGTTGAGTTTTGTCGACGCCCAATTCATTCGCTTTACGCCACAAACTTTTTTTGAAGTGATAAAAGCATCCTACTATTTTCACACCAGGGAAAAAATGTTTGACCGCTTGTATTGATGAAACTTCGAAGTCCATGGTCATTACAGCCGGCTCCCATTCGGGTATCTGGCTTTTTATGAGTTCAAAAAGCAACTTATACGTAGACTTCTTCTTATCAGGTAGAAGTGCGTAAGCTACTGGAACAACATTTACGTAGTCTTCATTACTTCCAACATCTGCATGTATAGTATAGAGTTGATAAAATGACTTAATACAAATTTTAAATGTGCCATCAATATAGAGATCCGCTGGGCTATGGACCACAAATCTCTCACTTTGCTTGTACTTCTGGACTTTAGTAGTGCCTTTAACTCTGTCGATTTCGACATCCTTCTAGGGATCCTAAAGGCTTTCAATTTCTCTTCTTCTATTGTTAGTTGGTTCGACTCCTATCTTAAAGGCCGCTCGCAGCGGGTTCGTCTCGATGAGACTTTGTCTGACTGGTGTTCTCTTATCGCGGGTGTGCCCCAGGGTGGCGTTCTCTCTCCTCTTATCTTTTCTATTTTCATTAACTCCGTCACCAGAGTCATCTCTTCTCACTTCCATCTCTATGCCGACGATCTGCAGCTTTACAATCAATTCTTGAGGCAGGATGCGGAAGCAGCCGTGTCTGCCATGAACAGTGACCTGGATTTGATTAGCGAGTGGTCGCGGTCCTTTGGACTGCAGATCAACCCTAAGAAATCCCAGGCCATAATTATCGGCGGAAGGTATATGCGGAATAGGCTCGATGTTGCGTCGCTGTCTCCACTCTGTCTGAATGGAGTTCAGATTGAATACGCAAATACGGTTAAAAACCTGGGGGTGACCATGGACTCTTACCTATCGTGGACTGCCCATGTTGCTCAAGTCAGTCGCAAGGTACACTACACGTTCCATTCGTTAAGACTACGCTGATGCCTGTTATTTGGATGCCACCGAGGAGCTTTTAAATAAACTTGAGCGTTTGCAAAATATCTGTATTCGTTTTGTTTTTAACCTTAAAAAGTTTGATCATGTTTCTAACTTCCGCAAGATGCTCAAGTGGCTCCCTATTCGACTTCGCAGGAACTCTCGGATATTGTGTTTGCTATTTAACATCCTTCACAACCCTAGAACGCCATCCTATCTGCGGGAACGCTTTTCCTACGCTCGTCCTTCTGATGCGCCTTGCAGGTCCCATCTTAGGAATCTCCTTAAATCTCTTCCCCACTCTACCGACTTTTACTCCTACTCCTTCTCTGTGCACGCGGTTCGGTTGTGGAATTCACTTCCGCCTGAAAATAGGGACTGTATGTATTTATTATTTTATAGTTATATATATTTGAGTGATATTTATTTTAGAAGTATGTATGTAAGTATATTCTCTTACTGTGTGTTTATTTTTAAATTAGTGATTAGTATAGTAATAATATTAGTATGTTTTTTATTTTGATTTTATGTATTATGTTTTCTCTTTTAATCTTACACACGTTGTCTACATCTCTTCGTCTACTTTCCTTGTCGCAGGTATGCTGGAAGAGATTTCTTTAGAAATAAGCATCACCTTTGTACGTATTTTTCTGTTCCTTTTTTTTTTCTTGTCTGTATATATGTGTGTACATAAACTGTTAAATAAATAAATAAATAAGAAATGTTTCCACAGTTTAAAATATTTTTTAATTTCTTCACTTGCACACAGGTGAAGCGCTTTTTTTGCCCTCTATAGTCAGCAAGCAGCAATTTTTGGTACTTTTTTGGTACTTTGACGTCGGCAGCTCTGTGAAAAGTGACTTTTTTTGCTCCAATACCATCGTTTCTTTTTTTGTAGAGTCGCTTTTCTATGTTGTGAAATTGTGGTAATTGTGTAACATACTGTAATCCCTCGTCTTTAAGAACTTCCATATTATTTTCAAACACTTGCGCAACAGGGATATTTATATCCTTTTGAACATCTTCTACACATACAGCTCTTCGCAAAAGTTCACGTCCTCTTTGTGTGACATCAATATAAAACGACTGTTCACCACGTGAAGTTGAAGGACTTTTTTCATCCATTTTGATAATTCTAAAATCAAAAAAAAAAAAAGCTATCAGATAATCTTAACAAATGACATTTTTTTTTGTGATATTAAAATGTCGCATCAAAGATGAGAAGCTATCTAAAGTAAAAATTTTTGTAATCACGTCGTTTAACCCCCTTATTAGCTTGTTTTGTTTATAAATAAGTTACTAAAAAATTGTTTTACATACCTGAAGAGTATTAAATGAAGTCACTATACACCACCACTTACATCACACAATTTGCAACAAATATTGACACTGTCTGATGCAAAACTTGAATTTCTTAAACTGATAAGCTTCTTGTTCGTGATTGGCCGAGCCAGTCATCGGGCAATGCAAAATTTCTCGTTTATAACAAAAGGGCTACCTGACCTTGAAATCGACAGGCAAAACGGACTCGAGTTAGAGTGTGATAGTATTATACAATGCTATGCCCTTTGTGTGTGTTTTACCTGCCTGTGTGAATTATGTAAAAACGGGCTAGCTTAATCTATTACTAAGCGCATAGGATAAAGTCATGTCTAGAACGAGTCCAATGATATTCATATAAATAATTTAGAAAATTTTTCGTTTGACTGTACCGATTTTGGCTTGAATTATAGATTTTTTAAAGTTATCTGTGAGTGGTCCCAGTCGCCGGAAGAAAAATATTTATTTTTACGGATCCGGCGACTGGGACCGCGGTCCTAGTTAATTGCGGTCCCAGTCGCCGGAAGCCTCAATGTGGCAGCCTCCTAATCACGAGATTAACCCTATAATTATGTACGTGACAAGGTATTCCGGCGACGAATCAAATGTATGAGATTGTACGCACAGCGTTAGTTGGTAACCCTTCGTTAAGGTAACGCAAACAATAACAATTGTTTCTGCCATTTAAAGGGTTAACGTTTTCGGGTTATGAATTGGGAATTTTAATCATGATTTTTCTTTTTTTAGCGTACCTACCTATTTATTTGTATGCTTCTCATAGTGAAAGAATATTTTATTTTGTACGTTTTTCCGTCCATGAATTAATGTACTTAATTTATTGTAGAAGTGTGCCTTTTTGTAACAATGAGTCTAGTGGTAAGGACATCGGATTAGAATGAAATTATAAAAATGTTTATAAAAAAATCAAAATAAGTTACGTTCATTTATTTATTTATTTAACAGTTTATGTACACACATAAAAACAGACAAGAAGAAAGGAATAGAAAAATACCTACAAAGGTGATGCTTACATTTTTTTTATTAGCATGTAAAAAAACTTAAACTCTTTAATTAAAAAACGTGGTTGTTTCATTATTGACTTGAACTCCAACATTGATAATAATCTTTACTCAAAAGGTAAACTAGATGCCCCCAGCTAGATGGACCGACGACCTTAAAAAGGTGGCTGGGACAGACTGGATGCGGAATGCGGAGGACAGGGTGTTGTGGCGCCGCCTGGGAGAGGCCTATGTCCAGCAGTGGACTACTATAGGCTGAGTTGATTGATTGATTGAAAAGGTAAATTGGTACGAGCATGCTACTCGTTATTATCATTGTATGAGATTAAGGGTCGGGTAAACGCCGTTGACCGTGGCCATACAAATGCGCGTCATGCTCACGTCACGCTGCCGTTCAGTTTTATAGGAATTATTAAATTTTAGTAACGAAAATAAGATTATTTAAAAAAAAACACAGATTTATTATAATATAATAATAATAAAGGTCTGATAATACAAAAAAAAAACATGAAAATATCATAAGTAGTTTGAAAATAATATCGTTTTTATGCTTTGGGTAGACATATCTTCTTGAATTTATTTCATAAAGTGTTTACCCAATAGAGTATATTCACATAAAGAATTGATGTGTACACATTCTAGTTGAAGAGGACGATAACCAACTTTTAATGATTTTATACAGAAGATCACGTCTAAACGAGTTGTAATGATGATTAAAAAAAAATATGTTAAATTAGAGCATTTTCTCAATAACTTATTATGTGAATATTTTAGATTATGTTTATATTACATAGTGATATTAATTTGTAAAGTTATGTCTTACGCGGATAAAAAACTGAGAATGGCGCAATATCTACCAATCGTATTTTTTTAAACCTTCACAAATTTAAAGATAATTTAATTATTGATCTTTTAGTATACGCGTTTTATAATAAATTAATAATGCGTCAAATTGGGGTCAGCGCTCCTTGATGGGCGAGTCCTATTACTAGCTCAACGTACGACGCGTTGCGTGAGCTCAGTACAGAACACGCAAGCTAACCACTCAAGGTCACTGGCATATATCTGCGTCTTAACATAGATGTTATGCATAACTTACTTGCGTTATTTAAAGGCGTAATAACAGACTTAAATCATATATCTGCGCCTTAAGGGCGAATATCACCAAGGAAACTGAACGTGGTTTAGATGTGCTAAAGTAAAAAAAAAACCGAAATGCAAAAGATGAGCTCAAAACCAAAACAGACGTTAGTTAGAAGGTCTCAAAGGAAAGCAAGGAAGGAAGGCAGATTGTACACCCATTTTAATGTTACCTACATTTTATTTTATGTACCTACAGTTTAAGCAAATAAATTTTACTTACATACTTCACTTGTAAACTTAACTACCAAGCGTAGATATAATGAAGTAAACCGTACTTAAACAACCTATTAAAGCAGACAATACGCATCAAACCAAGTTCTCTATTTACTCTAAAAAACTTTTTACAATAAAAAAAATAACCGACTTAAAAAAAACACTACAAAGTGAAAAATAACTTTAATTTCGGAAGTCGGTGTCTTTGGACCTGTATTTTAGTTTTTTGCCGCCGACTTTCCGAAATTAAAGTTATTTTTCACTTTGTAGTGTTTTTTTTTTAAGTAGGTTATTTTTTTTTTGTAAAAAGTTTTTTATTTTTCGCTTTTTAGTGGGTCAGTTTTTAATTTATCTAAGTTACAATAGCTTATGTTAACTGATCATCTCCTTTTACAAAATATTGCTTTTCCCGATGCTGGGACGTTGATTGTTGAGGAGTTCTTCTGGTAAGAACTAGGAGAACCAGTCACCGTAAGCAATTTATGCTCGTTACTATACGAGCATAAATTGCTTAGCAACTAAATTAAAGTTCCTAATTGGATCGCAACCCGTTAAATACTTATTATTATATTGTTCCGGTGGCCATCTGTGGTCTCCATCAGCAGTTCCACTTCACCAAATGGTTTGGTTTTCGGAATTCCGAGAGCAAATGCACAAGTTAAAAAATATCCAAATCGCTATAGGTTTGCCTATAAAATTTGAAGGTTTCCCTCGATTTCTATGGGATTCCCTCATCAGATTCTGATTTGGTGGCAATGGGTCTATAATACCTCGGGAGCATACCCTTTTGAAACAAGAAAATAATTTTCAAAATCGGTCTATAATTGACGGAGAAATCGGTGCATAAACATTAAAAAAAAACAAAATTATAGCAGAAAATATAACCTCCCCCTTTTTGGAAGGCGATTGAAATAAATAAGCGAAACCCTATAAATTCTAACCATAATTTACAATAATCACCGCTACATTTCTTGACCTCGCCGACCACATTTTCAAGTCTTAAAATAGCTGTAAAAATGAAGCGGAATGTGTATCTGCAATATTTCAAGGGCTTTATTTTGTTCCACATTTTGTCCCCAGATAATAGACGGGGATTTTCACGATGCTACTGTTTTGTATAAGATTCTCTGGTTCCCCTTTCAACGCATATAATTACTGCTGTGTTTTGCATTGTATATTTTGTTAAAAACCGTTTCGAGGTTGTGGTTTCGTTTGTAGAGTGAAATTATTGTTGTTTGAATTTGCTGCTGTGTTGCCATTAAAGTTAAATCGTGTAAGCTGTTTGGGGGTTAAACTTGTTTAAGATACGTTTACACCTTACGGCGTTTCATACAAACTTTCAAGCCCTTGTTTTTCGAAATGACTGTACCGATTTTAATGAAACTTCATACGCATAAGCACGATATAAAGGTCTAAAAAGTTAGTAAAGAACATTTTCGAAATGTCTTATTTAAAAACAGATAACTGGAAATCTCTGTTTCTATGGAAAAGTTAAAATCGGTTAAATTTAGCTGTAACACTATTTTTCGAAAATGTTCTTTATCGACCGCATCGTCGCACCTGGGACAAAACAACTAACTACTTACGTCATAAAATACGCACGCACTATACAATATAATTAAAGTAACGAATGCTAATTAATAGCATGTTCGTAATTGTACGAGAACATGGACGTGTGTGAAGTAGGTACTCTTAATTTGAGCGTAGTTCTTACCCAGTAAGTCAGTTTAACATTAACACTCTTCTGATAACTCATTTTTAATGAAACACTTCCAAAAATTCACATGCGTTTCAAAATAACTAAGTATGATGTGTTTACGTGGATTGGCGTCAGTATTCGTTAAATGGATTCTAATTTAAAATCATGTTAATTTTATTTTATTGTTATTTCTGTGCTTCTCGCATCCAGCAGATTCCTACGCCCTTCACAAGGTCGTCCGACCGCCTTGTGGGAAGCCTTCCAACGCTACACGTTGGGAAGCACAGAACCGGTCGAAGTGGCATTGCTTGGGGGAGCCCTATGTCCAGCAGTGGACGTCTTTCGGTTGATTGTTAATTACATCATCTTTAGAATAAGGGGCCGTAAAGGTTTATCGTAGGAAACGGGGCATCATATTGATCTAGAGGGAGCTTGAAATTGAGCTGGTGCTGACGGCAAACGGATTGGTTGGGTTTAAAAACAAAAGAAAATAATATCCTGAATCATTAACGTGCTTATTTATGACTGATGTTATTATTGACGTCTAAGCTGCATTCGCGACTTAGTTTCCAAACTTGTAAACAAACGTGTTTTTGGAAAAATAACTTTATCCCACACATAATGTTTAATTTGCGGTACAACTTTAAACTTTTTGATGACTTTTTCAGTAGGTCTAGGTAGTTATTATGAAGTCAACTTAATTTACGCCGTCGTAAAGTTTATATTTCTTTGTGTGGAAATAACATCCGTTTGGAAACGAGGATTTGAATGGAATACGTGACACTGTTATATAGACAAACAAAGAATTTTCGAAAACACCCAGAAAAAAAATGTGACTTAAAACCTCCGACCTACTTATATCATTGTTGTATTATCGTATATTGATGTCAAGATAGTTTTCGTTGTAAGTCGAAAATCTTGGTTTTACGAGACGCGCGTCGTCGATACTCCGATGTTATTCGTAATATCGTTTGTATTACACTTTTGGTGTCTCTTGTCTCCGACAGTTTTGTTTTATTGCCGTAGACGAGGAAAATAACAGAGAAATTCTGACGAACAACGATTTGTTTTTAGTGTTGAAAAAGATTTTGTGATAAGTTCGCTGAAGATTATTGGGATGTGTTAAAATTACATCTATTACAATGTTTAGTTGTCTTTTACCAATTTACTTTTCAATGCACTTGCATCAAAAAGTGGCTCTTGTCGCACCGCTTTTAGGTGTTTAATGCAGTTTTTTTTACTTTGCATTTCCGCATGGAGGCTCGTGCAGACTAGTTCGAAATCATGGGCGCGGCAGGCAGCGCGACACTTTCCATGAAGTTTTCATACAAATTGTGTCGCGTCGCGCTGTGACATCACGCCTGTCTGGGAGCCTTTAGTGCGGAAAAGTACGCCATAGATAACTACATATATCTTGGTGAGATAAGTGTGATAATTTAAATATTTAAAAGAAGGAACCATCATGCCTTTCTATGCTTAAAAATATGGGAAAATATAAACTGCGTAAATAAACAAATAATTATGGTAAATCAAACATTCAACGATGATTAAAGTTAAGCGATGTTTAAACGTCAAAAATGTATGTATGTGCAGTCGCTAATCATTACTTAACTTTAAGCGGCGTTTATAAATAAAGGGGTATATTCTCATAAAATTAACATTTATTAGTGTAGTATATTCTTTTTTTGTTTTTAATCTTCCACTATTCAGAAATCCCCGATCCCGTCTAATCTGTTACAAAATATTGTGTTTGTGAAATTTTATTTATTTTTCCTTTGCTTTGAATATTACCGCCTAGAGTGCAATGACGAACTTTACACACTTGCATAAACATGTACTATTATTGCCTTCTGAGATCACACTTTAAGAGCGCCTCTTTTTAATTTTTGAGTGTTTAAACGAATATTTTACGACGTTAAATCTCTGCATTCACATTTTCTGTTAGCTAGACGAAAATAAACTTGCAATAATTGCGAAAATAAACGTGCTGGCTTAATAATTTACAGAAAACTTTTAGCACCGTCTTTTCGTCGAAACTAAAATATTACTCTATGGCATACGTCAAGTGCTTCGTTCCTGCTCCGTACTCGGCCAACCTACGCTGCTAACGAAAGTAAAACATACCGAGGTTTTGCATAAGAACTGGGTAACTTATACTTTGACCAGTTTTGCCACTTCACAGTGTATGTTTTTGAGAAATTTATGTAATAAGTGAGAAAAGAAGCCGACAGAAGGATCCAGTTGGGTTGGGCTGCATTTGGAAAACTGCGTCAAGTCTTCTCGTCACCTATCCCGCAATGTCTGAAAACTAAGGTCTTTAACCAGTGCGTCCTGCCCGTCATGACATACGGTGCCGAAACGTGGACACTGACAGTCGGGCTGGTCCACAAATTCAACGTCGCCTAGCGCACTATGGAGCGGGCAATGCTTGGAGTCTCTTTGAAGGATAAAATCAGGAATGAAATTATCCGGAAAAGAACCGGAGTTACCGACATAGCTTGCAGAGTAAGCAAACTGAAGTGGCAGTGGGCTGGCCATGTTTGTAGAAGGACCGATGGCCGATGGAGCAGACGAGTCCTGGAGTGGAGACCGCGTATCGGCAAGCGTAGTGTGGGACGCCCCCCAGCTAGATGGACCGACGACCTTAAGAAGGTGGCTGGGTCAGACTGGATGCGGAAGGCGGAGGACAGGGTGTTGTGGTGCAGCCTGTGAGAGGCCTATGTCCAGCAGTGGACTGCGATAGGCTGATTTGATTGATGTAATGAGTGTGTGCAATATTTTTGTGTAACCTTCATAGTAATAATAATACCAGCCTATTTTGTTGTTCCACTACAGAAGAAAGGTTTCTTCTCATACAGAGAAGGCACAAGCATTTGATAACTATGCTTGCTCAAGACGTGTATGTTAAGAGGAGGCGTGACGGCGAGACGTGTATCCATTCGTGTGGTGTGACACGAATGGATAGAATAAGAAATGAGTACATAAGAGGAACCAGATCGAATCAGAAATGAAGAGATCCGCAGGCGAACCAAGGTAACCGACATAGCCCGAAGGATTGCCAAGCTTAAGTGGCAGTGGGCAGGGCACATTGCTCGCAGAACTGATGGCCGATAGGGGCCGAAAGGTTCTGGAGTGGTGACCGCGTACCGGAAGACGTAGCGTTGGAAGGCCTCTTACAAGGTGGACCGATGACCTTGTGAAGGCCGCAGGTATCCGCTGGATGCGGGAAGCACAGAACCGGTCGAAGTGGCGGTGCTTGGGGGAGGCCTAAGTCCAACAGTGGACGTTTTGCGGCTGAAATGATGATGATGATTACATAAGAGGAAATCTGAAAGTGGCACTGGTGACTGAAAACTTGTGCGGAAATCGGTTGTCATGGTATGAGCATGTGATGTGGAGGAATGAGGAAAATGTCGTGAGGAAAGTTATGAGTATGGATGTCGATGGCAATAAAAGTAGGGGACGACCAAAGAAACGATGGATGGACTGTGTGAAGGATGATATGGCTAGAAAGGGAGTGACTACCGAGATGACGACTAATGGAGAAGTATGGAAGAAAGGGACATGTTGCGCCGACCACAAATTAATTGGGATAAGGGGGGAGACTGATGACGCTTGCTCAAGACGTGGTGATTTCAATATATTGCTAGTCACCGCCTGAGGTATATAAGCGGTGAAACGGGGGAGCACGCACTGAAAAAAAAAGGTGTTTGCTTTAACAAAAATCTTGTTTAATGTGATTACGCATCTTGACCCCATACGAGCCTAACAAGATCTTGACTTCTGAAGCTAGGAGAACTTTGTTAAATTGTCATAGTTCATCTACTAAGTAATGAATTAGTTTAAAATTAGTTAAAATGTTGGCCAGTTTAAGCATGATATATATAATATAATGCTAACAAGTTGCTTGTTACCATCAACTTAAATTATTATTTGATATACAAAAGTGAAGAAGTAAAATCAAACATAGCATGTATGATGTAACAAAGACCGGTGATTATTCTGTATATGTCACATTGTCAATAAAAATAAAATGAATTGGTTTTGGCAAATATGCTCTCTTGTTTATAGTAAATAAATAAATAATGATTCCAAACATTTTAATGCCAACTGAGAGAAAATGTATCTTAGTTAGCTCGCATTTTTTTCAGTGCGGGGCGCGATTGACAAGATTGGCAGATCGAGTTAGCTTGGCCTTTGTCTACCTCCCCCTTTTCACCGCTCACATACCTCAGGCGGTGACTAGCACTTGCGCGCGAACTATATTACCTAAATTATCAACTCAATGGAAGCAAAAAAAAAAGATAATTCTAGGTTTTCACTGCGTAGAAAGTGTTGTTTTTTACTCACGACTGACAAATGTCCTAGTTATTTATATACATATATTTTTATGTTTTTAAACGGATTTATGCCAGATGAGGATAATAGACTCGCCCCCTATTACATGGGCCTTAAACATAATTGGCGAAATGATAGTGTACCTACTAACAAGGTACACCTCTGCCCTACTCTTTGGGGAATACAGACGCAATGTTATGTTATGTTTTTAAATACCAACGAAAAGCTAAAAATTATAATTTTCACGGTAATGAGGTGCTAAAACGTTCGGTAAAATTATACACTTTTCTGAGGAAAAGTTTATAATTTTACCAAACGTATCCTGGATTAGCACATATTAATTTTCATTCCAGGAAACTCAGTAACAATACCAAAAAGTTTTTCAAATCTGAAAAAGTTACTGACGTTCTTGAATTTGTGAGGACTGTTTTAAAATTATAATAGTTATTCGCTTACCATAATTTTAAGACTCAACTTTTTCCTTTTCAAAGGAAACTTTGTTAAATACCGTTTAACATATATTTTGCTGCTGGCAATGATTATTATTGGCTTTGCGATTTCCATCTTAGCAGGTAGTTAAGTATAACAAAAAATAGAAGGCTTCTACAGACCGGCGCGACTCGCGACGTGACACAAAGGCACCGCTCGTCGCATGACACACGGGGCCTTTGTGTAGCGTCGCGTGTCGCGCCGGTCTGTAGAAGCCTTTATCGTTTAATAGCTTCAACATAACGAGAAAAACTTCTCCTTAATAAGTTTTAAAAGCTCTGGGCTCCATTTCACAAATAAAATAAAACAACTTTCAGTCATAGGTTTTTAAAACAAAATTGTGTGTGTGGTTACAAAAAGAGATTTTCTACAGCTTAAAATATTTTTTAGTACATAATTTGTTAGAGTATTAGTGAATTTGTTGTAGATTAAAGGACATTTTTATGAAATAGTAATGCGTGATAAAAATGTAATAAAAATGTACTATTAATAGAATCTGCATAATAATTGTGACCCAAAAAATGAATAGTTTGCACGCTTGAACGAAAGCAGAGTAGGAAGATCTTCTCTTGTAAGCCATGTATTTTCTTGCAAATAAACAATTTGAATTTAAATAGGACCTACAAAATTCTAAGCTTCACAAACTTGTAAACATCTGTATACAACGTGTTTTTTTTGATATCCCATAACTCTAGGGTATGATTGAGGCCATATCAAAGAATCAACTGGCATGAGTTATGTTCCAATCCTTCGTTATTTATTTTTTCCCATTTTTCATAGAAAATAATTCGGCAAAGTCACGATTATTAATGTAAAACACCCTTACGTGAATTATGACAACGTCGAGAAGGTAGCTTTCCCTTCACTAGCTGCCGCCGGGAAGCCCCGATACCAACATACCTACATATTTTATTTTACTATTTATTTTACTACACTACTGCGAAGTTTGGCAACCTCGCAAAAGTAAAGATTCGTCATACTGGTGACAATTTTGGACCTAATTTAATTATGATTGATGATATCTCCGAAACGATGCATTTTTGGACCACATAGTCTAGGAGTTTTAGTATTATTTTTACCTACAGAATATAACCCTAGCGTTATGGGATATAAAAAAAAACAGGTTGTATATGTATCTGAGCGTGACGATCACGCGAGTTCAGTTCTTTTTCCTTATCCCAAAAGCGCCCAACGTGCCTAAATAAGTTTTCACTTCAATAATATTCTGGCATTAGACAGAAACCCAAAGGTTTTGGTCAAGTTGTGTAACAGGAAAAATAGACTCACTATGCAAAGCTGGAACAATACGGGTGGTTTAAGAACCACCAATTAGTAAATGGTCTAGCCCAGGATTAGTACTAATTGAGACACTGCCAATAAGTAATGAATTCCACGACAAAACCAGCAAATTTCAACCTAAAAGTTCAATCTTTAAAGTTGAATTCACATTGCATCAGTAGTCATTGTTAATCTCCCTCCTTTTACAAAGCAACGGAATTTCGTGCAAGTTCCCATGGGTTCTGAATAAATTCAAAAAGCTGATGTTTCGAAATGTGAAACCAATTTCTGGTACTGTACAAAACGTGACAGTTCATTGAACGAAAATAAAGTAAATCTCTGACAGATATTGGGAAGCGAGAATCAACATCCAATGAGGAATGTCGATTTAACTTTTGATGCTGGAAAGAAAACATGAGAAATGTTTCAGTATGGTAATGAGTATAAAGGCCTGTACGCACGAACGAACAAAACGTGGTGAACACGAACATCGAACACGGAACATTTGGTACGTACGTGTGAATGAAAATTAGCAAAATGAACACGAACACTATACCAACACAGTTCGATTTATGTTGGCGCTCAACCACCCCGCTCTCTTTAGTAGCCATAGTCGTAGCGATTCGCCATTGGAAGTGGTACACCGTTGGATAGGTGGCTGTGAACTGATGCCCCGTGCCGCCGTGCACTGTTCCCTCGAGTGTTTGGTACGAACAATGTTACATCTTTCCCCGAACACCGTCCACACACAAGAACGAAATTCGCAACGAACATTTCTGACGAACATAGTGTTTGATGTTCGTTACTGGTACGCACATGCGAACAAAGTGTTCGATGTTCATGTTCACCATGTTCTTGTTCGTTCGTGCGTACACGCCTTAAAGAAGTATAATCCTTTGAAATCTTGGATAAAATAAATCAACAAACACTCCCGCATGTCAGTGCGAAAAAACCAGTATAAGTTGGCTCGCATTCTATGGAAATACCGTACTACGCTAGACCAGGTCAAGGTTAAAATGTTGCTACTGATGTCCTGATGACTGTATGTAGACATTAATACGAAGATTTTAAATTGTTGAAGATTGGGTCCGTAGAAATGAATAAAATTGTAGGGTTTGAATATTTTGTCGAAATAGTTATCTTTTCTAGCCAGAGATAAAGATAGGTACATAAATACATACAAATTGCCTTTCAAATCAATCAAATAATTTATTTTAGATATCATAAGAGCATGTTAGTATACACATTAATAATAACATAAATAGCTTAAAAACTAGTGTCAGTATATACATTTGGCAATTTTTGGTAATAATTACTAATAATGTCAAAAAAATTAATAATAATGTCTAAATAATTAACGAACTAACGAGTCGATGACGACATTGAACGGGAGCGGACAGCGTTGTCGGTTAGAGCGAACAGGCTGGCTCGCAGGTTTGCACGATGCTCACTTCCTGTAAAGATAACGCTCTTTTGACCCTATTGTACGTCTTTTTTACACGAGTAGCCTGTGGGCTAGATATACGTAAAGTCGTACCACGCTCTCCGCGGTCTGCATAATAACGCGTTTAGGATGCTGGTGGGGCTGCCTCGCTTCTGTAGTGCGTCGGGGATGTTCGCGGATGCACATGTAGATTGTTTCTACACAATCATGCGCAAAAGATGCGTGTGTAGGGTGTGGGGCAGCTCCAACAGTATCCTAAGCATGATTTCGAGTCGTCTAGACTGTGTTTTCGTGGGTCGCTGTTGTGCCATCTCACATGGGTTGCCACAACGGTGATCCACAAAAACAAACAAATGGTAGTCATTTGTTTGTTTTTGTGAAGTGTCAATTCTTACTAATATAGTTGAAAGTCTTACTAATAATTTTTGAGTCTAAGATACTTGATTAAAGATAATTCTACACAGGCCTTCTCTCTGCAAGAGGGAGTGGGCCATAATACACCAAGTGGGCAAAGTGCGTTGGTCCCAGCTGTACGGGACGTCAGAAGCCCGAAATTCGGACAACCAGTCTTACCAAGGGGTATCGTGTTACGCAGTAACTGGGTTGTGGAAGTCACATAGGCAGTCGCTCCATGTAAAATACTGGTATTTAGCTGTACCCGGTCAGACTGGAAGCTGACCCCAACGTAGTTGGGAAAAGGCGGGCAGATGATGACTTATTTAACTACAATTAAGGCGCTGACAAGAGGCAAATGATAAAAGTAGGCTGGTCTTAAACAAAAAGATAGCCAAATCTATATAAGGTGTATCTATTCATATACGAAATCTCTTAAGAGGTCATTGTACTTATCATTATGAAAAACTTTTATTATGGGAACAAACCTTAAATCGCGAAAAAAAAATCTGATGTTCCCTACATTTGTGTTCGCATAACTCGTCAAAATGTATGGCATAGCTGATTTTTTTTTTCGCGATTTAATGTCTATATGATGAGTACACGTTAAACGAAAAATATATGTTATTCTTGAACATATTTCTCAGAACTTGGTTGTTACCAAAATACGTTTAGAATGAAAATCTCGATACAAATGAACGGTAAACTACCCCTTTACTTTGAGTTTCAATCCAAAATATCTGTATTAAATATTAACATACGGTTGGTATTTATTAATAACAAGAACGTCTTATTTGTATGCAGAATTTAGTTGTTTTTTTATTTTCGATTACTCAACTCATTTATGGGTAAATAAATAATTGCTTCATATTTTGCAATAAATTAGAAGCGCTGTGTCATCGCGCTTCTCTTTATTTTGTATGCAGTCTGACAGTGACAGCGGTTTACCTGTTAACAGCGTCTTAAGCATAGAAATTTCGATTGCTGACATGTCTTCATATCAGTATATTACACCCGAGTGAAGTAGGGACGGTTTGCTAGTATAATAATAAACTACAGTTGGTGCAGCCGTAATCTCATAATTGACCGAATGAATCAATACAATCGCAATTCGCAACTAGTCATTAAAACCAAATAAGTTGCTTGAATAGTAGTCGTTTTCCGAGTCTCACACGGGCGTCGGACGCCGCAGGCACTTACAACCTAAAGTCTATTCGAATCCTTGTTTCCAACTCATGTTTTTCCACTTAAACAAAATACAACTTTATCTTAGTGTTCATTAAGTTGTATTTTTTTAGAATGATTATTGAAAAAGTCCTAGACTTTGTTAACGTTGCAGTTGAAACTGAATTTTATGTCTAGGTAATAAAGTTAACACTTTCCAAAATGCACATATTTGTTTACGTTTCTGGAAACTTAATTGCGAACACAGAATAGTAAGGAATGTTATTGTAGCTATATAATGATTGAGTTTGCTTCGGCTCCGTCGCGCTGTCCACCGCAACATAAGCCAAGGCGTATGCACGTCCTACTAATCCGTAGATCCCCACTTCCGGACAGATGCGGCTGCAGCGACGGAACCGGAAACGGATTAAAAATGTTGCTATTGTTTTACAATAATTGAAAGTAAATAAACTTTGTATTAAGAGGAAATGTTTTATTTACGCCAAAGAAGAGTAGTTTTACCAGTGGCTTAAAGACAATTTCACAATGTAACCAGGGTTTATTTAGTTTAAATGTAGTTTTTAAGGTTCCGTACCACAAAAGGAAAAAAACGAACCCATATAGGATCACTCGTGTGTCTGTCTATCTGTCCGTCGGTCACAGCTGATTTGCTCCGAATCTACTAGACCGATTAAGTTGAAATTTGGTGCACATTATGAACTTCTGTGACCCAAACACGGACGTGTTACGTAAATAAATAAATTTTGAATATAGAGGTCACTTTTGGGGGCAAATTAGAAAATTTAAAATAAAAGTTTTGCTGACTGTACCGTGTGACGTGTGAGGATTTTACAAATATTTTTATAATTTTAGAATACATGCTTTTGAAATTATTTAAGAAAATAGATGAAAAATTACCCCCCCCCCCCCCCCGCCCCTTATCTCCGAAACTACTGCGATGATAAAATACAGAAAATAGTTCTTTACTTATAGATTACAGGAAATCCTATAAAAAGTCTGTGGTATTAAAATAACATGGTAAATCACTCAATATTGTGCGTACAAACTTACATTTGCAGTTGGAACTTATGGGGGATCATGTTTTTTAACTACAATGTTAAGTTTGTTCTTGGGATAAATTCATCCCAACTACGGAACCCTTCATTGTGCGTGATCCGATACGCGCTTGGCCGGTTTTTTTTTTTAAGAATCTCTCTATCCAAGACAGTTGTCCTCAACTCGATGCATTTTCCTGTTTGTGAAAATATTGATGTGCGGATTTATCAACATAATTGAGCTTTCTAACTTGTAAAAATGTGTGGAAATATTATTAATTTATTTAAAGAAATTACAATACAGAGGGGTTATCTTAATTCTAAACTCGCCAAACTTTTACGTTTGATGGCGAGAGGCGCTCTTTTACATACTTAACAATGAACTAAGCTTACCACTACTTAAATATTATAGGTATTTAATTCTGTTTGCTATCCTGCAAAAAGTTTTTTAATTTTGTTTTAAGTGATCCTTTACACATTTTTACTTAAATCTATTTTGTTAAACACTTTAGGTACCAAATACTTCGATGTTCTCTTACCATAATAATTTGTTATCTGTGGTTGTACCAGTCTGTTCTCTCTAACCCTACGTGTGTTGTACTTGTTTTTAACATTAACTTTATATTTATCACTATAATAATATTCCAGACCTACCAAATAATCCACTTTTTTATCTATCGGTATAATTTTACAGATGGGAAATAACTTGTCATACTCTTTGTTACACTTATCTTTAACATTTTTACTAACCAGAAACTTTATCAATCTTAATTGTATGTCTTTAATGTCTCTTAAATATGTGATAAAGGTTCGCCCGTATACAAGGAGCCCATAGCTTATTAGCGAATCGACAAGTGCGAAATAGACAACTCTTAAAGTCTGTTTGTTCAATACAGTTTTTAAGTGGTAAAACTTACTTAGCACCAATCTTAGCCTATTACAAATATCATTTACATGTAATCTCCAATTAAAGTCTTCACCATTCCTAAGTGGCACATAGTCTATTAATAGAAACGGTACATCTTGTCGTTCAGGTTGTCAAGCGTTCCCAATGGTGACTTGGGTCAGTAGTCAATCTACAATGCCACAGGCGAACTACGCATCAATGAACCCGACGTCACACAAATCCTACATCGTGCTAGCAGAGTTTACCGCGCGACTGGCACACGCGTGCCGCAAAGCCAAACACACCGGTGTACATCTCCCACCTGCACTACACCACTAAGGTGGAGGACATTGTGGAGTACGTGCGCCAAAAGACGAGGTACACGCCGAGGGTGCAGTTACTGGAGTCGCGCCGGAACGTCAACTTTAAAGCGTTCGTCGTGCGTGTTCCGAATTGCTATCTGCCCCTCGTCATGTAAGAAGACTTTTGGCCGCAGAACGTGGTGTTCCGTCGCTTCCGCGGACAAGTTCCACAGGACAGCACAATCTAGTGCAAAGTGAAATGCTACTAACATAGCCTTAAGCCTTTTTACTAACACTCTTCTACTCTTACATCTTTTGTTCATTTATATCTGTAACTTTTATGGTGTACAAAATAAAAAGTATTCTATTCTATTCTAATATGTATGTTTAGGTTAAGGTATTTTTTTATGGGCCTGTGTCGCCTGAAATAAATGGTATTATTATTATATATAATAATAGGCAACATCCCAACATCAATCGTCGGGCAGTAGCCCATCAGACACAGCACCCGTCTAGTCAAAGGTTCCTCCATTTTCTATGGAGGATGAGTGAACTTCACACTCTGTTCCTCATACCTCTATAGGTCTGCGGTTTTCAATTCGCGAGCCAAAGCAAAGGTCAGTGATCCGGCAACAGCTTGATCTATTATTACGCAGCTAAACAATGTCTTAATCTTGTTCTGGTGTGATGGTGCATTAAAATGGCCACCATTTCGTATTTGTACAGAAACTTTCAACAGGATTGCTATGAGCTTAATGTAATAAAAGCTGAGGTAAATCTCTCAATATTGTGCGTACTTTTGCAGTTGGAATGGGGAACATGTTTTTCAACTATAATGTTAAGTTTGTTCTCAGGATAAATTCATCTCAACTACAGAACCCTTCATTGTGCGTGGTTCGACATGCACTTCGCCGGTTTTTTTTTAACAAACCTGAACAAACGAAAAAAACATCAGCTGTTCCCTACATTTATGTACGCGTAACTCGTCAAAATGTAGGGAACAGCTGATTTTTTTCGCGATTTCAACTTTGGTCGTAGTGAAAGTTGTTCATAATGATGAGTACAATGACCCCATAAGAGATTTCGCGTATGAATCGATACACCTTATATAATTAATGTATGCTGCCAGCCTTTTGGACACTTTTCCCATTGACAGCGATGCGGACGAATTTTTTGATGCCCAATGAGCTCTTCCCCCCCTTTTTATTCCTTTTTAAATTCGTACATACTATGTATATTTTAGTGTTACCATGTATATTTTAATTAAGGTTTCAATTATTATATTAATTCATTATAACAAAAAAATAAAATTTAATACATTAATGTACACAAAATATTGTAAAACATTTTAAAAGAGTAACAGCGGAGTTTCTTGTCCATTCTTTTCTATAGGAATCCACCTTTTGGAACCCGGGGCAACTGGAATTAGTTCCATTATTCTGAAAATTTTGACGTTCAAAAGTGCTATAAAAGTGCCTATTTGAAATAAATGTTTTGACTTTGCCCCATGGCCAGCCAGATACGCTACTTCGTTGCTAACTGGCTCATACTGTTACTAATGTACGAGCTGTTCTTATAATTCATGCCGATATAAGAGAAGAAGAGAAATTCTGATAATAATCCATATTTTAACTTTGAAAAGTACATTTTGAAGTTGAATATGACAAAAATGAGCCACTGTATACAGGGCCATAAAATATGCGGAAAGTTTGTGGAATTTGCATACAAATGTAAGATATGTCTTTAAATCTTTTTATCATAATCTGGATGGAAGTCGCTTAACTTAAAAAGTAACCGCGCTTAAAACTCTGGGACCCACACTTTGGGATATAATGATACTATTTAAGAGATACCAAAGTTTATAAGAAGATGAGATGGATAAATAGGGATTTAACACCGACGTCCTTTGTGGGTCACCGATATTTAACGTAAAGCTAGCTGCTTGTAGTGACTTTGTTTCATCTCGTTGATTTTTAGGGTTCCGTAGCTCAAAAGGAAAAAACGGAACCCTGATAGGATCACTGGTGTGTCTATCTGGCTATCTGTCTGTCTGTCTATACGTCTGTCACAGCCAAATTGCTCCGAATCTACTGGACCGATTAAGTTAAAACTAGGTACATATATGATTTTTTGTGACCCAAACACGGACGTGCATCCTAACTACGGAACCCTTCATTATGCATGGTCCGACATGCACTTGCCCAGTTTTTTTTTGTACAAAAGCAAGCTCTGGGCTTAAAGAGTAAGAGACACTTTCATTGTTTGAGCTATAGAGGAAACATTTCGAAAAAAACAATGTTAATTTTGTTTTCAATTGGTTCAAATACTTCGTACCTGATAGTGAAAATATAACTTTAGAACAGAACAACAGAGAACAAAAGCTGTATCAAAAAGTTTGGAAGCGACTTAGCGAGTTAACGTTTCGTTTCCGGATTGCGTAAAGAGGTTCTACCTCGGGGCTGTACGAATGTGGTCAGTTTACACTCTGGTGCTAATGGCTTACAGATGGAGTTGCGAGATATTGTGTCTATAGGAAAACAACGTGTTCCTGATGATTCTTCAATTTCTGCTTGCCAATAGGTATCAGTCGTCTTACTAATGTTGATCTGGTTTAAACAAATGCGGCTGAATGTCTGTATCAGTGTATTTTTTCGTAGCAACTGTTCTTTTCTCCAGAATGTACTGATGTTCTAAGGAGTACCTACTGTGTTTTTATATTACTTCGTGGTTAGAACAATATTGTTATAGTTAGGTACTTTTGCAATGAAAAATATAGGTAGGTAGTTAAATAATATTGTTTTCCACAAAAACATCGAATATAATAGAATACTCTTCATTATGTACACCAATACCAACCAACCAATTGCGTTATCATAGAATTAGGCACCTCCTAGTTTGTTGGTAGGTACGAGTACATTAAGTAGGTACTGTAGTGTGCGGGACGTACTACACTATTCAATGATAGTCTTTTTGGAATCAATAGATTATATTTTATCTTTTAATATTCAATATATTTTCGTTTTTGAGTTAACTTAACTCTGTCTCTCTGACAACCCATCATTTCAAATCTATATTTTGATTTTAATATTAATTTTTATAAGCTGCCACTGCCAACTAGCGGTTAAGATGATAGCATTATCATACAACCTCTACACTCATTGTAGTGTGCGGGACGTACTACACTATTCCTTTTGGAATAAATAGATTATATTTTATCTTTTAATATTCAATACATTTTCGTTTTTGAGTTAACTTAAGTTTGTCTCTCTGACAACCCATCATTTCAAATCTATATTCTGATTTTAATATTATTTTTTATAAGCTGCCAGTGCCAACAAGCGGTTAGGATGATGGCATTATCATAGAACCTCTACACTCATTGTAGTGTGCGGGACGTACTACACTATTCATTTTGGAATAAATAGATTATATTTTATCTTTTAATATTCAATACATTTTCGTTTTTGAGCTAACTTAAGTCTGTCTCTCTGACAACCCATCATTTCAAATCTATATTCTGATTTTAATATTTATTTTTATTAAGCTGCCAGTGCCAACTAGCGGGTAGGATGATGGCATTATCATAGAACCTCTACAGTACCTATATGTATTATGTGTAGGATTATGTTTATTTCGCTAAATGAAAGTTTCAGGAAAATAAACACGAATGCGTTAAAATTATTGTTTCAAAATGCACAAACGTTGTTAATTGTGGTTTCCTTTTAACAAATCCTCAGTTTATTTTGTGGGAATTATGCCAAATATACAGAGAAAGTTTTACTTCCCGTACAGGGACCTAATGTCGTCACCTGGATTCTGGCAGTCTGTCTATCATTTAAGGTACTACTGACAAGTTTCAAGCAGGGACCGTACAACCGTGGTTAAGGGTTAAGTCTTTCGAAGGGTTAACCCATTCAATGGGTTACCTTTATCATGATGTAACCCATTGAAAGGGTTTTATACTAGAAATCCATTGAAAGGGTTACATGATAACCCATTGAATGGGTTTTATACTTGAAACCCAGTGAAAGGGTTACATGATAACCCATTCAATGGGTTCTATACCTATTTGAAACCCAGTAACGTGAAAAAATCATAATATTATGTTATTTTGATATCCGCCCAGCACGCGTAGCATGACCAATTATATCTCTATTCTACCGAGGGACCATTTTCGTTACTATTTTAGAAAAACCCACCTATTATTTTGTGACAAATATAGTCTAGGGTTTTTGCAGTGTATTAGAATTATTCAAGATTCAAAACAAAGTCGTTATCATGAAGCCTAAAAAATAGCACAATCAGCCTATTTATGTTGCTCTCTCACTGCTCCACCATACGGGCCCAGTGGGGGAGTCGATGTTACATGCCTTTAAATTTTTGGTTCTAGGACATGCCAGTTTCCTCACGATGTTTTCCTTCACCGTTTTATGAGCATTGATAATGAAAGCAAACTGCCTGCCTTATACTTTTTTTTTTGTTCATCGGGTGGAAAATCCGCATGGATGTCCTCCGCCCTGGGGCGGGCGGAGGGGTCTGTCAGATTCTTTCTGACTAAAAACCACCCCTGTGTTCGGTATTCCCACACTTGCACCGGGGATCTTGGGATCTGTTATTACTTCCGTGATCCCCGGCTAGTGCCGGCCTGCCTCTGCGGACCGCCCCCCGCGACGTATGAAAGGGGCGCGCGTGGAATACTACGCGCCGCCACCTCGGGTCTAGTGTGATAGGGGGCGGCGGACATCCCCAAGTCCGCCGTCTCTGCCTCATACTTATCCCAACTTCTATATGTTGCAGCTGTTAAGCATTGGGCCACCTGGGACCGCTACGGTGTCCCAAAGGTAACAACCGCGACTTACGAGTTGTAGCTAGTTTCGATCCCAAAAATGTGATATGGTATTTTTTTTGTACTATACGCAAAAGATATGTGTACCTTTTATGAAATTAGGAATTTAGTAAGGAACTTTCCAGATGCTTACCCTAAAATCTAGGTTATCAGGATATATGAAGAATTTGTCCTGCTATAGATGGGTATCTGCGATATAAAAAAGCATTGTAGAGTTTTTATTACTACGGGATTCCTCCGATGTAATTTTTTTGGTTTTATTAATAAAATCGCTTATAAGGAAGGAATCTTATTTTGTTTTTATGGTGGATTTTAGGGACAGTATTTTGTTTTATGCATTTGAGTTGAATATGGCTTTTATGTTAGATATGTCAGTAAGTCTGTCTGTGTGGTGCCGGACATAAAGAATAGCACCACCCTATTTCTTCTCGTGGGTATCGTAGAAGGCGACTAAGGGACTTACTAGAGAATGGGCAGCAGCGTTCTCTATACATTTTAACATCATACTGCCAATCGAGGCGATTATGGCTCTATGGGGGAGGCCTATGTCCAGCAGTGGTCGTCTTTCGGCTGAAATGATGTCAGTATGTAGAAGGAAAGGTATATTGTTTTAAAATCAAAAGTCATTTATTCAAACTAGTCTGAAAAACAGCATTTTTAAAACGTCAAAATGACATAGGACAGTCCCCTAAAACGCTCGCCCTTCACCACTGATGATTAATTAACCATGCCATGTATAATTATAATGCTATTTTCTCCTGTCCGTGTGGCTATGACGAATAGGCAAATGCCCTTCAAAAAGTCCTAGATAGGAACTACTTTGCTACTAGCTTCACTCGTCTTTCCTCTACAGTGAGTAGCTGAAAGTAAATTGACATTTAAAATTGACAATTGAAGTTCAGTCTTGTATTATTTCACTTAAAAAAATTAAAACGAAAACTGGAAAGCAGGAACTCACCAAGCTGTATTGAATAATTAAGAGAAAGCTAAAAAGAAAGAAAAACACAAAGGGACTTATTACAAAACAAGGTTTATCTTCAGACCCAAGTTTAAACCATGGAGCCATTATTTAATTTCGAACTTTATTCCGTCTACAGTAAAGTTCCTAGACAAAACTGACAACTTAGTACCGAACTAAGTATTCAGTTTTGTATAAAGAACGGTATTTTAATCAGAGTAACGTTCTCATTACAAAAACAAGCTCCATAGTTTAAGCCATGTCAAAATATAAATCTTGTTTGGTAATAAGACGGAAATAGTTTAATTAAAAATAATTGAGGAAGAGCTAACATTTAATAGTTCAGTGAAGAGGATACAACAACGTCTAAACGATGTGCGAAAATGGATTCCTTCTCTAAAATCCAAAGATGTTAGAACTACTTCGTAGGTAGGGAACTACTTTAACTTCACTCGTCTTTCCTCCACAGTGAGTAGCTGAAAGTAAATTGTCATTTAAAGTTGACATTTGGTGGCATGAGGAACAGGGTGTAAAGTTCACTCATCCACCATAGAAAAGGGAGGATCCTCCGACCAGACGGGTGTCGTGTCTGGTGGGCAACTGCCCGACGGTTGATGTCGGGACGTTGTATATATGCTAGTTGCGTGGTAAACTCTAATTGCGCGATGCAAGATTTTGCGTGACGTCAGTGTGACGCGTAGTTCGTATGTAGCGATGTTGATGCCGCTACATCACTCCCCTCCGGAGACCGGAGGTCGATAGTGGGCTGAGTCGTGTATCTTGCGATACTTGCCAGTGCCAGTTGAGGGTTCCAGTGAGTCGGAACCTGGTGCCGCATAGTTCTCGGTGAGTCGGAACTGTCTGCGGTGATTCCCCAGTGAGTCGGGGTGGCGCTGCGGTATGCTCCAGTGCGTCAGATGTAGTACAGCGCCGGGTTGTGGCTGGCTGCTGGCGTCGACCAGGAGAGGCATGTTCTCTGCTTGTGGACCGGCCGAAAGTGCAGTGTGCTGTGCCAAGGTTGCTGATGAGGCTGTGGGTGATGACCAGGAATGCGCTTCCGCTGCATGCTGGTGGTCAGGATACCCGTTGAAGCCGTGGGTGCTGGCTGGCTGTGTGACTCGCCGCTCGAAAGCTTGAGGATGTGATGATGATGATCATGATGATGATGACGTCACGCTGAAGAAGTTGCACGAAGGCTGCGCTGACGTTCATACTCGGGGTCACCAGTTTGGTGGTATGAGGAACAGGGTGTAAAGTTCACTCATCCACCATAGAAAAGGGAGGATCCTCCGACCAGACGGGTGTCGTGTCTGGTGGGCAACTGCCCGACGGTTGATGTCGGGACGTTGTATATATGCTAGTTGCGTGGTAAACTCTAATTGCGCGATGCAAGATTTTGCGTGACGTCAGTGTGACGCGTAGTTCGTATGTAGCGATGTTGATGCCGCTACAGACAATTGAAGTTCAGCCTTGTATTATGTCACTTATAAAAAAACAAATAATTTGATACAAGGTGATTTTTATTTCACTGTTAACCTCTCAGAAGGTGAAACTATTCATAATTATGTGCAACTTTCACTATGAAACCAACTATGAAATATCGAAAAAAATATCTGCTGTTTCATACAAAAATGAAATATTTACCCGATGAAAATGTATGAAACAGATGTTTTTTTTTTTTGCTATTTTGTAGCTGGTACCATAGTGAAAGTTGCTCGTAATCATGAGTACTTTCACCTCCTGAAAGGTTAACAGTGAATTAAAAAACACCGTGTATAAAAGTAAAATACTGGTACTCAGCTGAATTCGGAATTCGAATTCGGTTAGACTGGAAGCCGACCCCAACATAGTTGGGAAAGGGCTGGGCAGATACACTATAACCCCCTTATTACAAAACAAGATTTATCTTCAGACCCAGGTTTGAAACATGGAGCCATTATTGAATTTCGAACTTTATTCCGACTATGGTAAAGTTCCTAAACACAAAACTGACAACTTAGTACCGAACTAAGTTTTCAGTTTTGTATAAAGAACGGCATTTCGATCACTGTTACGTTCTTATTACAAAAACTGGCTCCATGGTTTAAGCCAAGTCAAAATATAAATCTTGTTTTGTAATTAGACGGGATGAGTTGAAACCATGTTTATAGAATTGAACTGCTTTTTAGGCAAGGTAAAAAATACCCACCACCCAGCCTTCATCTACGCAAATAGACGTAAGTTTTCTTTCTACATTATTCAATAATCAATCATTTATTGCATTCCACAATGTGCTTAGGTGGTAAGTAAACATTAGTTGTACCAATCGTGGACCCTGTCGGGCACAGCAAAATAAAAAATTGAAGGAAGAAGAAGAAGGACTTATTTATTATTACCTACATGCAAAAAAAAAATACTTATTCTAAGTAAAATTAAAGGTAGCATTTTATTAATTATGAATTAAATCTAAATTTCTATTATTTATTTATATTATTATGTCAGTCCTATGGTTCTATTCTTTCTTCGAAGTTCGATATATTAATAACTAGCTGCACCCGGCGGTTTCACTCGCGTAAGTCTCGATCCCGTGGGAATATCGGGATAAAAAGTAGCCTGTATGTTAATCCGGGGTGTCAGTTACCTTCATACAAAATTTTATCAAAATTGGTGTAACCGTTTGAGCGTGAAGAAGTAAAAAACACATACACTCACAAACTTTCGCCTTTATAATATTAGTGTGATAATAATACCCGCTGGGCAGCATGTGGCGAGCTGTTGGGCAGTAGCGACCCCACGGAACCTCTCTCCTGGGAGAAGTCTTGTTCTTCACCTCTGGCTTGATTTTGTTGGTCGGCTGGAGTGAACAATGACGAGGAACGAAGCTCCCACCTCTTTCTTGCCTTTATTGGCCGGCTTGAGTGGAGATGAGAGATGAGTTTGTAACACCCTGTTACGAGCGTGCGAGCCTTGCGTTCCGAGGGCGGCGCGGAATGGAGTACAAGGCTCATGACAGGTGTTTCAAACTACATCATGCGTCATAATGAATTATATTTTTTTAATTATTCAAATGTTAATTTAAAAAAAATACTTTCATGAATGATTAGTAGTCATTGGCTACAGGCTGCCGTTGTAAGACGACGAAAATGCCACGGTGTATACTCCTTTTACTTCGTTTACTTTAATACATCCTGGACTCCTGATCATACGCGCACGCCGGTTGCGAGTACTACTCATTTGACTTTTTTGAAGAACATGATCAATTAAGTCACTATTATGTCCTCTTAAGGCGACGATAACCGACTTTTAATGCTTTTGTACTGAAGATCACGTCTAAACGAGTAGTGTTAATGATTTGAAAAAAATATATGTTAAATTAGAGCATTTTTTCAATAAAAATATGTGAATATTTTAGATTATATTTATAATACATAGTGAAATTAATTTGTAAAGTTATGTCTAACGCGGATAAAAAACTGAGAATGGCGCAAAATCTACCAAGCGTATTTTTCAGAAACCTTCACCAATTTAAAGATAATTTAATTATTGATCTTTTAGTATACGCGTTTCTTTAAAAAACCTTTTTTTTGTGTATAATAAATTAATAATGCGTCAAATTGGGGACAGCGCTCCTTTATGGGCGAGTCCTATTACTGGCTGAACGTACGACGCGTTGCGTGAGCTCAGTACAGAACACGCAAGCTAACCACTCAAGGTCACTGGCATATATCTCCGTCTTAAAGCGACCCTTCTCGGCGTTTCCACTCACAGCTGCTTTGTTAGTCCTAGACTTTTTGTTAGACTAACAAAAGGTGTTAGTCGCGTTTCATTAATTCTCTCAACATGACCAAAGTCATACATCATCATCATCGTATGTCTAGCATTTTCCCAACTATGTTGGGCTCGGCTTCCAGTCTAGCTAGTTCCAGAAGAATACCAATAATTTACATGGAGCAACTGCATATCTGACCTGCACAACCCAGTTACTGGGTAACACGATACCCCTTGGTAAGACTGGTTGTCAGACTTTCGGGATTCTAACGACCTACGTAATTACTGTCAAAAATCAACAATAACAGCCGAAATCAACGGCTTAACGTCATGACCAAAGTCATACATTTGTCCAAATAAAATGTTTTGCATAAATATTTCGGGATTTATTCAATTTTTGTTGGAAGATTGATTTTTTTATTTGATTTTGTGACAGATGTCAGTCGATGGCTCACCTTGAATATTTTGCAGGTTAAGTCGTGGAAAATGGAATGTGTCTGTAATTCTACCGGTGCAGGCGTATCGTACCTAGACAGTACTCATGCTTGTGGGCTGAAATATACTGGGTAAAATTAATTAATAAGCCAGCGAAGCTGTGCGACGTGGTAACGGTGTCTATATGAACACGAATAAAATATAAAAGTTTTTTTTTTTTTTGGGTCTACGACAGCTGATTTTGTTGTTACTTGAAGTATGAGTTGCGAAAATCTGTTTTCTTTTGTTTTACCGTGTGCAAGGTATCAATACCAATCACTTCTGTTAAGTTCACACAAAGAAAATAGATTTTAAACTGATATTTCAAGTGACTACACTAATTGCGGTCGATGACCCCACAAAAAATCATCATATTAATTAAGTAATTTTTTCATTCATCATGTTTAACCTGACCCCCTTTCCGCTCTTCTTCTTTGTAAGAGGGGTCAGGTAATGCAGAGCACTGACCGTACTTGTCCGGATGAAAGGCTTCTACATACTGGCGCGACTTGTCACTCGACGCGACACCGGTAGAATAATTTCCTTGAATTTTTCATAGAAATTTCATAGAAATGTAGGAACCTGAACACTAACAAACCATACTATTTCGAAAACTTTTGACTTAAAATCGGACGTTCTTGAATGAAAAAACTGCCTCGTTAGTCTAGTTGTCGCAAGCGTTAATGCTGAGTAAGAGGTCCTGGGTTCGGTTCCCATTCCGGCAAAGTGTTATTGGGTTTTTCCATCAGGAATTTCTCAGTAGCAGTCGGGAGTCTGGATTTATGCCCGGTTAATGGCAATAGGAATGGAATATATATAATTAGTTCAATGAAAATCGAAACATTATATAAAAAATATTTGCACTGTAACAAAGTTTGCATGAAATAAAGAGGCTTTTTTATTTTATTTTATGGCAATAGGCTCGCCTCCTATCACATGGAAATATAACTGGTAAAATGTGGGTATACTCTAGGGCACACCTCTGCCTATACCTTCGGGGACTCAGGCGTGATGTTATGTTATTATTTAATATATTGTGGCGGCACCTACATCGCTACAAGCAAACTACGCATCACATAATAAAATTATGGTCATTGCACTGACGTCACCAAAATCCTGCATCGCGCAAGCAGAGTTTTCCACGTGTATATATCGGGCAGTTGCCCACCAGACACAAAGCCCGTTTAGTCAGAGGTCCCTCCCTTTTCTAAAGAGTATTAGTGAACTTTACACCCTGTGTTACTCTTACCTCTATAATATTATCAGTACCTAGAACATTGATAAGGCGTGAAGGAAACGTATCCCCATACACTATTACTAGCCCTAAAGATAGTAGTTTACATACAATATTCAGAGGCTATCACGGTTTTCATGTTATTGCCTTTAAAAGAGTCAAAAGAAAGATGCGGGTAGCCGTTATATCAGTTTGTGGCCTTAACTGGTAACATTACATAAAGAATTAATGAAGACTGCGTGGCTCATACTATTCGGCATTCTGGATATTATTGCCTATTTTTTTCATAATATTTCGTTTTGAAATAACATCATCTGGGGTCGGCTTCCAGTCTAAACGTATGCAGTTGAATACCAGTATTTTACATGGAGCAACTGCCTATCTGACCTCCACAATCCAGTTACTGGGTAATACGACACTCCTTGGTAAGACTGGTTGTCAGACATTCGGGCTTCTGACGACCTGTAACGACTGTCAAAAGTCTACGAATGACAGCCGGGACCAACGGATTAACGTGCTTTTCCGAGGTACGGAGGGGTCTTGGTATGTAAAGATGGTCACCCATCCACGGACCAACCGCGGCAAGCGTAGCTTAACCTGATCGATCGACCCTTGCGGCTGTTATTACTCAGCCAAAAGCCCCTTTTTAATATAAGGATTAAAATATCCATAATTTACTGGTTCTCATCCGGCTCCAAGGACCAATGTAAGGTCCAGTAGTGGTAGGACCTTACCAGTATAAATGAGAAGTTGTAAGTTAGAGTTGTTATGGAGCAGTGGTAAAAACGGTGACTTACAAGTTGTAGGTCGTAGGTTGGAACCCTGACAGGTGCTTTACTTTGAGTAAATTATTTCATCACCACTGCTCTCAAAACGGTGAAGGAAAACGTGAAGAAACCGGCACGTCCTAGAACCAAAATATGCGAAGACATGTGACATCTACCAACCCGCACTGACCCCGCGTGGTGGATACTGGGATCTCACAGAGAGGAGGCCTGTGTCTCAGCAGTGGGAACAATATAGGCTGACTCACAGAGAGGAGGCCTGTGTCTCAGCAGTGGTAACAATATAGGCTGATTAAGTATGTTAGAGTTTTGAGTGAGGTAAGTTCATGTAAGCACAAACAGATTTCGTAGCACTAAAGTTTATTAGATGAATCGATCACAATTGAGTTGAATTTGATGCTAATCCGCGGACTTCTAGAAAATCATATAAAAAAAAACCGGCCAAGTGCGTGTCAGACTACGCACAACGAAGGGTTCCGTAGTTGGGATGAATTTATCCGAAAAACAAACTTAATATTGTAGTTGAAAAACATGTTCTTCCATACAACTATATACGCCACGGTCAATTTTCCAACTGTGATTTAACTACACATTAACGATTTTCAGACTGTTTCTTTTATTTGTGCTGAGATACCTTGCTTCTTGCCAAATTTCATGATTCTAGGTCAACGGGTACCCCATAGGTTTTGATTTATTTGTGAGTAGCAAAATATATCGCATAAATCACCGTATTTTTTTATTGCGTTGACATAGAAGCTAGATTTTTTTAGAGCACCAAGGGACCTTCGTATTTGATATTAATTTCAACTTAATACCTCCACGCGTTCCTGAGAAAAAGGGTCTTGACAGATTGACTGACAGACAGACAGACAGACGGACAACGAATTGTTCCTATAGAGGTTCTGCTTTTTTTTTCATTTGAGCTACGAAACCCTAATTATCATAAACATAACGTCATAACATCACGCCTTGATTCCACAGTAGGGCTAGGCAGAGGTGAGTACCTACAGTACATCCTCATTGTTATAAATACAGTACAAAGGTAGGTTGCTGCGTTTGCAGCCTAAGCCCACGTAAGCACGGGCTATTTTTTTTGCACACCGGATCTTCAACTCTCTGCTTAGGATTGAGAGTTCAAAACCCAACAGTGTCTTTTCGATGCACTGGGATGCACTCTGTTGGATTCTCAACGCTCGGCTCAACAACGAGAATTGAAAATCCAGTGCACGATAAAGTCCGGCCGCCATATTTTTACGTCTGTGTGAACGTGGGCTACCGGTACGCACGTAAGCCGTACAGATAGCTGTTGAGTCCTGAAAATGTACACCTTAGCACTAGCAGTTAGCAAAACTCATTTATTCAAAAATATTCTAAAATATCCATAAGTGCTTTTGTTTGTTACGCTTTTACGCTAAAAGGGCTGAATGGATTTTGATGAAACTTGGCATATGGGTAGACCATGACTTGGATTAGGGTATATAATTTCTTTTTATCCCGATATTTCCACGGGATCGAGATTTACGGTGGTGAAACCGCGGGGCGCAGCTAGTATCACATCACACTAATACTACAAAGGCGAAAATTTGTGACTGTGTGTGTTTGTTACTTCTTCACGCTTAAACAGCTAGACCAATTTTGATAAAATTTTGTACGGAGGTAGCTGACACCCTGGATTAACATATAGGCTCCTTTTTATGCCGATATTCCCACGGGACCGAGACTTACGTGGGTGAAACCGCGGGGCACAGCTAGTAATATTATAAATGCAAAAGTGGGTTTGTTTCTTCATTTGTTTGTAACGCTTTTATGCTAAAACGGCTAAACGGATTTGAATGAAACTTGGCACATGGGTAGACCATGAGCTGATTTAGGACATAAGCTTTTTTGTCCCGATATTCCTTCGAGATCGAGACGTATGCGGGTGAAACCGCGGGTCGCAGATAGTCTAAAAATAAAAAGAATTTCCAATAATTTTATTCGCCCACATTGGCTGGATTCCAAACAACTCCAGCTACACAATGTCATAAAATGTTCTTTATGTCACTCGTAGCGACAATAATGCTACTGCACTTATGTTATATGTTTAGGAGAACACATCCCAATCTGGTTGCGACAGACAGATAAACAGTTTTTCATATAAACGACACCTCAAGAGTGTGCTGAAAGAAATGGTTGTAGTCTACTTGAGAGCGAATAGTGGGTGTTAGAACTGACTGGAGTTTCCGTCTTGAAATTTAATCAGAATTTATTTATTTGTAAGAATGTTAATATTTATTTGTTACAAATGTTAATATTTTTTAAGTTCTATACATTCTACGTCTGTGTGTTTGAGATATTTTTTTATTTTGTAATTTTTGTGCTTAAGATATGTTTTTTTTTTTATTTTGGAATTTTTGTGCTATAGTCAAGCTTCTTGTTACAGCGTGCTCGTACATTTATTCGGTCAACGTGTTGCGGACAGGGTGAGAGCAAATGAACGTCCATCCATACCGTACCTATCGAAATGTAAAACATTTAATTAAAATAAAAACAGAATGCTTCACTGACTTTTAAACTTACATAAAAGTAAATTACTCTGAAACGGAAGCCTCTCGGTATGTTTAAATAAATGTAAAGTAAGTGGAAGTGTAGTCACGTGTGTGTATGCAAAGGCAAGTAAAAACATTAAAGCTTTTTAATATTAATTGAATGAGGAGCTAGTTTGACTTAATACTTTGCTGAAAAGCTTAAAGGCGCAGATATAAAATTTTAGTGACTTTTAGATCCTATAGTACGCCATCAATAATGCAAGTAAATTATGCAAAAAATGTATGTTATACTAGAATGCGTACACATCAATTCTATGTGAATACTTAAGTTATAGTACAATACTTTAAGAAATAAATTCAGGAAGTACTATCAAAGCATAAAAAACGATATTATTTTCAAACTACTTAAGATGTTGTATAATTTAAATACAAAACAAAGAATAAATAGAAAGTAAAAGTTGCTACTAAATCTGAAAATGGTATTTTCGTGTTTCGTGGGGTGCCGGACGTAAAGAATAGCACCACCCTATTTCTTCCCGTGGGTGTCGTAAAAGGCTACTAAGGGACTTACTAGAGAATGGGCAGCAGCGTTCTGTATGTATTTTAACACCATACTGCGATCGCCAACCCGCCTGCTAAACGTGGCGATTATGGCAAAACCGATTAATTATTTTATATTTTGTTACAACATCAATGCTGAACTTAATGTGACGAACCGACGAAAGAAGTTAATATCAATTGTATCAAAAATAATTTGTATCTTCGGAAATATAATTAACCGGTTTCAAGCCCTGGTGGAAAGAGACGTTAAGCCTATCAGTTTCAGTAAAGTATTTCCAGATTCTCCAAATAAATAGTGATCATATGTGCTTTACCCAAGAATGTATTAACGGCTAAAAATAGATATATCCCTTGAGAAAGAAAAGAAAGAAATAAAGAAAATAAATTTATTTGACCAAAGCTAAGGCACACAATATAGGTTACCCAAAAACTAGTCACGCGCTTAAAATGAAATTCCCGATCACTTTCAGCCAGATCCAACTATGCCTAACGGATATTGCCAATAGGTTGAAATATCTAGCAAATCAAAAAGAAAAAAGTAAATAGGTTGAAATTGAATTAGCTAGCGAAACTAATCACTACATACTCGTAGTATAAAACAAAGTCGCTTCCCGCTTCCTGTCTGTCCCTATGTATGCTTAGATCTTTAAAACTACGCAACGGATTTTGATGCGTTTTTTTTTAATAGATTCAAGAGGAAGGTTTATATGTTTAGAAAAAGCCACGCGGTCGAAGCCGCGGGCAGCAGCTATAAATAATAATAATAAAAAAAAAGATTTACGGACATTAAATAAGGTGTTACATTTTATTTGAAGCCCTGACTCCTGAGCTAGGTGGTATCTGTGTTACAGGAGGCAGTGTCTTCTGGAAACTCCGCTGACGTTATGGATATCAATATTTAAATAATTATGATAAAACAAAAATTAAATACATAATTATAATGTTTTTTTTGGGGTCATAGACCGCAGTTAGTGTAGTCTCTTGAAAGTTCAGTCAGTTTTTTTTTTTGTGTAAACTTCACTGACGTGTTGGGTATCGATATCTAAACAAGATAGAATAGAATATACACTTATTTTGCAATTATGGGTAATACATAATAGGGGACAAGATACATTAAAGGTCAGCCAAACATTTATATTACTATAGTCTAACCAAAGTGTGGTGCCATACGGTTCCGTGTGGAGCCAGACGTAAAGAATAGCATCAGCCCATTTCTTTACGTGGGTGTCGTAAAAGGCGACTAAGGGACTTACTAGAGAATAGGCAGCAGCGTTCTCTATGCATTTTAACACTGCGATCGCCAACCCGCCTGCCAAGCGTGGCAATTATTGCAAACCCCTCCCTTTAAGGGAGGCCTGTGTCTAGCAGTGACATCTTTCGACTGAAATGATGATGATAATGAACCAAAAGCCAAATCCATTATTACAGTGCAAACCTGCAAAAAAAAAATCCGATAAAAACTCAGTCACACTGTAGTACGATAAAACAAAAGAAAACAGATTATATCAACTCATATTGCAAGTTACAACACAACGCCCTAAAATCCATCCAATATTTTTTATTTAATTATATCATGTCTGATATCCATAGCCTTGAGCCCTGTATATTCACATAAGCCGTAATAATTTTTAAATACATAATTATCCCTACTAAACTGCAAACTAGTTTTTTGTCAGACGTAGATTTTTTTTAGTACCTACATAATAGTACATTACTGCAGTGGCCTGCAACAGGGGCATTGATGGATGAATGTGAAAATGTGGGCCGTGGCAAAGCCGAAGCACTCATACGTGAGTCCATTTCTATGCTTGAGTCCATCAATGCCTTGTTGCGGCCAAGGCTTGTACAGTGCAAAGTAAATTATTTATAAATTCCAGGTTCAATGACGAGCAACGATAATTTTTCACCCAATGTGTTCATTTCTTTTTTTTTTCTTTTTCAATAAACAGCTTCCTATTTGCAAGCCAGTTCGAAATTTTAATTAAACCTTTGATAAGTTACCTCCTTGGTTACCATATTTCCGAGTAAAAGATCGTTCCATTTTTAAATTACACGATAGTAAAGAGTTTACTATGTAAATTATTTGGCCGCTAAACCACGACACATAATGGATTTTCATACAACTTTTGGTGGCCACTGCTCGCATGTATTTGGCCAGTACAGCCATTTCGATTTATCTCGAAGAAGGTTGTCAAAATTGTCAAGAATGTTTGAGAAAACATAATTTATGATAACACTTTTCACCTACATATAATGCTAAACCAAAGTAAACAAACGGAAGCAAAGAACACACTGTAATCTAATTCTTTACAAAATATATGCATAACAATCCAAGTAATACCGTTCCATTTACATATTCCACCCGCTAATTAAGACCTTTTCTAAACAAGGTCTATTCGGAAACAAAACACGTCATGTGCTGACTCGGCCGAGCCTACCCTAGCGTCACCCACGTCAGGAGGGCCCCACGTCAGAAGGCACCCGACGTCAGCATCGCATTTAACGAGCGACACATAATTACTATACACGACATTAGTCAGCATTAGTCGCTATACGATTGTGACTCAATTACCATCATGTTGAGTCTTAATTATTTTACTTCAGAACGTATTAGGTGATAAATGTTTTATGATGGGATTTAGATAATGGCGTGATTTCTGTTGTGTTTCTCTTTGATAGGATTGTTTGAGTGTAAAGGATAGATCGATAGATCTACGAAGTTTAGGCTGTGTTGGCGAGTTACACTTTGACTAGCAAGTATTTTGGAGCCTTTTCATTCATTCTCTAATTTACCTTTGAATGCCAACATTTAACCACAACCTTTGAATATCACTAAATGCAAATGCAAAGCAATGTAATGCAGGCAGAAATAAATCATCAAAGTTCGTCATCATAACATCACGCTCTTGTTTTTCCAGAAGGGTTAGACAGGGGTGTATCATTGGCCTGCGGACGGTGAGCAATGGGTAGCTTACCATCCGATAACGACCAGGCCCGGGTCGACGGCACGTCGTATTCCACGCGCGCCTCAAAGAGTTGTCAGCACCAACTGACGGGGTCCGCTAGGGCCAATGCCTGCCAGGGTTGCGAGTTTGTCCGAAAGGGATATCGTGGCCCTGGCACACAGGCAAATGAAGGAACACAGTGGGTTTTAGTCAGTAAAAGTCTGACACACCCTACCGCTCCGCCCAGAGCGGGAGAAGTTATTTGATAATTTCACACCCAAAAAAAAAAAGTGTGTTGTATCATTGATTAGCCTTGCTTCCTAATAGAGGTTTTTGAAAGTCTTGTAGAAACGTATAACAGGAGATGGTATACTGTCATAAGTTTAACTAACTGCTACTAAGAATTTCCTAGCTCTGTAACTGCATGTAATATGGTAGTAAGATAATTATGAAGTCACACCTGGCAGTGGCGAACTTTTACTTGTATAAAATGTAAGTTTAAAAACATGTGTGCCAAATCCAACCACCAAGTACGTACTTAGTAACCTTGTTTAGGAAGGAAACCTACAGGAAACGGTTTGTATATGAGCCCATTCGCCACTGACATCCGTTTAGTCTGGGCAGTAACATATTTGTTTTATCTAGTCTATGCATACCTTGTTAGACTACACACGGACTGTAAATGATGTTAGCAAAGCTGACGCAAGAATGTTAATATGATAAAGCACGTTATTTCACATACCGGTCAGCTCTGTTTGGAAACAATAACGGCCCGGTTGTCATAGTTATTACACACAAGGAATGTACAGTAAAAGATTTATGTGAACAATTTGTAGGTACAGAATGCGCAAAATTTATGAGCTATCGGAAGTGGCGCGGGAGTGGCTTAAAGTAGCTAATTATTTATGTGATGAACAAATCAATGCTGTAGGTATATATATATTTGTTCATCAAATATCATTTTTATAGGACCTATAGGTACTGTAAAAATGTTATATAAAGTTATCTTAAGTTAGGTCATTATTAGCTATTAATATGTGGGGTCCAAGCATAAAGGGCAATCTTATCAGGAATGAAATTATCCGGAAAAGAACCGGAGTTACCGACATAGCTTGCAGAGTAACCAAACTGAAGTGGCAGTGGCCTGGCCATGTTTGTCGAAGGACCGATGGCCGATGGAACAGACGAGTCCTGGAGTGGAGACCGCGTATCGGTAAGCGTAGTGTGGGACGCCCCCCAGCTAGATTGACCGACGGCCTTAAAATTGTGGCTGGGACAGACTGGATGCGGAAGGCGGAGGACAGGGTTTTGTGGCGCAGCCTGGGAGAGGCCTATGTCCAGCAGTGGACTGCGATAGGCTGAGTTGATTGAAGCATAAAGGGTCCAGTTCTCGGCATTTAGTTTCCGAGATCTAAGTAGTTTTGTAAAGTTGGACGAAAAAATAGCATTTCGCGACTTTAATTGATTATTAATTAATGCTCAATTATCTACAAGTTTTTTTTTGTTTTTCTCAAATCAAGCTTTTTCAGAGTTTTAACTTCAAATGTCTGATAAAAATAAATGTGCCAGTTTATGAATATTTTTTAATCCTTATTATCAATTGACTATTCTCGATATCGAATCTAGTCTTAACTCAATACCCCACTACTGGACCCGTTTTGCTTGGACGCCCACATACATTTTTAAGCCACTCGTGTGCACCTTCAGGTAGAATCTGAACGATTTGTGATTACGTGCAAATAAGAATATCTCATCGTCGTTAAGGGCCGCCTGATCTAAATTATTGGATAATAAGGCTGGCAATTGGATTGCTATTGAAGCCTTAGGGCCTATATTGATCATGTTTTTTCATTTAAAAGATCTAGAATACTTTTGACAATTTTATAACGTGTCACTGCAAAACGAATGTAATTGAGCTGATGTTCACTTTTTGATAGCTTCGAGATTATCTCTGAAAAGTATAAGAGAGCCGAAGAGTGTTACACAGGCTGGCACTTATATACAACATGTCCCAGAATTAACGCACAACTTCTTAAGGGGTCATTGTTCTCATCATTATGAACAACTTTTACGATGGGACCAAACATGGAATCGCGAAAAAACATTCTGTGGTTCATACATTCATGTTCTCATAACTCGTCAAACTGTAGGGAACAGCTGTTTTTTTTTCGCGATTTTAGGTTTTGTCCCATAGTAAAAGTTGTTCAAAATGATGAGTAGAATGACCCCTTAATATGTTGTGCGTTAATTCTGGGACATGTTGTATACATATTATTATTATACCTACGTAAATCTTTTTTAGAACTAGAATTTGTCGTGTTGTTCTTCAGAACTCCGCAACGCATTTTGATGCGGTTTTGACCATCATTTAGAGAATTTATTCCGAAAGGTTTGTTTGCTTACTTTATTCGTATTAAACTTATATTTAATAAAGAAATCTCGTATTTTGTCACATCGTAAATCGTCTATTTGAGACTAGATTTTTTCATCCATGCTCCAATATTCAATTTTCACAAGATGTTTGCCTAATTTACGAGAATCTCACAGATTGTGTCCAATTTCACGTTCGGAAATTGGACACAATCTGTGAGATAGGTAATTATTTTTTTGTACCTATCGTGTGTAGGTACACCAATTATCTACTGGAAATATTTGTTATTCATCAATTTTGTGCGAGAAATTCGTTAAGCAAATTAATTGTGTTTGTTGATACGATCATTATATTAATAATTATAGATTCTGTTAATAAGTAATCCCGTGGTGATGGAATGACGAATTCTTATAGTTCTTATCTGGGGCAGTGCTTCCGCCAAGACGAGCCAAAAACATTATTTTATTCAGTCTTCTCCTAAATCATCAAACTAGATTTCTCAGCAGTTTTTAAATAGGTACCTACATTATGATATATTGTATACAACATGTCCCAGAATTAACGCACAACTTCTTAAGGGGATGGAGCTGATCACCAGTATTTTACCTGGAGTGACTGCTTATGTGACCTCCGCAACCCAGTTACTGGGTAATACCATATCCCTTGGTAAGACTGATTGTCAGACTTTCGGGCTTCGGACTACCCGTAACGACTGTCAAAGATCCACGAAAGACAGCCGGGACTAGCGGCTTAATGTGCTTTCCGAGGCACGGATGGGTCTTGGTATGTAAAGATGGTCACCCATCCACGGAATAACCGCCGCAAGCGTAGCTTAACCTGATTGATCGTCCGTGCGCCTGTTATAACTTAGCCATAAGCTCAACCAAAACCATGAGTTGTGTCTTCTAATACACTTTTCATTCGTTTAAAACGAAGTGTTCTCTTGAGTTGAGGGCTGCCATTTCATTTTAAAAATGTAGCGTTGTTTTTTCAGTCCAGACATTATTTGCTTGCATTGTTGCTAAAAGCATCTTGCATTCTTTGTTGAATTGTTAATTCATTTACAAAACATCTTCATCATCATCATTTCAGCCTAAAGACGTCCACTGCTGGACATAGGCCTCCCCCAAAAGGAGGGGGGGGCATTCTCTAGTAAGTCCCTTAGTCGCCTTTTATGACACCCACGGGAAGAAATAGGATGGTGCTATTCTTTACGTCCGGCACCACACGAAACACGAAAATACCATTTTCAGATTTAGTAGCAACTTTTACTTTCTATTTATTCTTTGTTTTGTATTTAAATTATACAACATCTTAAGTAGTTTGAAAATAATATCGTTTTTTATGCTTTGATAGTACTTCCTGAATTTATTTCTTAAAGTATTGTACTATAACTTAAGTATTCACATAGAATTGATGTGTACGCATTCTAGTATAACATACATTTTTTGCATAATTTACTTGCATTATTGATACTACGTACTATAGGATCTAAAAGTCACTAAAATTTTATATCTGCGCCTTTAAGCTTTTCAGCAAAGTATTAAGTCAAACTAGCTCCTCATTCAATTAATATTAAAAAGCTTTAATGTTTTTACTTGCCTTTACACACACGTGACTACACTTCCACTTACTTTACATTTATTTAAACATACCGAGAGGCTTCCGTTTCAGAGTAATTTACTTTTATGTAAGTTTAAAAGTCAGTGAAGCATTCAGTTTTTATTTTAATTAAATGTTTTACATTTCGATAGGTACGGTATGGATGGACGTTCATTTGCTCTCACCCTGTCCACCACACGTTGGCCGAATAAATGTACGAGCACGCTGTAACAAGAAGCTGGACTTTAACACAAAAATTACAAAATAAAAAAAAACATATCTTAAGCACAAAAATCACAAAATAAAAAAATATCTTAAGCACAAAAATTACAAAATAAAAAAATAAATAAAAACACAATTAAAAAGACACATAACAGACTTCGACTGCTCAGTATGTGAACCATACAGCAATGGTGCAGGTACGGATCATCGAACCTCTGCGCGAATGCCCTTAAGATGCCGCTGGAGCTAGCCCGAACCCTGCGCATCAGGGATGTACACCGTTTTCGCATAGTAAAATAGAAACAGTCAACTTGCCCCTCGGCGAACATCCCTGATGCGCTGCAGAATCGGGGCCGCCTCATCAGCACCTTGAATGCATTATTATACAGTATTAGGTTTAGTATAGGCGAAACCCCAAACACGGGTCTAGTATTTTCATGTAAAGAATCTATGTACAAAATTTCAAAACTGTATCATGAAAAATCACAAAGTTATAAGGTTACTGGTTTGTCCGTACAAAAACATGCTAACGGCGCCCCCGCGCCTCCAGGGTCGTTTTAGAGTAGGTACATCACTATACGGCGATTGTATTGTAAGTAATTAAATGGTGATAACATTTTCCATCACACTTAAATATTTTTGGGACAAAATATAACATGGTGTGAAAATGATTGAAATCGATTCAGTTCCTTATTCTTGGCAAACTATATTCTGGTTTCGCATATACTAAAAATAATGTTGTATACTGTCTGCGTGTGTATGAGACCCACAGGCAGCTCGTGTAGAAAAATGTACAAGATGCTCTGAACAATGTAAAACAATATTGTTCAGAGCAGATTGTTACTTCAGTGGTACAACGAGCAAACCTGCGGGCCATATAACATATATCATATTGGCTCTTAAAGGCAACGCCACCAAAACCAACACAAAAAACACTAAATAGGACTAACTTTCTATTTGATAACCTATTATTAAATGGTACACCTTAGTAATATATTTCAACAGTGTGGAAAAATATCTAGAGATTCTATTTTTGCCTTGGCTTATATTTATGGTTCATCGCAATGTAAAACAATACAATAGCTCAAATAAAAAACAAAAGAATATTTATATTAAATCGCTCACAACTTCGAACAAAAGCTACATGTGCGTTATCTGAAAGGATCTAATAAATTACGAGGGGGTTCGTGTGAGAGGCCTTTCACACCGCTCTTTAATCTCTTATCAGTCGTTATCGGTGGTTTGATGGAGATCAGAAACGTGGGCTATCTCAGATCGACGATGTTCCCCCAAATTGCTTATTAATAGGTGGGTACTTTGTCTGGATTTCTAAAGTTTAGACGTTTTAGAGTTTACGGTTTTGATATTGGTATACAACGCATAAGTTTATCCTTTGGTTTTAAGAGTATTTATATAGAATTCTAAAAAGTATATTAATAAGTCTGCAGCAGGAACTGAAATAAATTTTTCGGCACGGTTGGTGCAGTGGTTAAGCGATTGACTGCTGCGCTGCGTGTCGCGAGTTCGATTCCCGCACGGAACAAATATTTCTATGACCTACAAATAGTTGTTCCGGGGTCAATCTGTTTGTGTATGTGAGTTTAAATGTTTGTAAACGCACCCACAATACAGGAGAAATTCCTAGTGTGGGGCAACGTTTAAAAAGACAGAAGTTAAAAAAAAAACAAAATGGACATCTCTTTTTTGGTGAGAAATATCTCTACTTATTTTAGTTAACTTATTCTGAAGTGAGAAAGAAAGCTCAATAAAAAGCAGGAGGGCAAAAACGTATAATATTTTGAAAATAAAGATGGTAATTAATGTATTCCCAACGAAAAGGCGACTAGGCGAATTTCTATGGGTCTATGGACCAATAGCGATATGGTTTTGATATTTTTGCAGGGATGCCGCATCCCGTCACCCCTGGCCTATCAAAATCTGAACCCAGCAATTTTGAGAAAATACACGGTAAATAAGCGCTTGCGCTTACTATACCCGTCCATAACAGTCGTACGTACTTTTTTCTTAAACTTAATCGTATGCGTAAATCAATAAAAATAAAGTAAGTAAGCTCAGTATATCCACGAGCTAATATTTGAAAGTTAACCTAAGGTAATAAAATGTTATCACACAGCATTATTGCGCAGAACTGACTTTTTTTCCGCAAAGAATTTTCCATTGGTACTGTGGTATGCTCTGAAATGTGGACATCTTGGAACTCAAACTCAAAGCTTTTATTTCAAATAAACCTATTACAAGCACTTTTGGATTTTCAAGGGGTCGGTCAGTCAGATAGACGAAGCTAGTTGCCCATTCCAAAGCGTAGTAGATTCCTATGGAGAAGAACGGGCAATAAACTCCACGGACACTCTTTAAAATCAAAATTTTTTTACATTTGGTTACATCATTTATATTGAAATTATACATGTGAAAACAACTAATAATAGGTCCTAAAATATTTCGCTGTATGGCAAATATAAAAAAAGAAGCATTCATAGAGCATTGACTACATTGACCCCGCAGGGATTCTTCACGATATTTTTTCTTTCACCGATACAGCAAATTAGGTAAGGTCTATGTCCATTATTGAGAAGAATTTCAGGGTCGTTAAACCTGGATTCCATACCAAATCATCATCATTAACTGCATAACCTTTGGGGTCGGCTTCCAGTCTAACCAGATGAATCTGAATATCTGTATTTTACATGGACCATGCTAAATGTTGGATGAAAATTCCTTCCTGAGATCATCAGCCCTTACCAAGTTAAATTACTGACTTTTTAACCTACTTCCAAAAAGGAGGAGGTTATTATGTTCGGTTGTATGTTTTTTTTTTATGTTTCTTCACCGATTGCTCCGTCATTTGTGGACTGATTTCGATAAATCTTTTTTTGTTTGAAAGTTTTTTTGTCGCGTATGCTCCCGAGGGGGTCCCATTGTCACCAAGTTACAATCTGATGAGGGGATCCTATGGAAATCGAGGGCAATCCTCAAATTTTATAGGCACACCTATATCGATATCAGTTTTTTTATAGTAACTCATGCATTTGCACTCGGAACGCACCGTTTGGTGAAGTGGAACTGATGATGAAGACCACAGGTGGCCACCGGAACTACATAATAATAAGTATTTCACTGTTGCGATTCGATTAGTCACTTTAATATGGTTGCTAAGCAATTTATGCTTGTCATAATGCATAGGATGAAGTCACCATCAGTTCTCGGTCGGTTTTATATAAAACAGTTCAGCGTTTCGGTTTTCAATTCTAAATTCTTTATTGCGTACCATAATGTATACAGTTGGTAGGGAAATAATTATATTAGACACAATTATAGACCCTGTCGGGCACAGCATAGATCAAGTAAGAGAGAGGAGGAAGAACCTTCAGTGTTTAATGTGATTAGTTAAGTAGTTAGTAAGTTATACTGTTTTAATAATAACAGTTTTAAAGACTTAGCAAAACAAACCGAGAAACTTTATAATTAGTTTAAAATGCCTAAACCTTACTAATGAGCTAAAGCCTTTAAGTAAACTGTATCCATAAAAAGTTTAAAAGAAATATAAAAAATAAACTCGTAGACATTTCAAATTATTCCACTTCATTTTGCCCCAAGCCTAAACGTTCCCGTGTAAATAAAAATCAAGCAATCAAACTGAAAAATTGTCGGGTTTTTGTTCGTATAAAATTAAATTAATCCAGCCATTGGGTTGCAATGTACCATGCCGCCAATTTAATGCTACAGTATCAATATTTTTCTTTTACTGACTGAATTTTATTAGCCTTTTTACAATTTAAATAGTTGCAATCGGCTTCTATCAGGCTCGTCAATAAGCTTTATGGCAGGATTCAGGAGAAATACGATATTCAAGTTAGGTTTCCAATTTTCGAGTAAGTACTTTGTTTTTGTTCGTATTACCTACTCGTACATACTTCAGTATTGATTCTATCCATTATACAACATTCGTTTTTATTTACCCTAAACCCGAGAACGGGTCATTGTACTCATCATTTTGGACAACTTTTTCTATGGGACCAACCTTGAAATCACGAAATAAAAATCAGCTGTTCCATACATTTTGTCGATTTAAGTGAACACAAATGTAGGGAACAGCTGTTTTGGGCAGCGGTGCAGCGGCAGAAGCAGCACCCATATTTTGCATTATAAAAGTATAATTCACAACTGTTAAAAAAAATGCCAGCTAGGGGTAGCCGGTCTGACTGCCCACTGCCCATGGTGCACATTGAAGAAACCTGGTTATGTGATGTTACTGTATTGTCGGAGCAGTGGTGGCCCAGTGGTAACGGCCGCGACTTACGAGTTATACAGCGTGCCGCTACAGTGGCAACATTAATTTAACACACGTATACAGTTTCGCCTTTACGTTTTATGAAAATATTTTAAGTTCATTAAACATTATTATTGATTGATTTATTTTCAATTTTCTGTACTTAAAGAACTGTAGCACAGAGGTAATTAGCCGGGGTCATGGATCATAACATAGAATCAATGAAATTAAAACAAATAACGTACAAGGATTAGGAGAATTGAAGGAAAGAGAGAGCTTTATTATTTAGTATGTTTGTTTTTTATATTTTCAATTTATAATTATTTATCTTAATAAAATATATTAAAAAAAAATACATACAATATAAAAAAAAATATGATTACTGGCCCCTAGCCCTACCGTACTTCAAATTAATGTCGCCACTATAGCGGCACGCTGTATACAGGGTGTAAGGGACAGCCCTCCGCAGACTGATGGGGTGAATTCAGTAAATCGTACTATGATGACCGGTACCTACATGAAATTATTTCAGGAACGTTATGGGAATCCAATGAACCTGATTTGTCGCGGCGGGGTGGACGGCCGCGTTCGCTGATTTTAGGCGTCGTTCGTTAGAGAATTTCAACATCCATTGCTGATTTTTTTTATTTTAGCTGTGTTATTTACATTAATGGAGTACTGCGTACAGAGAATGTGATTTTACGTTGAAATAAAAGAATAGTAACTGAAATTACGATACAAAAAAATAAAATTTTCCTGAGAAAATTTTCAGTGGAATATGATTCAAAATAAGGAGCTGAATGCACCCTGTTAATTTGCGGAGGGCTGTCCCTTACACCCTGTATAGGTCGTGGATTCGAACCCAGGGAGACTTTACTTTACGTAAATTATTTCATCGACACCACTGCTCTCAAAACTGTGAAGGAAAACATCGTGAGGAAACCGGCATGTCTTTTAGAACTAAAAAATCTAAGGCCTGTGTCCCAGCAGTGGGAATATTATAGGCTTATTATAGTCGGTGAATATAAAAACATACCTACAGTTCAATGTACACACAGTAATGTTAGTTCAAATATTATTGTAATAGGTATACGTAGAACAAATAGCAGTTGTCATGTGATTTGAGCCCGCGATACTTTTGTGGACAAAGCGTGAGTTTGTGAGTCATTATTTTTAATATTATGTAAATATGTGGGGTGTGGATACAATATCTACTGCGAGTTGTAATTGTATCTATCACCAATTTTGGCGTACTGGAGAATTAATAATAATTATACAACATGTCCCAAATTAACGCACAACCTCTTAAGGGGCCATTGTACTCATCATTATGAACAACTTTTACGATGGGACAAAACCTGAAAATGCGAAAAAAAAAGAGCTGTTCCCTACATTTTGACGAGTTATTCGAACATAAATGTAGGGAACAACTGATTTTTTTGCAGGTGTTATAATGTTATATATTAACATGTTTAATTACCCTTTTTATAACAAAGTTAATTATATATCTTTATATTTAAATTCATAATGACTGTATTAAGTTATAATTTATATTAAAATAAAACTCTGTAAGTAAGTGGTTAGTTTAACTTTAAAATATGTTCTCGTGGATAAACTGAGCTTACTTAAGTTTAATAAAAAAAAAAATAAAGGAGATTGGTCAAAAGTGGTCTATCAGCACGTTGCCTAAGAATGGTTTCATGTAGCTACGGCAGTGGGGTGTGTAATGTATGATATAATAACAAATGCTCTAATTTCACTTGAAATAACGTTCATATAATATAATTTTCATATGCTATAAAATCATATAACCTAATTTCATATGACCTAATGTTTTATATGATATAATTTTCATTTAATATAACGTTCATTTTATATAATTTTCAATATGTATAATATTCTTTTTATATAACATTCATTTGACCTAATGTTCTTTTGACCTAATTTTCATGTTTAATGGTCACAGTTCTAACCTAACTAGAGCTCTAATTAGTCTAATATAATAAAACATGCAAGCAAGCATGCAGCATGCAAGCAAGCATGTAGCAAGCAAGCATGCAGCAAGCAAGCATGCAGCAAGCCAGCAACATGCAGCAGGCATGTTTTCTGTCACGGCTCCAGTGCTGCAGGGCTACAGCAGTCCCATGCAAGCTTATCGTCACAGATGTGTTTCACGCTCACCACCGTGGCTTCGGCTTGCTGGCCGGCTCAGCCGGCCAGCCTCAGCCGCGGCGGCAAGCGTTGAAACTACCTGCTCCTCAGCTCGCGGGCCGCCTCGCCCCTACGCACCTACGTGATTTTAAATAACACTCTAGGGGTAGGGCAGACAAGACTACGTGGAGTCGGTTTTGCAGCGATTCGTTTCTGTCACGCCGCTCCCGCAGCACGCTCAATCAAATTAATCGCAATATTATATATTTTAAACGATAGGCCTAATGATTTTCGATTACATAAAGGTTATATCAAACAACGTTATGTTGTTGTAGCGGTATGCTTATGCGATGCTTTTTTGCTAGCACCTTACTAGCAGGCGTTTAAAATCGTATCAGATTTTCTAAATTATATTAAAAGTTATTAGAGATTATGAATATTATAGTAAATGAATAATATACTACATGAATATTATGTCACATGTGCATTATAGGAAATGTTTATTATATCATAAGAAATTAGATAAAATGAAATTATATCAACAATTCATTATCTCAACTGATCGTTATATTAAACAAAAGTATATTAACTGAAATTAGGTCATGTGAACGTTAGATTTTTTGTTATTATATCAACCGTTACACACCCACGGCAGTGATAGCCAAAATCCAACTGTGCGCAAACCCCAAAAAAAAAATATTTCAGACTTCAGGGTCTAAAATTTTTTTTTTTTACTAACTATCCCTTTCATTTGATATATCACACGGTACAGCTGCAAAACCTTTTTTTAATTTTCTAGTTTGCCCCCAAAAGTGACCCTCATATTCAAAATTTATATATTTACGTTGCTCGTCCGTGTTTGGTTCACGGAAATTAATATGTGTACCAAATCTATTAGATTCGCAGCGCAAATCGGCTGTGACAGACGGACAGACGACACACGAGTGATCCTATAAGAGTTCCATTTTTTCCTTTTGAAGTACGGAACCCTAAAAAAGTGCTGTTTTTTATTATAAAAATAGATTAATATCATACATTTCACTTAATGCCGCCAATTTCAATATACAAGTCCACAAATTAATTTCTCAACCATCACCCCTTAATTTAGGTAGCTCTGAACAATGTTATGCAAACGCCGGCTTCGTAATACATTACTCGTGAATTAGATCGGTATCATCAGAGCCACAGTGGGTAAGGATCGATGAATATTTATACCTTTGGAATATCGCTCGCCAGATATTAATTACGTTGTGGCCTACCGCGGCTTATTAATGTCTTGCTGGTGATGAAGCTTACTTAAGTTAGATCGCGTTTGAGTTTATTCTAGATAGATTTTGGCACAAAGTATCATCAAAACCTACTTTAGTAAATGTTCAGCCAAATGTCTTGGATTGGAATATGGTAAAAAGATCAGCTTCTTAGCTCATTTTTTTTTTAATTGGAGGTCAATTTGTCGCAGGTCAACCTATCGTCTGTTAAACCGAACTTTCCTGTGGGTGCCTCAATTAGGTAATTAAGGCCTCCAGGCAGGGCATAACTTAAAAACTAAGCGACTGCACGATTAGGGCACCCGCAGCTGTGGGGTAAGAGCCCCGGCTTAGGGCATCGCTGGGGTATGACAGCAAGGAATGGGCTGGATCTGGATCGGATTAAGCTTATCGCGCACTGGATTTTAAACTTTCGGTGTGGAGCCGAGCGTTGAGAATCCAACAGTGTGCATCCCAGCGGGTCAAAAAAATACAATCAATCAATCATTTATTTTGCTAAACATTTGTCTAAAATATGTGCACTATGTTTTGCCAATATATGGCGACAAAATTAACATAAACAAGCAATTACAATTAAGGTGGCATTCCAATAGACTACAATAAAAAAAATTTAAAATATATCAATTAGATAAGGTCATTAAAATTTTAGATAAATAAACACATTTACACTTAATCAATAAATAAAATCATAAGTGTTTAATTAGCAAGTCGGAGTCGTCATACCTCTGTTTATCAGTAGTAAACTCAGTGATGGAGTAGTAACATATATCTAAAAGGAATTATAACAAAGACCTCTTAAAGGATCCCAGACACTCACACACACACTGTAGGATTTTCATCTTTCGGAGATTAGAAGAGCTTTGAAAATCCAGTGAGCGATAAAAATCACCCGTGGGTACGAGGGCTTAGGTAGGTACTTACTTAGGACATACAAAGGGCAATTCCATAATGTGTTTATGTCTGTAGTAGTTAAAACTGAACATCTAACAAATTAAAATAATTTATTAGTCCTTAAAGAAACCCTAATAACTTTACTCATCAAAGAAAAGAAAAATAAAATCGCATCTATTCACGATTAAATTAAAAACAGCTAATTATAACTAAATGTTATTATAGTGTACCGTGTTCCGCGTGGACGTAAAGAACAGCACCACACTATTTCTTCTCGTGGGTGTCGTAAAAGGCGACTAAGGGACTTACTAGAGAAAGAGCAGCAGCGTTCTCTATGCATTTCAACACCATACTTCGATTGTCAACCCGCCTGCCAAGCGTGGCGATTATGGCAACCCCGCCCCTATGTCCAACTATGGACGACTTCCGCCTGAAATTATGCAAAAAACCCTGATAACTACACTCATCAAAGAAAATAATAAAGAAAACTCCATCTCTTCACGATTAAATTAAAAAAAGCTATTAATAAGTAAATATTACTACAGTTTACACTGTAGTAAGCGAATATTTGATAGATCCCTAAACCTTATATAAAATACACAAAAAAGGTATCAACAAGGCTGCTAGCGAGACTTACAAGAAATCTGAAACGGATAGTGAGATCTCAGACGAAGACATTGGAATCAGCAACGTTTAATACAGCATGGCAGTGCCACAAACAAGAGTCGAGAGGACCAGAGCCAGCCTGGCGGCGACGCTATTAAAAGGTGCCCCTCCCATATATAAATATCACCCGTCTCTCCACTATTCAAATGCTTGGTCAAGGTTGCATAATCGGGAGGCTCTAATAATCCCACCATATCCCAAGGGCACGTCTTCCCTACCATTATCGCGCCCCCCGGTCTACTCTTTAATATGTCTCTGTGGTCCCATGAAACATGAGGCTCCAGGGGCTAGTGTGAATCTTTGGGTTCATTCGAGCAATCGAGTCTGGTCAAACCACGCTGGGGTCGGTGCATTTCATTCATTCATTCATTCATATAAAATAAACGATAAATCCTCATCTCTACCTACTATTTCGTTCTTTTGCTGTGCCCGACAGGGTCCACGCTTGTTTTAAAGCCAATTTTTACCACCTAAGCATATACATTGTGGAATGAAATAAAGTATTAAGTATCAATATTCCATAATTATATCTACATAAAAAAAAAACTAACAAAATCAATCGTACCAATTCCAGTATCAGTTTTTTCCGGTCTAGCATATCGAAAGGCTAATAGAATTTATGAAGCCTATTCCCAAGCGGAAAAGCTAAAAGCTTCGTTAATATCCAAAAGTAATCCAATATACTATTCTGACAAAAATATGCATATAAATCCACTATGGTATAGATTCCTAATACAGCAATGGTTATCCTAACTATTTGTAGTTCAATCTATAGTATTTTCTTGCATTATCTATAATTTAACCATTTAGAAGTTTAACATTATAATGATAAATATCACGTGAGTGTTGTGGCGGGAAATCCATTAAATAAATAACTATGTGTTGATCTATAAAGTGCGTTGACCTCTTTGAGTGATACGCACAAATTAATAAGGGAACCAACACAAAAAAACCGACCAAGTGCATGTCAGACCACCCACAATGAAGGGTCCCCGTAGTTGGGATAAATTTATCCCAAAAACAAACTTAACATTGTAGTTGAAAAACATGTTCTCCCATACATCGATATACGTAACGGTCAATTCTCCAACTGTTAATGTCAGTTGGTCGACTATTACTCGTTAATTTGTAAAGCCTACTTAGCTGTAATAGTTTTCCTTTTAATTTCGTTATATTACTACTGCCATGGTTTTTTTTCACACATCTAAAAACAACCATTTTGCTGGCAGGGGTCCCCCCCTGCCAGAAAAATGGTTCACTTGACTCTAACAAAAAATAGCACTTTAAAGCTTAATATTTTTTATAATCTTTTTTAATACGCAAAGGGATCCCTGAATCAAAAAATGGTTTCCACTAACCTGATATTTTTGAACTATCCAACATGGGACAGACGAGAAAAAAAAATATCATCCCCACTTTACGTGCAAAGGAGGTACCCTAAACAATTTTTTTCTGCAGGGTTTATTTCACTACCTTAAGTCGGGGTGATTAATATGTACACACATGCCAAATACTGCTTTCTAGTACCTACTAAGAGTCTCTGAGCTATCTGGGGACAGGCGGACAGACAGACAGAAAGACGGACATGGCGAAACTAAAAAACATTAGAGCATACTGACAGACAGCCGTCAATCCATCTTGAATCGGCGCAAACAGAATTCAAAAACCGGCCAAGTGCATGTCGGACCACGCACAATGAAGGGTTCCGTAGTTAGGATGAATTTATCCCAAAAACAAACTTAACATTGTAGTTGAAAAACATGCTCTCCCATACATCGATACACGTTACGGTCAATTCTTCAACTGCAAATTTAAGTTGGTCGAATATTACTCGTTCACTTGTTGACCCTACTTAGCTGTGATAGTTTTTCTTTTAATTTCGTTATTATACTAGTACTGCCATGAATTTTTTCACATATCCAAAACCAACTATTTAGCTGGCAGGGGGGGGACACTTGACTCTAACAAAAAATAGCACTTTAAAGCTTAATATTACGCAAACGAATCTCAGGATTGAAAAATGGCTTTACAATATTTTTAATAATAATAATAAAATATTTATTGCAGGCTACAATGGCCTATAGACATATACCTTACAAACTAACATTATATAAAGTATAAAACAAAAACTCGTGAACTATGTAAGTGGCACTTCACTTCACTAGCTTGACCTTGTGCTGTCCTGTGGCACTCGTCCGCGGAAGCGACGAAACACCACGTCCTGCGGCCAAAAGTCTTTTCTCCAAGACGACGCGCGGACAGAAAACAATTCGGTACTCGCACCACGAACGCCTTGAAGTTGACGTTGCGGTGCGACTTTTTAAACGGCCTATCCAACGATACCCCACATCATGTATTAGATGAGAAATAAAAATATCACCCCCGTTTTATGTGGAAGGGAGGTCCCCTAAAAAAATGTTTTTCATGGTTTTATTTTACGACTTTCTCGGCGTAATTAATATGTACACCCGTACCAAATTTCAGCTTCCTAGGACTAAGCGTCTCTGAGCTAAGCCCCGGACAGACAGACAGACGGACATGGCGAAACTTTAAGGGTTCCTTGTTTACTACGGTACTACCCTAAAAAGGGAACGTTCCCTATTCGCATAGCACATAGCAAACATTCTTCCAAAAGAAAACCTTAAACGTCACTTTTCCAAAGTGATAAAATTACGTCCAATTTCTCGTGTACACAGGCCGGTCTCTTGGCCGCACGGAGCGCTGCCTTTGCACGCACGATTAACTTTTTTATTAATACCCATCGACTATGGAACTAGGGCTTTGACGTGATATCACTCACAGGGAGATGAACGCGCTAATCCACTTTGGTAATTTGATATTGTTACTATAGTAGGTATTTTCCTCGAAGTGTGTTCGTGAAAATGATGAAGGCTGAGAAAGGGTGGCAAGCGTGCTTATTCCCGGCTATTAAACGGGTAAGGAGTTGAGTACCGTCTAGAAATATTAAGACTACAGTAATAATTTTCAAGGAACTAAATTAGACCTTGAAGCATAGTAATAAACTAAGAAAATGTAACAAAAACTATATAAAGGGTATTATTTATTTGCATATTAGGTCATCATTTCAGCCGAAAGACATCCACTGCTGGACATAGGCCTCTCCTAAAGGGGGAGTTTGCCATAATCGCTACGCTTTGCAGGCGGGTTAGCAATCGCAATATGGTGTTAAAAATGCTTAGAGAACGCTGCTGCCCATTTTCTAGTAAGTCCCTTAGTAGCCGTTTACGACACCCACGGGAAGAAATAGGGCGGTGCTATTCTTTACGTCCGTCACCACACAGACATATTATATTAGGTAGGTACATGAAATGTCTTATTTTAAGATAGTTTTACACATCAGCCTCCTGCCGATAAAGCAGTTTTTTTTAAGGTCAGCGTACGTCTTCTCAAAATAACGTTTTAATTTTGGCAACGAAATTCTTAAATCTACAACAAAAATTATTATGTGAATTATTGTAATTGGCGCCGCCGAGCTACAACTTTGTCAATGCGCCAAAAGTCTACCCTTTTTACGATTCAGAACAACAGCTTTAGAGCATCAAGATAACCATTAAATATCTTAAGTTATCTGAACAGTGAAAACAGGACAATAAAAAAGTTTCGCAAAGTCTTTCAGCCCAATAAGTGGCTTTTAAGAGAAGCCTAAACAAATTGTACGAACTTATCCCCCCAGAAATAGTAGTTTGCATAATACGTATTATCATAATTTCCAATGGGAAAAGTTTGTAGGATAAAAAGGGATTATCATGGAACGGTTTTGGTAACATGAATAAGCCAATAAAATGGATAATAATTCTGTTGTGTGAGGTAGGTCACGATCGTTCGCGTAAACTTTGAGAAGTTTTGGCGCTTGTGTAGAATATTAAATGGTTTCTGATTTTTTCTATAATGTTTTTCCGACTTTTCTCGGTATTTATTTCTCCTTTCCGTGTGGTGCTGGACGTAAAGAATAGCATCATTCCATTTCTTCCCGTGGGTGTCGTAAAAGGCGACTAAGGGACTTATTAGAGAATGGGCAGCAGCGTTCTCTATGCATTTTTAAAACCTTACTGCGATCGCCAACCCGCCTGGCAAACGTGGCGGTTATGGAAAATTCCCCCCCTTTTTTGGGGAGGCCTATGCCCAGCAGTGGACATCTTTCGGCTGAAATAATGATGATGATTTCTCCTTTTCCTCATTGGTATCAATCAACTCAGCCTATAGCAGTCCACTGCTGGACATAGGCCTCTCCCAGGCTGCGCCACAAAACCCTGTCCTCCGCCTTCCGCATCCAGAATGTCCCAGCCACCTTTTTAAGGTCGTCGGTCCATCTAGCTGGGGGGCGTCCCACACTACGCTTGCCGATACGCGGTCTCCACTCCAGGGCTGGTCTGCTCCACCGGCCATCGGTCCTTCGACAAACATGGCCAGCCCACTGCCACTTCAGCTTGCTTACTCTGCAGGCTATGTCAGTAACTCCGGTTCCCTTCCGGATAACTTCATTTCTGATCTTATCCTTCAGAGAAACTCCGAGCACAGCCCGCTCCATTGCACGCTGAGTTACCTTGAATTTGTGGACCAGCCCGACTGTCAGTGTCCTACCTAGTATACCTCATTGGTATACTGGTCGCAAGCTTAGGATGACGTCCTAGGTTCGATTTCCAGGTCGGGCAAAGTGTTATGGGTTTTCCTGTGAGAAATTTCTCAGTCTGCTCCCGGCTGCTCCCGGAGTCTGGATTTGTGCTCAGTCCATGTCAACAGGTTCCCCCCTATTACATGAGACTTAATCATAACTAGCGAAATGTGGGTGTACTAATGTGTGCGTAATGTGGAGGTACACCTCTGCTTAATTCTTCGGGGATTACAAGTGTGATGTTTCTGTGTTATTTCTATTAATACAAGTTCAGATTACAATTGTACGCATTTTATTGCTCTCTTAATAATTACTGTTGCTATTGTAATGATTGTGTAAGAGGTGCTTAGACAAGTAATATAGTGTAATAATTATGTGTGTCCACATAATTCATGTCCTACAATTCGTCTGAAAGCAAGTACCGATTGAATAAAAATCTTTGCATATTAGGTCATAATTTCAGCCGAAAGACATCCACTGCTGGACATTGGCCTGCCTTAAATGGGTATAGGTTTGCCATAATCGCCACGCTTGGCAGGCGGGTTGGCGATCGTAGTATTGTGTTAAAAATGCATAGAGATTGGTGCTGCCCATTCTCTAGTAAGTCCCTTAGTCGCCTTTTACGACACCCACAGGAAGAAATAGGGCGGTGCTATTCTTTACGTCCGGCACCACACCGACATATTAGGTAGGTACATGAAATGTCTTATTTTAAGATAGTGTTACACATCAGCCTCCTGCCGTTAGAGCGGTTTATTTAAGGTCAGCGTATCACGTCATCTCCTTCCATACATCATTTACGATAACGTTTTTAGCAAAACGTATACTTTTACGATGTTTGTTGTGTGAGCACCATGTATCTATCTATCACACAATAAAATAAAATAAATCTTTTTACCTATTGTGGCATATTAATTTTATTCTCTAGGTGCACTTCACATAACGTAACGTTCGTCTTCACATAATTATAAACAAAATATTGTGAAACATTTTTAAAAAGAGTAACGGTGGAGTTTCTTGTCCATTCTTCTCCATACGAAACTACGTTTTGAAAGGGGCAACTAGAATCAATTCTATTTTATTGTAAATTTTGACGTTCAAAGTGCCTTTTATGTGCCTATTTGAAATATATTTTGACTTTGACTTATTCACTTTTTGTTTCTAATACAATTTTATTCCATTGACTGTGTTACTAATGGAGATGAAAATATTCACTTCATAAAAATCCAAATCATTATTTAGTAAATACACAAACGGTTGAAATAAATATTACACTGTCCACAGCAATTTTACGAACAATTAGCTCTAGGAAGTATTTTAATCTAGCTTTTTTTGCTGTCGTTCCGTTCAGTTCCGCACAACAGCGGGTGGCGAAGTGGCAAATGAGTTCATTGTTTGCCCCGTCCGCCACTATTTTTTGCGACCCACACGGCTAACAGGGTGTTTTGTCATTGTGTAAATATATTATTGCACGTTCAACACTGGAAGACTATATAAATAATATTGAATAGGTAGTATGAATAGTGAAATGGTGGTCTAACTCTTCGTCTTACAGTAACAGATATCATGGAGTACATGTGAGCTAAAAAGATGCATCAAAAAGACAAGTATTTAAACGAACTTCAAATAATTCCCATTTTGCTTCAATAGAAATATTATTGAACACTTCTCAGACCAAATAAAAAACCAAGACATAGCTGACAACAAACACAAAACACATAAATGGATTTATTGTAATTTTTATTTATTATTGCGCTGCAAACGGTACCGTGAAGTATGCCAAATCTACACCTCGCTCTGTGTATACACACTCACACGCACACATTTACAACCAAACTACACCTCACCGGACACTCACTAAGTGCACACATTTAAGTTTACGAAACCGGCCTCACGTCACTGTTGACAGCGCTAGGGTCTTAGGTTTTTATTTGGTCCGAGGATCACTCTAATACAGTGATTTAGTCACGAGCTCTTCTCTACTCTAAAGATCTCCGTAATGACACTAAAATACTTTTGAACCCGACACGTTATTACTGCATTTGTCTCAAATTCTTAGTCCATAATGCTTCATAAAAATGACAAATTAGTAAAATTACAAGTTGGCTTCATTTAGTCGGATTATTACATTGTTAGTGTCCGTGGAGTTTCTTGCCCGTTATTCTCCATAGGAACCTACTACGCTTTGGAATGGGCAACTAACTTCATCTCTCTGACTGACCGACCCCTTGACCATTCAAATGTGCCTGTAATAGGTTTATTTGAAATAAATACTATCCGCCTTATTACAAAACAAGATTTATATTTTGACATGGCTTAAACCATGCAGCCAGTTTTTGTAATAAGAACGTAACAGTGATTGAAATACCGTTCTTTATACAAAACTGAAAACTTAGTTCGGTACTAAGTTGTCAGTTTTGTGTTTAGGAACTTTACCATAGTCGAAATAAAGTTCGAAATCCAATAATGGCCCCATGTTTTAAACCTGGGTCTGAAGATAAACCTTGTTTTGTAACAAGGGGGTTTGAGTTTGAGTTTACATCATCATCATCATTTCAGCCGAATTACGTCCACCGCTGGACTTAGGCCTCCACCAAAAGGAAGGTTGCCATAATCGCCACGCTTGGCAAGCGGGTTGGCGATCGCAGTATGGTGTTAAAATGCATAGGGAACGCCGCTGTCCACTCTCTAGTGAGACCCTTAGGCCGAATTTCACCAAAGAACCTAAACGCGATCCGCACATCTAAACCGCGTTCAAGAGCTGTCATTATCATATTTGTAGTGGAATCTTGACATTGACAGCTCTTGAACGCGGTTTAGATGTGCGGATTGCGTTCAGTTTCTTCGGTGAAATTCGGCCTTAGTCGTCTTTTACGACACTCACGCGGGAAGAAATAGGAATTTCATGGAACTTACCTAATACTAGTATTTTGGTACAAGCCACAGTTTTACAGGATTAATGTTAAGTAGAGTTGGAATAAGTGCCACATTTGCCAGGATTCGTTTTCCTTTGAAAATGCGTAAGAAAAGGTAGCCTTATTTTATTTTTTCGGGTCCTTACTTGTATAGCTATATTAAATATATTACATTATATTTTTTTTTTTTTCCTTATTAATAAGAACTAAAGTTCTTAATAATTTATTACAATCTAGCCTAATAGACTTATAAGCAATTTAACTCTAACTTATTATTTTACGTGATAGATTACGTTATAACTAAGAATAGTTTTGCACTTTTACACAATTCCGTAGCACTTTCTTAGAGTCTGATAATTAATAAAAACACTTTGTTCATGTGTTATTATATAGCACAGCATTGTTACTATTATTCATTCACTATGTATACACTACACTAACTCAAATGGTTTAGTTCTCTTTAGCCTACGCACTATGTCCGTGTTGTCTAGCAGCTGAATTGCCTCGACATTCACATGTCGGTGAAGTTTGTGTTCGTGGGCTTCAGCAAATTTTTGGATGATGGTGGTGACGGGTTCCATTTTTAGGTCTCGGTGGAGGTCGTCATTTCTTTCATTTAATGTACCATGGTGCATTTACAGCGTCCCTGAGTACTTTATTTTGGAATTGTTGGATTATTTTAACGTTGCTTCGTTTAGTACAGCCCCAAAGTTGGATGCCATACGTCCAAATTGGCATAATAATATGCTTGTATTTTCTTCCGAGATTTTCTTCCGAGTAACCAATACATACTTTTATAACGTATGTCAAGTTCTCGTCTTTTCTTTTTGACGTGAGCTTTCCAACGCAGTTTGGCGTCAAGAGTTATGCCAAGGTATTTGGCTGTATTAGCATAAGGCACTTGCATGCCGTTTATATGGATTGGATGGTAATCGCAGTGTTTGTTAGTGAAGTCAATGTGAATTGATTTTGACTCATTCAGTTTGATCTTCCACTTTTGTGTCCAGTCATAAACTTTGTTCACAGCTAGTTGAACTTTTTCTACTGCTTCTTTGTGGCTTGATCCGGTAGCCATAATAGCAGTGTCATCTGCAAAGGTCGCAATCGTGTTGTTTTCCAGCTCTGGGATATCACATGTGTATAGCAAGTACAAGATTGGGCCTAACACACTTCCTTGTGGTACCCCAGCTTTTATAATTTTTAGCTCGGAATATGCATTCTCTTGCCTTACTCTAAACATTCTGTTACTCATATATGATTCTAGAATATCTGTAAATTCTGGAGGTAGCATGCGTCTGAGTTTATATACCAGACCCTCATGCCAAACTTTGTCAAAAGCTTGCGCGACATCCAGGAATACGGTAGCGCAGACTTGCTTGTTTTCGAGTGTATTTTCAATAATGTTAGTTATTCTGTGTACCTGGTCTATTGTAGAGTGTTTTTCTCTGAAGCTAAATTGATGGTTTGGTATTAGGTATTTTTCTTCTATTATTGGTTTTAACCGTTTTAATAAAAGTTTTTCGAATAATTTCGATAATATGGGCAACAGGGAAATAGGTCTATATGAAGATGCTTCATGGGGTGGTTTCCCAGGCTTCGCAATCAAAATGACTTCTGCAACCTTCCAAGGCTCAGGTACATGTTTTAGCATAAATGCTGCATTGATAAGTCTGGTCAGCTTTACTATAGCTTTGTGCGGAAGGTGTTTTAGAACTTCTCCTGTTATGAGGTCGTAACCCGGGGATTTCTTCGAGCTAATGTTGTTTTGAATTTCTTTAAGAACTTCTTTAGGAGTCACAAGCCAAATTCTTTGACTATCTGATACCTTTTCACTCTCAAGTATTTTTATGGAGCTCTCATTGGGTTGAAAAGTATCTTCTAAGTATTGGGCAAACCTAAACGCTTTTTGTTCATTGCTTATGGCCCATTGTCCGTCGCTGTTTCTGATTGGCGGTATTTGTATAATCGGCCTTTTTAGTTTTAAAGAGAAAAATCCGTTGATTGGTCGTTGGTAAGCTGCACAAGTTTAGTATTCAGGCATTCATCCTCAAATTGTAGAATTTTCCTCTTTAATCGTTTAGTAAGGTTATTTAATAATGTTTTATCCCGCGGGAATCTTGTTTGCTGCCACCGCTTTCTTTGCTTTCTTTTCTCAGATAGTAAACTCACAATTTCCTTGGGATAGATGTGTCCCTTATATTTACGTTTTAACTGTGGCGTGTTTTTTCACGCACTTTGTTGGATATTAACAACATATTTGTTTATTTCTGAGTTCAGCTGATCCTGATTTAGTAACGGGGTTTTTAGGTCGATAATATTATCTAGATCAAGGGAAAAACTGTCCCAATCTGTAGACTTATTAACCAGGGTTACATAGCTTTCCCTTAGTAGAATTTTTTGACAAAGTCTTAGGATAATCGAGGAGTGGTCCGAATTCATGTGCAAACCTTCTTCCAAATTAATTTAATTGGTGGATATGTTTTTACATATGAAAAAGTCTATAAGATCAGGTATTTTCTGGTGGTCAGTGGGCCAGTACGTTGGTTTGCCTGTGCTCATAACTTGACATTGTGTATCTTTAACTGCCTTTAAGAGCTGCCTTCCTTTTGTTGTAGTAAGTCTTGATGCCCAGTGGGTATGCTTGGCATTGAAATCACCGCCTAGGATAAATCTCTGGCCTAGAAGTTCAAAGAATTGTAAATATCGCTCTTTTCTTATCATGTGCCTTGGAGGACAGTATAAGGCTGCTATGGAAACGTGACAAAATTTAGTTTTAACAGATACTGCTACGGCTTGAATGTCTGATTCTTCAATTTTTCTCTGCTCATAATGATTGATATTTTCTTTGATTATAACTGCGCTACCTCCTCTTGCGGAGTTATCAGGGTGGAGCGAGTTATATACCTTGTATCCTCTAAATTTTATGAAAGATTGGTTAGTGAAATGCGTTTCGGAAATCAAACACACGTAAATATTTTCTGTCTCTAGGACTGCCTGTAATTCATTCTGATGTTTGAGGAGCCTATTGGAGTTCCACGCCATTATCTTTAGTGTGTTAGTCATTTGTGATTATTAAAGACAGCTGTTTTGGTGCTGGATTCTAGCTTCTCTAATCTTTTGTCAAATGTAGTAATACACTTCAAGATCTGATTAATCTTATCTTCCAGATTTGAAGGTTGCGTGCTTTGTCGTGCAGCTTGCGCATAGGAACCGCTTGCGTGAACAGATTTTGCAGTTACCTGAAAACTTTCTTTCCGTGCCTGTTTGTCAGAATTACTTATGTAAGGAGGCTGTTGGGCAGTTGGCACAACAAGTTTATTTTTAATGTTTTTATTTTTCATAATTTGCATCTCCTTGGCTACTTCACACCCTCTGTAGTTGGCTGGGTGAGGTAAGCCGCAGTGGACGCATTTTGGTTTCTCTTGCGGAGATTTAGTACAGTTGGCTGTAAGATGCTTGCCAGTGCATTTTACACACCTTGGCTCTTTTCTGCAGTATTTATGAGTATGTCCATATGCCTGACATCTTTTACATTGAGGAATAAGTTTCGGATTTTTGAGAGGGTGTATTTCAATTTTGCACCCTAAGATGTGCTTTATGCCATAGATTTTATTGACATCTTCGGCATTATTAAATGATAAGACGAACATATTGAGTGGTTCTTTATTCTTCCAGCTTAACTTGTTGTCAACTTTTTCTATTTTCAGACCTTGCAATATTAAATCGTCTTTGATTCGATCTGCCTGGCAAGAAGAATGTAATTTTTTCACTACAACTCTTATTGGTCGATCCTGTTTGTTGTCGTATGAATGCCAAAGATATTCTTTTACTGACAAATGCCTAGCAATCGCGCTATAAGAGTCTTCGGTTTTGGCATTGATCTTCACACAATCTCCATTCATCATTTTTGCGGTGAATGATTCAGTTGGTTGGGTTTCAGTTAGTGAGTCGTAGAACATTTGGTAGTTCTTGACTCCGTCAATTATGATTGGGGGTGGTGGAGGCACTTTTTTGACTAATGCCTGTTTTTTCTCACATGTTTGTTGTTGTTGGGCGCTTGTTCCGGGTTGTTGTGGTGGAGAGAGGGAGATGTTTAGCTTCCTTTTCTTCCTACTTTTGGCCCTAATCCACTCAGTCTCTTTAGCGAGTTCTTCCTCATCTGTACAGTACTCGACATTTTCTTTTACAGATTGAGAAAATTGTATATTGTTCTTAGCTTCCAATTCCTTAGAGTCATTATTTCCTTGTCCCTTGGAGCTGGGATTTTCTTTTTGGCGGTTTTGAAGTTGCATTATATAATATGCAATAAAGAATGTCCTTTTTTGTTAAAGTACTTATCATTTAAAAGCTAACCTTTTTATATTAGGTATACAAAAAAGGGACAGGAAAGAATCATAGGGCATTCAAAAATTCATCCGCATCGTGAATTTTTTGATGCATTGCCACGTTGTATGGCAATGCAATCAGCATTGCTCACAGCTTTGGCCACAAAATAGGCCAGCTCTCGGGTCACGTGATCTATCGCTTGGTGATGGCTCGATAAACTAGGTAAACTAACTAATGCTGCCAGCCTTTTGGGCACTTTTCCTGTTGACAGCGATGCTCAATTTTTGTATGCTCTATGATTCTTTTCCCTCTTTTTTTATTTATTTATTTTTATTAGTCATTTAATTGTTAATAGTTAGTTGTGCTATAAATTTTATATGAATTAAATAATATCAATTCAATTGTAATTAAAAAAATATTCACCAAAAATACAAAGAAAAATATCGTTTCTCTAGTCTACAAACCGACAAAATTAAAGCTTTGTCCAAATATGGAGATATTTACTTTCTACGTCATCCAGTCAACTGATGATGAGGTCACACAAAAACAGATTCATGGGGAATTATCACATGCTAACAAAATGATTGGGTGCGGATAACAGCGGGTGCATGACTTACTACAAATATTGTAAGAAGCAGCACATGACTTGATTACACTGTGTTTAGTTAACCGATTGTATTGTTTGATTACGCATTAGTTTTATTTGCTCTAAATGGAAATTCGATTGACTTTTGTTATTTTTTTGTTTGTAAAAAGAATCTAGGATTCGGAATTACCGGTTCCGATAGCTATGTACAAAAAAAAAACAGTTAAGGTCACATTACAGTTACCTACGGTTATTTTGAGAGGGTGTTGTATCATGATTTCATGAAAAGTCATTCAATGGAATAAATCTGACTTAGAGAGATGTATTAATGATTCTAATTACGCTCTAACTAAGCTCCCAAATTACGAAGTTATTTTTTAATTTAATTTTATCTTTTTTTACAAACTTCACTGACATAATGTTTTTATTATTTGACATTATTATTCCTACAATTTAAATTTCAACAAGGTTCTAACTTTTATTATTTTTAATCATATTTTATATTGTTTTTTTGTCAATGTGAGGACGTTGTAGACTTAATAGACTGTAGATCTGTAAACCATTTTCTATTTTGTTAAGTACCTGGTACTTTTGACGGGCTACGCTGTCCTCTCATACCTATAAGCACTGTAATTTGAAAACATTGTAAAAGCCAATTTTATTTTTTTTAAAGAGTGACCGTGGAGTTTCTTGCCGGCTCTTCTCCGTAGGAAACGGTTCCACCGTGCACCTAGCTTCTGACGTTTCATAAGTAGTATGTAGGCGGTGAAATAAAAATATTTTTGATTTGATTGATTTGATTTGATTAATGAATATAATTCTGTAAATACATTTATCTGATGAAGTCGCGAATCATATTTTGATCAAGATACAATCTGACGCTGACCTGCAAATTGCAAGAAACGTAAGACAATTTGAATTTCACGGGCTACAGTTGCGGATCCACCTTAAGATAATATCGCACCTCCACTCAAAAACTGTCGTAAGTAAAAAAGTGTCATAAGTCAAAAAAGCATAATATCGAGAAAAAGGTCTTTAAAATTTATTTTAAATTATTTTTTCACTTTTCAGCTTTTAGTTTAAAAACTAAAAAAAAAATGCACAATAAGTTGTTTAGTACTTATGATACAATGGTTTTTGACATAAGACACTATTTAAGCGGAGGTGCGATATGTATTAAACCAAGCCTAGGGTATCAATATTTCTGAGAAGAGGTCAGTAAAACACGATTGTTCTCTAGTCAATGAAAAGGTTACATCAGCCATTGAATATGTAATTTATAAACATAATAAGTAGCACATTTGTAAAGTAAATATTTTCTAACCGCGTGATGAGAGCCGGTAAGAACGGCGCTATGATGAATCATATTCGAAGCACACACTTATATTCGTCCCTGTCTATGAATACTTGCATGTAATTGTTAGCCTCTGTTGGAGATCCAATAAATAAATATTTACATTTATGTATTGTTGAAGGACTGTATACTGTATTTAAGACTTGTCTCACCAGTATGTCTGAATACCCACAAAACTTTCGATCGAAATAATCGTTTTTTTTTTTGTTTTCATTCTGTATGTTTTTTTTAGATTGCAGCGTGTCATTTGGTAAAAAATTTAACTTAGAGTTCCGGTTCGTAAAGTACAAACACACACAAAATACACACACTCGCACACATACCGCCACTTAATACAGACACGCACACTCAATACACACATGCTCACTAAATTAATACAGATGCCATAAAATTGATAGGTACACATAGTTTTAAACCTAACACTAGAATCACACCAGTAATCTGCTATTAAAGACAAAATTAAAGATCAAGTTAAGATCATGGAACAATTATAATTAGTTATTTCTAAAGTTACGAACCTTAAGTATCTAGTATTGCTTAGCACTCAATATATAAAATTTTTCAATAAATAAACCTGAAACTTATCTCAACGAACTCAAGGGATGAAAGGTTTCAAACCTAGGATAGGTATAAGTTCTAAGGTTAACAAAGTTTCATAAAGATCAGTCAAGGCTGTATTTACTCCCACTAATCTCTCTCTCTAAATTAAACTCTGCTCTTATTCTATAGGAATATCCTAATTGATTTGGGTCAACTATCAAAACATCTGTCTGTTTGGTGCCGGACGTAAAGAATAGCACCATCCCATTTCTTCCCGTGGGTGTCGTAAAAGGCGACTAAGGGACTTACTAGAGAATGGGCAGCAGCGTTCTCTATGCATTTTAACACCATACCGATCGCCAACCCGCCTGCCAAGCGTGGCGATTATGGCATACCCTTTAGTGTTGCACCTATAGTAAGCCACACACCCACCCACCCACATTTCGCCAGTTATGTTTAAGTCCCATGTAATAGGGGGCGAGCCTTTTGCCATCAACTGGGCACAAACTGATATTTACTAGATACTGAGAAATTCCTGATTAAAATACCTAAGAACACTTTTCCCGACCTGGGAATCGAACTCAGGACCTTACACTCAGCAGTACCGTTTGCGACCTCTGCCACCACTGAACGGCTAATGTTTTTATCACAACATTTAAAATTATTCTCAATATACAGGTTGTTTGGAAGCAAAGTCAACCCTTAGTTGACCCCATTTGGGGCATTTTGAGCATGATTTTAAAAAGGTTTTTATGATTGACGTAATTTTATTTTTCAAATTTTAAAAGGATTCTACGACTTCAAAAGTGTCTGGTATGTTTTTTTTTCAATAAAATAGATGCTTGGAACTTAGTTTATTAGATTAGATGCACGTCAGACAAACCTCAAAAAACGAAAACGTCGGATAAAGAAAAACAAATAACATATGTACTAGCTAGGGCACTGTGGCAATTAACAAAAAATATGAATGAATGAATGAAATGCACCGACCCTAGCGTGGTAATACCAGACTCGATTGCTTGAATGAACCCAGAGATTCACACTAGCCTCTGAAGCCTCATGTTTCATAAGACTACAGAGACCATTGTATATCAAAGAGTAGACCGGGGGACGCGATAATGGTATCCCGGGAAGACTTGCCCTTGTGATAGGAGGGATTACAGCCTACCGACTGTGCAGCCTTGTTGGCAATTAACAAAAAATAGCAGATAAAATAAAACGTATTTCGTCTAAGACATCATGATTCAAAATGCGCTAAATGGTGCCAAATATCAACCCCTTAAGGTTTACACCCAGCTTCCAAACACCCTGTATAGTTTGGTTTTTAAATACAATATTTATCAGGCCTATAGCACTAAAGTTTTGGTACTAATGGACCCACCTCAATGTGAAGGCGGGCGTGGGCGGCCATTAGTTCCGACAGCAAAAGTAGCCATATGTAGGTACACAAGACATTAGCTATTGTGGGATTTAGGGTCTTAAGACGCTGGCAACAGCTAAAGCGCAGTCCCTATTGGACTGTATAGAAACGAAAGAGAAGCGCGATCACACAACGCTAGTAATTTATTGCAAATTAAGAAACAATTATCTATTTACTCAAAAATTTGTTGAGTATAATCGAAAATAAAAAACAACCAAGACGTTGCATTCAACTAAGACGTTATTGTTATTAAATTTTGGATTGGAACTCAAGGTAAAAGGTAAGTTTACCGATAATTTGTATCGAGTTCTTTTTGACAATACAAGTTTTGGTAATAACCAAGTACTAAGAAATATGTTCAAGATTAACATATTTTTTCCACTACCAGAAACTATATAGAATTGAGATTTTTGTTTTTAAAGACAATTCTTCTTAGATCATTTGCCTCTTGTCAGCTCCTTAAGTAATTATGAAAACTATCAGTAAGTCGGCTATTAAAATGATCGATTGTAGGAATAAAAAGTAAAAATATAACATTCAGACTCAATCAATTACCTCGGTCTATCGCAGTCCACTGCTGGACATAGGCATCTCCCAGGCTGAGCCACAACATCCTGTCCTCCGCCTTCCGCATCCAGTCTGTCCCAGCCGCCTTTTTAAGATCACACACAGACTATTAACGCAATTACAGCACATTAATCGTGTTAGAATTTTCAATTTTTTAAGTTATGTTTTCCGAATAAGTTGCAGGAAAATCTAATTTCAGAGGAATGTTACGCTCCATGCACTTAGACGCGTAACTCCACACTACAAGAAGAACTCATGTCAGCTAAGCTCAATAAGTTCTCCAAGTAACGTCGAAACATAACCCGTGTCACAACGACACGAGTAAACACGTGAAACGACTACATAGCCGCATTAGATAAAACACACATATAAATACAACAGTGACAACTACCAACGACTAGTGCCGTCGCGTTTCGCGTGCGCCTCATTCATTAAAACAATCTGAACCGAAGAAGAATTATTAATTACAATGGCTCCCGGTGTTGCTCAAAATTCTGAGACCATAATTATTAATGATTTGCCCATCACAAATGGTAAAGTCATTAATGATTTGACTATCGCGAATGGGAATTTGACCATCGCGAATGGGAATTTGACCATCGCGAATGGTAACTTGACCATCTCGAATGGTAACGGGGGTGTTAAGGAGTTGGTGGGAACTGTGAAGGCGTGTCCTGTGGAGTTGCCGTGCTCGAAGGTGAAGCCCGTCAGGAGGGTCATCAGGCCTAAAGTACTGAAGAATTTGGAGAGTCATGAGTACTTGTATGACCGGCTTTATGATACGACCTGTCCTAGGGCGGTGAGTGGATTTGATTAATTTTTGTTGTATAATAGCGGGATTCTTGATATTCCGTAACATCTTTTATTGAATATTTTTTGTGTCCTAAATTTTGACCATGTTTTTATTTTATTTTGGCATCGGGAGCAGAAAGCGGAAAAAAAATTAAATTGTGTATAAATTGACTGTGCTAAAACAAAAAATTTACTTACGCACCTAAATGGTTTGTTTTTTTTTTAACACAGGAGGTTCCTTTAATAAATAACCTTAAACGTAAAAAGCGAACCTTAAATTTTTTCTCGTCAATTTTGACCACTTTATTATATCGCCTATTTCATTAAGTTCACCCTTATTTAGTAATTTTGGCCAAAATAATAGTGAAAATGTGTATGCATATTAGTTAACGATATATTAGTAAATTATACAAGTACACAAATATTAATCGTGTTCATATTAACTAAAAGATCAGAGCACGCGCCGACAAAGTCAATAATTTTCTTACACTATTCTTAGATAACAGAGTGCAGGATAAGAAATAACTGTCAGAGTGCAATTGAAACAGCTAGTTTTAACTCATGTAAATGAGAATAAATACTTATTAATTTTCGTTTCTATTTTTTGGTTAGTAATTGTGATATTACTGCAAATTATTGAAGTTCAAATTTTTTAAACCCACTTCGGTTTTCTTTTGTAATTCTTTTTACCTTGGTATATGCAATACAAACTCGTAGCACAGGGTTATTTTTACAGTACAGTTATTTTCTGTATAATGTCTGTAAACGCACCCACAATATAGGAGAAATTCCTAGTGTGGGGCAACGTTTTTAACAAAAAAAAGAAAAAAAAATGACATTTCTCATCCAGTAATTGATTGATTCATGTACTTGTTAAATATGTACCGACACAAATATCATAATAATATAGCGTGACGAGGTTTCTGATTTTATTACCCGACAATTTGGTGTGTTCCGCGCATAAAGTAATATGTACACTTACACCCACTGACATAGACACTGTGTCCATGAACACACACTAACGTTCCATTGGAAATCAAAGATGAAAACAAATACAAAACTGCAGTGAATTTTCACGGTGAATTAACTGTGTTTGTTTTAAAGTAAACTACAACGAAATAAAACACAGGTTTAATGTTATTGACGTGTTTCAGTGATAATAATTGAAAAGTGTTGTTCTATATTTTGTTTTAAACTATCCATGCCTCCGTTGTGCCGTATCTATAGTGCTGATCGGAGATACATTATTTCGCTCGATTTTAACTATAACATTATTCATTCACTTATCATTCATTCGTGGATACCTTATTCGGTATTTTTTTCCTTTTACTTATATTATCTACATAACATAAGTAAAAGGATATTATCTACATAATATAAGTAATAGGAAAAAAATACCGAATTTTCTTATTCGTCAGATTTGTATAATTTATGAAAGAGATTTCTGTGGTAATAAGAAAATGGCTTAATTTGAGTTGAAACTGAAATAAGACGGATGCTTATTACCATTTTCCTGTTAATTTCATGTAATTAGGACGTTTTCGGGAAAAAGATACCTACAGTATCTATTAAAATATTTTATCCTGACTCTAATAAACTCTAATTAGTAGCGCTTTCATCATGAATTTTCCATAAAATACGACTAAAGGAAAAACAAACTTTAAACACGAACAAAGTTTCGTCATATATTCGAGTTCGTATACAAAACTTATTTCGACGGGAACTCATAACAATGCAGCATTCATATTTAAAAGGCAAAAAGCCTTAGCACCGATGCATAAATAACACTTAAAACCTACGTTTCAGAATAGCAAGTTTTTAACCAACTCGTGCATTCGTAAAAAATTATACAATATTTATTTCTTGTATCCTTCTTGGAGCGCTGAAACTTGGCCCGTGGTAGAATTGCCGCGGGGTACGCCGCCGTTTCAAAGTTACTGCGCCTGAACTTTGCGTCACATTTGTAGGATGTGGTGGGTCCACGATAACGCGTGATGTATGTAGTTTTAAAATAGAATGCTTTTAAGTATGTGTGATGTATTTTAGCGATCTATTTGCATTTTAAAATGTTTTTAAATCAAAGTGAACAATGTTGGTCGGGGGGAGTCATCTTTCTACTATCCCTTCTCTTTGGGGAGTAGATACGATTCCCTAACTTTATGTTCCGTGTCGTGCCGGTTCCGTGAAGTGCCGGACGTAAAGAACAGCACCATCCCTTTTCTTCTCGTGGGTGTCGTAAAAGACGACTAAGGGACTTACTAGAGAATGGGCAGCAGCGTTCTCTATGCCTTTTAGCACCATACTGCGATTGCCAACTCGCCTGCCAAGCGTGACGATTATGGCAACCCCCCTTAATGGGGGAGGCCTATGTCCAGCAGTGGACGTGTTTCGGCTGGAATGATGATGTATTGTAGAAATCTATTTGCAATTTAAAATGTTTTTAAAACAAAGTGATCAATGTAGGTCCTAGGTATGTGTTTTTATTAAAGGGGAGTCATCTTTCTCTATCCTTTCTCTTTGGGGAGTAGATATGATTCCCTAACTTAATGCTCAACTGTATTATTCATTTATAATGGATAACAGAGTAGTCCTTAGGGCGAATTTCACCAATGAAAAACGCGATCAGCACATAAACTACGTTTAAGAGCTGTCAGTGTCATTATTTTCTTTGTTAGATTGACACTCATAGCTCTTGAACTCGGTTTTTAGGTGCTGATCGCGTTCAGTTTGATTGGTGAAATTCGCACTTAGTATTTACCCAATCGATATGCTTAGTAGGATAATTAATATACTTGTAGGTAGCTCGGCAGTAGTATAAACGAAGTTAAAAGGAAAACTATCACAGCTAAGTAGGATTTACAAGTTAAACAGTAATAGTCGATCAACTTACATTTGCAGTTGAAATCTATGAGAAAACATATCGTTCAACTACAATGTTAAGTTTGTTCTTGGGATAACTTCATTCCAACTACAGAACCCTCCATTGTGCGTGGTCCGACACGCACTTGGCCGGTTTTTATAATAAACTTCCTTCATTATAGATTTCATTATGACAATGAATGGATATCAAACTCAAACTCAAAGCATTTATTTCAAATTAGCTGCGCCCCGCGGTTTCACCCGCGTAAGTCTGGATCCCGTGGGAACATCGGGATAAAAAGTAGCCTATGTCTTTATCCAGGGTGTCAGCTACCTCCATACAATTTTTTATCATAATTGATCCAGCCGTTTGAGCGTGAAGTAGTAACAAACATACACACACACACTCACAAACTTTCGCCTTTATAATATTAGTGTGATGATAAACCAATTACAGGCACTTTTGAATTTTCAAGGGATCGGTCAGTCAGAGAGATAAAGCTAGTTGCCAAGTTTGATCAAGTAAAGATCAAGTAATGTGACCTAAGAATATTAATTCGCCATTATAGAAATTTTTAATCATTTAACATTGGTAGGTGTAGCGGCATCAACATCGCCACATGCGAACTACGCGTCACACTGACGTCACGCAAAATCCTGCATCGCGCAAGCAGAGTTTACCGCGCAACTAGCATTTATACAACATCCCGACATCAACCGTCGGGCAGTTGCCCACCAGACACAACACCCGTCTGGTCGGAGGATCCTCCCTTTTCTGTAGAGTATGAGTGAACTTTACATCTTGTTCCTCATACCTTTAAACTGGTGACCCCGAGTATGAACGTCAGCGCAGCCTTTGTGCAACTACAGCCAGCACCCACGGCTTCAACGGCTATCCTGACCACCAGCATGTAGCGGACGCGCATTCCTGGTCATCACCCACAGCCTCATCAGCAACCTTGGCACAGCACACTGCACTCTAGGCCGGTTCACAAGCAGAGAACACGATGCCTGTCCTGGTCGATGCCAGCAGTCAGCCTCAACCCGGCGCTGTACTACATCCGACTCACTGGAGCATAATACAGCGCCACCCCGACTCACTGGGGAATCACCACAGACAGTTCCGACTCACCGACAACTATGCGGAACCCGGTTCTAACTCACTGGAACCCTCTACAGGCAGTAGCAAGCATCGCATGATACATGACTCAGCCCACTATCGACCTCCGGTCTCCGGAGGGGAGTGATGTAGCGGCAACAACATCGCCACATGTGAACTACGCGTCACATTGACGTCACGCAAAATCCTGCATCGCGCAAGCAGAGTTTACCCCGCAACTAGTATTTAAACAACATCCCGACATCAACCGTCGGGCAGTTGCCCACCAGACACAACAACCGTCTGGTCGGAGAATCCTCCCTTTTCTATAGAGTATGAGTTTACACCCTGTTCCTCATACCTAAGTAGGTATATAAAAGTATGCATCTGACTGTTAACATCATCGGATAAACTTTGCCAAAACTTTTTTGGTGAAAATTACCCGTAGTATGAAGTAGAATAATATCTTGGGTCATTAAGTATTATATTCTAAAGTCAACGCCATGAGACGAGATAAATTTCATACTTTGGGATTTAAAACTTTAACTGAAATTGCGTATGGTTCAGTTTCCATTGCAACTAAAATTATTTTATGACGTTTAGCGATAATTTCTTCATTCATAAATCAACTTAGATATCTTGAGTTTAAAGTTGATAGTTGTATAATTTGCAATTTTATGTATTTATAGCTTCTCATGACGGTTACTTTAGCTAAGTAGATTATGCCTCGTCACGTGTGCCGGCGACGGCTGTGTCAGCATAATGAGAAAATAATTAGAATGGTGGGTAGGTTTCTGTGGGCGAAGGAAAAACTTCAATGTTTCAGAGACTTTTCAGTGTCGGGATGAGAATTAAAGAAAGAAAGAAAAATATTTTTTTTGGGATACAGCACAAAGAAACACTAACACTAAAAAAAACCGGTCAAGAGCGAGTCGAACTCGCGCACCGAGGGTTCCGTATGAATATATGATGTTGATGATTTCTGAAAAACTGTGCTATTTAGAGGCATCATTTTATTTTTCCTGTAATCTTTACATAAGTTTCTATCATATAGAATAATTTCAGATTTTTATCTCTGCAAACTTCAGAGATAAGGGGGGGGGGGGCGGTATTTTTTGTTATATTTTTCATCAAAAGTCGGAAACTATGCTGCCAAAAAAAAAAAATTTTTTGAGAATGTGCAAACAGCGTTCAGCTTTCATATGATACCCCACATGCCCTAGTAGCCCCACTTCAAATTTTTAAGACCAAAAATCAAATATCTCGATATTATATCGCGTTAATTCTGGGACATGTTGTAGAGCAGCGGTGGCCCAGTGGTAGCGGCCGCTGCTTACGAGTTGTAGGTCGTAGGTTCGAACCCAGACAGACGCTTTACTTTGTGTAAATTATTTAATCACCACTGCTCTCAAAACGGTGAAGGAAAACATCGTGAGGAAATCGGACCTGTCCTAGAACTAAAAATTCGAAGACATGTGACATCTACCAACCCGCACTGGGCCCGCGTGGAGGATTACGGCCCACTCCCTCTCACAGACAGAAGGCCTGTGTCCAAGCAGTAATGTACCCAGGATTTTGTAATATCTTGATTTAAAAGAGTGTCCTTGGAGTTTCTTGCCTGTTCTTCTCCATAGAGATTTATGTTTTGGTTTTCTACTAACTGACCGACTTTTTGACAATTCAAAAGTGCCTGTATAGGTTTAATTGAAATAAATGTTTTGAGTTTGAGTTTTGAGTTTGAGTTTGCAGTGGAAGCATTACGTATAAGCCTATACGTAATGCTTCCACTGCAAACTCAAACTCAAAACATTTATTGTTTAGTTATGCATTAATAACAACATAATCAGCCGATTATGTTGTTATTAATGCAAGTTAATTAGGTACTTTACATAAACATTTTATGTTACCATCTTTACATTAGATTAAAATAACAATAGTGCAATAATAATAATGATAACTATTTACTTTATAATAAACTGTGAATATACATGATCTATTAATAAATCATTTAGGTAAATAAAATGATATAATTATGCACCCGTTATCAAAGAGCATTCACCTCGTCTTGTCGCTAGATTGCAATCAATGATATAACTAATTATATATTACATTCATTATGTAAAAGATAATAAAGCGGAAAACAGCCGAGAATTTGACTGCACAGTAAAAGTGTTTTTCTCAAACATGCTTGGAAATTCGAGCATTATATTTTGTCAAATAAAGATACTTACTGAGACGGACAATCGAAATCCTGTTTATCTACAGCTTTAAACGAAGACTAATCGAAGTTGATGGAACAACCCTCGGTTAGTCCGACAAAGCTTAACGTTCGTTAAAGTGACGAGAGTCAACATCTTACTATTCAACGCGATCGGCGAAATTGGTACAAGCTTGTGTGCAAACTGTCTTTAACAAGAAGATAGTGTTGGGGAAAATAAAATGCTTTGAGCATTTCTGATGGCTATATTTTAACCTGATAATACTATCAGGCTTAAGGGCATCAGACAGGCGCAACGTGACTCTAGACAAACAATTTCTATGAAAACATTATGGAAATTGTTCTACCAGAATCGCGTTGCTCCTGTATGTGGGAGCCTATAATTGGTTATATTATGGTTTATGAATAAGAAGTCATTCATTTGTAAAAACGTCCGAACGGATTTGGATGAAACTAATTGGCATACCTACTGATAGACCATGACCTAGTCTAGGTCATAGGATATATTTATCCCCGTAGTGCATTCCCGTAAGATAATTTGTAACCTCCTCGCGGACTGAGCCGCGGGCACTAGCTAGTCAAAGCTATAAAGATGTTACATTGTTAAAAGGTCTGGAGCTTCAAAAGCTTATGTTATTCCTGTAAGTTTAATAATCAGCATCATCGAATGCACAGCTTAAGGATCATAAGCTTACAAACTGTAAAGCCTGATTTACACGGTGCGATTTAATTGGCAGTGACATGCAATGAGTTGAAGCTACAATAAAAGTTGTACCATCTAAACAGTGTTCAGACGATATAAGTTAGTTGTTATTAAATTTAATTGTATGCCACAGGCAAGAAAGTTGCTTCGTGTAAATGGGGCTTAAGTCTCAAATCTAAACTTCCCTGTAATATGTATTTTTAATTATTTTTTACCATAACTTTACAAGAAAATAAAACGTCAATACACGAGGGCAAGTGGTTTAACAATCAAGTAAACATATTATGTAAGTATAACCTATGTTCTCACATTCATAAATAAAAAACCGCTCAAGAGCGAGTCGGACTCGCGCACCGAGGGTTCCGTACGTATATGATGTTGATGATTTCTGAAAAACTGTGCTATTTAGAGACATCGTTTTATTTTTCCTGTAATCTTTACATAAACTTCTATCTCATAGTATAATTTCAGATTTTTATCTATGCAAACTACGGAAATTAGAGGGGGAACGGTATTTTTTTTATATTTTTCATCAAAAGTCGGAAAAGATGCTGCCTAAAAAAAATGTTTGAGAATATGCAAATAGCGCTTTTTCATATGATACCCCTCATGCCCTAGTAGCCCCACATCAAATTTTTAAGACCCGCCCCTTTTAGTCCTTTTGAAAAAAAGGTTAAAAAGGTTAAAAAAAAATGTTTTTTCTTGTTTGCAAAATTGTTGAGTAAACGTCATCTAAAACTATTCTAAATTTCAAGTTGATAGCATTAGTAGTTCTTGATATATCCAAGTGTGACAGACAGACAGACTTAGTCTCACCATAAGGGTTCCTTTTTACCATTTTGGTACGGAACCCTAAAAAATAATCTGTATAAAATATTACTGAAATAATAAGTATTCTGTCCACAAAAGCCACTAATAAATAGTTGAAATTCAAATCTGGTCATATAAACCACCGGAAACACATTAATTTTCTCAAAATCGAAAGGTCAGGGCGTCATATATTTTTCCTGCATATTTTTCCCATATTTTTCCTGCCAGGTTTGCGGGTTTGTCCGAAACTGATTTCGTGGCCCTGGCACACAGGCAACTTAAGGAACACGGGTGGGTTTGGCCGCCATAGACGTTCAAGTAATTTGATCAAACAGGCTGTTTCAAACAGATTGATCAAATTGGCATGATTTTATTACTATTGAAAGCGGGGGCACACGATGCGTTGCGGCGCCGCACTGCAAAGATTTCACCGTATCAGCGGGCACACAAGCGGTGCGGCGCCGCAACGTTGTTATGTCGCAACGGCGCCGTAGCAGCGTTGGATGTTGGAGAAAATAAATCGAAACGAGCGAGCGTGTATCCTTCCTTGTGACGCATAAACAACTGAACGGTGCCGCTCCGACGTCGCAACGCAATCACCCCTCCCCGCTTCGTCTCGGTGGTTGCAAGTCCGGTGCGGCGCCGGAGCGCATCGTGTGACATGCCACAGATATTTCTATGTAAGACGACGCAGCGACACCGCTCCGGCGCCGCACCGCCGCCGCAACGCATCGTGTGCCCCCCCCGCCCTTATTACCATTTGATTACTCATTAAATGGGATCAAATTTTGCCACAGACATTCATGCCAATTTGATCAAACTGTTTGAACCAGCCTGTTTGATCAAATTACTTGGACGTCTATGGTGGCCTTTAGTCAGTAAAAGTCTGATACGCCCTCCCGCTCCGCCTAGATCGGGAGAAACATTTGATAATTTCCCACACAAAAAAAAAGGGTGTCTTATTTGTTAACAAAATAAGATAAAAAGAAAAACACTATAAGTATTTCCTATTTTATCACTTCTGAAGTCGTGCCGATATTAAGCACTCCAACCTGTTTACTAGTGTGATAAAGACCATGGGAATTTGTATCGTGAAATGATTGAAACGCCATGAAAACCCCATCATGTTTTATAGGGTTTTCCCTTTTATGGGTTACACAGCGTGATATATTGCTGTTACTCATAAAATATGGGAGGTAAAAATATCGAGATTCAGTTAGGAAGTTCATGAAATAAAGGAAAGTGTTAAATTTGAGAGTATGTGAAGGGGTAATCATTCTTATCGTCTGAGTTATTATGGCGATTGTTATCGCAAAACGTTAGCGCAACGAAACTGAATGTGATTGAGATCGATTTTTTACGGTTCTGTAGTCAACAAGGAACCTTTATAGTTTCACCGTGTACGTCTGTCTGTCCCCGGCTTAGCTCAGAGACTCTTAGTACTAGAAAGCTGTAATTTGGACCTATACATATTAATCACGCCGACAAATTGGTAAAATAAAATCTTGAAAAAAAAAATGTAAACATAAATTAATGATTTTCGGGGTTTTCCTTTACTTGTGCTGTAAGACCTTACTTTTTGCCCAATTTCATGATTCTAGGTCACAATGGGAGTACCCTATTATTAAATTCTTTATTCAAGTAACAAGGACTCAATGTGTTAGTAAACTTATGAACTATGTTAGTTTATTTTATTTTAGTTATACTGTATCCGTCTTATTACAAAACAAGGTATTAATGAATTTCGAACTATATGCCGGCTATGGTAAAGTTCGTAATACAAAAAGTTTTGTATAAAGAACGGTATTTCAATCACAGCTATGTTCTTATTACAACGGTTTTGATTTATTTGCGAGTATCAAAATTTTTCACATAAATGGCCGTATTTACATAGAACCTTGACTTTTTTATAACACCAAGAGAACTAGGTATTTCATATTAATTTAATAACTTGATACCTCCACGCGTTCTTGAGAAAAAGATCTTATAAAGATCACTTCTTTATCCGTCCGTGCGTCCGTCCGTCTATCTGTCAGTTAAGACCCTTTTTCGTTCCGTTTCTTCCTTTTGAGGTACGGAAACCTAAACACAGTTCCAATGTATTAGAATTTGTCATCCACCACAGCAGATAAGCATTATTTTCCATACCAAAAACCAGTAACAAACCAATAGATCACACACATCCCATACAAAAATCGAGCCTAACTTTAAAAGGGATAATGCAAAGAACTTTGAGAGTAAACAAGCTCTTCGGAACGCGACCGCTTTGACGTAATGAAGTTAACAAGCACGCCAAAGAGTATAAATAAGGCTTTGGCCCTTTTTCGTTCCTTTTCTTCCTTTTGAGGTACGGAAACCTAAACACAGTTCCAATGTATTAGAATTTGTCATCCACCACAGCAGATAAGCATTATTTTCCATACCAAAAACCAGTAACAAACCAATAGATCACACACATCCCATACAAAAATCGAGCCTAACTTTAAAAGGGATAATGCAAAGAACTTTGAGAGTAAACAAGCTCTTCGGAACGCGACCGCTTTGACGTAATGAAGTTAACAAGCACGCCAAAGAGTATAAATAAGGCTTTGGACACACGAGCGCGTGGCTGCCATCGACCACGAATGCGACGCGGGCAAGTCACTACGGGACATGAATAATGTAGTCACAGCTTGTCGCTGACTTGAGTGGTTCGTGGACGACCAGCCTACTACTCAATATTCGCATCACGAAGAAAAATTATTTACCTACCGAGCCAGAACGATTTGTGATCCTTGGTCATAACGTAATTGAGGCCGATGTTATTAAAGTTTATTTTTATGTGAAAAACATGTTTTAGGTAAAGAATAGGGTACTGATTTTATGGGACATTAAGAGATGTTTTGTGACATCCATTTTTATTGGGTTTTTTCGTGAGTCGGAAATTTGTGCCTTTTTATACGTGATTATTATAAAATGATGACGTACATTTGATATGTTCCGTGTGGTGCCGGACGTAACGAATAGCACCACCCTATTTCTTCCCGTGGGTGCTGTAAAAGGCGACTAAGGGACTTACTAGATGATGAGCAGCAGCGTTCGCTATGCTTTTTAACACCATACTGCGATCGACAACCCGCCTGCCAAGCGTGGCGATTATAGCAACCCCCCCCCCCTTTTTTTGGGGGAGGCCTATGTCCAGCAGTGGACGTCTTTCGGCTGAAATGATGATGATGACATTTGACATGATTAAAATAATCGATTTATTGTAGAAAAAATGGCGCCGATGACGTTTAAATTGTCTATACCTCAATGTTATAATTTAATACAAGAACTAAAATAAGTTTCAATAATAATTAAGAAACTATAAAGTCAAGGTTATTTTACACACACATTTCTTGAGAAAACTTGTTGTTTGATCAAATTCTTTGAATTACCGGAAATATTGTCAATTTAGGTTCTAAAAAGTAATGAAGTTACTAACTAAAGCGCCTTTGCATTTGTGAATATTAAGCCTTTAAAGCTTAGTTATAAGATTTTTTGTTTCATATTTTTTGTTCGAGAACGGCCTACTGTGACATGACTTGAGTCACACATTTTATCACAGTTTGAGAGATAAAACCGTTTTGTCTTAAAATGCTAGTATAAATTGATAAGACATAATTTATCATGTCTTGTCACAAACGTCTTGGCACGGCCGTGCTCGGCCCGCTGTATCTTCATAACTGTGAGAGCAGTAGTGGCCCAGTTAACGGCCACGACGTACGAGTTAAAGGTTTTAGGTTCGACCGCAGACAGGCACTATACTTTGTGTAAAATATTTTATCACCACTGCTTTCAAAACGGTGAAAGAAAACATCGTGAGGAAACTGGCATGTCCTAGGACTAAAAAAATGAAGACGTGTGACATCTACCAACCCGCAATGGGCCCGCGTGGTGGATTACGGCCCGCTGCCTCTCACTGAGAGGAGGCCTGAGTCCCAGTAGTGCGAACATTATAAGCTGGGGTCAAATTAAATTAGCTGGCGAAACTCCGCAGACGTGATGGGTAATGCGATGAGTTTTTTTTTTGGGACATCAGCCGCAGGCAGTGTAGTCACTAGAAATATCAGTTTTATTTTGAGCAAATTTCACAGATGTGATGGGTATCGATAACTAAAGACGAAAAATGAAAAAAAAAACAGATTTTGTCAACTCATACTTCCAGTAACAACACTATAAACACCAGCGCTCGATGACCTAGGAGAAATCATCATTATCTTTTTAATTTTAATTTTACGTGTTTAGAGATATCGATACCCATCACGTCTCCGGAGTTTCGCTAGCTAATTTAATTTGACCCTGTATAATACTTAACAAAAAACAAATGACGCAATTAAAAATGGGTCTCTCTATTCACAAAGATTTATTAGAAAAACATCACAACGGTCATAACCAGACAGAAATATCTTATTACAAGACAATCCACATTCTAATAGGAACGACAGCAAATAAACAGTTCATTCGTGTCAGTCGTGCTTTTCATTGCATTTTCCTCAAGAAAACGGCGTATCCATTTTCTTTTATAATAAGATTCAAACCTATCGAGCCAGACATAGTACTTACAACTGAATACGAATGCACTACTTATTTTGCTCCCAGATTGAAATCTCATTTTCTGACTTCGTTGTTTTAAAATAATAACTGCAATGACAGTTACTGGTCTACTTTTGAAATAAGTTCGAAAAGAAAATGTCTGCTGAGAATACAGGTCAAACAAGTCTTCGTGTAGATTGTTTGTATTTAAATTATTGCCGACTTTTAACAAATGAATTACACAATTTAATTTGTCATGAAACAAGCATGGTGTACTTATAAAAACAACTTGTACTAAATTAATTAGTAAAAAAAAATTATAACCTAACTTAACTAACACTAAAATGAACTGGTTGACACCTCGCGTGATCCAAGGACTGGCTTTTACCTTGGCCAGAGGTTCAGCATTGCCATACAACGTGGCAATGCCGCCAGTCTCTCAGATACATTACCAGTTGACAGAGATGCGGAGTAATTTTTCGACGCCATATTTTAGTTTGTGATTAGTTTTAATTAAGTTGGGTAGTAAGTTTATGCACTGGCTAGAGGCCTTAATTTATTGAGGCAACCCACAGTTGACCAGCAAGATGCCATTTAAAACAAAAAAAAATTGTTACGTCAGGATAGATTTCGTTATTTGTTTATGAATAACTTTAAACTTTTTGAAAGAAGAATAACTTTATTTTTGCAAATATGGGTAGATGATACATCAATAGGTGTACAGTAGACACAAGATCAGCCATATTTTGCCATTTGGCATGCAAATATTTTAACATCAAATTATTGTTTATTGTTAGTAAGTTATTTATTATCAAATTATATACCATTAAATTAATCATTATTAAATTATATACTATTAAATTAATCATTATTATATTATATACTATTAAATTAAATTATATAATTATTAATTAGGTATAAGTTGTTATTTAAGTAGGTACATATTATTTTAATTCTGAATAACTTAATAAACTACAACTACTAGCATGGTGTCATACCAGGCGTACGTCGAATCGTTACTACGCTATGGCCTTGTAATATGGGGTAATAGCACCGACTTCTATAGAGCATTTATCGCTCAAAAAAAGTGCATCAGGTCAATTTGTGGTCTTAAACCTGATGACTCATGTCAACTAATATTTAAGAAACTTGGTTTGTTACCGTTACCGTCACTTTACGTTTACGAAATATGTGTGTTTGTAATTAAAAATAAACAATTATTTAAGTCTGCAAATGATGTTAATCCTAGGAACAGACGAGATCCTCATAAACTAGTGTTGAATGATTTACCTAGACTAGCTAAGTACAATAATAACTGCCTTGCAATGTGTGTGCGCATTTATAACAAAATACCAAGACATTTCAAAACACTTAATACAAGATTATTTAAAATTAAGTTTTATAATTGGTTACTTGAATGTAGTTTTTATAGTTTAAAGGAGTTTTTAGATAAAAAAATGTAATGTTTTAAAAATGCTGATGGTTGATGCCTTTTTCACCTACCTTTATAATTTTGCATGCTATGTTTGTATCCTAGCTAAACATGTTTGTGCCATATAAATTTGTATTTAACACCATTTTATACCATATTTTACGCAAATAAATATTTTGATTTGATTTGAATTATATTACCTAACAAATAAATTCTCTATGTGTAGCTCAATGGTGAAAGTAAATATATCATCTATACATAATAGTAACAAAGTCAAAACTGTACATTAAATATTTTTGAAAAAATGTAATTGCTACGGAGTGTGGAACGAGTCTGATGCCGCAAATATAGTTTTTAGATTGTTTGTCCGTTTATCTGTTTGTCTGGATGTATGTTCCGGATTGGCGCACAAACGGGTGAATGGATTTGGATAAAATTTAACATACAGCTTATAACCTCGATTAACTCATACCACACTAAGCCCGATTGTATGTTCCCAGTGTGTATTTTCCGACATCTACGCGGACCATGAATATGACTTATTTTGAAATCAATTAACGTACTTACTAGGTATTTTACAATACTAGGATAAACAAAACGAAAAAGTATTTACCTACTATTCTTAACGGTACGGGCTGAATGCACAAAAAGAATTTGGATTGTTTCAAAAAACGAATAAGTAAAATATTCTGAACTGACCTCTAATAATCAAGTTTCTATTCTATTTTTGATCTAAGGCAAGCAAAGCCGGTGTCGACTATTCTGCCAATGGCTAAAGTGATTTAATGTCAATTGTCATTTGTTTTGGCGCCAATGCCTTGCATATTTTTTGACATCCCTATGTTTAATGCAACGTTCGTAAGAATTATAGGACAGGAAAAAAAAATATAAATAAGGTATAAATTTAAGTACCTACGTGCCTTAAGTTTTGTTTTTGCGTATAAAAGTAATTTTATGTAGCAGGTAGTAGAACATTATCGCAGCCTAAAATAATCAGTTTTTTTTTAGTACCTACTTTATTTTTCTCAAAGTGATAATAAAGAAGTGAATCCAATGACATAATAATATCGTTAAATAATCAAAATGAACTTCTTTCACTAAAAATCTTCACCTACTTACTAAGTAACTGTAACTGTTAAATAAATAAGTACTTTTCCCGTTAAAAACATTGTATTGACTGAACTTTTTTGTCAACAGCCGACGCCATGCAACGAAAAGGCATGCCTTGGCAGTCTGATGGCCATCCCTGGTCGTGGGGAAGGGCCAAGAGAGCCCGAGGAAGTTCTCAACGATGCCAAGGATTTCCTAGGACAGTACTTCGCGTCAATACGCAGGTAAGAAATTAGATTCAAAATAATTAATAAAGTCGACGCTTTAAGCTTTTTATTTTGTACTAGCTGCGCCCCGCGGTTTCACCCGCGTATGTCTCGATCCCGTGGAAATATCGTCCACTGCTGGACATAGGCCTCCCCCAAGCAAGGGAGGGGGGATTGCCAAAATCACCACGCTTGGCAGGTGGGTTGGCGATTGCAGTATGGTGCTAAAATGCATAGGGAACGCTGCTGCCCATTCTCTAGGACACAGGGTCTTTTTCATCCTGGATCACAGAAGAAGTCGCGGGCAACAGCTAGTAATCTACAGGGTCAAGTTAAATAAGCTAGCAAAACTCCGCAGACGTGATGGGTATCGATATCTAAACATGATTTAATACAAGAGAGCAGATTTTCTCGACTCATACTTCAAGTAAGAACACTAAGAGCGTTTGACCTTGTACCTGTACACAGTGCATAAGTACGTATAATAGTATACAGGGGGCCTAAAATGGACGCTTTGGCATAATCATAATAAATGATCTGCGTACAATTCATATCCCGCAATTCATCTGTTTTACAGTTTTGTATGGAGTTTCGTAAAATGGTCCACAAATTATGAATTGTTATGGTGAAGTCTAATGTCAAATACGAGGCAGCTGTCAAACAGATGAATTGCAGGATGTATGAATTGTAGGTACGCAGATCATTTATTATGATTCTGCCAAAGCGTCCATTTTAGGCACCCAGTTAGGAGGTTATTTTCTACCTTTGCAATCAAAGAATCTGTTATGGTTCGAAGTTGCCGCACAACTAATTATTGCCTGGTTAATTTCTGAAGGCTATCGGCTGCTGTTAATATAATGTATACTGGTAATGTTTCAAGTAAGTGTAAGTAGTAATATGTCCACTCTGCAATCGGCATTTTGTTTTTGTTTGTTTTTAGGGTTCGTACCTCAAAAGGAAAAAAGGAACCCTTATAGGATCACTCGTGTGTCTGTCTGTCTGTCTCCGTCTGTCACAGCTGATTTTCTCCGAATCTATTGGACCGATTAAGTTGAAATTTGGTACACATATGAACTTCTGTGACCCAAACACGGGCGTGTTACGTAAATTAATTAATTTTGAATATGGAGGTCACTTTTTGGGGGAAAAATTAGAAAATTAAAAAAAAAAAGTTTTGCTGACTGTACCGTGTGACATATCAAACAAAAGGGCTTGTTTTAAGGATTTTATATATATTTTTTTATAATTTTAAAATACATATTTTTGATATTATTTAAGAAAATAGATAAAAAATGACCATTCCCCCCCCTTATCTCCGAAACTACTGAGCCTAAAATTTTGAAGAAAATACAGAAAATAGTTCTTTACATAAAAATTACAGGAAAACCTATAAGAAGTCTGTGATCTTAAAATAACATGGTAAATCACTCAATAATGTGCGTACAAACTTACATTTGCAGTTGGAATGTATGGGGATCATGTTTTTCAACTACAATGTTAAGTTTGTTCGGATAAATTCATCCCAACTACGGAACCCTTCATTGTGCATGGTCCGACACGCACTTGGCTGGTTTTTGAAATTTGCCAGTGTCGCAACACAGAGTAAATATGCAATGTAAATTGTCTTTGGTCCCTGGCCCTAAGAGCCCTAACATCTCCTAACATCAAGCAATAGACAAGATTGTCAAACTTGTATTGCTTGAATACGAGCCTTTTGGCTACTTTATTTGTGTGCAATTTATGATATTTTTTTGTAATGTGCGTGTTGTTTGTGCAGAATGAACAATTTTAATTTATATTTATATTGCATCTTTGAGAGAAGATCTATTTCATTAACAGTTTGGGTTCCAAAATACTATGTTCGTTGTAAAATAAAATTCCAATCAATATTAGGAAATCACTTTTAAAAGTTGCTGAGTGTATACATATTGGTGCTCGTGACTGTACAATCACTAAAATGTCAAATTAAATAAAGTAAAAAGAAGCAAAGAATATAAAATAAAATATAATGTCATCAATTCATTAATACAACAATAATCAAAATTAACAAAATTATATAAAATTTCACTTATCTTAAATGAACAGATCGGATTTAGCCATCAGGTAATAATCAAAAAAATAATCAAAATTAGTCATTTAAAATAGGTATTCAACAGAATAATACACCTCGTTATTTAACAAATTGAACAGATTTCTTTTAATTTCGTTAATATTAACGCTTGAGATAACTTCTCCTGGTAACTTATTATAAAACTATTATAATAAACTTAATATAAAAGTTTTTGAGCCATTGCATAAAAGCTGTTGCTATGAAATTTTGTTTTTGTTGCTAAAACCTGAAACTTTTTTCAGCGCCGTTTACTTTCTACAAATCTATACTCCATTTGAAATAAGATTAGAAATTTAAATAAACTTTTTTACAGTCCGACGGATTTTGACTTCTATACCGTAGGCATAAGGATAGCATTAAAAGCAAAATGTGGTTACAATACCAACTGTTTATTACAGCTGCCATTTGTCATGCGACCAACGCAATAGAAGTCAAAATCAGTTGAACGGACTGTAAAAAAGGTTTATTTAAATGTCTAATCTTATTTCAAATGGAATATATTATAATTATATAAATTCAAGTTGTGTTTTATAAAAATACAGGCTTCATATAGAGTGGCGGTAAAGTTAATATTTTTAGCTCATGAAAATGTGGCTTGCATAATTCTTATTTTTTTATTTTACAAATCGCTCGGATACATTTTTCCTGTGCTATAAGTTAACTTCTTGAATCTTAGGGGCAGTTTCCCAGAATATGAGGCCAAGGTGTTGTCTCTGTAATATTTATTATTATTATTTTTTTTTTAAACGTTGCCCCACTCTAGGACTTTCTCCTGTATTGTGGGTGCGTTTACAAACATTTAAATTCACATACACAAACAGCCAGACCCGAAACAACTACTTGTAGGTCATACAAATATTTGTTCCGTGCGGGAATCAAACCCGCGACACGCAGCGCAGCAGTCCATCGCTTAACTAACTGCGCCAACCGTGCCGCCGTGCGTGCGTGTATTTATCGAGTTATTTTTAATAAAAGGTCGATCGCATCTGTCGTTTTGCATTATGGTCTAGCACAGCGGTTCTCAAACTTTTTTGGCAACGGGAACCCTTTTGTAAAAAGAAATAATTGACGGAGTCTTAAAATATTTAAAAATGGTTGTATGTGTATTCTATGTTAATAATCATATTACTTGACATTAACCTCGATGAACTCAGTAGAGCTTCCGAATGAGTGGGTCTTAAAATGAACATGGACAAGACAAAGGTCATGTCAAATGCCCATGTAACACCCACTTTCATGAAGATCGGAGACGCTACACCAACTTCGAGAAAGAGGTCAATCGTCGAATCCGACTCGGCTGGGCAGCGTTCGGCAAGCTACGCAATATCTTCTCGTCTCAAATACCGCAGTGTCTCAAGACGAAAGTTTTTGACCAGTGCGTGTTGAAACGTGGTCGCTCACAATGGGCCTTATCAGAAGGCTAAAAGTCACCCAAAAGGCAATGGAGAGGGCTATGCTTGGAGTTTCCCTGCGTGATCGAATCAGAAATGAAGAGATCCGCAGACGACCCAACGTAACCGACATAGCCCGAAGAATTGCCAAGCGTAAGTGGCAGTGGGCAGGGCACATTGCTCGCAGAACTGATGGCCGATGGGGCCGAAAGGTTCTGGAGTGGCGACCGCGTACCGGACGACGTAGCGTTGGAAGGCCTCCTACAAGGTGGACCGATGACCTTGTGAAGGCCGCAGGTATCCGGGGGATGCGAGAAGCACAGACCCGGTCGAAGTGGCTGTGCTTGGGGGAGGCGTTTCGGCTGAAATAATGATGATGGCTTGATATTAACCCATGCATATTTTTTAACTTTATGTTGGAATATTTAGATAGATTTTATTTTACTCAGGTTGCAGAGTAAAATAAAATATAGTATTTTTTCTTTCACTGACTAGTATTTTCGGGGAGCCCCTACAGAGGCTTTGCGGAGCTCTAGAGCTCCGCGGAGTACACTTTGAGTATGGCTGGACTCTAGCAAAAATCTGAGTTTTCATAATTTTTCCTACATAAATTAACGCGCATTTTGGTAGATATATTTTTTCTTGATTTGAAAATTACGGGCACAGCGCCCAGATTATCATAGTAATACCATAAACAAAAACCTATCGTTAGTGAAAGATAACTTATCTTGTTAACATAATCAAATGCACACAGCTGTCTGAAAATGAAAGCCTTTTCTCCAAAACAAAATTATAACGTCGTATAATCGAAAAAAATAACTTTTGTTCCACACGAATATTATGATAATATCACGGTGAAACGAAGCCATTCATATGGATTTGTTTTGACGTCTAATAACTTTATTTCTTTTGTACGGTTTGGAGAGGAGGAAATTTCATCATTTCTCAAACGTTGACACTAGATCGTGACAAGAAATCGGTTTAGAGAATTCCTTTTGTTTAAATAAGACTCTTGTCGGTTCATAACACCACCATACAGGCCGCGAGGCTTAAGCTGAGCTTTGCATTTGTGTGAGTGATTACCAAAAGTATCGGGTAAAACGGGGTGAATAGGGATGGAGGGTGAGTCGGGACGCAACTTTAAAATGGATTTTAGCGTTGAAATAATATCTTTTGTTGCCAAAAAGGACTGTATTGTGTTACCTGTATTAAAATTAACGATTAAGTGTCCTTGTTGGCAACAAACTATAGTATTTCAAGGTCAAAATTCATTTTAAAGTTGCGTCCCGATTCACTCCTGCTTCCCTATTCACCCCGTTTTACGGTAGAGTATAAACCGATAAAAACCGGTTTAAACCAAGCAAAGGACGCGTCGCGCTCTAGGCCGACGTCACACCTACACATCTATTTATGCACTCACACAAATGCAAAGCTCAGCTTTGGCCTCGCGGACTGTACCTGCATACCTGTTATTTGCATGGTTACTGACGTCTCAATTTTAGATGTTATTTATTTTGTCACCCCATGTAAAATTTAAACATTTATATCTGTAATTTTTATGGTGTACATAATAAAGAGTATTCTATTCTATTTTATTTTAATTGTAAGTGACCGAGCTGTTGGTGTGCTTATTATAAATAAATAACATGATGCCTTGTTTCTTCTTATTTATTTTTTTGGGTAAGAAATTATCAAATAGCTTCTCCCGCTCTAGCCGGAGCTGAGGGCGTGTCAGACTTTTACTGACTAAAACCCACCCGTGTTCCTTCCGTTGTCTGTGTGCCACTGCCACGATATCCCTTTCGGACAAACTCGCAACCCTGGCAGGCATTGGTCCTAACGAACCCCGTCAGTTGGTGCTGACATCATTTTGAGGCGCGCGTGGAACACAACGCGCCGTCGACCCGGGCCTGGTCCTTATCGGACGGCGAGCTATCCATCGCTCACCGTCCGCAAGCCCGCGCCTACGGTGGTCGGAAGTCGGCTTGCGACTCCCGACGCCCGGGGCGTCTCCTATGGCGACTAGGGGCGCGACTAGGGCGCGAACCTGTCCTCTCCCTCACGCATTACGCATCCTCCTTCGCGAGCGTTACTGCTTCACAGAAGGAAGTGACGGCCTCCCATGCACTCTCGCTCCGAACCATGGCCTGAACCAGGGCCGGACGCGAGAGTTCGCCGCCGCTGATCGCCTCCGTGAGGACACGGCGGTGCTCCACCCAAGCCAGGCAGATCTCCACCGTATGCTCCACCGTGTCCTCCGGGCGATCCACACAGTGGTGACACCCGGGCGTTTCCTCCCGCTCCTTGTTTCTCCTAAGGATTGGGTAGAGATGTACCCGTAGTACACCCAAATTTCCCCAGTTATATTTAAGTCCCATGTAATAGGGGCGAGCCTATTGCCATTACCCGGTCACAAATCCAGACCCAGGCTGCTACTGAATGGGCACGCCACAATTGCGGCGATAAGTCCTCTCTTTGAGGAGTGGCTAGAGAGGCGCCACGGCGTCCTCACCTTCCGCCTGACACAGGTCCTCACCGGACATGGTTGCTTTGGGAGGTTCCTGTTCAGAATAAAGCGGGAGGAAACGCCCGGGTGTCACCACTGTGTGGATCGCCCGGAGGACACGGTGGAGCATATGGTGGAGGTCTGCCCAGCTTGGGCGGAGCACCGCCGTGTCCTCAAGGAGGCGATCGGCGGCGGCGATCTCTCGCGTCCGGCCCTGGTTCAGGCCATGGTTCGGAGCGAGAGTGCATGGGAGGCCGTCACCTCCTTCTGCGAATTAGTAATGCTTGCGAAGGAGGAGGCGGAACGCGTGAGGGAGAGGCAAGGTTCGCGCTCTCGCGCCCCTAGTCGCCGCAGGAGACGCCCCGGGCGTCGGGAGTCGGAAGCCGATTTCCGGCCACCGTAGGCGCGGGCCTGCGGACGGTGAGCGATGGGTAGCTCACCATCCGATAACGACCAGGCCCGGGTCGATGGCGCGTCGTATTCCATGCGCGCCTCAAAGAGTTGTCAGCACCAACTGACGGGGTCCGCTAGGGCCAATGCCTGCCAGGGTTGCGAGTTTGTCCGAAAGGGATATCGTGGCCCTGGCACTCAGGCAAATGAAGGAATACGGGTGGGTTTTACTCAGTAAAAGTCTGACACGCCCTCCCGCTCCGCCCAGAGCGGGAGAAGTTATTTGATAATTTCCCACCCAAAAAAAAAAGGCTGCTACTGAGAAATTTTAGATAGAAAAACCCAATAACACTTTGCCCGACCCGGTAATCGAACCCAGGACCTCCACCACTAGACCAATGACGCCAGTCCAGTCGGTTCAAGAATGTAGAATTTGTGCAAAATTAATTATTGCATTCTCAAGTTGCATTTTGCTTGAGAGAAACCAAATTTTCGCGGATCACAAAAGACTAGTTTAATTTTCTTTGTAATGGACTTGGAATAAATCCAGTTGGTTTATTTTATACTAGACCTTGACTGGTTAGTTGATAAACTTGGGCAACCATTTGCAATAAATTGCTTCAAGGGATTTGAGCTTACTTAAGGCTTTGTTCGCCCCATAAAATTTGGGTAGAGAAAGTCGAGATTACATGAGCTGTTTGGGTTTCAGCGCAATATGTGATGTTTTGTAACAATTCGAATATGAGAATTATTTTACGACAAACTGGATAGGTACTAAAATTGTATTGTTGCTGTATAATTTTACAATTTTATATGATACTAGCTTCTGCCCGCGACTTCGTGCGCGTGGAAGTCGTAAGATACCACAATATACAAATAACAGCCACATTTTTATTAAAAAAACTGCCTCGTTGGTCTATTGGTCGCAAGCGCTACTGTTGGGAATTAGGTCCTGGGTTCGATTCCCGGGTCAGGTAAAGTGATATTGGGTTTCCGTCTGGAATTTCTCAGTTAAAGTCCGAAGTCTGAATGTGTGCCCGGTTAGTGGCAATAGCCCCCCTATTACATGGGAACTAAACATAACTGGTGAAATTGAATGTGGGTGTACTATAGTTAGGTACACCTCTGCCTAACCCTTTGGGGAATACAGACGTAATGCTGTTATTTTTATAAAATTAATATAAATACATACATAAACTCACGCCTATTTCCCATGGGGGTAGGTAGAAACTATAAAACGCCACCTGCTACGCTAATTACATACTCCTTTTATGATACTAGTATTTTACATGGAGCGAATGAATATCTGACCTCCACAACCCAGCTACAGGGTAACGGTATGATACCCCTTGGTAAGACTGTTTATTTATTTTATTAAGTTCACCAACAATTGATTACACTGATACAATCACAAAATACATTTAAAAAATTAAAATAACAGTGCATCAGTTACTTATAGGTAAACACCACATGCATAAAACAATGGATTAGAGAAATAAGCTAACTTAGTAATAAGCGCACTAGAAATTTGGTAACATTGGTAAAAAGTTACATTTAAATGAAAATAAATTTATGAAATTCTGATTAAAAATTATTAATTTGGTAAAAAAGTAAAATTGAAAAAAAAAAATATATTCTTTGACATTATAACTGTTATCAGACTTTCTGGGCTTGTCACTACCCGGAACGACTGTCAAAGATTTACAAATGACAGCCGGGACCAACGGCTTACTGTGCTTTCCGAGGCATGGAGGTATCTTTGTTTTATTATATGGATGGGTGACCATCTACTTCATATAGAGACCATATGAAGTAGATGGTCACCCATCCACGAATCGACAACGGCAAGCGTAGCTTAACTTTGATTTACCCGGGCGGCTATTATTATTTAACCTCGAGCTCCTAGACCTAAACCGATTATCAGTGCTATTTACTTTTACGTAGAGGTCACCGGTCGACGGTTCCGTTTGGTGCCGGACGTAAAGAATAGCACCATCCCATTTCTTCCCGTGGGTGTCGTAAGAGGCGACTAAGGAACTTACTAGAGAATGGGCAGCAGCGTTCTTTAAGCATTTTTAAACCATACTGCGATCGCCAACCCGCCTGCCAAGCGTGGCGATTATAGCAAATCCCCCTTTTTGGGGAGGCCTATGTCCAACAGTGGCCGTCTTTCGGCTGAAATATATATAATATTTGTATTATATATGTTGCAGTGATTGTACCTATAGTTGGTCGGTTGGAAAAAGAATAGGACGAAAAGTGGCCACTTTTAAAATGGCCCTACGTGCTACTTCTAGCGGCTTTAGGGTGGTTTTTGGTGTGCCGCCCCAACAGGAAATACAATAAGTTATGATGGATAGGCAAAGTGCGAAATAGACATTGCGTATTATAGTAGGATTGGCAATATACCGAAGAGTTTTAAAGATGTATATCAGTTTGCGAGCTCGTCCAGTTAGCAGACCGATATGAGATTTAAAATTGAGATTCCTGTCCAAGACTATTCCCAGGTATCTGATGCTTTCAACAGAGGTTAAAAGAGGACATTGACAATTTGAACCCTGTATTTGTGGATGACACGTGTGAGATTTGATTAACATTGGAGTCTGTGGTTGAGAAACCGAGCTGTTGGAATTATTCAGAAATTTGGGAATTAAGCCAATTTAACGCAACGTCAAAGCCAAGCTGAGCTAGATGCTCGAGTTATGACCAGGAATCCGCGGTGAAGGTTATTGCGGTGTCATCTGCAAAAGATAAGATGATGATGATGAGACGGTCACCCATCCACGAATCGACAACGGCAAGCGTAGCTTAATTTTGATCTACCCGGGCGGCTATTATTATTTACCCTCAAGCTCCTAGACCTAAACCGATTATCAGTGCTATTTACTTTTACGTCTTAATAAAATAAAACAAAGACAAAAGGAAGAAAATGCCGCGTGTGGTCACAGACCGTTCTACGTCTTCTTGGGGATATAAAAGCGACATATTTAGGAGTAAAGTAACCTATATAGGTAGCCAAAATTACTTTGTGTATACAAGCCTTTTCGTATTAGATAGTGTTTAGTGTTTATGTTTACCTATTATTCGCAATAATAAAAAATACACAACACTATTTTTAGCGTATGCGAAACCCAAAACACGTGTCTAGTATTTTTATGTAAAGAATCTATGTACAAAATTTCAAAACTGTATCATGAAAAATCACAAAGTTATAAGGTCGTCATGCTAACGGCGCCCTGCGCCTTTGGCATTTGGTAGTAGGTACCTAATCGTACGGCGATTGCATTGTAAGTAATTAAATGGTAATAACATTTTCCATCACACTTAAATATTAAGAAAAAAAAACATGGTGTAAAAATTATTGAAATCGATTCAGTTCCTTATTCTGAACAAACTATATTCAGGCTTCGCATATACTAAAAATAATGTTGTACATACTAGCTGTGCCTCGCGATTTCACCCACATAAGTCTCAATTCCGTGGGAATATCGGTATAAAAAGTATTTCGTAACCTAACCCAGGTTATGGTCTAACTATGTGCCAAATTTCATCCAAATTCGTTTTGTCGTTTTAGCGTAAAAGTGTAACAAACAAACATACAAAAAATCAAATCTGTTCTTTTTATAATATTAATTTAGATGTAAAACTCTGCATTGAATGTTCGTCTTTTATTATAGGTACTACAGAATACTACTTCGTATATTATTACACTAGCTAATGCCCGCAGCTTCGCCCACGTGGCATTTTCTAAACATATAAACCTTCCTCTTGAATCACTCTATCTATTAAATAAAACCGCATCAAAATCCGTTGCGTAGTTTTAAAGATCTAAGCATACATAGGGACAGACAGGAAGCGGGAAGCGACTTTGTTTTATACTGTACTGATAGTGGTACATACATAAACTCACGCCTTCTTCCCACGGGGGTAGGCAGAAACTATAGAACGCCACCTGTTACGCTCCTTACATACTCCTTTTGCTTCGTGTACGTTCATACATCTGGGTATACACGCAAGCCGGTTCCGAGTACCTACTAGTTTGTTGCGCCACTTCTTCTTCCCAGCTAAAGCACTAGGAAGTGGTGAAGGGTGGGCGTTTTTGGGGGACTGTCTCATGTAATTTTGACGTTCGAAAAGTGCTGATTCTGAGCCTAGTTTGAATAAATGACTTTTGATTTGATTTTTTGATTTTACTACGCACCTGACTTTCTGAAGAAAATCACCTATAACAAAGCTAATGAGGAGCCTACGTGCTTATCATATTCATTTATACCTAGTTACAATAATCTTGCTAGAGATATGGGTCCCGAGTCCCGACCTGTACAAGGCAGTTCGGCACTTCGGCTGTCCGCATCATCGAACTTTGAATTATATAAACGTCGGAACTTGCTGTATTTAGTTAGACTGTTTTGATAACTAAAGACAATTTTAAGCTTTACAAAACAAAAAAAACACTAAGTACTAAGTGAAAAGTTACTTTAGTTTTAGAAGTCGGTGGCAAAAAACGAAAATGCAAAACCAAAGACACCGAATTCTGAAATTAAAATGATTTTTCACTTTGCAGTGTTTTTTTTTGTAAAAAGTTTCTTATTTTTCAATTTTTAGTTATGGTATCTATCTCACACAAATTCGAATACCAATAGGTTCTGTGAAAATAACAGCAACAGGAAGTTAATATATCATCATCCACTTATACTAAGTGGGAAAAATACGTATTATTGAAGTTACCTCAAAAACTACCCAAGTAAAGTTAATACAATTTATATGGGACCTCCACGCAAACTTTCTCTACCAAATGAAAAAAAAAAGAAGCAAAAAAGGTCCATAATTGACAAAAATATCGGTGAACATAAATATAAAAATACAAAAAGAATAGAATATAATTAATTACTCTTTATTATGTACACCATCAAAATTACAGATATAAATATAAACATTTTACATATAACATAGAACCTCCTCCAATTTTAAAGTCGGTTAAGAATATCGTATAAGTCACACATAGACACGATCAATAAGTCTAAGATGACGCAAAGTAATGATATGCGATGTACACCCACAAAAGAAAATACACGAGGCATTAGAAATAGCAACATTCAGCCCAGGACATAACTTGCATTGAGTTGAATTTGTACTTCATTACACAACCATTCCGGCTCTGAGTAAGTCTTTTACTGCGATTTAGTTCACGATGTTGAAGAAATTTATCAGTGTTATTGTCATGAAGTTGTTTGTCGCGAGTTTTATGTATGTAAACCATACAATATTTAATAGGTAGATATACTAACTTTAATAGGTAGCTGCTTGGCTGCCCCATTTCAAAACCTAGTAACCCACTTTAAAAAAAATCGTTTTATCGCATAATCTTCTTATAGTTTTTGAAATGGGGCAGCCGTGCTGTCCTACTTGATGTGCATATTACACATCAAGTAGGACTGTCAAACAGCTCTAGCTGGTATAAAAACGATGCCCTACGAACTTGAACTTGAGTCGACGTGCCATATTAACTGCACATAATTTCTTACATTTTACACTATTTTATCGTTTAAAAATGTAGGCAGAAAAGTTAACTACTATTATAGCTTACTCTTGCCTGAGTGTGGGAAAGAGATGGAGCTAAAAGTCCTGTAAATCATAAATCATAAAGTTTATTTGTGAAACATAGGTAGGTATACAATAGGTCATACATATAAAAGAGCACGCTATGTTTTGTCTGAAGACATACAAATATGGTAACATGCAAAGTAAATATGCTAAAATTAAAAATAAATAGAAAATGCCAACAATAAAAACAAAGGTCAAAGGTCCGTCTCTTTCCCACACTAAATAAATATTAAAATAATACTGCTATTAGAGGTGGTGGTAGCCTCTGGTCTTCCAAACAGCCTTCTTTATAATTCCTTCTGTTACAGGGCCAACACGACAGCACATGAAGCACGCTGGAAGGTGGTCCAGGAAGAAGTGGCGAAGTCTGGTACCTACCAGCTGACTACCACTGAACTGGTGTTCGGCGCCAAGTTGGCTTGGAGGAACGCCAGTCGATGCATCGGAAGGATACAATGGTCTAAGTTACAGGTATGAGGATTTTGATCCAACTACTACATACAATATTTTGATCCAACTGCTACATACAATATTTTGATCCAACTGCTACATACAATATTTTGATCCAACTGCAACATACAATATTTTGATCTAAAGCTACATACAATATTTTGATCCAACAGCTACATAAAGTATTTTGATCCAACAGTTAGGTACATAAAATATTTTAATCCAACAGCTACATACAATATTTTGTTGTTTTAAGGAATCAAAATCAAAAGTAATTTATTCAAACTAAGCTTGAACATCAGCACATATAAAACGTCAAAATTACATAAGACAGTCTCCCGAAAACGCCCGCCCTTCACTACTTCCTAGTGCTTTAGCTGGGAAGAAGAAGTGGCGCAACAAACACCCCAGCAGCACAGCTGTCTGGTTCAAAAAAGAATAGTTAGTAGAGGAGCTTGTGGCTATTAACAATAACAGCCGCACGGGCCAATCGATCAGGTTAAGCTACGCTTACCGCGGTTGGTCCGTGGATGGGTAACCATCTTTACATACGAAGACCCCATCGTGTCTCGGAAAGCACGTTGAGCCGTTGGTCCTGGCTGTCATACGTGGATCTTTGATAGTCGTTACGGGTCGTCAGAAGCCCGAAAGTCTGATAGCCAGTCTTACCAAGGAGTATCGTGTTACCCAGTAACTGGGTTGTGGAGGTCAGATAGGCACTCGCTCCATTTCAAATACTGGTATTCTGCTGCATCTTGTTAGCCTGGAAGCCGACCCCAACATAGTTGGGATAAGGCTAGTCTGATGACGGAGATCTTTAGCTCCCCTCGATTATTATTAGTGGAAACATTCTGTCGTTCGTGAAGTCGGTTTTATTGCCAGCTATAGTATCTACATCATGATCTACATACTACAGACACTACATCATACATCATATACTTACACTTTGCATTCATTAATATTGGTTTTGCATTATTATTTTGCGAATCGTTCAAAACCGATCAATTTTCTTTAATTTTCATATTTTTCAATGTTATGACACTTACGTCAGGCTGTCAAGCTGTCATTACTTTTCTTCTAATTTTCTCTCATAGTTTTCTTACTGGTTTAATCCATGAAGGTTACTTTTGATTTATATAATTTAAATTCTTTTTATCAATATGTTTAGCTCAAATATTGTATTTTATAGATAAATATAATTGTTTGCTGTATAATATTTGTATCCTAACTTACATTTATAATAATAATTGAAACGCTCTCAAAATTCATCAAAGAGGTTTTTGGTACGAATATGTGATACGAATATGTTTGCCCTTTTCGAACACTGAATTTGAAATTAAATTCTGTAAAGAACAGAAAAAACAGATAATGTGGAAAAATCAACCGAGACTCGAATATAAAAGGGATTTCTGACACATTCCCGGGACAGATCTGATCTGGTAACGCTGAAGGAATCATCTCTACAAAAGTCTTGCAACATACTCAGTCTTCTTGGAACTACATACTTGCCAAGAGGACCATCCACTACTGCAGAGACCTGGACTGGACTGGCAGTGATACTGCGAAGCGGATCTACAGGCCTCTAAGCTAACGAGGCCTGACGACTTCTACACTGCCTGTTGAACCTACTAAAATAACTGGAAGCGGATCTGGATGCTTCAGAGCTGACGAGGCCTGACGTATCGAACCTGGACACCGTTTCGTACCATCCTTTTATAACCTCCTTTAACTTTTTTAATTATTTTTTCTGTATTATTTAAAATTCTTCAATTATATAGTTAACTAGTCTACTTTCCCTTTTATTTTTAATAGTTTGCAGTAGACTTGTTACACAGCGTAGAAAAGATTGCCCTTAGGGACTTAGAGCATTGAGTGTAAACCGCAAACAGCTAAACACCTTCCAGCTGCATGAACCATCTCCATGTTTATGACCAATACTCATTTCATAGAATAAAAAAACATTTTTTTTTAAGGGAAAAGGATATACAGGGTTATTTTTAAAACGTCAATAACCTCTTAAGGGGTCATTGTACTCATCATTATGAACAATTTTTACTATAGGACCAATCCTGAAATCGCGAAAAAAAAAAGCTGTTCCCTACATTTTAACGAATTATTCGAACATAAATGTAGGGAACAGCTGGTTTTTTTTTTCGCGATTTCAGTTTTGGTCCCATGGTAAAAGTTGTTCATAATGATGAGTGCAATGACCCCTTAAGAGGTTATTGACGTTTCAAAAAAAAATAACCCTGTATAAGCAGATGGTGATGGAATAGTTAGGGCATCCTTCAAGTTAAGCTTATTCTTCTTACATGGTTTTTCAATGTGAAAGTATTATAAATAGGCCCCTTGGAATGAGTGCATCAGATATTGAAATAGTAAAAAGCAAAAATAAAAACATAGGCAGTCATGGGGACAGCCGGCAGACGTGACATTTTTTCGCTCAACGCGCCTCTTGAAGTTTTCACTTTAATAGAATAATGATTATCTAAAACACAATTTAAACAACGCACAGTATACACAAATTAAACTTTTCACGTAGTCAATGTAACTTCACATTACTGCTACTACAGCATGTTGGCGCGGGCATGTCGGTGATGCGAACTCATTTATTTAACTATTTATGTACACACATACAACGCAGGGTGGATTTTTGAGATGGGGCAGTAAGGGCAGCTACCTTAACCGTTGTAGCTACAAAAAAACGTACTGAGACTGTCCTTAAATTTTTGAGAAATTTGATCTGCGTTCACAGTTTTTGTATTTCTTATTTCTAAAGAAATCTCTTCCAGCATACCTGCGATGGAAAGTAGACAAGGAGATGTAGACACCGTGTGTAAAAGTAGAAGAGAAAATAGAATACATAAAATCAAAAACAATTCACTTAGTAAAATAAAACAAATAATATGAGAATATACTAACACTAGCTTTTGCCCGCGGCTTCGCTCGCGTTAATTTAGAATTTGACAGTCAATTCGGATTGTACACTGCTTGTTGTTTGGTGTTTGGCGGCAAAAAAACTCTGAACACACTATTAAGTTTTTATAATAATATAATTCAATCATGATTCGAAAGAAACGTGGCGCCATCTATTATCATAAGAACGTTATTGTTGTATTTCTCGGGAACAATACTTTTTTTCGGGATGACAGGTACCCTATGTCCGTTTCTGTACACCTGACAACATATATGCAAAATTTCAGGATGATCGGTTCAGTGATGTAACAAACAAACAAACAAACTTACTTTCGCATTTATAATATTATATTAGTTAGGATATATAAACACTTCTAAAACAAATATCACTAGAATATTAATAATTATAATTAAATTGTAATAATAAAAACATACGCAACAATGACGAAGTGGAAAGATAGTGTTCACTCTTTTTTTTTTAAACTGCAAAAGGAGCCCATAAGTTTTTCCCATACCAAAAGTCGCTCAACGCGTCTAAAGTAAAGAAATTTTCACTTCAAAAATGTTTTTTTTTAATTATCTAGTTTTGTTTATACAAAACTTGATAATTATAAAAAAACATACTTACCTATCTAAACGGTGTGAACAATAATTTTCTTTCATTCACACCTTTTCTTTTGCTGCCTCTAAAGTTTTCTCAAGAAGTTGCAAAATAAAATATTATCATTAAGCGTTGTTAGAACAATTTTAGTTCGTTATTTCTAAAGAGAGAAAAACTATAATGGACACTTGCTGACTGGCTGTTTCTAGACGGCTAAATTTCTTTTACGCGAGCAAATTACATAATGTAAAAGAACCTTATTAGTGAAGTCCGTTGCTTTTGCATTCTATACTTTATTACCGTTTGTTTAAACTATTCTTTTACGTTTTTTTTTCCCTTCGTGAGTGCAGGTAGAAGAAATATTTCCAGCAGTTTCAGGCTCCAATGATTGCTATATTTGCAGGACAGCACTAAGAAACTTTTTGCATATTTATATTTTGCTAGATAATCACTGAGGGGGATGCGCTAAGGTAGCCCGCAAAATTCATGTTTTCTTACGTTTTACTCAATTTGCAGTGTCAGGTTTTACCTTGATCAAAATATGATTCGCGACAATAACAGATATATGTATTTACAGAATTATAATCATTAGAATCATAAATACATCGCTCTAAGTTAGATGTGTTCCCCAATTTATTTATTTATTTCTTACCACAAATTACAGAGAAAGTTAGTAAAAAGTCTACAGACACAATTTTATGTTTAATTTGTGGAAGACTGGTGCCTAAACTAAGTTTTTTTCAAAACCTGTATGTCAGGCCACCAGGCCCCATAATGTCATGATTTCATGAAAAAGTAATTCAATGAAACTAATCTAACTTCGAGAGATATATTAATGATTCTAGAAGAAAAGAAAGAAAGAAAAAGAAAAATGCGTTTATTGGCACTACAGCAAAAAAAAAATATCTAAAAATTATAATTCTGTAAATACATACCTGTTATAGTCGCGAATTTTTGTTTGAATTTTGGTCAAGAGAAAACCCTGCAAATCGCAAAAAACGTCAGAAAATTGGAATTTCGCGGGCTACAGCTGCGGATGCACCTTAATTCACGACTATTTTAATTAAATAACGTTCTCCATGAATGATTTTGAAAAGTCACGATAACAATGAAATCAACATTCCTCTTAAGAAAATAGAATAGCTAGAAGATAAGCTACGTCTTTAATATCAATAAGATCAATTACAAAAACACTCGTGAACCAATCGTGCACCTAGCTTCTGACGTTTCATAAGTGCCCAGTAGGTTTAGGTTTAAATACAGGGTTAAATTAAATTAGCTAGCGAAACTCTGTTTATGTGATGGGTATAGATATCTAAACACGATAATAACAAAAACCAAAAAGATTTGAAGTTTTTATTTTGGGGGGACAATGACTACTTGTAAGTAGTGTTATTACTTAAAGTACGAGTTGAGAGAATCTATTTTATTTTATTTTATTGTGTTAGTTATCGCGAAGTTTACAAAAAAAAAGGTTATTAAACATAACGTCTGCGGAGTTTCGCTAGCTAATTTAATTTGACCCTGTATATTGAAATATAATAATTCATTTTGATTTGAATTGTTCTTCAAACATAAATAAAATAATTTGATTTGATTTAAATTGTTCTTCAAACAGTCAACGCATTTTTATTCTGAAAAAAAAAGAAACCGTCTGCAAAACTAAGGCCTCAAGACTCAATTATACTAGTACTTACCTAGCCATAGTCTTTTGCGACCTGCAAGAAAAACGGGAACTAAATGAATTTGCTGACTCTAATGAGAAAAGTCCCATTTCGCACTGTGAGAGAAAAAGAAGCCGAAGGCAATTAACGACTAGTTTTCCGTGAGGGCTCCACCAAGCTTTCACTAGAACTCCTTAAAGTAGATAGGTAATTTAATTGTTCCTTGAAATTTTAATTACTCAGATTTTACCGTTTTGAGAGCTCACCTGACCTTCACCTCTCAAAACGGTGAAGGAAAACATCGTGAGGAAACCGGCTTGTCCTAGAAACAACAATTCGAAGACACGTGACATCTACCAACCCGCACTGGGCCCGCGTGGTGCATTACAGTACAGCCAGTCCTGGGCCAGTCTCTTTACGAGAGGTCGTAAAGAGCCCTATAGACTAACAAACATTGTAAAAAATGGGAACATTATAGGCTGAATATACTCAGATTTGCACAATTTCCTCAATAATTAGAAAAATCACAATACCAGGGAATTTGTCACACAACTCATACAACACTCCAACACCCATACAAATATTATCCCAGAATTCGCTACAATGAATATAGAGCTATTTGAAGCAATAAAAGTTTCTATTCATTAATTTAATTCCAAGTCCTTTCAATTGAGAAGAGTAAAATAAAATTAATTCAACCAATAGAAAATTCCCGTTCGTTATATTCCTCAATAGAACAGTCTCAGACGTTTACTTGTTATGCCTACAAAGCTCTGAGAATGAATACAATTAGCTGTCTGTTTGTTTCAAGTTAGAGTAGATAATAATAATAATATAATTCAAGCCTATCTTGAACAATGCCTGAACAAGAGTAATATTACATCTTCATTTGCTTTAGTTTCCCTTTTACGATAAAATTAAATTGTCTAGAAATATTTTTAAGAAACTTTTAGTTAACACACTGACCATATTGTGTATTTAAATAAACATTATTCACGCAGAAAACCAAAAATACCTTAATACAAAAATAAACTTCAATGATATTTTTGTAATTAGAACCACTAGCAGACGTCGTCTTAACGACTTTAATTCATTCGTTCATTTCCATTCACTCTGTCGGTTAGCGAAGGATGAGGGTGACTTAAATCGGCATTACCAGACTCGACTGCTAAATCCTTGTGATGTTCGCGAGTACGTTTTGTAATTACGCGGCTTAAACAGATTGCTTCGGTTAATCGGAACGAACGATTTGATTATAGACTCTCGGTCTTGAGGGACTATTCTGATAATGTGGTATATTTATTTTATTTATTTATTTAACTATTTATGCACACACTTAACGGGTGGCGAATTAGGATGTATACAACTTTTTTTAGCCCCCATTCTGATTTGACGCAATTTATTTTAGTTGTTTGATGTGTATTATTTATTAAGAATGCGGCAAATTCGTTATGCACAGTTGATGAGACCATGACCACCCTTTCAGTAATTTTATCCTGAAGTTCTTAAACAAATTTAAAAATGATACACCATTTCTAACAAAATCATTGGTCATTGAGGATTTCACGACACGTCCTGAGTGTTTTCGGTGGGATTATATAAAGGGATGTGTCGTGGTCAATCTTGAATACAAAAAGCAGAATATTTGAAAAAGAAGAAAGAAAAGAAATAAAAATTGTTTATTCTGCACAAACAAAACACACATTACAAAAATAAAATACAAATTGACGAAAAAAACACACTCTAATACAAGTACTGTAGTTGTGACTTTGTTAGTGAATGTAATGAAAAATACGATGAAAAGAGATCATATTTTTAAGAATAAAAAAGGAGGAGTTCAGGCAGATCTTATTTACCGTATAAAATTGCCAAGCCTGAATAATATAATTTTAGAACAATATCCGGTAATTTTCGTTTGTAAAAGTACCTACTTATTTGTTTTCTCTTCATTATAAAAGCAAAAGAAATGCTACGAAAAAGATTTGACGTTTAAGATTAGACCATTCTGTTACATTTGAGTTTACAAAATAAAATATAAAAAATATAGCTTCATATTTTCCCGTCCGGATAGCATTGTAAACGTAATGAATGATATCAGCCTTTTTCGCCGATGGGTTAAAGTTTGTGAACTTGAGGGAATCCAGTGATACGCAAAATCTATTTTTAATCTGTCATGCGCTGGAACGCTGAGTCAGAATCCTCAATTAATCTCTGTGTTGACAGCTCTAAATATAGATAGAGATTATCTTTAATTGATCTGATTTACTTAATAATGAATTGAAATCGGGTATACTACTTGTGTAAGGTACAGTCGGCTGCAGGTCGATGGTAACACTATGACCTTGAGCTGGCCTAGCGTAGTACAGAGTTTCAGTTTACAGACATTTATTTCACAAAGATAAAAATTACAGTTCACTTGAAGAGAAACTTAACTAAATCGGCAATAGGTTATAGTTTAAATTACGACGTCCAAGCCATCCAAGAAACAACACCAGAGTTTGATTTATAAAATATAGCCAGTATGTACGTGTGTACTTATGTATATATTTCACTATGTAATATAAAGAAAATCTAAAATATTCACATATTAAGTTATTGAAAAAATGCTCTTATTTAACATATATTTTTTTCAAATCATTAACACTACTCGTTTAGACGTGATCTTCAGTATAAAGTCATTTTAAGTCTAAATAAAATACAAAATAGTTCAAGCTAAGCTTATGTGTCTAATGTAAGAAACTAAACTTAAGACGGAGATATATGCCAGTGACCTTGAGTAGTTAGCTTGCGTGTTCTGTACTGAGCTCACGCCACGAGTCGTACGTTCAGCCAGTAATAGGACTCGCCCATCAAGGAGCGCTGTCCCCAATTTGACGCATTATTAATTTAGTATACACAAAGCAAAAGGTATTTTAATAAGACGCGTATACTAAAAGATCAATAGTTAAATTATCTTTAAATTGGTGAAGGTTTCAGAAAAATACGCTTGGTAGATTTTGCGCCATTCTCAGTTTTTAGGGTTCCGAACCAAAATGGTAAAAAGGAACCCTTATGGTGAGACTAAGTCTGTCTGTCAGTCACACCTGAATATCTCAAGAAGTACTAATGCTATCAAATTGAAATTTAGAATAGTTTTAGATGACGTTTGCCCAACCATTTTTCAAGCAAGAAATAAATTTAAAAAAAAAATATCTTTTTTGCAAAAGGGACTTAAAGGGGGTCTTAAAAATTTGAAGTGGGGCTACTAGGGCATGTGGGGTATCATATGAAAGAACGCTGTTTGCATATTCTCAAAACATCTTTTTTTTTTAGGCAGCATAGTTTCCGACTTTTGATGAAAAATGTAAAAAAAAAAACCGTAAGATTTTTATTTCTGCACTCCTTTATCTCCGAATTTTGCAGAAATAAAAATCTGAAATTATTCTTTATGACAGAAGCTTATGTAAAGATTACAGGAAAAATAAAACGATGTCTCTATATAGCACAGTTTTTCAGAAATCATCAACATCATAATATTCGTACAGAACCCTCGGTGCGCGAGTCCGACTCGCTCTTGACCAGTTTTTTATCCGCGTTAGAGAAAACTTTACAAATTAATTTCACTACGTAATATAAAAACTATAGAAAAACTATGAACGTATTCATTTAATTATTATAATTTGTAATAACTAAAACTATTTAATAATCTTAATAATTTCAATTTCAATCATTTCAATAATTGCACTTAATCTATTTTCTTTTTGGAAAAACGAATTACTTAAAATCTTAAAATTTTAAAATAAAACTTAAGTATCATTGATTACTAAAATACATAATGCTTATGTATGTTAGTAGTCACTATGGGTGAAATGTGTATATAATATATTGTATGTACAAATGCCTGAAATAAAATGTTTTTTTTTTTTTTTTATAAACAAAATCTAAAATATTCAAATATTAAGTTATTGAGAAAATGCTCTTATTTAACATATATTTTTTTTCAAATCATTAACACTACTCGTTTAGACGTGATCTTCAGTATAAAATCATTAAAAGTCGGTTACCGTCGCCTTAAGTATCTAATAAATAATTCCTTAGGCTGTTTTTTAAATGTTAGTATTCTTGAGTTTCATTAGAATAAGAGGCTGGCTTATATTGGTTAAGTTCCCATTGAAGTGTGGCTTACTGTACTATGAAGAGAGATTAAATCAAATTTATCCTAATTTATTTGGAAGGGACTGAAATGATTACGCGTACGGATTTCATAATCTGATTTTGCTAAACGCTTTGCGCAGGTTATACACTTACCTACTCGTACATGCTTACTATTTAAAATTTCTAGATAAGTACTCGCTTAAAAGTCTGCTACAGTAACTATTTGATTTTAAATTCGAGTCATATTGTTTTCTTTTAATAAATATACCAAAAAAAAAAAAAAAATATATTACCTATGATAAAAGAAGACATACACATTCACACGCAAACACATACACATACACACACACATACACAACAATATAAAACCTGTTTAAAAAAAGACGTATACAGTTTCACATTGGCATACAAACTACAACGGATACACAAAGAGCTGCAAATTAGTTTTTAAGTCATTTATTGTTATTTTTTCTTCCAAAATTTAATATTTGATCTATTTATTTTTTGTCACTTTTTGTAAACAATCATCTCCATATTGTTAAGAATTAAGGGAAAGGGCGAGATCGCCCCAACACAAGTATTATCAATTACTTACTGGGGATGTCTCATTTATAATATAACTAACTGTTTTGGGACAAATAAACATTTTTCATTTTCATTATGATGTGTAACATCAGACATCTCACCTTTCAAATTCAAATAATTTTATTTCCTCTTCACAAACAATGACATGATATTATAATTAAAAACAAGCTTAGGACGTACGTGACAAAGTTTGTAAGAGACTGGTGTCTGTACTAAGAAAACCTGTATAGCAGATCACCAGGATCCCACCAGACAGAGAGTAAACATAATTCGTTATACAATAAAAGTAAAGAAGCTGAGCATAACAATATAAATCAAATGTAAATCAAAAATAAAAACTAAGTGAAAAAACAAAAAAATAAATAAATATATAAAACACAGCAAATAAAGAAGTGGAAACATTTATAAAATAATAATTATGTTTGGGGAAGTTAACGAGATGGACCTAGGTAATGAGCAACTGAGCAGTGACAGAAATTAACCTCAAAATTAAAAAAACCTAAATACTGAAATATTTATTAGAATAATTATTCATTACTAGTGGTCGCCCACTGGTCGAAATTCGACCCCCTCTACTTACAATTTATATAGTAACTTACTAATTCCATGAGAACACTAGTTCCATGCTATTAAAAAGTACTTCCTTATTCCATGCTCAAGCTGTCACTTCTTGTTACACACTTCCGTCCCTTTTCATGGAAAGATGTTACACATAAAAAAATCCTACTAGGTACAGAATAAGGCCCGCAGCGTATCGCCTCTCTCGTTAGCACCTCTCAACCTGTTAATACGACAGTGAGCGATGCGACGCGGCGACGATTGCCTTCCACTTACCACTTTGGCTAACATTTATCTACGAGTATCTTATTCGACACCCGATGAGATTTTAACGAATTTCGTTAAAGCATGACGAATTAAGAAATGGATTTGTGGAATGAATTTGAATTTTTCGTTTGGATTTACGTAAGTTTGAATACTCGCAAATCTTATTTCTGTTCATGCTGTTACAGTTTTGGTTAATAGTCAATCAATTCAATTAAATTTGTTTATTCGAGTAACCATGACTCATTTATATTGCCATTAAAACAGTTGTCCATATAGTAATTGTAAGAACTCATGCCGCCTGTGATACAGGTTTATCCTAGTACAGGCTAGTACTTTGTAATACTACTCATTATTTATAGGTACTGTCTTTTACCAACTTGAATTTTTTAATAGAGGTTATTATTATTTTTTAGTAAAACTTATCTTACGTTAGTAATTAAGATAATCTTATCCACATCCTAAACAAGTTCATGTATAATATACTTCACCGCGGCTGCAGCATTCCATGGGAAATGGCGCAGCAGCGACTCATGTACGGACAGTCCAGGCCGCTCGAAATTAGAGACAGGATATTGTTGTCGTCGCCTCACACCCCACGCACCAGGGACGCACAGCGCTTACGCATTGTGGCAAAGAAACAATCCCTGATGCGCTGCAGTAGCAGAGCAGCCTCAACAGCACCCTGAACGCATTGTTGTATTCGGGAAGTATACGCGGGAAGGCACTGTACGATTTTTGAGTATTTCTAGCAAACAGGCTGTTCATGTAGGTAATTTTTTTTTTTTTTGTATAGTGATGTGTGCTAGCTAACATAAGGCAAATAATTTAATTTAATGTTTTGTGTTGCGTAATGCAAATTATTTTAGATTTTATCGTATAGATTCAAGTTTCAAATGTGAACAGACAGCTGTGCTGCTGGGGAGTTTGTTGCACCACTTCTTCTTCCTAGCTAAAGCACTAGAAAGTGCTGAAGGGTGGGCGTTTTTGGGGGACTGTCTTATGTAATTTTTGACGTTCGAAAAGTGCTGATTCTCAGCCTAGTTTGAATAAATGACTTTTGATTTTGAGTGCTCTGCTCCATCTTAATACACGATAAATGGTTCTTAAATCCGCGATTAAAGATCTTAGATAAATCTATTTATACAAGGTGTTAATGCAAAACTAAGAAACCTCTTAAGGGGTCATTGTACCCGTCATTATGAACAACTTTTATTATCGGACCACACTTGAAATCGCAAACAAAATATCAGCTGTTCCCTACATTTCAATACTCAATACTTTATTTACATTCCAAAATGTCTACTTAGGTGGTAACTTAAGATTATATGTGATCATTATGGACCCTATCGGGGACAGCAAAATAGTAGGGGAAAGGACGCTTTGAAAGATTTAGCTTATCAGTCTTATTTTGACGAGCTATGCCAACACAGCTTATTTATATTTCGCGATTTCAGGTTTGGTCTCATAGTAATAGTTGTTCATAATGATGAGTACAATGACCCCTTAAGGGGCCACCGTAGCATGCGTAGTTCATAAACGTAATACCAAAATAATTTGTAAATCTAACATATTCTTAATGATTACAAATTAGTTTGGTATTAAGTTTGTATGAACTACGCAAGTACGCATCCATCGCCGGCCTCTTAAGAGGTTTCAGGTTTTGCATATCTATAAAGATAAATCTAGGTGACTATCAGGTTTTTTTTAATCTCTAGCTATTAAACATTAACTACCTAAAAATATAGGTATGAGGTGTCAAATGGGTCAGCACAAAAACAAAACTGTACAATTCACTGCAGTTTTGAACCAAGTTAATTTTACAACTCCCTTCTATACGCTCGGAATGTTGTATAACATTCCCAAACGGCATTCAGTGAACTTTAATAAAGCTTTCCTTTGTACTCCATGTAGTTAGTTACCTATAGGGACCTGGAGGTGTGCTTACATGAACAACTCAAATTGCTCCTACGTCCCCAAAGTTCATAAGCCTTTTTTTTTTTTGGTTGGGAAATTGTCAAATAACTTCTCCCGCTCTGGGCGGAGCGGGAGGGCGTGTCAGACTTTTACTAACTAAAACCCACCCGTATTCCTTCATTTGCCTGTGTGCCAGGGCCACGATATCCCTTTCGGACAAACTCGCAACCCTGGCAGGCATTGGCCCTAACGGACTCCGTCAGTTGGTGCTGACAACTCTTTGAGGCGCGCGTGGAGTACAACGCGCCGTCGTCCCGGGCCTGGTCCTTATCGGACGGTGAGCTACCCATCGCTCACCGTCCGCAAGCCCGCGCCTACGGTGGCCGGAAATCGGCTTGCGACTCCCGACGCCCGGGGCGTCTCCTGCGGCGACTAGGGGCGCGAAGGCGCGAACCTTGCCTCTCCCTCACGCGTTCCGCCTCCTCCTTCGAAAGTTCAGTTAGCCGCTTGTAGGCTCGTGCAGACTGGCGCGATATTGCGGGCGCGACAGGCAGCGCGACACATTTCATGAAGTTTTGATAAAAATTTTGCTACCTAGTGTCAAGTCGCGCCTGTCTGCGGGAGCCTTAAATCTTGTTGATATTGGTCAACGACGTCAAATATGACGTCACAGCAACAACAACAACAAGCATTTTACTGCGATGTCAACATGTAATAAATTATTGTATTTTATTGTAATAAATTATTGTATATTCTATTATATTGTAGAGATGTGACGATTGTCAAAATTGTAGGGATATGCCGCCACATTATTGAGCGTTGACCGTTTTAATATAATAAAATAACAGAGCAAAGCAATATGGAGCAATAGAGTAAATAAAACAATTGAGAAAAGCAATTTTTATTATCTAAATGCTGTTATAATATCAATGAATATTTAAATGACTAATTTTAAATGACATGTACGATTAATTTTAAAATAATTACAATATTAGTTTAACTATTAATAATAATTTAATTTCACACGCCTAATACATGCGGAGAGAAAAGGGTTGAAAATTAATTACTTAAGTAACTTAGATCCTTATAGTATTTAGACTAAGTACATGCTCGATTTTGTGCAACTCCTGATACCCAAACTAGGATGTGTATCTCAGGTGTCAATGTTCCTTGGGCACGCCACAATTGCGGCGGTAAGTCCCCTCTTTGAGGAGTGGCTAGAGAGGCGCCACGGCGTCCTCACCTTCCGCCTGACGCAGGTCCTCACCGGACACGGTTGTTTCGGGAGGTTCCTGTTCAGGATAAAGCGGGAGGAAACGCCCGGGTGTCACCACTGTGTGGATCGCCCGGAGGACACGGTGGAGCATACGGTGGAGGTCTGCCCTGCTTGGGCGGAGCACCGCCGTGTCCTCACGGAGGCGATCGGCGGCGACGATCTCTCGCGTCCGGCCCTGGTTCAGGCCATGGTTCGGAGCGAGAGTGCATGGGAGGCCGTCACCTCCTTCTGCGAAACAGTAATGCTCGCGAAGGAGGAGGCGGAGCGCATGAGGGTGAGGCAGGGTGCCCGCCCTTCCGCCCTAAGTCGCCGCAGGAGACGCCCTGGGCGTCGGGAATCGCAGGCGGATTCCCGGCCACCGTAGGCGCGGGCTTGCGGACGGTGAGCGATGGGTAGCTCGCCGTCCGATAAGGACCAGGCCCGGGTCGACGGCGCGTTGTGTTCCACGCGCGCCTCAAAGAGACGTCAGCACCAATTGACGGGGTCCGAAAGGGCCAATGCCTGCCAGGGTTACGAGCCTGTCCGAAAGGGATATCGTGGCTCTGGCACACAGGCATCTGAAGGAACACGGTGGGTTTTAGTCAGTAAAAGTCTGACACTCCCTCTCGCTCCGCCCAGAGCGGGAGAAGTTATTTGATGATTTCCCACCAAAAAAAAAAAACAAAAAAAGGTGTCAATGTTCCTCCCGGCACATTGCGAAGCCTAACTTATTGTTTAAATATTGTTGAGCTTAAAAAGAAAATAATTTAATTTATAACAACTACTTAAGTATCAAATAAAAGCCCTCCTTTTCTCTCCTACTTTTGATGTGCCTGACATGGTCCACAATGATCATATCTTTGTAAAACCCACCACCTGAGTTCACATGTGGAATCAATAAATACAGGGTGTAAGGGACAGCCCTCCGCAAATTAACAAGGTGCATTCAGCTCATTTTGAATCATATTCCACTGAATATTTTCTTAGGAAAATTGTAATTTCTTTTATCGTAATTTCTGTTACTATTCCTTTATTTCAATGTAAAATCACATTCTCTGTACGCAGTATTCCATTAATGTAAATAACACAACTAAAATAAAAAAATCAGCAATGGATGTTGAAATTCTCTAACGAACGACGCCTGAAATCAGCGAGCGTGGCCGTCCACCCCGCCGCGACAAATCGAGTTCATTGGATTCCCATAACGTTCCTGAAATAATTTTATGCACCGGTCATCTTAGTACGATATACTGAATTCACCCCATCAGTCTGCGGAGGGCTGTCCCTTACACCCTGTACGATATATTGAGTATTGAGTAAATAATTATTACCGTAACAATGCAGGGATTTTTAGGAATTAAACTAGATCTCCACTAATTGCCTCACAGTACGGGTAACAATCACTAGGCAATAATTAATAATGGTGTTAATTATTGTTTTTTTCTTTGCACTTGTTTTATGATTATTATTGATTATATTTATATAGATATTAAGTTTATTATGGGTTATGTATGTATGTATTTATTGTTTATATGTAAATAGTACATCACATACTACCGTCTGCTGTATTGTCTCTCCTTCCCCCTTAATCCATCCAAAGGTTGTCTTTAAAAGATCGCTTTTAGCGATAAGACCGCCCATTGTGTCACTCTATGTAAAGGTTTTACATTTATATCTGTAATTTTTATGGTGTACTTATTAAAGAGTATTTTATTCTATTCTATTCCAATAATTGCCGAAAATATAACCCGTGTGAGCACAGCCTAACATATTAATCGTGTATGTTCGTGCAACAGGTATTCGATTGCCGGCAAGTGACAACTACGAGCGGCATGTTCGAAGCGCTGTGCAATCATATGAAATACAGCACGAACAAAGGAAATATTAGGTGAGATTTTATTATTAATATTACCTACTGCATTCTCCTATTACCAAAACGCACTGGGCCCACGTGGTGGATTACGGCCCACTCCCTCTCGAAGAGAGGAGGCCTGTGGCCCAGCACGAGGAACGTTATAGGCTGATTATGATGATACTTCTATTATTAAACGTGAAGTGTGTATGAGGGTTTATCTGTTTAACTGCCAAAAAGGAGGAGGTTAAAATAATATGTTCACCGATTTCTCCGTCAATTATGGACAAATTATTAATTTCCAAAAGTAGTCCCATAGTCACCAAGTCAGAATCTGATGAGAGGATCCCTTGGAAATCGAGAGAAATCCTATTTTTTTTCAGAGGAGGAACAGGGTGTAAATCACTCATCCTCCATAGATAAGGGAGGATCCTCCGACCAGACGGGTGTTGTGTCTGGTGGGCAACTGCCCGAACGGTTGATGTCGGGATGGGGGGGGGCGGGGTGTGTTGTATTATGCTAGTTGTGCGATAAACTCTGCTTGCGCGATGCAGGATTTTGCGTGACGTCAGTGTGACGCGTAGTGGCGATGTTGATGCCGCTTTTTTATTTTATTTTTTTTTTTTGAATGGCATCTCGTAGCAGACCTAGAGAGGTCGTTGCTACTTAACCGGATATTCCTGTGGCTGCCCTAAGGTTTTTAATCTTAAAGCCTCCAGCCAGGGCGCAAATTATATATATTAAAAACTAAACGACAGCGCACTAAGGGCACCCCCTGTGGGGTACGGACCTCGGCTCAGGGCGTCGTTGGGGGATCACAAAATTACTAACAATTTGGGGACGGGCTGGAGTTGATGCCGCTACAATTTTATAGGCTAAATACTTAATAATAAGTATTTCACGGTTTCGATTTGATTAGGCACTTTAATATGGTTGCTAAGTATTTTTTTTCGTATAAAGTTTTTTATTTTTACTTTTTATTGGGTCCGTTTTGTTTGTTAATTAATGACGATGAAAAATAGTAAGTATTCAATTTGATTTGAAGTTATGGTTTTTATATTGTAACCTTTTTTTTGATTAAGAGATAAACAAAAGTATTTTTTTTACGATAACAAATCTTGGAAGTCATGGGAAGAGGTGGTTTTGCTCAGCAGTGGGATGATGCAGGTTGACAGTAATCAATATCAATATCATCAATTTCAAAACATTGTAAAAGCCAATTTTATTTAAAAGAGTAACCGTGGAGTTTCTTGCCGGCTCTTCTCCATAAGAAACGACCAATTGGAACCGTACACCTAGCTTCTGACGTTTCATAAGTGCCCATGTAGGCTTATGTGAAATAAAAATATTATTGATTTGATTGATTAATCTTGAATTAAATTACGGTCATAATTATACTATATAGATACACAGATCATAGAACTTTTCTGATCTGTGATATTACCAGAACTTTTATGAAACGATTCACTTGACATATGACTCAATCAACCATATTTTCCTACAGGTCAGCCATGACGGTGTTTCCCCAGCGTACAGACATGCAGCATGACTACAGGATATGGAACAGCCAGCTCATCAGCTACGCCGGGTACCGACAGCCAGACGGTACCATACTGGGTGACCCTATGCATTGCGAGTTTACTGAGGTGAGCATATGCAGCGATACTAGCTCGATAGATAATACTTATCATGTGAATAATCTTTAATATCCAGACCGAATAACGGCTATGGCGACCAATCTCAGCGGAGACCAGCCTTCGGCGCGGAAGATATTATAGTGCACAAGTGTGTGTGGACACAGGTGCACTCTCTCTTCCCGGCGACGCGACGGCCCCGTTGATCTCGTGGTCGCAAGCGCGACTGTTGCGCGTGGGGTCCTGGGTTCGATTCCCGGGTCGGGCATAATTTTATTAGGTTTTTCCATCAGGAATTTCTTAATAACAGCCCGAAGTTTGGAAGTTGACGGTGTGATATCCCCGTGCCTCGGAAAGCACGTTAAGCCGTTGGCCCTGCGCCTGATCTCTCTCAGGTCGTGTCGGATTGCTGTTATTAAACGGTATTTGCATTGCTGAATTTTGGGCAAAACAAATAAAAAATAAAACTAGTGTCCTTAATACCACACGTCTGAAGTAAAACTTACAAATAGTAATACTAATTATACTTCCGTAACGCTCTCGTCACTTTCGTAACGCTCTCGTCATCCATTCACCCGTTTAATCCCCAAGTCAAGCGTGCCTAAAGAATATATATATATAGTTATTTAGCTATAGTTTTACTTCAAAAACTATAACTAGTGGTGTCTGGACGAAAGACCCGTCAATTTACAATTAATATAGTACTTAGTAGGGAAATTTCTAATTAGCAAAAGTCAAAGTGATAAGTGTCAAAGGGGCAGTTGTCAAAGTGACAGGTGTCAAACCATGAAATGTCGATTAGGAGTGTACGGGTAAAAAAAAACTTCCCATCGTACTACTGAATCGTTTGGTTGTTCTACGGGAGTTTTTTTACCCGTGGTACTACTGGTAGTACCACGGGCAACAAACGCTTACTACTTCTACTTACTATTCTTAAGCTGTAATTTCTGTCACCTATGTATCTTCAAGTCTTGAGGCCCTGGTACTACGTGTGTGTGTCAAACGTATGATAGTGTGTGTAATGTTTTTTTGTATTAATTTAATTTATTTCTAATGCATATTATACATATAATTAATATTAACTTTCTGCACTCATCCTCCATAAAAACTTTACCTGTTCCAAACTTCATACTTCTCCGTCCGCGTTATTTTTGTAAAATGACGAACAAAGTTTTCGCTTCACGTATTATAATGATTTTTTGGTGTTATTTTTCCCATCGGCACGCTAAGAAGAAGAGGAGCCAGTGATATACGTCTACGTTACGAAATGTTACTGATACAAATAATAAATTCATATAGGTTTTTGGTTACTAAATTACCCGTAAAATAATACAAGTAATAAAAACCTTAATTCATTCATTCCCTGACATGATAACGAACAGCTTAATTTGACACTTCACATATTTGTATTTTTTTTCAATTTGTAGTTTGACATTTGCACCTGTCAAATTACTACGAACTTAGAAGCATGTTTGCAGACGAGTTCCTTTTATAATAAAAGTGAGCATTTAGGAATATTTTTTGGAAATTCATCCCCTTAAAGGGAAAATGGTCTACTCATTTGTATACACCAACTTACCGCACTAGTAGGTTTAGGTTTAAAGATATTTATTCTCAAAAAAGACACGAAAGTCACTTACATGAGAACAATGCTTAGCATAAATTATAAATATAAAGTTCGTCACAGACGTCACAGTAGCAAATAAGATACACCCATCCAATGCATTCAGGTTTTATTAAGGAATGGTGTTATTTGTGATTAAATATTCAGATAACTGAGTTTTGAATGCATTGAATGAGCGTAACATTTTGAAATAACTATTATTTCATTTTCACCAAAGTTTCAGAACAAAAACCTATTTACTTTTCAGTCGAATCAATCCAAACCGTCCCCATATTCCTCCGCCTCTCTATTCACTATAAAACTTTTACAGTAGATCGTATCACACGATTGATGGTCATTGAAAAACATCCCATTATTGCATCCTCCACAAATAAATCATTCAGCAGCTGACATATCTCGTTCCCATGCACCTGCTACATGCAAACAATACTAAAACTACGTAGAATATACACATCATTGTTTAAACAACCATTGTTTAGTGTTGAATTTAGTTAGGCTGTTAGGTCTATTTATTTTAGAATGACTGATTACGTGAATGGTCTTGCATAACTAGTAATTTGTTTAGGATATCACAATTGTAGTGCTTATTTGGGTCATGTAACCGCGTTGTTATGTTACAAATGTCTTTTATACTGTTAGCTTGTTAATTTTCAATTAGAAATGTTAAAATAAGTTACTTGGTAGGTACAGTCTGGGAAAATAAGTGTTAAGAGGGTGTACAACGGTACACTAGCGCCAAACCTTAAAAAAAATATATCGTGATTAAGAAGGAATTATGAATAACGGCTAGTAGGGACCCTCGGTAAGAGTGTCTAGAATTTTATAATACCTTTTATAAAGTTTCATATAGAGACACGAAGCAACAACATACGATTTAGAGGAATGTGGCCGCTTTTCTTTAAATCGTATTTTGTTGCTGCGTGTCTCAATATGTAACTTTATTTATTAAATGTATTAGAAAATTCTAGACACACCGAGGGTCCTTATTAGCCGTTATTCATAATTTGTTCTCAGTCACGAGATAATACTTTTTTAAAGAAGTGGCGCTAGTGTACCATTGTACGCCCCCTTAAGCATATTGACACCCTACGTCAATAGAAAACACATAATGGCTTGAATACCACGATTAATACCTTCGTTGGGTCTTGCTTCTAATGCACCTCTTAGTATACACAATAGATTTCATACACATAATACACAAAGGGGATCGAACTTTTTTGTATGGAGACTGGCCTCGTTCCGATTCGCCCTTTTGATTATTTTTCAAAATGGCGTCGCACGATAATATCTATATGTATAAGGGGCATATCGACCAACAAAAAATGTCATGTGATATAATGTCCTAAACTGTCACATTATCTAGATAATTAAAGTAAAAAATCGCCATGATGAGCCCAACTTAACAGGCATTTTTTGTTTGTCTATATCCCCCTAACCCATTTATATAGGTATTACCGTGCGACGCCATTTTGAAAAATAATCAAAATGGCGAACCGGGACGAGGCACAAAAAAGTTCGATCCCCTTTGTCGTGTTATAGCTATTTCATACAACTGTCAAAGAATACATTTGTGGTCTGAATTTACGGACAATCTAAGTTGGTAGTCAATTTGCTTAGGTAAATGAATTTTCCAGACTGCACACAATGAAGAATTAATGGTGAAGGAAATCATCGTTAGGATGCATGCTGTAAGCACCTACGCGCAATGAACAAACGTGGCGATGAGTGCTTGTTTCATCTTAATATAAAGAGAGGTCTTTGTCCTGCAGTGACATTTGCACTTTGACAAAATGTGCAATTCTATCACTTAAAACCAACAAGTTCCAATTGAAATTCCTGACCCAATAAAACTTAGCATGCAATCTTCATGAATCACAACTCCCCTTTGTACTTTCCAATTGACTGTCTGATTCGAACTTAAGCGATCTCAAGTTGACGCAATAAATAATGTTGCAGCTCTGTCTCAAGTTGGGGTGGAAGCCCCCGAAGACGGCGTGGGACATCTTGCCCCTTGTCCTGTCCGCTAATGGAAAGGACCCGGACTACTTCGACATCCCCCGGGAACTTGTCATGGAGATACATATGACTCACCCCACGTAAGTTGGCTATTAGTAAGTAGTTGATGCTTTTAGAAATATTAGTTTTGTGTATGTCTCGTAAATCGTTTTTGGAAAACGATGGAATGAAAACCACCAAAGATACAATATCGGTTAAAAATATTACGAGAGAAATATTATATCCTTGTCAGCGCGTTCATTGCGGATTTAAATAAAAAAATTAATCACCCGGAATCATTGCTGTCATTTTATGAATTTCAGGGACACAATGTGTTATTAATATTCGCTGAAGCTTGCATTTAACGTGTTGCATGAAATAATAAATGTGTTAAACATTATTTAACGTGAAAAACAAAAGTGAGGTCGATGTTTTGCGGAAAAACAAATGAAGTAGGTTACGGTCAGTGCTCTGCATTACCTGCAGGCTAATTCACGTAACTAAAGAAGTGCGGTAGCAGTGCAGTTGCAATTAAGTTTCAATCAAAACAACGCATTTCGTATTCTACTATTCTCTACGGCTGTCCGATACTATATATATTCAGCTATCACTCAAACTTAAACTGCATCGCACCTGCACTGCAACTTGATCGGCGCGTCATGAAATTACGTGAATTAGCCCTTAGATCATAAAAAGAAGGAAAAGCAGGGATGAGGGGTCGGGGTGTGTAGAGTACTACTATATAACCTCCGCAGGCGCGATTCTCTTAGGGAAATGTTTAAGGATATTAACATCATGACGGTGCCTTGTCAATATATCTATGAAAACATCATGTACGTAAGAAAAAAATTATATCTTTTTAGTAAAAGAGGCGAAAGACATAATTATAGTACTAGAAGTAGGGATCTATTAGCTCAACCAGGTTTCAGACTGGCAAAAGTAGACTCATCTTTCATGGGGTACTGTTTAAAATGTTGATTCAGTTTGCAGCAAGTTACGTGCGATACTCACCAAATTTTCCATTATAAAGCGCAATATACCGTACAGAACCCTCCTTCAAATGTACACAGCTCTTGCTGAGTCGATAATCTCATATGGACTCACCAGTTATGGACGCACATTTAAAACTTACCTAGATAAAATTCATAATTTGCAAACACGCTTGTTGAAACTTGTTGTACCAAACTATGTAAAATATAAATACCAAGACAATTACACAGGGTTATTCAAACATTGCAAAGTATTGCCTGTTCTTGCGCGCGCTGAGTATATGTTCCTCATAGAGCGTTTCGATAGCAGTGATATTCAAATTCCAGTAAAATATGACGTTAATACACGACAAGCCAAATCAAAATCATTACAAGTGCCACGCAAAAATAACTTTTATGGCAGGCGTACCGCTTCTTTCACAATCCCCAATTTACTATACCAAATACCTGTAGACATCAGAGACTCAATGAATAGTAAAAACATAAGCATAAGCTGAAAGAACATTACATCAACTCGATTATAACTTAATAGTTAATAGCGCGTTGATCAAATCTCAGGTCATGGCATGCTAAGACAGACCTCAGAGGTCTAATTGTGTGCTTTGTTTCAGTGTTGTAACTTGTAATTTATAATAAATAAATAAATAATACATTTTGACCCAGTAGGTATTGCACTTCTGTAGGAAACAGCTGTTTTTTTTTTAAATACCGACGCAAAATTTTAACGCAGGGGGGTCAAGAATGATGTACTGAATCTATGGTAAATGGATTCACGTCGATGTCCCTTCCATTCTGTATTTATAATTATGTATAAATTTATTTTTAAACAATATTTTTTCGACATTATTTTTCACAGTATACAGCGTGTATTAAAAAGATGTGGTCAAAATTAAGAGTGTGGTACCAAATATCAGTCGTCAAATACATTTGGGTCCAATAGGTATTGAAGTTTTGTATGGGACGACTGATATTATTTTCGCGATTACAGTTACAGTACGATGTTGGTCCCACAGAAAAAGTTGTTCAGTTTACGATAATGGTCCTATAGAGAACCTTTCTGATATATGTACATGCTGTATTTTTCTTGTCAACAAATTCTAATAAAATTGTTGTTTAGTGAGAGTTTCCGTTCAATGGAAAATAAATTCCGAGTATCTCCGTAGGTATCATATTTCAGCAGTATCAAGCTTTGTTAAGACTTTGTCCAAGGAAATACTACCTCATAATGTAGTTTCATTTATTTTTGGAGTAAATCTGCTTTTCCGATGTCGTAAGTGAGACCTACATGAGACCATGGTATAAGGCTGGCTACGTACCTACAATAATAATCTAATCATCTAATGTAATGTTTCGCATGTCGAATGTGCATGTATTGGGAACTTAATTACTTTATATATAATACCTCAGGGCCACCTCACTCTTTATCTCGTTCGCACACTAGGCAGGGAGAAGACTCCAAGGCACCGATAGTATAGTTTATTTCTTTTTACGGTGAAAATAATGGTATTAAAAAAAAACATAAGACCTGCTTTATAGTTAGTTCAGTTAATATGCAAAGTTTAATTATCTAATTTGAAGTATTTTTTTAATACCAGCGGTTTATTGTTGGGTTTGGAGGTAACTATGGATGTTTTTTCTATCAAGAAAATTGTATGGAATCGTGTTTTCGTCAAACCTAATACTTAAAATTAATCCTCAACTTTACCATATATTTATTTCAAAATGAATGCTGCAGTATTTTAGACATAACGGAGGATCATGCTAAGCCATTCAAGGTAGTATAGGCTCTTAAGACCAACACTGTACCAATACTTATTGCAAATAATCACCATTTTAACTTTCCACTAGATGGCAATTAAACAAAAACATGTTTGTTCATTGTACAACTATTAACTGACTCGATTTCAATAACTCTTACACCATGTTAGACTTATTTTGTCCCAAAAATATTTAAGTGTGATGAAAAATGTTATCACCATTTAATTACTTACAATACATTCGCCGTACGGGTAGGTACCTACTGCCAAATTATTATCAATGAGCGCAAGACGACCCTGGAGGCGCGAGGGCGCCGTTAGCATTTTTTTGTACGGACAACCCGGTAACATAACAACCTTATTACTTTGTGATTTTTCATGATACAGTTTTGAAATTTTGTACATAGATTCTTTATATAAAAATACTAGACACGTGTTTCGGGTTTCGCATAAACTAAAACTAATATTGTATATTTAAATAAGTAGGTTTTGCAAGCGGCTTCGCCTGCATCCATGTCGGAAATTATCCCTCGGGACCGTACTGCCGGGACAAAAGAATTCTATATCCTAATCCAGGTCATGATCTACCCGTGGGCCAAATTTCATCCAAATCCGTTCAAACGTTTAGCGTGAAAGCGTAACAAACAAATTCACTTTCGCATTTATAATACTAGTTAGGATTAGATTTAAAAACTTGTAGGTAAAAAAAAAGCTAATTTAAAAAATTAAAAACCCGACTGCGTAAAAAGTGAACTTAAAAAAGATGGAAACAAGATTTATATAAATTAACTAGCTGACCCGTGCCCACTTCGTTGGGCGGTAAACATTTTACCGTCTTTTCATTTTTCGGATTAAATTATGGCCTTATGATATGACACTCACAAAATAATAACGTGGCTTTCAATGGGTAAAAGATTTTTCGAAATCGGTTCAGTAGATCCAGAGATTACCCCTACAACCTCACAAACTATAAAATATTAATATAAGTAGATGAAGCAACGGTTTAGCAATATCCTTAAAAAAAAATGACTCGCATTCCGTTTACTCATTATAGGCAAGCGACTTCTCGACAAAATCAATAGCAGTGAATTGGGACTGGGATTGACTGCACATTTACCGCTGAGTCGGTGACGGTCGGTGATTCTTCAATTTTGCCGGCGTGAGGGGTCAAAAGATATTTTTAGAGTTCCGTACCCAAAGGGTAAAACGGGAACCCTATTACTAAGGCTCCGCCGTTTGTCCGTGTGTCACCAGGCTGTATCTCATGAACCGTGATAGTTAAGACAGTTGAAATTTTCACAGATGATGTATTTCTGTTGCCGGTATAACAACTAATACTAAAAAACAGAATAAAGTAAAATATTTAAGGGGGCTCCCATACAACAAACGTGATTTTTTCGCTCGTTTTTGCTAGATATTGATAACGGCAACAGGTAGACGCTTCAAATATTCACAGAATATTAAGTTATATATTCACTTTAAAAATAAATAATTAAATTAAAATAAACCAAATATTTAAGGGGGGCTCCCATACAACATACGTGATTTTTTTGCCATTTTTATAGATAATGGTACGGAACCTTCGTGGGCGAGTCCGACTCGCACTTGGCCGGTTTTTTTATTGTTTAAATTAGCCAACGGAATTAAAACATCAAAATGACCTTCATTAAAGTTTCCTGAGAATCGGATTATTTTGACTCCCTGCCGTGCTTCCCCAAAACCAGCAATAAAAATACCATCCTGAAACACCTGGAACTCAAATGAGAATAGTTCTGCCGCTGCCATTTCTTTTTTGGGTGGTAAAATATCAAATAACTTCTTCTCCTTCCTTTGCTTGTGCCAAATTTTAGACCTCACGGCTTAGTAGTTTCCGAGATTTCGTGATGAGTGGTCAGTGAGTGGACTTCTCTTTTATATATATAGATAAGTAGGTACTGTAAACAATCTCATGCAGTCGGAGGCATCTTCCTAACAATAACGACCTATTGCCTCCGACTGCATGAGATTGTATATAGATAGCACTTATTAATTTATATATAAGTGAGTGAGTAAGAGGTCGTCGTATAAAATAATTTATAATTAATCCCAAAGTTCTTACATTCGGAAAACGCTTTTCAAGTACTTGAGATATTATTAAGAGGGCTATCACAATTTTTCTTGAATTTGAGCGTTTTACTCAGGTTTTGATCATTATATAATCCAAATTCAAACAAAAACCTGGCTTGAAAAAAAATTTGTCTATTTAAAAAGTAAAACTACGGCGTAAATCATTGGCGAAATAAGCTATATTTTCGAGAGCGCAAAAGTGATAAAACTATTAACAGGTGCTGAGACTGACACGAATGGTTTATCACCACGAAAACTGTACTTTTATAGTTACACAGACTTATTGTTTCGGTTATTTCACGCTTTCTCACAATTAGATAAGAAATTGACGAAAAACGTTTTTTTTTTTATAGCACCCTTAACACATCTGTACGGTTGCCATTTCTTATAAGAAACCCTCCGATCTTACAATACCCTGAGGAAGAAATGGGTCCATTCGCAGCTGAGGCTTCAAAGCAATATTAGGTAGGTACGTTTACGTAAATAACTTCCAAAAAACCCGGCCAAGTGCGTGTCCGATCAAGGGTTCCGTAGTTGGGATTAATTTATCCCAAAACAAACTTATTTATTTATTGATTTGTTAACATAGGTAAAGAAATACAGATCTTATGTTGATAAACAGAGCGCTATGTTATGCCAGGAAGCGTACAAATCTAGGATTACAAGTTAAAATTTCCTAAAAATATTTGAAAATCATGCATAATTATGGTATTAAATTAGAAAATAAATTGAACAATTACATAATTATCTAAACTACTACTATCAAACCTACCTATCTTTGAAACTACTAATTATTAACTTAACATTGCAGTTGAAAAACATGTTCCCCATGCATCGATTTATGTCACGGTCAGTTATCCAACTGCAAATGTAAGTTTTTTTTTTTTGTTTGTTTTTTTTTTTTAAAACGTTGCCCCACACTAGGAATTTCTCCTGTATTGTGGGTGCGTTTACAAAAATTTAAATTCGTTATGACGTTAATACACGACAAGCCAAATCAAAATCATTACAAGTGCCACGCAAAAATAACTTTTATGGCAGGCGTACCGCTTCTTTCACAATCCCCAATTTACTATACCAAATACCTGTAGACATCAGAGACTCAATGAATAGTAAAAACATAAGCATAAGCTGAAAGAACATTACATCAACTCGATTATAACTTAATAGTTAATAGCGCGTTGATCAAATCTCAGGTCATGGCATGCTAAGACAGACCTCAGAGGTCTAATTGTGTGCTTTGTTTCAGTGTTGTAACTTGTAATTTATAATAAATAAATAAATAATACATTTTGACCCAGTAGGTATTGCACTTCTGTAGGAAACAGCTGTTTTTTTTTTAAATACCGACGCAAAATTTTAACGCAGGGGGGTCAAGAATGATGTACTGAATCTATGGTAAATGGATTCACGTCGATGTCCCTTCCATTCTGTATTTATAATTATGTATAAATTTATTTTTAAACAATATTTTTTCGACATTATTTTTCACAGTATACAGCGTGTATTAAAAAGATGTGGTCAAAATTAAGAGTGTGGTACCAAATATCAGTCGTCAAATACATTTACAAACGTCAGCTAGTCAATTTTGAACATGTTAACGATGCACTCTCTAAAGTTGTCCATTGGTTTAATGTAAATAATCTTCTCCTGAACGAGAAAAAGACTAAACTCATAAAATTTTCAATGCCAAATGTCAGGCAGCTAACTACTAATGTTCAACTTAATGGAATAGAGTTGGACCCTGTTGAGTCGACAGTTTTTCTTGGAATAACTATTGACGGTAAATTACAATGGGGCCCACACGTAGAAAAATTGTCAGGAAGGCTTAGTTCGGCCGCCTATGCTGTTAAAAAAATTAGACAGATTACTGATGTAGATACTGCCAGAATTGTTTATTTTAGTTATTTTCATAGTCTTATGTCGTATGGGATCCTTCTCTGGGGAACATGTGCGGACATTAATAATATCTTTATTTTACAGAAAAGGGCTGTTCGAGCCATTTACAATCTAGGTCCAAGAGATTCACTTCGTGAAATATTCAAAGAAATAGATATTCTGACTGTAGCCTCTCAATATATACTTGAAAATCTATTATATGTACACAAAAATAAATCAAATTTTAAGAAAATGTCCGATATTCATAGTTTAAATACCAGGAATAAACACAATCTTGCTGTACATCGCACTCGCCTCCACAGAGTAGGCAACTCTTTCATGGGTCAATGTATACGCTTTTACAACCAACTTCCTACTGACATTCGGAACTTACCCATTAAACGATTTAAAATCTGTATTAAAACTAAACTTTGTAAAAAAGGGTACTATAAGATTTCTGATTATTTAGAGGACAAAAAAGCTTGGGATTGAGCTGCTCGCTCTGCTAGCCTTGTGATAAAACTTGACATTTTAATTATTATGCATGATTTTATATACATATTGACATTGCAGAATATTGTATACAATTTTACATGAATGTTTACTTTGAAAAGTATTATATTTACTACTTTAATTTATTGTGAATGTGAGCACTATGTGGGTCATTTTTTTTTTTTCTTTAAATGTTTTCCTTTCTTTTCTCAGTTAAGTTTTAATGATGGTCTGACATTTTGAGCGCTTTATGCGGCCTACCCAAATGTCCTTTTTTTGGTACTGTTCGTCGAGTCGTTGAGCTCCTTAAGTTTTGAGTTGAGCTGCACGATTACTGACAAATGCTTACACTGATTGGTCAGGTCCGCTCAAATTTGCGTGGTTCTTTCCTCAAAAGACCATTTCAGACACGGATCTACATGGTCCTCACATGATCTGACCAAGATTATGTCTGGACTTTAAAAGAGACTTTGACCCCTGAGTTTGTTTCGCCATTTCTTCTCAGGGGTAGTCAGATAGGAAATGTCGGCTACATCTAGATTTTTTTTTTATTTTTTATATGACGTGTAAAAGTGATTTTAATATCCTATTTACAGAATAAACGATTTCATTTCATTTCATTTCATTTGGGTCCAATAGGTATTGAAGTTTTGTATGGGACGACTGATATTATTTTCGCGATTACAGTTACAGTACGATGTTGGTCCCACAGAAAAAGTTGTTCAGTTTACGATAATGGTCCTATAGAGAACCTTTCTGATATATGTACATGCTGTATTTTTCTTGTCAACAAATTCTAATAAAATTGTTGTTTAGTGAGAGTTTCCGTTCAATGGAAAATAAATTCCGAGTATCTCCGTAGGTATCATATTTCAGCAGTATCAAGCTTTGTTAAGACTTTGTCCAAGGAAATACTACCTCATAATGTAGTTTCATTTATTTTTGGAGTAAATCTGCTTTTCCGATGTCGTAAGTGAGACCTACATGAGACCATGGTATAAGGCTGGCTACGTACCTACAATAATAATCTAATCATCTAATGTAATGTTTCGCATGTCGAATGTGCATGTATTGGGAACTTAATTACTTTATATATAATACCTCAGGGCCACCTCACTCTTTATCTCGTTCGCACACTAGGCAGGGAGAAGACTCCAAGGCACCGATAGTATAGTTTATTTCTTTTTACGGTGAAAATAATGGTATTAAAAAAAAACATAAGACCTGCTTTATAGTTAGTTCAGTTAATATGCAAAGTTTAATTATCTAATTTGAAGTATTTTTTTAATACCAGCGGTTTATTGTTGGGTTTGGAGGTAACTATGGATGTTTTTTCTATCAAGAAAATTGTATGGAATCGTGTTTTCGTCAAACCTAATACTTAAAATTAATCCTCAACTTTACCATATATTTATTTCAAAATGAATGCTGCAGTATTTTAGACATAACGGAGGATCATGCTAAGCCATTCAAGGTAGTATAGGCTCTTAAGACCAACACTGTACCAATACTTATTGCAAATAATCACCATTTTAACTTTCCACTAGATGGCAATTAAACAAAAACATGTTTGTTCATTGTACAACTATTAACTGACTCGATTTCAATAACTCTTACACCATGTTAGACTTATTTTGTCCCAAAAATATTTAAGTGTGATGAAAAATGTTATCACCATTTAATTACTTACAATACATTCGCCGTACGGGTAGGTACCTACTGCCAAATTATTATCAATGAGCGCAAGACGACCCTGGAGGCGCGAGGGCGCCGTTAGCATTTTTTTGTACGGACAACCCGGTAACATAACAACCTTATTACTTTGTGATTTTTCATGATACAGTTTTGAAATTTTGTACATAGATTCTTTATATAAAAATACTAGACACGTGTTTCGGGTTTCGCATAAACTAAAACTAATATTGTATATTTAAATAAGTAGGTTTTGCAAGCGGCTTCGCCTGCATCCATGTCGGAAATTATCCCTCGGGACCGTACTGCCGGGACAAAAGAATTCTATATCCTAATCCAGGTCATGATCTACCCGTGGGCCAAATTTCATCCAAATCCGTTCAAACGTTTAGCGTGAAAGCGTAACAAACAAATTCACTTTCGCATTTATAATACTAGTTAGGATTAGATTTAAAAACTTGTAGGTAAAAAAAAAGCTAATTTAAAAAATTAAAAACCCGACTGCGTAAAAAGTGAACTTAAAAAAGATGGAAACAAGATTTATATAAATTAACTAGCTGACCCGTGCCCACTTCGTTGGGCGGTAAACATTTTACCGTCTTTTCATTTTTCGGATTAAATTATGGCCTTATGATATGACACTCACAAAATAATAACGTGGCTTTCAATGGGTAAAAGATTTTTCGAAATCGGTTCAGTAGATCCAGAGATTACCCCTACAACCTCACAAACTATAAAATATTAATATAAGTAGATGAAGCAACGGTTTAGCAATATCCTTAAAAAAAAATGACTCGCATTCCGTTTACTCATTATAGGCAAGCGACTTCTCGACAAAATCAATAGCAGTGAATTGGGACTGGGATTGACTGCACATTTACCGCTGAGTCGGTGACGGTCGGTGATTCTTCAATTTTGCCGGCGTGAGGGGTCAAAAGATATTTTTAGAGTTCCGTACCCAAAGGGTAAAACGGGAACCCTATTACTAAGGCTCCGCCGTTTGTCCGTGTGTCACCAGGCTGTATCTCATGAACCGTGATAGTTAAGACAGTTGAAATTTTCACAGATGATGTATTTCTGTTGCCGGTATAACAACTAATACTAAAAAACAGAATAAAGTAAAATATTTAAGGGGGCTCCCATACAACAAACGTGATTTTTTCGCTCGTTTTTGCTAGATATTGATAACGGCAACAGGTAGACGCTTCAAATATTCACAGAATATTAAGTTATATATTCACTTTAAAAATAAATAATTAAATTAAAATAAACCAAATATTTAAGGGGGGCTCCCATACAACATACGTGATTTTTTTGCCATTTTTATAGATAATGGTACGGAACCTTCGTGGGCGAGTCCGACTCGCACTTGGCCGGTTTTTTTATTGTTTAAATTAGCCAACGGAATTAAAACATCAAAATGACCTTCATTAAAGTTTCCTGAGAATCGGATTATTTTGACTCCCTGCCGTGCTTCCCCAAAACCAGCAATAAAAATACCATCCTGAAACACCTGGAACTCAAATGAGAATAGTTCTGCCGCTGCCATTTCTTTTTTGGGTGGTAAAATATCAAATAACTTCTCCCGCTCTGGCCGGAGCGGGGAGGGCGTGTCAGACTGTTACTGACTAAAACCCACCCGTGTTCCTTCAAATGCCTGTGTGCCAGGGCCACGATATCCCTTTCGGACAGGCTCGTAACCCTGGCAGGCATTAGCCCTTTCGGACCCCGTCAATTGGTGCTGACATCTCTTTGAGGCGCGCGTGGAACACAACGCGCCGTCGACCCGGGCCTGGTCCTTATCGGACGGCGAGCTACCCATCGCTCACCGTCCGCAAGCCCGCGCCCACGGTGGCCGGGAATCGGCCTGCGATTCCCGACGCCCGGGGCATCTCCTGCGGTGACTAAGGGCGTGAGGGCGCGAACCCTGCCTCACCCTCACGCGTTCCGCCTCCTCCTTCGCATGCATTACTGCTTTGCAGAAGGAGGTCACGGCCTCCCGTGCACTCTCGCTCCGAACCATGGCCTGAACCAGGGCCAGATGCGAGAGATCGCCGCCGCCGATCGCCTCCGTGAGGACATGGCGGTGCTCCGCCCAAGCAGGGCAGACCTCAACCGTATGCTCCACCGTGTCCTCCAGGCGATCCACACAGTGGTGACACCCGGGCGTTTTTTCCCGCTTTATTCTGAATAGGAACCTCCCGAAACAACCGTGTCCGGTGAGGACGTGCGTCAGGCGGAAGGTGAGGAAGCCGTGGCGCCTCTCTAGCCACTCCTCATAGAGTGGACTTATCGCCACAATTGTGGCATGCAAATTCTTTGGCAAATAGTAAATATCCCTGGCGATGGCGCATGCTTATTTTCATCTCTCTCCTATTTGGTGAACAGTAACGTGGCCATGTCATTGTCTTCTCAAATTCAAGACAGCATTGTGCGCCACGTGTCTAAAAACTGGGAAATATTCCAACCATTCACCCAGGATCGGTCAGGAGGAGCTGTTTATGGTTCAAAGCGTGAATACGTCACTGAAATGTCTTGTAATGGCACCTACGGAACCCCCTGTGAACTCATGGCAGCGGGAGAACTATTCCCATTTGAGTTCCAGGTGTTTCAAGATGGTATTTTTATTGCTGGTTTTGGGGACGCACAACAGGGAGTAAAAATAATCTCATTCTCAGGAAATTTCAATGAAGGTCATTTTGATGCGTGTCAGACTTTTACTGACTAAAACCTTCCCGTGTTCCTTCAAATGCCTGTGTGTGCCAGGGCCACGATATCCTTTTCGGACAGGCTCATAACCCTGGCAGGCATTGGCCCTTTCGGACCCCGTCAGTTGGTGCTGACATCCATTTAAAATGGGAATAGTTCTCCCGCCTTTTTCCAACCCTTACAACACCAGCCTAAACCAAAGATACTAAGCAATAAAATTAAAATACGAACGTATTAAAGGACACTTTTTCTAGTAAGAACGACTAATACTAAAAACTATTATAGTAATACCATAGTGTGAAATACCTACACAATAAGTAATTCGCAAAGAAATAGGTAAAAACACATTTATTATCCTCCAATTTAAAATTAGGAAGCGAAACAAACCAAAACGAAAACCAAACAACGACGATGAAAAATATTTCAAAGCTTAGTAGTAAGTAATAACAAAATATCGCAGAACAGAAATTTCGGTAACTAATTAACTATAGCTTAAACGTGTATCGCTTAGGTTTGTATTCTGTGATTGATACATGACTTCGTTTTTTGATACGATCGGCTTGCAAGCCGCGATTAAGGTTAAACATTGTGAAGTTTTCCCCTTGGCATTCTCGACTCTATTGCTATAAATGCAACGTTCAAATTACCTGAATACCAATTAGAACCTCATTTCATTATCTTTTAACAGATGCCTGCATACTGAAAAATACTGGCCACCTAGAACTGGCATAAGAAACTTTAGAACGTTATCACGCCTGCACTGAAACATACTGGTCACCTAGAAAAAAAACTAAATATAAACCTCAAGAAACTTCCAAAAATTCTCATTTCAATGTAAAATATGCATTAACGCGTTGTCGTAAAATTCAACTTAGATCTTTATCGGCCTCCGAATTCTAATTTCAATGTAAAGTATGGAATAACTCGTTGGCGGAAGATTCAATTTGGATCTTAACTGCATTTGGTACATTTTTCATACAAACATTAAAAACCCTTATTTTCACCCTTAAGCGCCGAATTTCGTAAAATCCTTTCTTAATGAGCACCTAGAAGTCGAAAGGAACAATCAGGCCAACATTCATGTCTCTAACTTTAAAAACATAGGAGTTTCATACAAACTTTGACACCCCTTTTCAACCGCTTAAGGTGCGAATTTATAAAAATCCTTTCCAAATTCCTTTCCTTTGCTTGTGCCAAATTTTAGACCTCACGGCTTAGTAGTTTCCGAGATTTCGTGATGAGTGGTCAGTGAGTGGACTTCTCTTTTATATATATAGATAAGTAGGTACTGTAAACAATCTCATGCAGTCGGAGGCATCTTCCTAACAATAACGACCTATTGCCTCCGACTGCATGAGATTGTATATAGATAGCACTTATTAATTTATATATAAGTGAGTGAGTAAGAGGTCGTCGTATAAAATAATTTATAATTAATCCCAAAGTTCTTACATTCGGAAAACGCTTTTCAAGTACTTGAGATATTATTAAGAGGGCTATCACAATTTTTCTTGAATTTGAGCGTTTTACTCAGGTTTTGATCATTATATAATCCAAATTCAAACAAAAACCTGGCTTGAAAAAAAATTTGTCTATTTAAAAAGTAAAACTACGGCGTAAATCATTGGCGAAATAAGCTATATTTTCGAGAGCGCAAAAGTGATAAAACTATTAACAGGTGCTGAGACTGACACGAATGGTTTATCACCACGAAAACTGTACTTTTATAGTTACACAGACTTATTGTTTCGGTTATTTCACGCTTTCTCACAATTAGATAAGAAATTGACGAAAAACGTTTTTTTTTTTATAGCACCCTTAACACATCTGTACGGTTGCCATTTCTTATAAGAAACCCTCCGATCTTACAATACCCTGAGGAAGAAATGGGTCCATTCGCAGCTGAGGCTTCAAAGCAATATTAGGTAGGTACGTTTACGTAAATAACTTCCAAAAAACCCGGCCAAGTGCGTGTCCGATCAAGGGTTCCGTAGTTGGGATTAATTTATCCCAAAACAAACTTATTTATTTATTGATTTGTTAACATAGGTAAAGAAATACAGATCTTATGTTGATAAACAGAGCGCTATGTTATGCCAGGAAGCGTACAAATCTAGGATTACAAGTTAAAATTTCCTAAAAATATTTGAAAATCATGCATAATTATGGTATTAAATTAGAAAATAAATTGAACAATTACATAATTATCTAAACTACTACTATCAAACCTACCTATCTTTGAAACTACTAATTATTAACTTAACATTGCAGTTGAAAAACATGTTCCCCATGCATCGATTTATGTCACGGTCAGTTATCCAACTGCAAATGTAAGTTTTTTTTTTTTGTTTGTTTTTTTTTTTTAAAACGTTGCCCCACACTAGGAATTTCTCCTGTATTGTGGGTGCGTTTACAAAAATTTAAATTCACATACACAAACAGCCAGACCCGGAACAACTACTTGTAGGTCATACAAATATTTTTTCCGTGCGGGAATCGAACCCGCGACACGCAGCGCAGCAGTCGATTGCTTAACTAACTGCGCCAACCGTGCCGTTGACACGTCGACTATTACTTGTTAACTTGTAAAGCCTACTTAGCTGTTATAGTTTTCCTTTTAATTTCGTTATTTAGACTACTGCCATGAATTTTTTCACATATCCAACATCAACCATTTAGTTGGCAGGGAGGCACACATAAATAGCACTTTAAAGCTTCATATACACAAACGGATCCCTGAGTCGAAAAATGGTTTCCACAGACCTGCAATATTTTAGAACCTAGAACGGCCTATTCAACGATATCCCACACCATTGGATAGACGAGAAAAAAATAATCTCCACTTTACGTGCAAGGGAGGGCCCCAAAAAAATTTTTTTTTCAAGATTTTACCATTATTATTGTACCACTTTGTCGGCTTGATTAATATCCACGGCGTATACTCGTACCCATGAGAAATTACAGTTTTCTAGTACTAAGAGTTTCTGAGCTAAGCTAGGGACAGACATACAGACACACGGACATGGCAAAACTATAAAGAAAGAAAGAAAAAAATATATTTAGGACACGCACAAGAAATACAAAAAGTAGCATTTAAAACTAGAAATATATACAAAAAAAAAACAATCACGTCTTGTACGATGCCAAAAAGGCATCTCAGTATATTGCTGCGATATTTAAAAAAAAACCAGTGTGCTGGTATTCTGATAGGGCCCGCTGGGATGGACACACCCACGGATACATAAAATGCCACTAGGGGAATAAAAATAAATAAAACAACATTTATATTAAATAAAAAATAATAAAATAAATAAATAAAACAAACTAAAAATCAATAAAAAAAATATATTATGTAGGTACACACGGCTACACATCAAGCTATACATTTCCAGTATAAGCTGATCTCGCTTTGTATAAGATTTCCGTACAATGAGAGGTCAGTTGATAGTGGAAATGTATACCACGTCCAAGCCACGTTCAAGATCTAAGCCTTAATAAATTCAAATCATTCATTAAACGTAAGTTGTGCCAGAAAGCCTTTTATACTGTTAAAGATTATATTGAGGACAAAAAGGCTTGGGATTGAGCTGCTCCAATTTTTGTACATATTGAGGTAGTTTATTTTTATTGTTTTTTTTTTTTTGTTTTTGCTAACTTTATTATTTTATAAACAGTGACATTTAATTATTATTTTATACACAATGACAGGAATATTTACTTGTAAAGTATTATATTATTTTAATTATTGTGAATGTGAAGACTATGTGGGTTATTGCATAATATTTTTTTTTCCCTTTCTTTTATTCTCAGTTAGTGTTAATCATGGTCTGGCAGTTTGAGTCATATAAGTGGCCTACCCAAATGGCCTTTCTTTGGTATTGATAGTCGCATCGTTGAGCTCCTTATATTCTGAGTAGAGCTGCACGATTACTGACAAATGCGTGCACTGACTGGTCAGGTCCACTCAACCTGTGTGGTTCTTTCCTCAAAAGACCATTTCAGACACCAATCTACATGGTCTTCACATGATCTGACCAAGATTATGTCTGGACTTTAAAAGAGACTATGACCTCTGAGTTTGTTTCGGCCTTTCTTCTCAGAGTAGTCAGATAGGAAACGCCGACCTCATCTAGTTTTTAAAATATGATTGACGTGTAAAAGTGTTTGTACAAACCTACTTACAGAAATAAAATCATTTATCATTTATCATTTATCATTTATCATAGCTTGCAGTGGCGAAAGCACCATATAACACGATTCCTACCGGCTTCCCTTCGGAGGTTCGCATCAACTCTACCGCTATTGACAAATGGCACAGACAATAATACAATGTACTACTGCCAAAAAATATAGTTACACTATGTATGGGTATTCAATTCACTATAACATCCAACAACAAAAACGCCTATTTTTAATAGCTTTAAATTGCAACAACAAAAAATAAAGATTTTTTGTATAGGGATGCGTCTTTTTGGTTCTGCTACTGGACTATAGATGGTGTTAAATTCAGTGAAGAAAATACTTCTTTTTAAGTAAATTAATACATTTTACTTTATTGATAAGTAAGTTAGTTAAAACCGGCTTCGCTTCGGCTTCTCTCATACAAAAATTGACACCTCGCCGCTGATAGCTTGATGTGTAGCCGTGTGTACTCAATAATTATAAGGGCTCCTTGTTGACTACGGAACCCTAAAAACCATGTATTTTTACAATAATTATAAACTTGAGTCGTATTTATTCGACTTCACGCGTAATATGAACGTAGGTACAATTTTTCACATCATTTATTTGCTGAGTCAACCAGTTAACGTTTCATGCTCATTGCGCCGCAGTAGAATTCCCGTCGTGAGATGCTTTAATATACACAAATCATACACACATCTAGAATCAGAACAAATATAGCCATACAAATATTTGTCCCAAAGATGCGGGAAGTGGGAACATTCTCGAGCCTGGGTACAAAAGACAGCTATGTTGCCAAGCTGTGCATAAGTGGGCTTGATATGCGAAATTGCAAATTTTCTTCGTGAAAACTGTTCATAGTACCCATTATATTTTTTTAAACCGCAATTTCTATCAAAAAATCTGCTTCGCGAGTTTCCCAACTATGTTGGGGTCGGCTTCCCAGTATTTTACATGGAGCGACTGCCTATCTTACCTCCACAACCCAGTAACTGGGAACGATACCCCTTGGTAAGACTGGTTGTCAGACTTTCGAACTTCTGACGACCTGTAACGACTGTCAAAGATCCACGAATGAGAGCCGGGACCAACGGCTTAACGTGCTTTCCGAGGCACGGAGGAGTCTCGGTATGTAAAGATGTTCACCCATCCCCGGACCAACCCCGGCAAGCGTAGCTTTACATGATGGATCGACCCATGCAGCTGTTACTGTACTTAGTCCCGAGCTCCTTGTAATTTTTATGATATCAATATTTATAGCTTTTCCGTTTGGTGCCGGACGTAAAGAATAGCACCATCCCATTTCTTCCCATGGGTGTCGTAAAAGGCGACTAAGGGACTTACTAGAGGGGCAGCAGCGTTCTCTATACATTTTTTAAACCATACTGCGATCGCAAAACCGCCTGCCACGCGTGGCGATTATGGCAAATCCCCCCCTTTTTGGGGGAGGCCTAAGTCCAACAGTGGACGTCTTTCGGCTGATATGATGATGAAATATTTGTAGGTAGGTCTTACAATTGAATACGTATCGTACATAATCTGCAAAGTAATGAGTGCGTCTTAAGAAATCGTAAGTACAAAAGATTCATTTGTACCACATTCCCAAGTTTGACACGACGAAGTTCAACATTTCCCCCGATCCCCTCTTTACAACAATCTAAATACTTTTGAGTAACAAAAGACGTATTTAAATTTACACAATGTTTAGCCTAAGGACTAGTTTGTGAAACTTAAATGGGATCAGGAAAATACAATGAAACAATTTCGTCTTTGAACTTGCTTTATTTCCTTCCACTATTTCTGTGATACATCGCCTTTCTAATGGACCATTTAGGGAATAGTTGAGAACAAAAATCCTAAGGGAATACAAATGTTCTTTGTTTGATATATAACGATGACTAGATATATTGTTATAAAAGCCTGTTTTCATGAACAGTTTAACATGTATTTTGACAGGTTTGTTAGCACGCTGTTCTGAACGTTAACTGACCCATTTCCCACAGTCTGTATTTTGGTTAGTAACTTTTTGATGCAGTCTGAGTTTATTATTCTGAAGACTGTATCGCGGAAACCAATGATGTAGCCACATTTTTTTATAGACCATTCGCAAGCTTGAAAATTTTATTGTGTATCAAAATATGCATTACGAGAAATATAAGGGAGAAAATGAAAAAAAAAATAAACGTCTGACAATAGGTAAACCGGTGGCACTGTCAGACTGCATACAAAAGAAAGAGAAGCGCGATGACACAACGCTTGTAATTTACTGCAAAATATGAAGCAATTATTTATTTACTCCAAAATGAGTTGAATAATCGAAAATAAAAAACGCCCAAGTTCTGCATACAAATAAAACGTTATTGTTGTTAATTAAATACCAACCGTACGTTAACATTTAATACAGATATTTTGGATTGAAACTCGGTTAGTTTACCGTTAATTTGCATCGAGATTTTTTTTAAGCGTGTTTTGGTAACAACGAAGTTCTGAAAAATATGTTCAAGAATAACATATATTTTTTCCGCTATCACAAACTATATCGATTTGTTTTTTTTTTTTTAAGACAAGCCTACTTTTATCATTTGCCTCTTGTCAGCGCCTTAATATAGGTACGTAGTTCCACAAATGAAACAGCAAGGAACCGACAAATTCCCAACTATAAATCTAACCATTGTTCTTTAGCAGCAAAAAAACGTTTTCTTCGGAAAGGTTGCAGATTTACGATGAAAACTATGTTTTACACGGCAACGCACATCCTTCTTATTTTCTATCAGGAATTTATGCCAGCATAAAAAGGTCTGGGAATGCATATAATGTCGAGAAGTGGTCCTGCAAACATTCTGTCCAGATTGCTATCGTAAAACCAGTGATCTCCAATCTTCGTTTATTGATCATAACTTCGGCCTATTCAATAATGTATTGCTATTGATAATGTTAACAGGCGTTAATGTGTCGTAAACAGGCGTAATAAGTTGTGATGGAGTCCGGTAATTCCTTGGATGACATCATTTTCTTTTATTTTAATATTAGCTATTAGGTGTGATATTTACGGCCATGAAATTTTTTGGTTTTAGTATCTTTTCCTTGTATTAGAGAATTACTTTTTGACACGCGTTTTAGTGCTTGGAAAATTAAGTTTTTGTATTAAAATATTATATTACTTACTTCTACTTCCCGCACAGTTTCCACTTGAAGTTAATTAAAGAATATGGGTCATTAAGCTTCTAATGCAACAATAATCCCAGACTCAGCACGATACAGCACCATTAGTACTTTCGCGTTCTTACATTTAGAAGTTTTGCTTCGGGCTTTTACTGAAAACGGAAAACGGATTTATTAGAAAACAAAGTGCATTTCTACTCTTTGTTTTTTATTGAGGAACAATGCAGGTGGCAGCAGGTAAATTCCTGTTATTTATAAAAATATTTATAATAATTATTAACCTAATAGTTAATGTCTATACAATATTAGTTTTAGTGTATGCGAAACCTGAAACAGGTGTCTATTTTTCTAATCTATGTACACAAAATTTCAAAACTGTATCATGAAAAATCACAAAGATATAAGGTTGTTATGTTACCGGGTTATCCGTACAAAAACATGCTAACGGCGCCCCCGCGCCCGCAGGGTCGTCTTGCGCTCATTCATAATAATTTGGCAGTAGGTACCTAACCGCACGGCGATTGTAGGTATTGTAAGTAATTAAATGGTGATAACATTTTCCATCACACTTAAATATTTTTGGGACAAAATATAGCATGGTGTAGAAATTAATGAATTCGATTCAGTTCCTTATTCTGAACAAACTATATTCAGGTTTCGCATATACTAAAAATAATGTTGTATAAATTGTCCCAGTGTTAAACATTATAATTATCAATTCTCACATAAGGCAGTTCAAGGACTATTTTTATATATTGATTCAGCTGAAATAGTTTTCAGTCGAATTCTGAGAAACCTGTAATTAGCTCACGGAAAATGATGGATCTTTATGTATACGTAGATGACGTTGCTAACAATGAATGACTTGAAAAAAAATGACTAATAATAGTGTTCTGTAATGTATGTCTTCATGTGACATACCTCTTATTAAAATTACCATATGATATACAACAATTGATCATTAATAAAAAAATCCAAGCTAACTCTAAAATATGTATAGTATGTACAAGTATATAATAAAAAAATAAAGAGGGGGAAGTGCTTGGGCATCAAAAAGTTCTTCCGCATCGCTGTCAATGGGAAAAGTTCCCAAAAGGCTGGCAGCATTGCCACGTTGGATGGCCACACTGATTCTTTGGGCTAAAAATAGGCCAGCCATCTGATCACGTGAAGAGTCGACCAACCTTATTATAAAAAAATACGTTACGGGCCGAAAATCTATCGCTCGGAATATCACTAACTTCGAGTGGGTTGCGAAGGTCAGGAGACACAATATAAAATATTGATATTCAGACACATCTGGTTACTTCGAAACCCAAAGCCAATCACAAATGGAATCACAGAGTTCTAACTCGTAGTAATTTTAGACAAAATAGCAAAGACTTTAGTAAATTTTCTTTTCTATACGACAAAAAAAAGTGTTTTCTTTAATAAAAATCTGTTTCATGTGATCTCCATACGAGCCTAACAAGATCTTCACTTCTGAAGCTAGGAGAACTTTGTTAAATCATCATAGTTCCGTCTACTAAGTAATGAATTAGTTTAATTACATGTAGTTATTCATTTTTAGCTCAAATGTTGGCTTTTTTAAGAATGATATAATGCTAACAAGTTGCTTGTTACCATGAACTTAAATTATTATTTGATATACAAAAGTGTATATCTGCGGCCTTCACAAGGTCATCGGTCCACCTTGTAGGAGGCCTTCCAACGCTACGTCTTCCGGTACGCGGTCGCCACTCCAGAACCTGGATGCGGGAAGCACAGAACCGCACGAAGTGGCGGTGCTTGGGGGAGGCCTATGTCCAGCAGTGGACGTCTTTCGGCTGAAATGATGATGATAATGATACAAAAGTGAAGAAATAAAATCAAACAAAACATGTATATTATGATGTAACAAAGACCGGTGATTATTCTGTACATGTCACATTGTCGATATAAATAAAATGAGGTTGTTCTGGCAAATATGCTATCTTGCTTATAGTAAACTAGCTTTCGCCCGCGGCTTCACCCGCGTGGATGTCGAAAAAAAAACAGCTTCTCTATCAGCAGCATTCCCCCAAAACATTATACCATATCTTAGTTGGAACCAACGTAAGCGTGGTAAGTACGAGTAGATAGGAGTGCAGTTTGATTTACAACTTTACGGAGGATATAGATAGCATATAAATATCAACTTCGTTTTGTACATACTTGTTCAATATACGTGTCCTCCATTTCATGTCTAAGTCTATTTGTAAGAAATTTTGTATTGTTTATTTTTTCTAGGTTTTTGTTCTAAAATAATAATGTTTATACACTTACCAACTTTTGAGTTATTCAAGGTACTCAGTAAAATTGTCCCAAAAACTTAATTACCCCTTTTTCCGATTCTCGAAAACTCCATATTTTTTTTTACTTTATTTTTGTCTAAAGTATGAGCCGATTCTTAAAAACAAACTAAAACACAAGAATAAAAACACTTAACACTCTCTAAAATCCTTTTGAAGGGTAGTTTTGAAAAACGCAACCGTCAAGACAAACTTTGTTATTTAAGAACGTATTCTTGCTATGATTCACGTTTATTAACTCAAAAATATATGATTGTTCATACAATTTAAATCCCTTTTCACCCTGATAATATTGATCCAATTTTCAAAAACCGAATCTTAGAGTTCGCCTACAATGTATGGAATGTAAATATATTATTTCTCAAATAAAATTATTATTATAATAATTAAAAATTTCCGATGTCAGTCAGTCAGGACTTCGCCCACGACTTCGTTCGCTTGGATTTCATACTTTCCCCTAAAAATTATTTCAGCAACACCTTCACCTCCTTTAAATTGTGTAGTATTAATTATTACGATCTTTATTATTAAATAGTATTCTCTATTTCTATCAAGTAACGACTGCCTCGTTAGTCTAATGGTCACAAGCACGACTGCTGAGCATGAGGGGTGGGTTTGATTCCCAGGTCGGGCAAAGTGTTATTGGATTTTCCATTACGAATTTCTCAGTAGCAGCCCGGAGTCTGGATTTATGCCCGGTTGATGGCAATAGGCTCGCCCCCTATTACATGGGACTTAAACAGAACTGGCGAAAGTGGGTGTACTAAAGGTACACCTCTACCTATCCCTTTGGGGATTGCAGGCGTGATGTTATGTAAATAAGTACTCGGGCCAAATTACAAGTTTATATACGAGTATCAAAAGAAATAAGATTCTGTTCATACTACATACAACTATATTGCCTCTTTTTACGCACTCAAAGAGGTAAATTGTTGAAACATCGTTTTTGACGTTTCTATTATTGGACTTATAGGTTATTTATACCAATTTTCAAGTTAATCTAGCCAAGCAGTAAAATCCTTACTTGTAAATTGACTATCCCTTTTCACCCCATTAGGGGCAGATTTTCTAAAAACTTGATACAATTTATTCTTTATTTTTTTGTTTTCAGTATAGATACTGAGTTTCAAGTTAATCGGACCGTGCGTTAAAAATCTTCCATACAAACTTTGATATCCCCCAATCCCCCTTTAGGGAGCAGTTTAAAGAAACAAAAAAATGTCAAACTTTTATCATTTACTTAGGTTAGTATTTGTGCCAAGTTTCAGGTTTATTAACTCAAGGAAAAAGATTTTTCATACAAAAAAAATCACCCCTTTTCACCCCCTTAAAGGTCGAATTTCCAAAAACCCCTTCTTAGCTGATGCCTACGTCATAATTTGGAGTTAATCAAGCCACACAGTAGAATCCTCCCTTGTAAAATTGACTACCCCTTTTCACCCCGTTAGGGATAAATTTTTTAAAAACTCTGATCAATTTTATTCTTTATATTTGGTTTACAGTATAAATACTAAGTATCGAGTTAGTCGGACCGCGCGTTAAAATTCTTCCATACAAACTGACATCCGCAAATCCCTCTTTAGAGGGTAGTTAAAAAAAAATGTCACACTTTATAATTCGTGCCAAGTTTCAGGTTTGATAACTCAAGGAATAAGATTTATCCCCCTTTTTCACCCCTTAAAGGTCGAATTTCGAAAAATCCCTTTTAGCGGATGCTATAGTTTCCAACCATAAGCCGAAATATTACTGATTTTAACTTAAAAAGAACTTTCATTAAAAATAACATTTTATCCCGTTTTTTACCCCTTAAGGGTTGAAATTCTATCAACACCGTTGCATTAGCTTCCAACCATAAGCCTAGATAAATTTAGTGATTTTTGCTGTGAAAATTAAGGACTTTGATACACAACTTCATCCCCCTTTTTAACCCTTCGGGGTAGAATTATCAAAAACGCTGACACACGTATAAATTAATTTTTAATCGTCAGCCTATACACCAAATTTGAAGATCCTAACTTCAAAACTGACGGACTTTCATATAAACTTCCATCCCCTATTTCACCCTCTTAGGGGTGGAATTTCGAAAAACCCTTTCTTAGTGGATACTTACTCTTTACAAAAAACACACCCTCCAAATTTCATGTCTCTAGGACCAGCGGTTTAGGCTGTGCGCTGATATATCAGTCAGTCAGTCAGTCAGTCAGTCAGGACTTTGAATTTTATATATATAGATAGATAAATAATGATTCCAAACATTTTAATGCCAACTAAGTGAAAGTGTATCTTATTCAGTTTGCATATTTTTTTGTGTAGTATTTCTGAAAATTAAGCTTAAAGAAGATATTTTAAGACAAAATGTTTTATCCCTGTATGTGAGACAACTTTAGGAGAGGAGCTCGTGATGGCTAAGTAATGGCTGCACGGGTCGATCCATCAGGTTAAGCTACGCTTGCCGGGGTTGGTCCGTGGATGGGTGACCATCTTTACATACCGAGACTTTTCCGTGCCTCGAAAACCACGTTAAGCTGTTGGTCCCGGCTGTTTTTCGTGTATCTTTGAAAGTCATTACGAGTCGTCAGAAGCTCGAAGAGTCTGACAACCAGTCCTACCAAGGGGTATCGTATTACCCTGTTACTGGAGGTAAGATAAGCAGTCGCTCCATGTAAAATATTGGTATTCAGTTGTATCTGGTTGGACTGATGGAAGCTGACTCCAACATAATTGGGACAAGGCTAGGCAGATTGACCTTTTATTACCTGTTACCTCCATTAGCAGATTGATTGTATTGTACCAACTGTGATTGTTTCTTGACATGCGGCTTTTTTCTTGACCTGTGTATCGATATTACACTGACCGTCACAACTAAGTACACAGAGCAACATTTTCATACAAACGAGGTCATTTTAAAGTATCGGTTCTCCGTCAGGTAACGATTTGGATGAGATCTGATAGCAGCTCTCCAGGGCGTCTACTAACGAGGCGTTAATCCGAAGTATCGGCCGAATAACTTCCATATTTTCCTTTATTTGACTTTGAATCCTTACCCGACTTAAAGTTAAATTTTTGACTTTGGCTTATCTCTTTGTCAATCGTTTTTTTTCTTCTTTCGCCGTTGTCAGCCATATTTAGCCGTAGTCAAGCAACGGCCGAATATTCGGCCGATTCTTCAGATTTATGTTCGGAGTAGATCCCCAGAGTATGGATGAAGGAGGTATAGAGCGCCTAAGGTGAACTGATCAGACAAGCCATTTACACCAGAGAGTGTTTAGAGTTTGAGTGTTCAAATTTCTATACATATTGATGCAATTTTTGAGGTTTTTTGTTTCATGGACAACTCTGGTATGAAATGTTGGTGCCTTAGGCGCTCTAGACCTCCTCCATCCGTGTTCTGGAGAGCTGCTATCAGATCTCATCCGAGTCGCTACCTGACGGAGAACCGCGAGGCTTCGAAACGACCTCGTTTGTATGAAAATGTTGCTATAGGTACTTAGTTTTGTCGGTAAGTGTAGTTATAATAGTAACTAATCCTGGGGCATGCTACCTATCGATAGCAATGCGGAGAAATGCGTTGATCATTCAGCTTTCCTGTATTTTTAGGATGACAATTATTGTTTTCATTTCCAACTAGCTGACCCGATAGTCACAATTGTCCTGTCAACATTTTAATATGGTCATACAAAAATCTCATAGAAAAAAGCACTCTCAGTTTTTCCTGAGTTTTCCAATTTTTCTGACAACAATCCCATTTTTCTTTCCATAAAAATCTAACTCGGACTGTTACGAACAATTTAAAACACAAAATAGCCAAATCGGTGTAGTCTTTCTTGGGTGATGCGCTTACCAACGAACAGCATTATTTTCATTTTTATTATTTATATAGATTTTTATTTATATAGGTTTATAATTATTAAGGTTAAATCAGGGAAATGTATTGTTAAGCAAATTAACTACCAACTTAAATTTTCCATTGTTAAGCAAATTAACTACCAACTTAAATTGTCCATAATTATGTTCAAATAACAACGGTCGTTTTTTGATAATTTTATGAAATGGCTATACCTAACACGGCAAATTGACGTAGGATGTCAATTTGCTTAACAATTACTTTCCCTGACTGGGTTCGTCATGAGGTTCTAAAGGTTTCTTGATGACATCGTCATCGGAGCAGGCGACGTAAAGCATGCACTGGTTTTACAAACGTCAGTCGGTGATTACGCCATACAATCCGATTGGGATTTTCAACGCATTATATGGCGTAAATCAGCGTTTGCCGTAAAGTAATTTCTAATCTGTAACCCTCCCACAGGTATGAATGGTTCGAAGACCTGAAACTCCGCTGGTATGCCTTGCCGGCTGTCGCCAACATGCGTTTCGACTGCGGTGGCATCGAGTTCACTGCTAACGCCTTCAACGGATGGTACATGAGCACCGAGATCGGCTGCAGGAACTTCTGCGATACTAACAGGCTGAACATGTTGGAGGTAAGATTAAATTGCCCTTTTTCAATCAACTCCACTGCTCAGTAAGCTCCTCTTCCAAATTGCGTTACAACAATGCATTTTCCGCTTTCCACATATCTACAGTCAAGTCAGTACAGTCTCTCCTAGTCGAGGTTTTGAGGTTTTCATTCTGTCAATCTGAGAAAACTTTTAAAAAAACTACGCCTTTTATAGGGTTCCGTACCCGATGGGTGCCAAACAGAACCTTAACCCCCCTCTTACTAAGCCTAAGACACAGCCCGCTGACAGACAGACGGACGGACGGAGAACGGAGGCTTAGTAAGAGGGTTCCGTTTGGCACCCATCGGGAACGAACCCCTAAAAATGTCGTCAATTTTTGGTGTTGAAATTTTCACAGTTTGCGTATTTCTATTGGCGCTATAACAATAAATAATAACATTGTATAAAGTTAATAATTAAAGAAAGCCCATACAGGAAACCGGTTTTTTCGGTAATTTTGGCTCGATCTTAATACGGTACGGAACCCTTCGTGTGCGAGTCCGACTCGCAGTTGACCGGTTTTTTCCATTTTTTCCTAGCTATTTACCTACGTCTGTAATAACACAGTAAAAGTAATACATTATCTAGAATGAAAGTAACTACTAACAATTTTTTTTTTCGGAAACTATTTTTTTAATAACAAATCTACCGGGATTTATTATTAAAAGTCCCTCGAGATGTAACTGCTACCGAGCAGTTACATCTCGAGGGACTGACTTACTACTAGAATTAAGTGCAGGAAAACTAGAAACATTGTTTATTTGTTGGTGAGCTTTTACCGGCTTACAAACACGATTAATGTTTAAAGTAAGAATTAATAGACCTACATAACTCATGTCGAAAAATTGGTATCACAATAGAAAACATGTGGGATTACCTGCTAACGTCATAACAATTCCGTCATCGCAGGCAAATATTCCATGACAATTTCCACGAAACATTGATGCTAATCAATCTAAAATTAACTTATTAACCAGCTACCGAACTATAACAATAGCTAACGTAATGAATCATACTGTAAAACAATTGTACACGAGATTTCACGCTGCACTGTTTAGCGTTTGTATTAAGGTGGGTTTAGACCTCACGAACATACAAGAAGAATATAACAGTAAGAGCTTAGTGAGTTTTAGGTTTAATAGACTGTTGATCTGTAGACCATTTTCTATTTTGTTAAGTACCTGGTACTTTTGACGGGCCTACGCTGTCTTCTCATACCTATTAACACTGTAATTTGAAAACATTGTAAAAGCCAATTTTATTTTTTTTAAAGAGTGACCGTGGAGTTTCTTGCCGGCTCTTCTCCATAGGAAACGACCAATTGGAACCGTGCACCTAGCTTCTGACGTTTCATAAGTGCCCATGTAGGCTTATGTGAAATAAAAATATTTTTGATTTGATTTGATTTGAGAGCATTATTCTATCATAAAGCCGTTTTTTTGGTGGAACGGAATACAAATTCAAAAGTGATGAAAAATACAAGTACTACCTATGTCAATAAAATCTATTCTTTACTAAGTGCTTGAAATCTCACTAAGTTAAATAAGTGAGTGCGATTGCTGCTTGAATAAAGCATAAACAACAATTTAATTTATATGTTTTGGGGCTAAAAAACAGATGTAAACAAGCAGCTTTGTGGTAAATGACGTCACATCATGCTCGCGACAGAAACGGACGTTTGAACTATAGTAGAAAATTGTTGGAGTTTCATAATGTTTTTGAGCAACAAGCAGTAGTTCAATTTAACTTTGAATACTTTTCTTGGGTATATATTACTGTCTGATATTGATTTAGTGAAAAAAATATTACATGCATATTCCGATGGGACTCAGTACTGATGGTGCACTGGATAGGCCTTCACGCGAAGGCAAGTGCCTGACTATTATTACTTCTACGAACACTAGGCTAAGAACATTGTTACTAACAAAATGGACAAAGTCTGAAATAAATAACTAAATAAATAAATAAATATTCCCTATTGAACATGAAAGAACGCTGTAGACTGACAGAACTGTCCGTACACTTGTTCACCGTTTACATGAAGCGAGCATACATAGAAAATTCCTTAAATGATCCATAGAATCTAAATAAAATAACGAACAAATGCACTGTCTTTGTTTCCTTATAGAGTATTTGATAGAGTCGATAGAATAAGCATTTGCTCAAACGAGCAAACCGGACGGTTTGGACTCATCTTTAAAATTTCAAACCGCGAACATTGCCAGTCGTAATGTGGACTGTGGTTGAAACTTGGTCGGATGATTGACGACTAATTACCGGGCAGTCGATCTCGTAATGTTTTGGTTTAGGAATTATGCTCGTACGCTCAAATTAAACGGCCATAAATGCTTTTATATGACAGTCGGTTATATCATTTGTCGTTTCCAAATGGATGCCCGAATTTCAATTGAAATGTGTAATTATTCCGTGCATTTGATGAAATGCAGCTGAAATTGCCGAGTCAAAGGTTTCAAATCATGAATTCCTTAACTTAGCATAAGCATACATAGTTTAGTTTAATGTTCACTTTGGAATTGATGATTTATACATTTTTATTCCCACAGAAAGTAGCTCAGAAAATGGGCTTGGACACAAGGACTCCAGTCAATCTTTGGAAAGACAAAGCTCTCGTGGAATGCAACGTTGCCGTCCTTCACAGCTTCCAACAGCAAAATGCTACCATTGTTGACCATCACACTGCTTCTGAGAGCTTCATCAAGCATCTGGACAATGAGAACAGATTGAGGTAAGCAATTATAAACTTTCAAGTCCCTCGTGGAATGCAACGCTGCCGTTCTTCACAGCTTCCAACAGCACATGCTACCATTGTTGACCATCATACTGCTTTTGAAAGCTTCATCAAGCTTCTGTTCAACAGTTTGAGGTAAGCAATTATGTACTTTTTATGGGACAAAACAAAACACATTTTCTTTTACGGGTTAGATGATGTCATTGGGCAAGGACCTAAGTAAGCACAAAAAATCAACTAACAATTACAGTCACTATTACATATCGACAGATTTCAATTAAAATAATCTTTCATTAAAATTGACACAATTACAATGATCGTTATTGCTGGTTAATGTTCTGGTAGTAAGATAAGCTAATCTCAGCATCTTCCAAACACTTGGTACAGCTGACTACAAAAAGCATTGATCAAATCAATTATGCAATAGTTACTTTTAATAATCAACTTTATGGATGACACATAATTTCTTCTTTTTTTGTTGAATGATTAAAACAAAATTCAACATTATCTGTGTCAAAGAACACAGTTGCTTGCGATAAAACAGTTTTCTCCAATTTATGCGACACGTTGGTTTCCCCTTTCCGGCTTTCGTGGTCGGCCCTGTCCCATAAGCTGCGTAGAATAAACATGCATAATCAGATTAATGTCGTTGCGCGTTGTGGACCAAAGCATCCGGATCTGGCACATTAAAAGTGGACAAATGAGCGTAATTTAACGGCTAATATTTCTGCAAGCGTTCATTGAGTGTGTGAAAAAGTCTAACCTTTTAATTGGCATGTTTGATGTGTTATGCCAATCTTCCAGCTTGGCCCATCGCCGCAAGGTTGCCTGCTTGTCGGTCTTCTACAGATTGTGCTTCGGTGAGTGTGCCCATGAACTCCACGACCTCATTCCACCGGCCCCTTCTATTATCGGATATCTAGACGCACTGCAGGTTACCATCCCTTCCTTGTTGCTATGCCACCAATTCGCACTAAGCGTTTCCAAATGACTTTTATAATGCGCACAGCAAAAGAGTGGAACTTTCTACCTGCGTCTGTGTTTCCGAACGCATACAACCCTAATCTCTTCAAAGTTAGAGTAAACGGGCATCTTCTGGGTTAGCTCACTCCATTGTCGACTTTGTCTCTGTCACCTCTGCCCTAGACTAAGGTCAAGAGCAAACTCATACTAAAAAAAAAAAGAAGATATTATTTTCTTTTTGCAGTGTCAAATGATTATGCACGATAAAACTAAAACGCAAAACTGTTTGTTTTGCGTTTTAGTTTTATCGTGCATAATCAAAATCTGTGATGTGTGAAAAGCATGAAATACTGACACTAATAAACAAACGTTCCTGACGTAATTAAAGACGCGAATTGTACAACAAAATCTATTAACGTTTCGACATTGTCGCGCCCGCTTGTAGTAAACAGATTGCGGATGAGAAAACTAGACTTAATTACAACCAGACCCGCTTGGTCATTAAGCTGTCAACACTAGAGCTTTGCAGATGAACCGATTAGCTTAGCCATGTGGTCAGAAGGACATGTAAACATCAATGTTTTGAACTATCGTGTGATTGTTTGGGTTTGCAGCTTCACTTTACTGGGCGACTGTACCAGTGACGTCATTACAGACATTTATCAGTGTCTAAGATATTGTAAAATCATCCTCCTTGATACTGTTATAGTTTTTGTGCTAGACGAGTAGGATATCGATAAACGGACCAAGTTTTTGCGTTAGTTAATTAAATTTAGGTTAGTGAACGACGGGATCAAAATGACGAAGCTTGTTGCCTACCAGATTTATAGGTGACTCAAATCTTTGCTAATGTCACAAAAAATGCAAAGAGCTTTAAGAAGATTTACTCTTCAATTATACCCATAATTGTATTGTTTAAGTATTCTCAGAATCAATAGACTTGCTACAGAGCTAACAGCCGATCAAATACAGCTAGACGATTTAATTGGAAACCAAATCATAGAATGGACTGTCGGAAAATAATAGCGACTTGGTTGTTAGATTTCAATGCGCGTCCAATTAGAGAATTTCTCAGAAATGAAAATTATCCAATAGAGCATGAAATATTGATTGATTTTCCTGAACATTTCATGCATTTAATTATTACTGTTAAATGATTTTCGATTTGGCCGCCAACGTTAACCTACCTACCAAATCGATATTGTTGAGGAACTCTCAATAATGTAAAAAAAATACGTAATAAATTTTCGATATTGTTGAGGAACTCTCAATAATGTAAAAAAAATACGTAATAAATTTTTTATTTAAATAACTCAAATATTAAGGAGGTACTTACATAACGTTTGTTTTACGAATATAATCCAAGTTACGAATATAAATCTTAGCGCGAATAAAGCGCTGTCAACTGTCAGCGCCGCGCCGATAGCGGAGCAAATTGAAACTAATTTATGGCATGGTCAATTAACGGACTATCTTGTAATGTAAAGTAGGGTAAGTCCATGATAGCTGCCCCACTTTTTGATGAGGAGCCTTAGCTTATTAATTAAAAACCTATTGGCAATCGTCTTTTGCATCAGGTAACTTTGATCTTTAATCTATGATTGTACCCCTTTTGTTTGTACATAAGTTTCATAGATTTTGAGGAAATTATTTCTTTTTAAACTCTCAAAAGTAGTATAGATGCCTACCGTGAGGGATAGAAGACTCGTAGTAAAAATGCATCTAGGGATAGATGCCTACCGTGAGGGATCAAAGACTCGCTGTATGAATGCTTCAATATTAGATGTTAATTGAAATGAAACACTATTTTCTATGTAATCAGTTTGGCTTCAATATTTTAACATTAATTTATGACATCTTTTATAATTATATAATCTATATAGAAGCATTTTTTAAATTATTGTGAAATAATAATCATCTTATACCTACATCTACTTAACGCAATCAATATACTTTTCAGAACTAACAATAGATAATTCTATCAGCCTTATTCTTCTCCTTCTTAGTCTTCTTAATTCTTCTTCTTCTTAATCTCCTTCTTTCTTATTCTTTTTAATTATCTTACCACGCCCGGTTTTTCTTTATATTTCTGAGGCATTTCTTCCATCTGCGTTAAGAATACATTAATAGAAATAGTTCGGGGTAGATCCCTAAGGGTGCATCTATGGCTAACAGCAGATGGGGCAACTATACTTTTGGCACAGGATAGATGCCTTTTTATATTAAAAATAAGATAAAACGAAAACTAAAAATTAAAGCATTATTCCGTGTAGGTACTTTAAACTGTAATAATTAATAAAAAAAATATGAAAGAGTAAAAAGATATTCGATAGTAAGTACTTACGATTATAATTTCAACGCTTGCTGAGGTCTCGCCGCCGAAGATTTACACACTCACGAACGAAACGCGTGCACTTTCCCCTACGGTTTTCGTGGCACTGGGGTGTGCGGGGGGACGCTACCTATTGTATAGTACGACTTTGGCCTACGATATTTCTAACATTGAGTATTCAAAGTCGCGGCATCTATCCCATTGGGGCACCTATCTTGGAATTACCCTAATCATAGAATGAAACGCTTAATACTTTTGCAGTGTCACCATGCGTTTAGTTGTAAACATAATTCATCAATCTACTCATGCGACACCAAGATCTACAATCAGGACATACATAATTAAGTCCTCATTAAAACAGTTTAAAATTACTTAGGCAATTAATGATAACATTATGTATACAACGTTAATAATTTAACAGAGCAATAAACACATACATTGATTGAGTTCAACAAATAAATCAATAATATGTTTTATTATAAAATGGCCCCCACGACCCGCATATACGGCCCACTCCCTCTCACCGAGAGGAGGCTTGTGTCCCAGCAGTAGGAACATTATACTAGCCTGATTATGTATTAACAAATGTGGGTACAACTCATCTAATCTAAACAAAAACATAACATACAAAGTTGTGAGTAAAGCTCAACACACACAGGCAGCGGGTGCGGGTCGGGACGGCAGTGTGGCTGGCTGAATTCTCTGTATTTATATGAATGACCCCACACGAACAGCATGCGCGACTCCCGCTCCCGACCCGCTCCGCGCCCGACCCACGCACGTGTTTCGTGTGGTGTTATTCATATAAATACATGGAGTTCAGCCCGCCGTACTGCCGTCCCGACCCGCGCCCGTCCCGCACCCGCCTTCCGTGCCTGGAGACCTTAATTCAAATACAGTGTGTAACAAAAGGAACCGGCCGTAAATTGCCCAAATTATTTCGTGAGCTAATCGAGTCTAATTCAATTTGGGCGTCCTCGGGTACATGATTACGTTACACAGTTTAGGTGACAATTTCGAGGGTCGTCTGCGGTGCATCAAAATTATTAACATCACGCTGTTTTTCATTCTACCGCGAAATTAGGGAAGGTTTTCTGATTAGATAAATTGTAGCAACCGTGGTGCATGTATGACCAGATAAACGTGAACGAAGCATACTTCTTGTATGTAAGGAGCGCAGCAGGTTTCATATGTATGTCACGAATTATTAAGTTCCAGGACATGTCGGTTTCCTCACGATGTTTTCCTTCACCGTTTTGAGAGCAGTGGTGATTAAATTATTTACACAGAGTAAAGCGACTGCCTGGGTTCGGACCTACGACCTAGAACTCGTAAGTCGCGGCTGATTAAAATTTAATCAGTTATTTTTTTTTTTTTTTTATGAATGGCATCTCGTAGCAGACCTAGAGAGGTCGTTGCTACTTAACCGGATATTCCTGTGGCTGCCCTAAGGTTTTTAATCTTAAAGCCTCCAGCCAGGGCGCAAATTATATATATTAAAACTAAACGACAGCGCACTAAGGGCACCCCCTGTGGGGTACGGACCTCGGCTTGGGGCGTCGTTGGGGGATCACAAAATTAGTAACAATTTGGGGACGGGCTGGATCAACATTTTGATCATGATTATTATCAGGGGATATTATATTTATTGCTACGGCGCTCTCAGC